>OX419722.1:37505000-40005000 GCA_948474765.1 Patella depressa | reverse complement strand
CCTGGCATTAGAGAATATGGATACATCATGACTATTGACAGACAAACATGGTATCATAAAGGGACAGAAAATGCTAATAAACAGAATATTAGTCTTTTATATTCAAAATGTCATAAAATATTGAAATTAATGTGTATGGGGGCCATTAAAACTGTGGGAATTAATGATGAACACCATCTGAACGACAACCCTACCTGTCATTAGAAAAGATCCTGCTGTTTGAAACCCCATTATCAACCTATAATTACAGATCATGACTATCACCTTTTCTACTCTGTTGATTATGCTGAACACATAATCCACTTTCTATAATGTTTAATATCTTTAATCCTTCTAATACCAATGCTTGGACTTAAATGCTCAATTAATTTATCAGGAATTGTAAGAACACTTTTTAACATCTTTAAATCATGTGATCCCTTTTCTAAATTTGCACAAACAAGTCCCCTGTTAATGTGTTATTAATTTCCTGTTTCAACATTATAATATGAGCCAAAAACTCTTTTGTCCCCATTAAAGTTTTTAAGAGGATTTTCTTCTTTTTTTTCAACTCACTGTTTTATATACATGTACTTTATAAAAGAAAAGAGTCAAAATTTCCAAAATAGACCCCAATTCAAATATTAAATCTCAGTCTATAATGGACTGGCCTTTCAGTCATTTCTATACATGTAAACCCCCCATAATCATGTTCATCGCACACAAGACCAGAACAGAATTATAAGTCCATTTCTTTACTTTCACTGATATTCATCTTGGACAAATTTCTTTTTAGCACATTCATGTTATATGATGTTGATAAGATGGCTTAAAAGATATGTCCTGATAATCATGACCATTTTTATACATTGGAATCCAGTGAAGCACATCACACAGTGATACACCCTTCAAGAGAATAAGATAAATGCGATAAAAAAGCACAAGAGTGGAAAAAATCAACATGTTTCCATTATGTTTCCCAACAATTGAAAGCATGAAATCAATGGATAGAGCATATTAGAGGGTGATTTAGTATATGTTCATTTTTTGTCAAGTTGAGCCCTTCCCATGCTGAGAGATGTTGGGCTAACGTTGACCTCTCCTTAGTCCAAATTATATAGGTTTTGATCTTTTAGCCACCCAAAATAACCTAGGTTTCAAGCTCTATTGAATATGAAAATGTAAAATGTCATTCATTATTCAACAGAAGCAACAAGCTTAGCGGAAGCCAGACAAAGCAAGGTCCATAAATAAGACATCAAGTTTGAAAAAAGTAACTTCTCTGAATGGACCAGTACATACAAGGATTAAAAATTGGAAAGATCTTTTTATTGTAATCCAGGTTTTCACTGGTCATGAGAAAATAGAGGCGGCTGAACTGACAGAGCTTTGTAGTTTATTACATTGTGACTTCTGGTCAGTGAACCCTGGACAAAGCTGTGAGATAAAGATGGATATAAAAGTTTTATGAGGACATCTGGTACAACACCCTAATATAATATAAAACTTCATAAATCTGACAGTACAGATTTCTCTGCCCTAAACATAACTCTAAAATATATATTTCTTCAAATTAATCTTCATCTTTAAGTCTGATACATATTCGAGGGATTATCAATCCTTTGAAGACTACATTGAAAGTTGAATAAGTCCAAATATGGTTTTAATCCATTGAGTATTTACAAAGATATGATGAACTGAAAATTTGTCAACATTCAGCATCCACTGTAGACGATATAAATGGGATATGATCAAAACAGACAGCGCTGACTATAATCTTTGTTCAAATCTTTAGATGGGGATCTATTTTCATCTGATCGGATCCAAGACAGATTATCTACCATTGATATTTTTATTTGGTTTTGTAAAAGTAAATGTTAAATAATAATTTGGAGTAGATTTTAGGGTAGATATCGTATAATTTTATTTAAAATTGACAAATACTTTCTTAAAAAAAGAAAAAGTTACATAATTTCAAGATTTAGGAAAGCATTTTAGACTTAGATCTTCAAATTAATCAAGCCTATTACTTTTTCATATATCTGAAGACTAGCCAATTTTATAAAATCTAATCTTCATAACTTAAAATTTTGATAAATAGATGGACAAATATGATATAACAGTTTTTCCAGATTAATCTTTAACGAAGATATGGTCTACATTTTCTAATCTACTTAATATCTCTTAGCTATCCAATGTTTAGAGAGTTGGTTGTATGTGCTTGTCATGCAAATAATGCCTAAATACTGCATCTTTAATTAACATTTTAGGATTTATAAATAATTCCCAAACAACATCAATATTAAACAACAATTTCATGGCAAAGAATTTTTATTGTAGCAAGCAAAAGGATATTCAAAATTACATTGAATGGTTTTAGATTCAGACACTCATGGAATGGAAGCGTCAATGTTCCTTTCAATATTTGTACAGCATGCATTCAAAACATAACGCTAACGCTACAATATACGTCCACATTCCTGCTTTGATTGATATGGTACTTTGTCAAGAAGGCTAGGCGTTTGGTTTGTTTAGCGTTGAGGGTCGTGCACCAACATCAATAGTTGCCGTCCTTAGAGTATAAGGATTAAGTATACCAAGATAATCCATTCAGAATTGTGCCTTCCTAACGCTAAAGGCAAAAAGTGGGCTTGGCTCTGCCCCTGGGGGTTGGGACATTCATCAAAATCAATAGTGGACGCCCTCAGGCTATAAGGAATACATAAGCCAAGTACCAAGCTGATTCATTCAGAATTGCGGCCTGTAAATGACAAACACAAAAATTGGGCGTGTCTTGCCTGTGTGAGTCGGGACATGCAGAATCGTGGCCTGTAGACAACACACACAGACACGAAGTAAAAATGGGCATGGCTCTGCCCCTGTGGGTTAAGAAATCACCAAAAACAATAGGGTATAAGGAATAGGTTTGTAAAGTTTTAAAAGGATCTGTTAAGAATTGCATCCTGTAGGCATACACAAGACACAAAAGCATTGGGCGTGGCTGTCCCAGGGGGTCCGGCATGCATCAAAAATAATAGTGGTCAGCCTTAGGGCATGCACCCAAAACAAAAGGGATCATCATTAGGGTATAAGGAATAAGTATTCTAAGTTTCAAGATGACCGATTGTGGCCTGTAGGCGACACACAAAAAGAAAAAGGGCGTGACTCTGCCCCTGGGGGTTGGGCATGCACCCCAAATGATAGGAATGTTCCTTAGGGTACAAAGAATAAGCCTTCAAAGTTTCAAGATGATACATTAAGAAATGTGGCTTGTAGACGACAAACAAATAAATACAAGCAATGGGCGTGGCTCTGCCATTGGGGGTCGGGCATGCACCAAAAAACAATACGGATCATCCTTAGGGTGTAAAGAGTAAGTATACAAAGTTTTAAGAAAATCCAGTTAGAATTGCTGCCTGTAGGCGACACACAGACACACAAAAAGAAAATGGGCGTGGCTCTGCCCCGGGGGGGGGGGGGGGCATGAACCCCAAACGATAGGTATCATCCTTAGAGTATAAAGAGTAAGTATACAAAGTTTGAAGAAAATCCAGTAAGAATTGCGCCCTGTAGGCGACACAAAGACACAGGAAAAGAAAATGGGCGTGGCTCTGACCCTGGGGGTTGGGCATTCACCCCAAACGATAGGGATGTTCCTTAGGGTACAAAGAATGTGTATGCAAAGTTTCAAAATTATAAGTTAAGAAATGTGGCCTGTAGACGACAAACAAATACATACTAGAAATGGGCGTGGCTCTGCCCCTGGGGGTCGGGCATGCACCAAAAACAATAGAGATCTTCCTTAGGGTATAAGGAATATGTATACCAAGTTTGAAGAAAATCCAGCAAGAATTGCGCCCTGTAGGCGACACAAAGACACACGAAAAGAAAATGGGCGTGGCTCTGCCCCTGGGGGTTGGGCATGCACCCCAAACGATAGGGATGTTCCTTAGGGTACAAAGAATGTGTATGCAAAGTTTCAAGATTATAAGTTAAGAAATGTGGCCTGTAGACGACAAACAAACAAATACTATAAATGGGCGTGGCTCTGCCCCTGGGGGTCGGGCATGCACCAAAAACAATAGGGATCTTCCTTGGAGTATAAGGAATAAGTATACCAAGTTTGAAGAAAATCCATGAAGAATTGCGCCCTGTAGGCGAACCACAGACACACACACACACACACACCCACACACACACACACATACATACACACACACACACACACAGACAGGGGCGACGGCATAATACGTTCACATTATGAATGTGGACGTATAAAAAGGAATGTGGCCCTCACTTCTATATTATACTTCATCTACTTTTTATGTATTTTTCATACATAATGTATAATTTACATGCTGATCGAAAAAGGTGTTTTATGTAATATATTATGATATATCACAAGATTTATTGTCGACGAATTAAACAAATGTTACGTACTAAGCCACACCTTATGCTTTGTCAATTGCATTCATATGACAAATCAAAATATTTTTAAAATTATGTTCATTAATCATAATGTGCTTAACCTTCAAAATAAAATCTAATGCAGTAAACCATAATATTGATAAAGGTGTGTTTGATGTTCATAAAGATTAATTACATGTGAAGTACAAAAAATATAAAACACCTTATGCTTTGTCTGCTGCATCCATATGAAAAAAATCAAATACTTTTAAAATTTTGATCATTAATCATCACATGCTAAACCTTCATAAGTAAAATCTAATGCAGGAAACTTTATTTGGGATTATAGATAAGGTATGTTTGATGTTCATTACTTTATTTTTTTTAGAAATTGTTGACAAAGAATGTAGATGTGTATAGAAAGAATAGCCAGCTGGTGTCCAACGAATGGACAGAACATGAAGGTGATAAAGATTCTCAGACCCTTTACCTCTATTGTCCAAGTTGACCGACTGAACATACTATTATATCTACTGGACAAATAACCAGACAAGTGAACAACTTACATGACAATAACATCTGATATCTAACAATAACTGTCTTTGACCAACTTTATCAGCTAAAGTCTACTGCCTTTTGTTACCTTTATGACCAGTCCAGGTGACAATATTTCACTATATTGATAAATATATTTAATAGGAGACTAATTTTATAATGAATGAGTTTCTAATAATGACTTCTTTTTTAATACAGGCAAATATAAAAACAATTGTGTGGGGGAGGGGTGGGGTGGTCAAAGAATTGCCAAGTGGCTAAAAATAAACTGGTGTTGCATATCAAATAACCTCCCTCCTAAATCAAATCTCAATAAACATCAAGTTAGACAAATGCATGTTTTATTTTTGGTAATGTGTACATCTGTGTAATACAAAATGTATATTCAACACTAATAACAGAAACATGGAGTGACAAAATAAGGACAATAACTACACCTTAGATTCATGGGCAAGTCTGAGTTTTTATAGGACTCATCCTTGTGATTAGTTGAACAATCAGAGGAATATTGAATAAAGCACTGAAAATTTTCTAGATTTTGGTAACAGGGGCAGTAACTCTGCAAAAATTGTTGTGCATCTCTGAAGTTTGATAGGGTTTCCCTTAAAGACAAACGAACAATTCCAACAAATGTGGATAACAAAATTGCAGAAACTCATCTATTGAGTGTTTACATTATAACTGTTAATTGTCAATATAATGCCACAAGTTATGAACTTTTTTGAATATAAGCCTAGATTGACAGATGCAAAAATTTGTAATTATGTAAGCTAAATGTAATTTCATATTCTGAAACATGTTATCCACTCAAAAGGTTATTTTAGTAAAACCATTAAAATCACAGACGACAATTTTGTTTGAAAACTAATAGGTCTTTGACTATCTTTTCAATCAAAACAAACTTTCAGTCTTTATGTTGTAAATATGTCGAGGATAGAGACATCAAAGGAAAGTCTTCAATAAGTTCTGGTGTTTTAAGCAACCAGTCAGACGTAAAGTTTATGAATGTCATAACTTTATATATACCCTGTAATAAACTCAATATATCTTTTACTTTCCCGTATTTAAGTAATTTATTGGAGCATATTAATAATTGTTTATCGATATACACGACAAACAAATAAATTGGTGTATACATTCTACGGTGTAGCTTGAAACCTCTCATTCACCAGTTAATCATTCACTTACTTAAAAATATTGACCTTTGATGTAAACAATTTTTATTTTTAGAAATATCTTTGAACTTGTATAGGTATTCAGAAGTTGACACCGATAAATAACAGATAAATTCAATCTTATCTTTGGGTCAATGATAATCTTAGAAAACATGACCAGTACAAATTAGCCGTAGCGTTGTATTTTAGCGAAGTGGTCGATAAACAATCAATTAACATTTTCTCCATTCTTATTACTATGCGAAATATGATTAGAATGCGATGGCTGTTAAATTTTTCAAGTTTGAAATTTTAGAATGAGCTCAACTGGATCAAGGAGTGGATATGTTGTGGATGAATGCATATTTGTAATTAATGGTTAAGTTTCAAATATATAAATAATATGCATTTAGTAATGATGAAAATCATGTGGGACTCTTTGTAAATCAGTCTTAAATAACAGGTTTCAGCATACCTGTATGCATACTGTCCTTAATGAACGTTCTGATACAAAAAACATCTCAGTTCTGATACAAAAAACATTTCATCTCATCGTCTGATACAAAAAACATCTCATCTCATCTTCTATTGTACTAAAAGTTGATTTAATTAATTCCTAAACATGAAATGATATATTATACATTGCATGTTTTAAATTGTCTTGATTGGTGAAAACTGTTCTGATGAATGAGGTTTGTTCTTTGGATATATTATATCATCTGATATATAGGTGAGACTTCTTCCTATGATGGGTGAGAAATATTTTTGATTTAGCAAGAATTATTCTTAGATAAGTGACATTTGTTGATTGAGTTGCAGTGAGTGTGACAGAGGGAGTGTGAGTTTGTAAGCAAGACTTTTACTGGGTTAACACTTGTTCTGTGATCTAAATCAAACTTAAATGAATTAGATGTTCAAGAAAAAAAAGATATCGACAAGCAATGTTTTGTAATGATGAATACAAGACAAAAAGTGTTTTGTTATTAGACAGGTGGACCTACTCAATCTCAAAACAGCACTTATCAGGCCACTTATCAAAAATTAGAACAATTATGATTACATTACTTAGAAAGATGCAAAGGTTATTCAACAGATTTTCTAGAGACAACCTTAGATTGCGCTACTATCTCTTGATGTGACCAGTACCCAATTGAAAGGATTAGAAGAATCACTGCTACAAAAGGATGTGACATTGGCTAAAATCAACAGAAATCCTTTCTATCTATTGATAAAACTCTTCCTTAATAACTTAGTTTTTATTATCCGACAGCTTTAATACTGATATCCGCTGAGAAAATGGCCTCGATTCAACTGCTTCAACAACAAAAACAGCAATTTGTAAATGAACAAGATGAACTCTGCTCGCAGAAGAAATAGAGAGGAGTACATGTTTAATCCGTGAAGTACTTAAGGTTTCTGTTGACACAGGATTTGTCCTAATAGCATAAGTGAATTAATACATGGTTTTAGGTTTCATATTGAAACCCTGCCTTAATCTGACATCAATTCTAATTCTATATGAAGAAAATCATTGATATCTTAGCCCACAAGGTTCAGTCGTTCAATTGAAGATCTTCATTTCAATCCCAATGTCAACGGTCATTTTTTTCCATTTTCTACTTATGGTTTCTCTAATACAAGATTCTTCTAATACTTTGGGGATACAAAATACCATTGTCCAGATCATCTTAAACAACATTTTGATCTCAAGAGTGCAAAGTCCTGGAGCTTTTCAGAAACTTTAGTGTATAACCTTGGAATTCTACAATTTCTTCAAAAGGAATATTTCATATTTATATTAAACACAATTATCATAAACAATCAATTATATCCATTCAATGCTGCATTCTTTAATAAAGGAACTTTCAATATTTGACATCTATATAATTAAATTATCCTTTTTAGTATACACTTGAAGCATATACATATGGAAAGTTGAAAACCTCTTCAGATAGATCCCTATTGAGGCTGGTATATTTCTCTCTGATGAACAAATAAAAATAACCCACAGCATATCCAAATATTTCTGGACCGAAAGATTATCTTTAAGGCAAATAGAAGGACTAATTTGATATTTTTTCATTGTTGCATGCATTTTTACTAGTACTCAAAGCAGTTGTCACATTAAGTACAGGTCAGAGATGCATTGTCAAGGCAACAATAGACCATGTTGATTTTGATCGGAATTTAAGAGGCAAGGAAAAGACCACCATTTTAGCCTAGAGCTGACATGTTTGTTACTTGTATTGACAGAAAAAGTGTCAAGTTCAGACAGAAACCAAATCGTAGTCTTTTAGCAATGTATTTACCTGGAAATAATTCTAAATGTAGCCAGACTATTCTATTAAACTTTCACAATGTGAGAAAATATATAATTACATGTCTTAGTTAATTAAAAAAAATATTGTCATTGGAGAACCAGCGGCTTGAATCTAGCTGAGAAAATCAAGTTCAGCTGGGCATCGCATAACCTAGTAAACCTTAAAGAGTCAACTTAAGTTCAAGTATTATATTTTGTATGTATAAAATATAGGCATTGTCAATCTACTAATGTTTTTCTGGTTACAAATTCTAAAAAAAAAACCCACAAAATTAGAAAGAATATAAAACAAAATGTAGATAGATATATCTCAACAGGTTACATTTCTAAATGAGAAAATACTAAATTGCAAATGATGGCATCCAAGAATATCAATGATCAAACACGATTTAATGTCAGTTTTTATTATCTATGATCTTCCATATAATTGGGTCTCAACTCTGATTCCCTTGTCGCCATAACCTTGATATGGAATTCCATTGGGAGCAGAAAATACACAGATTTCTTTTTAAAGATAAATCTAATGAATCCTTAAGAGTCTTGGATCTCTAATTTTTACAGATTTTCTGATGGAAGAAATGTATTTACAACCCTATCGTGATTTGTAAGTAGTTTTTGACATTCTACTCAGAGGATAAAAAAGAAATAAACATGATTTTTTTTATTGTGCGGCATGGTAAGAACATTTTCTACAATTAGCTCTTGAACACTTTATTACCTATTTTGCATAGTAAGACCTTTTTCCTGAAATGACCCTTGAGCACTTAGTCCTGTTAAAAGTAAACCATGAAGGCAATTGATGTCTATTCCATTCATCTACCATCTTCTTTTCATTCTATTGAATAGGTAATTATCCACGTGATTAGAAAATTGAACTTAAAATCAATATTTTGTTCACGGTTCATGATTTGCCCCCAATTACAATAATAATCAACAATATATATATATAAGCTGTTTTGATGAACTTTTTTCAAGGTTTTTTGTAAAATGACACAATTGAAATGAGATTTTCCATCCAGCTTTTTATGACAGAAATTTCCGGTAAAATGCTTTAATAAAACAAAGAAAAACAGTACATAACCTTACCCAGCAAGCAATGAAAATTCATTGCATTGTATTTAATATAGTTTTTCAGCTGAAAATTGGCCGATAAAATGTTCTGCTGCCTTTATATTAAGGGTTAACAGATAAGGATCATTCCACTGTGCTCCCTATATAACCAACTATCATGAAAGTCTTTAAATGAATTGTAGTTGTCAAAAGGTGACGTTTTATGCAAATTTTAAAAAGCGATCATAATGTATATTTTTTTATATCTGATTATTCTTATTAAAATTTGAGTCAATGCAGTTAATCAACTTTTGGCCCATTTAAAGTGAGTTTTGTCATAAAAACCTGTTGGGTTTTCAGCGCCATCATCATAAATACACAGCTATAGCAAATTGCAACATACAATCAGAGATATAAATAAACAGATTTCTAATCACAATTCAGTATTAAATGACCCTAAGTGACCAAAAGTTCCAAGACTTTCTTACAGAAAGCCAGATTTATGGGGCATTATTTACTTATTTTATCAACATCTGAATAAACATGTATCACATGGCGATACGGATATTGTTATGGCAGACGGACCTTATCTACTGTAATGGCCAGATTAAAGGTTAGTTTATGGCCGTTGAATTAACAGGACATTATTCCTAATCTGATAAGAACGACCAGTTCCAAAGCTGAAGGTCGCCTGGTTATCAAGGTTAAGAGTTTGACTATAGACTTGTTCTTCCAGGGTTATCTGACACCTGCTGGACGTCTTCAATAACATTATATCATTTCACATATTATCTATATCTAACAGACTCAGACCCCCACGGGAATTTATAATAGACCAATTAATGAAATGTGATTTAAATGCCTGAACTGAAATAACCATACCATCTTTTATTTCAAATTTGAATAACTAACAATAGATAAAAGATTTGCATTAGTTTGATTTACCAAAAGGCTACTTTTGACATTCTAATGTTTCTATTCATTCACAAATTTTTAATTTAAGTACAAAAAAAAATATCTTACTTTATATAAACAAAATGAAATGGTGTTTAAGGAACCTAGCTTGAAAAGAAAATTTGCAATTTATTCCATTTTACAGAGAACGAAAAAGGAAAATCTATAGTAGGTTTATAGTAAATGGTCTGATATAAGTTATCAGGAGCTGAAAATAGATGTAGAGGTGGTTTTTCATTGTTGCCTTGACTGACTTGCTTCAGATCAATTATATAGTAGAATTGGCTTCTTGTTATTAATGATCCCTTGAATTAAAGAACTCTTTAGAAAGAAATTGTAACCATGATCAAATTTATTGAAGTTCATGAAAGGGGAGCAAAAAAAAATTATTATTTTGTCTGGGGCCATGACAATTTACACTATACACATCAATCACAGATAAAAACACATATCACCTTAAGTTACTTCTGTGATGGATGTTTATATTTCAGGTTAAATAATTCATCTTGAAATTCACAACAAATTTTAATTTTACCTGAAAATATGTTTCGAATTCAAACAATGAATGCTGTCTAAAGGGGGTAGGGTTGTCTAGTCTCAATAAGCAGCAAAGTCAGAATGAGTTCATCAGAATTTTCCGACATGGTTTTCCCTTGTCAGAGGTGCTGCAACATGGAGCCTGACAAGGGCAGCTGTCTAATTGTTTAGATGGGACAAAAAAACAAGGTCATGTGTACACATAAACAAATATGTAAAAGATCCATTGGCAGTTGGATATAAGAGTAGGCCATAGTGCCTGTATGGCATATGACCTCCATTAGCCCAGTCAGAGCAGAACAGTAGGAAGTAAAACCACTATTTCATTTCAAAATCAGGAAATTTGAATTTGGCAAGCTGTCTCGCTCATGACAACGACAAGAACTCTGGCCTGTGGAATGTGGACAGAAAACTGTTCCCGGATGTTGGCATATAAATTGATTCACCAAAGAGCTTTACTTTGCAATTAATAAATGAAATAACAGTAGAATTTTAATTCGTCGATCACTAATAGTCATTTAAATAACTGCAAATTTCTTCATCAGAGATGGCATGTGTTAGCTATGACGTAGCACAGACACAACATACCCATTAAAGACTGTCACACAAGTTCTACAAATATTAAACAAATATTACATCAAACAACTGATGCTGCAGAACAATAACAGTTACAGACTTTACAAGATCAATAAATAATAACTTTGTGCATATTCTTTTATTGAATTAATCTACCTTTAGTTAATGGTATCGGTAGATATAATAACCCAATATTTAAAAAACAAACAATAAAAATAAAGGGAGACGATTCCATCATATTTTTAAAGGTAAAGCTAGAGCCAATCTGACGAATGGGCTAATATAGTGTGCTATGAATGAAATCTTGACATTACAGCTGCATATGCTAATATCAAATTCCTACTGCCAAGGGTTCCTTTACTTGCACACTAATGTATACATACGTCCAAGGTTTTTTGTGTGTCCTATCTGAACGACTATACATTGTCCGTTACAGGCCTTAAGTCCTGCAACACTGACAAGGAGGAACTACAATGGAAAATCAACATGAGCTTTCTCAGTCAACACTGGTATCGAACACAGAAACTCATTGAGCCACCGAGTCTCTCCAACTCATCAAGATGTGTTGCCTTTCTATACTGCAAATTCTATCAATAACTACCAGCACAGCCAGATGAACTTACTGGGGTTAATATCTCAAAGAGATCAAGCATAATAGAAGGGGAGACAAGTACATCCTATTTTAAAGGTCCAGTTTGACCCCCTCTTTTTAAAGAAGGTTTTCATCTACAAACTACCTGAGATTATTATACGTATAAGTCTGTGTTTAATCGTACCAAGATATTCTTAACCTATTGTATCTGTGGAGGGCATTGAATGAGGGATGAAAAAAGGAGTATGGGCACATACGCAGAGAAGGTAACATTAGGAGGCAGACCACAATCAAAGTTCACAATCTTGGTACTCAAATTATAGTTTATCTATTTATAGCCATTTTCTCTGTCTATTCTCCACTTTTGCATGCCCATTTGTGTTGTGTTTCTGGTCTAGAATGGATGGAGAGGGTTTAAATTAACATTTCCTACCAGGTTTTAGTAAATATACTATTCAAAAAAAGTAGGGGATATTTGATTTTGGGGGCATAATACTAAAATATGCAAATGACTACGAAAAAAGTCACTATAGAACCTAACAGAAGAAACATTTCCAGTTACATGTGACGCCCAAACGCACCAATAGCTACCGCATGGAATGCAAGTGATGCTTGGGATCATCATGGGGGTCACACCCAAGATTTGCACGACTCTTACTTTGAATGTTACAGTCATTGTGGCATTGAATTCCAGGGTGGAAACATCAGTTTAATTGTTTTAGTGACCAGAAAACAAATTTTGATATGCGTCGGCTTACCCAAAATGAAAGGTTACGTGCCCTTGGCATGCTACAGATCTGCACAACACAGACGGTTGTGGCGCGGACGATGAATGTTTCTCAGTCTGTCATAAGCAGGCTATGGTCCAGATACCGTGATACACAATCTGTACAGGACAGACCACGCTCAGGTCGACCAAGGGCGACAACTCAAGCCCAGGATCGATTTATCCGTACCTTGGCCTTGAGAAATCGTGTCATCACAGCAAATCAGATTCGCGCTCATCTTCAAACAGACACTGGTGTGAGAGTGAGTGGCCAGACGATTCGGAATCGACTGCATAGGGGTCACCTTCGCGCCCGACATCCTAGCGTGATCCCTTGTTTGAGAGATCATCACATTCAGGCAAGACGTCGTTGGTGTAAGTATCGTCAACACTGGGATGTTTTCAGATGAGTCAAGGTTCACTGTTGATTTTTTGGACAGACGTAGGAGGGTGTGGCGTCGTCGAAACGAGCGCTTCCAAGACGTTAACGTCATCAGACATGATTGATTTTGGGGTGGTTCTGTTATGGTGTGGGGAGGCATCACTGTTGCTGGAAGAACGGCTTTACATGTTGTTGCAGGGCGTGTTACAGGCTAGTACTACCGGGACAACATCTTGGTAGTCCATGTTGTGCCGTTCACACGTCGTCATGGCCGCCGTTTCATCTTCCAGGATGACAAGCAAGATGTCACAGGGCCAGGGTCGTTACAGGTTACCTCCAACAACAGAACATCACAACATTACCTTGGCCAGCACTGAGTCCCGACCTCTCCCCCATCGAGCACGTCAACGTCCAAGAACTTGCTGCTGCGTTGCAACAGGAATGGGACAATCTGGACTAAAATGACCTTAGATGTCTCATTAGGAGTATGCCACGTCGGATCAATGCTTGTCTGGCAAACAGAGGACGATTTACCCGTTACTGACTTTGTTGTGATGCTGTGGTAACTTTGCTGTTTGACCCCGGGTATCATTTTACCCTTATAATGGTCAGTCTGTGCCTTACTTAGTCTAACGATCATTTGGAATAAATCGATGAATGTGAACTTTATTTCATTTTGTCATTTGTTTCTTCGTCAGTTTCATTAGGTGACTTTAATAACACTTAAAAATCAAATATCCCCTACTTTTTTTGAATAGTATATTTATGATTTAGAGGCGGAAGGATAACATAGTTAACAGGATAGTCATGGTCAGTAGCCGATTATCAGTGAGGCTGATGAGACTGCAGCCTCAGGCCCAAAGATTTTGTAAAAAAAAATTTTGTAGACTTGTCTGATATGATTAAAAACGCATAGACAATGAATGTTAGGGGGGTGGGGTTTAGGCCCAATGGGAATCAACATAGGCCCTGACCCGAAATTAATTAAGCCCACGCCATTTTAAATAGGCCCTATTGTTTGGAGATCTGATCTTATTTTTTAAACGTAGACCTACAACGTACGTTAAATCCTTGTAAGTTTTCGTTTATGTCATCCACGTGACGTCATGGGCATATAAAGTTAGATTACCAATATCAAACGACTTTGGCTTAGTATAGTCTAAGACGTCATACTAGTTATGACGCGATTGTAGGCCCCTGGGAAATATGGTTTCAAATTTTCAGTTGGCAATCGTATGCCGTTTGCTAGTATTCGATGTTTAAAGTTCTAAAAGTTTTAGAGTAATAAACGTTATATTTAGTAACAAGAGTGATTGTAAATCTTACTTATTCCTCATTACAATTACATCTCATTATCATAATGACGTCAACGTCAAACCCAAAAAGTGGTTGGGAAAAAGAAAAATACCGACGACAGGAAGAAGAGAAAATTGAGAATGAAAAGGAAGTCTAACGAAATTAACACAGTGGGTTGTACGGAAGCCTAAGCCATCGCAACCCAAAAATGTAAGCGATTCAAATTGTACAACTGCGGAAACATTGATGAAATCAAATGTAAGTATGCCTACTCGCTACACAGGCTCCGGTTTAAAGGGTACGTTTCCGGATGTGGAGTTGATATTGCGGATGTATTTGTGTCTAATGGTATCCAATCGTACTGGAGAGTGATCATTCTCGGTACTAAAGCGTGTCAAAAACCATGTTATATGCACTTGACAATGACACAGTACAGACTTAATTATCTGTCCATTATGTGCATAGAAAATGATATTATCCAGCAATTAAACATCGATGATGTCATAAAGATATTTGCCTTTAATAAGACACGAAAGTTGCGTTGTAAGAGTTTAGTTATTTTCTGCAAATTATAAAAAAACGCCCCAGATGCAGTATGCCTCTTCGTTTCATATGTCATATCGTTTTCTTTATTAACTTTGTCTAAATAAAGGGCTAATAGAAAAAATATCTAGCAAAAGATCTTGCGCTAGTTTCGATGTAAACACCCCATCATGACGAAATATTATCCTTGAAAATAGGTGTATGTACAGTTGGTTTCCGGTGACGTTTCTGCTGTCAAAGCATTTGGTACGACAAATTTCAATAGTTATAACTAATATTTTAATAATATTATAACCTCAGTAACGCAACGAATTCCGTTTTTAATGTTAGTAACTACCTTGGCTCTAACTTTAAAAACTAAATAGGCCCTCCAGCAACTGCTGCCTCAGGCCTTGGTGGAGCTTAATCTGCCACTGGTCATGGGGACATGTACAGTGAATGTTTTTAGTATGTTACCATAAGTTTGTGTATCTCAAAATTTTAGTGGTCAACCTCACACAAATTTTGGTGCACAGACATGACCAAATGTTTCTCTGTAGTGAAAAGCTTTCAGCCCAATGAAACTTTTGGGAAAAGCTGGAGCCGGGCAAAGAGACAGAATTAACACTGAAGTCAATGGGGAAATTAATTGTGGTCTGCAGCCATCTAGACTCTGAAAATTAAAAAAATCAGTGAGACACTACCCCCCACAGAATAAATATCTATTATCAAGGATCTACATTTTAAACTTTTGAACGACAAATGAAGTACATTAATCTTTTTATTACAATATTTCGGATGAAATCGTGTAACTGTAGATCCTTATATAGCACTGACATCTTTATTAGCTGAATAAAATGAATGATGGTGACTAAGTCGATCTCAACTACCTAACATCTATCAGGCTTATATTTCTATTGTCCAGTGGTGTTTTTACACCTTCTGACATAGCCTCCATTTTAAATATCCATGATCAGATATCTCACACCATTATTAAACGAGAAATAAAATTATAGTTTTATATTGCAAGCGATACAAGTAGGTATGTTGACGTCTCTAAACCCGCACTGACATGTGACCACAATATTGGTTACAGGTTCAAGCATAACCTTACCTACTCTGCCATCTGACTGGAAAATTCAATCCATTAGTTCCACTTTATAAAGCCTACCAAAGAAAGTCATGATTTTATACGGACAGATTGTATATGTACATGTATGCATGTCTCATCGATGCATACTTCTAGTAATAAATCATCCACAGTTTTGTTTGACATTATACAAATCGCCTTTTTTTCCTTTAAAATTACCATAAATGAAGTGTTTATTGTTAAAACATAGTAGATGACTGCCATGATTGCCATATGTAGTGCAATAAAATCTGGCATAAATGCAAATCAAGTCATTTATCTGCTGATGATTTTTATTTCACTGATGTAACATCCTCTTAATATTTTGTTGCACTTTTTTTCAACGTTAACTGAAAACCTATTTTGATAAATATTACAATCTTTACAACAGCTAAAATGGGGCCATTCTTTTTCCTTTAGTATGATGAATGACAGGGGGGTTGGGATGGCCTAGTGGTCTAGAGTGCCGCGCTTCGACCTCTAGCTGACCGGTCACCTCTGGCTTGCGGCCGTGGTTTCGAGCCCTGGTGTGAGCGTATGTGGCATGGAGATAGGGGCGCCTTCTCAACCTCGTGGGTTTCCTCCGGGCACTCCGGTTTCCTCCCACTGCTAAAGACCCCTACGCGTAAGCGAATTATTGAAATAAAATGAAACCATATGTTAGTCCCAAATTGACCTAGTTTGTGTTGAGTGGACGTTAAACCCCATTTCTCTCTCTCTATGATGAATGACATTGTATATCTTCAATATTACAGATAGGACTGAAGTCGTAATTACTATTCTTGTGTCTGTTTGCCGAATGGTCCCCCTGTTGTAACTGACAAGGAGTAGGGTTTTCTCTAGGTCCCCCAGTTTCCTTCTAATGCTAAAGACCTCTACAAGAATTATTGAAATAAAATTAAACTATGTGTTAGTCCAGAAATGACCTAGATTGTGTCAAGAAGACACGTTAAACCCTATTTCTCTCTATGTTTCTAATAGATAAGATGCTTCATACATGCATGTTTTGATAAATATATGTGATAGATTTACAGAATTTCTAAACAATGAATCTTTAATCGTTTAAATTCTGATTCAATACGAAAAATGAACTTTCAACATTTTAACAAAACTTGAGTAAATAAAATCACTGGTTCGAATGTCCACATTACAAAAGTATGGTGGAGTACATGATTAAGTACCATTGACCGGAAATATGTATGGGGATTGACATTTATGTAATGTAGAATATCTAAGCACGTCAATTTGACATCACATGGTCAGAACTATCAGTTCAAGCGATGAGGCAAATATGATCAGCGCTGGTCTGCACTAGTATCACCATTCTCATTACAATCAAACCAAGGACAATGTTATTCAAGTGTCTATACCCTAATATTCCCATACTTATTACCATCAAATGAAGCTCTTCATTATGATGGGTTTAGTTGATAACTCGGAGACGACTACTCCATGTCCGTCTGGACAAGAGACCGTGAGTAAAGGTTAATGAATCTGATGTTCCAAGTACACGATGATGGACAACGAAGAGGGCAGTACGGAGTCACCAGAGACTATTACTGACAGATCATATGCTTCTACCCTCCTTATCCTAAATATCTAACCATACGCCAATCAATAACCCAAGAGTTTTTCAATTTGATTATCAGATGGAAAACAAGCGAAGACTCACGATTACATGTCTTTTGAAGTAAAAGCAATCAATCAACCTCGTTAATTATTAATATCTTAAGACCAACGAGTAGACATGACCAAGATTCGTAATCTGAAATGAGCTAATTAAACTCTCCTGGTAATACCTCAATCTATCGCTGTGTAATTTTATTTATATGGACGATTGAATAAGAGGAAGACTATTGAACTCCAGATCAACGCAAGAACTCCTTTCTATCACGATTTAAAGATCTATTTAATCTCACAAAACTTGTGCAAATATGTCGAGTGAAAAAAAAAGTACTGCTTTCTGTGTACACAGATCATGCTGAGAAGCTGTTCAATTAATCAATCACCATTGATTGAAACTTCTGAGTTCTTTATCTGATCTTTGAAGATGATCAAGATGATAGGAAAACTGTTACATGTAGGTGATATAAGCACCTCTATATGTCAACCTAGAGTTCCTCTCCTAGGTAACAATGTAACAGCCTTTGTCAACAGAGCGCGATTAAGGACTTTAGAGGTTCTGAGCACTGAAAAGGTTATGGTGCCCCAATATAGGTAATCTAAAAACATAAAAACCAATATTAAACTGTAATTTCTTTTTTCATTCAAACTAAAAGGAAATTTCCATTTATTATGAAACAAAAATAGTTTTTTTCAGGTACAATATACAGTACTGTGGGGCTCAAGTTAGAATGGTCATAACTACTACTACACAAATAAAGGATCAATTCCAAATTTTGTCCATCCAAGTTTCTTTCCAATATTACCTCCATAGGCAGTAAAAATGTGGTCTGAAATTTACATCAGATAATTTTAAAGAGGTTTTTAACTTTTGGATGGCATTTAAGTAAAAATAATTACAAAATCATAATTTATGTGCATGTGAAGACCGATGCACATAAATTATCTACCTGTTAACCATTGGGGTTTAACATTCATGTTAATGCACAAACCGAGGTTAAAATGAACACAAGCGCTACGTCATACTATGAGAGAAGTTTTGCCCTGATAGCAGCGCTACAGTCTGCTTTTATATTGATTTCCAACTGCCAAGGAATCTTTTACATTCACCCCAATTATGTGACCTATTTTTTTTACTTCCTCCAAACAATTTGACAGTTGTCCTTGTCAGCCCATTTCCCTACACTATGCTGGAAAATTTTTGATTTTGATATAACAGCAGTTCTACGACCTACTGTTAATCGTACGACGTGACCTCATTATCTTATTCCGATAAAATGACTTGTAGCTTTTCTTTACCAAACCTCAGTCTGACAACACTAACAAAGCAAAACACTGGTATCGAGAGCCACACTCACCCGAGCCTCCAAACAAAACATAAACACTGATGAAATGAAAAAATACTTTTGACAGGGATTTTAAAATTGAAAGCAACTAGAAAGATAATCTCAAGAGCCTGGATGTTGATGCAAATCAAAAAAATGCCAGACATCCAGGCATTCAAAAAGCATATACTGCCTCATGCAAAAAACCCATCAATAGCTAAGAGAATCAAAAATACTGAACATCCAGTGTCAAACAAAGTTAACCCCTATTATACTCTTTTGTCAATCCAAAATCAACTAACTTTCTACAATATGAACTTTTTGAGACAAATAAATTAATGTTTTTAAATGAACAATCGCATAGGACCATTTTTGTGAATTCAACTTCAGAAATAATTCAAAGAGAAGACAACCAATTTAAAAAGAGTAAATAACCATTAAAATAAGTTACGAAATAACAGGAAAAAATCTAATAAGCCACTCGGTGGAAGCAGGCAATAAAAACTAATATAACTCAGTATTAATTTTAAAATGGCTTACTTGTACAACACAAACTTTAATAACATCTCTTGCCTTATAAACTTCCATAAACACTAACTTCACAGGTCTGCATACACAAAAAGGGAGGTGTTCAATTCAACGATTCAAGTTTCAGAACTAATAACAGGTTTTAAATGACAAACCAACACTGATTCAAAGCAGACACCTTCGTGTAAACCACTGCTAGGATCAATAGCAGAGGAAAATATGAGATTATCAGTTATCAAGGATTTAACGCCCCGCTGTACCCGATAATTAAAGGATTAATATTACTAGTAGGTAGTGTGTAGATTATACCATGAGAAACATCACAAATAATATATGACTTTGTAATTATAATATCATAACCACTTTAACCCAAACTCTGACAAGAGGCAGGAAGACTTTTAAACTGAACACAAAGAGACAAAGAAATGCAATTTTATTTTTTTACATGTCAGGTTTTTTTGTACCTTATACATAAACAGCAAACATTATATATTGCTGGTTATTTAATACCGAAATAATATTTTTTTTTTCTTTTTTTTGCCAGACAGCAGCACTACAACCTACTCTGCTTTTACCTCCACATCAATGTGTACACAGGACCTCTGTTTTTCATCCCATCAGAATGACTAGACACTTTCCTTGCCAAGCCCTTGTCTTACACCACTCACAAAGAGATATAAATGTAGACTAAGGAAGATATATATCCAGACAAAATGATGAGACTTTTTCTTGTAACTTTGCCTAAACTAGCATTTCTTTGAAGGAAAGTTCATGTTCTGAGCCCATTAAACTAAAATATTGAAATAGATCCCGCCATCAGCTACATTTGAGCAGCAGAGAATTATCAAAGGGACTCTTACAAAATCTATATATGGAACGCCTACTCCAAATGTTAATATCTAATAGTCTCAAACACGATTATTCATTGCTATCATGAAACCCACAAGCTACATTCTCTGAGCACGCATTTCAAGTATTAGATCAATTAGCACTGGGAAATGATTAAAGTAAGAAAGAGTCATTTTTTGCATGTGGGGCTTTAACAATTAGAGGACCTGCAGAATACCTGCAAGGTTTGCCAGGTGACCCTAGTCCTTGTCATGTACAAGTATTGGATTGATACCAAGCCACTTGATTCAAAGGCAGGTCCTATGATCTAAAGTGCACATGCTAGATCACCCAACCTCTCACACCTCCAGTAAAACCAATAAAAAAATGAAATGAAATGTGTTTTAACATCTTATGGCCTACTCTTGTATCAAATTCCAACTTTCAAGGGATCTTTTACAAGCGAGCCAATCTCTACATGGCACCTTGGTTTTTCGTCCCATCCAAATCGAATAGACAGTTGTCCTTGTCAAGTCCTCTGGTCTTGCTTCACTGACAAGGATAATCACGCCATAAAATCTGGATGAACTTTGTTGTCGGTCAATGCAAGGTTTAAATACCCAGCCCCAGAGCTAGCGAGCCAGCATGTTACCCACCGCGCCCCACCCCCTCAAATCACGAAATACATACATGTGTTAATAACAATCTGCTATTAGTAAATATTTTAATGTCAGGTTATTGAAATCAATCCACAGATGATTTGATACAGGAATATTACCATATGATGTACAAATGGCACCGTGGGTTATGTATGTAATTCATATGTAGTTCATACATCATTTATAAGTACTTATATTGATAACCTTTACTGGTAGATGTCAACAGATTAAAACATTACCCCTCATCTACATTTAACATCCATTCACTTACTATCATTTTTATTGAAACTTCATACAATATTAATAATACATACAGTATATCATTTCAAATTTTTTGCAATTCTCACATATCATATACGCCTACATGTATATTATATTAATATTGTATTTATATTCCCAGCAGTAGCACAATTAGACCGAGATCTATACTGTAGCTGGTTTAGCCTATGTCTAAACATTAAGTGTATGGGGGGGGGGGGGTGCACAATACACAAACAATTACACAACACAAACAAAGGAACAGGACACAATATCTGACGCCACAAACATCAAACACACATATCAGAATCAGTGAAAAGATCCGTGGGCTAGTCAGAAGCGTCCTCTGAACTGTACAGTCCTGGTCTGGATTTAGTCTTTCTCCATTTCAATATACACAAGGTTAGAAATCATCAAACTGGAACAACTCTTATATCAGGAGCTGTAAGTTTGATCAAGGTAACATTCTGAACATCAGCTTTTTTATTACTTGGGGGTATGGGATTTGACATCAGTTGACCATGGGTATATATTTCAAGGAAAGAAAGGAATGTGATAAATGTTTTAACACTCTATGGTAACACATGCAATGACAGTACAAGAATTATACATGCCATGTTAATTTCTGCCAACAATTTCCAGTTTTCTGGATCATCCCAGGGACTAGACATATTTTACTTGGCACTGCAGACAAGTGGGAGGAGGGTTTGTAATTCCTCTATGTTCTTCTTGGATTCAACCCAAGGACATAGTAGTGTGGCCAAGCCTTAGATATACCTGACAAAATGTCAGGCACTAATGAAATAGTACCTGACATTTTCAACTTTGTGTTGGACATGTATAAATAATATCATTGAAAAAGACAAATCAGTGCCGGACAAAATGACAGGCACCAGAAGTTTAGTGTCTGACAAAGGCTGAATCTGTGCCTGACATTGTCATTGGCAGGTGCCATATTTCCAGGCTTGAGTGTGGCAACAGCCAGATTCAACCGTGAGATATTCAATTCAGGACTCAATCGCCCTGATTACTCATGGCCCTGACCTCTCAACTACTACAGTCTGTTGACAGGACCTACACATACATTGGACTTACCAGGACACAATCTAAATAATATTTTGAAATTTGTGTCAATGAAAACACAGAAAGGCATCAAACCTGTGCTGGAGGGAATTTGCCAGACAAACATTAAAGATATGTATCCTTAAAACTTAACCTACCTTAAATAATTATTTCCATTGGGTTGCTTTTACCTGAAAAAAGGGAGTGATGATTCATTATTTGCTGTACAATTATGTTAGTTATATTAAACGTCACTACTTTTATAAAAGTTAGCCAGACGAGGAGGAGGAGAAGGGGGTCGGGGAAGAGGGGTTGTAAGATTTATAGAAAGTCAGCAGATATTTTCTGAAGATGGTGTGATGCAGCTGATCACAGCTAGGTCATGAAGGACAACCATCACATTTGGTAAGAAGAATATGTCTTCATATTTTCGATTTTGTTATCAAGCTTAACCCACTTTTACTTATGGTCTCCTGAGAAACTGGGACCCTCTCCTTTAAGATATTTATTTCAATTTTAAAGGAGCTAAATAGCTAACATTTGGGACCTAGAAATTGACACAAGTGGGTTGGAATGCATATAATAATGTAATATGAATGTATATAAACTGATTAACATTCAATGGCTTCCGTTTTTACTCTAATTTCAAATCAGTTATGTTCAGCGAGTTATGCCAGTAGTCTCAATCGAATGCAAATTTCTAGTGTCTGGTTATTCCAGTCTACATACACCATTTGATTTGGTGCAATTTGCCTAGCCTCGTCCCTCGAGTCTCTTGTTACAACTGGGGCTGAAACGCATTATGGTACACGATTTGTGTACCAATGGTAAAATGTTTATTTTGTCTTAAATATTGGATATCAGAAGCCCATCTTTTTCCTGTAAAATCACAGCATCAACGTTGATTTAAATTGACAAAATAATTTGTGTTATCAATGTTGAAGATTTTGGATGATATTGAGTTAGAGACTTAGCTACTTTAAATTTCAGTTTTTCCTATTTTGGGAGTAATTGCTGAACAGAGTAAAGTTTGTTTTTGTTAAGACCAAGACAAATGGATCTGAAAAAGTCTGCGATACAATCTCCAGGATATATTGCGTCAATTTAAATGGGTCTAAAAGCACATTAATGTAATATGAATGTATATAAAGTGATTTATATTCAATATTTAAAATATTTATTGTACATGTAATTTCTAATCAATTAGGTTCAGTGAAATACATGAATAATCCATGTAGAACAAAGCTCATTCTACATATCTTTAAATTATTATTTTGATATTTGTGTATCAGTCATTATTAATGATTTCTTCCACATTATAACATATGTTTTTCTTATTTTAAAATGTTCATTGTGTCTTAAATACTGGATATTAAGATCTCATATTTTCACCGCAATATAACATAAAAAGTGATTGAAATGTACCAGTATCGAATTCTAATTTGTATTTCTGATTTCTGATATCATGGAAAATGATGAGTTTAGAGGTTTAGCACTTAAAACTAATAACCGAACGATTGTCATTGAAAGAATTCAAGACATTTACAATTGTAAATATTACTAAATAGCGATCACCGAATTCATTCGATTACAACGTATTGTTTGGTGTTTAGTATCTCTGTTCACCAAAAGATTAGTTTAGCAGGTGAAAGGAGAACTAAAGGGTGATTTGTTCATTGTTGGTGTCAAATAAGATTATCGCATCTTTCTGAACACCAATTCGTCTTTGAATGTTTATGGTACACACGTGTGTTGTCAATCACGGCCATGAAATCTAAATATGTCATCCTTTTCAATTGTCTGTTTTGATAAATATGTTTACACATAGGCCTACTTTGGAGTTCTCATTTAAAAAATTAATAACCAAGACATACTCAACTCGTCACTGACTGGATGCTGTCCTTACGGCCACACGCCTACTGATACACCTCAACTCACACGAGCTTCGTTCAGGATGAGGTCACATGACCAAGCGTTTTGACACGCGCCTAAATAATGGTTCTAAAGTATCAAACGAAGATTTTGGATTAAACCACTTGTGTCTGTCAAAAAATGATATTCAACACTTAAAATTTACCGCGGCCTGTTTACAATGGACATTTGCTATCAATTTTATTGGTATTATCATTAACAACTCTACAGGATGACGAAGAGCTAACAAAAAGCTGTCGTATTTTTGCGCCAAAATTCGATTATCATTTTATTTTGGATGGGTATGCGTATAACTATAATGTAAATATGTATATCTTGCTTGTTTTGTAAATTAATTTGTCATCATTTGTTTTCTTTTCTTGTAACTGAATATTCATTATTTTATATATAAAAGCAAAAACCAAACAAATTTTAGACCCGCCCGAAGTGAACATATTTTGATTATTATAGATACATATCAGTCCAGAAAAGCCCGTCATTATTACTGAAGGATTTGTATATTAGGCCTACTCATTTTGTTCAAATCTCCCCTATTATTGCTTCCGTTTAAACTCAATATTCGTTATTATAGAGAGGGCGAAAATGGAGTTTAACGACCACTCGACACAAACGAGGTCATTTCGGGACTAACACACGATTCAACTTTATTTCAATAATTCGCTTGCGTGTCGGCAATGGCAGACCGTATGATACAACGCGCACGCACTAACCATTCTGCCCAACCCTTTCTACATGTAGTTATATTTTACCCTACTGAAATATTTTTAACATTGTAAATATGTAAAAATTAAATTAACAAAACGCTGGATGGTTCACGTATTTTCGGCAATTACAGGTATGCGTTTAGTTTGGTTCCATCATCCTCTGATCTGTGCCAATAAACTCAGATACAAGAGGTACCTTGAGGGGCTTGAGCTATTGACAGTGTAAATTGTCCAAAACGCTGTCAGCCCCCCACCTCCCCCTCCCAATGTGAATTTGGACCGTCGCGCACAGTGCAATAATTAGTACTTTCAGCTCAAGATGTCCAGGGAAATATTTAATGTCATATGACTACCAAGGGTTCTCCCCCGCCCTGGCAAAAAATACGCCGTTGACACGCTGACACACCGTTAGTTATATCTTTGTGAAACAAAAAAATGAATGATATTTTGATATTTAATAATTGTATCGAATGTATGTTATAAAAAACATAAATTTAATGCTGTCATTTGTATTTTAATTTGAGCCGAGCTATAGATCTGAAAATGTAATTATCGTAAAATAAAGACTTGTCTACATGTGTAATATTAGTCATGGTGATTGAAAAGTGTCACACCTATATTATGAATAATCCAGCGGAAACATTTACGGCCTTATCATCAATAATGCAGGTGCTTGTATGTGTCATTTGAATAACCACACAGAATACAGAGGTCTGCACTTTCCTGATATTATACCACTGTGTCAGAACTATACCTACGTCAATGCTTATATTACGCTTTCTCATTCTTTTGGGTAAAATGCCAAACAGTTTCAGCAGGAATGCAGAAACCTTCTTTGCCAAGCGAATATTTACTGCTGACCAGTTTAATAAAATATGCCATGATGATATTATTACAAATTTTATTTCACAAACATATCGATGTTGTGGCTATTGTACTCAATTACCATATTGCATTTTACCATTACCAGAGAATAAGAGAGAGAGAGAGAGAGAGAGAGAGAGAGAGAAATGGGGTTTTACGTCCACTCGACACAAACTAGGTCATTTCGGGACTAACATATGATTCAACTTTATTTCAATAATTCGCTTGCGCGTAGGGGTCTTTAATAGTGTGTGTGTTTGTGGGGGGTGGGGGTGGTTAGCGTGCCCCGCGCTGTATCATATGGCATGTCATTGAGTCAACTGGCGTGGTTTCGAATCCCCGGAGGAAACCACGAGGCAAGGAGTAGGGTCACCTGTCCAGCCTCGTGGGTTTTCCCCGTGTACTCCGGTTTCCTCCCACTGCTAAAGACCCCTACGCGCAATCGAATTATCGAAATAAAATTAAACCATTATGTTAGTCTCGAAATGACGAGTAGACGTTAAACCCCATTTCTCTCTCTCTCTCTTTAGCAGTGGGAGGAGACCGGAATACCCAGAGGAAATCCACGAGGTTGGACATGCGACCCTACTCCTTGCCACGTACAACCGGAGATTCGAAACCACGCCAGTTGACTCAATGGCAGGCCGTATGATACAATGCGCACACGCTAACCATTCGGCCACTCAGCCCTCCACAAGAGAATAAGCACAAGAAAGCTGAACAAATATGTTAATACATTTTCTTTCAGAGCAACAGACCTGAGTTGGTCGTAATACGTATTACGCATACCTTGTAAATAATATGTCTGAAAATAAAACAGATTATTATCTCTACATAATAATTGATCCCCGATATTAAACCTACCCCCACCTGTGATTAAAATGTTATTTTAAGAATCTGTCTTTAAAAGAAATTGTTATATTACGTAAATGATTGTCCCATAAGAACCACTGTTTGTCGCCTACCTAAGTCTTATTTTAAGGAACTGTTTTTGAAAAGAAACTGTTATTACGCGTTAGAAATTATGGTCTCAGAAGAAAGCGTTTATCAAAATCCTTTCACCTACTAAACGCTTATTTTTAAGAAACTGTTAAACTGTTATGTCTTAGAAAGATGTCCCAGAGGAACCCCTGCGCAACAACACATTAAATAATGAAAATACGTATATTGTCGTTGTCCCTGTCCGTCTGTAATTTCATAATTAGTTTGTTTGTGGTCAATTTATACAGGTCACATTTTTTTCGATATAGGTTTATATCCCGATGCCCCCTGTTACCTTCGATATAGGCATATATTGGACCGTAACTTATGGATTATGGGGCCTGACTGTACGAATAAATCATGTCATTAGCTTAGTTAAAGACACTCTAGACGTCGGTTCCTTCGAATGATTGACGCATGTCGGATCGTAACATCCTATAGTACGGCCACTTATTATGCTTTTTAAGCTTGTTCTCTCTCCATCTATTGCAAAATGTAGGCATATCTTGCATAATAACCCCTTGTTTAAATAATATATGTACTAAAGAGATTAAGTTTTCTTTTTTGAAACTAACCCATCACTTGGTCCCCAAAGTCAAGGAAACAAACTGAGTTATCATTATTTTGAGCCTTTTTTCCGGTTACGCAGACACGCGTAAAATCAATTACAAAGAAGAATGATATGTGACCACCAAATTAGTTTGAATATATTCTATAATAATGGTGTAATATATATTCAAAGAGCATGTTTATAGACATTGATTACGTGATCAGACAATGTAAGTGTATATTGATTTCGTCTGAGTAAATTTCCTTTAAAATAATGAACAGTGTTTGTTAATTAGGAACAGGCTTTTAGAGAAGATTGTCTTGGGTTTTTTTTTCGTATGATGAAATAATGAGGTGCGTAATATAAGCATAAAGCGTATGATCATTTTGCAATTATATTACCAGACAGCAAACTAAAAATCCATATTCGCGAATCGTAATATGAAAATAGTATACCAAAATGATGTTCAGAGTAGCCGGAGTCTCACAACGATTGATTCAGGCGTGCCCGTATCATTAGAAAATACCAAATTAACTTCAGAGTAGCCAGAGTGCTACAATGATTAAACCAGATGTGCCCGTATCATTAGAAATACCAAATTAATTTCATAGTAGCCAGAGTGCTACAATGATTAACCCATATATATGTGCCCGTATCATTGGAAATACCAAATTAATTTCAGAGTAGCCAGAGTGCTACAATGAATAACTCAGATGTGCCCGTATCATTGAAATCATTTTCGGAGTAGCCAGAGTGCTATACAATGATTAACCCAGGTGTGTCCGTATAATTCGAAATACCAAATTAACTTCAGAGTAGGTGGAGTGTCACAAAGATCAAGCCAGGAGTGCTCGTAGCCTATCATCAGAAAAGAAACCGTGAAAATAGTACCAAATTATCTTCAAAGTAGACGGGGTGCCATAAAGAATAACACAGGAGTGCTCACATCATCAGAAAAGAAACAATGAAAATAAATGGAAATGGAATGGGGTCTAACGTCCTACTCTTCTGCACCTTAACTGGGCTAATGGAAGACGGCCATACGCCACACAGTGTACTATGAGGGAAATTTTGCCCGGGCAGCGGCGCTACGGCCATGAAAATAGCCAGCCTGGTACCAAATTATCTTCGGAGTAGGCTCAGTGCAAAACAGATTTGTATCAGAAACGAAACAGTGAAACTAGTACCAAATTATATTCAGTGTAGACGGAGTGTCACAAAGATTAAACCAAAAGGGCCCGATGGTCACGACCTTTAAAGGGCAGAAAAAAAGAGCAACGCGTTGCCGTTGTGGGTGACAGGCCGAAGATCCCCGTGTACCGCATTTGCAATGTATAACCATTTGTAGGAGGTCGAGGCATAACTGCTCTGGCATATGGTCTCCTATTTACAACGATATAGCCTCGCCAACTAAACCCACAAGAATAAGTAAATGGTAAGTGTAACGATTAGTCAATTAGATGTTCCAGTAGTCTACCTTATCAGCAGCAACCTGTAGGTCTTCACAGCTGCCGCACACTTTCATTTATTCTATTTAACGAAATGAGGTGACACGTGTCTGCGGTTAAAGGAAAGATTTTAGTTTTCACGGACGCTCACAAAATGTTGGTTTAGATATACAAATCACATGCCAATATGTATATAATGTCAAGGGGTTATTAATTACATGAATAATCTGTACATTATATTAATCGCCGGAAAAAACATTACGATCTAAAGTCTTTGCAAACGCTACAGGTTTTTTTTAGGTTTTTAAAAATGTTCATTTAAGCAGATGATCATCAAAACGTCCGTCTCCAGAACCACAGAACAAAAGGGCTTTGGTATTTCTTTCAAAATATATCACAGAGGTTCAGATAGACAATAATAAAGTGTGTTTTTTTTACAGTTTTCTACACATTTTTATACACAGAACTGTTTTTAGACTCTCCAATTCCCATCCGAAAAACACCAATTGACTCAATGACAGACCTTATGATACAACGCACACGCGCTAAGCATTTGCCCCCCCCCCCCCCGATTGGGGTTGGGATGGCCTAGTGGACTAGAGTGCCGAGCTTCGACCTCTAGCTGGCCGGTCACCTCTGGCTTGCGGCTGTGGTTTCGAGCTCTGGTGTGAGTGTATGTGGCATGGAGATAGGGGCGCCTTCTCAACCTCGTGGGTTTCCTCTGAGCACTCCGGTTTCCTCCCACTGCTAAAGACCCCTACGCGCAAGCGAATTATTGAGATAAAATTAAAACCATATGTTAGTCCCGAAATGACCTAGTTTGTGTTGAGTGGACGTTAAACCCCATTTCTCTCTCTCTCCACCCCTCCGATCTAAAAAATGAGATGAAATTGAGTTTAACGACCTGATTTTCTGCACCAACCGGGTTAATAAAGTGGGACATAGAGCGGCGATTCTGCCCCTCTCCATCATATCCGAGGGTGTGTCCTGAACCTCGGTTTTTGGTCCCTACAAAATTAAATTACTATTGCCATACATCAGTGAAAGATCTCGAGGTACTTTCTCTGTCAACACCTGGATTCAAACAGAGAATTGGTCAGTGAGCTACAGTGCCCCCCCCCAACCCTTAACACTTTCCGTTAAAGGACGTTACAGGTTTTCAATGTAATATGGGAAACACAAATAATCGAAAATTCGACTAATGTACAGTATAGATATATTAACGATTGTATTAACGAATGTCTATAGAACATCTATATCATTAAACAATATATGTACTAATATCGATTACCTATATACTGTATGTATACAGCTTCCCGCAAACAGCAATGATAAACTAGTATATCAAATAAGTATTTTCATTATAAAATATATATACAAAAGAAGAAACATTATCAAAGCACTATACAAAAAACAATATTTACATTGGATACAATGGTAATAAGTTTTAGTAAATTATGCTGAAATGAACTGGATAGTTACACGCTCTTACAAATTGACACCCTACTTCGTACATTTTAAGCTTAAAGGGGCCAAGTCTTTAACTCAATATCATCCAAAATCTTCAACATTGAAAACACGAATTATTTGTCGATTCAAATCAACATTGATGCTGTGATCTTACCGGAAAAAAATGGGCTTCTGATATCCAATATTTAAGACAAAATAATCATTTTACCATTGGTACACGAATCGTGTACCACAATGCGTTTCAGCCCTAGTTCTAGCAACAGACTCAAGGAACGAGGCTAGTAGCATTGCACCAAATCAAACAGCATATGTAGACTGGAATAACCAGACACTCGAAATAGCCACTATTGACACTGCTGGTTTATTTCGCCGAACATAACTGATTTGAAATTAGAGTAAAAACGGAAACCACTGAATGTAAATCGGCTAAGATACATCCATATTACAGTATTCTATGCGTTGCGACCTACTTGTGTCAATTTCTATGGCCTAAATGTTAGCGACTTAGCTCCTTTAACATACCGCATTTTATATAGTTACGTATTTATTGTGGCGGGGGTGGGGGTATTCTTCGAATTCCGATTTTTAATATGCAGTGCCAAGGGGCCTTTTATGCTACCAGTAGTGCCACCAGTATGTACAATGAACTTCAGGCTACCAAAGTGGGACACGTGGTTAACTTTCAAAAGTGCCTGGCTGACTATTCGGATGGATTTGTAATTCCTGTAAATAATTCAGAGTACACGTAACGACAAACACACACCACTCTTTTTTGCAAAACTATAAGAAAAATTGTGAAATGATGATCTCAGGAAAATATGGTTTTAATTCTGATATCATTTCGTGGTGCTGTTTATCGGATAGTGACTGGTATATGAGCTTTCGCATTTAGGCTGCTAGGATGCTTGGGAATAAAATGAAATGGTGTTTAATGGAACATCTGCACCATCCGGGGAGAGGATGCTTGGAAAATAATGTCGGAAACACCCTTTATGTTAAAACAAATCTTCCTTCGCCTTACAATGAGTACAGTGATACGATTTGTACTGCCCGGCGGTCGTTCCTCGAATAACATGACTAGGCGAAATATATCAAATGATTGGCTTACTTTCAATTTCGTGTTGTATAATCAGATCGTCGAAACGACATCATCACGTTACAATCTGCCTAAAATTTACGTAGAACTTCCGGTGAGGAGTCGAAACACGACTGAATTGCACAGCACCATATTGAAGTTAAATAAACCAAGTGCACTCTACCGTAAATAAAAGCGATCGATTGTCAAAACAGTATTTAAAAGGTATTAATATCGATTACCAATATAACATATAAGTATGAATTAATTACCTGCAGCCGTCAAAGGTAGAGAACTATAAAATCATCACATTCGTTGGCTTGAAACGAAAACATTGTCTGTGAACATATATCGACTCTTTTTCTTCTCTTGTTGACATGGTTCTTTCGTGTTGCCATCAGCTTAACGGTTTTAATACGATTAAGCCCTTTTACATTTTCTTTATTTTTAAAAATGAAACTGGAATTGGCAAATTATCCAAGCACGGAATATTAAAGTACCACAAGATTTAATATAGCTATTTAGTTTACATTTGGCGAGATATCTAAGTTGCTGTATCGATTGTCAATGCGCAATGCTTCAATATAATGTTCCCGGTGCACACTGTTTGTTGTTATTTTCCTAGTTACGAGTTACGAAAATAAAACGTGAATATTAAAGTTGACTATACATTAGTTCCTTTAATGAAAATCTTAAACTATATGTCTATTCCGTCACTGATTGGTCTCTTTTCTGTCAATTATGTCTGTTTAATGCCAGTTTCTATATCAACACTTTTAAAATCACAACAATTCTCACAATGTAAATACTGATAATGGAAACGTTACTAATTATAACCACAGCCACCGTGCTGCAAGATTTTGTAGTCAATATGGAATTCAATTTGTCTGTTTATTCCAGGTCTGATGATTTTTCCGCCATTTAAGGGTACCACCTGCATGTTGTTGACGCCTTAACAACGGTTCATATGTTTGATAATCTGCCAGGTATTCTCTCGCTAGTCAATCAAGGTGCATGTTTTAACAAGATAGAGAGAAAAGAGATTGATCATTAGACTTATCGATCATATGATCATCGATTAACTAACGCCATTCGGTACACACAGGTAGATTGACTGCAGGTTCTCACTTACCAACATATGTTGGTAGACGGATGTAGTCACCAGTTGTTTATCAGAAAACATAATCAAGCAGAAGGCCATCTTGACATGGAAATGAAATCGGGTCAAGGGCCCTACTTTTATGCACCAACCGGGTGAAAGAAGACGAGCATAGTGTGTCTATTACAGGAAATAGTTTGTCGAGCAGCTTCGTTTTCCTTTACAGAATCAACAAAGCAACGATTACACGAGTGGACGCCATTCCCGTGCTACTGAAAAGGGTGAATTTAGCCTCCTAATTTCTGGAACAAACTGGGTTAACGAAAACACCTTACAGTCTGCTATGGAGAAAAATTTGCCCTGGCAGTTTTGTTTCTGCTTACTCTTCATCGAATATTATGTCAAAGTGGTGGCCCCCATCATGCTACATAAAAAAAGAGCAAACCAATCTCTGACATTTCGAGGAATTCTGTCACCCAACAACACATGGATCGAACGGCTACCGCCTGGCTAAAACAATAGTTCCCGGTCGTAGGAGGATGACAGAAGCTTTATTCATAAAAAAGGATTTGTATTGGCAACATAACCCGTGCTAAGCACGCGTAACAGGAGTCTTTAAAGGGACAATAACATTCTTGCTGGCTTGGTAGCTCCAGAAAATAAATAATACTCTTATTCTAAGTACTAGATGTTTAAATGTCCTACCTGTTGTGCAAATTATCCATTACAACCTATTTTATTTGTCCAGAGGGTTCGAAAATATTTTAAAATCCAAGTCACATTTGAAAAGGTTTACGTTAGACTTTTCAAATCAATTGGTTGAATTTTTCCAATTTTTTAAATTAGGTGTGTTAAGATGAAATTTATATCATCATTTAATTGAAATATTCTAAAATAATAAGATTTGTTGATCAGAATGAAGATTGGGACATATTTTTCAGTTACAACAAGAGTGTTATTGGGGCTTTAAATTGTATGCATGAGCTTAAAATCCGCATCCAAAATAAAACCTATTTTTGGTTAGGGTTACTTTGTGTTCGCAAGGTAGCTTTTTGCATTAAGCGGCTAAATACCATTTTCATAATACGACCCCTACTCCCTTTTTATAAGCTATATGCATATAATATAAAATGTGTTACCCAATAGTAACCAGAGTCTGCGTTTTGATAAGCAGAGTGTTATAGGAAGACAATGATAAAAAAATCAATTCTCGAAAGTCATAAAAAAGGTTCAATATGGCACCAGGGACCCAATATACTCACCTCCAAAAGTAACTATACCAACAAAAATGGCTTAAAACCTTTTATAATTAGGATAATGGAACCGAAACGGTGGTTAAGTATGTCGCTTAAATATAACCAGTGTATGGGATGATAAGGCTATTCCACTTCGAATCATGCAGCAATTCTTTCTTTTTTTGTCTTTTGTTCAATGATCTCTCAAAGTTTTTGTATCATTTATGTTGTACGTCAGTATAAATAGGATGAACTAGATCGGTTGCACCGGAGTACCATACACCGGGGTCGAAACAAAATCGGTAACCGCATAATAGGACTCTGAAACTAAAAGCCACCGTTTACTACTAAATAAAGAATGTCAGACCCGTTACATTTCCACACAGGGAACAAGCTAAATCTGGTACCCAGAATAACCGCATGGGGATCCGGTGAAAAGTACTCCTCGGTTAACTTGTCCAACTGATTACCCGGTTTTTCACATTAATCAACCTAGAATTGATTTGTCTCGTTGTTTCATTTTGTGCATTGTCGACTTGAAACATGCTTCTGGATAACTTCTAGGGTTTTATTTTAGTATGAAACCTTTGTTTTGGTTCATTTTCTGTGTTTCATAGTCCACTAGCGCTTTATGTACTGAGCCATCGTGGCGTCCCACTTCCTGCAGGTAGCACTATAGTCAGATAATCGAGGTATTGAGTTGACGAGATGTTAAACCCCGTTTCACTTGTCTAAATCGTGGATGTACAAAACCAGACAAAAAGGTTGGATGGACGTTCGCAAAGTGGTCTATTGTTTCCTTTCTGACTTTACCGTCTTTAAATTGGTTGAAGCCTTATTCCCTTCGGGGACATCTCGAAATAATTCCTGTACACTGCCTTTTACGAAGCTTAATTACTGGCCATCATGGTATTACTGGAACTCGAACAGACAGTAAACCTTTGATATTTAAATTTGTTTCCGGCTCTATAGAAAAGTAAAATAAAAACTGAAAGCTTAGCGAACTTCCCAAACAACAGTGTACCGGACCATTTACGTGAAATAAAATAGGGTGGAGCTTTACGTCTCGTCAACTCATCTTAGGTCATTTATAAACTGTCATACATTTTTGCCACATTTCATCGCGTTCCTGCAGAGAAAATCTTCCGGCCAACACAGGGTTCGAACTTCCTGCTTAGTGAGTTGGAGCCGTATCCCCTAACTGGATTTGTGATGTGATATATCGGGCAACCGGGTATAATCATTGAAAAGGTTCTAATATCGAATCTCCTAATATTGATTTTGTATCCAGGTATAAAACTAGAAAACAGCTGCAAAACGGCTTCCGTGATCGAAAATAAGTTTTCTAAAGAAAACAGCTTTATGTCTGGGGGCTTTAAAACAACCCTTTGAACTTCAAAATACTCACATGCGATGGTCGTTATAGCTCCAATTAATTTTAACACGCCCTAATAAAATTAATAAAAAGAACCAATTTTAACCTATAGATACTAAGTCCGAGTAGGAAATCATATTATTTACCAAACTGGCTCAATCGATAAGCAAATTAAACAACTTCTGTACGTCAACTAATACAGACTTGTATAATTAGTCTTTGAGGGAAGAGGTTTTGAAGGTGTTCAGAAATCCAAAGAACAAGTTTTACTCATTACGAGCACCATTGTTGTACATGGACGATCAAATAACGGAGCCTATATCAATATTGATAGTTACTCTTTGTTGTTTTTATTTCCATGGTTTGTCAAGTTATTAATTCGTGCGATAAAAATGGCATTAATCAGCCCCAGGCCTATATTATTCCGTCGCATGATCGAAGTCTTCGCCATAAAAAGACAGGTTATATGACTCGATATTCGCAATATAAGATTGGGATAAGAAAATTAACATATCTCGGCAAAGACACCTCGTAAACAAAACACTTTATTGCAATAACGGAACATAATATGTAATTTATTGCATTTAATTATTACAAAACATGTAATAACATTTCTTAATGGCGGTACATTTATTTATGGGAATGACATAAAATTGGATATGCAGAAGTAAATTGGAGAAAATATTATGTTATAAATAAACTTGCGTAACATTAAAGGGCCAATCCCGATAACTTTTTGAGGAATAAAACTGCTTAATTTTGTGTTAAAATCCTTTAAAATCCATAGCCTAACGCCCACCTACTAACCCGATATTTGTGATACGCTTGTAAATAACTTAAACCTGACAGTCTTCATCTGGAAATGGAGACCGTTGTATTATACAGTATCTGGATAAAACCAGACTTTTTTTCTATAAAAATAATAAGTAGGTGAAATTTACCTTTTGTTATCAAGTACAGTGCATGGGTCATTCACTGTATAGACCTCTCAAGAAACGTTAATCAATTATCAGGTCACCCAATGAAAAAATTGACCCGAAATCTTAAAAGGGTTACGTGTCCGGATAAGCAGTGTTGACGTACACGTCCAAACGACTCAATATTTTGAGCTGAAATTTTGAGACAAGGTAAATACACCATGCCACTATATTTTGGTCCATAAATTTCATAAATACTTGGACTTTAATTTTTGAGACTCTGTTCTTATCGGGATTGTCCCTTTAAAGTATTAAACTATGTTGGGCAAGTGCCATTCATTCGAATGGTATGGTAAAATAGGGTTCTTTTTGACAAATTGAAAATGTACACGAAATGGGGTTTGACGTCCAATTTTACAGCCCATCTAATGAAGATGGGCACGCGTCATGGAGTGTGTGTGCCGTAAGGATAATTTTGTCCGGACAGCGGACGCGCTCTGTCCCCCGTTCCACACCACTCACAAAGGGAAAACCACGCTGCAAAATCCCGAAGAGCTGTCTCGGCTAATACCAGGATCGAACCCGGGATCTCCAGGTTAGCGAGCCAGCGCCTTCCATGATCCACGGCGACTTGAAAGAGGTATGAGGCAACGACGCATTATTGCTCCTTTGGTCAATTTTGTTGTGTTTTGGTTTGGAAGGGTAGGTAAGAGGTCCAACGTCGGAACTTTAGATCAGATGGCCAGTCGTTGATATTCCAACGGTATGTTTCGCCTGCCTCAGTACTCCGATTTTCTTCTAAAGAGCCCTACTCCCAATACTTGTTTAAAAATAAAAATATACCATATGACGTAGTTTCTGAGTTGAAGTTTAACACAATGGTTCCATAAAAAAGTTTTCCACAGCCTACTCAGCTCTAAAATGCAACAGGGGATCTCGTGTTCGATTCCGGTGATGGCTTTTGGATTTTCCGCATGGTTCCTCATTGTCAATGGTGATGGATATTAGTCTGACAAGTCCAGCATATATTGACGTACACGTAAAAGATCCCTTGACTATTGGAATTCGATATAAGAATTGGCCTGGCAAAATTGTCCGCATAGCACACTATATGGCGTATGTCTGTCTTTATTAACCCAATTGGAAAAGTAGGATTTTAAATCCCATTTCAATTCTAAACTGTAGGAAGTGGAACAGAGTTTTATTGATATTTCTGAGATGTCAAATTCCTTTTATTAAAGCATTAATCTTCAAAAAAAAATCTTACACATTTCCTTAATTTTAATTTCCGAAAAGGATTGTAATACATGTTTCTGGAACTGGCATTGATTTTATAATGAGGATTTTCATCTTTATATAACTCAATATTCAGCCTATATCCTACCATTGTAAAAAATAAAATTATCACTTTATTTCGCATTGAACACGACGTGAATTGTTTTATATAACAATTTGTATTAAATAATATATATTAATTAAATCAAGTCGTAATTCTAGTTTGGGGATCGATTAGAAGCGATGGTGCGCCAATAAGATTTGGCTCCACCAATATAATGATGGTGTATATATATATAGGCCTACAGTTTGTCCATAAAGCGAGACAAATGGGATGAAATGGAGTCTAACATCCTACTGTTCTGCTCCGAACTGGACTAATGAAGACTGGCATACGCCATACAGTGTGCTATGAGGAAAATTTTGCCCGGACAGCGGCACTACGGCCTGCTCTTTTATCGAATTCCAACTGTCAAGGGGTCTTTTACGTGCACGCCAATGTGAGCACGGGAGCTCGGTTTTTCCGAACGACTTGACAGCTTTCTTTGCCAGGCCCTTTATTCTACTTCACTGACAAGGGGGAATCACGCCGGCAAAATCTTGACGAATTTTCTCGGCCAATGCAGGGATCAAACAAGCGACCTTCAGGCTTGCGAGCCAGCGCCTTACCTACTTAGCCACCGCGACCCCGCATAAAGCGAGACGGAGATCGCCTTTTTGCCACCATAAATATTACAAAAATATAAAAATTGTATATTATTTCAGTTTCCATGTTTCATGATTTTAGTCTAACGCGGTCCACACACGCTGCATATAATTGTCAATAATATTGTCAATACTTGATATTGACAATTATATTGAACGTGTGTATGCGATATTGAAGCTCGTAATAATTGAAATCAAAAGTCAGTCGATTTTTTTATTGACAAATGGTTAATTTCTTTTTCCGACAATTTTTATTGACGCAATATTTATTTCATTTCACGTCGAAGTGAAAATATTATGTCACACGAAGAAGCCGATTAATTGTCAGCGATTTCCGATAATTACTACCAGAGCAATGCCCATTGATTACTTTGGAATGTCTTTTGGATACTTTGGATACTAAAGTTAATATAAATTGTTCAAGGCAATGAGACAAACAATGGAAAAAATATATAAAAACTCGTAATAAGATTTTCCTATGTTGTAAACGTTCTCCTTACTAACAAAAGCAAACATATGCGACAACCCTTGGCTGTTGTGTGCGTATGCTTCCATTGGCTGGCAAACTATCTTTGTTGAATATGTACATATTGGTCTGATGTGGTATATTTAGGTAAATAGTACCTAGTGTTGTATATTTGTCGATTTGTCCAGTGGTGTAATATATCTGTCTAATATATCAGTCTATTTTCCCAATACTGTGTGTCAGTCTTATAGTCCAATAATGTAAATCAATCTATTCGACCAATGCTATATTTTATGTATGTTGTATATCAGTCCATTTTCCCAATGCTGTATCTAGGTCTAATTGCCCAATAATGTAAATCAGTCTATTCGACCAATGCTATGTTTTATTTTCGTCCATGTACAAATAGTTCCGTCCATGGTGGCTGTTAGAATGAATATTGACACAATATAATTGAACGTGTGTGGGAAAACGAAATTTGCTTCTATAAAATTGACATCAATAATATTGACAATTATATTGATCGTGGGCGGGCCGCTATAGCTGTGATGCCCATGCGTAAAAAGCCACATTAAACAGTTGTACATGATAAACAGGTTATTGGAAGGTGGACGTTTTCTACTCGGATTCATGGAAGTGATGAATTGTTGATTTGTGCATAAGCTACAGTAACATTCAGTTTGTCAAATATATGTCACGCCCTCGTGGGTTACTCTCGAGTAAAGCGGACCATACGAATTCAATTTTTTCATCAGTTTAAACGTGTGTGGAGGATATTGACGTACATTGAATCAATTAACTGACGGATCAATGTTCTTTTGATATTTATTGACGGCTTGTCAATTAAATTGATCGTGTGTGGGAAAAGCGTCAATGTATTGATCAATAATTCATTTTAATAGCGTCCGTCGAAGCGACAACATGTGTGACAAAAGGAGGGATACCGAGCGCAAATTCTTGCTGGAGTTCATAGAAACTTACAAATCTTTACCAGCTTTATGGAAAATAAAATCCGACGAATATAGTAATCGAGATAAAAAAGCTGAAACATACAAAGTGTTGCTTCACAAATACAACGAACAATTTCCGACCGCAACTCTTGAAGATATGAAAAAGAAGTTGAATGCCCTACGCACAAACTTCCGATCTGAAGTACGCAAAATGGAACGTAGTGCTAAATCTGGAGCAGGGACAAAGAGCCTTTATGTTCCGAGTATCTGGTATTTTGAAGCCTTACAGTTTCTCAGAGAACAAGATACAACCGCCCCTTCAGAAAGCACCGTTATGGTCAAAGAAGAGAGTTGGGAAGACGAGGGAGAACCAACACAGTATACTACAACGCAGGTTAGTTGTTTAGAAATTAACTATTAAGTTATTTCAAAGATCGGACAAAAATTGAAATCACTGAAATCGTCTTTGAACCCCACCCCCACCCAAAAGAGTCGAAAATCGGTTTATTTTAAAAACACAAACAACAGTACACATTGCGTAGAGTGTATGTTAATACCCCAAAACAAGCATAATGTATACGTCAAGTACATGCACACATACTACTGTACATGATATGCTATAACCATACTGATAATTAATGGACCAGTCCTAAGTGGGTATGCTAAACGCTGCCTTGCTACGGGACTTGACCTTGCGTATAAAAATAGCACCAAAAAGCTTCTCTGACAAAGCACACAGTATTACCGATCATCGTTGCGCGAAGTCCTCCCAGTTGTCTCTGGGACGCCCTTCATTCTCCAGCAGGCATCTCGAAATGTCGCTTAAAGCACTAGAAACCGCAATCTGATTACTCCATATAGATCCTATTTCGTTTTGTTTTTACAGTATAAATTTTTTGTTTTACTTGTTTTTACTACACTAGGACCTGGAAGAGTTGTTGTATTACCAGCGTTTTAATTGAAGTGATGAGTTAGCCAATGAAACGATCTGTGAAGGCGACTTATTGGCCTTATGATACACGGAACTGTGGGTGAACCACTCGAAGCGCCAACACGGATTGATTAATCTATGTCTGACGTCATAGGGTCAAAAGTACCCCGTTTGACCCCTGATGTGAACTCCCACCATAACTTATCAGATCTTCTTGTAATATAGGCCATCGAAAGTATAAAAAAAAACGAAATGAAATATAGTATACAGTATATTTTAACCAGATTGTCGAACAACTGTCTACCAGAATGCCGAATATATTTTCAGACTCGTCTAGCAGTGCTCAGTCAGTAGTTGAATATTCTCTGGTTCGGTTCTAGCAGATTTGGCTCATAGCAAAGGCTTCGTCGGCAACAAAAACATACGGCATAGATGTAACATCATTCTGGTGAAGAGGGGCGGGTTCGGAGAGCCCCAACTCGCCATCGTCAAGAAGTCTCCCGAATTCTGCCACACGAGTTCGTCATGATAGACGTCGGCGCATCGAGTGCGCCTACACAGTATGGGAACATCCAAGTTGTTGCAAAAGCGTTGCAAAAAATAAACTTGAATCCATGTGATTACGCTAACGACATGTTATTTTCTATAAACATTATTGTAAAATCAATTTATGGTAGACATTATTGAGTAACATATATTTCGATTTCTGCTATTCAAAACTTACTTTTTTCAGGCTTGGGAGTCAGTGGAATTTGATGAACTTGTCACTAAGTTGGGTTATACCGGATCCACCCAGAAGTCACGATATCAACAGTCGTCGACCAGTCGTGCTGATTCAAACATGTCCATATCGCCTACACCTAGTTGTGAAGCTTCGAAGAAACGCCGGGTCGAAGCTAAAAAGGGCGAACTTACTTCATTTGCAACAACTCGTCTTCTACAAGAATCATCAGAAGACGAATACGACAATCAGGCGAAAACGTGGGCAAACGAACTACGCAAGATGGATCCAAGTCAGCAGCTGTATGCTAAAAAAGCTATTAATGATGTGCTATTCGAAGGCCGTTGTGGCACTCTGACCAGAAACCCGATTAACTTCAACTCCATTTAGGTTTCGGTCCCCTCTGTGAAAAAATTGTTGACCATTAACAAAATAGATATACTTGTCCGTCAATATTACAGCACCCCTGAGAACACTTCCCGTCCTCCTCGTTGCTTTGAATAAGGCACGGCCCTGGCTATTGTTAATTTCAATGAGAATGAAAATTGACGCTAAAACATTGATGTGGGCAAGGTCAACTTCGTCAATTAATTGACAAAAGCAATACAAATTTGAAAGTGTATGGGCCACTTGTGCGAACACAACTGTTCTCCTGTATCAAGTTCACTTACATTGCAATATTTGCGACTGAAGAAAAATACAGGAATTTCTGTTGAAGTCAAGAAATTATATGTATTGAGAACCAGGGCCCCGTTTCACAAAAACTTAACTAAAGATAAAATAGAGATTTTAGTAGATACTTCAATTTTGATTGGCTAAGCACTAAAATCAATCTAATATTAACCAATAAAATTACTAAAATTTCAATTTTATCTTAGTTAAAATTTCGTGAAACAGGCCCCAGTTTTTATTTTTACAGTCAATTGTGTCATGTTTTGTCTAAGCGTCGTGTCATCTTGAATAGTGACTGGATAAATAAGTTCGTGCACGCTATGGTTATTATAAATACCTAAAGACTTCTTTCGGTGAAGATTTTATTTGACTAAAATACCTAAATCGATCAACTATTTAGTCAATTATTGTGATGACCAGTGTCTACAAAACGTGTGGGATATATAGGTGTGGGGTATGGCCTTATGATAAAATCCATTACCAATCTATACGACATCGTTTTACCGTTATAGACAGCTCTAATACACGATTTTCTATTGTTCTATCATGCACGATATCAGTTAATTCGTAATTCTCCATCAAAATTCTATAACCCAAAAAACAATGGCACAAAGGTTCCGATAGAATTGAAAATTCCGGATCCAATGCACCAAATGAATGAATGAAATGAATAGTGTGGGTTAACCTTCCTATATTATTTCTATTTTAGATCTAATGCACAGTTCTAATACACCATTTTCTATCGTTCTATACCATCAGTTAATTGTCAGTTCTTCATCTGAACTCTTTTACCCAATATCGAAAGCTAAATGAGTCCGAGAGAATTGAACATTCCGGATCAGATGCAATGAAGGAATGAAATGTGGTATCTATTAATTTAGATCTAATAAGCAGTTCTAAAAGTCTGCTGCCCAGGGAAAGCTCCCCTTCATAGCAAGAGAAATGGGGGTTTAACGTCTACTCAACATAAACAAGGTCGTTTCGGAACTAACACAGGGTTCAACTTTATTTCACTAATAGTCGGGGGCGGGGCATCCGAGGTGCGGGAGAGGACACCTGCAAGGTTCGACAGGCGATGCCACTCCTTGTCAAGTACAAGCACGGAATCGAATCCACGCCGCTTTAGTATATGACAGACCACTCAATCCCCCATTCCCTCATATAGCACGCTGTATGGCGCCTTCATTAGCCCGGTTAGTGGTAAACAGCGTGACGTCACATCCCATTTCATTTCACGACCATACTTGAATTAAAATATTAAATAAATAAGAACAAGGGCATGTCCAACAAAAAATGAATCACACAACAGATGGACTAAATGAAAAAAGAATACAATATATTGACTATAACAATACGCCCCGACCCGTCCCCCGAAATCCTTCCTACACCCCACCCCGTTTCTTCATTATTAGCCCCCTTCATTATTAACCACCGTCTTCATTAGCCCAGTTCGGAGCAGAACAGTAGGACTTTAAACTCCATTTCATTTCATTTCATTATTAGTCCAGCTGGTACAGAACATTTGGGCGTAAAACAGCGTTTCAGTTAACGGGTACATTTAATGTAACATTGATAGTCTAAGGGAGATAACCACACTTAAAAGTTAAAACCAACCGGGTCCAAAATCAGCGCTTTGTTTGCCTCTTGATGTTTAGCTTGATTCTTAAATTTATGTTTAGCGTGATTCTTAAATTTATATTACCGATAATTCGTTCAAAAACGTCTTCCTTATTGTGATTGGGTGGATAGGGAATTAGTCTGGATTCGCTCAGACTTTTGTGTTTCTATATTATACTTGTTTTTTCCCGCCTGTCTGATTATGTTATTGTCATGTGAGAGGCAAACTGACCAATACAAAATCAGTTTCATAAACTTGAAAATATATGTACCGTTGACCTGTTTTCATTGCCAGTTCTATACAGAAATAAAACCTTGACGACTTACATAACTTCAATATATGTTTGCAGCATAAGGAATTACCCAAATTGAATATGCTTATTGGTTTTAAAAAATGCCCCGAAGTCGCTACAAAATTGGCACTCTATACTGCTTTGAAAATCGGACAGTTCCTTCGAAAGGTAAATTCAAAATTCCTGGCATGAGTTCAGTCAGTTATTTTTGCTTGGCTTTAAATTGGAAGCTTTTCTGCATTACTGTTAAATACTGCAGTTATCTCAACATTACAAGCTTATTCAAAATTACAAGCCATTTAAAATTCCCCAGCAATGGACATTATACTATGCTATGTGATCTGATATTACATTATTGCGGCTATCTTTTGTTGATTGTTTTCCCACAGTTTATTTTGTTTTAATAGTAATGTTGAATAAGCTCCGAAAAACTTTTTTTTATTAAGATAATAATATCCACAAACAATCATATTAGACAAAATCACATAATCCAAGAACAAGACAATTCCATGCGAGAGTGGATTATCCATAAGGAGAAGGATAAGATGTGCTGGAAGGGGATAAGAATCCTCTGCCTCAGACACATTACTTGCCACGAACACACGTTACAATAGTCAATAGCAATATTACTACGAGTCTAGCAAATCTATTGAGATCTCAGACACATATTTGCTCTTTTTATAGACATATCATGATTGTAACCCTCTCATAACTGAGCATGCTTTCATGTAATGGTCTAGCTGTGATACAAGTTACATATCCAACCTTTGACACAGACTCACTTTTGACAAAAGTTGATTTGCTTCCAGCAACCTAGTAATGGTATATTTGTCAAGAGAGATTTATCCGAATTGACACCTCTATGGTTTGATTATGTTCAGTTAACAGTTATTAAACATAGGGTCGCAATTAAGGAACAGAATGATGAAATGAGAAAGACCACTGCTGATTTCTTTCCATTATATGATTCCGAGTGGGTAGATGAAATCAGTGGCTTGGCAAGACAGAATGCCGCAGAGGATCGATTCAACAAAAAAGAGTATTTACCACTAACAGAAGATCTTGTCAAGTTGAAAGTAAGTAGCTGTCAAGATTTTGCATGCTGGCAGTTACAACCAGTAATAAGGCTGGAGTTAAAAATACAACCTTTTGGTGGTGGTAGATTAAGATTAAGCCTTTTTGTTGAACAGCTAAATGTGAACTGATGAATATTTATGCATCAAGTTGTCCTTTGTCGACAAGTTATAAGAACAAACAAAGGAAGTTATTAAAGGGTATTATATGGCATGCCTGTAAAGCCAATAAAATGTGAAATATCAGCTACCTCAATCTGATTAAAACTAGGTTTCAGGTCAAAGCTTTAAATAATAAAAAGATTTTTTTAAAAAATATTTTCTGACAATATACATAAAATGCTACCCCCCAAATTTTATTTCATCACAATTTTCTAATTAGACCCAAAGTAATGGAATTTTAAAATCCAAGGTCGCCATCAATAATGTAATCAATGCATGCCATGACACGAAAATAAATACTTTTTAGTCATATTATCTGAGTGACGTAATAAGCGGTATTTTCGCCTCAGCATTGCTAGTACCTATTTTAAAGCTGAAATCTGCACGTTATAGTCAGCTAAGATCTATGAAAATCGTAATAATTTGAATAATAATATGTCAAATATTTATAATCTGGAGGATACCACAAAAAAGTGGGCTATAGGCCTATTTTGTCAAAATTTAGCAAATTTCGGTCAGCAAAAAAAGATAATTCCCGTTTCCTAAGGCTCGGGGTATCATGCACAATATTTATCACAAAAATGTTACCTATGGTTTGATTGGCTCCAAGTTGAAAACCCCCGGAAACTAAGGTGCGGATTTACCAATGAAGTGAACTGTAGCAGATTGCGTTGATGGAAAATACCTGGCCACATGACGCCAGAGCTCTCTCATACATAAATGGCCATTTTGGTTACATTTCCATAATTTTTGAGCTTGGATATTTGCAGATATAGAGATTGATATTCAACTATTACAATACAATTGCTAATAATACATTTAAAAAAAAGTATTTCAGAATCGTAGATTGAAGTGGGCTATATTTCAGCCGCTGGCTGTCAGATTTCACGCTAAAGTCATGTGACCAGAAACCCCTATTAAAACACAGATCCTGTTTTGTTTCGTTTTTCATTGTTCAAAATTTCATATTACCTGCCTTTACTACACTAGGATCTGAAAGAGTTATTATATAACCCACGTTCTGGTTGACGTGAGGGATTCGCCTATGAAATGGTCTGTTGCAGTGAGTTCTTGGCGTGCGATACACGAAATTATGGGTATCATACTAGCAAAATCAATGCTAATTGTTTAATCAAATGTCTGACGTCTTAGGTTTAAAAGCCGCTCGTATGACACCCCTGATGCGACTTCCCACTACAACTGGTCAGATCTCCATTTAGTAGAGGCCATAGAAAGTATAAAAGAACGAAACTAAATATAGATCTGTATTTAAATGAGATTGCAACTACCTAATTTATTATAATGTCCTGCTTACTTAATTTTTATACGCCCATGTGGACGTATATGGTTGTCGCCCCTGCTCCTCGATCCGTCCACAATTTGTTGGTGAACACTCTACAGGTCACAATTTTTATCCGATTTCAACGAAACTTGAAATATAGGTTTACCACCCTAAGATCTCAGATCCTTTCGATATTGGCATGTATCACACTATAACTTTATGGATTATGGCCCCTGATTGTACGAAAAATCACCTTTTTAGCTTGTGAACACTGTCGAGGTCACAATGTTTAACTGATTTAAAAAAACGTTTGAATATATCACCGCAAAACCCTAATGGTGGTTGTGTTCAAATCTGACCAAAACTGCTGGACAATATGACCGCCTCTCGTACGCAAATATTGTAAAAATATAGTATATCAAGGTTGTGGATCGAGGCCACAATCTTGAACCTACCTATTTTGAAGAAACTTTTAATTTATCTTTATATCACAAAGATCTTGGTTCCTTTCGATGACTGCGCATATCTGAACGTAACTTGTTGGATTATGGCCCCTGATGTGATTGTTAGAAAAATCGCATTTTTAGCTTGTGGAAGTCACAATTTATATTTCATTTTAAAAAATGTTTTAATAAAACATTTTTACACATCAGTGAAGGTTGAGTTTGAATTTTATAAAAAGAATGTGACCAAAACTGTAAGATGAAATTGCTGCTCCTTATCTCATTTTGAGGAAACTTAATATGTTTATATCCCAAAGATCCTAGTTCCGGTACATATTCACGAATATCGGACAGTAACTTGCTGGATTATGGCCGATGATTGTAGAAAAAATCGCTTCTTTTTATTTTAAGCTTGTTCTCTGTCCATCTTTCTGTCCATCTCTTGTAAAATGTGGGCATATATTGCATGACAACCGCCTGTTTCAGTTGTATATAGATCAGCAGCTACGAATTCAAGTGCCCATACTGAGGTAAAGTAAAGATCCAAAAACAATGAAAGATGTGGCCTGTCTCACACTGGCAAAGCTGATTCTCTTCAACAAAAGAAGAGGAGAGGAACCAGCAAAGGTTTTGCGATCGTCGTATACTAAGCGTCCTTCCTGGAAAACTGCAAATCAAGAGATATTTGTCAGGCCCCTGTGTTGTGCACTGAGACCAGGTTTAGTAAGGTGTTATTTGGAGTTATCCCCCTTCAATAGTAAATCAGTAAAGGTTAATGTATACTTCCGTATCTGGAAAACAGAGACTAGAGCATAAGTGAGGTAAGTAGTGAGAGGGAGAAGAAGCACATGGTACTGTAGAATTTAATTAGAGAGGTTTCTCGGCAGTTAGCCAAATAGTAGAAGTTTATAGGCGGTTAGCCAATTACAGTTATGAACTTATCAGTATAATTATGTGTAGAGTAGCACATGGATTGTAAAGTGATGAATAAAACAAGGTTTGGTGAGTGCAATGACTTTTAATATTTATTATGTGAGAAGAGTGGCGTGACAATATTGAACTAATTGAAGACTTTAAAGCCAGTCATTGTTTTTTGAGGCGCGCGATCGCTCGCGAGCGCCTGCCGCGCACCTGAATGTCGGCCGAGGGGCGGTTTTTCTCCCTCGCCTTAAAATTGAAAATCGCTCTCCATATTTGTAAATCATGGACATGTATTCGATCTCCGCAATCCTGTCATTGTGAAATTAAATTATTTGGTGTATTCGATTAGTATGTGATCGCACATGGTAATAAAATTCCGATGAATATGTTACTAAAAATAGATGGCGCCAATGCGCCATTGGTTAAAGTTCCAATAGCATATTTTCTAATAAAGTCAAAACATAATTATTTCTATTTCTTTTGCTCAAAATGTTGTCAACTCAATATTATACGATCATGGGCAAAATTTCATGGGGGTTAAAATGGTTGAGACAGGCTTATTGAGGAGATAGTAACTCAATTACCTCCCTTGTTTTCCCATTCCTCTCCATGGACGGCCATCTTCAAACGTTTGAATTTGAAGTTGAAAATGATATTTGTGCCAATTTCTCAACTGGCAATAGTGAATTATAGGATTAATAGGATTATTCTTTAACAAGGTAGGACTGTTTATAGGTACAATCTATTTTAGGGCTTTATTTTAATACATTTTAAAAATATAACCTAAAAATATGCTATTGGAGCTTTAATTTAACTGAAATGAAAAGTAGAACTCTCGCGAGACGTGAGAAATTACGAGAGATGGCACGTACAAATTTCTAATGCGAATAATTTCGGAAGAAATAGATTATATTTTGATGGAATTTTGATGGAATTTTCAAGCGTTTATGATTATATTTTGAATGGGGGTTATGTTTACTAAAAATAATTATACAAGCTAAATATATTTAGAAATTTCGACAAGTATTTCTATTGGAATATCGTAAGTAGCTATAATATAAACGATAGCAGAAGTTTTACTTGACCGTACGACTACGAACGAATGATATTATTTAGCAGACGATGTATATTATCAATTATGTAAACAGGAATGACCCCTTGCACCAAGTTATTGATCTTAAGAACCTTTTTCCATATACGGAAAACTAATCACTCTTCTTAATATCAGATCACTCTCCTTAACTTCTAAATCACTCTTCTTATCGAAACTGGGAGAGCTTTTTTAGGAGAGCGATTTTTTCAATTTCTTCATTTAAGGGGAGCTTTTTTCGACTCTCCTCTAAAATACAAAAAACAACGACTGTTTAAAGCCAATAGAAAAAGTTTTGATGAAACAGTAAGTTAGATTCCTTTGCATCAGCAATGGTTTTACTCAACTTGATGGCAGTTTACAGCTCTATGAGATACAGGTGTAGAATAGTACCAGTACCATACCTGTGATCAGTTGGTTCTTGGCTTGCTAAATATTTTCAGTCACAATATTAGCATTATGGATCTATACAAATTATATAGCTTGAGTATTGCTACACAGATGTAGTAAAAATACAACAGATAAAAGGCTTTTATTTATCCTGCACCAAACAAAAGTTGGTGAGGGATATTGTAATGGGCTCGGTCCAGCCGTCGCACTGTCGTTTAAGATATCTTTTTGAACTTATTACAATTGTTGTGCCTTTTTATATTTACGAATTTATTGGATTTTTTATATTTGTTGTGTTTCCATGGAAACTAATATGACTTTGTTTTTGCAGTACAATTTTGTTTCCGGAGCATATCTCATAAACCATTCAAGATATCTTCATGAAAATTTGTACAACCATTAACCTATTATAGTGTCCATCAAATGGGCACAAAACCAGACCCAAATTGTAAACTTTTGCGTAGAATACGATGCTGAGTGGTAATCAGTCTGTCATTGGGGCGTTTTCAAGATATTCAGGGTCAAAGGTCAGATGAGGTCATTTGCGCTAAAAGTGAATGCGCAGCGATTCTTTATCATGAACATGATCGAAAGTAAACAATCTTTCAATAAAAGTGTAAACTTTCTAAATTCACCTTTAGTCTTGGTGACCCTGTGCATTTACTTTGGGACATCGAAAGAGATCTTGCATAATAATAGATCCAACACACTCCTAGACCCGTTTCATAAATAGGTAAAAACTGACAAATGGAAATCTCTCCGATTTAGTTTAAAACGAGTGTTATACCTAATGCAACTAGTTGTCCAAAAAACAATTGTTAAGTTATTTTTGAGAAGAGATAAAATCATGCCTAAATTATCAACCTATTATAGTATTTTACATGTCCACAATTTCATGTGGACGTATCTTGTTGTTGTTCCTATCCTTCCATAATTTGTTTGTGGGCAATCTACAGGTCGCAATTTTTGTCCGATTTTGACGAAACCTGAAATATATGTTCCTTTCGATATTGGCATATTTCAGATCATAACTTCGTGGATTATGATCCGTGATTGTACTAAAAATCGCATTTTTAGTTGTGGTCCCTCCAGAGGTCACGAATATCACCGTCTTACCGTATTGTCAAGTTGAGTTGATTTTAATGAAAATCAAACAAAATAACCGCCCCTCATACACAACTGTATATTCAAGGTTGTGGGCCTTTTGGAGGCCATAATTTTGTACCGATTTTGATGAAACTGTACATTTATCTTTATATCACAAATATCTTAGTTCCTTGCAATATTTGCACATATCAGATCGTAACTTCCTGAATTATGGCCCTTGATTGTACAAAAAAATGAGTTTTTAGGTTTCGTTCCCTCTAGAGGTCGCAATTTTTTCCGATTTAAAAAACGTTTGAATATATCATTAATTACACCTTAATTAATAATGACGGTTCAGTGTGAATTTCGTGAAAATCTGACCAAAACTGCAAGGCAAAATGGCCGCCACTCGTGCTCGAATAGTGTAATAAATATGTTATATCAATATTGTGGCCTATAAAGGGTCCACAACCTTGATATACCATATTTTGATGTAACTTTAAATTTATCTTAAAATCATTTCGATATCCTCGCATGTCGGACCGTAACTTACTGGATTATGTTCCCCGATTGTTCGAAAAATGGCATTTTTAGCTGCTGTAGTGATTAAAGTATGATTAAAGTTATTTTTATACGCCCACATTTTCATGTGGACGTATATTGTCGTCGCCCCTGTTCGTCCGTCCGTCCGTCCACAATTGTTTGTGAACAGTCTACAGGTCACAATTTTTATCCGATTTCAATGAAACTTAAAACATAGGTTTATCACCCTAAGATCTCGGTTCCTTTCGATATTGGCATGGATCGGACTGTAACTTCATGGGTTATGGCCCCTGATTGTACGAAAAATCACGTTTATTTTAGCTTGTGAACAGTGTAGAGGTCACAATTTTGAACCGATTTGGATGAAACTTTAAATACATGTTTATAACCCAAAGATCTTGGTTCCTTTCGATATTTGCGCCAATCGGATCGCAACTTCCTGAATTATGGCCCCTGATTGTGGTGCCTCTGGAGGTCAAAATTGTTATCCGATTTAAAAAACCGTTTGATTATATCACCGTTCCATGGTTATGAAGGTTGAGTTTGAATTTTGTGAAAATCGGACCAAAGTTGACGGACAAAATGGCCGCTGTTTGTACGCGAATATTGTGAAAATATGTTATATAAAGGTTGTGGACCTTATATAGGTCACAATTTAGAACCGATTTTGATGAAACTTGACATGTATGTTTATAACCCAAAGATCTTGGTTCCTTTCGATATTTGCGCCCATTGGATCATATCTTCCTGAATTATGTCCCCGAATTGTCCGAAAAATCGCTTTTGTTCGCTTTTGGTCCCTCTGGTGGTCAAAATTATTATCCGATTTAAAAAACCGTTTGACTATATCACCGTTACATGGTAATGAAGAGAGAGTTTGAATTTCGTGAAAATCGGACTAGAATTGACGGACAAAATGGCCGCCGTTGGTACACGAATAGTGTGAAAATATGTTATATCAAGGTTGTGGACCCTATAGAGGTCACAATTTTGAATCGATTTTGATGAAACTTGACAGGTATGTTTATAACCCAAAGATCTTGGTTCCTTTCGATATTTGCGCCCATCGGGTCATTACTTCCTGAATTATGTCCCCTGATTGTACGAAAAATCACCCTTTTTAGCTTGTGGTGCCTCTGGAGGTCACAATTATTATCTGATTTAAAAAAAAACGTTTGATTATAAAAATCAAACAAATTCTAATGATTTTCTGATAATTCCTTAATATGCGACAACTCTTGTTGACTGCCCGGACGATTTGGCTGCTGTGTGGGCGTATGTTTCGTTGCCTGGCAACCTATTTTTTCCTTATGTCTTCCAAAAACGTGCAAGGGCGTGGGATGGTGATGACTAGTCATCTTGTTTTTATTTTATTAGGATGGATCTTGTGGAGGTTATTGGGGAAAAACCCCAAGAAGGTACCGTTGTTGATGCCACCACTAGCAAGACAGGCTATGGACGCTTTGCTGGAGGTACGTCTCGTATTTCCACAGGTAATAATTCAACTAAGAACAATGTTTTGTTTGACGTGTAGTAGTCAAAGTAGCTAAGTCTCTAACTCAATGTCATCCAAAGTCTTTCACGTTGAAAACACAAATTATTTGTCAATTCAAATCAACATTGATGTGATTTTACCGGGAAAGGCTAGATTTATTCCACAACTCATGTCAAACGGTGACGGCATATCTTATCTGGAGAGCATGCCCAATAGACTGGAATAACCAGACGCTAGTAATTGCTATTTGGTTGAGACTCATGCCATATTTCGCTGGACATAAATGATTTGAAATTAAGAGTTTGAACGAAATATTAATCATTATTAAACATTAATTCGTTTAAACGAAACATTAATTCGTTTAAACGAAATATTGATTCGTTTAAACGAAATATTAATTGTCGAAATATTAATTCGTTTTAACGAAATATTAATTCGTTTTAACGAAATGTTAATTCGTTTAAACGAAATAGTTATTTCGTTATAACGAATCAATAATTAATTCATTTAAAGGTAATATCAATTCGTTTTAACGAAATATTAATTTGTTTTGTCGAAATATTAATTCGTTTTAACGAAATATTACTGATGTATATTGTTTTGCACAATAAACAGGACAGATCCTTACAAGAAGATTTGCAAGGGTGTGGATTGTGTTGTATATTTTTTGCACAGCACTGTCCTGTTTATTGTGCAAAAGAAAATACATCATTATGGCTATAGAAAATAGGCAGGAATCAATTCAACACGGCCATAACAAGACCTCAAGATTTTCTGCTCTTTGGAGCCAGTCGAACCGTGAAAGGCTCAACTTTATGGTACTTGCTATCTTACTGTTGCTTTAAATTATTGGTAACTCGTGCATGCCATGAGTGCTATCAGTTTGATTTTCCTCTCGTGAAAACCGACATTTAGTGGGAGATTAGTGTGCCCTGAATTGATTTATTGTGGTACCTTTGGCTTTAAACTAATTTTCCGTCTTGTCTTGCACCATGCTTTACTCCCTGTCTTTGACATGTCTTGTCTTTGTTGACATAGTAATGAGAGTCCATGAGTAAAATTAACTTTATTTAATATGACTTTAACCTCAAGCACAGAGGCAAATCCGTTATATAATTGCTTTGCACAAACCTCTAGATAAAAAGAGGATTTTCGTATGTTTCTACATTGTTAATCATTAAGGTGTCATTTTTTTCTTCGGATAGGGTATATCTCATATGCATGGTGGAGATGCTTTGAGAAAAGTTTGCAAAAAGGTCAATCTAAAACGACCTTATAACTTCAACAAGGCTTCGAAAGTATATGGCCACTGGCTTACAGGTAAGGTTTTCTACTCAAAAATTTTGGAGCACAACAGTAGGACATTAAACCCCATTTCTTTTCATTTCTACTCAAAATAGGACCATGTCTGAGTTGCAGATGTTATTTAAATCTTAGATGTGCCTGCTAGTATTAATAGATAGAAATGAACCAACATAAAGAATATTTTTTTTATATATCTTGTATTGTTTGAAAGAATTTTTGTGACATCAGAATTTAAAGGTGTGACTGACTGATCATTTCCTGTACTGCAAGGACGCAAGAGATGGTTACATGTTATTCAAATATGCTTCCTTCGCCACCAACATTTGTTGATATGCTTTTTTTTTATTCATAAATTTCTTATTAAATTGGTTTTTGAAGGTGATTGGTATGTCTGAAATTGAACTGCAAGAACTTGCATGCCATATGTGCCACGAATGGGTCGTGCGTCGCCAATTTTATAGACTGCAAGAAGATGTTACCGAATTGGCGAAAGTTTCTAAATTGCTGTTAGCAGTAGAGGCAGGAAAGGCCCACAAATTTACAGGGTTAAGCCTAGATGACATCGACTTCGAAGGTAAAGTTATCTTTGATATATTTGCACCTAGTTGGTATAGTTTTTGAAAAAAAAACAAAAACGTTTGATTATATTACCGTTACACCGTAAGGGAGGTTGAGTTCGAATTTCGGGAAAATCAGACCAAAATTGCCATACAAAATGGCCACCGTTTGTACGCGAATACTGTTAAAAAATGGTATATCAAGGTTGTGTACCCTGTAAAGGTCACAATTTTAATTCAATTTTGATGAAACTTGAAATTCATGGTTATAACCAAAGATCTTGGTTCTTTTCGATATTTGCGCATATCGGATCGTAACTTCCTGAATTATGGCCCCTGGTTATACGCAAAATCCCCCTTTCTATAGCTTGTGGTCCCTCTGGAGGTCACAATTATTATCCAATTTAAAAAAACGTTTGATTATATCACCGTTACACTGTAAGGAAGGTTGAGTTTGAATTTCGGGAAAATCGGACCAAAATTGACAGACAAAATGGCTGCCGTTTGTACGCGAATACTGTTAAAAAAATGATATATCATGGTTGTGGACACTGTATAGGTCACAATTTTAATTCGATTTTGATGAAGAAGGTTGAGTTCTAATTTCGTGAAAATCGTACCAAAATTGCCGGACGAAATGGTCGCCGTTTGTACGCGAATAGTGTAAAAATATGGTATATCATGGTTGTGGACTGTCTACAGGTCACAATTCTTATCCAATTTTGATGAAAAGTCACATTTCTAGGTTGTGTACCGTCACACCATAATCATTGTCGGTTTCGAATTTCATTAATATCAGACTGGAACTGACCAACTAAATGGCTGCTCCCAATACAGTATGAAATACAGGACATAAAGATGTAGGAAAAATCACTTTCGGTATTGCTTGTTCTCTGTCCATCTCTCGAAAATGTGGGCGTATCCTGCCTGGCAGTGCCAGCCTATCTTTTGGGTCTTTTTTATTTATTTATTGAATATTTGAGATACATTTTTGATAATTCTTCATCTGTGTTGAATGGTTGGGGTACATTTTTATTTTACTTGACATCATTTACTTATCTGATATTACCTAGGAGATTTTAAATATCTTATAAAGGTCAATATAATATTTTTGTTCAATTTTATAGATTTTATCTAATTATTGTACATGTATGTTGAATAAAAAAAACTTTAGTGGTATCAGATAGCTAGTTTAGTCAGTTGTTAATTGGTTTACAGCACGAATTTTCGTTTACGGTAATAATTCCATTCCTAAATTTGGAATACTGGCTGAGAGCGGCTATGAACCGGTCTGCGCAGACGTCAGTTAAAAATGGCGCCCGGGTTTGAATGAAAGTTGTGTACATTTTTTTAGAGCACAATTCTACATGAAAATAGTGTTGGATAATTATAAATTTGTGTCAGATGTGACAGGAAATGATTCCTTTTGGTGATCAAAGAGGAATCTCCGTGAAAATAGACGGTAAGGATTCTAAAAAAGCCTTAGAACCGAGATGTTTAAAAGCGTTATTTTCATACTGGTTGCTTAGCAGGAAGGCCAATAACGGTGCAGAGCGGGTAGCGATCTGATTCAACCGTTATGAAAATAACTACCTTGACAGTTGAGTTCAAATTTTGGGAAAATCTGACCGAAACTGCTGGACAACATGCCCGCTCCTCATACGCAAATAGTGTAAAAGTTTGGTATATATCAAGGTTATTGACCCTCTAGAGGCCACAATTTTCATCTGATTTATATGAAACTTGAAATGTGTGTTTATAACCTGTGCTACGTTTTCTTTCTAACATTTTCCCTTGCCAAGAAATAACCAAATTTATAGAGTATCCACAAACAAACTGTTGACAGACAAGGGCAACAACAATATACGCCCACATGGGCGTAAAACAAAACTCATAACTAAAAGAGCATAAAATAGAACATTAATAACATCAGATAATACAGGGTGACAGTTGAGTAGGCCGAGAAATAACTTGCTTTCTAATTATTATTTGGTAATGAAACTTGCCTATTGCAAAAAGGAACATGTCAATAAATTCTGTTGAATACTTTCTGAGAAACTGGATGACTAAATTATATGCATATTTACCAAGCATTATTAAATTACGAAAAAATCAATTTTAACTTAAAAATTATTTCAGGTGTCACAGTTGCTGTGGCGACAATATAACAGGAACTATTTTGCACATCAGGCTTTCTCCTAATGAACTTGCCTAAAAACATAATCTCACCGGGGTTTCCATGCAGTATATATAGAACCTCATTATGAATGTAACAAATTAAAATGTCTGTTAATGTATTCAGGACAGACCAGTGTTGATGATTGTACCAGAGGTGAAGAGCAAAACTGCGATGGTGAAAATCTTCGAACAACAGGTTGGTATTAGTTGAATAATCGAAGATAAAACGCAGTAATGAGACAGAGAGCATTTAAAACCCTAGTTTCGTAGATAGTGAAGTACAGATAAGACGGCGGGAGAGTGGGCCCATGCTCTACAGGCTACCATGTTTCAGGGAATTTTTTGCGTTTAGGTATTTTGTATGTCATTATTATATAAAGATAATCCTTAATGAATTTGGTTATGATCCGATAATTTTCATTCAAAATATTTTGTCCATCCAACTTGGATATCACATCGGACTGTGGGAGTATCTTGCATGGCAATTGTGTGTTACCTTGACAGTTGAGTTCAAATTTTGGGAAAATCTGACGGAAACTGTTGGACAAAATGGCCGCTCCTCATACGCAAATAGTGTAAAAGTATGGTATACATCAAGGTTGTTGACCCTCTAGAAGCCACAATTTTCATCTGATTTATATGAAACTTGAAATGTGTGTTTATAACCTGTGCTTCGTTTTCCTTGAAATGATGTCACTTCTGTTACCAATGGAGCTGTTAAAGAGATTACCAAGCTCTAGAGGGACATTTGAAATCCAAGATTACCACATGTGTTGTAGCGGCAATTTGACGATATAATTTAACTCGTCTCATCCATTTTTCAACTTGGCTGCAAAATTCCAACTCGTTGCACTTGATATTGCCAGAGACAGAGTTATTGTAGGATCTTTAAAATACATGTTTTAGCCTCAAAATGCCCTGTTTCGAGGGTGTGCCTATAGATAAGTCTGTTACTTTTTGTCACAAAAATGCCACCATCAACGATGACGAAAATGTTCATAGAAAATTTATGGGAGATTAGATAACGAGTTGGCAGTTCTCATTATAATAGTTAATACAATTTGCTGAAAATTTCATTCAAATTGATCGACTATGAACCAAGAATTAAGCAATTGGAATTACCGTCTAGCCTCGATCATCATTATTAAAGTCGGCACGACAAAAATCATTGTCTCGATTACCCATTTATTAAAATCATTAAATCGCGAAGGAAAGTTATGCAGTAAATCGGATCATAATCCACACAAGATCGCAGGCTAGCGATGCCACCGAGAGTTGATTATGGTCGGGATAAGTTAATTAATGTCTAATTAATAATTTAGATAGAATTTCTGGCCTAAAGAAAGTAGACCGATTTTGTATTTTTTTTTTCACCTTTGAGGCAACCTGCATGCAGTATAAAGGACAAAAACACATTATCTGTTAAATGAAATTTTGATGTGGTAATGCTCCTCACTTCCAGGTACTTCAAAAACTGGTTTTGATAGAAAACATTTCCAATAATGTTCCTCTGTGATATCGCGGTCCTTGTTTGTTGGCTGTAATTTATTCAAAAAAGTTCTTGTAGCCTAGTTTGGAAGGCATTTCATTACAAAGTTAATTCATATTGAGAAATTTTGTTAAAACAAAAGCACAGAAATTGTAAAAATCCATTATTACAATTTGTATTCAGATTACCACGCAGATTCAAATACCGATGACGACAAAACTCTTATTATGAAAAAACAAAACAAAACAAGAGGTAATTTGTATTATTTATTTTTATTACTGCTAAAGTTTTTGTTTGGCACAATATCACAAAAACTACTCCGTCTACTTAACGAAACATTTGATGAGTCGAAAAGACGTGGCTTGGTCCACAATGCTGACATTAGACCTAAATATTGGGGTACTAAGTATGAAACAGTTTCAATTTATTTCAGCAAAAAACCTTCACATACTGACGTAACGTAATAAAGAAATGAAATGGGTTTTAACGTCCTACTGTTATGCACCTAACCTGGGCTAATGGAAAACGGACGTAATAATGGACATTATACATTATGGTTGGGATTCTTGTCGCTCATGATAGCGGCTCGCACGCATCCTCACGAGATCTATACCAACCAGATTTTTTCGATCCCTCATGTAAGGTGTGCCTGGTATGGAAGAGATTTCTTGTCCATTGGTAGGGATGATAACCTGAGCCCTGTATGCATTCACCAGAGCATTTTAGACACATTGGCAGCTAAAAATCAGATGTAATAGTAGACCATGCCCCGTAGATGCATACAGTGCATAAAAAGGGATATTAAAAGTTCATTTAATTTATCCTACATTATATACTGGATATCATGACTTTTATATTTATGTTTTTTTAGCCAAGTTCATTAGAACCAAATGGACAGTTCTCGAAAAAGAAACCACCGAGAAAAGCTTATTGAAGTCTGTCAGAAAATGGACAAAGCCACCAACCAAGGCTGATATCCTCCTTGCACAACAGCATAATCAGTGTCTTTCTTCTGGGGACTGGAAAAAAACTAAGTTTCGCTGTTGGTCAATATTTCAGGCAGAAGAGAGAAAAAAAAAGTTGCATCGAAGTTGTTTTAAATTAATCATGTCTGAAACGTGATTATAAAAGTAATCAAAAACTAGAACTGCGATGTAGTAATGACGGGTTTCACCGGTGCCACGTTACCCTTGAACTTATGTCACTTCCGGTTCCAATGAAACCATTAAACATGTTTCCACATAAGCATTGCACACATGAAACAAAATGGACAGAGTATCAACCAAATTTGGCAATATCAATTCATTTTATACACTTGTTACATGTGAGTGATCCTGACAAAATTACATTACTTCCGGTGATAATGAAAATGTTAAATTACATGTAGTTGATGAAATCAGAAATAGCAACATACATGGTGAAAATTTTTGTAAATCGAATAATAAATGCCACTTTTATAGACCAAATCCTTGAAAATTGACTTGTAGAAAATTGTCGATTTCTCTGCAACCGTACAATTAGTTAAAAACCATTTTGTGGTATCTGTATGATCGTATGGGTTCATTCTATTTGTTAATTGGAATCAAATATCATAATTTTAAAAACGTTACAAATTAGACTCATTTAAATAAAGTATCTGCTTTAAAGGCTAAAAATACAGTTTTTGCCGAAGTGACATTACTTCCAGTGGTACTAAAATTATAAAATGAAATTTATAACATCGTCTATAACATAAGGCATCAAATGATGCAAATTTTATGAAAATCGAATAATAGACACTTTTATGGACCAAAAACCTTCAAAAGTGACTTGTAGAAAACCGTCTATTTCTCGGTAACCGAACAAGTTAGAAACAATTTTAGGATATATATATATGACCGTATGAATTTTATCAATATGCGAATTTAAACCAAAAGTTAAAATTAATAATACATATTAAATATTTTTTTAGTTGAAAATGCAGTTTTTGACAAAATGGCGTCACTTCCGGTGTAAAATTTAAATCAATTTGATATGACGCCTACTCGCTTTTTGACTGAAATCATGTCATTTTTATGAAATTCCATAAATAATTGACTATTTTACGGGCAAAATAATGAAAACAGTGACTTGTACAAAGTTGCCCATTTCTAAGCCACTGCTTATATTACAAACTAATTTTAACATACATTTTCTTCGTATTGATTATAGCTATAAGTTTATAAAAGTTCCGTAGAAATATTTTAAAATCTGAAAAGCCTGAATAGGTTGTAAATAGGTCAATTTTTCACCTTTTTTCACCTCTTAATCGAATTTGCTCCAAAATGAAATCGAAATTAATAAAACTGAGCTCACACTTTTATGCGCCTTTAGAGTGCACACTCTTTTAGTAATATCAGTTTTTAAAAAAAAGTTATATTTCTTTCGAAAAATGGTACCTAACCGTCAAAATTGTAATTTTTGGTAAAATTACGCCACTTCCGGGGCGAAAGATAACTCTTCCTGTAACTAAAAAATGACAAGAGAGCATATGAACTTTAGTTTATACAAATCGAACAATAAATAATTTATCTAGGACTGAAAAACTGAATTAGCCAATGGCGGCCAAGGAAAACCACTGAGACCAAAAAAAATCACATTTTTGCTCAAGCCAGATGGCTCTTTAATTCTGTGTAAAAGACAATTAAAAAGTATTCATAAATAAAAAAGGTTTTTGTAAAAATTTAAATTTTCTAAATTTGGCGCCTAATATCTGCGAAGATTTGCCGAAAATCAAAAGTAGCGTAGCTATGTGCCCTGTCTCCGGCTATGCCAAAATGTATCGAAAGTTAAAATCCGATGATAATTGTTAATAGGTTATTATATTATATTTGTGTTACAGTTTTGTCTTCTGTATTTGTACAGGCTTTGTGTGGTGATGAGGTAGAACTGACCAAAGATGATCCAATAACTATAGGCCGATATCAATTCTTCCAAATATATCTAAAATTCTCGAAAGACATGTTCAAAAACATCTTAACAATTATTTAAATAAATACCAACTTTTATATAGTAATCAATCAGGTTTCCGCTCATCTAGCTCTTGTCAAACAGCGTTAACACATATTACTGAAAACATGTATGATTATATTAATAGCAATCTCCTTTGTGGGGCAATATTCTTTGACTTTAAAAAAGCGTTCGACTTAGTAAGTCATGACATTCTAATTGACAAATGTAAACATTTTAAATTTTCTAGAAAATCAATTCTCTTTTTAGAATCATACTTAAAAAACAGAAGTCAGTGCACATCTGTTAATGGCATACTATCTGAGAAGAAACCTGTTTATCACGGTGTACCCCAAGGGTCAATATTAGGACCCATACTATTTGATATTTTTATAAATGATTTACCCTTATACCTATCCGCTAAAACTGACCTCTTTGCGGATGACACAACCATCTACACCTCTGGATCCACTGTCAAAGAGTTAGAACAAAAACTTCAACTTGACGCCAATATAGTGTTAGCCATACTCCTGCGCAGTGTTTCGTTTGATTAGAACTAATCCACTTCACACTGCTATCTTGAGTGAACATTGTTGTGCTAAATTATTATTGGTCAGTAGTGCCATTACCAACCAATGACCTACATTGTAACAAACAATATCGGGGTTAACCAGACCTCAAAATATGTTACCGCAATGTATCTAATGACAATCGCGACTTATTCACGTCATAACCCGCGAAATTTATTATGCTCGATTATCCAGTGCCAACATGTTTTCTTCGTCTTCCATTTTGAAAATTATGCCGAATGCGAGAAGAGAGGAGGGATTTGATTGGACGTTAAAAAGAGACACGCCCCGCCCAATTTCAAGAATATGACTTCTATCCAGCAATGGTAAGAGAGGGATTTCTCGCGCCATTGCTTCAGGAATATGAGTGTTAGCCTGGTGTGATAAAAACCATATGAGATTAAATATATCGAAAACAAAAACTATGCTAATTACGACGCAACAAAAAAGAAATATCCTCCCTGCTACTTTGAATATTGAATTACGTAATGAACCATTAGAAGTCGTCTCCTCGGTAAAGCTATTAGGTGTTTTTCTCAATCATAATCTAACTTGGAAAGATCATATCGAGTATATCTCTAAAAAATTAAGCCAGAAAGTTTTTCAACTCCGTCAAATTAAAAAAATATCTCCCAACTCCGTTCCGAATCCTTTTTTATAATGCCCACTTTCAACCACATATAGATTATTGTTCCTCAGTATGGGACCGTAGCGACGCTAAATCTCTTGACCGCCTTTCCCGACAGCAATTAATGGCCCTAATATTAATCTTAGATGTAAAACATACTGCCGATGTTTACCCTCGACTAGACAAATTGAAAGTTCTAACAATAGAAAATCGACATATCTCTAATCAATGTATATTTATCTATAAAATTCTGCTAAAACAATGCCCTAGTTATTTATTTGACCTCTTACCTTATTATCAAACTCCCTATAATCATCTTAACAATAAACTTACCACTCTTAAACCAAACAATAATATAGTTAAAAACAGTATACGCTTTAAAGGACCAAAACTATGGAATTCGTTGCCACCCTCTTTAAAAACTTTAAATAACTTGAATCTTTTCAGGAAAAAACTTCTTCTTTACCTAAAATCTGCCTCAAATGTATTATCCTAAATAGCCCCCCCCCCCTATATTTCTTATTATATGTATTTGTACATTTACGTGTTTTCTGTAAATCACCATATTATGATCATGTACATATTGTACATTTGTTGATACATGTTATATCTATTTATTCAAATTTTCTGTTTTATGAAAGCGCATATGCTTAAATTAATCTTTTAAGTGATTTGTATATATTTCCTCTATTGTAAATTATTGTTGTGTGTTATTTAATGCACAGTCTATATCTTTTGTAATATATTTTTCTATGAAGGGCAGGATGTCACAAAGGCTATTATAGCCTAATCTTCAACCCTTCTCAAATAAAGTCATTATTATTATAACTTCTATCATTCATGACGTCATCGAACAAATAGGAAACGTTACATCAGGTCCATTTTTAGTCTCCAACCAAAGTACACCATACACGTTATCCTAAGCGCTGATTTACATGTGACGTCAAACGCCCTTTCCTCAAACGGATTCGTCCTTACCGTTATAAAAAGAAACACCATTTGTCTCTCATTATCAGTATGGCTGACGGTGCGCCAATCATACGCCTCGAAGAAAACCACAACGCGAACACCCTCGTGTACCTCGGGGTAATACTTTTACAGTGATTACCCTGACGGTATCTTCAAGTGTGTTTTTTTTTGTGTTTGTTTCTTTTGTAACCATACGCGTTTTGTTCAATAAAGTGCTTTGTCACCAACATATCACGTGTCTGTTTTTGTGACGTCATGCTATTCTGATTGGTGGAAAATAATGTCGTCCCAACCATAGAGCTGTATATATTGACTAGAGTGTATTGTGGTCACGTGATCCCCATTGACGTAACGTTAACGCCGTGGGCCGACACTGGAGACCGGCCGCCATGTTTCAACCGGGAAAGAATGACGGAAGTGCCCGGATGAACGCAATGTAAACAAAGGGAAATAGAATGACGAAGTGTTGGTAAGTCCATTAAAAAGCAGTTCTAATTCAAAAAAAAAAAAAAAAAATGATGATTGAAAGGTCTTGCTTTACAGTCCTAAAAGCAAAATCGCTTTGTTCAACTGGCATATTTTGGGGGCTTTATTTATTAAGAGTCACCGTGGCAATGTGTAAATTGTGCGCAGAACTACGAAATTTTATTAATTGAGCTAAGTGAACGTCCTCGAATGTCCAGATATCTATAGAGTATTCAGTAAAATTTTGAACATTGCTACCCGCAGTTCACATAAAACTTTATTTTGGATAGATCTAAATAATTTGTTGGACGATTTGAAATTAATGTTCTGCGTGATTGGCAGAGATAACTGACTATACTATAAAATAAATAGCGTCATCCAGATGATGAATAAAGAAATAAAATAGATTTTAAAAATAATCTAGGACTTCTATCATTTACTAGTAGAATATTATCTGATGCCGATGGGATTTTTTTTTATTTTTTTTTTTTTAAAAAGAAAATATAAACAGGACTAGCAAGGCCTTAGTAGGCCTATATGGTTTTCAATTTCCATGAACTGGTGTCTGATTTTTCTTTGCTTGAAAAATACGGCGGTATATTACATTTTACAAAAAAAGAGACAAACCTCTTGATGAGATTTTCGTAGTAGCAGCAGCGATTAAAAAAAAAATATTAGGCCTAATTAAAAATTTATTTTTTACAAAATTTGTTCGGGGAATGAAGTTTTCAAGACTTTCACTTATTTGTCCTTAATATAATTAACCTTCCTTTTTTAATAATTAGTTCGGGGGTTTAAAGCGGGTTTTCTGAAGAAAATAAAAAAAGCATAAACTGATATTGCAAGAAACTTTCGCTATATATTCATTCTGTACATCTGTGAACACAATGTCGTCCTAATTAATTAAATCCGAGGGAGTGAAACTAAAAGATAACAAAGCAACTAATGGCCAGTGAGTGCATGTCTGTGACTAAACACTCCACTCCAATAAACAGACTTACTCCCCGCGATATTTTTCGTACAAAGCCGCATGTGTGTATAATTTATAATTTGCGCAATTTTCGAATAATTAAATAAAACATTAATTTGGAGGTTTGCTTAACAGACGGACCTTGTAATCATTACATAATAAAAGTACCAGTACTAATAAATTAAGTGAATGGACCCACCGGGTTTTCGGCCTCAAGCTTCGAGTGTTCGACGTCTTCTCGCCGTGTTTATTTAATTATTTTACACAATTATCATGATTTTACCGTATCTATTAATTCACTATTTCACTTATAACTTATCATGCCTACTTATGAAATGATAATCCACTCCCTTTTCGTCTGACATTGAATTTACCAAAATAAAAACAACTTTCCGACATATTGGTATATGCCAACGCAGGCTAAATCTTCCCGGTTGTAAAATGGCTGCCAACCTCCATAGTCGGCACGCGATCACGTGACCACCATACACTCTAGTCAATATATACACCTCCATGGTCCCAACACATTAAACTCTTTCCGTTCGGAGCCATAAATAGGAGTGTCGAGGCCAAAAGAAGTCACAAACACAATGGATCGAAAAGATTACCGATATTGTGCCACTTGTCGGGGGTATTACCTATGTTTAAAGGGAACAGGCCCGATGCCGATTACTTGGTCTATTTCTGGTGTGGGACCGAAATTGGAAATACCTGTCATAGGCGGTCGAAACATGCTGTCAAATGCACGAAACAACTCAAACGATGGGAGCAACCGAAGTGCTCCTGTTAGATGAACGGCCCTTTACAAGCCAACGTAATCAATGCAAAAAAAGTTGCCCCCCCCTTCTTCTTTGTCCTCTCTGCCCCTCTCTCCGTACGTGCAAGGTCACGCACCGCACGTTTAACGACGAACTAGGTGATAGGGTCATTCAGTACAAGGGCATGCGGGTCCCTATACAAGCGACCCTACTACTGGGTCCTATAATTAGTTTTTGAACCCACAACTCATAAGAAACCATGTTAATAACCACATTGTTCTTCTCAATTTAGAATATAACTATTCACACGGATTTTCTGTTTATATTAATGTATTTCCAATTGACTTGTAGATATCAGATGGAATGGGATGTGATATGATGGAAATTGTGCCCGAACAGCGGCACTACGGTTACCCTGAATTATTTTTGTCAAGGGTTCTTTAACGTACACGGGACCTCGTTTTGTATGTTCCAACCGAACGACTAGACATTGTCTTAGCTGTCGACCACAAAATAGTGTAGGGGAGACCTAGTGTCGAGTTCACAAAGCATTCTCAGACTTAAGTTAAGAAATGTTCGCCTTATTTTAACTAATAGTAAGTGCAGGGGGGGGGGGCTGCACCACACACAATTCTACACAAAAACAAATATACAGACAAGACATCATACTCAGAGACCACAAACATAAACAATTCAAAAAGAGTGAATGGATCTGGGGGCGAGCCGTAAGCGTTCACTGCGCTGTACAGTCTCGGGCCTGTGGTGACACAGACTTCACTCATATTTGAAAATAAAACCCAAGGAAATAATTATATAATGTCAGTAGGAGTCATGATCTGTCATAATGTTGCAAGAATTACGAATGCAAGCATATTGTTGTATAAATTCCGTTATACAAGTAACCACTATGTTAAATGTATCAAAGAAGTAGGCCTAGTTCCAAAAACTAAATCAATAAAGAAGAGGATTGAAATATATTGAATGCATTTAGGACACACATTACAACCGTCACAGAAACAAACAAAACTGAATACATGGAAGCAAAGGAATGTAGACCGTCTAGGGAGACAGTCGTCTGATGACTGAATGGCGTGACGTGAATCTGTCGTTATAGCTGTTATGACGTCGTCGCTTAGAAGGTGCAATTTCCCGATTAAAAAGGGCGACAATCCAGATGAAATAACGTTAAAAAAACTATCAGTTTTTGAGACCATGTAGGGGAGACCAGGGCTAGTTCGACCACTTTTCAGACAAAACCTAATTATTAGAACAGTTTTCAAGATACGAGCTTAAAAATCGATTAACATATTTGTTGTTGCTTTACCTTCAAAATCACAAGAGTATAACCCTGCAATATACAACACATGAAAAATATTTGCTGTTGAATGGAACCATTGAACTTGGTCGAACTTACCCCGTGTCGGGGCAAGTCTGATCCTCCCTTGGGGCAAGTTCAACCCTTATATATAGAACATTAAACTGTCATTAACTTCGAACAATTTATTCAGAATCAAAACAAACATTGTAATTCAGAAATATGGTTACATATATATATGTTCCATTCATCATGTTCAGTAACCTCAATAACAATAACTTCGAACAGTATAATTTCAACTTATTTCGATCACTAGCATAGGCATATGCCTACTCGTCATCCACCCGTTCCAGCAATGTTACCCACTACTATAAGGAATCTGTTAGTAAATAAATCCTTATACTACTGGTAACAACGGTAGGCCGTCCGTACCGTACGGTACCATAATATCTTATACTAGTAGATGACAACGGCCGATCACTTAACACAAAGGACTGGGCTATCTCGTCTTTCTCACTCGGTATTGTGAGTTATCTTTCCCGGACCATTTGGCGCGAGGTTGGAGTGGAAAGAAGGATTCTGGATCGATGGTATTGTATGTAATTTTAATTTACTGCGCTAGGGTTTGACCACGAATCAGGCCTGGTGTACCTATCTCTGCTTGACGGCTCACAGTACTCTTCTAGGCCATAGATTTAACCCCCAATGGCTCTAGTCTAGTAGTCGTGAGTACTGCCAATGATGGCGTAGTCACCGTAGTGGTTAAACTGCATAGCTGACCTAGACATTCCGGTCGGGTCCGTCGAAAGGCATCCGTGAACAGGGTGCAATTATTAGGCGACTATGAGTACACTACGTATCAGAATCAATTAGGAATGAATAGTCTTCTTAAAGTTCAAAGTAAACTCCTGGGCCTTAAATCTGGCTGGTGTTCTAAAAAAAAGGAGCATTTACATTTAGGCCTAGACTAGGCGTAGCCTAGAATATAATTCATGAAAAAGCTGAGGGAGCTTGGCATTTGATTGGTTATATAGTGTATCGTTATGTCATTCCCAAACCAATAAATAGCACCTCCCATATTTATTTACTTTACTGTCTAGGCTGGCCTTGGAGGGGGGGTTGGGATGGTCTAGTGGTCTAGGGTGTCGCGCTTCGAACTCTAGCTGGCCGGTCACCTCTGGCTTGCGGCTGTGGTTTCGATAACCGGTGTGAGCGTATATGTGGCATGGAGATAGGGGCTCCTTCTCAACCTTGTGGGTTTCCTCTGGGCACTCTTTTTTCCTCCCACTGCAAAGACGCGTGCGCTAAGATAATAAAAATGAAAAATAAGAATTGTCTGCGATATCACCTTCGGTGGAAGCGGACGTTAAACGCTAAGAACAACAACGTTAACTGGCCTTGGAGTTCGGCCATTATAGATGCCCTGTCGTCACAAATTTTAATGGGCGTAGTAATCTAATTCTACTTTTACTACAAGCCTTAATACTATTGCACTATTGGCATATTGCTATCCTTAAGGCCTAGCCCAGTCGGAGCGAACAGTAGCCCGTTAAACCCCATTTCATTTCTTAAAACCTCTTTTGCAGGACGCCAAAAAATTATAGATGAATAGATGCCCTATCATCACAAGGCTAGTAGTAATCTGCTAGTACTATTGCTAAAAGGAGGGGGTACAAATGGGTTTGGATGGCCGAATGGTTAGCATGTGCGCGCTGAATCATTACGTCTGTCATTGAGTCAACTGACGTGGTTTTCGTTACCCTGGTTGTACGTGACATGGAATAGGGTCGCCTGTTCAACCTCGTGGTTTTTCTCCGGGGTCTCACTCCCCCGGTTTCCTCCCACTGCTAAAGACCTAGACCCCTACGTGCATCCAAATTGCTGAAATAAAATTGAACCCTGTGTTAGTCCCGAAATGGTCACCGTGGCTAAGTGGATAAGGCGCTGGTTCGGGTGTTCGATCCCTGCATTGGCCGAGAAAGTTCATCTTGATTTTCCGGCGTGATTTCCCCTTGTCAGTGATACAGAAGGAGGGCCTGACAAGGACAGCTGCCTAGTCGTTCGGTTGAGATGAAAAACGGAGGTCCCGTGTACACATTCCCTCATAGCACACTGTATGGCGTATGCCCGTCTTCCATTAGCCCAGGTTAGGTGCAAAAGAGTAGGACGTTAAACTCCATTTCATTTCATTTCATTTCAGTCCTGAAATGACCCAGTTTGTGTCGAGTGGACGTTAAACCCCATTTCTTCCTCTCTTCTCCAAACGTATCCAGTAAGAGTATTGATTCAATATCGTAATCCATTTCTGTACATAAACAAATACAAAAAATCAAAGTAAATGCCGGTGATACATTATTAGAAAGGAATGCCATGAATATTTTTATGTTTTCCAGGATGAAAAATGGCTATTTTTTTTCGGAATTATATTGGAAACAGAGCGCAAGGGTGGCAACAAACCAACAAGACGGAAAATTAAAAAAAAACAGAGACCAAACAGCTATTCTCAGGACTGAGAGCAGTTAACTTATTAATTAAAGTGTAAATGAGATTAATTAGCGTGTTGATAGAAATGAATTAATGCGTTAACACTCTGTGACGTCATATAGGCATAACCATGATTTGCGAGCTTTGATAATTAACTCAAAGTTTATAGTGTTAACCAATTAATAAAGGAAACTTTAACTTGCTCTCAGCAATGGCTATTCCAAAAGAGGTAGTATAGCTAGAAATAAGGCAGAATTAATGTCCTCTAATGTGTTTATTTCATATAAGATCAGCCTATGTGAAACAAGTATATGATTTCTTAAACAAGCTGAAACTTCACATGAATGTGGCAGAGATTTAGACTGCAGATGATCTGATTAAACTAGTGTGATTGGGATCAACACGTATAATGCCAATATTACCAAAAGTTGTGAAATTCCATCCTTGTCAGTTTTATTGCATTCTTTCCAGTCTCCGCTTTAACTACCACGTTGGAGGTTATGTGTTTGATGAGAATGGTGACAATTCAGTGAATTTTTTTACAGCTAAAGGCAGCACCCTTCTTTACAGAAATTCAAAAGTTTGAGAGATTTATCCTTATCCAGACATCCACCAGTAAGTCAGTAGTTCTATATCACAGATATCACAGCCAACTATTGGCGTGACAGAAGTATGTCAGACCCTAAGTGTATTTGAATTATTAGGGCCTTTATTGAGCACCTATCACATGATGCTTAACATGGCCCATTAGTAATTGAACTAAGAATACCCGTACTGTGTTACCTCACTAATAATGGTAATGATGAAATAAGGCACCAATGAGTTGATCTTCAGGATGCTTTCAACATAAAGAGACAAAATCAAAATTTCATAGGACAGTTTCTAGTTATGTCAACAGCAAAAACCGTGTTTTAAACCTTATCTTTTTTTAGTTTGTATCAACCTACCTAACATATATTTGGATGCTGTAGGGCCAATCTGTGTATGATAGGAGGAGCCTTATCGATTTTCCATCCATCATATATTTGTAATTAATATTTAAGGTGTTTTAAATAAGCAAATAAAATGTATATCTATCTAATTACAGTGTAAAAAGAAGCCTAAGTCATCTAGAAAAAAAACATGGCAGTCAACAGATGATCAGTTTGTCAAGCATCAATGATCCACCAGAATCAAATGAAAGCAAGAATGCCTAAAATATTATTAATTGGAACATCTAATTTCATGAATATGATTATAATAACTGGCAAATAACTGAATGTTTTACTATGTTAATGTTAAACTTAATATGAACTAAAGGAGATTCGGATGACTTTAATTTTAGTCATTTTTAAAAAATCGCTTATTTTACAATTTAATTTGTAACTGAATGTGATATTATATTAATATTAAACTTAATATGTAATTATGTTAACAATGAACTAAATGTAAATACCATGACGTTATTTCTGACCAGATGATCGAAAAGTTCTTTAAAAATGTCATTTAAACCATTGTTGAAATCAGTTTCTTTGGGCATACCTTCGAACTTTTGATATACAATACAGTGTATACTTTTTATTATGTGGAACGGAATGTAGATTTATATTGAAATTAATCAATAACATATTATACTTAAATGAAAGTGAACATAGTATTTTAATATGGAAATAAATATAAATTTATAAATATAATTTTTTTTTTTTGCCAAATTTTGTAGCTGGCGTAAAACCTTATCATTAAGAGTTCAGGATTGACTTCCCAAACAGCATATAATTTGATCACTGAACGCATATGATTTATGACATGAAAATAAATGAAGTGGGATTTAAGGTCATATTGTTCTGCACCTAACCTGGGCTAATGAAGAGGGGGCGGGCAAATGCCATACAGGGGTGCTACAGCCTACACATTGAGGGACATTTTGCTACTATATCGAATTCCAACTTCCAAGGGATCTTTTATGTGCATGTCAATGTGTACTTGGACCTTGTTTTTTGTACCATCTGAATGACTAGGCAGCTGTCCTTGTCAGGCCCTCCTTCCTTTATCACTGACAAGGGAAAAACCACGCTGGAAAATCTGGATGAGCTTTGTCGGCCAATTCAGCCATCGAACACCTGACCTCAGGCTAGCAAGCCAGCGTCTTACCCACTTAGCCACGCGATCCACCCAATATGATTTATGATACTGCTGAGATGCTGCTTAATAGAGACTTTTGGCAAGAGGAATTTTTCGCATCCGTATCGTTACGTGATACGTTGCGTCAATGTTGTTTTAGCGTTATGGCAGATTTTCGCGCCGTGTACATATGGGTAGCTGAGCTGAGCTTAGTTCTAATACAGCAACACCAGTACTAGTCATGTGCCTAGCCTACAAATTCCTGAGTGGAATATAGTCGCTCGACAGTGGTTGACCTATTTAAAATTTAAAAAGAAATTTAGTGTCTAATCTTTTTTGGGTTTCACTAATGTATCATTTCAGAAAGTATGATATACCCCTAGCACGTAAATCAGCCAGCATGCAGATTGACAGACGGGAAAATATGAAAATTCTGCGAAAATCTCATCAAAAGTAATCATTGAATCCCTGTCTTTATCATGGTCAAAATTGCATCAAATATACACGGTCGTGTTCTAGGGTACACATGTATTCATAAAAACACTGACACAAAATTTCAACGTCTAAAAGTAGCAAAAAGTGCGGTAAAAAGACGACGATGTTATACAGACCTTTTTTGTCAAACTGATCCCGCAGTGAACATTCGCTTGGCTTTCGTAAGTAATTCTCTGTGAAACAGATTGCTTTTTTGTATGAAAGCTGTTCTACACGTGCTCTCGTATTCGTGTGCAGTATCACGTATGAGAAATACACAAACATTGTTGACGTCACACACAAAATCGATACGGATACGCGATACGGACCAGAAATTTACGCTTGCCAAAAGTCACTAATATTTTTTTCACTAAAACGTGTATACTGGTATTGAAATGAAAACGCTAAGCGGGTTGTATAGGCAAAGATAAATGAAATGGGGTTTAACCTGCTACTGTTTTGATTTTGCCCCGGTAGCGGCACTATGGCCTACACTTATGTTGAATTCTAACTGTCAAGGAACCTCGCTTTCTTGTTCCATTCAAACAACTATGTTGTCCCTTAACAGGCCCTCAGTCCTACACAATGACAATGGGAAACTACGACGGAAATCCAGGCTGAGCCAACGTGTTACTGAGCAACTGTGACCAGCAGACAGGGATAATGAATCCAAAAACATAATATAATGTATACTAATGGTTTTATTCAATATATGGGAGAGACATCGCTCAAGGGTGGAAGGTGAAGAGAGTGACTCCAGCACTTTCCGAAACTGGATTGGACTTTAGTGAACTGGACAGCCGTTTCTTACAAAGCATTAAAAACTACCCCATTTCTACCCGTAACTGGAGTCACTGGACATGACTAAATCTTGTTTGTTTTTGAGACGGCCAACTCATTTGCAATCAAAGATTCAAAGAGTATTTATAAAGATTCCGAAATTCGAGCAAACTTCACCCATTTTTGTCCGAAATTGGAAAACGACCTCATTTCTATTAAAAATTTGACCGAATTCACTGTTATGGTAATTGAAGAATGCGTCTCCCCCATTTCCAAACAGATCATTTGGAAACTCCCTTTGTCAAAACTGTACCCAGGTCCATTTGTAGTGGGTTAGGGAACACGCCTGAAGATTTCTTAGAAAAAAAGCACATAATAAAAAAAACACATTATTGTTCATAATTGCACTTAGATTTTCGCTGAGGCGGGAAACGTTGATCGAGTTATTTCCATGTACAAAACATTTATAAACGACCCATGTCTAACCAAAATTGGACCCGATTCCAGTTTCAGTAAATTACCAAACCACGGCGCGCGCCTTGTCATTTCAAGATGATGTAAAGAGTTCAAAGTTACCAAATTACCCCTTTTCTATGAGAGATTTAAACTTTTTCAATTTTCTATTTACTGAAGAACGCGTCATCTCATTTTTAAGCAAAAATCACTGATAAACTCTCCTTGTCTTTCCGAAATCAGAGAACAACCCCATTTATATCAAAGATTAGACGCGTTTTCTCAGTTTCAAATAATTATCATCGAGATATCCCTCGTGTCATTTCCTAAATTGAATACATTTCCATTTCTGTAAATTACGAAATTACGTCGGGCGCCTTATCATTTCAATGCAAAAATGGTTGAAAAGACCGTATTTCTATCAGAGATTTGACCGTATTCACTTTTCTGTGAATTAAAGATCAAGTCCTCTCATTTTTGAACAATTATCATCCAGAAACTCCCGTTGTCTCTTTGAAAACACGAGAAAAATAGAAATAGTGCGTACATTCACTTGTTTTTATTCCTGCAATACTAATAAAAATATGGTAATGTCCGGACTTTTCTCTTTTCTAATGATAGTAAAGACGAAAAAAGGGTTCAAAATTACCAAATTACCCCTTTTCTATCAGAGATTTGACTTTAATCAATTTTATATTTACTGAAGAACGCGTTTTCTCATTTTTAAGCAAAAATAAATTGAAAAACCCGCCTTGTCTTTCCGAAATCAGAGAACAACCCCATTTATATATCAAAGATTAGACGCGGCTTCTCATTTTCAAACAATTATCATCAAAAAACCCCTTTTCCCTGTGAAAACACGAGAAAAATGGAAAAAGTGGTACTTTCACTTGTTTTTTATTCCTTCTATACTATTAAAATAATTATGGTAATGTCCGGACTTTTTCTCTTTTCTATAGTGACAGTTTCTGTTTTGAATTGTCCGATATCCTTTCAGACTTATATAACAACTTTTGGTCTTCGAAGGAATTATTAGTGAGCAGAAATTCTCCCGTGTATCTGTTATCACTCGTAGGAATGATCTGTGTTAAAATTATATTTGCAACGTGTTAAACCAGTTCTATAGAGCAGAAATTCTCCCGTGTATCTGTTATCACTCATAGGAATGATCTCTGTGTTAAAATTATATTTGGAACGTGGTAAACCAGTTCTATCGGTTCACTCCCATTTCGACTACACCCCATTTCGACTAAAATTGTTATTACCCTCAAAATCCCGACCCCCCAACTTACCAGCAATCTAATGATTATTGTTAAAATAGCTTAATCATTATATATTATAGCTTGTTTTCTGCAATATCAGGACCCGGGTGTGCCAATCGAGCCCCTGCCGTGAACCTTCCAAATTATATTGACCTACTACCGATTGGGGCTGAGTAATGGGCTATTTCCAGGGGGTTGTTCTCTGATTTCGGAAAGACAAGGAGAGTTTATCAGTGATTTTTGCTTAAAAATGAGATGAAGCGTTCTTCAGTAAATAGAAAATTGAAAAAGTTTAAATCTCTCATAGAAAAGGGGCAATTTGGTAACTTTGAACTCTTTATATCATCTTGAAATGACAAGGCGCGCACCGTGGTTTGGTAATTTACTGAAACTGGAATCGGGTCCAATTTTAGTTAGACATGGGTCGTTTATAAATGTTTTGTACATGGAAATAACTCGATCAACGTTTCCCGCCTCAGCGAAAATATAAGTGCAATTATGAACAGTAATGGGCTTTTTCCAGGGGGTACCAAAATGCCAAAAATCGACTTTCGCCTAATTGCCCTGTTTTCAGGTGGATTATCACCACGCCAAACCCCTTTTAGAGGGTGATTGGCACTAAACTATTAGGGCAGGTACCTCAACCAATCGCCCCTCGCTCAGCCAAATATGAATGTGCGAACCCTTATTCAGAGTGAAATTGGGTCGAATTAGGCATCCGTACTTTCGTGGGTATCAGCCTGAAATTCACTGCGTACCTGTGTTTGGACTCTCTACAGGATTCCATAAATCCACTTTCAATTCCGGCCTCTACCAGTCGAGGGTTGGCCATTTTCCCGAGGTTACCGAAATGATTTTTTTTTTTCAAAAATCTTAGAATGCTGTGATTTTTATATCATTTCAATCGACACCGAGGTCACATTTTTCACAAAGTGAGGAGGGTTGCGTTTCCGTAATTTTGCAGCTAGCACCCTGAAATTAAAATTACTTCTTCCTGTATATAGTGCGAAGGCACTGTGAACATCTCAAGGCAATAGTCCCACGGGAAGCCTGTTTTTCAGCCTAACAACGGGCCCAAGTGACAGCCCCGTTGCCAGCCTTCCGTAACGTGACCTTGAATTTAACCTTGACTTCTCTGGCTAAAGTCTAGACGGTACAAGAAAGTTTGGGAGTTTATCATCGTCAAAGGTCATGCTCCCATGTGAAAGGTTAATAAACTGTCAATCTAGAGGCCTGACCTTTGATGTTCCGTGGGGCTTAGGGTCAATGAATCGATGACCTTGACCTCTGGACATGACCTCTTGTCCTGCATTACCTCGGTATGTCAAGTTTTGGTGGGCGTGACCTCATCTGGGGGCTCGCTAAGCGCAAATATAAAAAATAATTCCGGAGCACACAGCGGTCAAGGTGAGGACTTTTGGTTGACGATTTTAAAAATGAACAAATGTTGTGTCGATCTATCGGGTCATCAAATTCCGACCCGATCGGACGACCTTTACCCACGTCCGCAGTCTGGGTATGGAGGGACCTACACGGTCAGTCCGGATCTTTACCCACGATCCAGAGCTCGTGGCCTCTTGAACTAAATCGACCCCGGGGACGCGCGTGGTGACATAACTTTAACCTTTAATGGTTAGGGTCAAGGTTAATAGAGATATTTTTTCTTATCAATTTCGCCCACTACCGGTCAACGGAAGCCAATTTTGACACCACTGGAAGTATTCCCGGGGTCGATTTAGTTCAAGAATACACAGTCCCCGGCCCTACCCATGTGCCATTCCGGGTCGTTTGAGGAAATCCGACCTTATCAAAAGTTAATCATGCACGGTGGTATACCCTTTGAAAGAGTTTCTAAAAAGTGACAACCTTTAACGATGACAAGTTATCTCCCAGGACAGGCCTTCCGAGCCATGGTCTTGACTTTGACCCATTTCCCTACAGTCTAGATGGCATATGCAGTTTTAGGAATGTCCCGACCCCAAGGTCAATAGGCAGATCAAAGGTCAAGGTGAAATTTAAAAGATCAATGAATTGTTCATCCCGTGGCGTGACCTTTGATATGCCAAGGGGGGCTGGGGGTGTTCCCAAAGGCCCAACGCACCGAGGTCAGACGATATTTTTGCTGACCTTGAACGTTTGATATGGCCTTGACTACCAGGGTCAAGTGGGTTCTGTCGACATGACCAAAGGTCAAGGCCCGGGATATTTGAAAATATCCGGGGACCTAGTGGGTCAAGTCGCGGCCCGATCGGACAACCTTGACATACAACCCTATTCCGGTACTGGTGCGAAACACAAGGCCAGTCGGGTAGTGCACCTTGACTTCAGCTCGTGGCCTCTTAAACTCAATCGACCTCGGGGGCAAGTGCCGTGACCTTGAATTGCCCCCCCCCCACCAGATGTGTGAGTCCGCCCATGAGTCCTTTCGGGCGCTTACAGACGAGTATGTGTGTCTTCGGGTGAATTTTGAAGGTGACTTTTTACCGAAGTTGCCGCCGTGGTTAGGGTATGTCAGTTAAAGTCATGACCTTGACCCAATGGACAGTCCCGTCACCGTCCTTGTGGGTCGAAACCTTCACTTTGACCTTGACATTGCTGGCGAAAGTCTGGAGGGTACATGAAGTTTTATGACTTTTTCGATCCCAAGGTCAAATTTCAGGTCCAAGGTCAAAGTCTCATTCCAAAGGTCAATGAGATGTCCATCAAACGTAATGACCTTGGACTTGCTGCGTAGGCCCGGGGTCCCATCAGATGGACCGGAGCACCTGAGTCGGTAGATATTCAGTGACCTTGACCCTTATAGATGAACTTGACCCACCAAGGTCACGTGGGCCATGATGCAATGTCGGAAGGTCAAGGTCCGGTAGACCTGATTTTATTAGATTGGCTCCCAGGGGGCAAAAACCGAAATACTTCCGGGGACCCTAGCGGGTCAAGGTCACGACTTTTGGTTGGCGATTTTAAAAAATGAAGAAGAAATGTTTGGTCGGTCGATCGGGACAACAAATCCCGGGCCGATTGGAAGAAATTTTTGGGCAAAAGTCCCTGAGAAAGTCAAATAGCCGGGTTTTTAGTGATGTGGTCCAAGGGCAGATAACTGGCCAATCGAGAAAAGCATCAGACGACCTTAAGGTCGCGGCCTCTTGAACTAAATCGACCCCTGTGAGTCGCGTGGTGACCTTGTTTTGACCTTTAAAGGTCAAGGTCATGGGCAAGTGACCATTGTGTGCCATTTTGTCCTACTTCCGGTCGTCGCATAAAAATTGCAAGGACGCCGTGTGACGCGCAAAGGTCGATATAGTGGGGGTAGCCGCGAAGACTAGTTCAGCGGCAGATCTAAAAAATAGAAAAATTAATTATTGAAATAGGACGATTTGGGGCACCGGAGCCCCAAGGGACCTCGATTGGGGGTTTGAGATTATGGGACCTTGTGGTGGAGCCTTTCTGGGCCACGGCCCCAAATTTCAGACCTCTTTGACTTCAAGTTCCGGAATTGGGTCCAAAGAGGTCAAGGTCAATTGACAATTTTGGCTCGGTTTCACGAACTTTCGGTGCCTGAAATATGCAGGGCACGTGACTCGATGGGGGGGGGGGGGGGGGGGGGTGTAGTCGCAAGGCCTAGTTCGTCGGACCAACTCCGAAGATACTGTTCGTTTATGCGAAAACATTTGTGTCATCTTTGAATGAAAAAGTCCGGCGTTTATCGTAAATAAAATCTGTGTTTTTCGAACTCTTCTAGCACGATCGGACAGTATTAGCGCAATTCGGCACCCAAAATTTCGGCTTTCGGGTTGTTTTTGGCAGATTTATAACCAAAAAAACGTTTTTGGTCGTTATTGGGCCTTAAGGCCTAATGCCGCAATGGAGGTTTTGGGCTAGCCTATAATAGAATGGACACCTCACTAACAAATGCACATCAGATATTTCATAGCGCACTTGCCATTTAAAGACTAAAAAGGCCCAAAGGGGATCTGTCGACCAGGTAGCGACTTGATATTTGTTGACATGTTAGATGCCATAGAACTAATATTAATAAGGTGTGTCTATTAATTGCGAGCTTGTGGCGTGATTGCCGGCTAAGATATCGACCAAGACTGACTAAAATGGGATTAAAAGTAAATAATTTTGAGACCATACTCGATCCCCAGGGATTATTTCGAGAAAATCGAGCGCCCCGGGGGGGGGGGGGCGTCAAAACATGCATAGTATCGGTATTGACTTTTAGCCTTAATCCGCCAAATAATGGTCCGGGAAAGATAACCCAGAATACCGAGTGAGAAAGACGAGATAGTCCAGTCCTTTGTTAAGTGATCGGCCGTTGTTATCTACTAGTATAAGATATTATGGTACCGTACGGTACGGACGGCCTACCGTTGTTACCAGTAGTATAAGGATTTATTTACTAACAGATTCCTTATAGTAGTGGGTAACATTGCTGGATTGGGTGCGTCATCAGAGTCAAAGTGCAGCAACTATAACTTTGAACAGCATTACTTCAACTTATTTCAATCACTAAGCCTATGTCTACTCGTCACCAGAGTCACAGTTCAGGCACACATACGTGGCTTTTACATATGTATCCGCACACTCTTCGATCATGTGACCAAAGTTTGCAGCTGGCACATTGGATCCACTTATATGATATATATCTCGATGGTGTTGTGATCTAAAAATGATATAATAAACAATTAATTAGGAGGGGTAATTGATTACTGTTCGATTACTCGGCCATGAAACGAAATAACCCCATATTGGGGCAAGTTCGACCCCCTGGTGCTGTCCTCTCTGGCCTCTTCCTGTAATAGACTCGAACCATGATGGTGTTGTGATCTAAAAATGATATAAACAATTAATTAGGAGGGGTAATTGATTACTCTTAGATTACTCAGCCATGAAACACGATAACCCCATATTGGGGCAAGTTCGACCCCCTGGTCGAACTTGCCCCGAGTCTGATGGTTGTACTTGCCCCAACTATTCTATTTTTAGAAACCACGTGATTCTATCGGATACGTTCAAGGCAATGCGGAAACTTATCTTCCATAATAAAGTTCACTCCCTCAACAACAACTTAACATGCAATGACGATTATGCTATAATGTTTACGTTGTAAAGATAGACATGACAGAACATGTAAAAAATATACTCACAGTTGCCATAAACAGTTTTCCACGGCCTAGCTCGTCTTATTTGGCCTGACGTCCTTCAAATGTACGTTAACGGAAACGCCGCTACCACGTGGTCACAAAATAGGGTGGTTACTCTAAAGGGTCCATCTATTTTTTGAGATTTTAAGAAAGGTTGTACTTGCCCCGGGGTCGAACTAGCCCCGGTCTCCCCTAATTGTACAAACCATCGCATAAATATCATATAATACCCCACGTAAGAAACGAAAAACAGGAATGCTGAAGAAATCGTAGATTATCAGTGTATTCACAAAGGCATAATAAAAAGGGCGATAATCCATACATAACTAGACATTTATAGAAGATAAAATTTATAGTGAATCATTATCCAATATGTAGTCATTAATACATTTATAAGAAATGTCAAACCTATTATGTAGAAGAAATGGAAATTTTAAAATTTCTTTAAAAATGCGTAATTGTGTTCCGCCTTTGGCCGTGCACTTAAAATTAAGAGTTTTTATTCGGGAAAGAAACAGTTCCTTCTTGTTTCATATTTTTAAAAATCGTAATACCTGTGAATAGAAAACATTATATATAGTGTAGTATCTGGTATGTTACTTACTGTGCTGACGGGTATTTTACGACTTCAAAACCAAATTTGTCCGTTTTATCGAATATACCGACATTAAATTTATCGTTAATTATATTGATGTAGAGGTCAAGAACAGATGCATTTATAGCGCCCGAATTTTCTTTATTTAATATAAAATGTAGCTCTTTATAACACTATTGTAATTTTAATGTATCAAAAATACATCAATAAGAAACTATGTGCAATGTTTACTTTGGTGTTTCTGGATCAAACATGAACAGTGATTGAAAATTGATATAAAAAAGAAATAGCCAATTAATACATGTGACAGATTTTTTATTTAAAATTTTGAAGCTTTTGAACTGTACGACATACTTTTGGTGTTTAAATACAAGTATGTATTTTCCCAGAAGAACCAAAGAAATAAATAAATATCCATTTCTATAGCGCCAAAACTCTGCAAAAATTGTGCTTATAGCACTTGACAAAACATATCTACTTGAAGCCGTTAGCTCTGAGTTATAACTTGTTTGAAACAGATGAGTTTTTTTTTAAAAATTGCAAGGCAATACATTTATCTCATCATGTTGAATAAGAATAATATCATTAATGTCATTAACATTTATTTTGTTTGCCTACTTGACAAATTAGCCAATAGATCCATTCAACTTTTTTTTACAGAGTTACTTCTTGTAACCGGGGTGAAATTTTTAAAATGCCCTTTTTAAATTAAAACAGGTCATCCAGGTCATTGGTATTATCTGAGAACCAAAATGTATTTCTATATGTCCTAATTAAAGTAATACAATAACAATAGACATAAATTGGAATTATGTAAGATTTAAAAAAAAGAACTGGTCATTCTCTCTATTAACTATAACATTTCAAAAATGATGTAAATTTAATATTGAAAATTTCATCCAAATTACTTTGAGCAAAGTTATCAATGATTGTAAGCTTGACAAGATGTGTGCAGTGATTGTAACCACCATACTTAGTCTTGCTTCTCCATTTGTAAATTAAATCATTAAATGCCCTAACCGTTTTAAATCTGAGCAATCAGATGGCATCAGGAGTCGATTTTGGTCTTTTCATGTTAATAAAAGCCTAATTGATAATTTATATAACATTATAGGCCCAAGACATACCTGCGTTAGGCATTTTTAGCTCTTACATAATGCCTGTTTAACATTTAAAAACACATCTTTCCTTAACAATACTTTTATGATAAATTAATAAATGTATTATTAAATAATAAAGAGATCAATGTTAATGTTACATAAATGGATGAATAATAAAATATAATTTATAGAGCGCGACAAGATCACCATAAGCGTGGTGGAAACGCCAGACACGTTCTGTGGTCCCCATGGTCGCTGAGTCACGGCGTTTGTTTTGTGTATGTTCAAAGCAAACGCCATGGTTCTGCCATATGACCTGGAAAGCTGACAGAACGTGGTAGGTCGCGAGACAAGCGTGGTAACATCTCTATGAACGTAATACACGCGCAGTACACACGTGGCAAAGACGCTGCGGAAATTGTAACCACATCCCTCGCGTGTCGGCCGCGACCCCGCCAAGCGTTCGGAGCCCTTATGGTGTTGTCATGGCGATTGTTACGATGATTCCACCACTGTTGCGCGATTGCACCACGACCTCATGGGGCTACCAATACGCATAATATGGCGATGTTATGAGGTTCCCCCTACGTTTATGGAGTTCTTAATACGACTATGGCGACCATGCTTTTCATGTTCGACTTGAGAACGGGCGATTCAAAAAAAAAAAAAAAAAAATCTAAAAAATCTAACCAGCTTTGAGCTTATGCAGTCGCCATGATCACGTGGCGGAAACGCACGTGCAGTCCAGATACAGTTTGAAAACGTGTGGTTTGAGCGCCGCGGGTTCGCCGTTGCCAAGCTTATAGATCGTGACGAGTCCGCCATGAGAATGCAGTATAATCGCACAGGTCGCAACAAGAACGCGACTTTTTTTTACGTTTGTAATTTTGGGACATTTTCCGCGTTGTGTTCACGCTTGCTGGCGACCTTGTGCATTTCCTGGCCGCCGTTTGGTCTCAGAGCGCAGTTAGGTCACCACTCCGGTCTGACGGGGACATTAGAGACTAATTATATGTCACAGTATGCCCTTGGGGCATTCTCGGATTTATATTGCATGTTTCGTTTGTTTCCGTAAAACCATGCCAAGTCGCTCAAACTATTTAAAGACAAAAAAAAAACAAACGTGTAATGCACCTGCCTGATGTCATAGCATTGACACTATTCTACATAAAGGCAACTGTCACCTTACACAATCGTCTTTTTTTCGTTTGAGTAAAGACCATGTTATAGTCGTCTCGTCGTACTCGACTCTTGTAGAATTCTTAAATTTTTGTCCCCCGCCTTTCGAAGAAAGTTGGGGGACTATTAAAATGGGTTCGTCCGTCTGTCTGTCTGTCTGTCCGTCTGTCTGTCCGTCACACTTTTTGGGACACAATAACTCTCTTCCTAATTGAGCTAGAATGTTCAAACTTCGTGTATGTGTTTATTAGGTCAATGCCTTGATGGAGTTCGAAGATGAGCATTTTCCGCTAAGGGTAAGCAGAGATAAGCAATTTGATTGGTTGATGCTTTGGGACACGATAACTTTAGTTCTAATTAAGTGAGATTGATGAAACTTGGTGGATAGTTTCATTATAGTAATACCTTGACTAAGTTCGATAATGAGCATTTTCTGCTCAGGGTAAGCAGAGCTATACGCAATTTGATTGGTCGAGAATTTGGAACACAATAACTCTCCTTCTAATTTAGTTAAAATGTTCAAACTTGGTGCATATGCTTATTAGGTCAATGCCTTGATGGAGTTCGAAGATGAGCATTTTCCGCTTAGGGTAAGCAGAGATAAGCAATTTGATTGGTTGATGCTTTGGGACACGATAACTTTAGTTCTAATTAAGTGAGAGTGATGAAACTTGGTGTATAGTTTCATTATAGTAATACCTTGACTAAGTTCGATAATGAGCATTTTCTGCTCAGGGTAAGCAGAGCGATACGCAATTTGATTGGTCGAGACTTTGGGACACAATAACTCTCCTTCTAATTTAGTTAAAATGTTCAAACTTGGTGCATATGCTTATTAGGTCAATGCCTTGATGGAGTTCGAAGATGAGCATTTTCCGCTTAGGGTAAGCAGAGATAAGCAATTTGATTGGTTGATGCTTTGGGACACGATAACTTTAGTTCTAATTAAGTGAGAGTGATGAAATTTGGTGTATAGTTTCATTACAGTAATATCTTGACTAAGTTCGATAATGAGCATTTTCTGCTCAGGGTAAGCAGAGCGATAAGCAATTTGATTTGCCGAGACTTTGGAACACAATAACTCTCCTTCTAATTGAGTTAAAATGTTCAAACTTGGTGTATATGCTTATTAGGTCAATGCCTTGATGGGGTTCGAAGATGAGCATTTTCCGCTTAGGGTAGGCAGAGATAAGCAATTTGATTGGTTGATGCTTTGGGACACGATAACTTTAGTTCTAATTAAGTGAGAGTGATGAAATTTGGTGTATAGTTTCATTACAGTAATATCTTGACTATGATCGATAATGAGCATTTTCTGCTCAGGGTAAGCAGAGCGATAAGCAATTTGATTTGCCGAGACTTTGGAACACAATAACTCTCCTTCGAATCGAGTTAAAATGTTCAAAATTGGTGTGTATGCTTATTAGGTCAATGCCTTGATGGAGTTCGAAGATGAGTATTTTCTTCTTACTGTAGGCAGAGATAAGCAATTTTGGGATGACACTTCGTGTTCAGTTTGATTGGTCGATACGTTTGAAAAAAATAAATGTGCGATTAATTAATATGTGTCATCTATTTATTTTGGGATTTCGGCGGGGGACACCAGCCTCACTGTTGGCTTGTTTATTTTACGATCGCTCTCTTTTGAGACTTCGATATATTTGATCTATAGTAGTCCCGCTGGTTCTACTTTGGTTTCGTTTTGTTGTAGTCTCTAGTGTCAAGCCGCTGGCTCGCACAGTGGATAACATTGATCACTTTGAAGGGAGTGATCTTGATTATCAAGCGGTTGATCTGCCGTTTGAAGATGATGAAATGATGAATACAGATTCTAATTTACGGGTAAATGACGGAAGCCCGTTTTCTAATGTTGGCTCAAATAATATTAATAATAATAGTACTTCCAATAGTGGTAATAATGATGATCGGAATTTGAGTAGAAAACTGAAATCAAATCTCTGTAAATGCAAGAAACCTGGCAAATGCAAAAAGGAAACCTTTTCCGAAGGTGTAGACTCCGATATGCCCGATTTAGAACCCATAGGTCTGCTAAAATGTTCTAAGGTCGCTTCGTCCAGGGCCCCTGCTTCCTTTTTTGATAATATTATACCGGCATGCAATCAAAATGTTAAAGATCCATCATTTAAACGAGCCTCTGTTCCGTTCCGTCTTCTACTTTCATTCCGAATCATAACTTTAAAACTGGAAATATAAATGAGGATCACAGTGTACCAGTTGATCGCGCTGATTTAGTTTTATTACGGCAACAAATGAATATGTTGATAAATTCAGACCGGTCAAATAATAATTTTATAAAGTCGGATCAATAAAATCCTAAGCCTAATATTTCAATAATCCCCAAGTAGAACAGCATACATATCATAAAGGATCACTTAACATGGATGAAACGGTCACCCCGTTTCATAATGAAGATAATTTTGATAACGAGCCAGTCTTGGATATCATGGACCCCCAAGAAATGTACGATGAATTTAGGGGCGGAAACGATAATTCCTCGGAATATGATTTTGACATTCCCAAAATTTTCCATGGGGATGATATCTCTGGAAATCTGGTTTCTGATAACATAGTAAACTTAGTCAATGTTTCTACTTTGAAAAAAGTTGAGATCGATAAACTGGTGTCCAAATACCCCATTCCAGAGAACTGCCAGAGGTTAAATGCACCTATAACTGATCCTGATATTTGGCATATTTTACCCAGGAATGCGCAGGACCATTCTCTCCAGGAAATTCAAAAGCTTGTCGGCTTGGGCATGGTTTGTTGTCTAAATCTCTGGAAGGGGTAGTTAAGAATACTATTATTGATTCTATAGCGACATTAGGTAACGTCATGCTTGAGATTTCGTTAAAAAGGAGGCTATATATGAAACGGTTTATGGCAAAGAAATTCCATCCTCTATGCTCATCGAACAGACCTGTTGGGGAAACTTTATTTGGGCCAGAAGTTTCCAGTCGTATACGTGAGATCGAGCAATCACACCGTTTACACGCTCATCGTTTCACTAACATGAGAAATAATCGGCGGCCTTTTTTAGGGTCCGGGCAGTTTTACAGGCGACCACCTGCAGATCAACGTCGAGCAGGTCCGAGGAATCGAAGCGCCTGGAGAGGCAGGAATCGATACCCTCGCCAACCTGATTATTACCAGCAGCAGACATTAGGTCTACCAGCCCAGCAGCCACAGTGACTGTAAATACGTCAAATTAATTCTTTCACGGCTGGTCAAATATCAAATTATTTTAATAACAGGACTAAAATTACAAATGATCGATGGGTTTTAGAAGTGGTCCAAGGTTATGTAATTGATTTTATATCGGAACCTGTTCAACACCATCTTCCTAGTAGCACCCCCTTTAATGATAGTGAAATGTCCAGAATAGACGAGGAAGTTGAAATCCTTTTAAACAAGCAATGACTATGATTCAGAGATTATTTTGACACCTGGTGCCTTGGCAGAAGTTTCTTGGTGGATTAGTAATGTATACGTTTAAATGGACTTCATATACGGCCTCCTGAAGTAAATTTTATACTGACCACCGACGCTTCACTTCTAGGTTGGGGCGCACACTCGGAAACAAATAAACGTAATGGTTTATGGAGTTCACAGGAAGTCAACTATCATATTAATTACTTAGAGCTACGAGCTGTTTATAATGGTTTAATGTCTCTTTGTTCTGATGTACGCAACAAACCTATCTGTATTCAGTGTGACAATACTACAGCCATTTCAAACATTAATAGTTTGGGTGGTTCTGTGGGCGCTTTATTTGAATTGACCAAAACCATATGGTTATGGTGTAGCGATCGAGGTATTTTTTGTCCGCAAAATACATTCCCGGCAAAAGTAATATCTTGGCTGACCAATTATCACGTGATTTTTCAGATTCAACAGAATTAAATGAATTTGTCTTCCAGAAACTTTGTAGTAGGTTTTTCATGCCAGGTATTGATTTATTTGCATCTAAATATAATGCTCAATTACCATTTGATGCCTCATGGAACCCTGATTCCTGTAGTTTTACTACTAATGCTTTTACTATAAGTTGGTCAGATTTTCACCCTTATCTTTTTCCACCTTTCAGTTTAATTCCAAATGTTTTGTCGGAGATTTCCGGAAATCAAGTGGAAAAGGCAATTATAATAGTTCCAGCTTGGGAAACAACGGTATGGTACCCTGTTCATCTGAACATGTTAATATCTCACCCTGTACGTCTTCCCGCATGGAGAGATCTTTTGAGATTACCAGTAAGCAAGCAACACGTTGCACCCTCTAGCGGGGAAGAGATTATTTTAATCGTTTGCCTTATATCCGGCAATCCCTCTCTAATAAGGGATTATCAAGTAAGGGTTATCGACTGAGACCGACGCGTTCTCAGTGTACAACCTTGCATGAGCTCGGGGGTTCATCTAACTTGACCCCGAGGGTCGAAGGTGGATAACTATCTTACACACTGGGCTCTTTGTTTGTGTAAGAAGCTAACAATGGACGGATATTTAACAGACGACATTTTATCACAAGCGCTAGATCTGTATGAAAAGGAAGCAGAAGGCGATGATTTATTTATTATCCCAAATCGCTTTACCGATTCATCTATAACAGGTAATTAATACATTATCTTATACATCATTTCATTGTTGTTTACATATCCAGAAGGTGTCAAGGGTCAATGTATACCCTTCACATAGGAAGTTTATATGTGTTTATATACAACTGGTAGTAGTTTTTTTCTTTGATGTCCATAGCAGTTATATCTTATAACAACCTCTCGTGACGTCATCAGAGGTTGATATATTCGGTTCATATCAACCGCTGAAATAAAATTTTAAGAAATTTTTATTAGTATACACGGATAAATGTATTTGAAGCCTATTTCAACTTTTTTAAACATCCACAATAGGCCAATAGATAATGTAATATTAATTTGGTGGGAACATATTCATGGTGTTTTCTTTTCTATTGAGAAAGCTATAGATATTACAGAATTTGCTGAAGAAATATCTCCATGTCAAATAAGCGCAAGGAATTTTGGGAACGCTTCAAGTGAGTTAATTTTATACTTCAAACTGAGTTGGGTCCTCCGGTTTCCTCCCACTGCTAAAGACCCCTACGTACAAGCGAATTATTGAAATAAAATTAAACCATATGTTAGTCCCGAACAGACCTAGTTTATGTCAAGTCGACGTTAAACCCAATCTCTCTCTCTCTCTTCAAACTGAGCTTGAGTTTATTTCGAGATTTTTATCTTTAATATTCTATTAAATTTATAATAAAATAAACAATCCTTCCATTCTGTCAGATTTTTTTGCATTGGCGTCATTTCCTCAAGTATTTAACTGTATGTTGCAAGGTAATAATTTGAGCAAGAAAAAATGCAAATGTATAATTGACATTGTATAATAGAATAAATAAATGAAATTTTTGTGTAAACTTCCCAAATTACAATAATTACTTCAATTAATATATAAAATGCATTTATTATATTTATGCAGGTGACAAACCAAAGAGATTTGAAGATGTAACCAATACCATGCTTCAGTTGAATGACAAACCTTTTGTCCCCAGAAATACTCTACGAAAAAACATTTGGGCTCTGAATTTAATTTCAAAATGGAGGTGTGAATTTTTAACATCAAATTCTTGTAACTTGATAGGTGTGAAAGATCAGCCTGTAGTAGAAGTTGTACAAGGAAGTGCTGACATAACTTACACAGATGGACATTTGAATACTATTTTATGTTACTTTTTCCTTGCTCTTAAAAAAGAAGATGGGAATGATTATAAAGGGGATAGCATATTTAGTATTCTCAATGCCATGCAAAGGCACTTAAATGTTAATGGCAGAATACTGTTGACAATATTATGCAGTCGAGATGTAAACGGGGCTTCGGCATATTCTAAAAGAAAGCAGATATTAGTATAGTACATATCATCATAGTTATTAATTGCTTATATCAACTCATGGCTACAATTAAGCTTAGTGTAAATTAGTTTGTTTTGAATAACTCCTTAGATCTTGTTGTTGTCTTGTATGGTTTCATGAATTGTTGTTATAGTTTTTCTGTATATATTGATCTCATAATTCTTGTTTTACTGTATTAGCTTGATAACGTTGAGAGAATACTCTTCGAAACGTCGCCTAAATAAATTAAGTAGCTGTTACTCCATAAGTATGTGTTTTTGTGTATTGCTCTATCCAGTTACTAAATGCCTCTAAAAGATTACAATGTGTATTTGTTTCATATTACTGAATGAGTTTTCTAATTTTACTATTTCACCGACAATAAAGCTATTTCCATCAAATCCTTGAAAACAATATTTGTTAACTATGTGTATTTATCAATTTCACTTACTACTGTCTGTTCCAGGCAACACTACAACTCGAAAATTGCTTGCTATTTGTTCAGTTTTGAATTAAAATGGTTAAAACTTAACGACCTACCTGGAATGGTCACCCCATTACTTTCTTCGTTGAACCTTAACGTCAATATGTTTGATAAAATCATCTATTCTCTTGTAAATTTCACATTTTTCGAAACACTCGATTTCTCAGAACATAAACATTGACTCTACGCATGTGTAAATTGGTTCACTCGAAAATCATGCAGGGGTAGATGGTATTCCACAAATCGGGTGCATTCGGTTAATAATACTTTGGGCGGGAGGTTTCGCACCGTCATTTTGCGGCAGTAATACTTATTTTCGATTATTTTCTGACCTTTCTTTAAAACGTTTCATGCAGTACGTTTATTGTTACAATATCAAGAATTTGTGTGTGCGTGTGTTTTGGTTTGTTTTATTTGGTTTCCGGTATTTCAATATTCCTTTGAGATATTCACAGAAGTGCATGTCTTCTAAAATATTCCTCACAGAACACTAATTTTCAGCATTAGATAGCATGGTAACCTTTAGGATGAAGTGTAAATATTTTACGATATCTTATAATTTTATGGACTAATATCGATTATCGGTATCCATTTTTATTTATTTTCCTATTCGACAGGCGCACACGGTTTATTTCAGTTATTGTCGTTGAATAGATAAAAAAAACTAATCGTAAAAAATGTAACCCATTGAATGGGAAGCGGGGAGATTAAATGAAGAAGTACCACCAGTTGTCATTAAAAGGAAGTGACATTGAGTTTGATTATGAGAGTGAACAGAATGTCAGTGGAGAGAGTGAAAATGTTGCTGAGAATATGGATGACGGTGGTGTTGCGAATGAAGATTTGAGTGCTGATAATATAGACGTGTGTAGTGTATGTGATTGTGAGAACCCACCGGGAAGTGAGTCGGATGCGATTGTTGATTGGATGGGCTTGCAGGGAGATTGATGTGAGCGCCAGTGTTGTGAAATGTGTAGATTGTGTACGTAAATTGTATAATAATAGATAGGATGAATGTAGGCCAGACAACTTCAGTGATATAGTTGGAGCATTTTTTGTGAATTTGTGTAAATAAATGACTTCTATAAAACAGTTTATTTCTGCTTTCTTGTTTGAAAGGTAGACTTGCAGAAATTTAATGAAGTTCAGGGTTAATCAATATGAATAAATTAAATGTAAATAAAAATAACTCGTGGTCTGAACACAAAAACCCAATGACGTGCCTTTGATCTAACAGAAGTTTTCTGTCAAAGTATCATTTGCTTAGGGGCATTCCACAAAATACAAAAAAAAAACCAAATCAAAAAAGAAATAGATGAGGGTATCTAAAACAATACCGTATTAGCTAATTTAATATCTAAGGCAGTGGAACAAAAAACGTGGTCTGAAACCAAATAACAAATTTATATTACTTCCCTTAAATCGCTCTTTTAAGCAAGTTATATTCTACTAGGTCGAAACAACTATCTAAACATTCAGATAGGACGAAATGACTCAAAGGCATATCCACACCCCTGTTCGATTTGGTTTATCCCAAACATTTAGGTCAAGCATGGCAAACTTCAATACCGCGAAGTAAATAAAGAAGTATTTTTCAAGAGAGAAAGGCTACATATCTTGATCTGAAATTGGTAAACGTGCGATAGAAAGTAATGGGATGACCATTACAGGTAGGACCTTAAGTTTTAACCATTTAAAGGGACAATAACATTCTTGCTGGCTTGGTAGCTCCAGAAAATAAATAATACCCTTATTCTAAGTACTAGATGTTTAAGTGTCCTACCTGTTGTGTAAATCATCCATTACAACATATTTTACTTGTCTAGAGGGTTCGAAAATATTTCAAAATCCAAGTCACATTTGAAAAGGTTTACGTTAGACTTTTCAAATCAATTGGTTGAATTTTTCCAATTTTTTAAAATAGGTGTGTTAAGATGAAATTTATATCATCATTTAATTGGGATATTCTAAAATAATACGATTTGTTGACCAGAATGAAGATTGGGACATATTATTCAGTTACAACAAGAGTGTTATTGGGGCTTTAAATTAAAAATTGAGGAAATAGCAAGCAATTTTCGAGTTGTAGTGTTGCCTGGAACAGACAGTAACACGTTGTTTTTTGTTATTTCTAATACACTGCACGCACGAAAATGCAAGGTCTGTTTTGACAATCACCGGGTTAGTATGTTCGGGTGTTCATTTTATGAACACCTACTTTTCTTCAAATGATCACCTGTACATGTGCTAAAGCAATACAATACAGGTTGATCAGTAACTTGAACACCCGAGTCAGAACAAAGGGTCCAGTGTGTAAGCCAATCTATCGCAAGTATCCTGGAAACCAGAAACTTGTAGGCAATACAATCTCGCATGGAAGAAGTGGATTGTTTGGACAAATAAACAAAAAGTTGATCCCTTTCATCCATATTTAGCCCAGTCTATTAATTATTTAGAGTTTTTGTCCAAAGTCTCTTCTTACAGTGTAGTTAATACTAACCGATCCGCAATTTGATAATAGAGAAGATGTGGTGTCCAATTACTCTAGTTTTGTGTTAAATAAAAAATAAATTACGTGTATTATTATTTTTAGTGTGTTTATTTATTTGTTGACAATCCTTTAAATAATGTAATATAAATCCAAGAATCCCCCTCTCATCTTAGCGCCCTTCCGAGGGATGAGAAAGATTATATGAATATACATGTATATAGCCCGAGGATTTATTTTACCTCCCTGAGTCCCCCCAGGTTATGTAGATTATTGTTATTATTATTTTTATCATTGTCAACAAAAAGTTCTTTAAAAGACGATTGTGTGAGGTGACAGTTGCCTTTATATAGTATAGTGTCAATGCTATGACAGCAGGCACGTGCATTACACATTTGTAGAGAGAGAGAGAGAGAAATGGGGTTTAACGTACACTCAACACAACCAGGTCATTTCGGGACTAACATATGGTTTCAATTTTATTTCAATAATTCGCTTGCGCGTAGGGGTCTTTAGCCGTGGGAGGAAACCGGAGTGCCTGGAGGAAACCCACGAGGTTGAGAAGGCGCCTCTAGCTCCATGCCACATACGCTCACGCCAGGGCTCGAAACCACAGCCGCAAGCCAGAGGTGACCGGCCAGCTAGAGGTCGAAGCGCGGCACTCTACACCACTAGGCCACCCCAACCCCAAATTACACGTTTGTTTTTTTGTCTTTAAATAGTTTGAGCGACTTGGCATGATTTTACGGAAACAAACGAAACATGCAATATACATACATCCTCGAGCTATATATATTCATATAAGCCTTCTCATCCTTTGGGGGCTAGGATGACAGGGGGATTTCCTATAATTCGTCTGAAATCGATGGACAACGGTTTTTACGGGCCACTTTTTTCATAGCATCGAGTAGTCGAAGCCGCCACCAATGTGTCCATTTAAATATATGTAGGTGCTAGAGATAAAGAACAGTTTCACGTTGACATAACTGCTCACCCGCGGAACATCTCTTGAAATATTCTGTTAGATGTAATGATTTTGGAAACAACCAATATATTGAATGTATATTCTAATAATATTTATGCCGGGGGACATCGTAGTGAATAAAAGCCACATTAAACACAATTGCGTTCAACAAAAAACTGTTAGTGAAGCGTTAACTTCTTAACTGAGGGGCGGTATCTATAAAGAAATACAAATGACATATATATTTCATAGAATCAATACTTGAAGTTTTGCTCACATTGTTAAAATAGGTTTCCCGGGTACAAACTGGGTGATTAGATGATATATTAGGACTAAAAACATATTCAAACTAATTAATTAATTTATCATAATTTTGCGTCTGGGGATTACCCTTCTCCGTCCCTATGGCAACCGCGGGCGTTGACGGGTGAGAATTCATTGCATACACAAGACGTTGTTGTCTGTAATCGCTGATTGTTTAACACAAATATCGAATCCTAATTAAATTCTCGGATTATCGACTGCCTGCGTCTTTTTCCGTGATTTTTTTCTCAGAAAGTGTTTATCAACATATACACAAAGCGCTCAATGTGCTCGTGCTACCGTCGGCGTCACGCGTGGGTATAGCCCTAATCGTCGGACTGTCGATTAGGGGAACCCTTACATTGTTGTTCTGTATACGCTCAATGAGTGTTTTTCAGGGAATCCAATATTTTTCTAGTAAGATTGGATATCTCTACTTTCCATATATACCAAAATTGACATACTTTTATTGGCAATAACCATACGATAAATACTTTGCTGGGAACTCATGTTTAATGTTTGTTTTATTTGAAGATTATAACACACGGTCGGAAATAGGCTAGATGAACTTCGTGGTTTTTGACATTTGTATACAGTGACAAATGTAGTCAGACTGTAGAGGCTTAACTTTTTATTAAAGAGGCATTATGCAAGATTGGATAAAGACTTGACAGTTCTTGCTATAATAGTTAAAATAGATTTACTAAAAACAAAAATGGTTCCAATATCTTAAGGCAAAAAATGTAAAGATTGGTGTAAAGGCAGGATTATATTTATAATTGAAAACAATACACAATAGCATATATAGAGGAGCTAAGTCGCTAATATTTTGGAAACTAGAAATGGGTCGCAACTCATATAATATGAACGTATATAAACCGCTAGACTTCTCCAAAAGAATTAATTTTAACATTATTAAGACTAATCTATCAGCTACGGAAGGTCCTATGTGCTGTTATATGTCCCAATACGTGAAACATTTGGTGTACATCTTTGATTTCACGATGGCGTCATCGCTTTTCATCAGCTAGTGGTTGGTTTTAATGGATTATTGCACTCTTAACCCGTAGGTATCGACACCAAAATTGCTCCTTTAGCATAATTAGCAGGGGCGTTATCGAAAGTTATATGGATTTGCGGCCATCTTGAACACAATCCATAGTTACTTTCACACTTTCTTTTTTATTGCACCCACGAGTGTCTTCAAAATGATTCAAACGAGAGAAAGTAAACTCTATTTCATTCATTTAATTTACATTCAATATTAACTAAAAATGGTTTAGGAAAGGGTTGGGGTCTGGACAGGGTCCGTGTTCGTCTTAATCCGACACAAGGTCGTCCAGTGCGATTTTTTTGAGGTATTGACTAGAGATAGCCTAAATTGTTTGCAACGATTGTCAGATTTTCAGCCCTTCAATCAGCCTTGATCGTGAGAGCCTCCATATCATCGTCTAACGTAGATATGGCAATATTGTCTGGTAAACGTAATATTTAAGCCACCTGGTATCCAGGAATTTTTGCAAGAGGGGGTTTGCCTGGTTTCGGTTACGAAAATCTGCCATCATCGTCTCTAAATTACATAGGCATACATACAAATTGAGCTTTTTAAACAGAAAAATCGTTTTTATACTGATGTAGGATCACTTTGTGATGTAATTTCATTGATGCAAGGCATTATTTTTTTTATGTAGCTGGGTGGGGGTGAACCCCCTAAACCCCCCTCCGGATCCACCCCTGCTCGCGGATTTGATTATGGGCTTTTCATGCGAATATATGTCTAAGTAATCTATATAAATAAAACCAAAGTGTGTATGTATATATGGTTGCCAATCCTTACAAATTGAGCATGGTATCAAATTAAGCAGGACTCCGTGAATGTTTCAGGCCATTGAATTGGGCGCTCCACATAAGCGTAATCCCCTAAATAATTTGGGCCCCGTGCGATGGCGGGTATCCTGATGGTAATTATTATAATGTAAGCCAGAAAAGAGACCTACACTAGACACTTTGCTTTTGCTTAAGACGTTTTAATCCATATATAGAAAATGTTTCTAAGGAATTGTTAATATTAAAATGCGCTTTATATACTATTTTCAATAACTCATCGGATGAACTTTTCGGGGTAATGTAATGTGTATTGAAATACATTTGGAAGCTATTATTGTGATGAACAATCGTTCATCGTTATTACAGTTTTGTTTCTATTGTTAAAATACATTTGTCCTCAAATAGGCATAAAATACATTTGTCTTGAAAGATGCTTTATGTAAAAATAAAGAGCTGTCAACTCTCACAATAATAGTTTTTAATAAGATATTTTAAAGGGAATATATTGAAACTTTTAGACTAATTACTTTATTCTGGGCGTAGTTAACCGGAGAATCGAAACCACGATAGTTGACTAAATGACCGACCTTATGATACAACACACACGCGCTAACCATTTGACATCCAGCTGAAAGTAAAAAATCTTTCAAAATCTGGATACAAGAACAACAATGTGCATGGGTGTTCGTATATGGCCATCTATTAAGAAACTCCAGTGGCTAATGTGCTTGTCACAGGAGTACTCCTTAACAGGTTATTTGTACCATTTATTGGTCATACGGATAATATATATCTACTATGTATTCGTTTAAATCAATAGCTAAATTTGTCTTTAAGACATGGCCGCCTTCCTTGGACACAAACTGGAGAAACACCAACAAGCAGCATATTTACCAAATGTTGTCATATACACAATATAGGACTGGAATGTTTGAATGTCCATGGATCGGTTTTAGTCCGGAAACAGGCCGACCAGCATGGAGATACAGTTTTTGTACATATTCCTGAAGCAATGGCCCGAGAAATCCCTCTCTAGCCATTGCTGGAAGAGCGTCTGTTTCTTGAACTTATGCGGGAGTGTGTCTATTCTTTCCGTTCAATGAAAGCTATCACTTAAACTTGCATTATGAAGGAGCAAAATCTGCCTATTACGTGTCTTTCTTTAGGCCTGAAATGTTATCTAAATTATCAATTAGACATTAATTAACATATCCAGACCATAATAAACACTCAATGTCAAGGCTAGCCTTCGATGTAGTAAGCTGGATTAGATTCAAATATGCCGCTGAACGGCCATTGTAATTACATCACAACATTGGATAATCGAGACTACTTTGTTTATATTAATGATTTTAGTAATGATAACCGAAGCTATGCAGACATTTCACGCGCTTCGTTCTCGGCCTATAGTGAATCAATTTGACTGACATTTTCAGCAAATTACATGGCGCCAGGCAGGGTAAGCTTACTCTTCCGGACACCTGTTACCACTGTTTGTCGTGTATTTTGTACACGGTGAACAGTCCATCTGCTGATTACACTATTTTGCCTCGACCGTTTTTATTGGACTTCGAATTTTGACTAATGGTTTGGATTGTTCGTACTTGGTTTTATTTTATTTACGTTATATAGTTTTTAACTATTATAGTGAGAACTGCCAACTCTTTATCTTATCCCCCATAATGTATCTTTAAGTACAGCAACATGACAGTCCTTCATTTAGTCTGGGTCGTCCCTAAAACTTTGGACAGTGATTTATGGTATTAAAAACGGTGAAAGTATGTTCGTTTCCAAACAGTATTGTTTACATTTCATTCGACTTGATAGCCTCGTTTGAAATTAGTTTTACTGCAATATTCTACTATGCACGGGTTAATTAGGCATAATAAAATCCTGAGCCATGACGTAAGGTTATGTAAACATATTTGGTCCAATATTGGCACTCGTTTTAAATGTAAAGATTTTGTAGGGCAGCTAGGTCCAATATTGGCACTCGTTTTAAATGTAAAGATTTTATAGGGCAGCTAGTGATTGGTTGGTAGTAGGACTACTGACCAATCAAAATTTAAAACAACAATATCCAGTGGGATTACCTCCAATCAAACGAAACGCTGCACGGAGTATGTTTTTGTATGGCTTCTACTGTAACACCCTGGGCCTTTTCGTCTGACGTGGAGAGCGTGTGTTGTCAGGTCCGGTCGCCACATCCTACGTATGACCCAGGCATCTTGTTCTTGCTACATATTACCGTTAGCCTTGTGATCGTCTAGAATTTGTCTCAGATCGTCTTTTCTTCTCCTTCACGTTGTGTTTACTTCTTACTGGTTTCTTAAGACGTTTGTCTTATTCAGTTATAACAATGCAACAGTTCGTTTTTACCTTTAATGTAGCATAGGTATACATACAAGCATAGTACATATTACAATTATAGTCAATACTAACTAAACTCTTCTCAACCTAGACACCTCGCGGTGTCTAGGACTATTAGATGGTAACCCTCTGGAATCTAATCGAAGTCTGTCTTAAAGTTAAAATATAGGCTGTTTTATAGCCTAACGGATATCATGCAGGCCGAAGCGTGTTCATGACCATGAACCTGTGCAATTAAGAATATGATTGGATAAATCAAGCCAAATGACGCAATAGGTAAACTTCTATGCACATGTAATTTGTTGAAAGATAAAACTAGTTTATTATGGCTATACAAATCTTTTTTATGTAACCATGTCAATCATTGACTAAGTTGATTTTAGTACACACCTACATATATGTGAACCAAAGATATTAATTAATGAAATAATATGCCATCTTATTTCTCGAGCAAAAATTCTTCTAAAAGTATTACATTCGTCCCTTTCTTTAAGATTTTTTGCTCGGTATTAGGTAAAAGATCCCTTGAATCCTTTACAATAAACATACTAAAAATTGTAGACCTATATAAATATTCATAAATGTAGCAGAAATCTGGAACGTCAATATATATCACCTCCCCCACTACTAAGATTTATGCGAAATGAACAGGTAGGAGAGTCCTAAAAACTTCCATATATAAACCCTATAATTAGTCATGCAACAGGCACATATGTGTGATTACTATATGATTAACATACAAGATTACATTATAACCACAACCTGCATCAATCTGTTCTAAAAACATACAAGTATCAATTAAAAAAAATATAATCAAAGATCAAAAGTCGCATGCAAAAACTCTCCAAAAGTTCACCAATGTACTTCAAAGTCCTATGAAAATTCATTTAAGCCTAAACACAGAAAACACAATTGTCTTTTTTTTAAATCTTCAAGTGTCCTTTTCAAAACACTATAACACATCACTTCAAATTTTAAAAGTTCAGTTTCACTTTAAATTCTGTCACATGATATCTCAATTTTGGTAAACAGGTAAACCCTTTTCTCTTCTTGGATTTCTATTGGTCTGTTTCAGCTACCATAGTCTCAAGTTGAAAACTTTCTATTTTTCTTCTAAGTATGATTGGTTGGAGACAAAATACAATTTTTATCCGTCAATCAAACATGTCATTGCCATCAGACCAAGAACTAACCATTCCTAATTCTTTAAAACCTTATTTTGCTATTAGTTTAACATTATATTAATATATTATTCCTAAAATTTATAAGTAACTCTTACACTATAAACCTCAGAATGCCTCGTTCGGCATTTCTGTCCAAACGAGGTAAAGAAAATGCCTCGTTGTCTGCAGTTCCGAAACGAGTTTTTTTAAATTGCCCTTTTTTTGGGAACGAGGTATTTTGTTCAGAACGAGGCTTGGTAAAATGCCTCGTTTACTAAACGTGTTTTTTTCAAGATAGTAATTAGCGGTATATCGGCAAATTTGTAAAAATTAAAATTTGTGTTATTTAATACGAAAATAAAACCAGTTCAAACTATATTATTATCAGAGAAATTGACAAGACAAGAATACACGCCATCAGTGGAGGTGTAAAACAATTGCAGACACACAGCTATACCTTGATTAATTGATTGCCCCCAATAAAATGTCACAACACCACAGTTGTTTCTTAACACCTATACTGATTGGGGCAATAAATCAATCAAGGTAGTTATGTGTCTGCAATAGTTTTACACCTCCACCGATGGCGTGTATTCTTGTCTTGTCAATTTCTCTGATAATAATATAGTTTAAACTGGTTTTATTTTCGTATTAAATAACATAAATTTAAATTTTTACAAATCGGCCGATATACCGCTAATAACTATCTTGAAAAAACCACGTTTAGTAAACGAGGCATTTTACCAAGCCTCGTTCTGAACAAAATACCTTGTTCCAAAAGAAGGGCAATTTAAAAAACCTCGTGTTGGAACTGCAGACAACGAGACATTTTTTTTTACCTCGTTTGGACAGAAATGCCGAACGAGGTATTCTGAGGTTTATAGTGTTACTCTTAATTAAAATTAAACTTCAATTAATTATTAATAAACTTTGATGTGTCTCTTTAATTATAAATTTGCAAACTAACTTTGACATCTTGACCTGAACTCGAAAAGTGACAAGTTTATAATTTTATAATTGCGTTTTCATTTTGTAATTTCCGTTAGTGTTTTAGAATAACATCATAACAATTTTATAATTCACACGTCAGTAATGTGACCTTTTTTTTGACCTAATCATTTACAATTTTAACAGCAGTTTTTTTATAAACATTACCCACTATTACATAAACATACCAACCAGACTGACACTGACACAAGCTGAGCTCAAACTTATGACAATATCAGACTATAATTTATCTAGAATAGAACTGTCAATCAAATATGATCAGTACATGAATGACATTTCATTTTATCCTACAGTAGGACGCTAAACCCCATTTCATTTAATTTACCCAGATACTATGTCCCAAGTGAATGAGTCCGGAAATCATGCACTCAGAACATATTCTGTAAACACCAAAATCAGAATATACCTAGCTTTTAATTACACATATATAATACTATATCCAATATATATTATATTCTATATACATTAACACAAGTGTTAGAACCTAGTGTTTGTAGTAATTCGACCTAATGTCAAATTACACATTCTAATCATCGCGTATTATGTCGACAGCGTATAATAGCAAAAATATATTAAACGTAGCCTATATATCACGTTCCTAAGCAAAAATTCATAAAAATATATACGGACAAATAAAGATACCGTATATTTCACACTTTTACTCCTATAAAACTCGTATGCGATAATCTCACAATTTAACGAGCCTATAATTTTAGTTTTTTTTCCCAGGAAAACTATACCTACATCCCTAGATTTTTAACCACATGGGATTTTAACATAACCCAACTTTTTCATTCAAAAGTTAAATTATTTAATTTTGAAACCTTGGACTATAGCTTCAAAATTACCTTACTCTACTTATCTAACCACATACATGAACGATACAAAACACAAACAATAGCAATTCAACCTTTTAGTCAAAAGCTGAATTACCCACATTTAGCCTAACTCGACTAAAATCCTTATTCTTGAGACTTTGGACAAGGATCTCAAAAATTATATTATATACGAAACAACAAATAACACATATTAACGAATTACAGTAGAGAGCATGGCCATCTTGAAAACTAGAGTTAAACACTCACAAACGTCATGCTTAGATCTGCCATCTCACCACTGCAATCCGGAGACAACATTAGTTCCTATTTAATTCCTATTCCGTTTCTTTATTTTTATTAATTCGTAGTTATATCAAAGAAAATTTTGTTTGTTTTAAAACCTACTCCGTAGAGACTCTCTTTAACTTTAATTACTCGAATTTACTACAGGTCATGTTAACCCGATAACCAGTGATATTATATTGTTTACCAAACCTGTCCATCAAAACTTATGAATGGATATAATGTATTTCCTACAGTTAAATTTTAACAATTTAGTTTCTAATTAGATTTTTAAACTTAAATTATTATTATTTGGTCTGTTAACAAATGTAACATATCTAATTTAACAAACAAAATGTATTTACCAAAATTTTTGTGAATATCATACGATTTCTTGTATTTCAACCAAAAATTCTTCTCTGTTGCTGTATTTTTCTTCTTAGCGTGTTCTTCTTCTATAGTAACGTCGTAAGCCAAAGGTCGAAACTTCAGCACGGCGCAAAATCAAATATTTATGTATTCTTCTTCTAAATGTCTTCCACCAGAATTTTACTGCCAATTTTTTTCTACCAGAATTTGCTTTTTTTCCACCCGAATTTTCTTCTGTTGCAGCCTACCCAAAAGGTCGAAACTGTTACGGCACCAAATCAAATATGTATTCTTCTTCTTCTTCGAAAAATGGTATGAACCCTATAGGTCGAAACTTCGTCACGGCACCAAATCGTATATGTAGCACCATGGGTCTTTTTGTCTGACATGGAGAGCGTGTGTTGTAAGGTCCGGTCGCCACATCCTACGTATGACCCAGGCATCTTGTTCTTGCTACATATTACCGTTAGCCTTGTGATCGTCTAGAATTTGTCTCAGATCGTCTTTTCTTCTCCTTCACGTTGTGTTTACTTCTTACTGGTTTCTTAAGACGTTTGTCTTATTCAGTTATAACAATGCAACAGTTCGTTTTTACCTTTAATGTAGCATAGGTATACATACAAGCATAGTACATATTACAATTATAGTCAATACTAACTAAACTCTTCTCAACCTAGACACCTCGCGGTGTCTAGGACTATTAGATGGTAACCCTCTGGAATCTAATCGAAGTCTGTCTTAAAGTTAAAATATAGGCTGTTTTATAGCCTAACGGATATCATGCAGGCCGAAGCGTGTTCATGACCATGAACCTGTGCAATTAAGAATATGATTGGATAAATCAAGCCAAATGACGCAATAGGTAAACTTCTATGCACATGTAATTTGTTGAAAGATAAAACTAGTTTATTATGGCTATACAAATCTTTTTTATGTAACCATGTCAATCATTGACTAAGTTGATTTTAGTACACACCTACATATATGTGAACCAAAGATATTAATTAATGAAATAATATGCCATCTTATTTCTCGAGCAAAAATTCTTCTAAAAGTATTACACTACATGTTTCGTTACGCTACCAAAATATCCAAGGTGGAGACGCATCAGCCATGTTCCGATTATCACGTCACGCTGAATTGTCGCATGGGTATTCTTGGTCATATTGAGTATGACTTCCGTTCAACATGGGTGAGTTTGGAACGTGTGACTTCGCCAAGAGGTCAATTGAGCAGTGACGCTATTTAGTACACAAGATCCCTAATCCATGTATGTCTACTCCATGGCCCTTTAACCCTCAAATCATGAATAAGCACCAAAACTTGACAGAAAATAAACTCTTCTCTGTTATAGCCCTAAAAGTCTATGAAGATTAAGCTATTATTAGTCTTTTTTCGACAGATCACCATCTGGGTACCAACAAATTGGTAGTTCGTTCCTTTAAAGCAATACTGTCGTTTTTCTCCCCTCTTGCATGTCCATTTTTGTTGATTTTTGTAGTCTAGAATGGACGAAGAGGGTTTCAGTTAACATTTTCTGCAAGGTTTGGGTAAGAGACGGAAGGATAACTGGGTTATCAGGTTGGTCACGGTGATATGTTCGTCGAATAGTTAGTATGTTTCTTCAAGTTTGTTTATCTCAAAATTTTGGTGGTCAACCTGATACAAATTTTGGTGCAAAGACATGACCATGTGTTTCCCTCTCTGTAGTGAAACGCATTCAGTCCAACAAAAATTTAGGGAACAGTTGGCCAGAATGGACATGGGAGAAATTAATGATGATCTGCCTCCTTACAAGGGTTCGAAAGAGAGAGTTATTCCTCTTTAATCACAATCTATCTTTGAAACCATATATACTGTTTCCTTGGGTTGTCAAACCGTAAGTATTCAACGACAGTTAGTTCACGTTGCTAAATGAAAGAGGAAAAAAAAGAACAGGAAACATTGCCGGCTGAAATGTTTTCTCTATAACATAGTGACTTTTGGATAGATTTTAATAATACATTTATGTAAGATTCTTGAAAAGAAATCGGGTCAACAATACACATTATAGATATTGTAATTAACGTATGTATTTGCAGGACAGAGGCCTAACGAGGAACAGTGTCTGATCTTTCAGAAACTGTATGTGATCGAGGTCTTAATATTGATTTAATCCAGTGAAAGTTGTTAATGGCTAATACTTAAAACTATTTCGAAAGACGCCCTCTTGCTCCCGGTATTGGCCGAGACAATTCCTCGCGAATTTTCAGTGGTGGAGGGCCTGACAGTGACCAGGGGCCTGTTTCATGAAATTTTAACTAAGATAAAATCACAATTTTAGTAATTTGATTGGATACTATTAGATTGATTTTAGTGCTTAGCCAATCAGAATGGAAATATCTGCTAAAAATATGATTTTATCTTAAGTTAAGATTTCGAGAAACGGGGCCCAGACGTTTAGATAGGAAAAAATCGAGGTCCTGTGTACATAACCGCAAACAGTTTATAACAGGGTTCCCGCGGTCCTCGAAAATCCTTGAATATCCTTAAATTTAAAATGTCATTTTCAAGGTCTTGAATATCCTTGAATTTCGCGGAAATAGGAAAATATCCTTGAATTTCAGTTGAGATCCTTAATTTTGTTGGTAATACTGGTAAGTTGATCTAAAAAAAACGTTTAGATTATAATTAATGCTGGTTATACTAAACAATAACTCTGACGTATACCTGTCAATCAACTGATCTAAATAAACAGCTGTGTTTTGTCACGTAATAACAAGACAAGCCAATGACATTTACCGTTAGGCAACCAAATACTCTCACATGACTCCATTGTCCAATTAACAACATACCAGAAGCCACTACACTGACTAATCAATGCATAATAAGGAAAAGGGAAATAACTCTGTTTAAAAAATGGCGGCAGTTTTCCCCGGTGTACCGAAAGTCGATCCGTAATAATAAATAACAGTTTATGTCTTCAATTATAACGATAGTTGGTAATGTTTTAGTTGTTTTTAAGATGAAAAATTGTAACTTTGGGCTAAAAATGTCCTTGAAAATCCTGGAATTTGACGTATAATTATCCTTGAATATCCTTGAAAAAATGTTTGACGAAGCCGCGGGAACCCTGTATAAGAGTTCACTTGCCACTGTTATACTCGGGACGTGTCCCAAAGATCTAGGTTCCTTTCGATACTTGCGCGTATCCGACCATAATTTTCTGGATTATGGCCCCAGGTGATTGTCCTAAATTTGATTATGTGCTGTTACCAATATAACATCTCGTTCTTGACAAGGCTGGCATTATGTAGTTGTGTTAAATTGATAATCGCGCTTTCATGACCTGAACTGCTCCATGTTGAGAACAAGTATACGTTGATATCAGCTGCATCACACGGATTAAACCAGAGGTAAACGTTGTGGAGTTTTTATCAACAGAGCTTGTTTGAACTTTTCCGGGAATAACAATTCATCACTAGACTCTTATATTACTATTACCCTGTTTTTTTTTAACGATGCTGTTAAAGCGTGGTTGTTACAATTGTATGAAATGAAATGAAATTTAACGTCCTACTCTTTTGCACCTAACCTGGGCTAATGGGAAACGGGCATACGTTATACAGTATGCTATGAGGGAAATTTTGCCCGGGCAGCGGCGCTACGGCCTACTCCTATATCGAATTCCAACTGCCAAGGAATCTCTTACGTGCACTCCAATGTGTACACGGGACCTCGGTTTTTATCCGAACGACTAGGCAGCTGTCCTTGTTGTTACAGTTGTGTATACATGTATATTTTACAAATTTATGGTGTAGTTTCAGAATCTTATTCAGTAGTTGAATTACTCTAACAATTGTGAGGTTCTGTTTGTGTACAATGGCCGTTCTAACGTGATCAAATGAAACTGACCAAAATCTGTCCTTATTCACAGAATAGTTGAACTGTTTGTTATTCATTCGAGTTGGAAAATGAACCTTCCAAATTTATTTTCAAACATTCTAATTATTTCTAATGTGATTTTAAAAGTACCATTGGGAACGTCATAAATATATAATCTCCTATGAATCTTTTTTGATTACATGCACAAATAAATATAACTCTTTGGTAAAGGTTTCACTTTTACTGAATCAGATTACATTACAGCGTAGTGATACATCATTTTTTGACAGCAGTTTACCTATTGCAAAGTCCTATATATTGACTCAGTATTGTTATGTTCTAAAGTCTTCACCAATCAAATTGCTTACCGCTCTGTACCAAAGAAGAAACTGCTCATCTTTGAACTCCATCAAGGCATCGACGTACTAAACACCTACACCGAGTTTGAAAATTCTAGCTCAATTAGGAGAGTTATTGTGTCCCAAAGTCTCGACCAATTTGCTTACCCTCAGCAGAAAATGTTTTTTATCGAATCTAGTCAAGGTTATGATGTGATGAAACTATACACTAAGTTTTATGCGGCGTGGATGACTTCTAAATGTGGCAAATAATGCCTATGATCTTATAACAAAAGACATAGAACATATGAAATTCTCCCTTTAATTAGAACTAAAGTTATCGTGTCACAAAGCATCAACAGATCAAATTGCTTATCTCTGCTTAGCCTAAGCAGAAAATGTCCATCTTCGAATTGCATCAAGGCATCGAACTAATAAACGCCTACACCAAGTTTAAAATTTCTAGCTCAATCAGGAGAGTTATTGTGTCCCAAAGTCTCGACCAATCAAATTGCTTATCGCCCTGCTTATCCTGAGCAGAAAATGATCATTTTCGACCTTAGTCAAGGTATTGATGTAATTAAACTATGAACCAAATTTCATCAGTCTCACTTAATTAGAACTGAAGTTATCGTGTCCCAAGGCATCAACCAATCAAATTGATCTCTGCTTACCTTAAGCAGAAAATGATCATCTTAGAACTCCTATCAAGGTATTGACCTAGAATTCGCTTGAGCGTGGCGTCTTTAGCTAAGGGGGGCGAAGGACCATCCACTAAACAGGCTATCACGATAGTTATATTTTTTCGCTATACAGTAATTAATTTAAGCTTTTTATTTATATAATTATATATATAATAGTTGTATACAACATTTCAGAAAGATGAGGAAAGGGAAGTCCAAGATGGAGATGTGGATGAAGAATCATCCCAAATAATGGGTAATAACTCAGTATACACAGAAATAATCTGTAGGATACGCAACCAACATTTAAAATGACAAGATAAAAATCCGATATTTCCGACATACATTATTCCTGACTGACAGCGACATTATGTCATAGGTTTTCGTGTGAGGTGTACTTTGATGTTTGAACTATGCAGGTTAATACTGTCAATGGAGGTTCCGTAATTTGAAATACGATGGCCACCCCATTAATTAGCAGAATATTTAAACACTGATTATATAATTATATATATATAACATGCGAATAAATGCAACTGTGCCTGTTATGTTTAAATTGATTTTTTTTGTAATCATAAATCAGACTGATAATAAGTTTTTTTTTTACGAGTTATATTTTTAAGTAATATATACCTAGGTGTCTCTATTCATTCACCTTTAATAATCCGGTTGGCAGAGAAAAGTATGATACTTATATAACTCATTTCACGACTAGTATGGTATTCTGATATCCAATATTTAAGACAAAATAAAAATTTCACCATTGGTACGCGAATAATGTGTTCTAGCAAGAGACTCCAGGAACAAGACCTGAAACATCGCACCAAATCAAACGGTGTATGTAGACTGGAATAACCAGACACTAGAAATTTCCATTCGATTGACACCGCTGGCTTTTTTTAGCCGAACATAACTGATTTGAATTTAGAGAAAAAACCCATTGAATGTAAATCAGTTTATATATATTCATATTAGAGTATTATATGCATTGCGACCCACTTGTGTCAATTTATAGGTCCAAAATGTTAGCAATTGGGCTCTTTTAAACCGTAAAAAAAACAACATCATGTACACAAGAGTATTTGTTAATATTGAGTCATGATTATAAAAATTGGATATGTAAATATAAAACATAGCATAAAACAACCAGAAGAAAAACCTTTTTGCAAATGTTCCTCTTTTTTAAGAATACAGAGGAGGCGTAATTTTTATGTATGTATGTATGTATACACAATTATAAGAAGCAGTCATTGTTTAATTTCCGTTAAAGAGGCAACACTAAAGATCTAGTAAAAAGTTCATTTATTCAACTGCAGATTAATTTCTGTCAAGAACTTTTCTTTTTACTATGTATTGCATATGTTCTAGCCAGACTAGGTGGATAGAGACAGATAGATCTATTTACATGATTAACTTGAACATATGCATATATTATTACATTAAATCTCTTTCGTTTGATAATATGAATAAGGATAGATGTATTCATTTATTAAAATAGAGATTGATATCTTATTTCCCATAAAATGGGTTCGTCCGTCTGTCTAGTCACATTTTTAGGACCCAATAACCATCTTTCTAATTGAGCCAGAAAGTGCAAACTTGGTGTAAGTGTTTATACGGTCAAAGTCTTGATTGAGTTCGAAGATGAGCATTTTCCGCTTAGGGTAAGCAGAGTTAAGCAATTTGATTGCATGATGCTTTGGGACACGATAATTTTAGTTCTAATTAAGTGCGAATGATGAAACTTAGTGTATAGTTTCATTGCATCAATACCTTGACTAAGTTCGATATTGAGCATTTTCTGCACTCAGTAAAAACAGAGCGTAATGCAAATTGGTTGGTCGAGACTTTAGAACACAATAACTCTTCTTCTAATTGAGTTAAAATGTTCAAACTTAGTGTATGTGTTTATTAGGTCATTGCCTTGATGGAGTTCGAAGATGAGCATTTTCTGCTTAGGGTAAGCAGAGGTGAGCAATTTGATTGGTTAATGCATTCAATCTCGAAACCAGAAAATTTTTGAAGAAATTTCTCTGGTGAATCGGGGTAGCCATTTTCCCCGGAAGGTGACATGTAATTCCTACGCGCGAAATTTCTCGTTTATTTGCCTCGTACGCCCCTGATTTTACGTGCCTAGTTGACCGAATCACTTAAAAATATACCCACGCGTAGAAAAATAGATCTTTACAAAAACTTGAATTTGTTCGTTAAGGATCCAATTTTTTTTATGTCGTGTCAGCGAGTTGACTTTGACTCAAGGATCATTTTACAACAAAAGAAACGACGATCCGACTTCTAGTTTTCGAGAAATCGACCCAAAAAGATTGACCAATCAGAGGTCTATGGTGGCCTACAGTCTGAATAGCATTTTTTTCTAAATAGGCTAAAAAAAAACAAACAAAGTTTTTTTTTTTTAAATTGAAAGAAAAAAAAAAATTAAACTACATTTGCCTAGCGTCTTAATAGTGTCTTTATTAACCAGACGCTCAGTGTGAGATATCTCATTGCCGAAAGTAATAATCGTCGTAAAGTGTACCATGAGTGACCGTGGTCGTAGAGGTTTGAAATTGCCAGAGCTTGTCCAAGTGGGCTAGCGATGATCTCACAACAAATTCTAGCCAAATCGATCAAAAACTTTTCATTTTATCGACCTTTATCTTCTTCAAGGAGTTATATATTTATCCGTTCGACGCCATTTGCATTTGTTGACTATTTAGACTCGAATAACAAGACACTCAGACGGACTCCGACACTCTGCGCTACGCGCCTAACGCCAATCTGTTTCACAGAGAATTGCCTACGAAATACCTCTGTCACAGATGACTGTCTACAACACGCGCGTTGACTTCGTGTCATTGGCTCAACGGCTCGTGCATTGTTTACATCACACCTAACTGTTTCGGGCAAAATGATGCATTTTACTCATTTTAATACCCATTTACTCTAAATAGGAAATATTTTTTAACTACAAATACTTCAAACGTCTTTATTTATTTTTCTTATACTTCAAAAAAATGTTTGAGAATTTAATTTGTCGGAGTAAAAAAGTTAATTTGACCATTTGGATTGGCGTTTACGTGTGAATAACGTAGTGACCTCGATGCTGACCCTGACTTTGAAAAGTTTGAGTTCAGTTTTCTGTAACATGACCTACGACTTTGACCCGGTTACCTTTTTCGGGCATTGTCTCTGCTTTCACCTCGAACTGCTCGAACATTGAATTTGATAATACAGCGAGAAATAGGGCGACGGCAAGCATAAACGCAATGACCCCGAAATTGATGGAAAATTTCAAGTCAGGGTCAGCATCAAGGTCTCAACGTTATTCACACGTAAACGCCAATCCAAATGGTCAACGCCAAATAGTATTTTACAGAATGGTGGCGCAAAAATTAAAATATACGAAAATTATTATTATTATTATGAACTGCGAGCGTTAAGCGTGTAGCACAGAGTGTCGAAGTTCGCCTGAGTGTCTTGTAATTCGAGTCTAAATAGTCAACAAATGCAACGGGAATTAGTACAGGTGCGAAAGTGCTATAGCGAAGCAGTTTTTCTAATTTAGACTTTACGGCGAATATTACTTTGGGTAAAGGTGCGAAAGTGCAATAGTGCCGCAGTTTTTCTAATTTAGGCTTGTTTACACCACTGATCTATCAGTGGTTTACACTTTACGACGAATATTACTTTCGGAAAGGAGATAACTCACACTGAGCGTCTGGTTAATCAAGACACTATTAAGACGCTAGGCAAATGTAGTTTAATATTTTTTTTTTTTTCTATTTAAAATTTTTTTTTAATTTTTTTTTTTTTTTAGCCTATTTAGAAAAAAATGCTATTCAGACTGTAGGCCACCATAGAGGTCAGAATGGGCGGGGCTTAGGTTTGAAAAAAATTGGGAAAAATGGACGGTCTAATGTGCCAGAGGCCTTTGGCTCCGCGGTTGCCTCTGGGAACGAGATTGTAAATGCATTGGGACACAATAACTTAATGTGTAGTTTCATTACACCAGTACCTTGACTATGTTCGATAATGAGCATTTTCTGCCCAGCGTAAGCAGAGCGATACGCAATTTGATTAAGCGAGAATTTGGAACCCATTAACTCCTAACTGAGTTAGAATGTTCAAACTAGGTGAAGGCTTTCCTTAGATGAACCTGTTCGATGATAAACATTTTCTGCTTACAGTAAGCAGAGATAGGCAATCTTATTGGATGGTGCTTTGGGGCACGACAAGTTTGGTTATAATGAAATGGGAGTGACGAAACTCAAAATATAGAATCACTATATCATTACCTCGACTAAGTTCGATAGTGAGAATTTTCTGCTTAGGCTAAGGAGCGATAAGCAATTCGACTTTGGAACATAACAACTGCTTTTAATTGACGTAGAATGTTTAAACTTGATGTAGATGTTCATTAGGTGAATGTGTTGACTGAGTTCAAAGATTGACATTTCGAGCTGAAACTAAGCTGAGCTAATCAATTTTATTGGTCCATGCTTTGGGACAAGATAATCTTGATTCTATCTGATGGAGAGTGATGAAACTTATACTTTAGTTTGTTTGCTCCATAAATTTGAATATAATAATAATAAATAAATGTGCGATTCATTAATATGTGTCTATTTATTTTGAGGATTTTGGCGGGGGCACATCGGCCTCGCTGTTGGCTTGTTTATTTTTCTAATTTCAGACATTGAAATAAACTGAATATGCTCAAGCCAAACTATGTGGATAGAGACATATATCAAAACTTGAACATATTCATACATTATTACAATTATAGATCTCTAGTTTAATAATATGAATAGAGTTAGATCTATTCATTTTTGAAACAGAGATTAAACATACATTATGTAAGAGCAAAATCGGCCTATTGTAGGTCTTTCTTCAGGCCTGAAATGTTATAAACAGATGGATAGAGAACAAGCTAAAAAGAAAGTGATTTTTCCTACAATCAAGGGCCATATGATATTGATTTTGGCTTAGGTAGCCAATAGCCTTGGAATACCTTGGTGGTATTCAACTTTTACATGTCCTGATGGATGTAGGAAAGCCTTGGTGGCGTTAAATTATTTGTGGCAAAATTAGTAATTTTCAGTGAAGAAATTTATTAAGAGAAAGTGAATACACAACAGACTACTAAGCGTCTTATTTGTGTGCAAATCGTTTTAATGCTTGATTGTGGATAAGTAGGTCAGTGCACGTGTTTGTATTGAATTGCAGTTTCGTCAGCCATGATCGGGGGGTTTAAATAAGCGAGTTGTGACAATGAGGCGTGATCACTTAGTCCTATTCTGTCGCATTTGTTTTGTTTAGATGATGGGTGTAATGATTTGTATGTTTCTAGATGGGATATTTCTTACCACTGACCCGTGGGACACCGATGCCTTTAGTGGATTTCTTATTCACGTGGGTCAGGGGTGAGGGAGTTCTGTCTCCTTGTGTGATTTAATCTGGTTTAGTTCTAGCATTTTGATATGTTTTAGAGAATGAAATTTATTATCACTTCAGAGAAAGTATTTACAGTATCCGTGTTCATTCCCTTACAAAAAAATACCATGGTTTTAACAGGAAAACCATGGTTTTTCAAGAAAAACCACAGTTTTTATTGAAAAAACCATAGTAAAGAAGATACACCATGGTTTTGGGCGGAGAAAAACATTGGTTGAAAATGATAAGACAATCCAAAACCAAGGTATTCATTTAAAAACGGTGGTTTTCCCCAAAAAACCATGGTTGCAGTTTCAAAATCCGTAACCATGGTACTGAAAATGATGGTTTTCAAATAGAAACCATGTTTCAGAATGTAAAAACCATGGTTTGAAAAAAAATGAAGGTTTTCATTTACAAACCATGGTATACTATTTGTACACCATGGTTTACTATTTGTACACCATGGTTTGAAATTTGGTCACCATGGTTTAAAATTTGGTCACCATGGTTTTAAATTTGGTCACCATAATTTGAAATGTGAACACCATGGTTTTCCATACAGATCATGTCTCACACTTTATATACCAAAAAAAAAACCAAAAATGAATTACACACATGGTTTACACATTTATTTTTATTTCAAAATCATGTTTTATGCCTAGGATAAAGCACGACATAGGTTATGCTGAGGAAAAAAACCTGAGAAAAAGACAAAACTGAGGCTGGTAGTCGAGCACTTTAAATTGCTTATAAACTGTCTATGTTTATGCACATAAAATGAGAATATCCCAAAATTCCAGTAAGATAAACCTTATTTCATGTTTCTAATGGAAAACAAAAACCTACCCTGGAAGATTAACCCGTTTCAGAAGGCTTACCCCAAATTTTATAGTATATATTCAGATTGAAAGTTATTTCAGTATAGAATATACCAGAAATAAAATTTACCGTCAAAGGTTTATAAGATTTAATATCATAAACAGATATTGTGTCGTTTTTTTTCAAAAAACTTACCCTCTACACCTCAAATTAGAATGGTGCAGAATGATATGATGACTTTTCTTATTAATCACACATCAAAGAATTAAATCAACTGATTTAGTTTTATTACCAACAAATAATTGATGAGTAACATAATTGTAGAAAAATACTTGATGAAAAATGTAAAAATATAGGGAAAAATTGTGTTTAACATCCACTCAACACAAACTAGGTCATTTTGGGACTAACATGGTTCAAATTTATTTCAATAATTCATTTGCGCATAGGGGTCTTAAGCAGTGGTGGAGGACCCGAGGAACACCTATGAGGTTGGACAGGCGACCCTACTCCTTGTCACGTATAACCAGGGAATCAAAATCATGCCAATTGACTTAATAATAACAGACCTTATGATACGGTGTGCACGTATTAACCATACCCCACCCACCCACCCCTAAAAATTTAAAAATCAAATCAAAATACTAATATAATGCATTTTAACACTATAACAAAGCAATATTGAATTTACAATTACTTGCATAAAACATGAAAAATTTGTTTAGTCCCAAAAGCCCATCACAAAAAATAACTTCTAAATTTTTATAATTTTTCTCAGAGATTTGCTATTACACTGCATACTCGTTTATGGCTTCTTACTTGATTTCATGAAATCACAATATAAATAAATAAATAATTTATTCCAGTAAGTAGGTCTAGGAACCATAGTTACAATATAGTTATGCATTGATTTAACAAATTTATACGAAAATAGTAGATTTATAAATATAAATACATAAAGAAAATTCTACATGTAGTTTGATCTATAACTAAAAGCGACATGAAATTGAAAATTAAAAGAGATTTATTTTTAGTTGTACATAACTCATGGAACATTATTGTTCACATTATTTACAAATTTTACTGGTATATATTTACATCTTACATGACTTAATTTCATACATACACATAAAAATGAATATTATCTTTATCGCTTATCTTACATAATGTACACAAAGGATTGTCTTTCATCTTCCTATTAAACAAACTTACGAAGTTTTGGAATGTCACCTCCAAAAAGCATTAAAGGCTTTCTTCAGATTAAATGTCATCTGTGGTCTAAGGGGAGACAACTGAAAATTATCTCCCTTGAAATGCTTGTAAATACAAGCATAAATTTTAATTTTTTTTTACATGTATACTAGATTATGTTACTGAAACTTACATAATTTCTTAAAGAAGCAAAATCGCTAACATTTTGGACCTAAAATCTACACAAATGGATCACAATGCTTAATGCATATATGATAATGCAATATGAATATATAAACTGATTTACATTTGATGTGCTGTATCCAATATAACAAATTAAAAGTTAATTTGAAGAGCAGTTCAGAATTAACTACTTTTCCATTCTAAAACTGTTACAATAATCAGAAACCTGAAAAATGAAATTTTAATTTAAGAAATTGTGTAAGTTTCAGTAACATAAGGTAATATCAATTAAAAAATTAGAAATTGTATGCCTGTATTTACAACCAATTCAAGGGAGATAATTTCAGTTGTCTCCCCTTAGACCACAAATGACAATAATCTGAAAAAGCCTTGAATGGTTTTTGGAGGGGACATTCCAAAACGTCATAAGTCGGCGTTTTTTGTTGTTTTTTTTAAATCAATTTTTTGTATAACTTAATTTATTAACATAAAAGATATCAGTTTTATGCGATAAATAGTTTTCATTTTATTTGTTCTTTTCTAAATGCTCATATCTTGGCAACGTGTTATCAATGATGTCAAAGGCCTTAAAGCAGTGTATATGACAAAAATTCACAAGATAATTATTGTAATAAGTAAGATTTGTCATAACAGGCATAATTTATAGGGAGTAAATAATAACATTTCTTGTATTGTTTTTAAGGGGGAGACTATATTTCTAACAAAATAAGGCAATGACGATACAAATGCATTACTGCAAACTACATCAATTAAATTTTGTTCAGGCCATGCAAGAATGGGGTGGAAGCTCAAACAGAACACTGTATTGGTCAAATATGAAATCCAGATGAATTAAATAGAGGAACTCTGGCATGATGAATGTTATTGTTATATCATTACCACACAAATTATGTTGTTTTATCAAATTTTTGTCAAGTTTTGAGCGGCGAATTTCATCTGCACTGTTTATATCTGCAACAAAGACTGCACATCACGTCTTGTTAATCATTCATAATCTTGCATCATTGAGTAATTCAATCAATTGCTGTTTTAAAGGCAAGCAGAGAAAGTAGTTTCCATTTTTCAAAGCCTGTCACACAGTCTTCTGGAATTATCCTTTCCCAAATAAAATAAACATTCCTGGCAGTATAAATGGATCTGAAATCAATATCAAGAGAATAAATAACACTCAGTAAGAAAATTATTAATTTAAGACTCTGGAGATGATTTTAGCATTATATTATCCCTTGCAAACTACTATATTGTGAAAGCTGAATCTGTAAAAGGAATATCAGTCCAAAAATGTTCAACTCCATTCAGTATCTCCAAAGATATGATGAATTCAAAATTCCATCCTGCTCCCTGTGCAACAATAATTGGCAAGGATGAAGGGTGTACTTTTAGTAAAGGTATCTTGTTTTGTAATTGTATTACTTACTATTAGATCTATTAAATCTATATCACCCAGGGACAGTGTTTACGTTACGTAAGATTTAGATAAAGTAGGGTTGACATTTCTCGAAATAATAGTTAAAAAAACCTAAATAATGAAAAGGGATGGTGTTGAAAAGGAGTTGTACCATTTGACTCTTCCCAAATTCCCTGCATTCGTATTAGGAATGTCCACGATAATCGTATTTTAACCTGAAATTCAAACGAAAATGAACTAACGTCGGGAACGTCGTGTCGCTTGTGGAGGACGCCATCTTGGAAATCACGTGCCATCGAGTTAGTTCGCTCCATACTGTATTACGTTAAGATCGTGCCTTATTTCTATGCCGTGTCCATTTTACTTAGCAATAATACTAAACGAAAATTAAAAACTGCTTTCGGTTGTTATTTTTCTACGAATTTAGAATTTGTGTTTATTCTATAGTTAGTTATTAAAGAGAGAATGCCACCTAGATGCCGCTGTGGAGATGGGCGTGTATCGAAATGGCATTAGTGTTACGAATAATGATACGAAATTACTATGGTCACGTGAACCTTTTTGAAGCGCGCGGGTCTTTGTATCGCAAGCGACGTGGAGATCAGACGAGTTAAGTGGGTGCTTTTTTTCAATTCACGGAGACACAGTGAGAAAAAGGGTGTGAAATCGGAGAAACTGATTGGAATGTATCAATGATGCCGAAACATTTAATAATGAGACGTGGGATATTTCTCGAGGGAAATTTCAACTTGTTAAAATGGCGGGTGGCGGTTAACAACGAAAGGCGGGACCGACTAGTATTACTAAGCTACCCACTACCTAGCCTACAAACACAAATACTGAAAAAGACATAGTTCTGTTGACTACCTTGCTAACATTATAAAATTTTTAATTTAGTGGTAAGTAGTTATTTTTTTTTTAATAGTCCTTATTAAGCTGGGGACCAAGTGGGTAAGACGGTGGCTCGCTAGCCTGGAGGTCGGGTGTTCGATCCCTGCATTGTTGGTTAAGATTAAGAAAGTTCATCCAAATTTTACGGCATGGTTTCCCCTTGTCAGTGATGCAGGATTGAGGGCCTACCAAAGACAGCTGTTTAGTCGTTCGAATATGACAAAAAACTTGAGGTCCTGTGTACACATTGGCGTGCAAGACTGCATGTAAATGAATGATCCCTTGGCAGTTTAAATTCGACAGAAGAGTAGGCTGTAGCGCCGCGGCTCGGACAAAATTTCCTTCACAGCACACTAAATATGGCATATCTTCATTAGCCCAGCCTAGGTTAGGAGCAGAGCCAGTGGGACATTAAACCCCATTTTATTTCATTAGGCCTATGTTTAGAATTCATAATATACTTTGTAGATACCAGTCGGCCTGTATTAATAGACAGTAATATTATAGTTTAATACTATAGAAGACTTTAACACTAAAGTATGTCTAGAACTGTTCCCATTTCGATGTCTGCGTACACAGTACACCGAGGCGAGAAAGTTCATCATTCATCAGCTGATTCAGGATTTCCAGCGTGGTTCAAACAGCCTGACAAGGGCAATGTATAATTTATTGTTTAGATTGGCTGGACAGCCGAGGTCCTTGATAAACATTGGCTTGCACATTAAAAAAATTGGCAATTTGAATTCCATTAAGAAGAGTAAGACTTAGTGTGGCTGTCCGTGCAGAAGTTCCCTCATTACTCACACTGCATGGCGTATGCCGACTTCATTTGCCCAGTCAAATCAGAACAGTTCAGTCGGAGGCTGTTAAACCCTATTTCATTTATCTCTATTTTACTATTTTCGTTTTTCAGATGACCAAAAAAATATTCTAGATTATTTATCAAGATATTTAAAAACAAGAAATGTCTATTCACCACAGTGAATGGTAAAAAGTATTTATATAGTTCAGAAGACAAGGAAAGTAAGTAGGCCTTTTTTTAAAATGAGTGCTCAGGCCTATGTTTATATTGGCCTATTGTCTAGACCACTATTGTTTCATGGAAGTTACTGGCTTATTATAACTCCATTAATTTTCTATTAAACTAACCCCAAACTGCACTGCACATAGCTTTACATAATATAAAAAAGGTAAAACTTACCACATTTAGTCCATCAATTTAATAAAATCTACAGCTATGCAATATTTATGTTGTTTGCAAAATGGGCGCGCAACCAGAATTAGAACTCACAAATCATTTCACGGCACCAACATGCATACAGCTGGAATGGTCAGTGTATGCAGTCAGATTTGCCGCGAAGAATTGTCTAATTGATCAAATCTCTTTGATGTTGCACGCTTAATAAGCGTCGAGAATTTGTTCATGATGTCAACAACAAAAACTTTTTCTTTCACAATAATCAGTTTCTTATTCCTTTGCAGGTTGGCAGTAAAAAATGAAAAAAGGGCTACAAATAATCAATTGCTGAAGTCTGTGCAAGAGAAATAATAATATGAAAAACTGAAAATGGACACATTTGGTGTAATCTCAAGTGATGTGGAAGAGTATATGGTTAGCTCAAGTGACACAGAAGAGGTATGTGGTTCTCAGTTTTGAATTTGATCAGCAAAATTTCTTAAACTAATGCCATGGGTTTTTTTTGTTATAAATATATTAATTATTTATTCATACGATTTTGGGCCCGACCAATACAAGCCCTACCATATCAATTTTCCCAATTTTTATCCATCATTTTGAAAATGAGGGCATAAGATCTATCGATTTTCCCATTTCTTTTTTAAAATTAACTATGTTCCGGTAGGTTTGAAAACATTACTAGATATTCAAAATCAATAATATTTCTGTCCTATTTCTATTGCTAATCCATACAGAAATGGTTAGTCTACATTTTTATGCATCCACATTTTCATATGGAAACTCTAGGTCATAATTTTACTTGATTTAAAGCAAACAAAAAAAATTCGTCTACAACACAGTTACACCTTAATGATTGTTGAGTTTGAATTTCATGAAAATCAGATCACAATTGTCGGACAAAATGACCACTCCCCTTACGCAAAAAGTGTAAATGTATGTAAATACCAAGGTTGTGGATCCCTACTGCTATATACTAGTATTGAATATGTAAATTATTGTTTTTGTAAAAATATATATTATAAAATGTTGATTTCAGTGCCAAGATAACCTGAGAAAATGGTTAATAGTTTTGAAGGCCTGAAATACCTAATTATTAATCATCACCACTATGCAAGGTTTGCCAATTTAAATTTTTATTTCATCAAAATCAATTTATCTTATTTTGGGGCAGGCTGGAACTTCATGAATTGTGGACCTGCCAGAGGTCGCAAGTTTGATGCAGCTTTGAACAATGTATGTTTTCAGAAAAATCAGTCATAATACTATTTATATTTCTATGATAAATGGTCTTATTCTCTGATGTTTATGCCCCAAAAATGGATGTGTTTATAACTTTATCTTGCATGGAAGCGCCTTAAAATTATGTGGCTTATAAATAATAATATTGACCTGCCAATACTACAATTTAGGTATATTTTTATTAAAAAGTTATTTTATATTTTTAGTATTAATGAAGTCTCAGAAAACAACATGAAAACTGGGTTGCGAGTTTTATATTGGTTATACTTTAAAGATGGGTTCCCAGAACTGTATTCATCAGGTAGTTATTGCCTATAAAAGTATGACAATCTTACTATACAAATACTGGGTTCCCTGAAAAACACTCACGGAGTGTACACACAGGACAAAAAAAAAAAATGTATGGGGTTCTCTTAATAGTCAGTCTGACGATTAAGAATACCTGCATGCGTGGCGTCCAAGACTGCAGCAAACTTGAGCGCTTTGTGTACATGTTGATACACTTTATGAAGAGTTAGGATAAAAATCAAGGAAAGTGGATAATCTGAGAATTTAATTAGGATTTGATATTTGTAGTAAACATGACCTCTTTTGATAGATTTTTATAGCAGGGTAACTTGGCAATTACAATGTTTTGAGAACGATTTGAAGCAAAATTATGATAAATTAATTAGATTGAATATGTTTTGTTTTAATATATCATCAAATCACCCAGTTTGTACCTGGGAATGTAACTTTAAAGCTGAACTCCGATTACAAAACTACAGAAATGATCAAATAAAAAAAATTACTGCCAAACATAATCGCCATACTTGTTTCCAATTTGCAGAAGAAGTATGGCCGCTGTACGGTGTACGAAAACAGAGGCAGGCCACGCCCACATCCAGTATACACTTTGGCCACCACACTGTCCACATCCGGCTAGCAATATTTCAACTACCAATTACCAGCTACTGACTGGGCGGTTTTTCTCTATAAATTGACTGAAAATATTATTGCTACACAATTATTATGTCTGATCAGGTACATATTATTTTACTAATTAGAAGAAATAAGTAAAGTCCGGTGTACCTTTGCTCTAAAAATGAAAGAAAACTACTCCAAACAACAACAAATCTATGTTGTTGACATAACATCTAACATGTTGACATAACCACCTATGTCCCTTGATCGTCATAAATAACAACAAGATGAAAAGTATTTTGAAGTGAAGACATACTTCTTCGATGGAGAGAACAGTTGTTTTATTGCTGCTTTGGATATATTTGGGAACGATAATACTGAACTTTATAATACTAGAAATCATGTGGTGTTTCTAACATGTTGTGCAAAACCTTTCAAGAAATAAGAATAAACATGGTTGGATGATGTCGGTAGATTTGTTGATTGTTTGGGGTAAGACAATTTTTCCCATACTTTTAGAGCAAAAATATACCGTAGGTTACTTACTTCGTATAATTAGTAAAATAATATGTACCTGATCAGACATAATAATTGTGTAGCAATAATATTTTCAGTAAACTTATAGAGAAAAAAACGCTCACTCAGTAGGTAATTGGTAGTTGAAATATTGCTAGCCGGATGTGGACAGTGTGGTGGCCAACGTGTATACTGGATGTGGGCGTGGCCTGCCTCTGTTTTCATACACCGTACAGCGGCCATACTTCTTCTGCAAATTGAAAACAAGTATGGCGATTATGTTTGGCAGTAATTTTTTTTATTTGATCATTTCTGTAGTTTTGTAATCGGAGTTCAGCTTTAATAGCAGTGAAATATTTGTTTCTCAGGTACTTCCCAGCCCCCCTAAAATTTTCACCACCACTCATAATCACAAAACAAATTTGTGTTTACTATTAGTTGTTAAACCCTTTAATTACAATACATTTTCATCTATAGAGCAATAAATCAATCATAAGGCCTCTAGGGTATGATTTCAACTACAAAATTGAGAACAAAAATTGTCCACCTTGGTTCCAAATAGTTTTAGTGTTGCATAATAAAATTAATGATCCCTCCCACTCTCCCCATGTTTTTATACCCACCCCCACCCCCCCGATTGCGCCAGAAACAAAATATTGTTTTTAAATGATCAAATAAATGTTCCAGTACTACACTAAGAACCACCTGTATTTATTTATCTATTCAGAAGTCCCAAAAGCAGCTATTAGATTTCAACCTAAATGGAAAGAGCTAACAGATTACTTGATGATTACTCTTTAACTGGTAAAACTGCAAATCCAAAGTCCAGTTTGGATTTTGAAAATGTTACTTCCTTGTGTGGTGAGTTAATATTTGCTTCGTGAAAATAAAATTCTTTGATTATATATGAATGAATCCAGCCCTGTGATCTCGAGATACAGGCTATGTCTAATATTATTTTGCAGTTTGTACAGCTTATAGTTTTAAAATATGATTCAATCATTATTAATACATGTACAGTATTGTTATACATGGCTCTTATAAATCCCAAGAGCTACTGCTGTTACTTCCTGGATATGGTATTCAGTAGCCAAGGGAAATTTTGTCGAACTATTTGCAAGCATCAGAATGACCGATGCCTAAAAGGAGAAAGTTACTAAGCTTTGAATAGGTCCAAAGAATGCTACTTTCTTTATACTCGTGTGCTAAGCTTGAGTATAAACAACCGACTTACTGGTAGGCCTACTGCCGGTAGAAATACTAAACATACATGATGTATTGTTTTTATACGCCCACATTTTCATGTGGACGTATTATGTCGTCGCCCCTGTCCGTCCGGACGTCCGTCCGTCCACAATTTGTTTGTGGACTCTCTACAGGTCACAATTCTTATCCGATTTTGACGAAACTTGAAATATAGGTTTATCCCCATAAGATCTCGGTTCCTTTCGATATTGGCATGTATCGGATCAAAACTTCATGGATTATGGCCCCTGATTGTACGAAAAATCACGTTTTTAGCTTGTGGACCCTATAGAGGTCACAATTTTGAACCGATTTTGATGAAACTTGACATGCATGTTTGTAACCCAAAGATCTTGGTTCCTTTCGATATTTGCGGCTATCGGAATGTAATTTCCTGAATTATGGCCCCTGATTGTCCGAAAAATCACCCTTTTTAGCTTGTGGTCCCTCTGGATGTCACAATTATTATTCGATTTAAAAAACCGTTTGATTATATCACCGTTACACCCTAAGGAAGGTTGAGTTCGAATTTCGGGAAAATCGGACGAAAATTGCCATACAAAATGGCCGCCGTTTGTACGCGAATACTGTTAAAAAATGGTATATCAAGGTTGTGGACCCTGTGGAGGTCACAATTTTGATTCGATTTTGATGAAACTTCAAATTCATGTTTATAACCCAAAGATCTTGCTTCCTTTCCATATTTGCGCATATCGGATCGTAACTTCCTGAATTATGGCCCCTGATTATACGCAAAATCGCCTTTTTTTTAGCTTGGAGGTCACAATTATTATTCGATTTAAAAAAACGTTTGATTATATCACCGTTACACCCTAAGGAAGGTTGAGTTCGAATTTCGGGAAAATCGGACGAAAATTGCCATACAAAATGGCCGCCGTTTGTACGCGAATACTGTTAAAAAATGGTATATCAAGGTTGTGGACCCTGTGGAGGTCACAATTTTGATTCGATTTTGATGAAACTTGAAATTCATGGTTATAACCCAAAGATCTTGCTTCCTTTCGATATTTGCGCATATCGGATCGTAACTTCCTGAATTATGGCCCCTGATTATACGCAAAATTGCCTTTTTTTTAGCTTGGAGGTCACAATTATTATCCGATTTAAAAAAACGTTTGATTATATTACCGTTACACCGTAAGGAAGGTTGAGTTTGAATTTCGGGAAAATCAGACCAAAATTGCCACACAAAATGGCCGCCGTTTGTACGCGAATACTGTTAACAAATGGTATATCAAGGTTGTGGACGTTGTAAAGGTCACAATTTTAATTCGATTTTGATGAAACTTGAAATTCATGGTTATAACCCAAAGATCTTGGTTCTTTTCGATATTTGCGCATATCGGATCGTAACTTCCTGAATAATGGCCCCTGGTTATACGCAAAATCCCCCTTTCTTTAGCTTGTGGTCCCTCTGGAGGTCACAATTATTATCCAATTTAAAAAAACGTTTGATTATATCACCGTTACACTGTAAGGAAGGTTGAGTTTGAATTTCGGGAAAATCGGACCAAAATTGACAGACAAAATGGTCGCCGTTTGTACGCGAATACTGTTAAAAAAATGATATATCATGATTGTGGATCCTGTATAGGTCACAATTTTAATTCGATTTTGATGAGGATGGTTGAGTTCTAATTTCGTGAAAATCGTACCAAAATTGCCGGACGAAATGGTCACCGTTTGTACGCGAATAGTGTAAAAATATGGTATATCATGGTTGTGGACTCTCTACAGGTCACAATTCTTATCCGATTTTGATGAAAAGTCACATTTCTAGGTTGTGTACCGTCACACCATAATCATTGTCGGTTTCAAATTTCATTACTATCAGACTGGAACTGACCAACTAAATGGCTGCTCCCAATACAGTATGAAATACAGGACTTAAAGATGTAGGAAAAATCACTTTCGGTATTGCTTGTTTTCTGTCCATCTCTAGAAAATGTGGGCGTATCCTGCCTGGCAGTGCCAGCCTATCTTTGTTATTTGAAAATGTTTTGTATGATAAAATGCTAAAAAGTGACTAATTTTTTCATTATAGAATTATTGAATAAGAAGTTCTGAGTTCAAGAAAGGAAGTTCACGGGTATATTAAGAATAAATTGAACGATGTTGAAAAATCACCAAAAAATATGAAATTAAAATGTTAAAAAAAAAAAAAAATAATCGAGTTTTGTCTTTTAAAGTGATTTGCAGCATCCGGATGCCATCAAATATCACAAATTTCTCATAGCAATGTACAGAATTTACTATTGGAATTCCAGTAGGTTTCCTAACAGATCACCATACAACTGCTCATAAGATATTCTATGTGATCCTATTGAAATTCCTATTAGGACTTCTTTTAATAGTAAGTGCAAGAAGACTACACAACATGCAAAACAAAAATGTACAAGAAAAAACCTGCAGACAATACAGAAAAGACATTGCAAAAAATAAATTATCAAATCAAGTGAATGTATATTCTATTGTTCCCTATAAAAATATCTATTAGGAATTGACCAGATTCCTAGACCTTCCGATTTGACTTACAGAACTTCCTACTGGAATACCTTTAAAATTCTGTTAGCAGAATGGCATTTTCAAATGTATCCAACAGAATATTTTCAGAAGGGAACTAAAATAACTTGTTATTTCAAACTTTGTTTTAAAATTTGATTGAAAAAACAAAAAAGGAAGAGAAGTTGTTGAAAGCTTCATAAAAGAATGTATATTAAGACAAAAATGAAAAAAATCTATACTAATTTTTGTTACTGTCGTTTGTCTGTTGAGGGCTAGCAGCTACACTGTAGGGCTGTCCCGAGGATGAAATTTAGAGTAAAGGGTAGCTCAGACTGGTTTTGGTGCACAAATACCATGGTTTTTAACCAGAATATTGTGAAAAAGACCATGGTTAATAGGAACCCAAGGTTGATAGAACTAGGGTTGAAAAACCATGGTCACAAAAACCAAGGTTACAAAAACCATTGTGTATTCTAGGTTTAAAGTTTAACAGGAAAACCATGGTTTTGAAAACCATCAGATTTTGGGACAAACCATGGTCGTTGGTAACCATGGTTTAAACTTTAAACCATGGTTTGTGAAATACGATAAAAACCATGGTTACCAACGACCATGGTTTGTCCCAAAATCTGATGGTTTTGAAAACCATGGTTTTCCTGTTAAAACCATGGTATTTTTTTGTAAGGGTTTGTACCAGAATGGGAGAGAAAGTGTACCTGCGATCTTACTTTGATTTCAGTCCGAACTAAGCCAGAGTGGATTACACCGAGGACAGTACTCCCTCATCGCCTGACAGCTAAACAAGTGTTACTTAACAAATTTACTTCAGTTATTTGATTTTTCTGAATTTATACTATTCAAAAAAAGTAGGGGATATTTGATTTTGGGGGCATAATACTAAAATATGCAAATGACTACGAAAAAAGTCACTATAGAACCTAACAGAAGAAACATTTCCAGTTACATGTGACGCCCAAACGCACCAATAGCTACCGCATGGAAAGCAGGTGATGCTTGGGATCATCATGGGGGTCCAACCCAAGATTTGAACGACTCTGACTTTAAATGTTACAGTCATTGTGGCATTGAATTCCAGGGTGGAAACATCAGTTTAATTGTTTTAGAGACCAGAAAACAAATTTTGTTATGCGTCGGCTTACCCAAAATGAAAGGTTACGTGCCCTTGGCATGCTACAGATCGGCACAACACAGGCGGTTGTGGCGCGGACGATGAATGTTTCTCAGTCTGTCATAAGCAGGCTATGGTCCAGATACCGTGATACACAATCTGTACAGGACAGACCACGCTCGGGTCGACAACTCAAGCCCAGGATCGATTTATCCGTACCTTGGCCTGGAGAAATCGTGTCATCACAGCAAATCAGATCAGCGCTCGTCTTCAAACAGACACTGGTGTGAGAGTGAGTGGCCAGACGATTCGGAATCGACTGCATGGTCACCTTCGCGCCCTCGCGTGATCCCTTGTTTGGGAGATCATCACATTCAGGCAAGACGTCGTTGGTGTAGGGATCGTCAACACTGGGATAATCGACGCTGGAGCAATGTGATGTTTTCAGATGAGTCAAGGTTCACTGTTGATTTTTTGGACAGACGTCGTCGAAACGAGCGCTTCCAAGACGTTAACGTCATCAGACATGATCGATTTAGGGGTGGTTCTGTTGCTGGAAGAACTGCTTTACATGTTGTTGCAGGGCGTGTTACAGGCCAGTACTACCGGGACAACATCTTGGCAGTCCATGTTGTGCCGTTCGCACGACGTCATGGCCGCCGTTTCATCTTCCAGGATGACAACGCAAGATGTCACAGGGCCAGGATCGTTACAGGTTACCTCCAACAACAGAACATCACCACATTACCTTGGCCAGCACTGAGTCCCGACCTCTCCCCCATCGAGCATGTCTGGGACATGCTTGGACAGAGGTTACGTCAACGTCAACAACGTTCTGCCAATGTCCAAGAACTTGCTGCTGCGTTGCAACAGGAATGGGACAATCTGGACCAAAATGACCTTAGACGTCTCATTGGGAGTATGCCACGTCGGATCAATGCTTGTTTAAAACAGAGGAGGATTTACCCGTTACTGACTTTGTTGTGATGCTGTGGTAACTTTGCTGTTTGACACCGGGTATCATTTTACCCTTATAATGGTCAGTCTGTGCCTTACTTAGTCTAACGATCATTTGGAATAAATCGATGAATGTGAACTTCATTTCATTTTGTCATTTGTTTCTTCGTCAGTTTCATTAGGTGACTTTAATAACACTTAAAAAGCAAATATCCCCTACTTTTTTTGAATAGTATATTTGAGATGGAATAAAGAAAACTTTTGTAATGTTTTGATATTTTGTTTTGAGTATTGGGAATAGAGGGTGATGATATGCTGGCCTAATGTGTTTGAATGGGGGTCGTGAGATGAATATTTTATCGCTCCCCATACTTAATACTTCTGGAAGCTGGAGCAACTGACATGCTGAGGATTGGTGTAGATCCTCACGTAAAATTTCCAATGATGACATTCTATAATTTATTCAACCATTCTTCATTAAGACGGTGAGAGCGGTAGTCAGTTGTACTGGTGGACATGAGATATGCACATTATGTCCCTCTTTTTGATAAATTTTTCCCACCCAATCCCACACACGGTCTTTCACTTGTGTTGATCCTCTTGCTTTCAGATTTATCGCATTATTGCTCCCCAATACTGGAAGCTGGAGGAACTGACATGCTGAGCATTGGTGTAAAAACCAAGTATGAACAATCCAAACCATTAGACAAAATTCGAAGTCCTAAAAAACGTTATAGGCAAAATAGTGTAATCCGCAATTGGACTGTTCATCGTGTACAAAATACACAACCAAAAGTTGTAACAGGTGTCCGGAAGAGTAAGCTTACCCTGTCTGGCGCCACACCCGCCATAGCTGCATCCAAACTATTAGTCGAAGTCTCGGTAAAATAGCGTGATTGGCCAATGGACTATCGGTATGCAAAATGCACGTGATGAACAGTGTTAACGATGTAGTAGACATAATAAGAGAGATAGTAAATAGGATACGCGTCATTTAAATATATCTAGAATAATAGCGGAGAGAGACAGGTTATATTAACCAATAAGTCAATATGACGGCCATAAAACTTTTTAAAGGATTTTATACGTTTAGTTGAAGCTTAGGTCAGGTTCGCGTTTTGAATCGAGTTGGTCACATGACTGACTCGAGTCGCATCACGTGACTAACCCGTTTACTCCCCGTTGAACGGAGAGTAAAAGGGTTCGTCACGTGACAAAATGACGTCCTTTGTCACCAGGCTCGCTTGAAGAGGTAGAGGTAAGTCGGTTGTTTCGGAATCTTCTTCGTCCTCTAACAGGTCCTGAATTAAAATAAGATTCCGAATGGAGGCAGCCATTGCGAAAAAAAAACAAAATAAATAAAGGTGTCTCGCCATTTTGTTTTGATGTCATGTGACTGCTCAGACCGTTCGGGATGTTTCACCCGGGTAAACTCGGCAATGGAGTCGACTCGAGTGACTCGAGTAAACGACGAAAACCTTACCTTGGTTGACAAATGTATCGATCTACTTAAAAAAACAGAATGAAAAGAACAAGCTCTCGCGTAACGAATTAGCTGGTAATACAGGATTATTATATAAACTATTTAATATTGGTGTAAGAGGTAGATACTGGAGGATTATCAAAAGCTCATATCAGGATAGAGGGAGTAGCGTATTCTTCAATGGTGTCTACTCTGAGTCATACCAAATCAAACAAGGTGTTGGTCAAGGACGAACTTTAAGCTCATGGATGTTTCTTGCTATGATCAACGATTTAATACCTGAACTCATCTCGCTCGGTAAAGGTGCTGTGGTTAATGACTCGCATATTGCATGTATTCTCATAGCGGATGACACATCTTTGATCTCGCCGACGCTAAGTGGTCTCAGAGCAATGCTAGATACTGTAGGTGAATATGCATCGAAATGGAGGCTTAAATACAACGCAAGTAAAAGCTGTTTTATGATATTCGGTGGAAAGAAACATCGGTATGGAAATAACAGCGCTAGAAAGAGTGTTCAATGTGAAGTATGCTGGGATAGATATTGACTGTAACCTTCGCATTAGGAATGCCGTATCGTCGAGGTGTAAAAAGGGTCTAACTGTTGTAAACTCTCTCGCCCCAGTTGGATTTACTAGCAGTGGTATGAGTCCATCTCACGCGATTAAGATATGGGAGAAAGTTGTCATACCGATAATACTATACGGTAGTGAATTGTGGTCTGAAATGACGAAACAATCAATCTGTGAACTAGAGATAACCCAGAGATATGCGGCTCGCAGAATCCAAGGACTTGATCAACGCAGTTCTAAAGAAGCTACTACAGTATTACTTGGACTGTTACGAATGTCAACGCGAATAGAAAGATCAAAATTAACACTATTAAATAAATTTTTGTATGAAACATAAGAATTTATATGGAAAAAAGTTTTTGAGTTCCGCATTTGTCAATTCATGGTCGATAATACCAAACAAAAAGGATTTGTTGCTGATATATTTCCTGTTCTCGAGAAATACCAACTTGAACATGTCACCAACAACTTTAGCAAACCTGTATGGAAGAAATTAATCGACAAGACGCTTCGAGATGCAGAAAATAAGTGGTGGACAAAAATAACCTCGGAGGGAGATCTGACAAGGATTGGTAACATTCATCAAGACTTAACATTGTGTGATTTATGGAAAATATGTAACCAAAATAGACAATATAGACACTGTATTAATATCATAATTAGGCTGGCCATCTTAAAAACTGACGGAGACGTCATGTGTAAACTGTGTAACAAAAAGTGAAATGTGGACTCACGTGACGAACTGTTTAATTGAAGTGTAAATAGACTGATGTTTTATATGTAACGACCTTTCTTACTTTATATATATATATATATATATTTTCTTTTTTTTCATTCCTATGTAATCTCATCTTTGAGGAAATAAAGATAATCAATCAATCAATCTACTCTATAAGATTTAATATTGATGATAAAAATTATTTTACGGTAAGGGTGGGTTATCAAGTGTAAGTAATTCATTAAAGGAATGACGTTTTACTTGTCAATCAATGCATTGATCTTGAAACATTTTCTGACAAGATAAAGATTGGAGCCAAAATAACTACTGAGGTATCTCTCTGGTCTATGATCCATGCAACACTTCGGAAGCAAGTTCGATATTCTATCATAATTAATAAATAGTTTTGAGCAAGTAATTGGAGCGTTTTTTTTGCAATTAAACGATAGTCACCTTGTTTCTTCCAGTGTGATATTGATTTTAGTTGCTTCTGATATTTTCCAGTCAGAAATGAGAACAAAACATACAAACAAGTAAAATAGCGTAGAAAAAAGCAAATCAATCCTGCAATTACTAAAATGTAATTGAACCAACATATTTGGAGTTATTTATGTAATTGTAAATAATCCTTAGATGTGAGTAATTAAAATAAGCACTTGAAATCAGAGACGTATGATATTCTCCTTGCGTACATGTTTTTGACACGCGCAGAAACCATCAAGAAACCAGGTTAAACATAATCTTGAAGTGACATTTAGTGATTGGGGAACACATTAACAGAACACAATTTTTTTATGGGAAACAATCATTGTACTTGACAACGTTAAGAGGATACTTGTCGAAACGTCGTGCTTTTAGAATAAAACCAGTGATTGTTTCCCATGAAAATTGTGTTCTGGTAAACCAGGTTAAGGTTCTGTAATTGGTAAGGGCACAGTAGAGACTTTAATAACTGGAGGGTGTAAAATTGCTCGACAGTCGCTGAGCTTTTAGATAAAATTTGTTAAAAATCTTCGACTTCGACAGTAATTTTTGTTTTCACTAATGTGTAATTTCAGAAAGTTTATACCCCTTTACCATAGAATCACAGCATTTACAGATTTGCAAGGTCCCAACTCCCTAAATTTAGCACGTAAATTAACCAGTATGCAGACAGAAAAATTCAGAGAAAAACTCATCAGATTTGCAAGGTCCCAACTCCTTAAATTTAGCACGAAAATTAACCAGTATGCAGACAGAAAAATTCAGAGAAAAACTCATCAAAAATAATGATTAAATTCAAGTCTTTATCATGATTTAAATCACATCAAATATACACCTCCGTGTCCTAGGATACACATAGATTCATAAAAACGCTATAATAAAACATTTCAGCGTCTAATAGTAGGAAATTGGACGGTAATAAGGCGACGATATTATAGGGACCTTTTCCGTATGAAAGTTGTTCGATACGTAGCTGCCGTCAGGGACACCCCCCCCCCCAAGCCCCAAAAATAGTCGGTCGCAAAATCGCAAAATAGGAGTAGTCGGTATAAAAATAAGAGCTCACTGTATACGTCAAGCAACTCACGCAAAACTTTAGTATAAAAATAGTCGGTCGCAAAATCAGTGCAGTCGGTATCAAAATAAGTGTTAACTGTATACGTCACGCAAAACTTTAGTATATAATAACCTTGTCAACTTATCATGTTTGAAAAGATGCTGTGTTATGTTACTCTAACAACAAAATTTCACCCAGGGAGAAAAATAGTTGGTCTCAAAATAAGTGCAGTCAGTGCAGTCGGTCTCAAACACAATGCCAGAATAGATCCCAAATACTGTGCATTTGTGTGAATCCGTGAGCCTAAATTGCATACGTCACTCTTCATCTGTTGTGAGTATGTTCGTCTAACAACAAAATTTCACCCAGGGAGAAAAAAAGTCGGTCACAAAATAAGTACAGTCACTGCAGTCGGTCTCAAAAACAATACCTGTGTATATGCGCGAAACCGTGTGCCTAAATTACATACGTCACACAAAACTATAGTATAAAATAACCATGTATGCTTGTCACTCTTATTCTGTATTGAGTATGTTGTTCTATGAGACCGCAGTAGGTCTCCGACTAAATGAATTAATGAGATAAACCAACAATGACAAAACGGGCAAAATTGGCAGATAAGCCTCAAGATGCTGTCCCATTTCTTATCCTCTCGTTAACGAGAATTTGGTTCCATTTGCCATGATATTAATTCAAATTTTCAAGCCGAGTCCCAAAAATTTAAAAGCTCCGTTACATATCATTATAACATCATTTTTCTACACAGTTACATATCTGAATTTTTTTTCGCGCCTGCGGCGCTCGATTCCATTTTAAAATTATTCTTCTACTCCTCAGTTGACTTATACTGTCTCAGTACTATTATATTTACAATTACAGTGAACTGCCCAGTTTGTAGTACCACTGGTGTGTGGGGCGTCAGATTGTACAGATGTTATGTCAACTCTTGCAAAACAGATCTTGAGATTCTGTCCCATTGACTGACATTTCTGGTCCACTCGTCCACAAGAATTTCTCCCAGCAATGACCTCACATGCCAGGATATTGAATCAATTTTTAAAATTTTTCTCAAATTACTGTGTTATAGGCACAATCATTAATATGACATAAACTATATGTGAACTTAAAGTAGCTAAGTCTCTAACTCAATATCGTCCAAAGTCTTCGGCATTCAAAACACGAATTATTTGTCAATTCAGATCAACACTGATGTTGTCATTTTACTGGGAAAAGATGGGCTTTTGATATCCAATATTTAAGACAAAATAAACATTTTACCATTGGTACACGAATCGTGTACCATAATGCGTTTCAGCCCCAGTTCTAGCAAGAGACTCGGGGAACAAGGCTAGACAATTGAACAAAATCAAACGGCGTATGTGGACAGGAACAACCAGACACTAGATTGAAACGCCTGGCGTATTTCGCCGAACATACCTGATTTAAAATTAGAGTGCAAACGAAAACATTTGAATGTTAATCCATTTGTATACATTCATATTACATTATTATATACGTTGCGACCCATTTGTGGCAATTTCTAGGTCTCAAATATTAGCGATTTAGCTCCTTTAAATAAAACTGCTTTCCGACGAGACAACGATCGGCGAACAACTATGTAGTTCTACAATACTGTATATTATTATGTACTACAGGGACGCCTAATGTTATAGCCAGTATTTTGTTTACTTTCATTGTGGGGTGGGATTGTGGATGGCGCCCTAGATTTGAAACCGCCCCTAACACACCCCCATATTCCCTTCAAAACTCACTCGCGGTCCTCGGCTTCTGATTGCGTCACTCGCACTGGAGGGGGGGGGGGTATGTGCATCAGTCGTTCGCATTTTGGCCCCCCCCCCCCAACGAAATCATTATGTGCCGTATCCGTGTGCCCTATAACGTATGAGAAATACACATAAATCGATACGGACCAGGAATATACGCTTGAGTGTGACTTATAATTAACCAATTACGTGCACAAGAAGTACAGCTCGCACTTGTTATGCAACAGGGCGCATTGATATTATCGCTTCAGCATATCGACCAAAGAAATTGAATATTTTCATTTATTTTAAAATAACGAACCAAAGAAGACGGGTTTAAAGAGTAAGTGAACTGCTCCTCCAGACAGGGCACAACCACTGTCGTCAAGATCAATCTCCAACGGTGTGCCAAAATGTCAAATGCATTCTCAATAACACAGAGTGTACGGGATGCACGGTAGTTGAAAATGTAGCGCTTCATCATCCAATTTCGCAATCGGAAGACGTCATCTACTGACTAATTCAAAGCGGGGGAAACATTAATTCGTAATCCCGTGGAAAGCGTAAGTATATCGTGAAGGTTTTGTGCGTGGACTCAACGCCACACACAGAGTGAGTAAATGAGATACACTTCTCACAGACAGCAATGTTAGTAGATCAGGAGTATGTATGTTGGGTCTAATGCCCGTCACCCGTACAACACTTCCGATTTGCAGGCAGCAATGTTAGAAGATCGGGAGTATGTGTGTTGGGTCCAATGCCCGCCCCCGTACAATATTTCTGATTTGAAGGCAGCAATGTTAGAAGATCAGAAGTATGTGTGTTGGGTCTATGGTAGGGTGCCCCACGTGGCTACTGAAAAGTTGTACTAGACACGTTGCACATGCACGCTTTACTTTGTTCACTACTACTAATTTTCTGACAGTCTCGCATACTCGTTGAGTCTATAAATAGCAACAGCCCGTGGAAATTCTTAACACACTAGTAACTATTACAGTCGTAAAAAATCTATTGTTGACGATTCTGAGTAGCAGTAATATTTATCGTTTTGGTTATTACGGCATCTTGAGAAATTACGTTCGTTTTATTTTTTAAATTGCTTTATCCTTCACATGACCGTTAGAAGCGACATATTTTGGTTTAGTACAAATAATATCTCTGAATTATTTGGGTTGGACAGGAACATGATACCAGCAGTATTTTCATTTTACTTTTTACAAGGTTAGAAAAACAATTGTTGAGTCGCTCACAGTGTGGTATTTCTAAATTCGATTTCTTGTTCCAGCTTTCTGTCATGTTTCGTAAAAAAAGTAGTCTGGATTATCCCGGCCTGTCAATCAGATGGAGAATGGTCGGTAAGCTGGTAAAGTGAGACTAGTTTCAAAACAAGGGCACGTAACCTATGTTTTACTCGAAAGTGTCTGGATGTTATGGACGATGCTCCGAACCATTTTTCAGTGTATTATTTATGATGGTTAAATGGTCATAACTTATTAAGTTTAACATGACCGTTTACTTAGTGACTATAAATGTGTGAAATAGATTTAAGACATATTATATATATAAATATTGTGGTGTAATTTTTGAGCTATTTGGAGATATTTATATATGGTGGGGCACCCTATAGTCTATGGTGTTTCCCACAAGGAAATAGTAAATTCCACACTTGTCGTGTTCCGGTGCACTAGTGGAAAAATCAACATGGCTTAAGAACCCTAGACAGTTGGAATTCGATATAAACGTAGGTCGTGGTGACGCTGTCCAGGCAAAATTTCTCTCACACCACACTGTATGTTTCAGTATTTACAAAAATATGATGAATTGAAAATTTATCATCGTTCGACATCCAATGCAATCGACATAAACAAGCAAATGTAACCATTAGGTATTGATCAATCGGTTGATATAAACAAGCAAGTGTAACCATTAAGTATTGATCAATCGGTTGATGGCCCTCTTTTAAATCCATTTGAATTCAAGCTTGGAAATATCTGCATACATGTATACCGTTGTTGGTCTATATTGGATAGTTTCATTAATTAAATGTTAAATAATCATTCTAAGAACAATTTATCGTACCTAAAAACGTGAAAATATTGATAAAGTCTATTGTCGATGAGCGGCAAGGTCAATTAGCTTAGCATATGACCATAAATGACGCCATTTCAAGACTACGTGAAAACATTAAGTTTGGTTAAGAACCCCCGATTCTACGCGCAGACTTCTTCAACGTCCGTCCTGTTTGATGACCTAATATCGATCTGTATTTGTTTAACTCCAAACTACACTATTCTTTCAAACACCAATTTCCTTAATATGGTCGGTGAGTTTTGAAAGATTAAATTCCTTTGACGTATGAGACAAACAAATGGCAATGATAATGATTACTTTTACATTGTTTTATTTATTACTATTCAATTACTTATATTATTTTCTATAATAATATACTGGACATAACGTTATTGCGGTTTTAAAATAAACTTGGTGATGCGAGAGACTAACATCTCCGTAATTGAAAACAAAAGCAACCCCACAGAAGGTTTGTTGACGGCATGCGGCTTTAAACGAAAGCTCATATATAAATTATTGATTCTTGAAACGAACGTCACAAGATATGAATATTTCACGGTAGATGAAAGATCAACAAAGTGAATTTTGTCCCTGTCGCATTACTGCCTTTAAATGCGGAATTATTATTATCATGCGTCTTCCCATTTATCCGTAGGTAACAGGTGTGTCGTACATAGTAATTTACTAGAGCACTCCTCATTAGGGGTCACATACAGGCGCGGATCCAGAGGGTCCGCCCCCCCCCCCCCTGCTCAGGCTTGAAATTTTTTTTAGGCGATTTTATTGGCGATTTATTTTGGAATTTACCTTCCGGAAATACGTCAGAATGAACCAAATTGAATCTAATTTACCAAATTATCGGTTGAGCGCAATTATCAAACCTAGACCCCCCCCCCCCCCTGCAAAAAAACCCTGGGCGGTATTCTTAACATATTGGAGTTTTTTGTGAATCTGGTGCCACTTCATATTTGAAATCTGTTTAACCTCTTCATGGGCGATTCAGTTCTCCAAATGATATAAATTGATGGCCTGACAATCACATATGACCTGTGTGTGCTGTTTCGATAATTACACTCCCACTTTTACACGATCTTTTTGTAGTGGAAACAGGACATTCATAGCATATGCATCGTATGGCACATTATGATTGTAACATCTATTGGTCGCAACGCAACGTTGCATTATAGTTAATTATAACGGAATCTTCTGATTTGGATACACCACCATTTGATCCATGCCCACAAATGCTTCTAGGGACGGCCCCTGTGTGGATTTAAGTTGACCTTTATTTATTTTATTCCGTTTTTTGCACATGATGATTGTAACATCCACAATCCACTCGACGTATTAGCATACGTTGCAATGGCTAAATATGTTGGAATCTTCTGAACAGGATTTGAATACACCATCATTTGATTCATACCCACAAAAGTTCCTTGTCCGATAGCTACACCAGAATTGCCCCAGTCGATCCAGAAAGGAAGAAGTTTGTCACAATCTAAAACCGGTCCCTGTTTGGATTTAAGTAGATTTTTGTTTATATTACTCCGTAGTACTGAATATGCATTTGTTCCGGCACCTAATACAACTTCGTACACAACGCTCGATTGGCTGTCATTTTGAAACAGTCCTATTTTAGCGTTTCGACACGACTTGACAAAAAATACCCAAGACGTTTCGTTCAGTACATTTGTAAAATGTATATATGACGATCCCAATGGTACTTTCAAAAACAAGGCAGGAATAACTAGAATGTTTGCCATTGACACAATAATAATCAGTGCTTGACGGTTCATTTTTCATCTGCAAAATATCAACATTTGTTGTACACCGAAAATTAATAGAACAATTGTGGAAATTATAACAATATTATGAAGCCATTAATGATGCATTATGCAAGAGCTATATCTGCCTATTGCCCAGAATGAAGTAATTCGACCAAAACTATCAAGATATCCCCTTTTCATTATCTAGTTTATTTAATATATATTATAGCAAGAAATGTCAGCTCTTACATAATGTATCTTTTAATGAGGTTTAATGGCTAATGAAGACAGGCACACGACTGAAAAAATCCACTGAACGTCCTCGGCAAATAAACACGAGACCTCCAGTTTAGCGAGCTACCGGAGTCATCATGCCCCCCCCCCCCCAACCATGTGTTTTAATAGTTTAACCATAAAAACTTACCATAGGCAAAATACAAAATATAGCTTAGCACTTTTAAAACCATTGGTAATTTGCGCAAACTATCATTAAACAAAACATGTCCACGAATGAAACGATTCCAGATATAGGTTTCATTGTATTTTTCTATAATTAACACAGAAAAACCATCCGAAGTGCCTATCTTTATTCTCAATCTATAAATGTTATATAAATGTGCATATATAATGGCTTGCGATGTCGATCTGTTAAGTTCAATATGTTGTTCTGGGCGGTGCCATTATAACAGAAATAACTTCATGGTGGTTGCCAAGACAGGACACGACCGTATATATTGATCCGAATGTAAGAACACTTTCCAAACGGCGCACCATCATTAAAATAATAATGTCAAAAGGCTCTATTTCAGCAAGCGAATAGTTTAAGAGTTCTCTAGAAATCAAAGGACACAGACAAAACGACCGTGTTGTATATACACGAAGAGTCCAGAGGAAGAACGATCTAAGTCACCTTTTTCACGAATTCCAGTAAATGGTGACATCTGGAAGCAAATTGTATAATTGCAGGTAAAAACATCGAACCAAAGACCTTCTGAAATGGTCCCCTTTATTTAAACTAAATTTGCCTGAAAAGTTGAGATCAGTTGTACTGGTCATTATGGTTCATGTTAAAGATCATTTTGAAGTTGTAAATAAACTTACTTGTGGTTCTGTTTGGCGTTTTGTTCGTAAAGACAAAAATGTGACTTAAATCGTTCTTGGCCTGGACTCTTCATATGTATCACTCCATGATTTGCACAAGCTACTAGAATGTAGCTTAAAGGTCGAAAAATATTTGTTTTTAACTAGATTGCATGACTTTAAGTTTCATCGGGCAAATATAATTTCTTTATTTATCCATGTAACATCTCAAAAATAAGTTACTTTTTTCTACAATTAGGATTAATTAAACATACCCGTTAGTGACACAACTGTTCGTTTATCTGCAAATATTGGTTTTAGAACTAATTAACCTTGTAGTGTTTTTTAAAAATGAAAATGGATAAGTCATATCTTGATTGATTGAATGTTATACACCACATATTTAGCCCGGCCCTTTATGACGTTAAGACGACACAGCTGTTCCGTTTTAAAATGTGGGAGAAAGACATATTTTAACGCTTCGGTTTGAAAGAGATATTTGTACCCGAGTAGTTGTATGTTGCAAAAAGGTTACAATGAAAAGCGACGTACATTCAAAACTGTACACCAATATATACAAGGGTCCTCGGTATTCCGTTCCATTCGAACTACTAGACAGCTGTCCACTGCCAAGGGGAAACCACACCCGAAAATCTCGATGAACTTCCTCTGCCAATGCAGGGATCGAACACGCGACCTCCACAGTGGCGCGCCAGAGTCTTACCTACTTAGCCATCGTGGTTCACAACCTGGAATTGAAATCAACAATTCAAACGATACATCTTTGAATAACTTGTTCCAAGAAGTTCTTCGCCCGGGTAGATCGAAAAAAATATTTATAAGAGAGAGAGAAATGAGGTTTAACGTCCACTCAACACAAACTAGGTCATTTCGGGACTAACATATGTTTTACTTTTATTTCAATAATTCGCTTGCGCGTCTTTAGCAGTAGGAGGAAACCGAGGTTGAGAAGGCGCCCCTATCTCCATGCCACATACGCCCACACCAGGGTCGAAACCACAGCTGTATCCCAGAGGTGACCGGCCAGCTAGAGGTCGAAGTGCGGCCCTCTAGACCATCCCAACCCCCCAAATATTTATAAGTTATCAGCCAAATCTAATAGAGCGGCAATATATTATTAGGTCACCCAACGACAAAATTGATCCGAAATCTTAAAGGGTTACGTGTCCGGATAAGCGGTTCAAACGACTCAATATTTTTGAAGCTGAATTTTTGAGAAAAGATAAATACACCATTCATACTTAAACGGATTTTTATTACTGAGACTCTATGTAAATAGTTATGGTCCCTTTAAGCACACTTACTGCTAAATATTTAGACGCATTTTTCATCCATATTAAAGTTGTAGCTGTACCTTTATTCGCCCAATTTGTAATTTTGTATAGTAAATGGTGATTATATACCAAGGGGGATAACTGCAGCAGCGATAGTTTTTGCATTTATTGGTTTGGGAAATTTGGAGTAACTTTTCTGCACCTGGATAGTTAGGAAGGTATGAATCCGTTGGTGCACTGAAATGTTAACTCTGTAAACAGCACGTAAAACGTTTCAAATATCATAAATAGAAATAAAACGCCTTGATATTCTCTATTAATCCGACAAATGAGATCAACTCAACAGAAAAATCTTACATTCTTAAAGATGATTACTCGCATACAAACTGTGATTTGATGATCGATGTCCAGAGCGGGGTTCAGAGGGTCGAATCCATTACTAAATGAGAATGCAGTCATTGTATTGGCATTAAAATCATTAATCAAGATGAACCTAAGTTATCTTGTTCCAAAGTATCAACCAATCACATTGCTTATCTCTGCTCATCTTCGAACTCCATCACGGCATTGACCTAATAAGCATATACACCAAGGAGAGTTATTGTGTTCCAAAGTCTCGACTACTCTCGACCAATCAAATTGTGTATCGCTCTGCTTACCTTGAGCAGAAAATGCGCATTATCGAACTTAGTCAAGGTATTACTGTAATGCAACTATACATCAAGTTTCATCACTCTCACTTAATTAGAACTAAAGTTATCGTGTCCCAAAGCATCAACCAATCAAATTGCTTATCTCTGCTTACCCTAAGTGGAAAATGCTCATATTCGAACTCCATCAACGCATTGACCTTATAAGCATATACACCAAGTTTGAACATTTTAACTGAATTAGAAGAAAAGTTATTGTGTTCCAAAGTCTCGGCCAATCAAATTGCGTATCGCTCTGCTTACCCTGAGCAGAAATTGCTCATTATCGAACTTAATCAAGGTATTACTGTAATGAAACTATACACCAACTTTCATCACTCTCACTTAACTAGAATTAAAGTTATCAAGTCCCAAAGCATCAACCAATCAAATTGCTTATCCCTGCTTACCCAAAGCCGAAAATGCTCATCTTCGAACTCCATCAAGGCATTGACCTAATAAGCATATACACCAAGTTTGAACATCTTAGTTCAATTAGAAGGAGAGTTATTGTGTTCCAAAGTCTCGACCAATCAAATTGCGTATCGCTCTGCTTACCCTGAGCAGAAAATGCTCTTTATCGAACTTAGTCAAGGTATTACTGTAATGAAACTATACACCAAGTGTCATCACTCTCACTTAATTAGAATTAAAGCTATCGTATCCCAAAGCATCAACCAATCAAATTGCTTATCTCTGCTTACCCTAAGCGGAAAATGCTCATCTAACTCCATCAAGGCATTGACCTAATAAGCATATACACCAAGACCAAGTGTGAACATTTTAACTCAATTTGAAGGAGAGTTATTGTGTTCCAAAGTCTCGACCAATCAAATTGCTCTGCTTACCCTGAGCAGAAAATGCTCATTATCGAACTTAGTCAAGGTATTACTGTAATGAAACTATACACCAAGTTTCATCCCTCTCACTTAATTTGAACTAAAGTTATCGTGTCCCAAAGCATCAACCAATCAAATTGCTTATCTCTGCTTACCCTAAGCGGAAAATGCTCATCTTCGAACTCCATCAAGGCATTGACCTAATAAACACATACACCAAGTTTGAACATTCTAGCTCAATTAGGAAGAGAGTTATTGTGTCCCCAAAAGTGTGACAGACGGACGAACCTATTTTAATAGTCCCCCAACTTTCTCCGAAAGGCGGGGGACAAAAAACAGACAAACAGGAAGGAATTGTAATGCGAAAAGCAAAAACTAATAGTACTGTCTACATGCATTATACTTAGATCTCCATTTCCAGGTAGAATCCCATTGATAAGTATTTGAGCTTTCCACGGGCACATTTCTCAGATTAAAATCTCCACAGTGTTGTTTTACAATTTTTGCACATTCCCAGAATGTCCCTCGGTCAGTTTGTATTAGGTATTCATGGTCAACCGCATTGCCCACATATCGCTGTCGTAGAATGTTTTCAATTCGAGCAAAGGGTGTAGGTTCCACTGGACAGTTACGGTTGGGTATAGTTCTCTTGTACTCTTCTATCACCGCAACGAAAGGGTTGTCGCGTTTCAACTGGGGCAACCCTAAAATGTCCATATCTTCGCAGTACCTGTCATCGTTCATTGAAGATTCTGTTTGTGAAATTGGTTCTTTGGTAACAGCTACTGTTTGGGTTGTCTTGTCTAACTTTGACTTCGACGATTTCTTTGTGGGGATATCAGGAAGGGGGTGCTCTTTAGGCATTTTTTCCTCTGTAAGTGTCATGGTACTTCCGTTTGGTTGATGAGTCTGTTGTTTTTCTTTGTAACTCTGACTTCTGTACCAATCTCGCTTGAGTTTACTGGCAGATTTTCTCTTTTGTGGCACCGAAGAATAGAAGCCACTCCATGTTAACTCAACGCTAAAATTATTTCCTCTGTTTTCTGTTCTCCATTGGTTGGCCTCTGTTTCAATGTCCATGATTTTAAAAATCTCAGCCAATTTTTCAGGGATTAAAACATGTTCCATTGTGAAGTTGTCGTTTTGGGGTGGCGTGGTATACTCGCTATGACTTGTTGAGAGGTTGGGGTCTTGCTACACAAAACTTCTTCGCCAACTTTAGAGGTGTAAATTCTCTCTTCGGATATAACAGACTTCGAATGATTGTTGAATTCTTTAATATACCGGAACATAAATATACAGATATCGTCATACAGTACTGACAAGCCAGATACTGCACTTAGTAAGGGATCCTAACTAGTGACTGCCTTCAATGTACAATTTTTGTGATATTTAAGGCAAATCAGACAATAGGATGAAAGTAAAATTGATAAATGTTGTAATTTAAACTGACATGTCGATATATGAACAATGTATGAAAGATTAAACAATAATATAAATCAACAAAAACAATAGATTGGATTAACGTCGTTACCAATGGCGGCTTGACAAGTGATGACAGGTTAACGACTTACTAGCCAGTTGACTTTAAAAGTTGTTAATTTAAGAAACATTAAATATATTTGCCATTGGCAGATTATCACACCATTATAGTACCCCATAGGTGATTTATTTTACGAAATCAAGTTTTTTCAAAGATTGTTTCCCCACTTTCTATCATTTTATTGGAAATAACTACTCTATAAATACTTCCTTGGCAATGTATCTTTAATACCTTTCAAACATTATGAATACAAACAAAAACTGTAAATAATCCTACAAATGTCAACATATTAATAGAAAAATGTTTTTGTTGTAATTAAAATTGACGTAAAATTTAAAACTGTCTTTATGTACTTAACATAAAATCTCAACAGTACTTCTATTTGGAACCGGATATCAGAAATTTATGTAAAAAAATTAAATATGCACTTTTGTTGCAGGGAAAGAGAGAGAAATGGAGTTTAACGTCAACTCGACACAAACTCGGGGTCATTTCGGAACTAACATATGGTTTGATTTTCTTTATATAATTCGCTTGCGCGCAGGAGTCTTTAATGGGAGGACCCGGAGAAAACCCATGAGGTTGGACAGGCGACCCTACTCCTTGTCGGTGATGCAGGACGGAGGACCTGACAAGGACAGCGGTTTTGTTGTTCAGGTGGTAAGAAAACCCGTTGGCCCACACTTAAAGGATCCGTTGACAGTTGGAATTCGATTTCAGAGTAGGCCGTAGTGCCGCTGTCCGGGATGTAACAATCTAGCCCCCCAGCCCTTGTTCACCTACGTTGTAAAACAAGGCTTTTATGAGACGCCCCAATGGCCATATGTGGCCCTGTTAATTCATAATAAAAATTGACATCTTAAATTTCTGTCTTTAAAAATCTCAGCGTGTATGTAAGCCTATGTAATTTGGAGGCGATGATGACATCATGCATTGTCATCTATCAAATTTCCTTAACAGGAACCTGGCAAAACTCCAGCAGCCGGTCGACAAACCAGGAGATAATAGTCCATCTAATGTTTTATGATGAATTATATATCTTCAGTATATATAGGTTCAGAATCTTTTGCTGAACATTAAAGGACTGAAAAGACATGTGAATGAATCTTTTGTAAATACGTTATCACAATATGACATCATTAATCTGTCTGAAACTTGGTGTAGAACTACTGATGAGTTCGCCACTTTACTCCCTAATCATACAGCCTTCTCATTAGTTAGAAAATACAGGGGCAAAGGGAGATTATCAGGGGGGATTATAGTCTATATTAGGAAGAACATTGTTCATTTATTTATTAGAATACAATCTGATTTAGAAAATGGTATTTATTTTTTAGCCAGAGACACAATAGTTACAAATAATACTTTATTTTGTTTTGTTTACATACCAGATGAAAATTCTGTCTTTAAAGATTCGTACGAAGCGAATGGTATAACATATTTCGAAAATGATTTAGTAAATATCATATCTACAATTATTATATGGACATTTTAATAGCAGGTGATCTCAATTCTAGAGTAGGTGTTGAACAGGATTTTATATTAGACGATTCATCAGATTATTTAATCTGTAAGGATAGTTACGATGTGGATACATTTAATGTTATTAGGACATCAAAAGACGGTGTTCTCAATAAGTATGGTATATCATTATTAAATCTATGTCGAACATTTGGTATTCATATATTGAATGGGAGAGTCGATGGTGACAAAAACGGTGAATTTACTTTCATAAGTCATATTGGTCAAAGTGTAGTAGATTACGTTCTAGTTTCAAATAATTTATACCATAGAATAACTCACTTCACGATCTTATCATTTTGCGAATCAGACCACCGCCCTACATATTGTGAGTTGAGGTACGACGCTAAAGGTGTGCAACAAAATCGTCGGTCGATCAATCTCCATGGATCAAATTTAAGTGGAATTCTATGAAAAAATCGCAGTTTTTACAAAACATGTCCAACGAAAAGAACAAGCTCAAATTCTCTCTTCTTAATTCAACCCTTGAAGAAGGTCACATCGATAATGCTGTTCAACAACTGTCCGAAATCCTACGAGATTCTGCTATGTCTATGATCGTTAAACCTGCTATTAGTATTAGTATGAAAATTCAACAACCAAAATGCTGGAATGATGAGTGTTAAGAATTAAAGCTACAGAAATACAAACTTCTAGATATTTTTCGAATCACAAACTTAGAAGACGATCTGTTAATGTATAAAAAAGGTCAAAAAAAGATTCAAACTCGCGTGCACAAAAAGTCAAAAGGAACAAACTGAGCGTAAATCGAATGAGGTGATTCAAAGAAATGGTGAAGATTTATGGAAGAGCGTCAGGAACTTTTTGAAACGCAGTGATCGTAAGCCAAATATATCGGCCGATGATTGGTACTCGTACTTTAAAGACTTATTAAAATCGAGTCATTTTGAGACAGATGAACGCTTCAGTGAACTTGCTACTGAGACAGTTAGAAATCACATTCCGGTTTTCAATGAAATCTTAGACTCAGAAATCACAGCTGCAGAGATACGCAAGGCAGCGAATGATTTACCATCATCGAAAGCACCAGGCCCCGATGGCATCGTAAATGAAATGGTCAAGCATGCTATAGACGTTCTGTTACCATTTCTCTTGCTACTGTTCAATCAAATTTTAAATTGTGGTCATTTTCCCGTAGACTGGGGAACAACAGTTATCCATCCCATACTAAAGTCCGGAAGTGTAGATGAACCTGGTAATTATCGTGGAATATCTGATATCAGTAATTGGTAAATTATTCATAAGAATCTTGAATACCAGATTAACGAACTGGTGTTTAATTAATGATAAATTATATGAAGCTCAGGGGGGATATAGGAAGGGTTATAGCACTACTGATCAGATCTTTACGTTACAGGCACTCGTACAAAACTACCTCACAAAATCTAGAGGGCGTTTTTACGTAATTTATGTCGATTTTTCCCGGGCCTTTGATGGAATTCAACACCATATTTTACAATATGTACTGCTAAACAATGGCGTAAGGGGGAAGTTATTTAGTGTGATACAATCTATGTATCAACACCTTGAATCTTGTGTTCAAACTAACAACACAACAGTTACCGAATTCTTCAAATGTGACAGAGGAACTCGACAAGGATGTATGATCAGCCCATTGTTGTTCACATTATTTTTAAACGAATTAATTTGCATGTTAGATGAGTCTGATTGTCATGGGATATTTTATTAACCCTGATATTAAAGAAATATTATCATTACTTTACGCAGATGATATTGCTGTGGTAGGGGACACTGTTCCTAGATTACAATCTCAAATAAACTGCATCCAAACATTCTGCAAGAAATATGGGATGCAAATTAACTTAAGCAAAACAAAGGTCGTCGTATTTAGACGAGGTGGAATTGTCAAGTCGTATGAGAAATGGTTTCTCGATGGCTATAAATATTTGGGTATATTTTTTACATCAAAACTATGTTGGACCCTTGCGACAGACACCCTTGCACAGCAGGCCAGGAAGGCCTCCAATATGTTAACATATTATATCAAAAAGAACAATATTAGTATTAAAAAAAAATTCATTATTTTTATTCGATCGAATGATCGTACCAATATTAGAATATGCTTCTGCGATTTGGGGTTTTAGAAAGTATGAATCGATAGAAAAGGTGCAGTTAAGATTTCTGAAATCTATATTACACGTTAGTTCTAACACATGTAATTGTGCAGTATATGGTGAAACTGGTCGAGTACCACTCTATGTAAATACTATATATAATTGTCTTAAGTATTGGTTAAAATTACTATATTTACCAAATTCCAGATATCCTAAAGCTTGTTATGACTTATTGTACAATTTAGATTTAGCTGGACGGTCAACTTGGGCCAGTAATATTAAGCATATTTTATATGAATATGGATTTGGTTACGTTTGGCAAGAGCAGGATGTTTTTGATGTAAATGGGTTTTTATCATCATTTAAGCACGTCACGTCAACAATTATCATGTGATATGAAAGAGACGTCCAGACTACAAAATTATAGCTTGATTAAACACAATGTTAACTATGAACCTTATTTATCCAAGGTATCTGTGACTAAATTTCGACAATCCTTAACTCGTTTTCGATGTTCAAACCATGATTTGGCTGTAGGGACAAGACGCTGGAAAAATGTACCAAAAATTGAAAGAGTCTGTAAATACTGTGATGAAATGCATGATTTAAAAGAAACAGAGGATGAAATACATGTTATTGTTTATTGTAAATTGTATGATAATCTAAGAACCAAATTACTTCCAGAAATAGAGAACGAGAGACAACATTAAATAAATAGGGATATTTTTATTAGGGTCATGTCTGACGAAAATAATTATCGAAATTTAGCTATGTTTATTTATCAGTCATATGTTATCCGAAAACAAATTGATAATTGTAAATAGTTATGCTTATTTCGATTTATTATTATATTATATCAACAAATTATGTCTTTATTACCATTATTACTGTTATTTATCTCACATTTACTCACCGCACTTCTTATATGTTGTAAAATTTATGTACTATGGGCTGGAGGCCTTAAATACTGTGAATAAATTAATAAATAAAAAAATAAAAATCCGAGTGATGCCACCCTAGCACCCTTGGTGAAATTTTAATATTCAATATATGGCCGCCCTGAGGTATTTTCTGGTTATTTAGTGGGGTAAAATTTGTGACAGACTTGAAGGTGGTTTCATTAAGAATTCGCTCCCTGAATCCAATTAGCTTGGGTATTTCTGTTAAAAATATGACAGCTGGGGGTCACGGTGGCTAAGCGGATAAGGCGCGGGTTCGCTAGCCTGGAGGTCGGGTGTTCGATCCCTGCACTGGCCGAGAAAGTTCATCTCGATCTTCCGGCGTGAATTGCCCTTGTCAGTGATGCAGAAGGAGGGTCTGACAAGGACAGCTGCCTAGTCGTTCGGAACCGACGAAAAACCGAGGTCCCGTGTACATTGGAGTGCACGTAGAAGATCCCTTGGCAGTTGGAATTCGTTATAAGAGTAGGCCGTAGCACCGCTACCCGAGCAAAATTTCCCCCATAGCACATTGTATGGCGTATGCCCGTCTTCCATTAGCCCAGGTTAGGTGCAAAAGAGTAAGCCGTTAAACCCCATTTCAAAAAATGAAAATGACAGCTAATTCCGATACGGGACCAAGTTCAAAATGGAGGCCGATTTTGGCGGGAAACTAATAAAGTTCCATAAACTGTTGTATAACATAGGTTTTAGGGGGATTATACATGTGTGTAGATTCAGAATCCGGACGATGCCAATTATTCAAGATGGCCACCATGAGGCAGTTTCTGGTAATTTAGTTGGGTAAAATTCGTGACAGATTCTCTCGCACCTCGGTTTCAAGGTGGGTTCTATAAAAATTCGACCCGCTGAAGGTGACGGCTAATTACACTAAGAAGCCAAATTCAAAATGGGGGCTAATTTTGGCAAGAAACTCATAAAGTTCCCTAATAAGGTGTGTAATATATTGAAATACAGGTATTGGATGGATTATATATCTTCGATATGTGTAGATTCAGAATCCGGATGATTGCACCCTCGCGGAAATTTAATTATTCAAGATGGTCGTCCTGAGGAATATCAAAGCGCATTCGATTCAGCGGGTCGAATTGCTACCGAAACCACCTACAAACCGGAATTGGAGAGAATCTACTATGAATTTTACCCCGCTGAATAACCAGAAAATGAAATAATTAAATTTCCCCAAGGGTGCCTGGGTGGCATCATTCGGATTCTGGATCTAAACAATAAAGATATAAAATAATCAATAAAAAAAAACAACGTTAGGTGGACTATATTTCCATATCAAAGATAAAGTGGGGTTTGGCTGCTGGACTAATGATTTTGTTATAGGTTTCCACCATTATAACATTCTTTTAGATTCGAGTTTTACCTTATACTTTTTATTTCTACTTTTTACTTTATATTGCTTTTTGAACCCGATATCCTGCCATACAGTTTTAATATTAGATATAAGAGCATATCAATATGTACATAGCCATACGTATAATATGAGGATCAGTATGTCATATTGAATAAATGTTATAAATAAACAAATAGTTTTAAAATGTGATACTTTAAGTACCTTTAAGGGAAGGATGTTTTTTTCTGAAAAGATTCAATTTATTACTGTTGTTAAAGAGGGTGGCAATGCATTCCAGAGATTGAGTCCTTTTATGAAGCGTATACGGCAAAATTTCCCTCATAGCACACTGTATGACGTATGCCCGATGTTAAACCACATTTCAATTCATTTCATTTAATAAGAATCCACCGAAAATTGTATCCTATAGCGCATTCCCAAGGTTTTTGTACGATTGCTCCGGAACGGAAAGACGCCGAAATCCAAAAATCGATTCTCCCATGACCTCGATGTTTCCAACCAAATCTGAAAACAATCCGTTAAATACTACAGCACTATCCCGTTCAAAAGGTTTTCGGAAAAGGGGGCATAATTCTGGCACTAAAAGTCCCTGAACGTTGAACATCGATAGGGTTCGTCGTTTCGTGACCACGATGAAAATTGTTGACGGACGGATATCGACAAAATACGCACAAACTGAAATGTGGGTGTACAAAAAAGTGCATTGATAACAGGTGGATTAACGATTGTTAGAATTTACAATATGTCTAGTCCGGGGTAAATTTCGAAAATGTGTTTACATCTAGAATTAAGTCAATATTAGCTGTCGAGAAAGACGGCCAAGAACTTTAGAGTCACAACGGTCCCATAATGTAACACAATAAACTTTATATGGTTAACAATTGCCAATGTAAAAATAGGTTGCCAGGCAACGAAACATACGCCCACACAGCAGCCAAATCGTCCGGGCAGTCAACAAGAGTTGTCGCATATTAAGGAATTATCAGAAAATCATTAGAATTTGTTTGGTTTTTATAATCAAACGTTTTTTTTAAAATCAGATAATAATTGTGACCTCCAGAGGGACCACAAGCTAAAAAGGGTGATTTTTCGTACAATCAGGGGACATAATTCAGGAAGTAATGACCCGATGGGTGCAAATATCGAAAGGAACCAAGATCTTTGGGTTATAAACATACATGTCAAGTTTCATCAAAATCGGTTCAAAATTATGACCTCTATAAGGTCCACAACCTTTATATAACATATTTTCACACTATTCGCATACAAACAGCGGCCATTTTGTCCGTCAATTTTGGTCCGATTTTCCCAAATTCAAACTCAACCTTCAAACCATGGAATCGTGATATAATCAAACGGTTTTTTAAATCGAATAACAATTTTGACCTCCAAAGGGACCACAAGCTAAAAAGGGCGATTTTTTGGACAATCAGGGCCCATAATTGAGGAAGTTACAATCCGATGGCCGCAAATATCGAAAGGAACCAAGATCTTTGGGTTATAGACATATATGTCAAGTTTCATCCAAATTGGTTCAAAATTGTGACCTCTATAAGGTCCACAACCTTGATATAACATATTTTCACACTATTCGCGTACAAACGGCGGCCATTTTGTCCGTCAATTTTGGTCCGATTTTCATGAAATTCGAACTCAACCTTCGTAACCATGGAACGGTGATATAATCAAACGATTTTTTAAATCCGATAACAATTTTGACCTTCAGAGGGACCACAAGCTAAAAAGGGCAATTTTTCGGACAATCAGGGGCCATAATTCAGGAAGTTACGATCCGATGGGCGCAAATATCGAAAGGAACCAAGATCTTTGGGTTATAAACATACATGTCAAGTTTCATCAAAATCGGTTCAAAATTGTGACCTCTATAAGGTCCACAACCTTGATATAACATATTTTCACACTATTCGCGTACAAACGGCGGCCATTTTGTCCGTCAATTTTGGTCCGATTTTCACGAAATTCGAACTCAACCTTCATAACCATGCAACGGTGATATAATCAAACGATTTTTTAAATCGGATAACAATTGTGACCTCCAGAGGGACCACAAGTTAAAGAGGGCGATTTTTCGGACAATCAGGGGCCATAATTCAGGAAGTTACGATCCGATGGGCGCAAATATCGAAAGGAACCAAGATCTTTGGGTTATAAACATACATGTCAAGTTTCATCCAAATCGGTTCAAAATTGTGACCTCTACGCTGTTCACAAGCTAAAAAACGTGATTTTTCGTACAATCAGGGGCCATAACCCATGAAGTTACAGTCCGATACATGCCAATATCGAAAGGAACCGAGATCTTATGGTGATAAACCTATATTTTAAGTTTAATTGAAATCGGATAAAAATTGTGACCTGTAGACTGTTCACAAAAAAATGTGGACGGACGGACGGACGGACGGACGGACAGGGGCGACGACAATATACGTCCACATAAAAATGTGGGCGTATAAAAAGGGATTTGAAATGCAGCTTAAAGATATTTTATGACGGATTTGAAATAGTTTCTGGCTCAATAATTTAGAAATATACACGAAATGATATATTCGAATATCTGAGAGTTTTAATGATGAAGTGACTTCTACTTTTTCATTACGTAATTCTATGTATAAAGTAGCTATTGTCTGTCCCATGGTAAATAATAAAGGGATTTCTACGATTATGAACAAACTTTTCTACTTTGGTTATATTAAACTTACCTGTGTGTTTGAAACGAACTCCCGTTAAATAAAATCCATTATACAACTAAATATACCAACGAATAAAAAAGGTTCTCTCTTGTAAAATTAACTTCTCACAAACTTTGACACCGATAAATAAAAAAATGGAAGCTTATTACGTCACTTATCGGAATGGACCATTTCGTATAAGGGGGTCAAATCAATACTCTTTTACGACGGTTCAAATTTTGTGTTGGTGCGTTCGATTATTGGCGCCGCGCTTAGTCTAGCCACTGCGAATGCGTTCGGGTTACTTCTGGAAGTATCCCATTATTCAACATGGAAGCAAATAAATTATTTGATCGAAGTTATATTTGCAGATAAAGTTTAGGCGACGGAAGAATTATTGTTGACACTTTTCTCAGTAGTGTTGTGTTTATTTTATTGATTCTACATTTTGGTTTAACGATTTCAAGAATTAGAAAAATCCACTCAGCGTCGTTTCAGTTGCCCAAAGGCACGTTCGATCGCAGAACTGAGATGTTTATTAAATATTATTTTTTTCTTGATAACGATTCAGTTTCCCCAAATCAATGTATGGAGTCATAAGCCATGATGGCTAAAGAGAGCTGACTGGGTCCCCAAGTAGGAATTCTTCCTACTGAATTTGGTATCTGATTAGAGGAAAGTCTTCAAAACCCTAGCGTCATGTGTACACCCAGACCAGCCGATGTGAACATGTGAACCCCGATGATCACATAGCCTACAGCCTGGAGTACGACCGAGTGACCTTTTTGCGGTTTATGTATGATATTCGATAGTCCTTCATCTTGGGCGCCATAATTCGAATATGACAGCAATCCATACCACCGATTATTCCAATCCGGGAAATTTACAATATTTAGCAAAACCGTAATAAATTTCTTCACGTTTGTGGGGTAATGGGCAATTGCAACACGGACAGGAGATCTTCCTTTGTTCTTTTCGTTCAATAAGCAGATTGTTTTACCTCTACTAAACTCACTGGGGCGTAACTGTGCAATAACTAGACATTTTCAGTGTTATTGCACACTTTTGCTGGGTTACGCTAGTTTTAGTAGAAATCATATAGAGAAATGGGGTGGGTTTCCGTGCAATAACAACGATCATATTGAGCAGTTATCAGTATTACAATCATTTATATCACGCTTCATTCGCTACCAGGGTTAACACAGGTCTCTGTGTTAAACCTGTTAACTCATGAAAGCCGTGCTATAAATATAACTTGTTTTCATTCGAAACTGTGCGACATATACAGTGCATTTGTTGAATTCTATAATTCCAAATCTGTCAGGTAGTGAGCGAAATGAATCTATAGTGTGCAGCTATGGAGCTCGTTATCAAAGCTAACCAAAGGTTGTATTGGTTGAACGAAAATGTGATTTAAAGTATGCTCTGCATAATATGGGCTTTATTTCTCTTCTCTGGATTTAATAGTTCCAATGAGATACCAATGAAAAAGTCTAAAGTTTGTTGATGGATTATTGTCTGCTCGTTGTTATTTAACAGAACATCGAGCATAATTAATTGTTTGGTGGCGTTTATCTTCCATTTTGATATCCGAAGAAAGTGCCGCGCCGTTTGATTACCCATTCTCACTGCGCATGTCGAAACGTACTCGAGGATCCTGGCCGAGTAAGCACGGAGCAAATAATCGAACGCGACATGTATGAACAAGCTATTGCTCTGAGACCCAGTAATGAGTTTGGGCGTTTACAAACATAAATACACCCATAGTCCGATATTTTGTTTCCGCCTTGTATTAATTATTTGGTTAGAGAGTTCGGAGGGAAGTTTTTTCTTTTGAATTACATTTGTTTTACTGGCCTTGAATATCACCGTTGAATATTTTTAATATTTCCTGATGATGAACTTAAGCAGTCCCGCCAATTAACCTCGGCAATCTGCTGTGGACGAGGTAGGCCTAGTTACTCTAAGTAACGTAAATGTTTCGGCTCTGCTCTCCACTACGTCACTACTCCCCCTTAAAGACAACTAGTATGAAAATAAGGCTTTTCTCTCATCTCCGTTCTAAGACTATTTTGGAATCCTTGCCGTCTATTTTTCACCGTGATTCTGCTTTAGTCGCCCAAAGGAATCATTTCTTGTCACATCCGAAATTCGTTTACGGTAAAATTCCATTCCGAAATTTGGAATAGTGGCTGAGCATTAGATTGAAAATAGCGGCTGCATTCAAATGAAAGTTGTTTATCTATTTGTATCGCATAATTCTACATGAAAATAGTGTTGGATTTTTATAAATTTGTGTCGGATGTGACAAGAAATGATTCCTTTTGGCGACCAAAGCAGAATCACGGTGAAAAATAGACGGTAAGGATTCCAAAATAGTCTTAGAACGGAGATGAGGGAAAAGCCTTATTTTCATACTAGTTGTCTATAAGGGGGAGTAGTAACGTAGTGGAGGGCAGAGCCGAAACATTTACGTTACTTAGCGTAACTAAGGTAGGCCTAAATTCCGATGTATTTTACATTTGCCTCGGCAAAATTAATAGCCGAGGCCATTGAATCATTGAATAGGTATATACGATTTTTTTATAGATAAATACCAATAATTATTATCACCAAATCATACCGCGCATCGGTTTAATTATCGGTAGATTGTTCCATATCTTTCTATTTCTCTTTAAAAATTATTTCTGGTGTGTTCAGAATTTTATAATCGTGTAATTCACAAGGCTGTTTATCCATAAGATTGTATTATCAGTTGTTAACCAATTTTGAAATCCACGGAGAATGGGATTTTCCGATGGCATTTCGTAGATCGCGATCGTGTCCCAGCTAATCAACGCTTTGAATTATATTGCCGTAAAAGGTACCATGTCGTATGAGTTATTGTATGCTACACAGATGGTTAAATTTAGTGCCGCGAAACTTGCACGAATTTTCCTCGCGGTCTTCATAATTAACACACAAAACAAATAATACACTCAATCTGTGTGACTTTTTGTTTTAAATACATTTTTATAAAGACGATAAACGATGTTTAGACATCCCGAACTGTTCTTATCAAGAATGTTTCGATTTCAGTATCTGTCGAATGAACAAAAACAAGTAATTTAATCAGGAACATTAATGATATGAACAGTCGGAACGTGAATAAAATATGGAAATTATTGAGAAGCGGTGGTCTTTTTCATACGAAATATGATCAATTAAAATTATCAAATAAAGTGTGTTTATTTATATATGTTAGCCAAAAAGTTGACTATGATTGACTGGGCTGTAATGTGTTTTATAAAAATATATATAATATACACGGGTGAAATTACGGGGTGAAAAGCAATATTATACATGTATTTACGAGTATTCGTATAATCGGTAAATAAAATTTAGTAGACTGACAATCAAATGGTTTAAAATTAATGTCATTGTCTCCAGTTGCTATTTTCTTGCCCAAACTCAAACGATCGAAAAGGCAGTGTGCTGTTTTGATTACAACACACGTGGTTATCATAAATTACCCCCTTCAACATAATTACGATGGTTTAGTTCATAACGTCACGAGTATAATGTTGTGATGGACACAGACGAAAATACAAACAAAAACATTGACTTTTCAAGAGAGAACCTCTTTTTTCCGTTGGCATGTTATAATTGTGCAATAAATTTTATTTAACCGGAGGTGATTTTAAACACATAGGTAAGTTTATAATAACTTAAGTAGAGTTGTTTGTTCATAATCGTAGAAATCCGTTTGTTATTTACCATAGGACAGACAATAAGTCTCTAACTCAATATGATTCAAAGTCTCCCACATTGAAAACACAAATTATTGGTCATTTACATCAACATTGATGTTGTGATCTTACCGGGAAAATATCCGAAATGTAAGACAAAATAAACATTTTACCATAATGCGTTTCAGCGGCATTTGTTACAAGGAATCCGAAGAACGAGGCTGGAAATGGCTTATTTCGCTGAACAGAACTGATTAGAAATTATGTGTCAAAACGGAAACACTTGAATGTATATCAGTTTATATACATTCGGCTTAATAATTTGCGTTGCGACCAATTTTTGTCAATTTCTAGGTCCGAAATATTAGCGATTTAGCTTTTTAAAGTAGCAAGGAGAATCTCATGTTTTATCACACCAGCTGTGTCTGCCACCAAGAGCTAAGCTTTAGAGGATAGATACAATGGTAAATCATTCATAAAAATAATATGGGTCCCAGTAATGATCCTTTGGGTACGCCGTGATAAATAGCTGTATTTTCGGACATGTACCATTAACAAACGTGTACCCACTTTTATTTTAATTATGATTCTACAAAAAGGATTTAATTTGTAGAAAATGTTAATGTTTTCATTTGCATATAAGAATATTATGATTAAAATGTATAGATTCCAAACTTACAATCGTCATTTTTACCCAGCCTATCAGTTGAGATTTTATTTATGTCTGCCCTATATTATCCGGAAGATACAATGACATGTTTTGGTTGTATCAACCAGCCGCTCATGGTAGCTACAATCCGGGTATAACAGGGTACTATGTGTTTATAGCACACGTTGATTGTAACATCCACAATCCACAATATGCACTGTAACGATAAGATGAAACAGCTATAAATGACGGGACCATCTGATTAGGATTGGAATATACTATCATTTCATCTATCCCAACAAACGTTCCTTGTCCATTAGCTATACCAGAGTTACCCCAGTCGATCCAGAAAGGACGGAATTTATTACAGTCAAATGCCGGCCCAAAGTTGAATCTCAGATTACCTGTATCTACATTTCTCCGTAGTACAGAATAACTATTTAGTCCGGCACCTAATACGATTTCGTACATTATGCTCGACTGGCTGTTATTTTGAAACAATCCTATTTTAGACACAAAATGTCCAAGACGTTTGGTTAAGTACTTCAGTAAAATGTATATATGGCGATCCCATATAAACGTTTGAATTTGAAGTTGAAAATGATATTTTTTCTCAAATGGCAATAGTGAATTATAAGTTTAATAGGATTATTCGTTAGCAAGGTGGGACTGTTTATAGATACAATCTAATTTAGGGCTTGATTATAATACATTTAAAAAATATATTTTAAAAATATGAAATTGCAACTTTAACTATTCTGTGATTTAGTAGTTTCTGATCAGTTCATTTCATCACGTTAGAACGGCCATTGTACACAAACAGAATCTCATAATTGTTAGTGTAATTTAACTACTAAGTAAGGTTCTAAAGCTACACCATAAAACTGTAAAATATACATGTATACACAATAGTAACAACCACGCTTTAACAACATCGGTCAAAAAACAGGGTAATATAAGTCTAGTGATGAATTGTTATTCCCGGAAAAATTCAAACAAGCTCTGTTGTTAAAAAACCAAACATTAAAAACTCCACAGCGTTTACCTCTGACTTTGATCCGTGGGATGTCGCCTATATCAACGTATACTAGTTGATGAAAGCGCGATTATCAAAGTAACATAACTACGTAATGCAATCCTAGTTAGCGTTATGTTATATTGGTGTGGTTTCCCCTTGTCAGTGGACAGCTGCCTAGTCATTCGAATGGAAGGAAAAACCGAGAGAGAGAGAAATTGGGTTTAACGTCCACTCGACACAAACTAGGTCATTTCGGGTCGGGACTAAAATATGGATTAATTTTATTTCAAAAATTCACTTGCGCGTATAGGTCTTTAGCAGTGGGAGGAAACCGGAGTGCCCGGAGGAAACCCACGGGATTGAGAAGACGCCCCTATCTCCATGCCACATTACGCTCACACCAGGGATCGAAACCACAGCCGCAAGCCAAAGGTGACCGGCCAGCTAGAGGTCGAAGCGCGGCACTAGGCTATCACAACCCCCCGGAAAAACTGAGGGCCCTTGTATACATTGGTGTGCACGTAAAATATCCCTTGGCAGCCGGGATTTGATATAAGAGTATGCCGTAGCGCCGCTGCCGGGGCAAAATTTCCTTCAAAGCGCCCTGTATGGCGTATACCCGTCTTTAATAGCCTGGTCAGATTTCATTTCATTTTATACATTTAAGACCGTTTTCTTTGTTACCTGTCTGTCACATTTAACTACAGTTACACGGGAACAAGTATCTCTTTCAAACCGAAGCGTTAAAATCCGTCTTTCTCAGACATTTTAAATCGGAACAGCTGTGACGTCTTGACGTAATAAAGGGCGGGGCTAAATATGTGGTGTATAACAAGCAATCAATCAAGATATGAACTATCCATTTTTATTTTTAAAAAACACCATTAGGCTAACTAGCTCTATAGACAACATTTGCCGATAAACGAAAAGTTGTGTCACTACCAGGTATGTTTAATTAATCCTAATTGTAGAAAAAATAACTTATTTTTGAGATGTTACATGGATAAAAAAAGAAATTATGTCTGCCCAGTGAAACTAAAGGCATGCAATATAGTTCAAAATAAATATTTCTCGACGTATTGAGCTGCATTCCCGTAGGTAGGGCAAATCATGGAGTGAGGTACATGTATACGGTCGTTACGTCTGTACTCTTTTTTCCAGAGGAAAACTCTTAAACTATTCGCTTGCTGTAATGGTGCCTTTTGAAATTATTATTTTTATGATGGTGCGCCGTTTGGAAAGTGTTCTTGCATTCGGATCAATAGATATACGGACGTGTCCTGTCTTGGCAACCATTCGGAAGTTATTTGTATTATAATGACACTGCCCAGAACAACATATTGAACTTAACAGATCGACATCGCAAGTCATTATATATGCATATTTATATAACATTTATGGATTGAGAATAAAGATAGGTACTTCGGAAGTTTTTTCTCTGCTGATTTTCAAAAGATTTTATTTATATTGTTACAGAAAAATACAAAGGGACCTATATCTGGAATCGTTTCATTGTTGGATGTGTTTTGATTAATGATAGTTTGCGCAAATTACCAATGGTTTTAAAAGTGCTAAGCTATATTTTGTATTTTGCCTATGGTAAGTATTTATGTTTAAATTATTAATATGCACGGGGGGGGGGGGGGGTCAGTGGATTTGTCCGTTGTTTGCATGTCTTCATTAGCCATTAAACCTCATTAAAGGGACAATAACATTCTTGCTGGCTTGGTAGCTCCAGAAATAAATAATACCCTTATTCTAAATACTAGATGTTTAAAATGTCCTACCTGTTGTGTAAATTATCCATTACAACCTATTTTATTTGTCCAGAGGGTTCGAAAATATTTTAAAATCCAAGTCACATTTGAAAAGGTTTACGTTAGACTTTTCAAATCAATTGGTTGAATTTTTCCAATTTTTTAAATTAGGTGTGTTAAGATGAAATTTATATCATCATTTAATTGGAGTATTCTAAAATTCTAAGATTTGTTGACCAGAATGAAGATTGGGACATATTTTTCAGTTACAACAAGAGTGTTATTGCGGTTTGCTATAATATATATTAAATAAACTAGATAATGAAAAGGGGATAATGATATTTTTGGTCGAATTACTTCATTCTGGGCAATAGGTAGATTTAGCTCTTGTATATTGCATCTTTAATGGTTACATAATATTGTTATAATTTCCACAATTGTTCTACTAATTTTCGGTGTACAACAAATGTTATTTTGCAGATTAAAAATGAACCGTCGAGCACTGATTATTATTGTGTCAATGGCAAACATTCTAGTTATTCCTGCCTTGTTTTTGAAAGTACCATTGGGATCGCCATACATACATTTTACAAAAGTACTGAACGAAACGTCTTGGGTATTTTTTGTTAAGTCGTGTCGAAACGCTAAAATAGGACTGTTTCAAAATGACAGCCAATCGAGCGTTGTGTACGAAGTTGTATTAGGTGCCGGACCAAATGCATATTCAGTAATACGGGGTAATATAAACAAAAATCAACTAGAATACAACTATGGACCGGTTTTAGACTGTGATAAATTCCTTCCTTTCTGGATCGACTGGAGCAATTCTGGTATAGCTATCGGACAAGGAACTTTTGTGGGTATGAATCAAATGATGGTGTATTCAAATCCTGTTCAGAAGATTCCGGAATATTTAGCAATTGCAACGTATGCTAATACGGCGAGTGGATTGTGGATGTTACAATCATCATGTGCAAAAAACGGAATAAAATAAATAAAGGTCAACTTAAATCCACACAGGGGCCGTCCCTTTTAAACCAACTGACTAGAAGCATTTGCGGGCATGGATCAAATGGTGGTGTATCCAAATCAGACGATTCCGTTATAATTAACTATAATGTAACCTTGCGTTGCCACCAATGGATGTTACAATCATAATGTGCCATACGATGCATATGCTATGAATGTCTTGTTCCCACTACAAAAAGATCGTGTAAAAGTTGGGAGTGTAATTATCAAAACAGCACAAACAGATCACATGTGATTGTCGGACTATCAATTTATAACATTTGGAGAACTGAATCGCCCATGAAGAGGTTAAACAGATTTCAAATATGAAGTGGCACCAGTGGAAGGTCAGAAAGGGTAGGCCTACATAAAGAGACATAAGAAGAAGCTAATAATGGTGGTCACCAGGCCAATGGTTGAAATACAAAATCTGTACTAATATTTGTGACTGTCGTCTGTCCAGCCCGTCTTCATTAGCCCAATCGGAGTAAAATAGTGGGACGTTAAACCTCATTTCATTTCACGGTTAGCGGCTACACGAGGGCTGTTCCGGGGCTGAAATTTATTAGATAGGGGTAGCTCGAAACGTGGAGTAATATAAGATTGATCAGGGTTACAAATGATACTCTATTCGAGGCTCTGAGCAAGTAAAATTAGGTTCAGTTTCAAAATTTTCAACACATATCACAGTTTGCATGGGAATAAATATATTTATATCTTACTTCAAGTTTTTCTGTATTTTGGAGTGACATGAAACCACGTGATTCCGATTCGGCGGCCATTTTAAGATAAACAGAATTTTGGCATAGCAGTCGGGTTTAATCAAATGATATAATTATACGGTAAGGTTTCACCTTTATTTCAATGGGAATTGGTTTATTATGTGTTAAGTTATGTACAGTAGTTTAGAGTCCGTGTAATTGGAAATTAAGGTAGTTATAGGCCAGTAACTTTATTCAAGGGAAGGCCTTAGGACGGTCCACTGCTGTGGCGGGATCAAGACGGAAGACACTAGTAGTGGAACCATTTCTTCTAATCATTGCCTAGTAAAACATATATGTGACCCCTAATGAGGAGTGCTCTAGTAAAATACTATGTATGACACGCCTATTACCTACGGATAAATGGGAAGACGCATGATAATAATAATTCCGCATTTAAAGGCAGAGATGCGACAGGGACAAAAATCACTTTGTTGATCTTTCATCTACCGTGAAATATTCATATCTTGTGACGTTCGTTTCAAGAATCAATAAAGTCAATTTATATATGAGCTTTCGTTTAAAGCCGCATGCCGTCAACAAACCTTCTGTGGGGTTGCTTTTGTTTTCAATTACGGAGATGTTAGTCTCTCGCATCACCAAGTTTATTTTAAAACCGCAATAACGTTATGTCCAGTATATTATTATAGAAAATAATATAAGTAATTGAATAGTAATAAATAATACAATGTAAAAGTAATCATCATCATTGCCATTTGTTTGTCTCATACGTCAAGGGAATTTAATCTTTCAAAACTCACCGACCATATTAAGGAAATTGCTGTTTGAAAGAATAGTGTAGTTTAGAGTTAAACTAATACAGATCGATATTAGGTCATCAAACAGGACGGACATTGAAGAAGCCTGCGCGTAGAATCGGGGGCTCTTAACCAAACTTAACGTTTTCACGTAGTCTTGAAATGGCGTCATTTTTGGTGAATTGGTAAGGCTGATACGCGCTTAATTTGTGCATAAGCTCGAAATACCAGGTTATATTCCGGAAAGCGCCAATAACAAAGAGTCTATAAAATAAGGGACCCATTACGGTACCCGACCGAGAGGCCGTCCGTGCTTTCAAATGCCACTTTCGACACTTTTTGGGGGGATTATCCATATCCATGTCGAATGTAGTTGTTAAGAGTCAAAATGTACCCGAAAAGCCATTCGATCACGGTGTTGACCAAGAAAGTTCCTCGGGGCAGTGGTGTTGGATCCAACACACATACTCCTGATCTTCTAACATTGATGCCTGCAAATCAGAAATATTGTACGGGGGCGGGCATTAGACCCAACATACATACTCTCGATCTTCTAACATTGCTGCCTGTGAGAAGTGTATCTCATTTACTCACTCTGTGTGTGGCGTGGAGTCAGCGCACAAAACCTTCAATAATATACTTAGACGTTCCACGGAATTACGAATTAATGTTTCCCACGCTTTGAATTAGTCGGATGTGTAATTTGTTGAGAATGCATATTGGCACAAACTAGGTCATTTCGGGACAAACACATGGTTCAATTTTATTTTAATTATTGGTGGGAGTAGATGACGTCTTCCGATTACATTTTCAACTATCGCGCATCCCGCACACTCTGTGTTATTGAGAATGCATTTGGCACACCGTTGGAGATTGACGACACTGGTTGCGCCCTGTCTGGAGGAGCAGTTCACTTACTCTTTAAACCCTTCTTCTTTGGTTCCTAATTTTAAACTAAATGAAAATATTCAATTTCTTTGGTCGATATGCTGAAGAGAAAATATCAATGCGCCATATTGCATAACAAGTGCGAGCTGTACTTCTTGTGCACGTAATCACACTCAAGCACTACTGATACACTGAGCAGGTACGCAAGAATTATGCTTTCCGCAGAATTTGTATCCACGCTTTGTGATAATTAGTACTGTGCCCTTGCCAATTACAGAACATTAACCTGGTTTACCAGAACACAACTTTCATGGGAAACAATTACTGGTTTTATTCTAAAAGCACGACGTTTCGACAAGTATCCTCTTAACGTTATCAAGTACAATGATTGTTTCCCATAAAAAAAAATGTGTTCTGTTAATGTGTTCCCCAATCACTAAATGTCACTTAAAGATTTTGTTTAACCTGGTTTCTTGAGGGCAGTCTGCGCGTTACCAACCAAACCCCACGTCATGTGCGTGTCAAAAACATGTACGCCCGGCTAGGCTTTAATTCCAAATTCAAATCGCAAGGAGAATATCATACGTCTCTGATTTCAAGTGCTTATTTTAATTACTCACATCCATGTATTATTTACACTTACATAAATAACTCTAAATATGTTGGTTTAATTACACTTCAGTAATTGCCAGTTTCATTGTTTTTTTCTACCCTATTTTACTTGTTTGTATGCTTTGTTCTCATTTCTAATTGGAAAATATCAGAAACAACTAAAATCAATATCACACAGGAAGAAACAAGGTTTAATTGCAAAAAAACCCGCTCCAATTACTTGCTCAAAACTATTGATTAATTATGATAGAATATCGAACTTGCTTCCGAAGTGTTGCATCGATCATAGACCAGAGAGATACCTCAGTAGTTATTTTGGCTCCAATCTTCATCTTGTCAGAAAATGTTTCAAGATCAATGCACTGATTGACAAGTATAACGTCATTCCTTTAATGAATTACTTACACTTGATAACACTCCCTCACTGTAAAATACATTTTTATCATCAATAGTAAATCTTATAGACCGCCATTTCCAACATGTGGTATACTGTTTTACCATGCGATTCACATCCAGTACTCAAAAAGACTAATTAAAGATACATTATGGGAGATTAGATAACGAGTTGGCAGTTCCCGCTACAATAGTTAAAAACTAGCTAATGTAAAGACAATTTGCTGAAAATTTAAGTCAAATTGATCCATTATTAACTTAGAACTAAGCGAATGAAAGTTCCGCTTAGCCTCGGTCATCATTACTAAAGTTGGTAAGACAAAACCAGTAGTCTCGGTTATCCATTTTTATTGGTAAATCACGAAGGAACATTTTTCAGCGAATCGAACTACAATCCAACAAAAATCTCATGCTAGCCTCGACATCGAGAGTTGATTATGGTCTGAATAAGTTAATTAATGTCTAATAGTTGTTATAACATTTCAGGCACAAAGAAAGACCTACAATAGGCAGAGTTTGCTCTTGCATAATTCATGTTTAAACCGTTTCAATTTTATTAAATGAAAGCAGAAATTAATACTTCTCAAAATTCTCGAAATATACATAGGGTTTTCAACTAAAATTTAGGTCGATTTAGGTCTTAAAATGTCGGTCAATGAGATTAGTGACCGATCTCATGTGGAGGTTATTGTCGACAGTGTAAGTTTAGTATGATTGTGTGTGATGGTCGAGTGGATGTCAGGATATGTTAAGTTCATATTCCTGTAAATCGTTTTAAAATGGTGAGGACACTACGAGGTGGTAATGTCTATGTAAAAGCGTTCAACAACGTCACCGAAACAATAATTCCCAGCTATCTAGACAGTTCTACCGGTATACATTCTTATACTTTCCGGTCATTGAGTTCTGTGTAAGCTTTATTGGATCCTTACTGGGGTGCAGATGTTTCGTTTTATGGCTAACATTGTTGTATGCCTTTATCTCTTTCGTACATTATACACTACAAAAAGACAAGGCCACTATTCATTTCATAAATACTGATTTAGACACGGAATATAATAAATGTAATACCCCAATTCTACGAAGAATGACATTACTTATTAAAATGGCATTACGTGAAAGCTAAATATTGTATTGTTACATATAAGTTATTATTTTGACATTTATTCACGAGTTAAACACAGCAAATAATCAGTATAATACCCTAATTCTACCCAAAAATAAGATTACTTATTAAAAAAGGCATTATGTGTGAGTTAACTGTTACATAAGTTGTTATTAATTTATATATTTATTCAGACGATAAGCTCATAATCGAACCCAGTGAAAGTAACCATTCCTAACCGAGAGCCACGTTGGCTCAGTGAGTAAGGTGTTGGCTCGTGGTTCCTCGTTGTCAGTTGTGCTGTCGCTCTGTACGAAAAACGGATGTCCCGCGTACACATTGGCGTGGTGCACGTACAAGATTCCTTGACTATTGGAATTCGATATGAGAGTAAACCACAGTACCACTGTCCAGGAACAGTTTACCTCGAAGCACACTGTATGGTGCATGACCGTCTTCATTAGCCCTTCAAAACTTCCCTCAGAATTAAGTGATTCGGCAGACATTTTCGATGTATTCTCTTTTCGAACTGTTATAATAAGAACGACCGTCTCTTTCTCGACAATTTGCATAATGCCTTTTTGGCACATCTTTCAAAGTTGACTTATTCCTCTGATGTTTATCTTTCCAACTTTATTGTCACTGAATATTGATTTATTGATGTAGACATATTCACAAGGGTATTACTCATTTATAATTTATACTCCCGAAATAACCACTTGTGATGTCATATTGAAAATCAACGTCTGTCAATCGATGTGCAATTGTCCATGGAGAAATCAGTACAAGCTTCACGTCAAGTTTCACAACATAAATAGCACTTAGTTCCAGCTTTACAAATAGTTTTCGACTTGCAGTAATTTGTTTATGCAGGTATACTATTCAAAAAAAGTAGGGGATATTTGATTTTTAAGTGTTATTAAAGTCACCTAATGAAACTGACGAAGAAACAAATGACAAAATGAAATGAAGTTCACATTCATCGATTTATTCCAAATGATCGTTAGACTAAGTAAGGCACAGACTGACCATTATAAGGGTAAAATGATACCCGGGGTCAAACAGCAAAGTTACCACAGCATCACAACAAAGTCAGTAACGGGTAAATCCTCCTCTGTTTGCCAAACAAGCATTGATCCGACGTGTCATACTCCTAATGAGACGTCTAAGGCCATTTTGGTCCAGATTGTCCCATTCCTGTTGCAACGCAGCAGTAAGTTCTTGGACATTGGCAGGACGTTGTTGACGTTGACGTAACCTCTGTCCAATCATGTCCCAGACATGCTCGATGGGGGAGAGGTCGGGACTCAGTGCTGGCCAAGGTAATGTGGTGATGTTCTGTTGTTGGAGGTAACCTGTAACGATCCTGGCCCTGTGACATCTTGCGTTGTCATCCTGGAAAATGAAACGGCGGCCATGACGTCGTGCGAACGGCACAACATGGACTGCCAAAATGTTGTCCCGTAGTACTGGCCTGTAATACGCCCTGCAACAACATGTAAAGCCGTTCTTCCAGCAACAGTGATGCCTCCCCACACCATAACAGAACCATCCCCAAATCGAACATGTCTGATGACGTTAACGTCTTGGAAGCGCTCGTTTCGGCGACGCCACACCCTCCTACGTCTGTCCAAAAAATCAACAGTGAACCTTGACTCATCTGAAAACATCACATTGCTCCAGCGTCGATTATCCCAGTGTTGACGATCCCTACATCAACGACGTCTTGCCTGAATGTGATGATCTCTCAAACAAGGGATCACGCGAGGACGTCGGGCGCGAAGGTGACCCCTATGCAGTCGATTTCGAATCGTCTGGCCACTCACTCTCACACCAGTGTCTGTTTGAAGACGAGCGCTGATCTGATTTGCTGTGATGACACGATTTCTCAAGGCCAAGGTACGGATAAATCGATCCTGGGCTTGAGTTGTCGCCCTTGGTCGACATGAGCATGGTCTGTCCTGCACAGATTGTGTATCACGGTATCTGGACCATAGCCTGCTTATGACAGACTGAGAAACATTCATCGTCCGCGCCACAACCGCCTGTGTTGTGCCGATCTGTAGCATGCCAAGGGCACGTAACCTTTCATTTTGGGTAAGCCGACGCATATCAAAATTTGTTTTCTGGTCACTAAAACAATTAAACTGATGTTTCCACCCTGGAATTCAATGCCACAATGACTGTAACATTCAAAGTCAGAGTCGTGCAAATCTTGGGTTGGACCCCCATGATGATCCCAAGCATCACCTGCATTCCATGCGGTAGCTATTGGTGCGTTTGTGCGTCACATGTAACTGGAAATGTTTCTTCTGTTGGGTTCTATAGTGCCTTTTTTCGTAGTCATTTGCATATTTTAGTATTATGCCCCCAAAATCAAATATCCCCTACTTTTTTTTAATAGTATACTTAGGCAATGGTCAAATTTCTTTGCCTACAAGACCAGGGGCAGATTGGGGCCGGGAACCGGCCCGGGCTCCCGTGTCAGAGCGGTCCCTTTAACTGACAGCGGAGCCAGGTTAGGAGGGGGGGGAGGCTCGTCCCCTGGAAAATTTTGAAAAATGAATCCCACATATGCGATTTGGTGGCATATCTGATTATTTCTGTCAATATATTTCATAAGTCGATTAGCTTAGGCCAAAACCCCGACGTGCAAGTAATTTACAACCATCAACCTGTGAAATTATCATATTGTCATATTATTAATTAACGTATTATCATTGTATCGTCAAGAGTCAAGAGAATTTAACTGGTTAAAAAATGGGACTAGTTGAGAAAATTTTGACCATTTGATTAATCAGTTAGGAATATTAAACAAGTAAGAATATTTTCATTGAAAAGTGAATCCCACATATGCGATTTGGTGGCATATCTGATTATTTCTGTCAAATAATATATTTCATAAGTCGATTAGCTTAGGCCAAAACCCCGACGTGCAAGTAATTTACGACGATCAACCTGTGAAATTATCATATTGTCATATTATTAATTAACGTATTATCATTGTATCGTCAAGAGGCAAGAGAATTAACCAGTTATGAATATTAAATAAGTAAGAATATTTTCATTGAAAAATATCCCCTTTTTGTCGCCTTAAGCGCTAGTTGATTCCTCCTGTGATGAAAGGCCACGAGTAAATAGGGGGGTTGGGATGGCCTAGTGGTCTAGAGTGCCGCGCTTCGACCTCTAGCTGGCCTGTCACCTCTGGCTTGCGGCTGTGGTTTCGAGCCCTGGTGTGAGCGTATGTGGCATGGAGATAGGGGCGCCTTCTCAACCTCGTGGGTTTCCTCCGGGCATTCCGGTTTCCTCCCACTGCTAAAGACCCCTACGCACAAGCGAATTATTGAAATAAAATTAAACCATATGTTAGTCCCGAAATGACCTAGTTTGTGTTGAGTGGACGTTAAACCCCATTTCTCTCTCTCTCTCCCCACGAGTAAATAGTAAATTGTCGGGCGACAGTGTCGGGTGAATCCGATGAAATTTTCGGATGAAATTCAGAATCCCCATTTCAGGATTCCGAATTCTGGCCCACGCCCAGCACACCCGGCCCAGAAAGTCTATTATAGCAGCCCATTCCAGTGTTGGCGTGGCGGCCCGTTAAAGCCACATACAACATGATCATCATCGCCAGTCCAATACCCCCCTCCCCATATAATGTTCAGCAGAAAAGGCTTTTTCTTTACACGAATTGGACAAAATTATTTGTTTCATTTTTTTGTCCGACCGGCCCTTCGGTCGATCGTTCATCAGAAAAGATATTTTAGACGAATTGGACAAAATTATTTTTTTCATTTTTTGTCCGACCGCCCCTGTACAAGACTTTCTTAGTTGTTTATAGCCTAGCTCACATGCAACCCGCCATACGTGTTCAACACACACTGGTCGTATGGATTGGTAGCTCGCTGACCATACTCAAGTCGCAGAACATCCCCAAGAAACCAGGTGTGTGTGTGCAGGACCAAAGGTCTCTGTGGCTCGTCTGCAATTTTCTAGGGTTACGAACACACACAAACGATATCAGGGTTTCCATCCCGCTTTTACCACGCTTATGACGATTTTGACGCGCTCTGAGACCATTTTCATTCGCCGTAGCAGCACAGTAATGACGCCAACCCAGTCTGACGGGGGATAACTAAATATTTTGCCCGTATACTACCCGTGGGTTGTGAGCTAGACTTAAACTAAAGATTCCGTGAAATTCGAACAATACTTTGACAATTAAATCCTAGTTGACAACGCATTGTACGCGTTTTGACACGCGCGGGTTTTAGGGTTTGGTAGCAGACCCGCTGCAAGAAACCGCTTTAAGATTCTATGGCGAGTTTGTGATCGTTAGCTTATTTAGATTATATGTATACTACCACATGGAATTAACGACATTTATTTTCTAATTCAAAATTCTGATATACAGTATTGACAAAAATATCGGATTATTAAAATTTAAAGACTTTAAGCAATAATGACGTAATAAACCCAATATGTGATATTAAATATCGTGAAAGTGATAGGAAAAAAGAAGCGAGATATTTTGTCAACCATGCGTCCGATATCTCGTTCTATAAAAAGAGAGGCTTTAGAAAAACTTCGATCCCTTTGGTAGCCATCTTTACTGCCATAATTTATCCCTTCTTTAATTCCCGACACGTCATCATATTGTCGACCTGTATAAGACGCTGTTAATGAGATAGTGGACATCTGAAACAATAAAATAAATCAATACAAATAAACATAAATAATCACCCGAAAGATTTTCAACATAGTAGGATCAGGAAAACATTGTGAACCAATAATGTACTTTTGTTGTTACAACTTAAAGAGACAATAACACCCTTGCTGGCTTGGCATCTCCAGAAAATAAATAATAGCCTTATTTTAAGTGTTAGACGTTTAAGTGTCCTAACTGTTGTGTAAATTATCTATTACATCCGATTTTACTTGTCCAGAGGGTTCGAAAATATTTTAAAATCCAGGTTTACGTAGGCTTTTCAAATCATTTAGTTGAATTTTTCCAATTTTTTTTAAATTAGGTGTGTTCATATGAAATTTGTATCATCAATTAATTGGAATATTGTAAAGTAATACAATTTGTTGACTAGAATAAAGATTGGGACAAATTATTCGCTTACAACAAGAGTGGTATTGGTCCTTTAAAGAAGTTAATTAATGTTTTTAAGTACTAAAGGGGAACTGTGTATACATGTCCATAAGGGCTTGTTGTCCAGATATATAATGACCTTGACAAGGAGTGATGAACGTGTATTGTTATAATTAATATTGTAATCTCTAGTTAATGATATTATCCTCGATTTTGTGAACAATGTACAGAGGCGGATCCAGAGGGGGATTTTGGAGTCTAAACCCCACCCTGCGCAGCTACATAAAAATTTGTAAAACAATACTTTATGAGAAAAGTGTAACGGTAGTCTGCTTTATCCTCTATCATCAGGTGGTGGAATGGGTTTGGCATTCAAAGTGCGAAATAATGATATGTGTGATATCACATTTAATGCTTTGCATCGATGAAAATGAATCCCAAAGTGACCCTATCAATTCATTGGCATCCATTGGGGCCCTCTCTTTAAAACGCTTAATGTGCATGCATGTCTACGTTATTTAGAGACGATGATGGCATCATGCATGGTCAAGTGTTAAATTTCCTAAACAGGAGCCTGGCAAACCCCCCTCCTGCAAAAATTCCTGGATCCGCCCCTGTAATACCAAGAAAAGTTTCCATCCATTCGGCTTTGCTCACCATCATGGGTTTGCCATTCGATTAATTTCATTATCCTACACGGTTGGTGTTCATGTTATAAGTTTATGTTATAGCAAAATTAATGTACGGCACCCCAATTATGTTATAGTGAACAGAAATTAAGTTCAGATATTAACAAAATATTAAAAGACTGAAAACATATGTTCAGTCGTAGATGGGTGATTTATAACAGATTGGAAACATAATTTGAAAAATATAACCTTTATGGGTTGTTTCCGGAATGTGCCCAGGTATATTAATACTATGCAACACACGTCCCACGCGTTTCCATGAAACACTACTATTATCGAATTAAGCCATTTATGATTACTAAAAGACATTAAGTGCATGTGTGGAAACCGTTTGACAAAGTTGTTTTGAATAGTTTCTGAAATATGCTCCAGATTTAATCATACACAATGCTTAACAATTCTCGTGTAGCTTAGTCTTTTATAACAAACTTCCCCATGCAGATTGACCTAACAGATTTCTCATCCACGAGAAAATGAAACTGTGATTTTCTAAACTGTCTTGCAAAAAGTACCCGACGTACTGCACATACCTGAATCTATAAAAGAATTATTCAATCTACCACAAAATTGTACCCTAGAACTCACTTCCTAGTCATCTCAAATTTAAAAACATTGCTTTAAGGATATGTACATTAAAGGACAATATTGGTGTCAGTCATTATTACGTATGTGATAGAACTGGCAAAATACATTCAAAATATAATCACTGCGACGGGAGATGTGTAACAAACTCTTAAATATACGGGAAGTGACGTCAAACATGACAAACACGCGTTGTCCTTCTATATAACTGACTGAACTAACGAGTTACAAAAGACACGCTGGCGAATTTCATTTCACTGACAATTCCGTTGAAAATGGGAAGTTGTTTTATTAGACGATGAGAGGATATCTCACAATAGAATTTCCTATCACTAGTTATATTCATCCTGCTCTTAATAAAAACATGGTATTGCACGGACTTTTGCTGTATTCGTTACTCCTCGGTTTTATGGAAAATACGACTAACGAAATGGTAAGTAGCGTTCGTAACTACGAAAAATGGCTAGGAAGTCGTAATTACTACTAGAGAACTCGGGTAGCTAAAACTATACCGAGTTCACGACATATGACGTAACAAGATGGCAGCCAAAGTTACAAAGTTGAACTTTTTAAACGATAATTATGCTATTTTTGTAGTTAAATTAGTGTTGTGGACGTGGATATCGATTTGAATATGTGATTTTTAAAATTTTACATATTGGGATACATTTTCTGAATAATGCCAAGAAACACATTAAACAGAAAATGAGAAAGATGCCTGACTTTCCATTGTGTTCCAACTTGTTATTGTACGTCAGTTCAGGTTTTAGGACGATATCAACAAAAAAGTTACTGTAATGATACAAAAAAAACCCCAAAAAACTGTGGTTTAACGCTCACTCGGCACAAACTAGGTCTTTTGTGGAATAACGTACATTTTGTTGAATTTAAGATGTCTACATACAGAAACAATTAATTAGCTTTTACCAGTAGGCCCTTGCTAAGCTAACTGACCGTGCCACTCATCGACAATAGACCCAATCTTATTTTTCCCAGCATTATGGAAGATTAGATAAAGAGATGGTGTTCTCATTATAATAGTTTAAAAGTAGATAATGTAAAGGGAATATGCTTAAAATTTCAATCAAATTACTCAACTCTGAACGGAGATATTAGCGTTAAAATTATAGGTCTAGCCTCGATAATGTAAAGGGAATATGCTGAAACGAGATATTACAGATTGAACTTTAGGCCTAGCCACGATCATCATTACTAAAGTCGGTACGATAAAAAAATACATGTATTATAAGGTCCATGCAAAAACTTATAACTACCATTCATAATTTCTACTTTTCGACCCCTCAAAACACGAAAGCCTAAAAGTCGAAAAGTAAAAGTTACGACAAAATGTGAGGCGACAGCACGCTATACAAGCCAAAATGGACTCGAAAATAGGAAATTAAAATGGCTAGGAAGTCGTAATTACTACTAGAGAACTCGGGTAGATAAAACTATACCGAGTTCACGACATATGACGTAACAAGATGGCAGCCAAAGTTACAAAGTTGAACTTTTTAAACGATAATTATGCTATTTTTGTAGTTAAATTAGTGTTGTGGACGTGGATATCGATTTGAATATGTGATTTTTAAAATTTTACATATTGGGATACATTTTCTGAATAATGCCAAGAAACACATTAAACAGAAAATGAGAAAGATGCCTGACTTTCCATTGTGTTCCAACTTGTTATTGTACGGCAGTTCAGGTTTTAGGACGATATCAACAAAAAAGTTACTGTAATGAGACAAAAAAAACCCCAAAAAACTGTGGTTTAACGCTCACTCGGCACAAACTAGGTCTTTTGTGGAATAACGTACATTTTGTTGAATTTAAGATGTCTACATACAGAAACAATTAATTAGCTTTTACCAGTAGGCCCTTGCTAAGCTAACTGACCGTGCCACTCATCGACAATAGACCCAATCTTATTTTTCCCAGCATTATGGAAGATTAGATAAAGAGATGGTGTTCTCATTATAATAGTTTAAAACTAGATAATGTAAAGGGAATATGCTTAAAATTTCAATCAAATTGCTCAACTCTGAACGGAGATATTAGCGTTAAAATTATAGGTCTAGCCTCGATAATGTAAAGGGAATATGCTGAAACGAGATATTACAGATTGAACTTTAGGCCTAGCCACGATCATCATTACTAAAGTCGGTACGATAAAAAAACAGACTCGATTATCCATTTTTCGATGAAAACATCAATGAACATTGAACAGCAGATCGGATTCAAATCCAATGAAAAACGGACACATAAGATTGCATCGAGGGTTGACTATGTTCGTTTCATATTAATAAATGTCTAATTAATAGTTGGTATAACATTTCAGGTCTAAAGAAAGGCCTGTAATAGGCAGATTTAGCTCTTGCATGTATGTTTAACTTGCGATAAATTGATTATTTAACATTTAATTAAGAAAGCAAAACCAAAATCGGCCATCAATGGTATTTGTAGATATTTGCTAGCTTGAATTCAATTGGATTTAAAAAAAATAAAAGGCCTGTCAAAAGATTGACCAGTTTTTATCGTTTGCATTGGACGCCGAACGCTGAAAATTTTCGATTCATCATATCTTTGTAAATACTGAACAGAAATGAAACTTCTTTGGATCCATATTCCTTTTAGCGATTTAAATTTCACAAATGATGATTAGCGGTTTTAATAATCCTTGAAGGGATAATGGCAGCCATGTTGATTTTCCCACTTGTGCACCCGAACACAACAAGTGTGGTAATTACTATTTCCTAGTGGGAAGCACCATATTGCCGAACGGTAACGAATACAGCATTTATCTAATTTGTTCGTTACCTTTTATCTATTGACGTCACTTCCCGTATATATGAAAGTTTGTTACACATCTCCCGTCGCAATGATCTTAGGTTGAAAAGTTTGACCATTGGTCGAAGTAGATTATGATCGGTCGAACTAGTTTTTGTTTGTTCGTGAAAGTTTACGTCTGGTCGACGAGATTGATATGTCAAATAGCATGCTTATCTTTTGTAGACCAAGCACAACCAAAGGCTTTGTTCGACAAAGTTGTCAACCAGTCGAAGAAGATATCCTTTGATTAAGTCCTTAACTTACAATAGACTCCTTACTGACTGCTTTAATACCAGGCGAGAATTTCCTGTAGCGTCTAGATAAAACTGTCACAAAGGCATATTCTATATAAGCTGCGAACACAAACACCAAACACGCTGACATCCAGACATCGATAGACTTTGTGTATGGAACCCTTGGAAGTTCAGAACGAGCACCCGAACTCTGTGTTGTTATGGTGAGGACGGTCAGGAGACCGACAGAGATCCTAGCTGGAATGGCGTTGGGATCAATCCAGAAAGAAACCCATGAAAGAACAACGATTAAGATGCTGGGAACATAAGTCTGTGTTAAATAAAATCCCACTTGCCGCTTCAACTCAAGGTTAGCATACAAACATGGGAAATTTCCTATAATAATAAAAAAAAAATTCTAAATATCACAATGGCCCCGCCGTAAATATCACCAGCAGACGATTACAATTTCAGTTAATTAGTACAGTGAATATTCCTAAACTAGCATTTATGACCATTATCTAAAAAACCCAACCTGTTTGTAGCTTTGTGGTACAATCATAGGCACTAATGGAGGTCAACTCAAAATCAGGTATATTGGTAGATGGTAATATATTGTTGAACTTTCTGTTATTGGACCAGGTTAATAATACCTCAGCTGTTGTGTATCCATCTAATAGTTGAACACAAATAAAATCAATTTCCATTAAAAGGAAATCATATAAAATCTTTGCAAAGTTTAATACATTCATTCCATTCTAGGAAAATGGTGTGTCTCAAATAATAAACCAAATAATATCATATTTGCCTTGAAGCATAGAAACTATCGTTAATGGAAGTTAGGCCTCTTTTTTCTTTCAATATATATTCTTGAACGATACATCATTAATCATTAATGAACTGCCGCAGGCAACCCCTTATTACCATTTTGAATGTGAAGCCCCACACCTATAGACAGTCCCTTCTTGACAACTACCCTGATCCCAATGGAAAGCCAAATTTGTATTGTCTGATCCCAATATACACAAAATGAAAACCCCACCACAGGAATTTTTTGTGATATAGCTAATTAAACTACTACGCCAGATTACAGTGGCGAATTGCACTGCTTAAGATGAACAGGGACAAATTACGTAACGTACCTGTACCAAAGAAAGTTAGAATACGGAATATTTGGTATGTGGTTGTTTTTAACCATCCCGGTCGTTAGAAATTGGATTTTGAGATTATGAGCAATTCTTTTCGTGCAGAGGTATGTCGCTGACCCTTGAGCATCCGGTGATATTCTATTTCATCAATAATATTCTTTTTATAGTTTAGTTGTTTTTTTTTTGGGGGGGGGCCCTATGTGTCTTAATCCGAGATTGTAGACGTACTCTCCTGAAAGACCTACGTTCATCGCGTGATTTTGGAACCCACATATTTTTATATTGTGGTGCGTTAGAAACGCTCCTTTATCTAATTATTGCATTATATCACAATTATATTTCGAGGAATAACTTACAACTTTCCATTTGGAATGAACATGTCTGAGCATCTAGTGGAAATTTCCTTAAATCCATTAAACATGCTATTGTTACTGACAATCTGTAAAAGAAGAAGAAAAGCGCTTGAATATCTATATCTATTATTTAAAATATATTGTTCTTCTAAATCATCAAGCAACTCTTATAAAATTCTTTTGCTGGTAATATTTTTTAATATGTTTAGATATAAAATAATGGAACGCACTTAAAAGCTTTTAGTTTACTGCCAGAGTGGGTATCGTATTATGCTTTACTTTATGTGAAGTAGAGTCGTCCATTGAAACAACTCTTATATTTCCCCAACCATTGTGTCATATCCCATACAATAAATCGAAGAACATCTTTTAAGAATATCTGTATTAGGATCACAGCACAATAGTTTCTTTAACAACGATTGACAAGGTAACGCGTGTCCAACAACGGCTATAATATGGCCTGTTATCCGACTTACTCAGTTTTTAACCAACTTATACGTTGGTTTGGGGCCAGTGAAATGAAGTGAAATGAAATGGGGATTAAGTTCCTACTGTCCTGCTCCTAACCCGAGTTAATGAAGACAGGAATACGGCATACAGTGTGCAATGACGGGAATTTTGCCCGGGCAAAATATCTAATTCCAGGTACCAAGGGATCTTTCACGTGCACGCCAAAGTGTACACAGGACCTCGGCTGTTCGTTCCATCCGAACGACTAGACAGGGGAAACCACGCCGGAAAATCTGGATGAACTTTCTCGGCCAATGCAGGGATTGAGCACCCGACCATCAGGCTAGCGAACCAGCGTCGTACCCACATAGTTACCGTGATTCCTGTGGGGGTCGGAGATTTGTATTGTATATAATGATGACCCAACTTATGTGAAAGTTGGTTAAGAGCTGTATATAGTGGGTTCGATATAACTAATGGATGAAGTGGGCGTTAACCTTCAGAAACGAACCAACTGTACTATTACTATACGGTAGTGTCTTTTAATTAAGCCTGGAAGTACTTTTGTAAAATTCACAAAGTTCGATGGGATCACGTAGACGTCAAACAATACCACCCAATATTAACTCATAAACAGTAATTCAGAAATATTCGATCATGCCACGCAATGCTTCAATTGTGACAAAAATGGCGGAGTGTTAATTAAAATCGTAAAGCAGAGGAAATGAAATGTATTATAAGGTCCATGCAAAAACTTATAACTACCATTCATAATTTCTACTTTTCGACCCCTCAAAACACGAAAGCCTAAAAGTCGAAAAGTAAAAGTTACGACAAAATGTGAGGCGACAGCACGCTATACAAGCCAAAATGGACTCGAAAATAGGAAATTAAGAAATAATACACTGCGATAAGAGCGCCCCTCGTTTGGCTTGCGTACTAACTAGTACCAGTTTCCTCCAATTGCGCAAGCGAATTATTGTAGTAAATTAAACCATACGTTAGTCCTGAAATGACCTAGTTTGTGTCGAGTGGACGTTAAACCCCATTTCACTCTATCTCTTCTGTGAGCCCAGGCGCTAATACTCCTATTCATTTCATTTCCGATGATCGAAAAGTTTACCGGTGGCATATATTTTACAATGAAGTCAGTGAATAGAGAAAAGGCAGTCTGTTCCCTGCTGACAATAACATAAATTATCCACCTTTGACTGTATACAATCGTGCCATCCGGTTCAATCCTGATGAACATGTTAGGTATGGTGAGTTCGTGTCTTTTTTCAGCTTTAGCCTCAGGAAAGAATGTGTCGGGTACCCACAGTTGATCTAGTCGTCTGTAGTTGGTCTGTATTGATTGGTTCCAATATTCGTGCCGAACTCGGGGATCATACCATTGTTGTCTAAAATACATACTCATACTGTATTCCTACAAATTATATTGATATATACTTTCATATTATTTACTACAGATCTATATTTCGTTTCGTTTTTTATACTTTTTATACGACACTACATGAAGATCCGACCGGTTGTAGTGGGAGGTCGGGTCAGAGGTCACATTTGCGACTTTTGACCCTATGACGTCAGACAATGAATTATCAACTAACGTTGACGTTTCTAGTGGTTTAACCACGCCAAGAACTCACCGCAACTTACCGTTTCATTGGCTAATCCCTCACATCGATCAGAACTCGGGTTATATAACAATTCACATCGACAAGTAAAACGAAATTTTGAACTCTGAAAGACTGAAAGGTGCACTCAAGTGCTAAATCTGCGTAATACAGGTATTTTTGTTTAGATTCATATTCTCATGAACTCTCTAGGCCATCAGATGGCCTAGATATTGAAAGAATTAGACAAACAACGCTATATGGGCATCACTCCATAAAAGGACTTGACAGTCGTGACTTTGTTTATATCACGACAAAGGTACTTGACAATCTGTTATTTTTTTGCCAAACACTCATAACTTCGCTCAGAATAAAATATTTTTTTAACTACATGTATTATAGCAAGAAACTCAAGTTCTTTGTCTAAATATTACACAATGTATCTACAATTTATCTGTAACAGGTTTAATGAAAAGCAGTATCAGACCAATAGAAACTATTCAAGGATATAAATTCAAACAATGAAATTTAGACCAAGCTAGCTTTATTGTTGTTCACTGAAAATCAGATTAGACCAGTTTCGGTTGTCGTATAACTAGTATCCCTGTGCATTATGGAATTGTGCTCACTGCAACCATAAACAGATTCGTGGTCTTTTTCGAACACATATTGTTGATCATTTAATAAAACCACCACCCCATTTTGGCACACCAATAACAGTCGAGTACACGCGCGTTGCGGGTCTTAATACAGGTATTTGTAAGAGGAAACAACTTCGGCTGGTGAGTGTTGGTGATTGAAACTACCCCAATCCTGTGACATTTATATACAACACTTACCATATTCAACGCACTAACTGGTCCAAGACCAAGTATTACAAAATCCACCGACACCGAAGTAGGCTCCCCTGGAATATAATCACGGTGTTCAATAATAATAAAAATACTAATAGACAGAAACGTAAACTTTTTACGGATTGCTGCAAATTGTTACTAAGATGGGGTTTAACTGGACATTTCAAAGGTTTAACCCTGTTTAGTTTGTAATCCCACAAGTCGTAAAAATGTATAGCGGGTTTATATAGTGTTTGGTCCATTATGGACGAATTGGAATTACGTGAATGAATGTCTATCTTGTTGTGCGTTTACAATATTAATGATTTGACAAAACCCCACAATACTGTCATCAAAATGATGTAAGTGGCTTGTCAACACAACTTTGTAATGTAGTCCAAGTGATGGAGAATTTTAGGGGGAATCTTAATTGGGTTCTTCCACAAGCGCAGTTACAGCATCGACACCTTACCTGTTAATGTATATGGTCCTACTGCTCGATCATAGCCACTGGAGTTAAATATTTGATTTAAAATATCTTGTTCTGTTAAACAATATCCAATACTGAAATATATCAATGTATAGCAGCTATATAATTCCGAAAATAAATACACTGTTATTAAGTCCAGTATCTACATATATATGTGGGTTTATATTATTTCTTTTATGAAACATTTTGAAATTTTAAATTACTTTTTAAAAAATAATATAAGGGACTATGGAGGCTAATTTCTCAAAAAATTCAGTTGTTTTCCGTTTCAAACTAAACGTTTGACGAATCAATTACCGTTTTACAGGTAATTATAATTCACCGCATCCCTGTTAATATCCAATGTACCCAATATCAGATAATACAGATTTATTAACATTTTACCGAGTTGAGTAATTCGGATCTTACCTTATTTGGTAAAGAAAAAACAGTAGTCCTAGTATCAGGTCCATTGGTGACGTTTTGTGATTACTTCCATCAAAGCACAATCACTGAAGAAAATATTTTGGAAAATGTTATCGGTCAGATAACCACAATTTGTTTTTAATAGTCTCCAGTAATATTGTATCTGTTACATCTGAAATATTTCACTAAATCTGAATTACCGTACCAAATTCAACAGCCATTTTCAGTAGCAGAATTAGGAACTTTAATTATTTTTTTTGTTAAAATGATTTAATTCATAATTGTTTTAACAATTATATTTATAAAGATGACAAAACATGCTGTAATTCGTGAAATTGTAAATGTTGACAACCACACTACATAACTTCAAGATGGCGATGAAAATTATTAAATATACAATGATATGAATGGGTGATCATATGTCGGAATCCGTAACCAGCAACTCAGATAGGGATGAACATTTGAAGCCTCACCACACGGCGAGACACTATATACTAAACTTAGGATGTCTGTATACAATTAACCACGCCCTCTAAGGATGCAGTTTCTGAGTACAACGGACAAAATATGATAATCATAAGAATTCTTAACGAATATCAGCCAGCAAAAGATACATCGACCACACGAAGCGATCCAGATACGGAGCTATTAATTAACTAACGCTGGACAGAGATTAATGCTTCTTTCTCCTCGGTGGGTATGCAAATCTCATCCAATAATATTATTATACGATCAGACTAAATTTATAGTGTTATTTATATTTGAAGAGTATAAATCTTGCAACTCATATTAATTTTCATCGTTTCTAAAAAACCATTAGTATTAATTAAATATGATTCTTTCGGCACAAAAATATCATAGGAATCGGAATACACCACCATCACAGATTGATTGATATTCAAATTATAACAGTGAAATGAAATGGTTTAACGTCCTACTGTTCTGCGCTGACTGGGCTAATGAAGACGGACACACAGTTCTCAAGGCAATGTTCTGATTAATGCTGAAAGATGATTTACGATCAAATTGCCCATTGCATACTCATCCTCGAGGCAGGGTATTGATACATAACTCGAAAACGTTTCATTAATGCCTTTGGTTGCTTTCTGTAAGTTATTATCACTTAAAACGTTTATGTCATCGATAAGGCAATCGTTGTTTACTTGTACATAAATACCCACCATTTTTAAAAGACTACATAATCCTAGTCTTAACTCCGCTCAATATTAAACACTGTGTTCTGTATATAATTGCCGATAGGTTTCCGACTAGGAGAACATCAGTGGAAAGCAATCGGTAATTTTCCTAACAATTAGAACAGACTAAATGTATACCAAATATCTGAAATATACATTGCCAAATAAACTGACCGGGCATGTTCCAGACCTTGAGAGAAATACAAGTAATCAAATGCAAATTTAGTACACACCTTCCGGTCTCGTTGCCATGAGGAAAGTGTTTTTAATGTTTTGGTCTGATGCGCCCTTTCCAAGACACTTTTGCAGATCATTTTCATTAAACGCAATGATTGATTACAAAGGTTGTATAAAGTGATCATCTCTCTTTCATGAAAACCGTCGACATTATCGTAATTAATCATAAAATACAATATCTATTTTTAAAAAATTACGCTTTTAAGTCGTAATTTAAGATATTAATTCACAATGGTAACCTCGTCAGTTTTTCTGATATTATCATGGCAACAACAAAGGTTGAATCTATGTTTCACAGTTTTAACTATAAAGCAGACCGCGAGAAGGGTTGGCTATAATTAGCTATAAAATTTATAAAAGCACAATTAGGACAAATATAGTAAGTCTTGACAATTCTAATAATTTAAATAAGCATAATCTTTCATTAATCCACTTGCACGCTGGAGTATTTAGAAGTTTAAATTTGGTTTTGAAGTAGTAAAATACCCGTTAGCTTACTTACAGTAACATCCCAGATACTACACTATATAATGTTTTCTATTCACAGGCATTACGATTTTTAAAAATATGCAACAAGAAGGAACTGTTTCTCTCACGAATAAAAACTCTTAATTTTAAGTGCACGGCCAAAGGCGGATCACAATTACGCATTTTTAAAGAAATTTCTAAACTTCTATTTCTTCAACATAATAGATTTGACATTTCTTATAAATATATTACTGACTACATATTGGATAATGATTCAATATAATTTTTTATCTTCTATAAATGTCTAGTCCTGTTTGGATTATCGCCCTTATTATTATGCCTTTGTGAATACACTTATACTCTACGATTTCTTCAGCATTCCTGTTTTGCGTTTCTTACGTGGGTTATTATATGATATTTATGCTATGGTTTGTACAATTACATGGTCTCAAAAACTTATAGTTTTCTAGTTTTTAACGTTTGTTTCATCTGGATTATCGCCCTTTTTATTGGGAAATTGCACCTTCTAAGCGACGACGTCATAACAGCTATAACGACAGATTCACGTCACGCCATTCAGTTAGCAGACGACGGTCTCCCTAGACGGTCTTACATTCCTTTGCTTCCATGTATTCAGTTTTGTTTCTGTGACGGTTGTAATGTGTGTCCTAATGCATTCAATATACTTCAATCCTCTTCTTTATTGATTTAATGCATCTAGTTTTTTAGAACTACTTCTTTGATACATTTAACGGTGTGGTTAGGGGAAGCGCAGATAAAATGAGCATGTTGGAAAAGTGAGCATCCCCCCGTTTAGAACGTCCAATGAAATATTTTATTAAATTTTGTCCGTGACAGTGATCTGCTTCCTATTTCTGATTGCCGGGCAAAATATCGTCAACAAAGTGTTTCACATGAGTGTTTAAAATAAGATATTCATTATTCGTTCCATCTTATGTAAAATGTAGCTCTAAAATAACAAGTTATAACGTAACTACTACACATAATACAAGGTTTGTTATGATTTCATACGAAGGCCCTCCCTCTAAGGATTTGTAAAACCCCACGTTGTAAACTGTAATGACACAACTTCCTGCGCTGGCAAGCCTTGAACTGATCCGACACGGTATTGGTAATGTGAGCACCCACGCTGTTGCTAATTTGAGCAGGGTGCTCATTTTATATGCATGCCTGCTCAAAATAGCATCAGTGATAATGATGATTCATAGGCCTATTGATCCATGCCTTTTCCTTTTATGTGACGATGATTATCATGATAATGGTGATGATGACGGTGGTAACGGTGTTGATAACTCAACAAACATACATTACATTTGAAATGTAAGCCTACATGTATCCATATGCCATCCTCCCTCCTTTTCTCCCCTCCCCCTCCTTATCTCTCCCCCACCCTCCCATGTATCATGTGATATAATACATGTAGGTCTACAATCGTTATTATAATCTTACCTAACACATATTTTATACTTTCAGGTAGCCTACGTGCCACTATGAACGCAAAATGGACACCAGACACAATGAAAAAAGCGATGCACGCTGTTAGACAATGCAATGTGTCACAAAAAAAAGGCGGCTGAACAGTTTGGAGTACCCCGTCAAACACTCCGACGTCATTTAGCCGGCACCAACAAATATGCTCCACCAGGAGAAATAAAGCTTGGCCGACCGCCAGTGCTAAGATCTGACATGGAAGATGACTTGAAGGAGCATGTTTTACTTCTTGAAAGCATGCTATTTGGAGTGTCACAACAAACATTGAAGAAGTTGGCATTTCAAATCGCAACTAAAAACAATGTCGCAGGTGCAAAACAATTTAATGCAGAGAAAGCATCAGCAGGGAGGTATTGGCTCCAGAGTTTTCTTAAGCGAAACCCGGAATTATCTATTCGAACTGCCGAGGGAACAAGCATCGCCCGTGCAAGCGGGTTCAGTAAAAAAAAGCGTTGCCCAGTTTTTTGACATTTATATTCCCCTGACAGATCAGTTGTCTCTTACTCCTGACAAGATATATAACATGGACGAAACCTCACTCTCAACCGTTCAAAGGCCTGGAGAAAGTAATAGCTAAAAAGGGAAAGTCACAGGTAGGCGCAATTACTAGCGCAGAGAGAGGCACCAGTGTAACCTGCGTGTCTTGCATGAATGCTGCTGGAAGTTATGTTCCACCTATGCTAATTTTTCAATCTCGTTCCCAGAGGCAGCCGCGGAGCCGAAGGCCTCTGGCACATTAGACCGTCCATTTTTTCCAATTTTTTTCAAACCTAAGCCCCGCCCATTCTGACCTCTGATTGGTCAATCTTTTTGGGTCGATTTCTCGAAAACTAGAGGTCGGATCGTCGTTTCGTTTGTTGTAAAATGATCCTTGAGTCAAAGTCAACTTGCTGACATAAAAAAATGGATCCTAAACGAACAAATTCAAGTTTTTGTAAAGATCTATTTTTCTACGCGTGGGTATATTTTTAAGTGATTCGGTCATCCAGGCACGTAAAATCAGGGGCGTACGACGCAAATAAACGAGAACTTTCGCGCGTAGGAATTACATATCATTTTCGGGAAAATGGCCACCCCGATTCACCAGAGAAATTTCTTCAAAAACTTTTCTGGTTTCGAGATTGCTAATTTTTAAGCGCAAATGTATGGTGGAACAGTTAAAAAAAAGGGGCTCCCTGCGGTACCTGTTTCGAAGTACAGGATAAAGGCTGGATGGACACAACTGTGTTTTACAAGTGGCTTCAACACTTCATCAAGAATGTTAAACCTTCTATTGACAATCCGCTGCTTCTAATCCTAGATGGCCATTCCTCCCATGTGAGTAATTTAGAGGCTGTTAATTTAGCTCGTGACTCTGGCGTAATCATGATTTCTCTACCGCCCCACTGCACACACAGAATGCAACCATTGGACATCGGCTACTTCAAGCCGTTTAAAACGTATTACCATAGAGCAGTGGACAATTGGATGAGAACACATCCTGGACGCTGCGTAAGTGTCTACGAAGTAGCAGCACTTTTGAATGAAGCATTCGAAAAGTCTTCAGTAGTTGGGCATGCTGTGCACGCATTTGAAAAGACAGGTCTGTGGCCACCAAATAGACATGTCTTCACTGAAGAAGACTTCATAGCCACATCGATAGCAATTGCATCACATACTAGTGAACCATCTGCGCCACAAACACAAGAACCAACTGTAATGGCACTTACCATTGATTCTATTTCAATTGTACCGCAAACAGCTGAAAGCATTACAACTGCACCACAAACCAGTGAATCAATTGCAATAGATCCGCCATCAGACACATCTGTCGAACCATCAAATATCATGGAGTCTTCACTACTTGTTCTTCCGGAAACATCTGTCGAACCATCAAACATCATTGAATCTTCACCACTGGGCTTGCAAGAATCATCTGTCGAACCATCAAATATCATGGAGTCTTCAAGACTAGTTCTTCAAGAAATATCTATCGAACCATCAAACATCATTGAATCTTCAACACTAGGTTTGCCAGAATCATTCGTGGAACCATCAAACATCGTTGAGTCTTCACCACTAGGCCTACCGAAAACATCTGGAACTGCGCAATCAGTCAGTGAATCTATTTCTAAACAAAGAGTAATTAATATTCCTGGAGATGGAAAATGTTTTTTCCGCTCAACAGTTATTGCCACCACCACCAAACTGCAAACAGCTGAGCGTGATGCTCAAAGTGTCCCCAATTCTCCACTCTTGCAGCTTTTGGAGGAGGCTGAAACAGAGAAGTTGAGGTCGTCGTTGATTGTGTTTATGTCAAACAAAATTGAATCATACTCAAATTTAAGTACTGATGTCTTAAACGCTGATCTTCCTCCTCAGTTCCACTGTGAAACTGTCATGGATAGGATAATGCTAGTTGCGAAAGCTGACTCATGTGTGGGAGAGTTGGAAATAATCGCAACAGCTGAGATGACTAACAAAACGATCATGGTTGTGAATAAAAAATATGAAGTTATTCGTGTGTACAACAACGTGCCTGACCGTCTACGACAAGATCTCATCATTTTGATGTTCATGAATCTTTCTGATACCACTGGACAGTTTGAATCAGTTGTTGTGACAGTGGAAACTTCAAATCCACTCACCCCCACCCCTCCTATTGAAAACACCTGTGTCAGAATGTTCAGTGACGAAAACAAGTCATTAGTTAGGGCAAAAGAAATATTGCCTATCCCCAGAAAATCGCCCAAAGTAGCAACAAGAAAGCGGCGCTGCCAAATCGCCACAGTTTTAACCGCAAGCCCGCACAAGAAACACCTTGAGGGCAAAGCCATGACGAAAAAGGCGCCTAAACAAAGAAAACAAAAACCTAAAAATGTAGGCCTATCATCAAAACCAGCAGAAGACTGGTCATGCATGATCTATGGAGAGAACATTAAAGAGTCGATGACTCAGTGTATTGGTTGTGGAAGGTGGGCGCATGACATGTGTGATTTGTGATTTATGTGTCTAATCACATGCTGGTTTACAATTTCTAAAATCAGATAATTTGGTACGATACCGTATTTGTTTTTCTTTTTTATATATGTACACTTTCATTCCCTTAAAATTATGTGTTTTATACTTTCTAAACAAGAATTGTCATGTTATGTTTATATAATTTAATGTTCCATAGCTCTGTTTATAGGCTACTATATGACCTTTGGTCTTGTGTTAAACTAATTTGACCTTTTTCTTTTGATTAGAACTGTTTGTAATTCGAGCATGCAACTGCAGCAAATATGAGCACCCATGCTCAAATTCCATACACGGTATGCTCAATTTAACAACACGTGATGCTAATTTGAGCATATTTATGAATTTATATTTTCCCACATTTTGATATCTCAATGTTAATATTGGAGAATAAAATTTCTGGAATGTATAGTATATGTTGGTTTTCGTTTTCTGTGTGATTTAAAAAACTATTGACCTAGTAGGATGATAAATATTCAAGTACTCTGTTAATGTGCTCAAATTACCTGCGCTTGTATATCGGAATTTATACAACAATATGCTTGCATTCGTAATTCTTGCAACATATGACAGATCATGACTCATGCTGACATTATATAATTGTTTCCTTGGGTTTTACTCCCAACTTGTTTTCACATATGAGTGAAGTCTGTGTCACCACAGGCCCGGGACTGTGGGCCTACAGCGCAGTGGACGCTTACGGCTAGCCCCCGGATCCATTCACTCTTTTTGATTTGTTTTTGTTTGTGGTCTCTTGATGTCTTATCTGTATATTTGTTTTTGTGTAGAATTGTGTGTGGTGCAGCCCCCCTACACTTACTATTAGTAAGCGTAGACATAAGATCTACGCACCGCGAAACCCACAATTTACACCCTTAACATGATGGTCAAATGAAATTACTGTTCTGCTCCGACTATGCTAATGAAGACGGGCATACGCCGTATAATTTGTGCACGGGTAAACTTTTTCCCGGACAGCGACGGCACAGTCTATGTCGAATTCTATCTACCAAGGGATCTTTTAAGTGCACCACAATGCACCTCCGATTTTCTTCCTACTCTTTTACTCCGACTTGAAGACGGGCAAACACCATACAGTGTGACACGATTGACATTTTTCCCGGACTGCTATTATGTCGAATTCCAATTGTCAAGGATCATTTACGTGTATTCCAAGGAGTAAACGGGTTCTGGGTTTTTCTTCCTACTTTTCTGCTCCTCTGAATGGGATAGGCCTAATGATGACGGACATACACCATCCACATGAGGGAATTTATTCCGAACTGGGGTGGCACGGTCTGCTCTTATGTCGAATTCCAACTAGCGGGGGATCTTTGAAGTACACTTCAATTGGGACACGAGACCTCAGTTTTTAGTACCATCCGGACGACTAGACAGCCGTCCTTGTAAGGCCCTGCGTCATGCACCACCGACAAGGGGAAACCACGCCGGAACATTCCAATGAGCTTTCTCGTCCAACACCGTTAGCCACCGTGGCTCCGCGATATGATCAACCATGCAGATAAGCATATAACTTTATAATCATTTGTGCGAAATTTTCTTTGTATTAACAGTTCATAAAAGTTATAACCTTCTTTGACGAAAATAAAGTGAAATCGAAGAAAGTTTCCACTCTAGCCTGTAAAACTTGTCCAGCCGGTCGTGCGTGTTCAAAAAGGAACGTGTTACGTTACATTTAACACATGCTTGAAAAAATATTTTCATCAGCTATTTGTTTTTTGAGAAATATATATAACACAACAAAGTAATATACACATTGAATTACGATCTCAAACTTTATTAAGCGGCATATAATGTTTTGAAATATCGTGTAAAATGCATGTACAGTGTAATACACATTTCATTTCTGGCTTTTTCTCATCTCTTTTGGCAGCCATTTCTCTTCTCGTAAAGTTGGCTTCGCACCGATATCCTCTCATTATCAGTGAGTTAAAAATCGTCAGTAAAACTATTTCCCCTTTCGACGCCATTAGATAACAATGGCTGTTTTTCTTTATTTGCGTAACGTTTCGGCCCGGGTCAGCCCTAGCGCATATATTATGTTACAATTATATTCGGAATGTGTTCAGCCAGTTCTATCACATAATAATGTAAAAAGTTATTCTTTAATCGCAAGTCTGCATCTTTAGGCTCCATAATGCTTTCAAAAGAAAGTTTAACAATATAGCCATGGTATTCGGTATTAAACTAGATTACATCAGTTTTATCATTTGAGACTAATATAGATGAAGTATGAGATTGACCCTTTCGTCTCTACGGCTAACCGTACTTTGAAGTCAAGATATAGGGCAAACTCTGGCATTTGTTCGATGGCGGACCGTTCAAGGAATATTCTATGGTGTAATATGCCGAAGAGCGCCACGATAACTGAGTGAGAAAGACACTGGTGGAACAGAACAGTGCACGCCAATCTATACATGGGACCTCGGTTTATCATCTCATCCGAATGATCAGACTGTTGGTTGTAAAACATTGCAAATTATAATTCTTTTCATTACATTTTAATTCTTTATTTTCTATGAGCTGGGTTAAATTTGCCCGAATTTAAAGGAGAGAGAGAGAGAGAGGGGGGGTAGTGTCCACTCGACACGGAACTAAGATATGTTTCAATTTTATTTCATTAATTCGCTTGCACGTCGGGATCTTTTGCAGTGGGAGGAAACCGGAGGGCCCGAAAGAAACCCACGAGGTTTGACAGGCAACCTTACTCCTGGTCACGTACACCGACCAATTGAAACCACACCAGTTGACGCAATGACACACCTTTTGATGGAACGCGTACGCGCTGACCATTCGGCCATCCAACACCCCACGATAATATATGACAGCTGACCACGGTTTTCTGATTTTGAAGACACAAATACAGATTAAGTGTGTCTCTTCTTAGGGACTGGTCGAACTCCGACATGGTGCAGGGCGGAGGGTCTGGCAGGGTGCAATGTATAGTCGTTAATGTAAAATAAACCGTGGGTTCTAAAAGAACACGCCGCGTTCCATTCTACCGTCTGGTATCTAAACTGCTCGTGTATAAGTCAGACATGCTGTCTTTATCGAGATTTACCCTTTTAAAAATTGACTTCTGAACTATATCAACTGACGGTATTTTGGTGCGTTGATGATTCATGTAACTGACCCTTCTTTTTCTCATGGTGTTAACCTAATACCCGATTCTCCTTGACTGTAATAGAACAACAATCCAGATCCACGCTTTGTTATTCCATATGGAAATTAAGAGCTAAGATCTACCAGTGTAATGGCCATCCCCAAGATAATTTCAGATAGTCTAAATGGAAAACATGTTTCGATTTTGACTAGCACGAAATCTGAGAATATGGTCCATTATTTATTTAATACATTTGAAAGAAAATAAAACAAAATGTGCTTTAAACCAACATGAAATCCACATGTATTGTTATGTTTAAAGATGATCAATGTCCATGAGGCTCCATAATAAGTAATATAGAATAAAGTGAATGCTTCTACTTCCACTCTTCAAAACAGAAACATAAAGTAATAAAAACGCATCATTAAAAGGAATTCTGAACAAATTCTTTTGTTAAAAGAAAATAAAAAAAATCTACATGTATAAAAACACTTACCAGGTATTCTGGACGGAAAAGAACCCAGATCACCAAAAATAAAACCAAAATCCAATACCATCTCACTTAGCGTGGAGGTCTTATATACGCATCATTAAACGATCGAATATTATATTGTGATCGATTTTGTGCTCTTTGTAGAAAAGTCCGATCTGAGATTACACAGTGTTCTACCTGTTGTCAAAGTTCTTCCAGATAAGTTAAAAGGCTTTAATTTTCGTTCTATTAATTACTTCAAAGCGATAAAAAGTGCAATCATGGCCGTGAAAGATTTAAAATCTGACAAAACAAACGAGAATAACTACCAGTTCCGTTTTGTGCAACGATAATCAATTGAAATGCGTTAATGACAAAATGTCTGTTGATTATGTATGATGTGGATCTAATTACAAAGGTTAGAGGAAATGGGTAAATAATATTAATGTTGGAGACGTTATCGTGACGCTGATTTGGCGGTTTATCTCGATATCCGATTTAGCTATCTTCACTCAAAGTCGTATCCCGTAAAAACGACTTTGCCAGTTATCGAAAACACTCTTAATCCCCTCAGACGCCAGTGACGTCACAGTGACCGAATGCATATTCGGAATGTTTATTCCTTAATTACCTTTATACACCCGGCGTGTGTATTCATTAACGCCTGACTGATTCCCTAATCCCCTAATTAAATAAAACAATTGACTACGGGATAATATGTTTTGTAATTCATTTTAATTCAAGCTCCAATTAAAAATTTGTTTCATAATGCACGGTCGTTCTGTTTTTCCACGGCAGCGATTTTAATACCCTCTACCATCGTGTGCAGTCAAAACGATTCGAGATACATTCTCACCAGAAGAGTATTGTTATTCTAATTTACAATTTGTTTCATTATGTACGGTCGTTCTGTTTTCTCACGGCAGCGATTTTAATACACTCTGCCATCGTGTGCAGTCAAAACGATTCGAGATAAATTTTCGACAGAAGAGTATTGTGGTTCTAATTTAGAAGCGTAGTCATCATTTTTTCTACGCCGGCCAGATCAATTAGCTATGCTCACCGATGTTTTTGTAATAATGAATATCAAATACACTAATTTAATTGTAAAATACCTTTATTCTTTAAAAAGTTAAATGATGTTAGACAATATAACCTTATCTTATCACAAACTTATATCCATCGAATGATTTATATCTAGATGTTTAAACACCAATCAACAAATAATACGAGGCTACTTTATTACAAAAACATCGGTGATCAAAGCTAATTGATCTGGCCGGGGTAAAAAAAGATGATTACCTAATCAACATTCTTTTAAGAATTAATTTAGTCTGATTGATTAATGACAGCTATAAACGACACTACACTTGCGATACACATAGATAGTTAGGTGACCCTTCTCGTCATTTACAAATGTCGTTTCAATCATGTTTGACGTTTATGATATATTTTGCGTGACCACATCTTTTTACTCCTGTACTCTTTTACTCGGGGAAATTCGAACATCAATACTCTTCGGACGAAAATGTATCTCGAATCGTTTGGACTGCACACATGGTAGAGGGTATTAAATTGCTGCCGCGAGAAAATAGAACGACCGTACATGGTAGAGTTTATTAAATCGCTGCCGCGAGAAAATGCTACGACCGTACATTATGAAACAAATTCTAAATTAGAAAGAACCACAATACTCTTCTAACGTTTGGACTGAACGCGATGGTAGATTGTATTAAAATCGCTGCCGCGAGAAAATAGAACGACCGTACATTATGAAACAAATTCTAAATTAGAACCACAATACTTTTCTAACAAAAATGTATCTCGAGTCGTTTTGACTGCACACGATGGTAGATTATTTTAAAATCGCTGCCGTGAGAAAACAGAACGACCGTAAATAATGAAACAAATTCTAAATTAGAACCCCAAAACTCTTCTGACGAAAATGTATCTCGAATCGTTTCGACTGCACACGATGGTAGAGTGTATTAAAATCGCTGCCGTGAAAAAAAAACAGCACGACCGTACATTATGAAACAAATTCTAAATTGAATCTTGAATTGAAATGAATTACAAAACAAATTATTCCGTAGTCAACTGTTTTATTTAATTAGGGGGATTAAGGAATCAGTCAGGCGTTAATGAATACACACGCCGGGTGTATATAGGTAATTAAGGAATAAACATTCCGAATGTGCATTCGGTCACTGTGACGTCACTGGCGTCCGAGGGGATTAAGTGTGTTTTCGATAACTGGCAAAGTCGTTTTTACGGGAGGTCTATTTTTACGACTTTGAGTGAAGTTAGCTGAATTAATTTTAGTCGGATTGATGTGAATTTGCCGTAAAGTGGATAAAATAACCATGGACTGCTCACACAGAAAAATTTACAAAACCATTTTATGTGCACTTTAAAATCATTCCAAAGCAGATAGTACTCATTAGTAGGGCACTGACCGCGAAGACGGGGCACGCCGCTGAGAAAATTATCCGACATATCCGTGGCCCAAGAGCAATTTGGCTGATATTTTTGTCTAAGTAAACGTTCGGAACGGACATATTTGGGTCTGAGAAAAGGCACTTTCAGCAGTAAAAGGGCACTGTCGAAAATTAGGGGGGTGGGGCGCCTCTGAAGATTCCCACAATAAAAAAAAACCTGTATCTACCAATATCACAGCTTCTCAACCAATAAGAGTCCCCGTCTTGGTTTCTAAACATACATTTCGAGGAGCATGGAATACAATTATACCAACCAGAAAAGGGCCAGATGGATTTTATAAACACAATAAAAATGGAAAAAAAGACCTTATTTACACAAGAAAGATACCGTTCAAGGAAGATGACAATCGAGGCTATAGACTAAAATCGGTATCGTACATCGTTATCTCCGTCCCAGAGTGAAGAGATGTGACTGAAATTTTCAGCTTATTCCATTTACATTATCTATCCGTTTAATTATTATAGCGATGACTGTCGGCACATTATCTAATCTTCATAAAATAGTACGTGGTGAACTGTTATAATTCGAATACGAGCAAGTGGTAAAGCGTCTGTCTGGAAACAAGTTCAACTCTTAACGAATTGACAAGTTTTATTCAGCCAGGACTCTTCGACCATCAAAGAGACTGCGATATTATACACCAAGATGACTTACAATGATATAGGATTTGTATTTAAGTATATTTACATAACATGATAAAAACTGGCTTGGATCTCAATAGTAATCATGATGTTGATTTAAGAGATACATGTACATTGTCACATTACCACAACCGCAACATAGCTTACTAAACTTTTGTTCTTCTGTTGCATTCCTAGATAACCAAAATGAAAATATCAAGAATAATAGGAGTTAAATATTTCATTAATAGGAAAAACAAATGTTACATTACTTGTCAGTGGTGCAAGGATAGTGTTTGTATGGAAATCCGAGGTGCATGTGCACACTTCGGAGTTCCCCCAAAGAACCCTTGACAGTAGGAATTCTAAATGGAGGAGTAGGTCATAGCCCCGTTGTCCTGGCAACATTTTTCTCTAAGTCATAGCTCTCTGGGTTGGGATGGCGTCCTTACTGCGCTGCTACAGCGAAGGAAATGGTCTCATGGCACGTCAAGATCGTCATAAGCATGTTAAAAGCGTGTTGGAAACCCCAGATATCGTGCTGAGATCTCCATTGTCGCTAATGATCGCCGAGTCACGGCGTTTGTTTTGAGTATGTTAAGACGTTAACCCCGTTTATACCAGTTCACTGTATGGCATAAGCGCATCATCATTATGCCAGTCGGTGCAGTAAAGTAAGATGCAAGATCGACGACATAATATATTTATTGGACGTGTTGCTTATCAAAAATTATAAACCTCTAACTGTTAATCTCTTTGACCTTTGGGGTATATTCTATTCCCGGAATAACTTGCGGTCTGAACGTCAGGAGCGGCTTTGGTTGAATACAGGAGATTTGGGAGTTATTCTTTTGGGGGATTTGGGAGTTATTCTTTTGGGGGATTTTCTTTAAACCTGTAACGGGATATTCTTCCGGGGTAGATTTTTTTTCCATAAGAAAACTGGAATTCTGGGATATTCTCAATTTACGTAGATGTAAACATAGAAGGTTTATAAGCGAGATAAAGTCGCCGACTTTGGTTATGCTGGGGAGAAAAGACTTCAGAAAAAAAACCTTCGACAAGTGTACACATTGGAGTGCACGTAAAAGATCCCTTGGTAGTTGGAATTCGATATTAGAGTAGGCTGTAGCGCCGTTGCCCGGGCAAAATTTCCCTCATGGCACACTGTATGGCGTATGCCCGTCTTCCATTAGCCCAGGTTAGCTGCAAAAGAGTAGGACGTTAAACCCCATTTCATTTCATTTCACTTATTAGTATATGCTTAGATCTAGTTCCTTTAGGATCAGAGACGGTTCCTAGAGGAATTAGTTCAGATCAAATAATATATCTATCCATCATCGAATTTGTGTGATTCTGACTCGGATATGCCATCTTTACACTGTTGATACAAGAGACTCGGTGCCATTTTCAGTTCGGGGCCTCGTGCACTATTAAACCTGGCCCTGTTTGTAACTAAATTGTATATATTATTAAAATTATAGCGGCATGATGGAAAATAAGATAAAGAGCCGATATTTCTCGCTATAATAGTTATAAGATGGAAAATAGGCCTATAATGCGAAATTACTCATTCTAATAACGCCGTGGCCTCGATTATCATTGTTACCCTTGTTACGATAATCATCAACTGCCGTTAAACCGCAAAATCGGACTTACTCAGGGGCGGCTCCAGGAATTTTTGCAGGAGGGGGTTTGCCAGGTTTCTGTTACGGAAATCTGCCATCATCGTCGCTAAATTACATAGGTATACATACAAATTGAGCTTTTTATACTGATGTAGGATCACTTTGTGATGTAATTTCATTGATGCAAGGCATTATATTTTTTTATGTAGCTGAGCAGGGGGGTGGGTGGGTGGTGTGGACCCCCCCCCCCTGGATCCGCCCCTGCAACTAGATGGCATCGTTCGAGAGTTGATTATGGTCATGTTGTCATGTTAAGAAATGTCCAATTAATAGTTTGTAAAGAGGTCTAAAGAAAGACCTACCATAGGCATATTTAGCTCTCACATAATGCCTGTTTAATTAGAAATTAGCAGGTAAATATACATGTACTGCCGTTTTATTGTTCTATTTTAGAGGAGGGTTCAAACAATTGTAGTAATTGTATCTTTTCCGAAAAGGGGTTCCATTAGGCGCGCTTGGTGTAGACAACCCGAGTTAAATTCAAATATAAAATTATTCATCCACAACAGATACTTATTAAAATTATAATGTGTGCCCCATCCCCCACGACACACCCACAACCACACCCAGGCAAGACAAAAAAAAAAAAAAAGAAAAAAATACAATAACAAATTCTGGCTGAAATCATATTTACATGCTTTAAACGATTTTTCTTTATTAGGAATTATTTTATTAACGGTTATATTTTTATAACATAATACTATTTGTGGTATGAGGAAAATGTTTATTCGCTATAAATTACAAAAAATAAGGTGTCCTCGAAGTAGGAGGACATGCCATATGTGTTATAAAGACCATGAAGGTCCATTCCGTCCTTGTCTAGGGGAGTGCTAACCGGCTCTCCTTTTTAATAACACAGTAGGCAATGGAACTTGCGAAAGAATTTAAAGCTGATTTTATCGATAGTGTTGAATTGGTGATTTCTTTTCAAAGCTTTTTATATGATATTAAATAAAAATATAAGTTCATATTGATTTCATCATACATTTTAATCTTTAACATACATTTCTCAAATATTGGTTAATTTGATTATATAATCTTCAACCAATGTCAATAATAAATTATGTTTTTAATTAGTTTTTACAAAAATGGAGTTTACTCCCCTATCCGAAATTGGTCAATATTGTTATAATGGCATAAAATGTGAGTTTAATAAAACAAACAGGAAATAATCAAGATCCATATGTTTAATTTGTTGATATGGTAAATATTTTTGTCTTATCAACTGAAGTCATCTACAATAAATGACGTTCGCATTGCAGAGGTTTTCAGATCATAAAACTGTCGATATCTAAGATCACAGAGATTATGCAGTCTAGTGGTTCTCAGTCACGTAGTCAATCCGTAATACCGGAAATTTGATTAGATCGGAAGTTAGTCTTTCAGTTTATGAAAACTTGGAAAGCTTGGCGATAAAAGTTGAGTCAAAAATAACTTGTGATATTTGGAGAAATATGTCGAGTGGAATAAGATTTGTCAGTTCTAACCTTCTAGAGGAACGACGTGACGAATTGCGGGAAGCAAGGGAGGTGATTCTTGATAAGGTAAGAAAGATCAGACGTATTGGGCACGTTCTCAGGTTGTCTGTTGCATCCCTCTGTCTGTTGTCGTTGACTGTTTACTGGCGACGTACGATAATGACCATTAATTTATCAATAATAATATATAATTCGGTAGCACGATTTATCTCAATAGTGTATGTCTACTCTTAAAGACTAATCCGAAGTATATTAATGTATTTATAGCCATATTCAGATGTCAAAATATGCTGTAGTAGTAGCCAGTAACCCCAATACTAATATATTAGGAATGTTGTTTGTTTAGTACCGTACTAAACTAATTTAATTTAGGTCTGCTTAATAGACTTATTAATACTATTATAGTTATTCAAATTGCTTCAAATAATATACATGCATGCAAAATTTCAAGGTATGAATGACACGACTCGAAAACAGTTGTGACTGTTATTTCACAGCCCTTCAGATAAATTATGAAAGTAAGTCAGTTGGACAAGGAAAATTGATATTGAATGTAAAGTTTGATTTTAAGCTAATTAAAAGCACCAATTGTTTGGTATATTATTTTGATTTGACTGTTTTATTGAACATGTCTTTCAGGCTAAAAGGAAATATGAAAAAGAAGAAAGAAGGAAAGAGCAAGCTAAACTTAGAGGAGAAGATAAATGGATGCTGCCGTCAGTTGATTCAAGGATCACAAAGGAATCTACAGTACGTAGAGTAAAATGAAATAAAATGGGGTTTAACATCCTACTATTCTGCTCCAACTGGGCTAATGAAGACAGGTACATGCCAGACAGTGTGCTACGGCACTATTGCCTATTCTTACATCGAATTCCATCGGCCAGGGGGTCTTTTATGTGCATACCAATGTATACATAGGACCTCGTTTTTTTCTCCCATGCGAACAACTAGATAACTGTCCTTGTCAGGCCCTCTGTCCTACACAACTGACAAGGATAAACCAGGTCAGAAAATGTACGTAGAGTAACCTGTATGGTACATGCACTGGTGAATCTTTACGCGCCATGGACACCTACAGAACAGTATAAAACTTTGCTTGTAAAACATGTTAATTGAGCTTTTTGTTGGTTAGGGTGATGTAGGTTATAGCTGATTTAATTGAATGTTCTATTTGGGTCCAGATCATCATTAAGACCTCAAATTTTTTGAAAAGAGATAATTCCTAACATTGGGTTTTTTTATTTTTTGTTTGATAATAGACATTGGAAGTAAAGAAAAAGAAAGCTAAAAAGGAAAAAAAGAAAAAGAAGAAGAAAAAGAAAACTAAAGGGTCGTCTTCAGATGATTCTGTGAGAATATTACAATTACTGTACTTGACATTATGTTACATAATAATTTTAAGAAAATGTGTTTGTTTCACAGTTCTGATCAAAATTATGTAATAGAAAGCATTGTTATGAAACATACAAATTCACTACTTCAGACAATAGAAAATTTCTTGTTTCCCATTTGACATACATGTATAAATCTGTAAATGGCGCATTCACCATATTAGTATAAAATTTACTTGTTTGTACATTGTCACGACTTGGAACAAACTATGAGGGTAGATTTTGATGAATTAGTGGTACACCATCACGGCTGGCCTTTCAAACTGCAGGCCCTACTTGGAACGTTTTTGGTGGGATCCTTAGTTAACACCCAGTGTCGGTTTTAGTGAAATGATTTATGAAAATTTGTCAGAAATGACTAAATTTTATTTAATATATATTGTTTCTCTTTTTTGGGAAGTCAGTTTTACTTGACCTGCTAAAGACTCTATTACTCTATCACAAGGCCCCATATGGGAACAATTCATTCAATTCTCTTAAAAGTCAATTGTCAATTACATGTAGATGTATCATCTTGAAGCCTCAGTCTGAAATAAAATGTGAACAAATGTAAAAGAATTTTGTTTGTATTGAAGGCAGGAGAAGAAGAATGGGTGGAATGTAAAGTATCAACATCAGTTACATCTACAGATACCAAAGAGCCAGTTATTAAAGGACCAACTATGTTAAAGGTACTGATAAAAGAAATAATGATCAGAATTTCCAGAATATGAATATTCTCTAAACATCCATGACAATGAATACAAACAAGGCATATTTTGATGAAATAAAATTATGTCTTTGTCATTGGTAGCTGCTTGTCGGTATTTATAAAACTTTGTTTTCCTTTGTTGTTTTTGCTACAGTTATTTATATGTTCCGCATTTTGCACTTCTACAGTAATGAATGAAAATACGGGCAACCAATTTTCTAAGTTTCAGTGTCACTAGACCTGTTGGTTAATGTAAAACAGCTAAAGACTACTACAAGCTAGAAAATTTTGTGTTTCTCTTTGTTTTGTAGATATTTAAATCCAGATTTGATTTATGTGTTATTTTATACATTCCTTTCTAGAGAGATAGTTGGATGGAAGCACCATTAGATTTTTTACCATTAACATCAAGACAAGAAATACGAGATAAACAAACTGCCGAGAAAGAAAAGGAGGAGAAAAAAGAAAGCGTTATAGAACAGGTAAGAAATTACATGATGTTTTTATCATAAAAATGAAAATCAAAGGAAGACAACTCTCATTTAAACGTGTAAGAATTTATACTGTTCTGAACAGTTTTATTACATTGTATATTTAGGAGATAAAAACGTCTTGGGTCCTAATGATCTCAGGACATGTCTATTGGACAATAACACCCCTCTAAATGCAAAACAGGAAGTGTTTATTGACATTGTAACATGCTTTTTTAGCATTTGAAAGAAATTACTAAAACAGAGGGGTGTTATATTATTATCCAATCGACACTTTCTAATTGACTAATCAAAATGCAACATTCTCCCTTAAGCATGTTACAATGTATATCTTGCCCATCCATTAATCAGTTCAGATTTCTTGTAAACTCAAGAAATTATTGTTTGAAAATTGAAATTTTGGTGTGTAGAGCTGTAATCTTATATTGAAATTAAAGTATTTTTTTTTCATATTTTATTTATTGCGTCCTTAGTAATCTGTAATTTTATTTGTCTTCCTTAAAAGACTACCATAGTTAACAATAAGCTTTCAGATTGCATGAAAGTATAACCTAATTAATCCAAAGGGAACATCTTTCATTTTCCTTGTTTACATCTCAAAGTTTAAAGCCACCAATAAACAAAAAAAAATATTAGATATCCCTGTTTTGTCAAAATTCCATTTTCTCCTCCAACTTGTTAAGAATTCCATTTCAGATGGGCCAACATGCTCGAGAATTAAATCCTTACTGGAAAGATGGAGGTGCTGGGTTACCCAGTGAAAAACAGGAGAAAGAAAAATCAGTACCAAAAATAGGTGATGGTGGAGTGGAGTGGTTGAAGAAATCTTATGCTCGTTGTAAAGAACAAGCTAAAGAAGAGGGTAGAAGCTTTGAGGAATTAGTTTCTGAAAAATGGGGAGTGAGTATTTTGCAAACAAACTATTATGACAAACAATTTATGGGTAAAAAAAATTTGAATTCTATTTGTGAAAAAAAAAAAATTGATTTATAAATTTGGCAATTTTTGCTTTGAATTCCAAATGTAATGGGTTCTAGTGTGCTATTGGGGACATTTTGCTTCGGCAACGATGCTGCAGCCTACTCTTATATTGAATTCCAACTGTTAAGGGATCCTTTATGTGCATGCCAATTAGTACACAGGACCCCAGGTTTTTCGTCCCATCTGAGTAATTAGACAGCTGTGCTTCTCAGGCCCTTCATCCTGCATCACTGACAAGAGGATACCATGCTGGAAAACCCTGATTAACTTTCTCGAGCAACACCAGTCTTGAACCTGCGACATCCAGTCTAATAAGCTAGCATCTTACTCACTTAGCCACTATGGCTCCCCCCGCAACAAGAACAAGGGGAAATCACTTTGAGAAATCCCGAGGAACTTTTTCAACCAACATCTAGTTTGAACTGGGGATCTGTTGGTTAACGAGCCACTACATATTCACGAAGCATTCACAGTTCCCCTTATGCAAGAAATGAATTGGATTGAAGTGTCAGGAACTGGATTATTTTAACCATTTTCTTTTTTATATATCTAGTCAGTTAAGAAAATTGAACGAATGATAGCAGATGCTGAAAAATCCTCCAAGAAATCATCATCTGAAAGAGATAGAAAAGACGACACAACACAGAAACCTAACTTTCATAGACCGTCATCCTCTAGTGAAGACAAATATAGTCGCAATTCAGATAGAGGCAGAGATACAGATAGACGAAGATTTCAGAGGCCATCATCGCCAGATAGTGATAGACTTAGGGATACTGCAAAAAGTAGTGCTAGAGAAAGTGACTGGTTTAGAGACGGGGACAAAAATAGTTCCCAGGGTAATAGTAGGGATAAAGATCGAGATAGACGGAGGTTTCAACGTCCGTCATCACCAAGTGAAAATAGAGGCAGAAGTGATGAAAGACACAGAAGTAGTGATAAGGACCATAGTGATGATAATAGACGTCGATTTCAGCGCCCGTCGTCACCGAGTGAAAATAGTGATAGAAAATTAGGTCGGTTTCAGAGACCCTCATTGCCCTCCGATTATAGACAATCATCCCCTGACAGACATTCGTCACAAAGATCACGATCTCCGCGTAGATCGGATAGGGATAGGTATTCAGATCGTAGGGACGACTATCGATCAAGTCGTTCTGAAAGAGAAGTGCCAAGATGGAAAAAGAAATCAGAAGAAACTAGAAGGACATCCCCTGATAAAGAAGAGAAGAAGAGAAGATCTGAGTCACCAAGAAAATCTTCCAGTTCTAATCAAAGTAGAAAAAGACATAAAAGCAGTTCTTCAAGTTGTAAGTATCTGATATCTTGTATGTAGTTCAGGATGAATTAAGATATTTTGCAAGCCATCTTATTTTGTCGTCACCCTGTCAGTCAGTCCATCAATAATTGCCTTATGAACAAAGACCATATTTTGTGTTGAATTAACTTACAGATTTCTCAAATGGATATAAAGCTTATTGCTGGACCAATTGTGTTCACTTTCTCTGGGGACTTCTCTATATACCGGAAAGCTACCAGAAAACACTGGAAAACTACTTGAAAACACCATGTTATGCTTAATACTGGAAAACATCATCGAAAAAATCACTAAATACCGGAAAACAACCAATATACCAGAAAACAGCCTAAATAGGTAACCTGGAGTCTGACTATACTATATATCGGAAACTAACCCTAACCTTATCCTTTAGGGTGTTTTCCGGTATTTGGTGTGTTTTCCGGTATTTAGCATTTTTCCAGTATTCAGTATTAAATAGTGTTTTTTGGTGATTTCTGGTATATAGTATTGTCGTTCTCTGGCACCTCCCAGCTGAGAACACAAATAAGAGCATGAAGATGTATCAAAATAGACGAGTAGAAGATTTTGTTTATCACCCATCCCTTTCTTACACAACAAATAAATAAATATAATCCTTTGGTATGCATTTTATTTTATTTCTGTATTGTGGTAACCCATAGGAGATATCTCTCAGTTAAAGATGAAAGTTATCACACAAGCGATATCTACTGTAGAATGCATTATTGGGTGATAGGTAATAAAAGATGTATTTAAATGTTTCAGCATCAAGTGATAGTAGCTCTAGTAGTAGTGAATCTGAGAGTGAGGCTGAAGAAGCACCACCTCCAGTAATAGCACCAGTTATCTTGACAGAAGCAGAAATGAATGGTCTTGCAGCTAAAATATTGAAAGCAGAAATTATGGGTGATGAGGTATTTTTCGTAAAACTATTCTATAAAATGACCTGGGGAAAATAGGGACTGTTTTGGTTTTGTCGTGTGGTATAATACTCTATCAAAAGGAAATATATATTATATTTAACTCTAGATGTATATATTTTCTTTACAACTTTACCTATTTGATTTAATTTATTATTTTTGATTCTATTAATAGAATTGAATTGAGCTTTAATCATCCTATTTTTCTGTAACAACTGGGCTAAGGAAGACAGGATTTTGCCTTAACAGTGGTGTCTCTGGCAACTTTTCATCAGATTTTAACTGTCAATGGTTCTTTTTCATGCATGCCAACGAGTAGACCTATTTTATTTGTCCCAACACAAATGACGAGACACATTTTGCTTTCTAGGCCATCTTGAAAGTACCTTTGTCTAGCCTAGGGGAAACTGTGCTGGAAATTTCTGAGGAACTTTCTCAGCAAATACCAGGTTCCAACAATTTATCTCCTGATCATTGAGCTAGCACCTTACTTGATGAGCCACCACATTTTGTTTTGGATTGAAACAAGCATCTGTTATTCTTCTGCGTTTTATATCTTGGTTTTTTATACGCCCACATGGAAATGTGGTCGTATATTGCCGTCGCCCCCGTCCGTCCGTCTGTCGGTCCGTCCGTCCGTCCGTCCGTCGGTCCGTCCGTCCGTCCATCGTCCACAATTTCTTGTGAACGCTCTAGAGGCTAAAGTTAATCTCCGATTGACTTGAAATGTATACACGGTGTTAAAGGTCGTGAGACGAAGAAGCCTATTGATTTTCAGCGATATCCGATAATTACTACCAGAGTTATGACCCTTGATCACTTTGAAAAATCTTGTGAACGCTCTAGAGGCTATAGTTAATATCCGATTGACTTTAAATTTATACACAGTGTTTAAGGTCGTGAGATGAAGAAGCCTATTGATTTTCGGTGATATCTGATAATTACTGCCAGAGTTATGACCCTTGATCACTTTGAAAAATCTTGTGAACGCTTTAGAAGCTAAAGTTAATATCCGATTGACTTTAAATTTATACACGGTGTTTAAGGTCGTGAGACGAAGAAGCCTATTGAATTTCAGCGATATCTGATAATTACTGCCAGAGTTATGACCCTTGATCACTTTGAAAAATCTTGTGAACGCTTTAGAGGCTATAGTTAATATCCGATTGACTTTAAATTTATACACAGTATGTAAGGTCATGATAGGAAGAAGCTTGTTGATTTTCAGCAATATCCGATAATTCCTGCCCGAGTTATGACCCTTGATCACTTTGAAAAATCTTGTGAACGCTTTAGAGGCTAAAGTTAATATCCGATTGAATTTAAATTTATACACGGTGTTTAAAGTCATGATACAAAGAAGCCTATTGATTTTCAGCGATATCCGATAATTACTACCAGAGTTATGACCCTTGATCACTTTGAAAAATCTTGTGAACGCTCTAGAGGCTATAGTTAATATCCGATTGACTTTAAATTTATACACAGTGTTTAAGGTCATGAGACGAAGAAGCCTATTGATTTTCGGTGATATCCGATAATTACTACCAGAGTTATGACCCTTTATCACTTTGAAAAATCTTGTAAACGCTCTAGAGGCTAAAGTTAATATCCGATTGACTTTAAATTTGTACACAGTGTTTAGGGTCATGAGACGAAGAATCCTATTTTTTCAGTGATATCTGATAATTTCTGGCACTTGATCACTTTGAAATATCTTGTGGACAAAGGCCTTGAGACAAACCATCAAAACTATTCTAATCATTTCTGATAATTATTTAATGGGCTATTACTCGTAATAAGATTATCATGTGTTGTAAATAGTAAATGTTCTCCTGACTGATAAAAGAAACAATATGCGACAACCCTTGTTGACTGCCCGGACGACTTAGCTGTTGTGGGCGTATGTTTCGTTGCCTGGCAACCTATCTTCTATTTCAGACATTAGCTAACGAACTGAAAACTAAACTTGAGAATGCAAGGGAGGCCAAGAAAAATGCTCCTCCTGTACCAACTTCCAGGCAACCAGAAGAGGAAGGAGAGGTCTTGTTGACAAGGACTACCAAGACTGGATTTGTCATGCCTTTATCAGAAGCTAAACATGCAAGAGAACCAAAACAAGGAAGAAAACGACAGAAAAAAGTAACTTAAACTGCATCAATACTCGAAATACCTGTAGCATGAATTTATTACCAGCAGTCCAGTGTGTTCCAAAATATTTAAGAAATTTAATTGCGAGTTTATATCATTACGAAAAATAGGCTTATCAGGCTGCCATTGACAGTTCTCAGACTTCGAATAGATAATTTCATGCTTGAAAGATGCATCATGTTAGAGCTAAATTTGCCTTCAATGGCTATATGAATTATTATTTAGAAATTTATTGGTATGACAAGACTATAATCAACTCAAATGACCCTAAAGTTTTTCCCACAAAAGGGGGTTGGGATGGCCTAGTGGTCTAGAGTGCCGCGCTTCGACCTCTAGCTGGCCGGTCACCTCTGGCTTGCGGATGTGGTTTCGAGCCCTGGTGTGAGCGTATGTGGCATGGAGATAGGGGCGCCTTCTCAACCTCGTGGGTTTCCTCCGGGCACTCCGGTTTCCTCCCACTGCTAAAGACCCCTACGCGCAAGCGAATTATTGAAATAAAATGAAACCATATGTTAGTCCCAAAATGACCTGGTTTGTGTCGAGTGGACGTTAAACCCCATTTCTCTCTCTCTCTCTCTTTTCCCACAAAGAATTGTCGAGGACCGAGATAAAGCGAATTAAATCTCTGAAAATTGAAATAAACTAAATAATTATGCTGTCCAAAGTGATGTTTTTGAGACAAGTTGATTGAATAGCTTGTCTTTCTTATTGGATGAATTACCTGTATTATGTGTACACATCACACCAAAACATCACACTAAATCTAACTGTATGATTTATTTAAACATACATTATGCAAGAGCTAAATCTGCTTATTGAAGGCCTTTCTTAAGGCCTGAAATGTTATATAAACTATTAATTAAACATTATGGTAACTAACTGATCCAAGCCATAATCAACTCTCGATGGCATAGGATTTAAAATAGATCTGAACAGATTCAGCCATATCTTGATCGATTTAAAAATGGACGAGCGAGACTTAGCTTCGAACAACCAGGATGGTAGTTGAAATCATTGCACACGTCTTGTCAAACCCTCTAAGGCTAATATCTTCGCTCACATTAGAGTTATTTGTATGAAATTTTCAAATTATTCATTTTACCTGTTTACACTCTTAAATTACGTATCTTTAACATTGAATGTAATTTTATTGTACAGATATCAACACATGAAGATGGTAATAGAACAAGGTATTTTGATGATGACGATAAACTAGATCTTAAAACAATGGTAAGTTAACTTAAAAACTTCTTAATTTTCATCTGTGTTTAAAGAATTCAATAGACTAATTCTTGGATTATTTTTAGAGGATTATGTTCCTTCTTGACTCTACTGTATCATAGAGATCCACACTGACCGACAGTGCAACTTTTACTTCTAGGTTAATTTGTCTCAGCCTTATTTTAATAATTAATTACATTTACTGTGCTTCAATCTACACATTAATTCCTTGGACAGTGTCTAATTTTTCTTGTGAAGTATTGGGGCAATTTTTGTAGGACAGCGACCCTAAGGCCTACACTTCTATCGAATTTCAGCTGTCAAGGGCTATTTTACGTGCACACCAATGAGCACACTGAACTCTGATTTTTCGTTCCATCTGAAGAAGCCAGTGTCTTACTTCTGAGCCATCGTGTCTCCCCCTAAAAGTACTCTTATATCGAATTCCAACTGGTAAGGGAGCTTTTATGTGCACACCAATTTGTACCTTAATTTCATCCAGTCCACTAGATATTTTCCCTCTCCATGCAATAGTTTCTGCACCACTGACAATTAGGGCCAATGAACTATCTCATTCACTGGGGCAACATGGCTTCCAGATCTGGTACAGTAGTGTTGAGGTAGCTGTAAGATAATATTGTATGTTTTTACGCTTTAAGGTTGAACGAGAGAAAATGGGAACCGCAGAAGATCAAAATTCTATGTTTGCTAGATTGGCTGGAAGGGTAAGTATTTTATTATATATGAATTTATGATTTTATCTAATAAATGTGTATTAAATATGATGTGGTCTTATTGATCATATTAAAAAAAGGAATTTTGTTCTTCTTGAAATATTAATTATCTTGTGTACATCTTCAGATTATGCGGGAATAATTCTTTAATTAATGAAAGATACAGAGTAGTTTTTTCCAATAAAATTAGTTATTTGTATAAAATTGGGTCATACATGCAACCTAACTAGTATCGGTAAACTATAATATTGTCCTTACGTGGTCTTGTGGGTTTTCTCTAGACCTTTCAGTTTGCCTTCTGCTAAAAGAACCCTACATTCAAGCGAATTATTGAAAAAAAAATTATCAGGTGTTAGTCCCAAAATGAACTTTTTTTTACTGATATTTACTGTTTGATGGCAAATTTCATTTGTAAGGTTTGGGAATCTGACTTCGATTCTTTGTTTACTTGTGTCTACGTGGGGGAGACAAAAATAATTGTCATTATCTCCCTTTATTGCTACACCTCTGATTAATTTTCCAGAGTGTAGAGAAGACCGATGATGATTATCAAGTGGATGATATGTTCATTAGTAAAGCGGCCCGTCAACAGTCAGAGGCCAAATTAGAAGAAAAAGATAAATTGAAATCTATTATGGGTAAGAATTCCGAACATAAGGACCCTGGCCCCTGTTTCTCAAAAAACTAAAATCTGCTTGAATTAAAATTTCATCATAACTTAAACATGCATTATGCAAGAGCAAAATCTGCCTATTGTAGGTCTTTCTTTAGGCCTGAAATGTTATAAATAAAAACTATTAATTAGACATTAATTAACTTATTCAGACCATAATCAACTCTCTATGTCGAGGCTAGCATGAGAGTTTTGTTGGATTGTAGTTCGCCCACTGAAATATTTTCCTTCGTGATTTACCAATAAAAATGGATAACCGAGACTACTGGTTTTGTCTTACTGACTTTAGTAATGATGACCGAGGCTAAGCGGAACTTTCATTCACTTATTAGTTCTAAGTTAGTAATGGATCAATTTGACTGAAATTTTCAGCAAATAGCCTTTACATTAGCTAGTTTTTAACTATTGTAGTGCGAACTGCCAACTCGTTATCTAATCTCCCATAATGTATGTTTAAAATAGGTCAGTTTCACAAAACATTTTTAAGTATTTTAGATGAAATATATTAGCTAGTGGAGTTTCGCAAAACTATTTCTGGGACAATTTTAGCTAAAAGGTGACTTTAAGTTTTTCCCCAATAGTGAACTGACAGAATCCGATTCTATTCCTACCCACGTAACTAGGTACCAACATTCAGAAAAGTCCCTGATTTTTATTCCATTATTTGATCAAGTAACAGTGTATGTTTTTTATTAATTTATACAAAAATTTATTCAAGAAAAAAACCATTACCATAATATTGCTGTTAAAGAGAATTTTAAGGCTCTTTTCCTGCTACATAAACAAAAAAAGAAACCTATACCAGTCCAAAGTATGACATGGCATCACTGGATTACATCGAATTCTGGAATTCTAGAATGTCAACTGCAACACAGGCGACTAGCAGATGGAGTTCTCAGTCCAATCATGCTCAGATTGCTTTTAAGCAACTGAGATTCTTGTAGGGGGCCCTGGGGCCCGTGCCCCAGCATGCCACATGGTTAATCCAGCATTATGTGTATACAAATAAGACATTGTTATTTAAGATCACAAAACCCCTTAATGCTGAGGGCTGCCTAGAATTCTACCCTCTGATGTCTGACATTGAAATCTATTTATATAAGCCATTGCCTTGTTCCATTAACCTATGAATAAAATATTATTTAAATCTATTTCCGACAGGGGTCTGTGAGAAGTTAATATTTGACAGTTTGAAAATCAAATATTAACTATAAATAGTCCATGATGTTCTGAAAATCTGACATCATAGCCTGCCTTTAATTCCAAATATTCGATGCTCTTTGATTTTACAATAGACTAAAGTTATTTTTCTATAATTGAATATGAAATGTCACATATACATGTATTGTGATCAACTGAGTATGTTGGATCGATTTACATCTCATGGAAAGAAACAAATTTCTTTGAAGTGGAGGTGGCTACAGAATTTTTTTTTCGTCTGAAATATGAATATTGAAAGTTAAAATAACAGTTTTTGTTTTCGACTGACGGTTCGGATGGTGAGATGAATAATTGTGGCATCAAGGGATGAATTCTTTTTAATTGAATTGCCGTAAGATCAAAGATAACGAAAAATCTGATAAATTTCCAGGATGGTAACAAGTATTGATTTATGGTGCCGTTATTGTATTCAGTAATTACAATTACAAATTCTTGAAGTCTTTTGTTTCATTTTTCTTTGATTTCAGAACATCAAAAGATGACGGCTGCCATTGCAAGATGTCAGTTCTGTTTTGATAAAGTTCCCAAACATATGATTATAGCCATTGGAAAAAAGGTAGAAAGCAAGTTTCAAATATGTTTTGATATTTTTTCGTGTTTTTGAAAGTCATATAGTCCTTTAAGATTATCATCTTGAAACTTTGTTAACTTATTCATTGTATCCTAAGGAACATCCCTATTGTTTGAAGTGCATGCCTAACCCCTAGGGACAGTGCCATTCTCAATTCCTTCTTGTGTGCCTGTGTGTCACCTACAGGCCAGAATTCTTAATTGATCGTCTTTTTTATACTTATTCCTTATACCCTAAGACTGACCTCTATTATTTTTGGTGCATGCCTGACCCCCTGGAACAGAGCAAAGCCCAATGTTTGTGTGTCTTGTGTTTTGCCTACAGGCCGCAATTCTTAACAGATCGTTTTGAAACTTTGAATACCTATTTCATGTACCCAAAGGATGACATCTATTGTTTTGGGGGGATTGCCCAACCCCAAGGGGTGGAGCCATACCTATTTTTACTTTGTGTCAATGTGTGTTGCCTACAGACTACGATTCTTAATGGATTGTCTTTGAACTCGGGATATGTATTCCTTTTACCCAAGGGGCGAGCCATGCACAATTTTTGTGCTTGTCGTTTACAGACCCCAATTCTGAATGAATCAGTATGTGCTTGGGATATGTATTCATTATAACCCGAGGGCGTCAACTATTGATTTTATTGAATGTCCCGACCCCCAGGAGCAGAGTCACGCCCACTTTTTGCCTTAAGCACCCAAAAGCCACAATTCTGAGTGGATTATCTTGGTATACTTATTCCTTATACTCTGAGGATGGCAACTATTGATGTTGATGCACGACCCCAACGCAAAACAAATCCAACACTTAGTCTTCTTTGCCTTTTGAGATATTACAGCCATTTCATTCTCTTCATTTTAAAAAGTACCATATCAATCAAAGCAGGAATGTGGATGTATATTGCAGAGTTAGCTATGCGTTCGTAAATTATGCAACTAACATTAACAATTCCTTCTCCATTCTCTCCAGAGTGAAGAAAAATAAGCTTGCCTTTCCACTCATATGCCTACCTCATTATTATTAATGTATCATCACCTGATCATTGGGTAATTATTTCATATTATTTTTAACTTTATGTTTTCAGTCATATCTGTGTCTACCTCAACATAAACCATTAACGGTCGGCCATTGTCAAATAGTTCCCATGATGCATTGTCCAGCTGCAACAGCTATAGATGAAGATGTCTGGCAGGAGATGCAGGTGGGTACCGTATTTAGACTGTTAATTAATTGAATACTTTCATATGTATACAATCAAATTTAGTGTTTATAGGGTAATTTGGATGTGTCATGTTCAGGACATCTTAGAGTATATTAAAGAACACATAAAATGACTGTATAAAAGTAGTTTGACCAACGTCTTGATGTAAACCCAAATAATAAGCCATTTTATTACAAAAGATTAAATAGCATTTATCTTGATTTAGTTTCTCTGGTTGAACTGGCACATGGTGTTCGGATACTTTATTTGAACTTCTGAAGATGATGAACCATTTCAAATTGTATTTGTGAAATTTATATTTTGCTAAAACAGCCAAAAAATACATTTAGATTTAATTGAATCATTTGTGTATTTGTCTCTTTCCAGACATTCCGTAAAACATTAACAAATTTATTCAGTGAGCGGGGTGAAGACTGTATATTTATGGAGACTAGTATGTTTTTAAAACGACAACCACATACATTTATAGATTGTATACCATTAGAGAGAGAAGTAGGCGATCTAGCACCTATATACTTCAAGGTTGGTTTAAGAAAAAAGTAAAAGCTTGGCTTCTGTTAATGTTTTTAGTATTAGTATTAGCAGTACTATTTGTATTAGCGGTATTAATAGTATTAGCAGTATTTGTAGTAATAGCAGTATTTTTAGTATTAGCAGTATTATTACTATTTGTAGTATTAGCAGTATTATTACTATTTGTAGTATTAGCAGTATTAATAGTATTTGTAGTAGTATTAATATTAGCAGTAGTAATAATAATAACAGTACTATTGATATTAGTAGTATTGTTAGTGTTTGTAGTATTAGCAGTATTATTACTTTAATAGTAATAGCTATATTATTAGTATTTGTAGTATTATCAATATTAGCAATAGAAATGTTATTAACAGTACTATTGACATTAGCAGTATTGTTAGTGTTTGTAGTATTAGCAGTATTATTACTATCAGCAGTATTTGTAGTATTGTCAGTATTAAAAGTATTATTGTTGTATTTATAGAATGTACCTTTCACTAAACACACATAAAGATACTATTCAAAAAAAGTAGGGGATATTTGATTTTTAAGTGTTATTAAAGTCACCTAATGAAACTGACGAAGAAACAAATGACAAAATGAAATGAAGTTCACATTCATCGATTTATTCCAAATGATCGTTAGACTAAGTAAGGCACAGACTGACCATTATAAGGGTAAAATGATACCCGGGGTCAAACAGCAAAGTTACCAGAGCATCACAACAAAGTCAGTAACGGGTAAATCCCCCTCTGTTTGCCAAACAAGCATTGATCCGACGTGGCATACTCCTAATGAGACGTCTAAGGTCATTTTGGTCCAGATTGTCCCATTCCTGTTGCAACGCAGCAGCAAGTTCTTGGACATTGGCAGGACGTTGTTGACATTGACGTAACCTCTGTCCAAGCATGTCCCAGACATGCTCGATGGGGGAGAGGTCGGGACTCAGTGCTGGCCAAGGTAATGTGGTGATGTTCTGTTGTTGGAGGTAACCTGTAACGATCCTGGCCCTGTGACATCTTGCGTTGTCATCCTGGAAGATAAAACGGCGGCCATGACGTCGTGCGAACGGCACAGCATGGACTGCCAAGATGTTGTCCCGGTAGTACTGGCCTGTAACACGCCCTGCAACAACATGTAAAGCCGTTCTTCCAGCAACAGTGATGCCTCCCCACACCATAACAGAACCACCCCCAAATCGATCATGTCTGATGACGTTAACGTCTTGGAAGCGCTCGTATTGACGACGCCACACCCTCCTACGTCTGTCCAAAAAATCAACAGTGAACCTTGACTCATCTGAAAACATCACATTGCTCCAGCGTCGATTATCCCAGTGTTGACGATCCCTACACCAACGGCGTCTTGCCTGAATGTGATGATCTCTCAAACAAGGGATCACGCGAGGACGTCGGGCGCGAAGGTGACCCCTATGCAGTCGATTCTGAATCGTCTGGCCACTCACTCTCACACCAGTGTCTGTTTGAAGACGAGTGCTGATCTGATTTGCTGTGATGACAAGATTTCTCAAGGCCAAGGTACGGATAAATCGATCCTGGGCTTGAGTTGTCACCCTTGGTCGACCTGAGCGTGGTCTGTCCTGTACAGATTGTGTATCACGGGGACCATAGCCTGCTTATGACAGACTGAGAAACATTCATCGTACGCGCCACAACCGCCTGTGTTGTGCCGATCTGTAGCATGCCAAGGGCACGTAACCTTTCATTTTGGGTAAGCCGACGCATATCAAAATTTGTTTTCTGGTCACTAAAACAATTAAACTGATGTTTCCACCCTGGAATTCAATGCCACAATGACTGTAACATTCAAAGTCAGAGTCGTGCAAATCTTGGGTTGGACCCCCATGATGATCCCAAGCATCACCTGCATTCCACGCGGTAGCTATTGGTGCGTTTGGGCGTCACATGTAACTGGAAATGTTTCTTCTGTTAGGTTCTATAGTGACTTTTTTCGTAGTCATTTGCATATTTTAGTATTATGTCCCCAAAATCAAATATCCCCTACTTTTTTTGAATAGTATATTAAAAATACATGATGTTGGCTCACTAATCTGGAGGTCCTGTGTTCATTTTCTGAGTTGGCTAATAAAGTTCATCAGGATTTTCTGGCGTAGTTCCCCATTGTCAGTGGTGTAGGAACTTGGTCCTGGCTAGGAACAGTGTATAGTCATTTGGATGGGACAAAAAATCTGAAGGTTCATGTAAAAAGAAACCAGGACAGTTGGAATATGAAATAAGAGTATGCCGTAGTACTGTCCAGGCAAAATATTCTCATAGCTCACTGTCTGAGCAGAACAGTAGGATGAATCCATTCCGATAGTTTGGATGTATTGTTTCTGAAAACAAATATCTAGATCACAAGTAAGCAGTATGAAATAGTGACATGTAAGTATGCCTTTGGGCTCATTTAGTTAGAGGTCCATTCACTGTGTTGTCTTTTGGTAGCTTCGTATACCATTGTGTAATTCATTTTGACATTTATGTACTGATGGTTCTAGTTTTTTGGGGTGATAGGGCAACATTTTTGTTAGAAATGACAATATTCTAGCTAATAACTGAACGTCTAGAAATTAACGTTTATATAGTTTCTTCTAATAAGTGGAAGCCCTCTAATCCTTTTATTTTTAGTACCGTTACAGAATTACTGTCCATCAAAAACACATTTATAGGACTTCTATTGAAAAGGTTTACAGATATGGGCTCATTAGAAAAATGGGTAAAAATGAAAAAAGTAAAAAATAATGTTGCAAGGAGATTACTCAGTGCTCGTGCTAATAAGTTGATGATCATCATAATTTCATTTTAAAGGGGCATGACATGAGATTTAGAGATAGCGTTATAACAAAAAGGTGAAAATTTTGTGTCAAATTACATTATTGCCAAAGCTCAACGTTGATGTTTCAATTTGAAAATTATATATTTGCCACTTTTTCAACTGATAATGGTGAAATATAGAATTGATAGGAATATTTGTTTGTAGGACTGTGTATAGATTCCATGTGTTTAAAGGCTTTATTTTAGCATTTTTAACTCTATACCATCTATCAGTGGTGTAGTTTTTGATAATTTTTGTTAGAACGTGCTAGAAGTAGGCGTAATCAATGAGTTAGTTAAATAATTAAAAGAGATTCACGAATGCTTTTTAGTTAACAACAGCCAAACAATAAAATAGAGATCACCATTTAATACATAAATTTTGAATGAAATATCTAAAGTAGAGTATTTAACAAAGTAATTTTTGGTATAAAATTCATATTTGTGAAAGTGGCATTAAATTTAGATTATATCAATTTACATGAACGATATGTCTGTCTACATGGCTATAGATATGACTATTGACCATTTGACCAGTATAACTTGGATTTTCATGTCAAACCTCTGGGTCATTAAATAGCTTTAAATTGACTTTTAAAACAAAATGTTATAAAGCTTGAAATGGGATCTGTATGTCCGTCTGCCACGATTTTGTTTCCAGAGCTTATTTGATAAAAAGTTCAAGATATCTTGATGAAACTTGTACACATACTCTTCAAGCTTTCATATAGTGGTTGTGCATTTAGGTAGTCTGAGTGTACATTGGATTTAAAGGTATTTACATGTTTCCACTGAAACAACGTAAACCTTGTTTTGGGGATGCATGTTATATTCTTAGGCATACCTCATAAACTGTTCAAGATTTTTTTTATGAAACTCGTACACACCTATCATATTAGTTTTGCCTTTTGTAATATTAATTAATATTTTATCAGCAGAGGCGGATTCAATGGGGGGCTGCTAAGGGTGTGACCTCCCCCCTAATTTTCGACAGTGCCCTTTTTTACTGCTGAAAGTGCCTTTTCCCAGACCCAAATATGTCTGTTTACTTCGACGAAAATATCAGCCAAATAGCTCTTGGAATGGCTACAGATGCAAGGAAATGACGTATAATTTTTTTTTAGGACCCCCCCCACCACCACCCTCAGTGGCGTGCACCGTCTCTGAGGTCAGTGCTCTCATTTTGCAGCACCCCCCCTCTTTTCAAAATTCCTACATCCGCCCCTGATCAGATTTTTTAAAAATAGTGTATGCATGGAAACAGATTTGACATTTCATTCCAGAGAATATCTCAAAAACTTTAAAGACACCTTTGTGATACTTTGTTTAAACATCAACCTATTATGATAGTTTTGCTGATTAGATTTAAAAATAGTTGCGTTTCCATGGAAACAAATTTGACTTACATTTTGTAATGCAATTTTTATTCCAAAGTGTATCTTATAAAACTGTTGAATAGTTATGCCTTTTGCTATTTAGAAATTTATCGGATTTAAAAATATTTGTGTTTCCATGGAAACACATTTGAATTAGTTTTAGGTATACAATTTTGAATCCCATAGGCTTTTATTATGTTTATTGTAATAACTATGTATATAGTTACAGTAATTCAGGTTGTAATAACCTATATAATTGAATTTCATCAGTATATATTATATATGTATACTTGTAATCAATTATTAATTATCTTGGTAATTGGGTCATGTCAAGTTGTAGAATTTACAATACACATATTGTATATATTGTTGGGTCACATTTGTGTGTGATATAAATTTATGATATTAATATACTATCTCAAATATCAATATTCTTATTTATTAAAATGAAAATGAAATTGTAAAATGAAAGTATATTAGCTTGTTAGAAATTGGTTAACCACAGTGGCACGTACAGTAGGTGTTCTTGGGTTAGCTCAGTTTTTTCCAGCTTGGTTTTCCATACAATCTCTAAGAACCAATAACAGAGTATATAGGCTGAAGAGTTGTGTCCATATAAAATTTCCCTCATAACACACTGTATAATGAACATCTATCGGTGCAGAAACTTAAACGCCATTTCTTGTTAGTAACTGTCTAGCTTGAATAAGTGAAGTTTTAGCTTAAGCATGCAATACAGCAAAACTACCTGAACAGCAGGGTTGGATTAAGACATGTTGATGTCCTGCTAACCACTGAAAAGATTATGGTTCCCCCATGTAATTCAAAGATGAAAATAATATTGAACCTTCAGCATTTCCTCAATTATAATGCGAGGGGGGGGGGATGACCTAGTGGTCTAGAGTGCCGTGCTTTGACCTCTAGCTGGCTGGTCACCTTTGGCTTGCAGCTGTGGTTTCGATCCCTTGTGTGAGCGTATGTGGCATGGAGATAGGGGCGCCTTTTGAACCTCATGGCTTTCCACTGGGCACTCCTGTTTCCTCCCACTGCTAAAGACCCCTACATGCATGCGAATTATTGAAATGAATTTATCGAAATAAAATTAAAACCATGTGTTAGTCCCGAAATGACCTAGTTTGTGTCGAGTGGACGTTAAACCCCATTTCTCTCTCTGTCTCTCTCAATTATAACGACATGATCTGAAGAGTTTTCTTCAACTTTTGGGGGTTGAATTTTAACAATAAGATCTAAAAAAAAAATCTTCTCCAGCATTTCCCTGTAATATTTGTCAATGCAAGTGTAAGATTGATAGAAACAGTAATTGAATAAATGTACTGCTTTGGCAAAATTGTCTCTAAGTATTTTTGCACACTTAACTGTGGAATATGATTAACTTATAGGAAGTAAAGAACTTTGATTTTCATCTTACCATAGTGGTGAAATTTTGGTTAGTGGTGGGTTATAAACACTATCCTTTTTAATTTTTGTTTCGAAAGATAGCAGAAGTGAATTTGTGTAGTAATTTTAGTTTCATTTAGAGAGAGAGAAAGAAATGGGGTTTAATGTCCACACGACACAAACTAGGTCACTTTGAGACTAACACATGTTTTTTAAAAATGTTCTTTCAACAATTCGCTTGCGCGTAGGGTCTTTAGCAGCAGGAGGAAACTGAAAGACCTGGCCCCAAGTTCACAAAGCATTCTCAGACTTAAGTTGAGAATTTACTCAAAATTGTTCGCCTTTATATTAATTTTGTTGTTTTAATGTATCAAATACATTAATAAGAAACTATGTGCAAACCTTTGTGTTTCTGTATCAAAGATATATCTCATAAACCATGATTGAAAGTTGAGCAAATTCTCAACTTAAATCTGAGAATGCTTTGTGAACTTGGGGGCTGGAGAAAACCCACGAGGTAGAAAATTGAAACCTCGCCAGAGTTTCATTTAGAACACAAGATTGACTTTAACAACAGCAGACCTAATGTTATTTTGACATATTCCCACTCTGCAAAACAAATAAATACATCAAATTTAGTTAAATATTTTACATAAATCAAAAAAGTCTGAAAAGGACAGAAGTATTAGCTTATCGAGACATTCCAGTCTTTGTCCTAGATTAATGTAAAAATGTATGATTGATTTGAGCTAATCTTATGTGTTATAAATATGTCAACATTAGTATGGAAAATTTTAGAAACTTTCTATAATTATGTTTTAGAACAAGATTTCCTTTTGTCTTGAACTTATGAAACAATTTGTTCCGAGCTATTTAACACACATATGTTTAATATTGACTTAAATTACAGTAAGTTAGCTAAGCATATACAATATCTACTTAATTCATTATTTATTACTTAGTTTTTATATTCAATCAGCTGGTAGGGGATATTAGATGATTATATATAGTTGGTAACAGATTGTTGACATACATGTATATTTTACACAGCTTACATGTACATGTATGTCATAGTAGCATACATATCCATGGTTCCTAATATATTATTACTGCTGGTTTGAGGTATAAAGCAGGATGAAGGGCCTGACAACTGCAGCTGTTTAGTTGTTTGGATGGGATGAAAAAGGTTGGCAGTTGGAATTCGATATAGGAGTAGGCTGTAGCACTGCTGTCCGGGCAAAATTTCCCTCTTAGCACAGTGTATGGCATAAACCTGTCTTAAAGGGACAATAACACTCTTGCTGGCTTGGTAGCTCCAGAAAATAAAAAATAGTCTTATTCTAAGTACTAGATGTTTTAGTGTCTTACCTGTTGTGTAAATTATCCATTACATCCTATTTTACTTTTCCAGAAGGTTCGAAAATATTTTGAAATCCAAGTCACATTTGAAAAGGTTTACGTTAGACTTTTCAAATCAATAAGTTGAATTTTTCCAATTTTTTAAATTAGGTGTTTTGAAATGAAATTTATATCATCAATTAATTGGAATATTGTATAATAATATAATTTGTTGACCAGAATGAAGATTGGGACATATCATTCAGTTACAACAAGAGTGTTATTGGGGCTTTAATTTATCCATTGTGAGCAGAACACAGGGACAAGTCCGGTCTTTGATGCAAATTAAGGACTCGAGTTCCAATCTCTGGGTTGAATTCTGGTTTTGGATGAAAAACTTCCTCAGGATTTTCCTGTTTGGTTTCATGGTGTCAGAGGTGCAGAACAGAGGAGTTGGCAGGGAAACCTATCTAGTTGTTCAGTAGACATGAAAAACCATGTTCCCTTGTTTACCATTGGCAGTACCTTAAAGATCCCCTGACAAATCTAAATAAGAGTAGACTGTTTTACAACTGATTCAAAGTTTCTATGTCTTAATATTTCCTAATATGTATTCAAATTGATTATTTAACATTTAAACCTATTCTGAGCGACGATATTAGCCTTTGAAGGTTTGACAAGATGTGTGCATTGATTGTAACCACCATACTGGTTGTTTGAAGCTTAGCCCTGCTTCTCCATTGTTAAATTAAATCATTAATTGCCGAATCATTCTAATCTACTTAAAATAGGATGCATCCAATGGAATTGGGACTTGAATATGGTCTTGTCTTGTTAATAAATTGAATGTCTTATTAATAGTTTATGTAACATTTAAGAAAGACCTGCAATAGGCACATTTAACTCTTGCATAATGCTTGTTTAAGAAAAAAAATCAAAATATTATTATCAGTGGAAAATAATCTCCCAGCTTGGACACAACCGGAGTAAAATGAGGTCAAGCAAAAGATTTTAGGTACACACGTGTCTAGACAATATTCCCAAATCTTGTTAAAATCGTCTGCAGAGGATGCCAAATTTTGGACTTGTATTCCTTGTAGAGATTCAACTTTAACCAATTGTAAATGGCAATGGATTCCTCCATCCCTCATGTGACGTTCAGAGACTTGAAACAATACATATAAGTATAATTAACAGACGGGCAAAAAAAGGAGAGCTGATACCTCCAGAGTGGCTGAAATTATCTTTTAATTATAACGAAGTAGCTACAATTTAATATAGAAATCTATCAATTTCAATCTCCAATCAAATCTACTGGTAGTCTATCACTTCTAGACAACTCGGAACTTCTCGAAATACTGTCCGTTTAATATAGAAGGTTGATGACTGACTGACACTATTTAATAATATAGTTCATGAGAGTGCTTTAGAGTGTTTGTGTAAGGATGAGATATAGTATATATACACAGCTTTAATCAAATTGCTTACTTGTAAGTTCAGATGGATTTTGTCCGCTTGTCACGGAACAGACGGAACAAACCAACGATATTACTGTATTTAATCTATCATGTGTTTGTGAAAAACTCCAGAATGCCGATCAATTTTAGTACCAAAAACCTCAAGCTTTTGTGATTGTTCGTATTAAATCTTTAATCAATTTTGATAGTAACCATATCTTTATAGAGACTATGTCAATTTCACAAAGAAATTTAATATCTTTATCGGAGCTTAATTAATTTCAAGTGATTTTTTATTCCCACCATATTTATTATGGTTACAAATATCTGTAGAAAGATTATAACAAAACTGTCATTAAGCATTAAGAAGGACAACTTGCCTGTTTCAGATGGTTTTTATTGTGGTGGGGGATGAGTGTCTTGCAGGTTATAGTTGAAAAACATTTTCTTCCTCCAAAAGACCTGGGGAGTTGGATGCTGTATCATAAAGCCTGCCATTGAGTCAACTGGTGTGGTTTCGAATCCCTGGTTTTACGTGACAAGGAGTAGGGCTGTTTGTCCAACCGTGTGGGTTTTCTCCGGGTCCTCTGGTTTCCTACTACTTCTAAAGACCTCTACGCACAAGTGAATTATTGAAATAGAATTAAGCCATATGTTAGTCCCGAAATGACCTAGTTTCGGGACTGTGGGTGGTAAACCCCATTTCTCTAACTCTCTCCCAAAAGACCTGTAATTATCATATAAACACACAATATTAAACATAAACAATTTATTCTATAAATAAGATGTGTAAAATGAAATGAAATGGGTTTTTAAACGTCCTACTGTTCTTTTCCGACTGGGCTAATGCCATACAGTGCGTTATGAGGAAAATTTTGCCCTGGCAGTGGCACTATGGCATACTCTTATATCGAATTCCAACTGCCAAGTCATTGAGTCAACTGACATGATTTCGAATCTCTGGTTATATGTGACAAGGAGTTAGGTCGCCTGTCCAACCACATGGGCTTTCTCCGGGTCCTCCCACTACTAAAGATCCCTACGGGCTACCCCATTTCTCTCTTTCTCCAACTGCCAAGGGATCTTTTACATGACCACCAATGTATACACAGGTCTCTGTCCTTTTCAGGCCCTCCATCCTGCACCAGGGACAAAGTTAGACCCACTGGAAAGTCCAATAAACTGTCTTGCTCAAATAAGATGTATGACTGTGAGGGGCAGCACTGCTCGACAAAATGAATTTCAAAATAACTCATTTCTGATATTGCTATCAGCATGAAATGTTCAGGAATTTTTGCAATAGCTAAAATAAGGCTAATCGGCAGTTTTGGGGAATTTACTTTAGTGGTTACCATAGAAACGAGAAATTTAACTTTTATGCTTACAATAAATCGTTCTGTAGAAGTTTATAACCATTCTGTCTGAAACTCATTATACAATGTATTTTAATATGGCTAGTTCCATGCAAATAACGATTTTCAGTACTCTAAATTAAAATTTATTGTAGTAAATTTGATCAGTAAAGCAGAAAATTTTATAATTAATGTTTCTTGTGATATAGTAGGATCATGTCATTTTATAAGGACCCAATAACAGTACTGTATATTACACAATAAAATGTCCTAGGAATGATTTGAAAGAAGTTCAAAACTTCTGTCTTGGAAACTTTAAGAGAACAATTCTTTGTGAGTTTGAAATTAAAGTATGCATTTCCATGGTAATTATAATAAAGCTAATTCCCCCAAAGCTGCTGCGTAGCGAAATTTTGGCTATTTGAACAATTTCTTAAAATCTCATGCTTATAACACTATTAGAAATAAGTTATTTTAAGATGCATATTGTCAATCATTGCCGCCGCTTAAAAGTTGAATGTATATGCAGATGGAAATAATGATATAACCAGTCCAAAAGTCACTGAATTTTTAACAGGTCGATTTTGGGATGCAAGCCCTACTTATCTTGTTGTTATTGTTGTTGTTCTTCTTGGTTTGGAAAAAAATCCAAATTGGCATGTTTTTTCACAATTCAAAGATGGTGGCAATGACAACATTTTCAGTTCCTGGTCCATTATGTGCTCATATTTATTGATGGGGCCTTTGATTAATATTCACCTTGATCTGTCCAGTGTATTGAATGACTTTATTAGTTGTTACTGTCGTGATGATCACAATGGTGAGATTGTTTTATTAAATAACTGGGTAATATAAGTAATACACTTGTTATTTAATTGTTTATTTTAAACTGACATTTTTCAGAAAGCAATTCAAGATAGCGAGTCGGAATGGTCTCAGAATGTAAAAGTGGTTGATTTGAGTAAAAAAGATATCAGACATTCGGTAAATATTGCTTTTCTATTCTTTGAATTTATCGCTGTTGCCCTGTAAAGATGTATCCCTTCCATTTTACCAGGCCGTAAATTTGTCCAGGAAAAATAAAACTAACGGCTTGAATAAAATAAGCTAGAAATTAAAATTGGCTATCCCATATTTTGATAATATTCCATTAATCAATGCTGTCTATGGCAGATAATCTCCAACCTTGGATTTAATCTGATTTAAAAATGAGGCCTATATAAATAAATTTTCAGACAATTATATGTGGCGCTTGCATGTTTATATCATTTGCCGTTGATGCTTAATTAAAATTAGGAAATTTTTAGTTCATAGCTTTGTAAATACTGAATGGAGTTAAACAGTTTTGCTCTGGGATTCCTTTTAAGGTGGGAGTGGAATTGGTTGGCCGTATGGTGGTTTCAGTTCCCCACTTGTGGGTTGCAAGGAATACGGTCCCGAAATGACCTAGTTTGTGTCATGTGAACATTAAACCTCATTTGTCTCTCCCTCTCTTTCCAGTTATCCCACTCAGCTAAGGACTGCTACGCACAAGCAGATTAGTAAAATAGAATTTGAACGATATGTTACTCTTGAAATGACCTAGTTTGATTATCAACCAGTGTTTTGCCATTGATTTCTCTGTATGTAAAGAACAATCAAGTTGAACAGCAGTGCTAACGCCTATCTAACATTTACTCAACACAAACTAGGTCATTTGAAGACTAGCATAAGGTTCAATTTAAATCAACAGTTAGTTTGTGTGTAGGGTTCTTTAGCAGTGGGCGAAAAACTGGAGGATCCGGAGAAATGCCATGAGGTTGGACAGGCGACCCTATTCTTGTCATGGATAACTGGGGAATCAAAACCAGTTGACTGGATGAAAGACCTTCTGAGCGGTATTTTGGCTCAATAACCAGGCGGTCCTGGGTTTCATCTGAAAGGTGTCCAGTTCTTTGTATCAGATGTAAAATGAAATTCCTGTAGTACTGCATGCAAAGAATTCTATGGCGTTGAAATTAAATTAAGATTAGTCTGTAGCGCCGATGGCCGGGCCAAATTTCCCTTATAGCCCTCTGCATAGCATATGTCCATGTTCGTTATTCCTGTGCAGAAAAGCAGGATTTAAAAGTTTCATTTATATTTATGTATGGAAAAAATATCTTTCAATTATCTCTCTCCACTCATCTCTCTCCACTCATCATTAAATAAAGTAAACTTTTGTATATTGGCATGTTGCTTTTTTACTGTATTAACTTACACTTACATCAAGGAAAGAAGGAGATGCTGTTCTTATCTTCATATCTAATTAAGAAATCAGAAATCTATGGCTAAAAGGGTTTTATAATAATATAGCTGGTTGTAATAAGATCTTAGTAATATCCATGATCATTTATATGTTTGTGACAGATTTTGTGTATGACTTAAAGGCACAGTACACCAGATCATTTTAATGCAAGGACTGTTCTTGTGTAAGTAAGCACATCTGCAGGGCATTTTGTTGATTTTACAAGAATTTCAGCAAATGCCCCACTGGTGAACAAAATTGCTCTGATGTAATGTATGCCGAAATTCACTCGGCAAATCTCGACAGATTCTGTAAACTACATCTAGTCTTGGCTGTATGACAGTAAGTGATATGTACGTATGCCCATACATTTGCGATGCGGCTACCGGTTTACTTTATCAGGAAAACTTGACGCTATAACACAAATTGGGAACCTATTCGGCTAGCGACCTATTCGACCGATCGAGCTGCAACCTGTTTGTTGGAAACTTATTTAGAATAAAGACAACAGTCGCCTTAACTCATCTATTTATCAACCAATAAAATCCAACGTTATGTTTATCAAATAAAAGTAGAACATATTATTTTTTATCCATTCCTTTAGCTCAGAATAGAAGTGTAATTTCGGTATTATCTTACAGCTGGATCGTTCGAATAGGTCGCTAGCCAAATAGGTCGCCAATTTGTGTTCAGTATGGCCGCAGCCATGTTTCATCCGGGACCTTTAAAGTAGTTCCAATATGGCGGAATTCGTCATACAGCCGAGGTTAGATGTAGGTTCTGGAGTTTACGGAATCTGCTGAGGTTTGCCGAGTGTGCCGAAATTTAAACATTTTCTCACCCATCTACAGGCAGGATACTCCCTTCTGGATCTCAATATGTACCTGTGCTTTAGATTCCTGTCCATAAAAGTAAAAAACCTTCATGCAGGCTGACTTGGCTCGTACAGAAAGGGTAGCAGATTAGTATTGATTCTATTTCCTAAGATAGTGGCATAAAATGCATTGCATAGAAAACTATGTAAATTTTGATGATACATGTACATAGTACTTTTGAATGTGAAGACTTGAAATGTCTGTAACTCAAGTTAGGCCATAGTCAAAAACTATTCTGTTTCTAAGACAATCGTTTCCAAAATCGGACAGAGGTATTTAGTTTCATGTTTTATTTTGTGAAATCATCCACTGCTGTGCTAAATGATTCTCATAAACACCACAATGAAATGAGAAATTTAATTAGGTTTAACGTCCTACTGTTCTACTGGATGAATGGTTGATGCCATATACTTCACACTAGAGCTGGGCGATATTTCGGTATTTCGATATAAAACCGTCACAGAAATAAAAACCGTGAAAAATACTGTCTTCAGAAAAATATCGAAAAACCGAACATACCGCGATATATCGCGGTTTTGATTTTCCTGGATAATATTTAACATAAATATTGAACAAAATGTTTTCTTTTTTATGATATTTGCTATATTTTATTGCTTAATCATGAAAAAATACAGCTATATACTCCCGAGTATATATTCCATACAGTTTGCAAATGCCGATACGGGGCTTGTTTACGTCACGTGACTTCTCGCTCACCTTTCCACCCGTTAGAATTATCCCCGTTTCTGATCAATTTCTATACACCTTGACGAATTGTGTAGACCGATACTTTGATTTTCGAAAGAGATCACTGATTTTAAGATTGAATTTTAATTCAATCTTAAAATCAGTGATCTCTTTCGAATTTAAAAATTTTGATAAAGCAGAAATATAAATACATTGAGAGTTCCGGTAGACTGATTATCATTCAGTGTCATGCCAATGGAGGTCGTGATCCGGGAAAAAATATTTGACGAAATCAATGGTCACTTTTTGGCATAGTACTTACGTTTTTATAGTTTAATTTAGTATCCTTGTATTGTTTAATTATGCATTTTCAAGAAGGTATACTCTTGAATGGGAAAGAAAGAGTTTGTACGGGTAAACAAAGTCCAATTGTACCCGTAACAACTATAAAAATATGCACGGCCGAAAGAACACAAACTTTGTTTTATGTTGTTTGGGCCTCCTTCATTCGAAATATTTTTAATTTTAATAAAATATAATTGATATTTTGAATATCAAAATTGTAATAAACAACAACTTTAGCAAGTTTTCATGGCTATCTAGATATGTGTTTGAACCAGCTCGAATTAATGTTTTGTTAATTTGAAATTGGTATTGTATGCTAAAAATAATATTGATTAGAAACAATAATATTGAGGGGTATTTCCAACTTTTTATGCATGTATATTTACATTTAAAAAGTTATAAACTGAAAGTATTGGCTTTTTATAAAATATAATATTGAGGGGTATTTCCAACTTTTTGTGCATGTTTATATACATTTAAAAAGTGATAAACTGAAAGTATTGACCTTTTATAAAATATCGCGATATAGTGATTATATCGCGATATTTTTTGAAAATATCGTGATATTTGTTTCTAGGTATATCGCCCAGCTCTACTTCACACAGTGTTTCATTTGATTATACCTTATCCCACTAAACACTGCTTTAACGAAATTTAATTTCTGTTCCAAATTATGACTGGTCAATGGTCCGGTTAACAACCAATAGCTAACTGCATAACAAAAGCATTATGCTTAAAACATGACTCCAAATTGGGCCAAATATGTTTACAATGTAAACAATACTGTTTGGAGACCAACAAACTTTCATAGGATTAAAAAGGAAGGGCTGTCATGTTGCTGTACTTGGGATATATTTGATAGAACGGGAAGAATAGACCTACTCCCCCAAAAGTTCAAGTATCAGAAGCTCATCCAGCAATGGCCAGAGAGGGTTTCTCAGGCCATTGCTTCAGGAATATGGGTTAATGCATCCTCGTTGGATCATATGGTCTGTCATTGAGTCAAATGGCATGGTTTCAATGCCCTGCATGTACGAGACAGGGAGTATGCTTATGTCGAGTCTTGTGGGTTTTCTTTGGGTTCTATGGTTTTCTCCCACTGGTAAAGACCCCTACACACAAGCTAATCGAAATCAAAGAAATTCCATAGCTTTGATAAATAATAATCTCTGTTGTAAAATGATTAGAAATATACTCTTTAGGCCACGCAAAAAAAAATATTTTGGTTCTCGGACAATCTAATGCAGGAAGGAGGTTTTGATTTTTTATTTTGTTAAATGATTACTTGGCTAAATGACCACTCGATCTTAAACATCACATTTGTATCATGTTGTTTGTACAAATGTGTGATTATCCAGTATCTCTGATGATTGTCAATAACATTTATCAGGATAGTGTACTTGATAAATAAGCCTACATTAAACTTCTTGATTCATTCAAATCTGTTTAATAGGCCTACTTCTTGTATTCTTTTGAAAAATAAAAACAGTCATGCAGACTTTTTTAAGGGATGCAGGATTATCTGAGAATTAGATTATTTTTTTATATGGCCTTATCTAACGGTAATTTTCTCCATATATAGTCAAGTATATAAAACCTTAATCTAAACATGTGAAATGGGACTCCCATCCGGAATACAGCTGCACTTAGCCTACATTTAAATCAGTTCTTGTCTCGAGCTTATTATTATACAGAAATCGTACACCTGCAGTAGTCTCACAATTTTTTTTATAATTATTATTTATCTAAGTCAATATCCTAATAAGTAATAGAGATATCGTGTTGTTGGGTTGTTTAGCCTATTAATGATATAGCTAGCTCACAGAAAGATAAATGGAAAATAATTATATTGTCACTTAAAAGTTCTTTTTTAATGAGTTAGGGAGAGATATTGAAATGGGCTCCATCTGTCATCCCATCCAGGTTTTCGTTTCCGGAGCCATTTTGTTTTCAGAGCATATCTCACAAATCGTTCAAGGCATATCTTTATGAAATTTTTTACACATATTATAGTAGTAACATGTATGCCTTTGCAATTGGTTAATAAGAATTTAAGGACTTGTGTATTTCCATGGAAACATATTTCTCTCAGTTTTTGGAATTCAATATTTGGAGTATATCTCCTACAGATTCAGGGGGGTCGGAGGGCGTGGATGGCCGACTGGTTAGCGCGTGCACGTTTTATCATAATGTCTGGCATTGTTTCAATTCCCCAGTTGTACCTGTCCAACCTCGTGGGTTTTCTCTGGTTCCTCTGGTTTCCTCCCATTGCTAAAGACCCCTACATGCAAGTGATTTATTGAAATAAAATTTAACCATATGTTAGTACCAAAATGACCTTGTTTGTATCGAGTGGATGTTATTGGAGAGATTTCACAGTTTTAGCAGTTACATTTACATTCAGATAAGTGTAAGTGTAACACTGTACATTATGACATTTCGCTAAATTCACGCTTACTGTTACACTTAGTAGGTGGTGACACAAACAAGATCTACGATCTCGATAGGTCTGCATCACAGATAGATTGTTTAAGACGAGATTACTGAGCCTTTTCTTATTTTATCTACAGAAAGGAGAAGGTCTTCTCTGTGGATTTAGTTTGTAAAAATCACTAATCGGAGAAAAATTATGACTGAATCATAGCAATTAAACAAGGTTTAACTAAGTGATGTGAACTTAAAGTTATGGGTTCTGTTATCTGTCTGCTACGTGTTTATGACGTGTGTTTCACGTCATGCGTCACAAAAACTGATCACTTTTTACCATCTAACTGAATGTTATGTAAGTGTAAATCTGATGTTGCGAAACCTCTCTCTGTTGTATAGAATTCTTCCACAAACTCAATCAAATCAAAAATCAAATATCTTCTAATTTTTTTTGCAGGTTCCAAAAGGTTTTCCATATTTTTGTGTGGATTTTGGTCATCAAGGTGGCTTTGCCCACGTCATAGAAGATGAACAGAGATTTCCGACATATTTTGGACGGGTAAGCTGTTTAATCCTCTGTGGGTGGTCTTTGTTATATATAGCACCTGTTCTCCACTAGATAAATTATTGTATTATACATGTCAGTTTCCTATCAGGAAACTTTTATGAATAAATCAAATAGGCTTTACATTGTGCGTTATGTTTGTAACAGATTGATAAATTTTAATTGATTATTTAAAGCCGCTGATTGTCATTTGCATTTTTCAGATGGTATCATTTTTCAGATAATATCATTATTCAGATAATATCATTATTCAGATAATATCATTATTCAGATAATATCATTATTCAGATATCATTCTTCGGTGCTTTTTCCACACTAAATTGTACTCATATTGATTATTTGAGTGGTACATAATTATGAATGGTACATAATCTATCCGTTTAGATGCAAATGGATTAAAAAAGAGGCCTATCAAAAGATTTTAGTGAAGATTATATGTTTTACTATATCCTATTTTTCGCTTTTGGCCACATTGGTTTCAGTTATTGAGGTTAAATCAGTCTGGTTAGGAACATCTGTGGTTGATGGTCGAATTGACTACTGGTAGATATTATATATATATACATATTGATCGGTTGATCTCAGCCACTTTCTTCATCAGTGCAACATTTCTCAATCTGAAAGAAACAAAAACATAATGGTTAAATTCATTGTTTTATTAAAGGGGTATTGCTGAGTCATTTTAATGTATTCTTGTTGTGCTTCAGTATTAAAATGCTTACTTACAATGAAAGTCTTATCAATGAAAGGGGTTAATTAGTGCACTAATTCTGCTGGCCACACTTGGAACAAATAAATACTGTATGGAAACCTGACTATATTTACAGGCGGCACATGGAACTTAAATTAAAGGAGTTTGCTCACCAATTTTGCATGGGTTTTCCATTGATAAAAGACTCTTGCAAAAAAATGATATGATAATAAATAACCCTCCAACTAACCATTTGAACACTCACCCACAGGGAAAATATTTGATATTATCCATTTAAAGCCCAGTAGGAGACTTTTAAATACCATAATAAACGACAATACCTTTATAAACATTCCTTTGGAGGATTTCAGTTTACTAGATAGAGTAATAAAACATAAAACATACTTTTGGAAAAACAATTACTACAAATATTGGAGCTACATTTAGAAGATGCTTGAAACTGTGCAGAGAATAGTCTTCGAAATGTTCCACCAAATAAATTACATAATTGTTCTTCCGTTAGTATGTACTAGCTGGTTAGCAAGCTTCGCCAGGTGCCTAAATTTGCCAGGGGTCCAAATTTAGCTTGGAGCCAAAATTTGATGACATGAATCATTCATGGTGTCATGCTGGTTAATTCGATACAACACACTTTGACAAAGCGTGCTTCGCCCGTTGCCCAGGCCCAATTTGCCCTCGATTCAAAATGATGACCTAAAACATTCATGGGGTCATGGTAGTTGATTAGATACTGCATAAATGTGATGAGTGAACAGTGAAGGTATACATGCACACTTTGATTTTATTTACAAAGATTAAAGTTTATATAGCTGTGTAGATTATATAGTAAAAATTATACCCTTATATTGGAATTTTGATTCAGAATATCTTGATATTCGATTGGGCATATTCCTGGTTGGACGTTAGCCAACTTGACTAGGACATAACAATGAAACAGCATTCATGGTATAGACTGCTATATATATTGCAAATGTTTACATTTTCCGACTCCACAAGTCATTTAAGAGTATGTTTGATCAAATGACTATTATGAAAATAGTCAAAATAGATCAAAGAAACTTAAATGTCAAGCCATATATTCTATTAAATAATATCAAGTCTGACTTGCTATGTAAACTTGGTTATCCAGGACATTAATGCAATATATGTGTTGTTCTGGATAACAAAGAACATTATTTTGAAATTTAATTACGATATAACCTAAAGACATGATTATTGTATTATTGCAGGAAGTTGTAGGCGGAATGATTGATGCTAATCACAAATTGTGGAAAAATCCGCCCAAAGAAAATTTCGATGAACAAAGAATCAGGGTTTTAGAATTCTCAGAATGGTGGCAGCCTCATGATTGGACTCAAAATATTTGATAGTTTTGTGCAAAAAGAAACTATTCTTGTGGCAGCAATTAAAAGACTTTATTTGATATTTGTACCTTCATTGTTACAATATGTTAAGAATCATGTAAATAAAATAAAAACAGATGTACACAACAGGTTTACAACTTATCGGTTAACTTTTTTAAATTCGGGAGTTTCAAATTTAAAACTTGAGAGTTCGAAATTTTAAAGTCAGGAGTTCCAAAATGTTATTGGACATAAAATAAACAGTCAGTTGCATACATAGAGTTGGTGCCAGCTATAGATGTTCAGTTATTGATGTTCAATGTTGCAACCTTACTTCCAGAGTGGTGTCCCATTTTCAGAAAAACTTGTTTTTTTCAAATTTGTTGTGAAGCGTTGGAATTCCAGAGGATGAATCATGTTGATTTTCAGAATTCTAGGACTTTCTGTTTCAGAGAAAGTTTGTGAACAACATACAAACCAAATATCCTTATCAAAATTGTTGAACATCCAAGTATTCCTTACCAGTAAACAACTGTATCTCTATGGCTATCTATTTTGCAAGGCATAGCTGCTGTGTTACCATATTTTTCCAATACAGCAACCAAATGTTATCCCCCACCAAAACGTTTAAAACCCTATTTATGGTACAGGAGTCATTTTGTATTTGTGTTGTTTCGATTGTAACCAAGAGCACTGGAATCGGAGTGATGTAAGGCCAGTATGTATAAATGGGACATCTTTATTAAGGAGATGAGAGTACAGCGTCCCTAATTCCCAACAAGCCTTTATACATTCACAGATCAATGTCCTATGTTGATATCTCAATCGAGAATGCTAGATGTATTAGTGAATAAACACGTCATAAATCCAGAGGATATTAACACCGATTATTATATCTTTGCGCCCGATTTGTTACAGAGAGTTTATCACCTATAAAATATCGGGCTAATGCATCGCAGTACAGTGCCGATTTCCCAAACACCTATTTCACGGTTAGTTGGACACTGGCACCAATAGCAAATTTACCTTTTACTATTTTGGCCATCTGTGGTGGGCCTTGAACGCACAGACGTCTTGATGAAGACCGCCTATTTGGGAGTGAGGTTGGACATTCCGTGATGTCACTTTTATTGTAAGCGATGCCCTACGGATTGCCTTGTTACAACGTATTTGATGGATTATTTAGAAGTCTGTTTACTACTTGTAAGTTGACACTGAAATCACCCTTCAACCCAGAACGGCTTGTATTGACGTTTTAATATACACCAAATAACATTACTTTTAAAACAAATGCTTGGAAGAACATGTACACTATTCAACCAAGAACAGCTTTTATTGACGTTTCGTATTATATAACATTACTTTTAAAACAGTCAGATACGCGAAACGGCTTGTATTGACGGTCTGTGTTTGACGTTTCATATAAATTAAATAACATTGTTTTTAAAACAGATATGTTGAAAAACAGCATCAAAACTATTTACTCGGAACAACTTGTATTGACGTTTCATAAATACATAAAATATGCAATATGTAAGATTTAGATGAACTGCTGGACGTTCGTGTTATAATAATTAACAACATAAATGAATATATAGAAAATTATTTTATTCTATGCGAATCTATGACTTTGTGAAGATATAGCGTAGACTGTACCTTATCATGGCAACGGTACTTGAAAATCGAAACCTAGTCCCAATTGTCCATTTTTACGTTAAATGTTTAAATCTCGTTCACCGGATGGCCTGGAGAGTTGGTTATGGTCATGTTAGTAAATGTCTAAATCATAATTTATATAACATTTGAAGCCAAACGAATGACACAGGCAAATTTAGACTAATGCATCTTTAAGTAACACTACGTTTAAACCAGTTGAGACCAAAACCCCAAATAATTAGACTTGGACTTTTTCAGAATTTTTATTTTGGACTATTTCAGGAATTTTGTACTGCAGTGAGGTCGTGTATCATAATAGAATTGATGCGATTTAGAATAAAGCGATTTTTTTTATTCCGACCAGCATGATAATAATTATATCTCTTTGTGAAGACTTAACTGTCGTCTGTAATGTAAATATCGCAATATATATTCTATTATAAGGAATGAATAAACGAATTAAAGAGATTTCCAACCTTCTCTATTGATTTTAGCATTCCAGCCAAGGAATTTAATCAAACATTTTAATATAAAAGTGATGTATAGTCTATAATTATAACGTTGAAAAAGTGTAATCTGCGAAATGAAATGAAATTGGGTTTAACGTCTTACTTTTTAACCAACCGCGATAAAACAAATTCAAAGAATATTTACTGCATCAACTTTTAACAAATGTTCATAACAATTGACAAGCATCTGTGGATATACCTTCATGAAAAAATTCACTACAAATGCACAAAACCGAAACGTCAGAGAACCATGAAACAAGGCAATGGTCAGCAGAAGTCAGTATCGGGTATGTCCAACTTGGCATGGACTGGCACAGGTGTCTCACTACACGCTGTGGGAATGTTTGCCCGTGATTTTTAGCGACCATAAAGCATGCCGCAACCTGCATCGAAACGTCCCCTTTCCAGCACGCAGTTGTGTAAGGCGTGTCATTTTTCCGAAGTGGAATGTTGAAATTTTGATATGTGTTTAAAGGGTCAGAGTGCAGAGAATGTACTTGCAAAACCCCGAACTCCTCAAAAAGAGACCCATCATCACAAGTTTCACCTAGGTGCCATAAGATAGGAAAGCCCAAGAAATCGTTTACCAGAAATATTTCACGAATTAAGCGTTGCGTTTTAATGGCCTAGGGTATAGAATGGAGACAGGCATACATACCATGCAGTGTGCTTTGATGGACCTCAATTTTTGTCCGACCCGAACACCTTGAAGCACTACTTACAAGGTGGAACCAAGCCGGATTATTCTGGGAAATCATTTACGACCAAGCCCAAGATCGAGTCGGGGGGGGGGGGGGGGGTTAGCATGCACGCTTTATTATATCATAAAGCCTGTCATCGAGTCAACTGGCGTGGTTTCGAATCCCCGGTTGTACGTGACAAGGAGTTAGACAATTCGGCCGCCCAATGGGGTCTATGTAAAATGCCGCATGTCATGTACTCCATGCTTATAATTCTACGTCCATCTTGTGTTAATAAACGTGTATGAAAGCCAGGAAATAATCTGTGACAATCTGGTTTTCATAGATAATCCACCTGTCACTTCAAAAGAGATTATGTCAGTATTTCACTGATAAAAAATAAATCAATGCGATGTGTTATCTTTATTCATAGATATATATTTCGTAATGATAATATTGACAATATCAAAGCCCATATGTTGAAATTTTTTGTTTACCTAAGCATTACGTTATTTAAATTAGTATTAATCTTTTGTGGCATCTTTATGCATTTTAATTTGGTATGATTTCATGCATATTTCTCAAATCAACCAAACAAGGTCGAGGTATTATGCAAGAGATAATTCTGATTATTGCAGTTTTTTTCTTTTAAAATTTATGTAAACTATAAATTAAACATTTATTAACAACTCGCGACGTCATCGGATGCGTCCGATTTTAAAGGAGCTAAATCGCTAACATTTGGGACATAGAAATTGACACAAGTGGGCCGCAACGCATATAATACTCTAATATGAATGTATATAAACTGATTTACATTCAATGGTTTCCGTTTTTACTCTTAATTTCAAATCAGTTATGTCAGTCGAATGCAAATTTCTAGCGTCTAGTTATTCCAGTCTATATTGATTTGGTGCAATATTTCTAACCCCGTTCCTCGAGTCTCTTGCAAGAACTGGGGCTGAAACGCATTAAGGTACACGATTCGTGTACCAATGGTAAAATGTTTATTTTGTCTTAAATATTGGATATAGATTTTGGGATGATATTGAGTTAGAGACTTAGCTACTTTAAGTAGATGAATGGTGTAATTTGAAATTGTTGAAGCGAGGCATATATTCGAACAACCATTACGGCGGTTACAATCAGTGCACACATCTTGTCAAACCTTCAAAGGTTAATATCTTTTCTCAGAATCAAGTAATTTGAATGAAAGTTTCAATATATTCATTTTGCATTTTTGTATTTTTGAACTTCTATATTATCAAGGACGGCCCACAATAATGTTATCGTTATTCGCAGTGAATAACAAAGGGGAGCATTAACGATAAAATTAACGTGGAAAACGTTTGCAATAACAGATTTTGTGAAAATTTTGTGAAGTCTTCAGTGATTTTCAGAGAAAATATATTTTACGTTTACCGTTATATTTTTTTTTATTATAAAAATCACCTAAGCTTACAAACTTTATTGTCTGGAAAGTATTAACAAGGTGATCGAGACAACCTCTGACACTGGCAATGTGCATTTTTAGATCCTACTATAAACTGTAGCATTAAACAGCTTCACCTTGTTAGTGGTGCAAGATGGAGGGTCAGATCTTATCGAGTGATCTTATCGTTCGGGCGGAACGCAAAACCGATGTCCGTGTGCACGTAAAATAACCATTGACCGTTGGAATTCGGCACACTCTTTGGCGAATGTGCGTCTTCATCAGGTGGCTTCATGCAGTTAATTTCATTTTATTCCTCCAAAATATACAACATAATTTCTTTATTTCGTTTGCTAAGTAAAATTAAGTCCGGTAAAAAAGAAAGCGAAAGAAAATGAAAACTCATGGAACAACGTTTGATTTTAATCAGGTTGTAAAATATGCGGCATAGCTCACTGAGTGATGCTAATTTGACTGGGATTTTAATAACTCAGTAATGATAGATGATAGTGCTCTTGTAAACAAAATCCCCTCCGTGAGTTATAAAACCATCCAGTAAAAGCAATTTACAACCCAAAGGTATACAACACAAAAGGGTGCAAAATAACATAATTGCTGCCCGCGGCACATGGTAATAAACTTAAAAAAGTCTAGATTTAACTTCATCTCATCTAGATGTCTACACTGCTTGGGTCCCAAAGAAGCAGGTCTTTTTTTTAAATAATTTAATCAATTAATGTCAACTCAGAAAAAAGATGTCTGCCATGCACGTACACCAGGTCAGACTTGAAACAATAAATGAGTTGTTATATTTCATATATTAGAAAAAAAATGAAAACGCTTGAAGCTGAAACAACGTGCGTAACATCCCAGCTTAGGTTATCACTTATTATATTACGTCATTTTATATAATTATATTTTTACTGAATTATTTTTAAACAGCTGACACGGCGACTGGAGGCTATGATACCACTTTCTCGTGTTCAACTAGTCAACATATTCACTGTTTTCAATTAATATTAAATATCAGTGTCTGATTGCGGAACGGGACAAGGAGTAATATCGCCCACCTAACCTCGTGGGTTTATTGAAATAAATTGTAGCGTTATTCTCCTTACAGTCTATATACATGTACTGTTTTATTCAAGATCAAATACCTTACGACATATAGATACAAAAAATGTATATTGCTAGATGACACAATTATACAGTCATTGAGAACAACAATCATTAAATAATCAGCTATCGAACAGTAATTAAACTTCATGAATTAGCCATGTTGGGTCAGAAAAATATACGTTAAACCATATGTAGTACTACTGCTACTTTTAGGACTTCTTGCTTTGTTGTGTTTTTGTGATCGTAAAATAATACCACAGTATTTAAAGTATAAGAACTTTATTGCCAAGCTAATGACTTCGCAGGTCCCTTGTTCTCAACAGATAATGGCTGCTTGAATATCTGGGTGAGTTTCTAACGAATCTCGTTCTACCCCCTATTTTATATCCCCCAGTTCCTGCAGGCTCAAGATTAACTTTGACCTTAAATTCCATTCCAAATATGGAATAAAGCCTGATAGTTCTCATCATTACAATGAGGTGATACTCCTTATATGGTCTTCCAACCATATACGTCAAATAACAAGAAGAACTTGACGAATATTTGACAGTGGTTAGGATTTTACCAAAACATCACTTGTTTTTTATGTACAGCTTTTAATTCAGTGCATGTGAATTTGACTTTATAAAAATAGTTGTTTTAACAATTTTCCCAAAGACACAATATGGTCTTAAAGACCATAGTATAACACATCTTAATCATGAAAGACTTGTTCGATTATTGGGGTTGCTGAAATCTTATGTCGAAATGAATTGCTTCAACTGGATCCATGGAGACAGGCATGTGCCATACGGTGTGCACTACGGCCAAATCGTATTTCAAATTCCAACTGTCACGGGGTATTTTACGTGAACGACAATGTGTACACGGAACCCCGATTTTTCGTCCACGACTATGCGTTGTCCCTTGCCAGACCCTCTGCCCTGCAGCAAAATAATCGAGGTTTTGTCGTATATTCCTTTTTAGTCTACAAATGAGTTTGTTGGGTATTTATTTAAACCGGGCCCTTCTTGTCTCTTTTCTAGGAACATACTTCTCCAGGAAGATATTGTTTATATTAATCAACCAAAGAACACATAACAGAATTATTAACACTATCAAGAGACCTGTCTTGTTGAGCTAACATGGAGACAAATTATAATACAATGCATCATTACATGGGCCGTGAGAGATTCTTTTCAAGACACAAGTGGCTTCACCGATTCGATCGCCGGTATAGATAAATCTAGTTGAACCACTTGAAGGATTCTACAACACACAAATATTGACACAAGTTCTGTCATAACTTTTATAAAATCTTTGATGGCATCAGGTTCAATTTCAGATGTTAAACAATCGGTGAGAAGAATGGCGTCTGTTGTCGACTGTAAGCGTAATTTATTAAGATATATTGATATAGGTTAAAATCGGAAAAGTTCACAGCAAAGGCCCACATCGTGGTTAAATTCGTCTGAAGTAATCTCAACAAATTGTTAATAGAATTAAAATTCCAGTCAGGAGCAGACTGGCATCTACAGACTCCTGGATGGTCATGTGAGGGGCACCCACTTCGGGGTGTCTACAGTGGTTTTGTCCCCCGGAGCCACGGTGGCGAAGTGCGTAGATAACTGGCTCGGTAGCCTGGGGGCCGTGTTCGATCGATCCCTGCATTGGCCAAGAACGTCCAGTGTGATTTTTCCGGCATGGCTTTACCTTTGCCTTGTCAGTGATGCAAGAGGGGCCTGGCAAAGACAGCTGTCTAGTTGTTCGGATGGGAAGAAAACTCGCGGCCCCGTATATACATTGGCGTACACGTAAAACATCCGTTGGCAGTTGGAATTCGATAACAAACAAAAATTACAAATCAAACACCCCCTATGTTGTTAAAAGGGCGCTTCGCAAAAAAAAAAACACAAAAAAAAAAACAACAACAACGAAAAACAAAAATAAACATTACACAAACACCCATTATAACTTATGTTTAAAAATGGGTTATTTGTGAAAGCTGCGAATGGAATAAGTATGATAAAAAACCTTTTTCGGGGAGCCGAACCAAATCGGGTACCGAATCAAACCACGATATTGGTACCCACGTATTTGTCTGATCAGGAAAGCGGAGAACAACTAAGGTTTTTCTATATATTTTAAAAAAAGTAGTTTAACCGTAATGCATTTTACAGACAATTTTACGGATTAACCCATCTGCCAAAACATGAAATATCTTTATGCAACCTTTTGATCGTGTGTCGGAGTAATCATGCCATATACTACCTGCAAATTTAAGGCAAGTCTATCTAAAAAAAAAATACTGATCATGGACATGCAGTTTTATTACGGATCATATATAACTACTCTGATATAAAAAGAAACCGCCTGGTACTGTTTCATTTGATTCCTTTTGATTAGCTAGAACAGATGTAGATTGCAGGATTTTTATTGTCTGCCTCTCAGACTTTCCAACCAAAGGAATGAAACGACCGTTTCTGGTCTACTTATTATCCCCGTCACCAAATTACCTTCGATCTTAGCCAACGCGACGTAAAAAGGAAATTAAATGAATTACGGAATTTTGGAAAAACAGAATAATTATTCGCTAGAATGGTTTGTGAAATGGACGATTAGACAATTATTATTTAGACTAAAATATCCCGTAATTAAATAATCATCAACTTAGTTTTAATCGGTCTGTCGAAATGGCGGCCATAGAGAATTAAAATTGTTAACTAGGCGTAAAATTGGCTGAAGGACAAATAGCTGCGGTTTGGTTCAACTTGTTATAAATCTTATCTGTGTATCGATTTTCTTTCCTCCTTTACACAAGATATGCACCGCCATATTATTAGCGTATTTCTTAACAATCGTGTATATTATGAAACGTTATAGCCACGAGTTCATTGAATTAAAATTAAAGATTATTTCGTTCCGCTTTTTAATATTTTGTTTTTAGTCTACACTAAATCAAGATTTTACTACTCTTGTTGGTCGGTTGTTGGTTCTGTTGGTGATCTGCTGTTGGGCTCCAAACACCAATCGATTGTGCTCTTAGAGTGGACTGAAGTTTTGATTAAACGAAAGTAGAGTCTTTTTTCAATTTCAATTGGATAAGGCATGCGTATAACATCGAATAATCTGTGTATACTATCTAATGTCTATCGATTAAAAACGAATCCAAATAAAGGGGGATTTCTAGTGAGTAGACTTGAAAAGTACCCGAGTGGAAATAATTTGTCTAAATACCCTAGAAATAGAGATAAGTAATAGATAGATATTTGCCTCTTATACACAGTTTCTGGCATCTGGCCATTATTGATCCAGAGTTCAGAGTTCTGGACGAATGTATGGAATTATGCTTGATCAACTAGTCTTATGATAACCTATTTAATACGTACGTGACAATAGAGAAAAACAAGACTTTTCACCTAGTCTGAAACATGAGGCGGCGAAGTGTATTACTGATATTTCGCTATGGGGCTTGTGGAGCTTGAAGATAAAATATATATATTAAGTCCTTCTGCCATCTGGCTAGGTAATAGAGTCTGTCCACTACTTACAATTCTTTTTTTTGTAGTAAATACAGATTAGAGTGTGTGTGTGTGTGTGTGTGTGGGGGGGGGGGGCTCACTTTTACTGTCATGTAAAAATGTCGAACAGATAAAGATGGCGGCTTAAGATAGTGGAAACAAAACTTTCAATGGACAAGAAAAAGAGGCCATATTATATTCGTTCGTTCGTTCCTGGGGTTTAACGTCCACTTCCACCTAGGGTGATATCGTAGACGGTATTATATTCGCCAAGTCAGTCCGATTATAAAATTCATCAGCCAATCACTATCGATGTTGAGAGGTCACGTGATTGAAAATATGGCCGCGGACATGGGTCAGTAACAGAGATGCAATCGACCTATCTCGGCTCCCCGAGAGAAGTGTTTGAATGAAATTATGCAGATATTAATGGTCCTTGGAACATTTTCGACATCTTGACATCAAATTTTCATTCAAAAACAACCGATTTGATTATTAATTATTACGAACTATTTTAGCGCGCAATCCGAGTGATTCATCTATAAGCGTAAAATACACGAAATTTCTGAAGAAACGCAAGCTTGAGCCGCCATTTTGGATCTCTGTAAAACGATCGGCGGAAGGATGCATCACGTGACATTCAAAATGACCGACGTATGACCGACGCGATGATTCCCCAGAGAGAAACGAACGGTAAATTTCTCTCTGAAAGCTGAGATTGGCAACCGACTCATTGAAATTAAATATCACATTAGGCCTAGATTGTGTTGAATGGATGTTACCCCCCCCCCCCCCCCCCCCCCTCACTCTCTCCATCTGTATCTTAAAATGTGAGAATAATATTACATCTTAAAACTGCAATTCATCAATTCATAAACTATGCCCAAACCCAACAGCTGTTGAACCGGTGGTTATAGTTATTGATTTTCGTCTAAAATCAATACCCGTGTAGTTTATGTTGTATTCATTTATGTAAAGAAATTATTGAATGAATCCCGAAGTTGTTTTACTGCTTCCTAGCCGCATTTTAAGGCAATACGATCGAATGGCCCAGTCTGCAAGTCACCAGTTTACGTAAAGATTTCATTTGACTAAAATAATATACAAGGGGTTACACGAAATAACAAAGTGGCAGTGTCACGGTTTGACTCGGTACCCTATTCGACTCGGTTCCTTACTATATTTGTAATTTTTAAACTTTGCAAGTCAATTCGTAGGTATATATTATAACGTACAAAAACAGATCGAACACATCCATCCAAGTAGGCTCAATAATGAGTATAAACACAAAATCTGTAAATGAATAAGAAATACAACATGACGACCCCCCCCCCCCCTTGAACAAATTAATTATACTCGGGACCGTAGCCAGAGTAGTTTGCATTTTCCGTTTTCGGCAAGGTCAGTTACGTGCTCGCAGAAAATTTCAAAAATAAATGCATTGTAAAAGAAATAAAATGGAGAGTACAAAACTTTGCATAAAACAGTGGCCCAGACCTCCAGTAGATAGCGGATGAAACGGCTATGTGCCACATATGCAGCGTTGACAACTCTACCAACGCATTCTACTGTCTCCATGGCGATGTATCAATAACCGCAGTTATATTCAAAATAACTTAATACATGTATATCCATTTAGGAATGTTATCTACAGTTTTGTGACTTACAACTTTTTCTATCAAAAATGATCTGGTCATTGATTTTAGTGTATTTTTACGTCCGACAGCTATAGTAAAGATTACAAGATTTTTCAATTTCCTCCATTGATTTTTATAGTCTGTTCCAAAGTTGACAGATTCCAAAAAGTGGATACAATATACACATTACAAAATCTGACGAAGCCTATTAAGCCGAACAGTAATGATTACATTTTTCAATTGGGCTATTTTTTTTTTTATCTTTTTATAGATATCATTACAGGTCATAAAATACACAATACGGTGGACGCTTATGGCTGGGCCTTGGTTTCATTCACTTGATTTGTGTAGTCTGTATGTTGGCCGCATGGAAGGTTGTTTTCGTTTATAATCCAACCCGCCTCCACGTATTAATATAGTAGATCAAGAAATTATCTAACGGAAACGTTATTTCAGTAATCCAGTTCAATTTCAGACCTTCCACCAAACAATATTAGTTTTTTGGGACTTTTATTTGCTCTTTAGGGTGGGGGGTTGGATGACCAAATGGTTAGCACTTGCGCACTGTATCATAAAGCCTACCATTGTTACAACTGGCGTGGTTTCGAATCCCCGGTTGTACGTGACAAGGTATGGGGTCGCCTGTCCACCTTGGTGGGTTTTCTTCGTGTCCTCCCCCCCCCCCACTGCCAACGGCCCGACGCCTATGCACTAGCGAATTACGGAAATAAAATTTTAAAAAACATACGTTAGTAGCGAAATGACCTAGTTTGTGTCGAGTGGAAGTTAAACCCCATCTCTCTCTATTTTGCTCTTGAATTGGTTTCGATCAAAGCAGACTGAACTCAGACTGACAAGGTATGGGGTCGCCTGTCCACCTTGGTGGGTTTTCTTCGTGTCCTTCCCCCCCCCCCCCCCCCCCCCACTGCCAACGGCCCGACGCCTATGCACTAGCGAATTACGGAAATAAAATTTTAAAAAACATACGTTAGTAGCGAAATGACCTAGTTTGTGTCGAGTGGAAGTTAAACCCCATCTCTCTCTATTTTGCTCTTGAATTGGTTTCGATCAAAGCAGACTGAACTCAGTCTTAACACAATTAGAACGTAATGTTTTTTTTGTTTTTTTTTAATTTTAAGGAGCAATCGTTGCGCCCGCAGGAATGCACCCAATGTTTTGCAAAAATGTGTAATTTGCCAATGCAATATAAGCAATGGGAGACACTTGGAGACAGTCTGTTTCACTGAGAATTACTTACGAATTATCTCTGTAACAGATGACTGTCCACAACACGTGCGTTGACTGCACACGGCGTTTGTCATTGGCTCAACGGCTCGTGCAATGTTTACTTAACACCTAACTGCTTCGGGCAAAATGATGCATTGTACTCATTTTAATACCCATTTACACTAAATAGGAAATATTTTTAACTACAAATACTTCAAACGTCTTTATTTGTTTTTCTTTTACCCCCCAAAAAATGTTTGAGAATTTAATTTGTCGGAGTAAAAAAGTTAATATGCCGTACTCATTAAGCCTCGTCGATGTCATCTTTATCAGTGATTGTAGCGGCCAAGCGAATATTCACTGCGGGATCAGTTTGACTTGGAGATCGTACGCATTATGTTCTGTATACAGAAACTTATATTTTCGATTTTTCAAAAATGTTTCTGCCTTTTTAACCCTCGTGGGCTGTAAATAACAAAATAAAATCAATTATTTAATTTCACCCAATCAAAATAGCCAGTACATGTACTATTTTTGGCGTATTCACTCAAGTGCGTGAAAAATGAACCCGGATACGTGGACCCGGATTTGACAATCGATAGGCCGCGGGGCCTACTTTGATTGCGCAGATATGTATAGATAGACTAGATGATCTAAACTAGTGTTATAGGTGGAGTCGTGATGCTGGTTGTGTTTAATTTTATTCTTTAATTAACGAACGTGATTTTGAAAAATTCCGATTCACTTATTTATAAAATTATCTCCCTTAAGGGACACGTAAGAACTACTTTAGTTGTATTATAGAGCGTTTGTTTCCTTATTATGGTCTTATACGCTCGATCCCTTAAGGTCGGTGATTAACAGTTATATACTGAAACACGATAAAAATTAATCCATATTATAAGGTATAAAAACCTTATCAATGGCAGATATATTCCTGTCACAGATCCGTGATAAAATATACATCGCTTTTTTATTGGCTATTGGAAAGCTATAAAACGGTGAATGATTATAGGCAGCTGACTACCTCTCATATAAACTCGCCTGTTTTATTATTCATTGTGGCTAAATATCATGGTATAATTGCTAAATCAATATTCTAATAACACCGGGGCATATTACTATCGTTTTAATTGTTTGCGTTTCGTCTACCGCCAGGCATAGTTTTAATCTACTGCAAACATTTCTGGATTAAAAGAAGTCGTCGTGCCTGGACCTGTGGGCATGTTTGGAATAAACCAATCAAATGTTGACATTGTTAATATAAATCAAATTTTCAAAGCTTAGCCTGACATTCGACTGTACAAAAGATAATTCCACTGAGGGTCATTGCGGTGTTTGCACACAGGGTGGAATGGCGGCCATAATGGATTTACAGAAAATAAATATGTTTATTTTCCTAGGCTTTGACAGACATTAATTGTATTCATTAACGTGATATCTTTCAAATAATTTGTTCCGATCATTCTCGTTTTTAATGGAACAGATCGCGTTTCCTTGTTCTCTATTAAAACTGTTATTTATTTTTCTTTTTTCTATATCTTGAATGAGAAATAAATGACCCATCGATTATATATGATTTCCTTGATTATTGTATCGTGAAAATTGCATTTATTTCAAATAAAATATTGGTTTACATAGCTTTAGGTAGACTTTGAAATATGGATTGTTTGCGTTCCACCCTACAATTGTATATGAAAAATGATTTATTAAGTATTCTTCTTCTGAATTCCACTAGCAAACAGATTGTAAATTTGTGCTTAGCTTAAATCCGATTTTTTTTTTTAAAAAAAAAGTCGTATTTAGCTATGAAAAGTATTGGGATTAATTTCTAAAACAAAGCCTGATCGGATTAAAATCTTCTCTATTATACTTATTTACAGCTGTACCAATCCCCACACATTGGGATTAAAGTTACAGGTTGTTTATGGCAAGAGTGACCTTATCGAGAGACAAACAAAGGCTGGATTTCGAGAAAGTTTCATCTAAATTGTCGAAATTTCCTAATTAATAATTATTGTGGCCAATGGTTGATTGACGATGACATGTCATTACATGGAATGCCAACTGCTTTAATTGACAACTGAATTGCTACTCTTCATACCAATACTACTGCTACACTACTACTACAGCTGTTACTGTTTTCTCCGGGTCCTCCGGTTTCCTTTCATTGCTAAAGACCCCCACGCGCAAGCGAATTATTGAAATATAAAGCATATTAATATGTTAGATCGAAATGACGTATCGAGTGGACGTTAACCCCCACCCCCTCTTTCTCCTATTACTGCTGCTACTAATTTATTTGATGATTGTGAAATATACCTCGATTATAATAATAATATATCACAGTTATATAAACAACAATTCCAGTGTAAGTAAAACTGAAACACATGTTTTAAAACAGAAGGATGTTACAGTTTCGAATGGAAATAATAGCGACTGGCCTTTATCGAAAAACAAAACGATCCGATTCATCATTCTGTTTTTCACCGCGCATTTGCTTATATTAAATTCAAAAGATAAATATTAGTGTTATGGGTTTTTTCGGCGAAAATCGATCCTAATCACGAAGCGCACAGAAATATATCCCTGTTCCAATAAATGTACGTTTTTAAAATAATGCATTATATTTTGATTAAACTCTTTAGCTTGGAAGCCGACAAATTAGAGATTCCAACAATAAAAACGGTTGTTCTTCAATATGGTCTTTTAACCCCGTATCTCTTGTTTTTTTTAATAGTTACAGTGGGTGCTGGTGGGGTTGGGATGAGGCAGTGTTTGGTCGAGTGGTCTGTAAATGTTATGAACTAAGCGGCGTGGTTGCCGTGCTCTTAACAAGGAGTAATGTCAGTTTCCTCTCACTGAAAAAGTCCCCTTCACACTACACTACAAATATTAGTTCAGAAATTACAAGGCTTGCATCGAATGCACCCTCCTCTGCTCTTCCCATATCTACGTTATACGTTAAAATGGCGGCATTTGTGATTACCGACGAATAAAGGACTGAAAATTGAGACTTAATTTATTATGTGGCAATGGTTCTTGACAGTCGAGAATCTGAACTGTTTGTAGGCAATCGTCGCCGACAATTTATGCTATTTCTTGTCAAAATATCAAACATTCATAACTTCGCTCAGAATGTAATAATTTGACGAAAATTATTACGTTTACTTTTCATTGCCTATTTTTGAACTATCATAGCAGGAACGTCCAACTCCTTATCTAAATCTTACATAAAGTTCCGTTAATTATGTGTTTAAAATATGTTTTATTAGACAAACGTTGACGTTTTAAATTTGTTTGAGAAATACATAAATAAAGGCCAGTTTTAACAAGGCTTTGTATTAACTAAAGGTACGGCAAGATTTATAATCGAATCGTAGCAACACCTGGGGAACCGGCGGCACCTGTTGATAAAAGACACAGATGGTGTCTGTATTAAAGATTAATGACCTACAAGGAAACATAGCCATGAATAATTCTACACAGAGAGCACAGAAGAACAGATTAAGGTTATAATATTATAGATTGAATGTAAGCAAAATTTCAAAATACTGTTTACCTACATGTATATAGCTTGTTTCTAGAGGGTGGTTCAATGGTTATGACGTTAGTTCGCTAATCGTGAGGTCCAGTCGTCGATCCATTCTCCATCGAACTGTAAATAAAGTAATTTAAAACAAGATGGTTGTTTATTGTTTGCAATGTATAGTAAGGTTTGTGTGTCGTGTGTCTTATGACGGTTGTTTGTGTGTGGTACGGTCTTTCTGCACTTAAAAAACTACAGGAAATTATTGATTATTTCTGATATTTTACTTTACCATTGTGTCCTAAAGGGAAAACTGTTTATTCCAATGAAAGGTTCGGCTTAGACCTTGTATTTGTTTCACAAAGCAATCTCAGACTAAATTTACTCAACTTTCAGTCACTGTTTATGAGAAATATCTTTGACCAGAAACACAAAAAGTGCACAAAGGTTTATCTTTGACCAGAAACACAAAAAGTGCACAAAGGTTTTATAAAGGGCTATATTTTAGTTAAAATAAGGCGAACAATTTTGAGTAAATTGTTAACTTAAGTCTACGAGGATGCTTTGTGAATTCGGGGCCTGGACTCCGGTGATGGTTGTTTGTTCTACATGTAATTAAATAATCAAAATTTTAACTTAAACTAGACTCCGGTGGTGGACTGTTCTTTCGGATCAAAGGTTTAACCGAAAGCTTGACCCTGGTGATAAACTGAATAGGTGCTTAAAAAATAATTTTGTAAATAATGTTTATCGGAGGCATGGGCGTCACACATGGGGGGGGGGGGGGTCTGAATATACTTGGACCCCCCAAAATTTGGCAAAGTAAAGTGCCCGAAATCTAATAAAACACTAATTTTAGGACTGGAATAGCAGTAAAACGCGTTTGTGGCCATCAAATATTCCATTGGAGGGTTGGAATTCAGAGTGGGATTTCGGTTACAGAACCATTGGATACTTTTGGACTTGCTCACACAGGCTAGAATAGCAGAAAACGCATTTGCGGTGGTTAAATTTTCAAAATTTTCTCCGAGAGGGTGAGTCTTCCATAGCCCGCGACGATTGATTGGTTCTGGGCAGCCAGGTAGGCTATATTGGAACAAATGGAAGTTGTTGTATTCACAGACTACAGGCTGGAATAGCAGGAAAACGTGTATGTGGCAGGTCAATTTTCAAAATTTTCTCCCAACGGTCCCGTCTTCGTGGGTGTAAACGAGTGATTGGAATTCAAGTCAGCAAGCCACCTTAATTAGGCTATATCAGGCCACTTTGAAATTGCTTTGTTCATGGACTGAAATAGCAGGAAAAAGTGTTTGCAGCCGTCAAATATTCCAAAATTTTCTTAGGTGGGGGTACGTAAGCCACGCTTCTTCGCCTCTCGGGGAAGACCGGTGCCAATGTCTGTAAACATGATAAACATTGTATTGGTGTGATGTTAACAGAAGACTGAGACTTTAAACAAAATTTATGGGGGTACCCCCCACCCCGTTGCGGACCCCCCCCCCCCCAATATATATTTCACGGCTACGCCCCTGGTCGGAGGCGTTGACAGGTGCGCTTGGTAATGACTTGGTAGTCAACATATTGGAGTAAAGAATAGTCACATATGGTGACTTTCATATCATAAATATGTCTAAATTGTAAATTTAGTTTTGTAAAAGCGATCAATAGAGAGTGGGGTCCAGTTTGTTTGTTCGTTTATTGTCCATGATTTGTGAAATCAACTCATGTTCCAAGCCAGCTTTTTCTAAATGTATGTAAGACCAAACAATCGTAAATTATACATTAATATAGAAATAAAAATTACTGATAGACGGATCTTTATACTCCTTATTGCCCAAAAAACCTCAATGTAACTAACGTCCACATAACGTATGCTAATGATTTATGCAAATTAGAAGATAGCTATTTTTATTTTTTTTACTCTCAGAAGATTCTGAGTAAAGAACTACTTTAAACACGTAAATCACCACATCCATTCCATAAGATGGAGGAGAAAGTTATTCGGTAATTGACACCCATATTTAAAAATCTCACAATATCACGATATCATTATTCTCTAGCATGTCAAAACTAGAAGCCAGAACTCAACAAAATCAATCATTTTAAATTGCGCTCTTTTTGTGGGACATCAGGTGTTTTTAAGAAAAATCCAAGACATTGAAAGGCTTAGAGTTTGATTTATAAACTCGTATTTTTAGAAGCTTTCACAATCTGTTTGAATCCTGCTGCACAACTTTCACAAATGTGTGATCCGTCTCAAGAATGAATGACAAGTATTTAAAGACGTTTTTTGCTTGGAAAACTTGTTAATATGTCAGCAGCTGACGCCATGAACAGAAATAAGGCGGTCATGACACATGAAATATCTGCACGTCGCCAATGAACAGAATTGACATTTATTTCAACTCACAGTGGAGTACAGTACCCACTTTTAATATGGCGATAACCAAGTTTTGCTTGTTTTTAATATTGTAACGATTATTGTGAATTATTTATATCGATTCTGATATGAGAAGAGAGATCGGTGGCCATGATGCTGGTGCTATGTTCTTACACCAGGGACCGTACTCGGTACTGAATAATGCCTTACCGCTTCACCACCAATATCAATTACCGCCTTAATGTCGTGTTGGGAAGAAATTCAAAACCTAACGGAAAGTTTTCTGTCAGGAGAAGTGCTTTATGATGCCCATTTGCTACTCTAACAATTGAATTCGGATGAGCTTTTCCTTTATTGCAAGTCTTTAATCATTCAAACGAGATCATAAGATACACAAACCGTTGACTTTTTTAACTATTGATTGTGTTCTGGATGAACTGTGCGGGAATTTAACAATTCTTAGCGTCAGACTGTCACTTTTAATACATTTAAAATGTGTTTTGCATTTCCTTGGTTTTTCCTTGCGGATGCCACAGAGGATAGTTACGACTGAAAGACCACGGAAGGTGCATTATTCTTTGATTCTAAATTATTTTATTGTCTGAAGTACACAGACATGCGACATTCTCCGCACCGTTTTACATACGAGCAAATCTCTTGGTATGGGTTTTCTCGATGGGTTATCCCAGTACTTCACAGCAATGACTGAATGGCAAGGGGTTTAACGTCCTAATTGTGCGCAACTTTCGGACTAAAGAAGATGGGCATACGCCATGCATTGTACTTTAAGGGAAATTTGCCCGGATATCAATTGAATTCACGGAAGCTTGGGATGGGTCAGAGATTTTGGACTAATTTAAAGATTTTCTGCAAATGCATCTTGCGACATGCAAGGTGGTTTAACGTCCTACTTTTAACGGGATAATGAAGACGTCATTCAGTCTGCTACGAGGATTCGTTTGCAAACTGACAACTGGTACCCGCAGTTTAGATTTTTTCTCGAAAATTATTGAGGGTTGGAAGGGGGCGCTCCTCACAGGCACACCACACCCTTTTATATTAAGTCCATGTAGAGATCTGTCTGGACAGAATTTGAAACGGACAACACTTATATTTTGTCCAAATGTTTATCTCAAATCATCTCAAACGCATTGATTTATAAGCAACTCTAAAAATAAAAAGAAATATAGTTATAATAACAAATATTGATTTGATCATACAAACTCGTGTCGCCCATACTCAAGTACAGAACTATAATTACATTACTAAAATGAATATTTGCTACTCCGCAATAATAAAAAAAACTCTGTACACATATATATGTAGTTCAAAAATTTGAATTCAATGACACGCGAATTGTGTTTCTTATAATTCCTGGCATGTAGTTCCAATAACGATATTGAGAGTCATACAGACGTATCTCTTTGATAATCAGCTAGAAAGCCAAGTTTGTATAGAACAATACGTGACAATTTTTCTAATTATTCTTTATGGGTTACTTTGTGTAGAGAAGATCTACATTATGTTCCGAGCTGAACGCGATTGACTTACATATTACATATTGTGCTAGACGATCGACTCTGTGAAAGTGCCTCCCCTGACACCATGATCCTGCTTATAAAAGTGACCGTGTGCGTAAATGTGCTACTGTGTGAGTGAGTGAGTTGTTTATTAAATTAAATTGTTTTAAGATGATGAAATAGGGATTAATAACTGCTGTTTTTCTCCACCAACCGGGGTAATGAAGACGGGCAGAATCGGGATAATGAAATGAAATGGGGTTTAACGTCCTACTGTTCTGCTCCGAGGACGGGCATACGCCATACAGTGTGTTATGAGGGAAATTTTGCCCGGACAGCAGCCGTGGCCTACTCTCATATCAAATTCCAACCGCCAAGGGATATTTTACGTGTGCGTCATAATTGTTTTGTAATATAATCCAAATGACTAGACTTAACTTTCCTTGTCAGATTCTCTCCGTCCCGAATAATTGATAAGGGGGGAACCACGCCGGAAAATCTGGATGAACCCGGAACAATAAAGATAGAGTACACACCTAGCGGTTTTGATTTTCCTCTATCACAGAAAAAACGTGGCTTTCACGGAATCTGGCAATAGAAACTGTATTTACACTCAAAAAATCTATAAATAAATGTGACCATAAATGCATTTATTGCTGATGCTTTATAGTTATTATTGGGACTTGGTGGGGAGGGAGAATGGAGGTCATATGGTTAGCCCGGGCGGACTGTCATCGACTCAACTGGTCTACTTTCCATTCCCTCGTGCGAAAGGCATCTGCAGTAGAAGGAAACCGGCGGACCACCACGAGGCTAGACACGTAATCCTACTCCTTGTCACGATCAAGCGAGACGTCTGGTACGAGCAAACAGATCCACATTTGTGCACACAATGCACGTGAAAAAGTACCATTGACATTCGAAATTCGATGAACAAGTATGAGGAATCGTTGTTATGCGGGAAAAACTTCCCTCATAGCACACTACATTTTGTATGCCCGTATTCATACCGGTGACACGTAACCTAACAGTAAGACGTAAAACCCCATTTCTTCATTTTAATGTGTGTATGTATTTATTATAATAGGCATGTTTTGTTTAGCCTTGCCAAAACAAGTGTCGCCATTTGCAGACCTACAATGTTCGTGTTATGTTCAGTCTCTGGTTTCTTGTCAAGTTGAAACTCAACACCGTTTTTCCTAACTTCGTGATTATAAAGCTACTCCCTTGATACTTTGAAGAAAGCCCTGTCTTGAACTGCTTTACATTAATAATATTATTTTAGAATTTGTTATTGTTATTCCCTTGTTATTCACAAGATGTCATAAAATCCAAGACAAATTTCCCACACACTTTCATTGATAACGTGAGAGACATTTGAAATTTTCTTCACAAACATGTCATGTTCGGTTAGATTTCCTAACTCCTACAAAAACACGATAATTATTCATGAACTGTGGGTTACCGAACGAGTGATATCATTGTATGCGTATGAAAAATAATTAGTGAGGGTGATAAGGAGTTTTCAATCGAAAAATTCGTCAACCGAGTTACATGGACAGTAATTAGATAATGCACGCTATGGCACCATTTATTGGCGTAGGTTTGACAAGGTAATACCTGGGGGAAGTAATGATAAATGCAGCTTTGAAGAATGTTAAAGACGCCCCGTCACAACTCATTTAGATGATGGTTTAAGTTGTTCAAAATTGCTTTAAGCGTAATATTACTTGAAAGCGTTGTAAAACATAATCAGAGTACCAAAAACCAGTGTCTAGAAATGGAATAGACATTAATGTTATATCATATTGTATAATATTACTTTAAAAGGAGAAACAAACATAAACGTGACACGAAATTCCGAACCAAGTCAATCCTCAGTGCAATTAGTTGTTTGTTCTGCTGCAAGAGTGCATCAAAGTTTTTGTTTAGGCAACAAATTATTGAGCTATAAACAGAACGCTTTTTGTAAAACATAACTTACTTTCTTTTACATTAAACATATCACACAATGTTTGGCTAATTAAATTACAACTGCACATTGAAGATACATGCCATCAAAATAAATTTAAAAGTCGGTGACTCTAGGTCTGCTGCTAGTTTTCGCTGGCGCTAGTATACTCCATTCAAACATCATCCATAAATCTCTGGACCCTAGTATTCATTGACTTTAATATACCTTAATTCAAACATCTATGATTTCTGAAATCCATAGATCTCTGGATCTACTAGTGTTCATTGATTCTAGGATACTTTCATTCAAACATTTATACCTTATAAAAACATGGTAAAGCAGTCAATTCTTTTTATTAATAGTCAGATATCCTCTCACAGTCTCACACAACAACGTTTTGTCTTCGAAGTTATTGTTAGTGACCAGAAAATCTCCCATGTATCTGTTATCACTACTCATTTCATTTTTATATAGAGGGATAACTCGTGTTTTCCTTTGGCGTTCGTCACTTCCGATTCATGAAACCGTTGTTACGCATTTATCGTAGCATAAGATCTGTGTGTTAAAATTTATATTTGGAATGTGTTTAACTAGTTCTATCACATATGTGAAATATCACATATGTGATATTGACGGACACCAATATTGTCCTTTAGGAAACACCGAAGTCTAAAGACAATGGACACAATATACCATTTCTCATTGTTTTGAGATAGTCATATAGTTAACAATCTGTATTATTCTATTATACTACTGTGGCTCAGATTCTCAAAATTCAATTTCAATGTAAATTGACATTTTAAGATCTACACAATTCGCCAGCGGTGTCGCCTATCCCTTGATGGATGCTGATAATTAGCCATGTTCTAATTGCCATGTACTCATTAGACGCTGCCATCTTAAACCAGACTATAATTACGGTGAAATTGAGGTAATTAAAATCTCGTTTCCTCGCCCATAAAGACAATGGAATGATTGAGAACTTATTAATTGTCGCATTCCAGAGTAACTGGTTATGTAAAATATGAAAGGTTAAAGGAAAGTCTATATCAGTGTTAATATCTGGCTTCTACAACGTTTTATAGGTTAGAGATACACAAGATTTTTATAATCAAGATTACACAATGAGAATTTAGGAAAGGTCTAAAAAAAAATTAAGTTTAGTTTTAATCATGGGCCGCCATCATAATGTAGTTATCGCGTAATGTTCTTTATTGCCTGAAGAAACGGTGGCTTAGTGAGCTGGCACATCAACCGGGGGGGGGGGGTCGGTCGATTCCGGTGTTGGCGAAATGACCTAGTTTGTGTGGACGTGTCTCTCTCTCCTCCTTGTCAGTGGTGCTTACGGGAACGGGGCTCCTGGCAAAGAAATGTCTAGTTGTTTGGATGTGACGAAAAATCGAGGTTGTGGGGTTCGGCGACCGCACCACAATTAAAGGACAGTATAAAAATCGCTTATAATTCTGTTTCAATGATAATATATCATGCGTTCGCCACTGTCGATTTTGCAAATAATACAGTTTTTTTTTATACGTTTTGTGATTTTAATGAGACAAACATGTATAAGAGATATAAACTACACAAAGTTGTATAATTTCGATATGGATCTATATTCTATGTTTCATATCTATTAATGGGTTGAAAATAGCATTAAAAATCAATTTGCGCTTTGTAATAGCATTGTTAATAGGACATTAGTTACTGTGTGTTAAATGATGCATACTTTAATGGATTAAAGAGATGTGACGTCAAAACATACGTCCCTTTTCTAGATGCGTAAGTATTAATATTAAAGAGACCCAATATAGTTACCTTCAAAACAAAATTGGGCGTGTGCCACGCATATAAATATCATAGGGCGTATAGCTCGTAACTTTTGATCATTAAGATAGACGAAAATTGGTTTAAAAGTACATATTAAAGGGGAATTTGGTAAGAATAGATAAATAACTGACAGTTCTCGTTATAATTAAAACAGCAATCCAATTAAAACACAGATCCTATTTCGTTTCTTTTTTTATAGTTCAAAATTTCGTTTTACTTGTCTTTACCAGGTCTGGTGATAGACTAGCCATTGAAATGGTCTGTTGCAGAGAGTTCATTGCGTGTGATGCACGGAACTGTGGGTATCCTATTAGAAACCTCAACGCCGATGGGTTAATCAAATATTTGACGTCATAGGGTCAAAAGCCGCTCGTATGACCGCTGACGCGACCTCTCACTACAACTTGTCAGATCTTCCTGTAGTAGAGGCCACCGAAAATATAAAAAAATGAAACGAAATATAGATCTGTATTGTAATCAGATTATGAAAACAGAATATGCTGTCAAATTGTTTCACTCTGTACATGGATATTAGCTAGCCTCGATCGTCATTATTGCGATAATAAAAAAATTTCGGGGGATTATTGTGGCCTTGATAGGCATAAAGAGAGATCTACAATATGCAGAGTTATCCCTGCATAATGTAAGATGAATGTATCAAAGTTGTTTATATTCATTTTTTTTGTCGTAATTTCGGTGAAATACGCTAACTGTCCGAATTGAACGACAGTTTGACACGCCTGCTTAGTCCATTCTACACGTTATTTTAAATATTGTTTTGTCGTTTGTGAATCAGCCATTGATAATTACTTCCGCGTTGTCTTGTATGATAATATGTTTGTCTTCGTTCATTACAAATATCACCCGAAACCATGGAATACACGACTCGTGATTTAATTTTGAAATGTTCACACTTTCTTGAATATTGGATGTAAGGATACCAGATATTACGGCAAAAATTATTATTTGTGTTTTTAATTTCCAAGTTTTAGCAGTTTAAAAATTTAAGTCGCGAATAAATAACTGAAAATAAGAATTTTGTACCTTGGTAATATTACATGAAGTGCATTTGTACAAATGGTGGAGATGCCGTGTAAAGTATATTTTCAGTAGTAACAGTGATGTGTGCATTAGCTTTTTAATATATGGACTGATCTTCCAGATGTAAAATCACGAAGAGTGATAACAGCGCCTGTGTTAAAGTGTCTTGTACATTTGAGGATAACTAAGGTGTACCCACCTGTCGCAATCGGATTATGCAAATAAACTTGAGCCTCATGTTAGTCCCGAAATGACCAGTATTGTATTGGGTGTGTATGGGTTTGTGTGTGTGTGTGTGTCTCTCTCTTAAATTATAATCAGTCAGCTGTTGAAGCTGTTGTCGTTCTCTCATTTAAGGTTAGGGAAACACGGTGACTCAGTAAGTAGAAAGTCGTCACGCTAACCGGGTAGATCCGTGTTCTATCCCTGTGTTGGCCGAGAAAGTTCATCGGAATTTTCCGGCGTGGTTTCCCTTTGTCAGTGTTCTAGGACGGAAGGCCTACCCAGAGACAACGAATAGTTGTTCGGGTGGTGCCATAGCGCCACTGAGCGGGAAATATTTCGCTCATAAAACAATGCAAGCCATCTCCATTAACCTAGTCGGACGTTAAACCCCATTTCATTTCATTTAAGATTAATATTATGTATCCAGAAATTGAGGTATGAGCAAACCTTTACGATATGATAATCCAGAAATAAAATTGTTTTGTGAGACGAAAGACCATATGGTTGAGCATGCGACCTTATACCTTGTCGCATAATAAAATATCGCGCTGTAGAAATCATGGTTTGCATAGATGACAGCTGGTCGCCAGATCAACGTCTTTGGAACTACCCTGATTTGCTACACCGACCAGTAAACTGGTGATCTATCAGCACTTCAATTTGAAATATGCCCCATGTGGTTGTGAACGTTTTAATGGTGTTATAATTGGTCACAACTGGATCGTTAAATTCACATTAAAACTTGTAAAAAATGCAACATGTTAAAATGAATCTGTTGTTTATTCTTCGTTTTCTCTCTCTCCGAAGATCAGATATTCTTCTACTCTGTACAGCTATTTGTCTATTTTTCTGAAATCAAGAATAGTTTCATTTAGATACACATGAATAGCATGCTCCTAAATAATACATGGCTATCATTTGAAAGAATTTCTATGCACGAACTATGCATGCAAGATGGGCTACTGACAGAACAGAAGATTAAAAGGTAGCCGTACCGAAATATTGACATTGCACGCGTAGCCCATAACAGTCGCTTATACAGAAAGGCACTGGTGGAGGACCTGACAAGAATGAGCGTTCGAATGAGAAACAAATTCTATAACGACGATAAAGGTTGATACAAGCAAGATAAACTTTAATACAACCATGATAAACTTTAAAACAACCAAGAAAATCTTTGATACAACCGAGATAAACCTTAATACAACCACGACATCTTTTAATACAACCAAGATACCAAGATAAACTTTAATACAACCAAGATAAACTTTAATACAACCAAGATAAACTTTAATACGATCCTACTCCTTGTGACGTACATCCGGGGATTCGAAACCACGCCAGCTCATTCTATGACATGCTACCCCCCCCCCCCCCCCGCGATAAAGTTGAATAGAACCAGAACAACACTAGAAATGAACTAGAAGCTCGACATGTGGGCTTTCGTAACCAGTAACGTCACTATACTTACCTTCTACCTCACAGTTTCTTCTGCTTTAGAATTCGACACGGGAGCCACTGTGCCCAGGAGACTGTTGTGCTGGCTCATTAACAATGGTGTATGCCCGTCTTTATTAACTAATGACACAATTATAGAATACCAGTTACTTATTTCTAGCGACGTTTCGACGAGGGTTGTCTTCTTAATCAAGCAAAACCTTATTAGTCTGATTTGTACAGAAATATAACGCGTGTAATCTAATTTCGTTTCATTGGAATTCTAAACAGTACTTCTTTTCAACAGGGATGTTTCGTCCTAATAATTGTCCTTTTCCCGTAGGAATTATTTTCTTGCCTACAGTTATCTGTTTAGTAGACTTACTGTGTATATTAGTTTTATTTTAGTAAGATTACGGTAGTAATTAAATAATATGTCACGGTATTAAAAAGCTTAAATGAATGACAATAAAAATGCCGGCATTTAATAATAAAATAATAGATATATGGAATGATAATGCTACTAAATTAAAATATCTATGAAATAATTGTTTTTACATTATGCTGGTTGCTCCCTGTTGTCGTTCTAAGCCCTTATAACACAATCGTTAACAAGAGGAATGGGACATTTTAGTACAATTAACAAGGAGCGACGCAAGGGATAGGCACTGTGCAGGTCTTCTCTATGATTTAATGTTTCAACAGTAGAGCATTCTTTCTCAAAAATGATTTAACGTCTATTGGATATACACTAGGTCATTTTGGGACTAACATAAGGTTCGATAATTCGCTTGCACCAATCCCATTAAAACACAGATTCTATTTCGGTTCGTTTTTTAGTTCAAAATCTTTACTACATTAGGATCTGGAAGAATTGTTATATAATAGGTGTTTTAATTGATGTAAGAAATTCGCCAATGAAACGGTCCGTTACGGCGACTTATTAACGTTCTCTGCGCAGAACTGTCGGTAAACCCATAGAAACGTCTACGCTGATTGATTAATCAATGTCTGACGTCATTTCAAAAGCCATAGGGTTTGACCCCTGACGCGAACTCCCACTACAACTGGTCAAATCTTCATAGTGTAGGCCATCGAAAGTATAAAAAAACCAAACGAAATATAGATCTGTATTTTAATCAGATTGCACTTGCGCGAAGGGGTCTTGAGGACAGGCAACCCTACTCCTTGTCACGTACAAGCTGAAGCCGGTAATCGACCACTGCCCACAACCAACACACACCAAGAATGAGTTTAGAGAAAAAGTGGACATACTCAAAACTGCGCAAAAATTGTTCGGTTACATCTTCAATTAAGTAAAACAATAGACACATAAAGGGCTTAATGTGTACGTGCGGATTTTGAGTCCTATTTGAGATTGAGACACAATGTGCACAAATAAATGAAATGAAATGGGGTTTAATGTCCTACTTTTCTACGCTGACCGAAACAGCGAAAATAGAATACGCCATGCAGTATGTTATGTGGGAAATTTCAACAGCAACACTAGGGCCTATATAATTTTATATCGAATTCCAAATGTCAGGGGTTCTTTGTCGTCTCATCCGAACAGCAAAGCCAACTTAATTGTATACAAGATACATGTGGATTGTGACTCCTGTTTGTTGGATCGTGACGTCATTGTGATCCGCGAATAAAATCACGATGTTTTTTTATTAGCACAATCGCAGAATGCACCGAGAAATAAAATTATGAAAAATCCAACATATAATTTATATTTATATCCGTTCCTACAAATTATCTGACTGTATTTTAATTAAAATATCACATAATTTCATTATAGAATTATTAATCCGATAACGTGAAGCTTTAGGGAATAAAAAAAACCTGTTAATAATGAATTGATGAAAGACGCTTACGTGGTGATGAAGAGATGATGAGAAAAAAATTGATAAAAAATTAATAATCCCGGTAGACCATGTCGGGATTTTATTTCTTCTCTATTTTGACGCTAACTAATTATTGGAAATGATGGGTCGTAGATGGATGATTTTATAATCTAAAAAGTTTCCATTAATCATCAGGAATTGGAATTACTACATTATTTCTATATGGGTAAATCTGATGTCAATAAAATACATGCAATTTCATGTAACTTCGGGAACAGCAACTTGTCGTTCAGATTGTACAGAAAATCCATGTTCAGCGTGGCGTAATAGAATCCTTGACCGTTGGAAGTCAAAATGCCCTCATACCCTCATACCATACTTCACGGTGTATGCTTGTTCGATATGGAACATTGTAATGAGTTGTTATAAACTAAGAATTACCCTGAGCAAGTACGACCGTCTTAAAGTGGACCAGAAGCAGAACATGTCTTCATCACAAACATATTGGAATTGCAACGTTATCAAAAATCAAAGTCTGTCAATCTATGGAACAAACTTTTATACCGATCATTCTTTAATTGGCAGAGCCTTTGACGTTTATCAAAGAGCGTCAACACCAAAGGAACAAGAAAAACCGCCAGATGAGTTAGCTGGTGGACCAAAAGGTAGAATTAGGTTAAGCTGCAAGTATTTAAACGGGTAAAGTTGCCTTCTTTATGCCTTAAATGTTATAAAAACTATTAATTCGACATGTATTAACATGCCAATAGCATAGTCAACTATAGAACAGTTCGACCAATTAATGAATTAATTCAGAAACGGAGAAGCAAGGCTAAGACTATGGAGTTCAATCGTATTCAGAATTAGATGTTATGTATTTATGTCTAATACTGCTTTTGCAATACAAAATACCTCTATTACTTATGTCGTGATACCGCTAATTCAAAATACAAATGTTACTTTACATAAAACAATCGACACAATACCTAAAATGATACGTGCAATGTCTTTTCACTTTCGACATTGAACATTGAACAAAGCATAATTGTCCATTTTTGACTAAAAAAGGCACATAACAAGGTTATCAGAGTTGTCTTTCCTTGGGAGAAGTTATTGTTGATGATTTCATACCTCTTTTAGGCTCCGCCCACATGTCATAAAAAGATAATGCAGTCTAGATAAAACACGTTCGCTAATGCAATGTAGAAGTTACTAAGACGAAGATGTAATGTAGATAGTGAAATGTAGAAGATGCCAAGACAATTATGCTTTGTTCAATGTTCAATGTCGAAAGTGAAAAGACATTGCACGTATCATTTTAGGTATTGTGTCGATTGTTTTATGTAAAGTAACATTTGTATTTTGAATTAGCGGTATCATGACATAAGTAATAGAGGTATTTTGTATTGCAAAAGCAGTATTAGACATAAGTACATAACATCTAATTCTGAATACGATTGACCTCCATATAAGACTCGTATGGCCGATGCGGTTGTACTACTAATGCATACATCGTGTCAAAACCACAATCATTGATAACTTCGCTTAAATTAAATTATTTTATTCGTTTTGCATTATCTATTTTTGAAATATCAGTGAGAGAATGACCCGTTTTTTTTTATCTAAATCTGACATATTGCCGCTTTAAGATACATCGTATCTTTTCCAGACCTCAAATCGTCCATTTTGTCAAAAATAATGTTAACAAACGTTCATCTTTATATATTTAATGAAAAAAATGATTTTTTTCTGTAAAGTGTACTTGTTTAATTTTTTTTGGTCTCCATCTGTCTCACTTAAATCTACTTCTTTCCATTGCATGATTGTAATAAAATACGTCTGGATATTCGAGTGTAGATTGAACAAAGTCGTCTGCATAATTAATATGGTGAAGAAACGTGATAACCGAATAACTCAGGTAGACGACACTTCCATGTGTCAAATTCTCATTAACAATTAATGGATGGTATTATTATGTTGTTTACCACGGTCCTATAATATTCTCTGATTCCATGAACAACCATCAAGTTGATTGAAAAAAACCCAACATGTATTGATTGTCCCGCCATTTTCTATCACGTATGGGACCAGATTGTTTTTATATAGATGAACGGTGCTGTATAGAAGTAACCTATCTATACTTGTTTGATGGATATAATATTGATTCTAATTTTAGGTTTATTTCATAAATTTTAGATTTATTTATTCAAAGACAAGCTACAATATGTACATTTACAGGTTATAATCGCGGAACTTCAGCAAAATCGCCCATTACTTTACAACTCTCATCACCCCTACTTTATCAAAATTGATCATTCTGGGAAATTTTCGGTAATTCAGATTAAGTAAAGTTACATTATGGGAGATAAGATAAAGAGATGGCAGTTCTCACTATAATAGTTAAAAACTAGATAGTGTAAAGGTAATTTGTGGAAAACCCTTGGTAGTTGGAATTCAATATGAGTGTAGGCCGTAGTATACTTAACCTAAGTCTCAGAAGGCTTTCTGAACTCAAGCCCTGGTTATAATATACACCGCTGCACCCATGCACGTATGTGATGTTTTCGTAAAATTCCGAAAATCGCGAAACCGGCCAGTCAACAACTGTTTAAAGCAAAAGAAAACAAATACGACTCCCATTCTATTCTGACCGACGGCACGACCGAAGGAGATATAAATTTTACTACACCAAAAATATACCACTTTATAAATAGTTATAAAAAGCTGAATTTAAATATATTAGTTTGTAAACTTGTTGTCACAACTAACAGGCTAAAAATCACTGCAATTACTTTTCATAATGTTTACAATAAACTGTTTTTCGTCTGCTAAATGGTTTCGAAAATAGATTCGGAGCCGACTAAAAGTCGTGTAAATGTAATCATTGCTTTAATTATATCAACAACGTTTTGTTAATGTCCTAATTATCTGAATGATAATATATATGTATTAAAAATAAAATTATAACAAATCGACATGGATAATCATTAAACAAGTACGAGCATATGGCCCATGGTACAAGCGAACCATGGCCGAGGAACCGAAAATGATGTCATCGCATCCATCTTGGAATTATAGCGTCATATCAAAAATCGAGGCCCCTCGATCGGCGCGCATTTGTCCATGCAACAAGCACGTTAAAAGTCATGTCGATCGTAGTTGTCTTGGTAGTTCCTGGCGGACGACCAGTCACCCCCCCCCCCTCCGGTACACGACCGCCGTCAACGACCTCCGTTCCGGATCACTGACTGACAAGGGGAAACCAGGTCCGAAAATCCTGGCAACCTTCTCGCGAAACACAAGGGTTGAACACTGTACTTCCTGGCTAGTGTATCAGCGCCCTACTCACTGGACCTTTTCCCAAGAAGGTGATGGGTGGATGGGGACATGTTCTTTGTCTCAATTTTTTTATTAATTATTCTCCTTGAAATATGTTTCACTGTGGTTTACTATTGTATTTGCGCGTTTGGTTCTTAGCAAGGAAATCGCTGGACCGAGACCTTCATGATCGAGAGAACGCGTATTAACAAATTCAATAAGAGGCTTGATCTCGCTTTAAGTACGGACACCTTATCAAACCCTTCACATAATACCTTGCATATTTGAGTGCTAATTTCGATTGGGTACACGCCCAGCTTGTGGGCTTATCAGATTCCTCGGTCGTCGCGAAAACCAAGTTTCGGGCTTCCAAGGTAAAATGTCTTCCTGTGATAATCGAGTTGCAAAATTCAAGGTTCGCTTAATGTTAAGGTTTCAGTGAAGGTCGTGATGTCACAACCTCTTACTGGAAAGTACTCTTCACGTGACAGTTCGCAAATTGTGAAGTAATCTAGCAACATCCAGATTTTGTAAAACGCGCAGTCGTTGCTTCCGGAACATGAAGTATTAGACGATTTGACCCCCATCCCCCATTTCAATGTAGATAATATGTCAATGATAATGACAGTAGAAGGGGTCCAATATACATAGGTTATTCCTGGTTGTCGATCCCTTTTAGGGGCTGTTTTGTCTAACATTATTAAGCTTAGATACTATACTGGGTAGATCTATTAACCCATATAATAGTATTTATTGTATTCTAAAAACAGGACTGTAATAGTATAATACGATCTAGGACAAGCAAAATATACCCTTTTATTTCAAAATATCTTATATCCTAGACGGAGACGAAATTTAATGAATCAACTACAAATTGCGTCTCAGTCGGTTACCAGTATACATAAATGACTAAATTAATGAACAGTAGACGCAATCTGAAATAGACAGAAAGAAATACGTTTAATTATTAAAATATCTCGTATCTCAGTCTGAGACTGAATTTAATAAGATGTGTCAAGTCAAGGGTGGGGATGGTTGAATAAAAGTACCCGCTTTCATCATCATAATATAGTCATTTCAACAACCGGACTGACTAATGTGCCGTGATGGATTTTTGCTCCGACAACATTACCGTCTATTTCATTTTTTATCGAATTTATTTTGCCATGGGTTCTTCACGTTCGACACGACTATGTGTACACGGATGGTGGACTTCGTTTTTCTTGCCATCAGAACAACTAAACGCCGTTCCCCATGTCAGGCCCTTCATCTCGAGCCACTAACATGGGGAAACCGGACTGGAAGATTACGAGAAACTTGCTCGACCATTTCCATATACACTACATAGAGATCCCCATGAAATCATAATATTAGAATCTATCTAAATATACCATGGCCGTTTGTTTCCTTCAATCCGAAGGACTACACGCCCCTTCATTCCAATCCACGGACTAGCGGAAAACCAGACTGGACAATAACGAAAAACTCTGTACATAGAGATCGCCATTAATATATAATAATATACTAGAATTGATCTAAATATACCATAACTAGGATTGGTCTACATATACACCCAAAATACAAACAGACGATCAATTAATTAAAATATTACATTAAAATATCTCATATCCCGGACGGACATGAAATTTTCATGGCACAATTCACCAAAGTAAAGAGATGATTGTATTAACAGAATATTTATAGTGGTGTATGAAAGGCGGTATTAGTACTTTGGTTCTACTCAAAGACTGAAAACATTATAATCAAAGCCAGTCATCACCATTTTCCATTATAATATATGGAAAGCCGGATAAAGTGTGTTCACGCTTAACTAATCATGGTTTATGTGGCTGTGAATCGTGGATGAAACCTGATTACCAAATCTATTAAGAAATCAATATCATATTGAATATGTATATAGATAACAACTCTTTAGGCTCTGTGATTCCAGGCATTCATATAATGACAGAACAAAGGGAATATCTTTTGTATTGCCTTCAGTGTGTATTCGTCGTAAATTAACTAGCATAATTGAATGAGTGTTGGGTTCTTTGTTTAAAGCAGTGTTCGATACGGTCTAGGTAAAAAAATCAATCCCATCAACACTGCCTCCGGTACATCTCGGAAGTTGATTGAAATCTACACCTGTTGGAGGGGCGTGGTTTCATAGCCCAAGGTAAGCTTTGTCGATGATCGATCCACAGATAAAAAGCAATTACCATGGAACGTGGTTTGAAATCTCTGTAGATTGCTATAAAAATAGCTATAAAAATATGTTACTTGTGTAACAAAAGGGAAATAGAGCCATCTCCAAGCGATATTGTATGATCTTAATTGAAATTCTTCAGTCTATCATGGTCGACTGTGGTGTTAGATTTGTGTCATTTAAAACTTAAGAACCTATCTATATATACGACTGAAGCATAATCGATGCTAACCAGTAATCTAAATACAATGTCCGGTCAAGACCCAATTTAATTTAGATCTGGACATTATTTCATTCCAGTATACCAACAACATATACAGATCTAACTATTTCCTTATCACTTCCCTGTATCTTTTTTGCAAGTCTAATTCTAGGTACTGTCATGGATTAGAATCATTCTTACCCTGGGTGTGCCCACTGAACAAATGAAAGGTCGAGCAAGGTCAATTGAACACATCCTTCTTAAAGGAGGTGTTATTAGAATGTTACAGTATTGTAAATAATATAGACGTGAAAGGGGAAAACGTATCTAATTTTGATAAGCGTGATTCAAATCAAAAGGGGATTCATAAAATGAACATTTTAGCAAGGGATCGGCTATAAGAAGGGTGGGTTTGTTCCCTGCATTGGCCGAGAAAGTTCGTCGCGATTTTTCGGTGTGGTTTCCCGTTGTCAGTGGCGCAGGGCGGTGAGTCTGACATGGACGAAAGCCCGAGGTCCTGTGTATACATTGGCATGCACGTAAAAGATCCCTTGGCAGTTGGAATTCGATATAAGAGTAGGTCGTAGCGCAAAAGTTCATTCATTAGCCCAGTCGGAGCAGAACAATAGGACGTTAAACCAAACTGGTGGTGGGGCTGGGATGGGTTTGAATGGTAAGAGGTCAACTCGGTGTCCAGTTTTTATCAGTGAAAAACACGATTAGTCTATTCGTTTGCTATACATATTGGAGCAAAATGTCCGACAAAATAACAAGTACGAGCATTTCAAATCAACACTATTTCGTGTGTAAATGATGTTATTCAATTAGCCTATTACACAGAGATATATATTGCTTAGCCTATTAGAACATACTTTCTATTATAATTGTTTAAAACATATTTCAGTAACAATGAATACACATAATCGTTTCTCGGTTATTATTGTCGTGCAAAACACTAACATCAATTAATTGAATACAATTTTACTACAAAGAACCGATAAAAAATGTTAGTGCCAAAACAATATCATTCCCTTTTCATGGGTTGTTACTCAAGTCAAATGCACTTCCATTTCTACTCGGAAGCCATTTGTAAATATGTCTATCACCCGAACAGCTTTTCATCTAATTATCATTTAGGGAGCTCAAAGTTGTTTGTTTTATTTTTTATTCTAATGCATGTTTGTGATGTCTAATTCCATGGTGACTGGTAAATGGAGTTGATTTCTTTCCAGATCATGATTTTGATGACGTCACTTCCGTTATATAGATCGTAATGATACAGCAACTATGTGGTTGGATCTAAGTGAGTGGGTTCATTCAATTTACAAATAGATTTCTACTAGACAATGTTAAATGGCAGCTTAACAGTATACAAAATAAATTCTTATGGAATATATCATAGACAACATGTCTGTTAGATACGTGGGTCAGACTTTAGAATATATTCACCACAGATATAAGCAGTAAGGTATTTAGAGTGGACATCCGGTCCTGTAAAAGAATAAAAACAAATTTTAGACACATTCTAGCTGACATCGAGCCCTTGGTATCCCCAGCAGAAAAGTGGACGATGTGTCCGTCATAGGGGATAAAAAGGCGCAAGGAGTCACGTTCAGGTTGGAAACATTTGGGCCCCAATCGTCCGTGACCGAATCTTCTTGCATTCACAAGACACCCTACTCACAGATCAGCCCAGTTTTTATATCCCCAACATCCCAGAATAAAGGTTAAATTAAAATTTGGAGAAAAACGCACAATCAAATGTACTCTTTTTATGTAAAAAAAGGTCGTCAATAAACTATTATCTGTAATTAACGATTCCTATTAGTACTGTTGATGATATTGGCGGCTTTCGTTAATCCCCATAATGATAGCCATAATAATTATAATAGCTATGCACATTAAAATAAAACCATAACAAACACGCCATAATCGTTTATGAACCATTGTGGTATTTCTGTGAAGTCATGGCAGTTTAAAGGGGGACTGCAAACTTTTACAATGTTTAATGTTAATCAATCATTCAATAAAAAATAGTCCGTACTAAAGGCACATACGTGTAACCATGGGTCCCATTGGCTTGTCTATTTATTGACAATGCATGACAGCTACTCCTTTTTTCTCCACACACGTTCGATTAATGTGGGCTTTACACATTGTGTTTTTCACGCCCTCGCGGCTTAAAAGAGAACTGCAATAATTGCGATGCTTTAATGTTTTGTTCAGTTTATAAGCCATTGCCAATCATTAAATACAAAAACAGACAGTGCATGCTGAAACGTGATAGCCACTAGTCCCCCTTTGGCCAAATATAATGACTATCAGAGCATGGGATGCTCGCCTGTTTATTAACAATAAAGGACTGTTCCCAAGCTAACGCCCCATTCCGTGTATTAATATGGGTTTTGCACATCGGGATTAACAAGACTGAAGCTAAGTTAATTCTAGGAAATGAATTAAAACCTGTACAGCTAAAGAGGTCTGTCACTGAGTGCAGTGATATGGGGTCCCAATCAGTCCCCCGGTTTCATCCCACTGCTAAAGATCCTACGCTCAATTGTTGAAATAAAATAGTACCATATCTTAAGCTACGTAACAGGGAGTTAGGACTCCAGCCCAACCGTACACCATGTACACCTACTCGCAAACGAATTACTGAAATAAATTGTACCATTTGTTACAGTCCCGAAATGGCCTAGTTTGTGTTGAGTGGGGGTAACTCCCCCCACACTTTCGCTCACGTCCCCTCTTTAACTCGTGGAACAGTCCAATATATTCCGCTACGGATATGCTACAGCATATGCCGGAACAATACGTTTATGATTCTGAGAACAATAGCGTAGAACACTATAACAACATTAGTATCCATGTTGACTTTCAGTCATGTTGCTCACCGATGCAATTCGCGTTCATCCTTTAATACTAATTTGTTAATGACATGAAAATGGAGAACTACCATTACTAAAAGGTCACATACGTTGGAATCGTCCCATTTGCACCATTTACCATGATATGTTATGAATATTTCAGAAGCAACTTCTAACAAATTGACAAAGCTCGGGGTTTTAACGGATGATGAAATGCTATTGCACATATCGTATAGAAATTGTTTGTATAGATACAGCATCGTTTCGAACCAGCGTGCCTATTAGGAGATAATCGTTTCTATTATAATTATCGTTCGAGCTATGCTGATATTTCAACCGGCAAGTAATTATGGATATGTAAATCGCTTGATGTATATTCTATGCTAAACGTGGTCTTTACGACTAGAGAGAGCCACAGCGGATGAATAGAATTACCCAGTCTTGTGCTAAACGACGTATTTTTAAATTACCATCCCAAACATGGGCTTATAGCTAGACAGATATATAATTATGAATTATAACCATTATTGACAAGAGACAAGAAAACTAATCTAGTTATGCTATTATTTGAATCCTTTGAAATGAAAAAAAGCTTCTAATAAGAATTGAACTATGACAGGCTTACTTGTTTGCCTCGCATGATGTACGTAGCCTTTCAAGATTTGGAATTTGTACAACACATGTAACTCTGCATCTTTGATCTTTGGAGTATAACATATATGGTGGCTTTTCTCTGTTAGATTTTCTTTAAAGGAGCCGTTACGGGTATTTTGTTAAGAAACATAACTGGTTAATTATATGTGAAGGATTTTCAGGAACGTTTATCCTAGGCCCGTGCTAATATCTAAACCGCGGTGATAGGACTTTCTTGAAGAAATACAAAAGGCATGTTTTCGTGCGTGGTTGGTGACAAATGTCTGGATGACCATTTTACATTATAATAGACATGTTAAGGACACGATTATTGTGTCGATCATACCATATTTATCCACTGGGGATGGGGTGGGGATTCGGGTCATCAGAATTGAATACTCTGATAACCATTTTCGAACTGATTAATATTTGGACCTCTTTTACTTTTTTAGACAACGGTCATCGGTTATCTATTTTGCGTCTTTTACATTTAAATAGGTATACGGACTTCTATACGCGAATACTCAATAAAATCTGGAAGTGACCCTTTAAGAGGGCTGAATATTATTTTGTCATGACGATACGCTTTATCTGAATGATTGAACTGTGTATGCAAATACGTTGAAAGCCACCTTTTATCTTGCAATAACAGGTTTTCCTTAATATGTTTTATATAGATTTATGTGTATGAATAAAACCACTAAGAGAATTGAAACAAAAACATAAAAAAATCTCGTCTAATAGAAGACTATAGCAATCAGGGCATTACATTGTATACTTGACTAATTACATATTTGTCTTGTTACACAGCTTATTTATCTATACATTATCTATGGCCATTAGACAATATATCGTGTTTTCTAATATATACCCGATTTCCTCCCACTGCTAAACACCCCTACGCGCAAGAGAAATATTGAAATAAAATTAAACCATATCTTAGTCCCGAAATGATCTAGTTTGTGTCGAGTGGACGTTAAACCCCATTTCTCTCTCTCTTTTTCTAATTTATACAAATTTTAAGAGCAAAAGATCTGTTTCGCGAAACGGGAGAGATTAGTAGAAATGGGGTTTAAATAGAGAATCTCCTACGAGTGTTTTTTGATATCAAAAACTATCAACACAAGTTGATAAAGTGAAAAAAACGATTTTATTTATCACCCAATCCTTTCTTACATGCACAAATAATAAATATAATTATTTGGTATAGATTTCACTTTTAAGAATCTAATTACATTACAGCGTAGTGATACATCAGTTTTTTGACAGCAGTTTAGCTATTGCAAAGTGCTATATATTGACCCAGTATTTCCGTCAAGGTCAATTAAATAAAAACAGTTTCCTTTTAACTAAACAAAAGTCACTTTTTATTTAAAATAAGTGGTTTCTTTAAAACAAAAGAAAGTAGTTCCTTTTTGATTGACCAATCAAATTCATGATAAGTGATATCTGGTTAAATTTATTATACAAGCGATATCTTCTGTCAAATGTGTTATTGGGTGATAAAGTCCAATTAACACCAACCATGTCATTTTGAACTAACATGGGGGTATGTTATAGTTTTATTTCAATATTTCGCTGGGGAAAACCCCAACCCTCGTCATTGTCAAATTGGACCAAATCCATGACTTCGCAAAACATGGTTTAGAACAATATTTACCATTTGGTATAACGGTTTCAGGTATTTTGAAACTATGGCAATAAAACAATATCCCAGAGGTAGTCCGCGAATAGGTAATCTGTTACATCCCACAAACGATTCAGTTTTCCGAATAGCTATTTTGACACAGTACCATTTCCACATTCTTTGATTCATGACTGGTTCACACTTTCCCTCCAATTATTCGTGGGGTTGTCATTGAGGCAATCGGCGTGGTTTCGATTCCCCGGTTGTACGTGACAAGGAGTAGGGTCAATTGTTCAACCTCGTTGGTTTTCTCCGGGTCCTTCGGTTTCCTCCCAGTTCTAAAAATCCCTACGTACAAGCAATATATTGAAATAAATTGAACCATATATTGGTCTCGAAATGACCTAGTGTGGACGTTAACCCCCATTTCTCTCTCTCTGTCTCCAAAACTATGGATAACTGAATTTTTTAAATTATAAACAAAAATCCCACTCATTATTGTCAGTTTTTGTCGATGATAATTAGTACACAAATTTTCAAATTATTGCATTACCCGCCCTAATCAGTTACTAATTTTATGACCATTAAATCTATTTTATATCCATGTATTAATTACAATCCCAAATATCAAAGGACTATATCTTTAACAAACTTAAAATTCACGTGGGACTGAACTACAATTTAAAAAATCCAATCCGGGCTTTATTTCAATCATAAGTCCATAAGGAATAACAACTCAGACGATTTGTCCAATGTTATCAGACTAATGTCAGTTTAAATTATAAGAATATTGAAGGAAATAGTGGATAAATAATTCTATTACGGTTGTTTTGATCTGTTTACGACACGTATGGATTACACGTTACAGACGGTCTTAACTTTAATATACAAAAAGCATGTTTTGCATTGTGTATATACATGGTTTCTTTGTATTATACACATGAGGTGTAAGGCTTCTATTTTAAAGATACATTGTGGGAGATTAGATAATGAGTTGCTAGTCCTTAGTATGATAGTTAAAAACTAGATAATGTAAAGACAATTTGCTGAAAATTTCAGTCAAATTCATCCTCTATAAACCGAGAATTAAGCGAATGAAAGTTCCGCCTAGCCTCAATCATACTAGAGTCATAGTCTTGATTATCCATTTAATCATTAAATCGCGAAGGAAAGTTATGCAGCAAATCAGATCATAATCCAACGAATATCACAGGCTAGCGTTGACATCGAGAATTGACTTTGGTCTGGATAATTTAATTAATGTCTAATTATTAGTTTATATAATAATCAAGCCTAAAAAAGACCTACAATAGGCAGATTTAGCTTTATGTTTAAATAATTATACGTATACATTATATTTAGTATTTAGCAGTTTTTGCAGCGGTTGAATTTTCTCTGAGAGGACAAAAGCCAAGTACCCGTAGTTCCGTGGACTAAACAATTGATTGGAACTTAAGTCAGTCACCTAGTTGGGCTGCATTAGACCGCGTTGAATTGAAGTTGATATATTTCAGAGCTGAAATAGCAGCAAAACGCGTTTAAGTTGTTGTCAAATTTTAAGAATTTTCTTTGAGAGGCCCCGACACGGTAAATTCCGCGCCTTCATCGCTCCTTGATGACCGGCGCGACCGTCTGTAAATAGGAACATTTTCGGGCATTTTAGGTCTGCTTCCCCAAAACCCGTCGCCTGCGACCTTGTATACAAATTGTTAGTGGTATCCACGGCTGGAATACGAGAAAATGCAGGCGGAAACGCCACCGTCCTAGCAAATTCCTTCCTGGGATTGCACATCTAAACGTAACATAAAAAATTGTTACCCTTCGTCACATTATGGTTAAAGTATTGTGTTGCCGAGACAATGTCCTTCCTTTAAACAATTTAGTTTGACTTATTTTGCTTACACCTACTATTTTACTGTTCGTGTACAACTATTTTTTTGCCCCCAGGCATAAACCAACACTGTTAACACGTTTTAAACTTATGTTAATTTTATACTTTGGCTATTATTATAGTAATCATGTCTATGACATGTAAAAAAACCAAACAACTCTTAACATTTAGATACCCAAACGCCAACATTCATTTAAAAATGATGTCCCGCTTCAAAAGAGCCAAGCGACATATATTTCATAATCCCATTTTCCAAATTTAATTGAAATTACTTATGCTGAAATGTATGAGCTAATCCATTTGGGTAATAAAAAAAACCCCACAATCACACCTCCAGACAAGGGTGTGTCTTATAAACAATCATTTCAATAATAATAATTATATTTTCACAGATGTATATAATAAAAATTCCTTTTTTAAAAGATTGGATCACGACACTGTGGAGATTATCGCCCCTGGAAATGTCCCAGGGGTCTTAATATTTAAAGAAATCTATTCATATAAACATTGTGAACTGTCTCAACTATAAGATTTCATTTATTAAAAACGAATAAATAGTTATATAATTAGAGTAAAAGCGTGAAATTGTAATATTAATGGCTTCGCCGAAGATGCCACAATTTTAACCAGTAACCTTTAATAAATAAAAAAAAATGTTTTAGAATTTGTGTTTTGCAGAACTTTGTTAGGGAGGGAATTGCTGGAAGTGGTCGCTGAAACATAGCAATGACATTATCAGCTCATCAACCAGTGGTGGTGGTGGAGGGGAATGGCAGACGACCCTACATCATGTCGCGAACAACCTGGGATTCATTACCGCGCCACTTGACTCAATAAGAGACTTTATGATCTGCCACGTATGTGTTAAACCATTCGCCACCACCCCTCTAAAATAAATAGAAATCAACCCAATTCAAAGACATCGTCGTCTTAAACTGGCATATTCAACGTTTGATCCTATACAACACGTCCAGTCGGATCTAAATTGGGTGATATTACCGTAGATACTGGGTGGTCGAATCAATGACCGGTTCGGTCTAAGTAGTTTTCTTTACGACCAATTCTACTGTCATCTACAACAACAACAAACAATATCAGTTCAAAGTAAGTAAAAAATAGTTCAGAACAATATAGATCAATAAGTAATAATGTAGACATATTGTAAACGGACCAAGCGTCCCATACAATATAAAAGATATCTTCTCCCCCAGGGTTAATTTCTATTATCCAGATCATATGTCAGATACTTACAATAGATTGTTTATTCCCAATGCCGTATTTGTGCCTATAGGGCATATTTCGTGCTGAAAAACTAAAGTGAACATTATGGTCGAATGGTTAGCGTGCGCGGGCTGAATCATACGGCTTGTCATTGAGTCAACTGGCATGGTTTCGAATCCCAGGTTGTACGTGACAAGGAGTAGGGTCGCCTGTCCAATCTCGTAGGTTTTCTCCGGGTACTCCGGTTTCGTCCCACTGCTAAAAACCCCTACGCGCAAGCGAATTATTGAAATATAATTGAAACCTTATGTTAGTCCCGAAATGACCTAGTTTGTCGAGTGGATGTTAAACCCATTTCTCTCTCTCTATTAAGAACGTAGAAATTATTTGACAGTAATATGTACTGGAATGAAATGATTTTAACGTCCTGCTTATCGTCACACAATTGCAATAAACCGTCAACCTATTATGAATTACAAAAGACTAATCCAGTCTGTACTCTAAAATTTCACCTCCGGTATTTTAGCTATATGTCATATACAATGTAGGGTATGCTTACTATTTCCCGACATCTTGATACTACTTCATGCTTGAAGATTTCATAAAATGTAGTTGTACCTCTGTATCAATAATGAAAACAAACCCATAAAAAACCCAGGTGTTCCAAACGTTTTTGTGATAGCGTACCACGCGGAGGTCCCGTACAGTCACCGCGTACCACCTTGTTCTAGAGAAACCCAATTCGATCAAATATCACGTTATTTGCATAATTTTACAAGTAGAACACGCAAATGAATTAACAAACTCAACTCAATGCGAAGGCTGTACCCCCTTCTTCTCCACCAGCTTGTGTTAGGCAGTAAACATTTTTGTGAACCACTGAAATAAACCGTGCAAAACCGTTTTGACATAGACGCGAAGCACACAACCCGACAGGACTCAGCGTCTTGGGTAGTTGTAAAAATCGGGTCGCGTCTTTACTTCACTGGCCTACGACGGTAACAGTCCACACAGGCCCAACTCTCATAGATTATGCGCCGTGAGTTACGCCACTTCCCTCTAGCGAGTGATTCCAAAAGTAAACCGGAAGCATAAAAGTGACATTATATTTTGCCAAGATGCCGCTGAAGTTGACTGCTCGTAAAAAGAAATGTGATGCACATGACTAAATGATACTCTCTAATTGGTTAAACAACAGTAAGACAATTGCTGTGTCGTGCAGTGAGTGTCCTCACAAACACGATGGATTACGAGTAATTTACGACTGCATCCAACTACGATTGAACATGCTCAATCGGGTCGGAAACCGATTGAACCGTGGTTGTGGGACTGTCCACACTGCACTGATTATCTGAGACAAGACGTTGCGTTGGGTATGGACCGGGCTTTAATACCGTTAAAACTTGAGACAGTGGCTATAATCTGAATCCAGGCCCAGATCGGAAATCTCAAGATTGTAGAAAATTTATGACTGAGCTGTGCTCATACGCAGATTACAGTCTAACCCAGTTTCCTGTCTACATTAAAGTAGTGGTTATATCGCAGGTAAACTGATTAATTCCCTTGCAGATTATTGTTAATCCCACTATGGTCATAAAGAGATCCCTAGTTCGTGTCCTTAAGTAGTTAATATCATACACTATGTAGGTTATGTAAAATTGTAGACAACTGATCTCAGAAAGGGTTTAACGATAGAAACGTAACTTTGAAGAAAGTAGAATTATACGACTGAAGATAATTTAGTATTACGTTATTACGCATGTTAATTGCAGGAAATACCACGATGTTTTACAGGTAACATACAACATGGGGATCATGTTTCGTCTGCTTTACTTTTTGTCCGTTTCTCTGATCGAGGATAGCTGTCATTTTGGCTGTACCTATGTCTCTTACACATCCGGTGTCCTATTCATGAAAACTGGACTATTTAAGAATGCAGATAGTTCAATGGCTGAACACTAAATTACTAGAACAAATTATATCTTTTCGCCAATGGAAACACAACATTCTTATAGTGCTTTAAGTTCTCGAGATTGGAGGCATGGACAATAGGGTTGTTTCACGATGCAACCTATTAAGTGACCAGGGGATCCCGGCCCGGTGTTGGCTGAGAAAGTTCCTCGGAGTCTTACAGCTTAGTTTGAACATTGATTAGAATTTTTGAGCATTGATTAGGAAAGTGGAATAACACGTGTATACTCTAGACTGTACTCCGAAATGTCTGGCGGAAACCTTTTCACATGGCCTTTAGGATAGTTAACCGCCAAGGGGGGGGGGCATGTTTTTGAAAAGTGTTAACCACATTGTTTAAAACATAATTTCCACTTTATTCGGAGGGTAAACAATTAGATCAAGGTATAAAGGGTGAATACTTTGAAAATAAAAGCTGAAAACGCCGACCGTCGAAGATCCCATTAAAACTGCCAATTCACAGGACATTTAAAAATATCTCTTGACTTTCGCATTGTGGCAAGCATCAAAATATACCCATAACAATACTAGTGAAAGATCCAGACAATTCGAAATGATTGATGGACCATGTCATATTAAAAGTTGCAAGCAAGCCCTTACCGAACAATTAGGCAACGCCACCCCAATCCCACCTAGCACAACACACTATCAGCCTTTACCAATTCCAAAGGGCGTAAGATATTTGGAACTGGAACTGGGCCCCAAGATACTAATCTTGTTCTTTTTGGAGGATGACACTCTTCGAATAAAGCCTTAAGTTCCCACAAATTCAAGTACGAACGACATGAAACTTGGACAATTTAATTGTGCAGACTTTTGACATGATTCCAAGATAGCAGCGATGGCGTCATGCTTGGCTCCTGGTCCATATAGTACATCCGAACTTGTTATTGCAGATCGTAACGTTAAACGAATCCAGTAATAAACTGTCTTGAAGGGTGACTTGGGGCTTATTTACCATGAATTACTTGATATACACACAGAGCTAACCCTCATTTAATCTCTTTCTCATACTCCCACACGTGACGTAGAAGTGTTTTGCTGTACCATGTTGTTAATGCAACATTATGGGTTTATATGAACCAGTTCTCGTATAAATGTATAAGTTATGGTTCTCTTCTTGTTACTGTGGGGCTTGCAGGTCGAGTTGTCTAAGACGTGCGTTTTAGATTGTAAGGTATGTCTCCGAATCAAGTGGCGCGTTTCGTTCGATGCCAAGCCCGTGAGTGGATTTTGGGAGGGTCCTCAGGTTTCCTAGAATTGCTAAAGAGGCGTACCAGCCATAAAGTTGTTGAAATGAAAGAAATGCCATGGTATTGGTACCGAAATGACCTAGGTGATTTGTGTAGAGTGGGTAAAGCTCATGTCTCCGTCTTAAAGTAGCTAAGTCTCTAACTCAATATCAACCAATCTTCGACATTGAAAACGCGAATTATTTGTCAATTTAAATCAACATTTATGTTCTGATCTTACCGGGAAAAGAAGGGCTTCTGATATCTAATATTTAAGACAAAACTACCATTTTACCACTGGTACACGAATCGTGTACCATAATGCTTTTCACTGCCATTTGCAAATAGGGATTCAAAGAACGAGGCTAGAAATATTCCACAAGTCATCTCAAAAGGTGACCGCATATTCCTATCTCGAGAGCATGCGCAATAAATATCATCAGTGTAAACTGGAATAACCAGACGCAAGAGATTGCCATTCGATTGAGACTTTCGGCATATTTCGCCGAACATAACTGATTTGAAACGATTGAATGTAAATCAGTTTATATACATTCATATTACATGCTTTGTGACCCATTTGCGTCAATTTCTAGGCCCCAAATAGGACAGCATATACTTGAGAGTATGATATGTTATCGCGGCTTGACGCCTACCCGGTTTAACTCGGACTCCATGGATAAAGGTGCTCGAGTCAAGGTGCATCACTGGCAACTATCTTATAATAACGCAATAGTTGCTTCGCTGTATATGTCATTGTCGTAATTAACACCATTCTAAAGCGCCAAAGTTTATTATTAGTATAATCTATGATTTGGTGTTTGGATATGACGCGGGCTCGCTAGCCGGGGGGTCACGTGTTCGATCTCTGTATTGGCCAGATATTTCATCCAGATTTTCCGGCATGGTTTCCCTTTGTGAGTGATACAGGACGGAGGGCCTGACAAGGATAGCTGTCTAGTCGTTCGGATGTGACGAAAAACAGAGGTCCCATATATACATTGGCGTGCACGTAAATGATCCTTTGGCTGTTGGAATTCAAGTACAGTATGCCATAGTGCCACTGCCCGGGCAAAATGTCACCCACAGCACACGGTGTGGCGTGTGCCCGGTGGCGTGTGCCCTTCTTCCTTAGCCCAGTATAGGACCAGCACTGTGGAACATTATATTACAATAAGAAGACTGTCTCTCTTTCACAAAATTATTTATAACAATTCTCCACACTATCTTACAGATATATTAACAGAGCTACACACGTCAAAGCACAATTATAACCTACGTAACAATGCTGATATTCCCGTTCCTTTTTGTAAATCCACATTATACCAAAAGTCATTTATACCCCAAACAATAAGAGACTGGAACAACTTACACGAATCTATAAAAACAATTCCTGATATTAAACACTTTAAATCTAAATTAAATAATACCATCAATGACAATGTAGCGCCCAGTTTTTTTCAATCCGGTAACAGAAAAGAAAATATTATACATACTAGAATGCGTCACCAGTGTAGTTCGCTAAATTCTGATCTCCATAAAATTAAATTGATTAATAGCCCTCAGTGTAATTGTGGATATCCAAATGAAAACGCAAACCATTTTCTTTTACAGTGTAAGCAATTTAATAGTGAAAGAGCAAAATTATTTGAATCCCTGACCCAATTCCCTACGATTAATGTGCACACACTATTGTGGGGTGACAGCAATTTACCCAACCACCTAAACAATTCATTGTTCGGAAAAGTGTGTTCATATATAAAAGCAACTAAACGTTTTAAATGTTGTTTGTAAGCTGTGTTCACTTGCACCCTGTTCATTTATGTTTTTTTTTTTTGTTTATTTGTCTGTTATTTATTATGTACATTAGATCAATATTTGTTACATCTCATAATTCCTTAAGTAAGCTGCACTATATATTACATTTATACAATTTCTGACTATGGAAAGGACGTTTGTAAGTTTTAATAACTTTTGTCCAATCCAATTGTATCAAGAATTTTTTTGTTGATGCAATAAATATGTTTAAACAATTTCATTTCTGATTTGGTTATGTATGTCTTATTTATATTCATAGAACAGTTTTACGTTTTATTATAAGGCCTATCTTGTTCGATTGGGTACTTTCTTATATTTTGTGTTTGCCTACCATTATATGTGTAAAAAGATTAAAACCTACATTTGTGTATTTGTAATTTAGAAAACAGAATACACTAATCCGACAACCATTTCAAACCGTACCAACAGCACGTTCTGTCCATAAAAACTTGCAACAGTTCGCAATGCATTAATAAGTAGCAGAATTATTGTTCGTTGCTCATGCCATAAGTAAATTAGTTAATGTTCAGTCGATCTGGATTATCGATATATCAAGTTTAGTTATTTCACAGAATATATGATGGTAATTATTTCCAATACACTTGTAATTCACGTTTTGTTTCTAAATAAATAAAAATGGTTGCTCACTAAGCAATGCCCTGACTTATTAACCAAGTGCTCTCGGTATTGGCCGAGAAATTTCTACCTGAATTTTCTAGCGTTTAGTTCTTTGTACATATTGGCATGCATGTAGCGTCTAATCCTTTGGGTGGGACCCAATTTCGAGTCCCGCGTACATTTTTACATGCATGTAAAAGGTCCATTCAAGGTTGTAATTCGAAATGAGTATAGATCCTGGTGACGTCGTCCTGGCAAAATTTCCCTCATAGATCAATGTATGGCATATGCCCAATCGATGCAGAAGATGTGTTTCCCGAGGTAAAATATACTAGTTGAATCCGAAAACTTATTTTTAAGGTGGAATCTCACATCACAGAAATATATCTATATTATCAGATTTATTTAATCCAAACAATCTCAATCCAGGCTTTCAGGGTGTGGCAGCTGCATTGGATAACAACCTGGTTTCAAACCCTCTCTCATTCTTTAAATTGCGGATGACTGAATTGCACAAAATACAACGAAGGGAAATCTGAAGAATGTACATCATCTTAACAGATGTGGCGAAGCACTGCATTAAGAGTATGGAGGTGGCGGTAGCATAATTAGAAATATTTTAGTTTAGTATGTGGAATAGTCACAACCCTTCCCTACCCAAAATGTATCCTGTGCATTGTACTCGTGGCTAGAATTTCCCTTGGTGAGGCTTTTTCAAGCACTGTCTTCACGCTCTGTGGCGCCAGTGCAGATGACATAGAAATGTACCTAATCGACCTCGGATCAATTCACCTGGTTTAGTTTTCATATGTAATCTTTTACAACTTATTTATGTATCATGCATAGTATAACTAGCTCGTGCAGCATTTAGCGCAATAGATATAAATGAAATGGGCGTTAGCGTTCTACCTTTCTGCACCGAATCGGCTAATAAAGACGGACAAACTCCGAGTGCTACGAAGGAAATTTTACCCAGACAACCGCGCTACGTTAGTCTTGCAACTGTCAATGTGTACACGGACCTCGGTTTTCGCCCCCATCTAATCGAGTAGACAACAGTCTTTGTCAGCACAACTTTCAAGGGGGAATCGAGCCAGGGAATCTCAAGGAACTTTCTAGGCACATTGGGATCGTACAAAACACCCCAGACTACCGAACCAGCGTCTTACGTACCGAGCCACCACGACGCTCTGGCTATTTTAGGGACTGTTCAATAAATTTAAGGTGATTAAAGATATAGATTTGCAATGTAAATCTTAGTTTCACATATAATATTGATTAAATGACGCGTGAGCATGTAGACACTTGGATTAAGAGTCCGTTTTATCGAATCGTCACGTTATTGACAGTGTAAATGCATTTCTAAAAGTGCATTGTCATTGAAATTAATTTGTTGTATATTTGACTAAGACATAGATCGCATACCGGCGATACCAATACATTATTGATTAGTTTGATTACCACAAGTTATACTTCCGGTTGCGTAAATTCTAGTTCCATATCCGGTTTAATTATCTCATTACCGAATCTGATACTCGGCTTCACTTTGATGTCTTAATGAGATCCAGTTCATGTCACCGAGTCTTTGAGAAGGGGGTAATTATTTTGTTTAAACTTGAAAAGGAATGGGGTTTAATGTTTCGTTAACACAATAGTTCCGTCATTTTGTGACTAACATGTTGCAACTTTAGTTCCGGTAGGAACATTTTTGCGACGACTAAGTACAATTTCCATGTCAGTCCTACTGGAGGCACTCTGACAAGTAAACGCATGTGAGCAAACCCAACGGTTATTCTCTAAGTCACGCCAGCAATCGAACTTTGAACATCCTAGTCGATCAAACATAAAGGGATATTCGTGGCTTAACAAAAGACGGGTATACGTTTACCTACGGTCTACTGTATAGCTAAAAATGGACGTTGTTTCCGACTTCCGGTAATGACATTATTTGTTGTTGAATCAGGCGAACAACGGTATATTTTACAGGAAATACCACGTTTGTTTGCATATCAAAGTGATTGGTCGAATCTAGTTTTTAGAGAAGACTACAAGAGACGTAAACCAAACAACTGATTATGAAGGGGTGAATGGATGAATTTATTAACCGGTAGTTGCTTTAAAAAGCCCTCAGACATCCAGTACCCTTGCGACTTGATAATCGACCGAATGAAGATCCGGTTAAAGGCACTCCAGAAGATAATAGGAAGCCAATTTCGTTCAGCTACAATCGATCTGATAGAGCCATTTCAACTCATACCTTTCAACTGATAATCTGGTTAATTGTTTAAATTAATTAGCTGTGGAGAAATGTAAATCTGACAATGTTTGGAAACAACGAGGGTTGCTTAAACGGATATACATCACTTCGTCGTATAACCAAAATACCCGCAAGAATTCGTTTTCCTTACAGTATTCATTTCAACAACTGAAATCTACAGATGTATGACCGAGGATGTAGTTTCAAAATAATTGATCATTTTATTTACCATATCTATATGAATTTGTGTCCTTGTGGTCCTTTAAAGATATAAAGAACATGTTGAAATCAGGGCACGAGTCCTGTATTCTACGGATTTGGATGTCATTTGTAATAAACAAACAATAACATACCCTACAAGACAATGCTGACGTATGGTAATAGCTGATTCACTACCGATAAAAGTAGACAAAAACACGTAGATTAGACTATCAGGCGTAAATCACCATTCACGTATTTCACCGAACATTATTGATTAGAATTTATAAATAAAAATTGAATACAAATCACTTTATACACATTCATATTACATTAATAATAATAATATAGGCTTTTGGAACCATTTTCGTCCATTTTATGGTTCCAAAAATAGAGCCATACTGTCTTTAAATATTCAAGATGGCCGACATGAGGCATTTTCTGATTATCTACTTGGGCCTAATTCTTGACAAGTCCTCTCGGACATCGGTTTGAAGGTAGTTATTTACTCATACAGATTGTAATTTAAAACCAGTGAAATTAGCCGTCATTAAAAACTGAGTAAAGCCCCATGCACACCATCCGGTATTTGTAAACTAGAGCATCACAAGGTTTTTAAAAGTATTCAAGGGAGATAACTTTGGCAGTAATTATCGGAAATCGCTGAAAATGAACTGGCTTCATCGTCTCATGACCTTAAACATTGTGTATTAATTTAATTTAAAGTCAAATCGAATATTAACCTTAGCCTCTAGAGCGTCCATAAGATTTACAACCGTCAATAAAACTGGATAAAGCTCCATGCACACCATCCGGTAAACTAGGGGAAAGCTGGCGAGGTCCTGAGTAAACTGTGTGCAATGTGTGACCTTTGCTTTAGGTATGCTTTGTACGTGAAACTTGAATTCATCAATTTCTATTGATAAATATTTACGTACCTTAGTAATTAACTATAAATGGAAATAAACTAATAATAAGGCGTGTTAATCAACAAGGGTGGCTATTGACTGACAGGTAAGTTAATTATCGCTAACGGTAAAATATCAATCTGATTGACGGTATGCTTTCTGTTCACCGTGTCTTAATTGAATAGCAGCAGGTTAAAATTAGAATCAAGTGCGTTAGAGCAGTGTATTTATAAGTATGGGGGTGCCATTGTAAGCACAACAAAGGAAAATGAAATTTTTTTATGTCCTACTTTTCTACAACAACCAGACTAAGAAATACGGACATTCGCCATGCAGTGTTGTGAGAGTTAGTTTGCTTTGACAGCGGTGTTTCCATGTTAATGGTCGGTGTGGCAAAGCAGGGAAGTTTTAAAGAAGGTACGCTGGCGACCAGCTCTCATCTATAAATGCAAACCATGAGTTTACCGTACAATATTTTGCGACAATGACTTGGGTCGCATGCAAACATAATGTTCTTACGTCCCAAAACACATTTTCGCGTCAGGACTATCCTTTTGTAAAGATTTGCGCATGTCTTATTTTCTGGCTACATTAATCTTAAATGAAACGGGATTTAAGGTCCTACTGTTATGCTCAGACAGGGCTAATAGAAACACCATGCAGTGTTGTATGAGGTAAACTGTGCCCGGACAGCGGCGCAATGGGCTACTTTTATTTCGAATTTCAACTGTCAAGTGTTCTTTTACGTACACTTATACACGGAATATCGGGGTTTTCCCGCACCCGGAACTCATGGTGGAAAATCTCGATGAACTTTTTCGACCAAGACCGGGATCAAACCAGACCATTCTGGTTTGTTAGTTAGCATGCATGGTTGGACATCAAAAGAAAGGTTATATTCACCCGGGGAACAGTTTTTAAATAACTTGAATTTCAAGTATGTTCGGGGTGCTGCCCGAAAAGTTCCTATTGGTCTGGAAAGGATAGATCAGTTGGGTAGATACAAACTTTTGCCACCAACCAATTCAAGAACTGCAACTGCAGTGTTATTATTGTCTTCGTACCAAACTATTTAGTGTAGCTACCTATTACAAAACTGACAACGTACAAGGGGGTCGTGAATTACGTGCAACTGAAAGGACTGACCCCAAACATATAGATGCCGACATGGTCTAGGGGATGATGCCCCTACCTTTGCCACAGTAAAGAGGGCTGCGGAATTCAAGTATGGCAGAATGAACCCTGGCGATGACCCACTTCCTGTAAGACAATCAACAGCAACCATTCAAGAAAACATTACCCGGGTGCATGACATTGCGATGGCTGATTGATATGGCGGGGGAAAGCGGCAAAAACCTAATGCTATGTAGAAATGTCTAATTCAAAACACACATGTAACATAATGCCATACCAAATACCTAAAACGTCTAATGCAAAAAACAAAATACAAGAAACCTCTAATACAAAATACCTCATACGTCTATTGCAAAAGACAAAATACAAGAAACCTCTAATACAAAGTACATGTAACCTCTTGTGCACAATTGATTTTACAATCTGAAACATCTACCCTAAGCATTAGATGACATATCTCGTTGTCATTACTTACATTTCTCCACTGAATTATCTTTATTTAGGTCAATGTCAAGGTCACCGAACACAACTTGGCGACCTATTCGGCTAGCGAGCTATTCGACCGATCCAGCTGGCAACCTGTTCGTTGGCAACCTATTCAGAATTAAGACAACAGTCGCCCAAACTCATCTATTTTTAACAACCAATAAATCCAACGTTACGTCTATCAAATGAAAGTAGAATAATATATTATTTTTATCAATTCCTTTAGCTCAGAATAGAGATGTAATTTCGCATTATCGTACAAAATTCTAGACATCCAACTAAATATATTCCGAAAGGTAATTAAATAGGCTTTCTAAGTATTATCAGTAAAACCTGGCACATTCATAATAAAGGGGTGCACTCTCTTCCTAAACATAAATATATTCTAAAAGGTAATTGAATAAGCTTTCCAAATATTATTAGTAAAAGTTGGCACAATCATGTTAAAGGGGTGCGCTCTCAACTGAAAGGTAATTGAATAAGCTTTCCAAATATTATTAGTAAAAGGTGGCACAGTCATATTAAAGGGGCGCGCTCTCAACCTGAACATAGCCAATTTTTCAATATTTTAAAATGAAAGAACGGTAATATTACGAGTCGAAATTCGGACCATCGTACAAAATTCTGAGCACCAAGCTATATATTTTCTGAATGGTAATTCAATAAGCTTTCTAAATATTATTAGTAAAAGTAGGCACAATCATATTAAATGGGCGCGCTCTCAACCTGAAGATAGACCGGTGGTTTTTTTTGAAGTCCAAATTCGAACCATCGTACAAAATTCTGAGCACCCAGCTATATAAATTCGGAAAGGTATCTGAATGAGCTTTCCAAATATTATTAGTAAAAGTTGGCACAATCATATTAAAGGGGCGCGCTCACAACCTGAACATCGCCACTTTTTTAATATTTTAAAGCGAAAGAACGGTAATATTCCGAGTCAAAATTCGGACCATCGTACAAAATTCGGAGCATCCAGCTATATAAATTCGGAAACGTAATTGAATAAGCTTTCGAAATACTTCGAAAAAAATACGGGTCTATCTTCACTTATATAATATTGAAAAATTTGATATGTTCAGGTTGAGGGCGCGCCCCTTTAATATGATTGTGCCAACTTTTACTAATAATATTTCGAAAGCTTATTCAATTACCTTTTATAATATATTTAGTTGGATCATCAGAATTTTGTACGATGGTCCGAATTTTGACACGGGATATTAACAGTTTTTCCCTTTAAAATTTTTAAAAAATTTGTCATGTTTAGGAAGAGAGTGCACCCCTTTATTATGAATGTGCCAGGTTTTACTGATAATACTTAGAAAGCCTATTTAATTACCTTTCGGAATATATTTAGTTGGATGTCTAGAATTTTGTACGATAATGCGAAATTACATCTCTATTCTGAGCTAAAGGAATTGATAAAAATAATATATTATTCTACTTTCATTTGATAGACGTAACGTTGGATTTTATTGGTTGTTAAAAATAGATGAGTTTGGGCGACTGTTGTCTTAATTCTGAATAGGTTGCCAACGAACAGGTTGCCAGCTGGATCGGTCGAATAGCTCGCTAGCCGAATAGGTCGCCAAGTTGTGTTCGGTGACCTTGACATTGACCTAAATAAAGATAATTCAGTGGAGAAATGTAAGTAATGACAACGAGATATGTCATCTAATGCTTAGGGTAGATGTTTCAGATTGTAAAATCAATTGTGCACAAGAGGTTATATGTATTTTGTATTAGAGGTTTCTTGTATTTTGTCTTTTGCAATAGACGTATGAGGTATTTTGTATTAGAGGTTTCTTGTATTTTGTTTTTTGCATTAGACGTTTTAGGTATTTGGTATGGCATTATGTTACATGTGTGTTTTGAATTAGACATTTCTACATAGCATTAGGTTTTTGCCGCTTTCCCCCGCCATAGATTGACAATTGCCAGTGTTTTGACCATCTCCCAGGAGATGGTTGAGCACATTATCGCCAACGAGTTAGGAATGACAAAGTTTCTGCGAGACGGATGTCAAAGCTTTTCACTGCAGATCAGAAACGTGTCAGATTTCTGGCGTCACCCGACACCATTTTGAAGCAGGCCCTGATAATATTTTGGCATAGACATATTTCCCAAAATAAAGGAACTAGCCAGTCGTCATTTTCATATAATTTTTTTTTTCTTAACAATACTTATTTACAGAAACTGGATTGGAGAACAGGCAGAAGCCTATATACCCCCTCTAGATAAAAGTACAAATATAAATATATATTGAAAAGTAAGGTAAGTAAAGTAGACGAATGATTAAATTATAAGATGGTTATATACACGTTATGTACAAACCACAATCATAATGTTTATATTCCATATAGAATTTTCAAAATCTTTGGGAGATGTCGAGGAAGGTATATACTGTCGAAAAAATTACTTCAGAAGTGTTTCTGTCATCAGTTCCCAATCACCGTGCATCTGAATGTAAGCGACAGATTAAAAAAAAAATGTTCAGAGTCTTCAAAGGCATGACCACAATCGTGGGAAGGGCTGTCAGAAATATGCCCGAGAAAACGATGCCCGTTTAAATCACTACAAGAGAGTCGAAGGCGAGAATGGTGAATTTTATTCTTCCTGTTTCATATTAATGATGTCAGCTTCGACCCACTATTCCAGGTTGACTGAAGAAAACATTTCTTCCTGGCCAACATCCAAGCATCATCGCAAGTGTGTCCACCCCCAAGGGGACTGTGAAAAAAAATAAATGGAAACCATCGACGCTGTGCAGGTTTGTCTACGATATCACCTTAGGTGGAAGTGGACGTTAAACCCCACGAACGAACGAACGAACGCTGTGCAGGTCTTTCACAGGTGGGCTTAGAACTTGTCAGCCAGCCTCCGTACAGACGATTTATCTTCCCATCAGAATTATTCATAACTGTCCATAAACTATATTCCATATATTGTTGACGGCTACTATTGATTATCAGCTTATCTCATTCGTGCTTAACAAGAACTCGTTCTGTTGTATTTCTTCAATTCAGGAAGTTTTAAATAATTCAAGTTTCTAATTACCTACATACAGTTGTCATTTATTACCTTAGGTGGCTATAGCCGATTATAGCTTGGGCGCTAGCTCTGGAGACCCTCCTGCTGACGAAGGACCCTGGTGCATCCGCTAGACCCCGTGGATAATATTCATCGACATTTTAATACGTCAAAAGGCTTGATCATTTGAATACGTGCAATTCACATTAACAGCATGGTCGAGTAATGAATTGTAGTATTGATGGTAGTCAATTATGAGACTGTTACTAATAAAATGCAATTTGAAAAGAAATAGTAACGAAAAAACAAGGGGCGCTATTATCGCGGTGTGTTTATTTATTTCCTGTTTTCGAGTTTATTTTGGCTTGTGTAGCGTGCTGTCGCCTCACATTTGTCGGAACTTCCTCTTTTCGACTTTCGCGTTTTTAGAAGCGAACAGTAAAAATTACGAATGATAGTTATATGCGTCCATAACGCACCAATCACTTGTATCAATATATCTGATTTATAGTGATTATATTCTTTGGTGTTAATCTGTGTCAATATAAATTAAATTGGGTTTAACGTCCAATTTTACTGCACCAAATGGTCTAATGAAGACAGATATATCGATATAAATACGATCACAATATATAGAAACATGCGATGCACACGTCATTACTATTAGTTTTACATGTAACATTGTATCTTACCTACTGTCTGAGCAATCTATTTTTAGATAGTAGATTTAAATTGTAAACCTGTCCAATAAAACAGGTGTTAGTTTTGATTGCTTAAAATCGATATAAAAGTTAGCTCTTGTAACAATAAAATAAAATTCTTCATTGTAAACAACCTAGAGAAGTGTGTGTGTGTGGTGGGGGGATTTTAACTCGACACAAACTAGGTCATTTCGGGACTAATGGTTAAATTTTATTTCAATAATTCGCTTGGACAGGCGGGGAACCGAAGCCGGGCCAATTGACAGGCATAACGATTGATAATTCAAGCGTTAACTTTTCGACCACGTAATCCTCCGGATTTAAGTGTCATTCCATGAGAAAACCATGCAAAATCATGCAGAATCGGGAAGGTGGGGGGTCGGCAGATCGAATTCATCTCGGGGGGATTTTATGGACTCCTCAAGACTACTTCACAGCCAGAAGAACCGATCTCAAAATTTAACTGTTATTGAGATACAGCCTCGGGCTGATTTTTGGCCAATTTTGCCCTTTTTCGGGTCATTTTTGGTCAATTTTCAGCCACTTATTCTGGTGAGTATATGGTTTGGATGAAATTAGTGGTGGTTGGCAATGTTAGTGGGGGTCTTCCTGTGCCCCAATATACAGACCTTAAGGTCACATCTATTCTGTGGGAGTAATGGTCAGCAAAATGGTAACATATGGCGAATAAAGTAGAAAATATACACCTTCGAAGATTAGCCCTATTTTCTATGATGCGGGGGTAGGTCAAAATATCGAAATGGTTTTATGCACAGCTTGACCCCCTCTATTGATATAAGAAATAAAATCTCTGTCACCTCGTTTCATTCAATGCGAAATCATATGTCAAAGTTGGTGAATTTTCCCTATTGTAATCTCTGATTCTCTATGAAATGGTCAACTACTTTCATACAGGGTAAGTCAGCTTTCTCAAATTCTTTGCCAAATCATTCGCCCATGCTCGCTGGTAGCAGCAGTAAACCGGCTCGAGCAAAACTGGTCTATTTGATGAAGCTTGGTATCCAATGCAAGATGCCCGGGACCGCAGAAAATTGAGGTTTTTCTTCATTTTTGGTCATTGAATGTGGCACATATCCCACACATGAGAACTAAAATGACTTCATCCAATTGAAAGACTACTAAAAACATTTAAGTCCACTCTTTAGCACATTACGTAGCAATAAGTGATGTGAGAACCGAATTGGAACTGATTTCTTGACGTATAGTGGAAATTTTGACCTTAATGTGCTGCCTATTGCTACCGCTTGGATTTCAAACGCAATATTCCCAAAGGACGTAAACATCCCCTGCATGGTACCACACCTAAGGGAAATATATAGACAAACCGTGCTGTGTCACTTAGAATCAGCTAAGTTTAATAAAATACTATTGAAAAAAGAAAGGAATAAAATTGTGTCTTTGTAATATCAATAAAAACCTTCTATGTGTGCTTGACCACAACTAATTTAGCAGAAAAGAGTTGTGCGGTATATACACAATTGGCCGAAAAGAGTTGTGCGGTGAACCTCTAGTTGACTGGGTAAAGTCATTGGCTTTAGAAGTCCTCAAATATGCTGCCTTGAGTCTGATATAGCTGCAATACCTTTACTGAAGGTGTTGTTGTTAGTTTTAGATATTTTTTTCTTCTATTCTAGGTACATACCGGAAATGTGATGCTGTCCATAATGAGGAATGGACCGTGAAAAAAAACAGGCTAGCTCTTCAAATAAATAATATGGCATGGGGTCCAAAATTCAACTTCATCATATAATCATTTTCAGAGCCCAAAATGGATCTTGCCAGACCTTGTAAAACTACATGTGTACATGAAGGGGAGTCAAAATGTTGTATCAAGCATATTTTGCAAAATTCACTTTTTTGCTTAGTCAGAATGATAATTTTCTTGCGCATCTTTTCATCTGGTTGTCGTATTTCTAAGCCAATAAAAAGAGGGTTTATAGATATTGTTTCAAAATGTTGTATATGGGGTGTTCCAAAAAAAGAAATTATTAAGGGCGAAAATGTTGTAGCCAGTAGTGTTTTATGATTAAATACTTATTACTGAAATTATTGTTTAGGCTTACTTTGTGAAATCTATGAAATTGAAGCAGGTAAAGGTGAATATTTTCCGGAGATACGTCTTTGCTGTATAGAATTGCAAATAACGAGCTTTCACTCATTATTTCTGTACTAGATGTTGAGCTTGATATGTGCAGGTAGTTACATACTGTTTAAATGGCTACACATGCATTTTGTCAATAAATTTCTGAGAAAAGCTTCAGAAATATGACCTTTACATACAACATTTTGATTCTTATGCTTGTCCTGTGCTTGTTTAGGCTCTCCTGGACGATTTTCCAAAATCCAGATACGACCTTTTGACTCCCCACCCACGATATTTCTATCAGGGGCCACCTCTCAAAACATCAACCGCAACGTATATTTGCCAGTGAAAATTTTCTTGTATCTAGTCTCCGAATGATGGACTGGCCGGTAACAGGGACCAGACTAGTTGATCAGTTGGACACTTGATTTGTAAACAAATTTTTCAAATTTTGATCCATGCAAATACTTAGAAAATAAATTTAGTAAATTATTTTATATGGAATAAGTTTAGAAAATTGTTTTATGTGATTTGAAATTACTGTTGTAACTGATGACATCCCTCCCACTTTTGGCAGTTCTATGTACTAGTAGCTGTTACAGGAAGTGGTGGTGGTGTTTCAATACTGCTACCCATAGCTGCAGATGATGTAGTAGCAGTAGATTGATAATGGGTGTTAGAGGCACTACAAGTAGCTACAGATGATGTAGCAGTTGGATGGATGTCATCAGTTCCCACAGTAATACCATACCACGTGAAATAATTTAGTTTTAAAAGGCTGTCAAGATCCATTTTGGGCTCTGGAAATGATCACATGATGCAGTTGAATTTTTGACCCTATACCATATTATTTATTTGAAGAACTAACCTGACTCTTTTTACAGTTCATTTTCTCGTTATTGACATTGTAACATAATTTCCAGCATATACCTAGAACAGAAGAAAAAAGTTCTAAAATTAACAAGCTAGCCTCCAGTAAAGGTATTACAGCTATATCAGACTCAATGCAGCTAGTTTGAGGACTTCTGAAGTCCATCGCAGTCAATTGTTGTCGATTACACATACAAGATTTGATTTTTTTTATCGATATTTCACTTACCCCATGCAATAGGAATAAACAGATTCTAAGTGACACATCAAGGTCTTTGTATGGATTCCCCTTATGGAATATTCCGTTTGTAACCGAGGCGGTAGCGATGGGCAGCACATGTTACCTTTCCATCTAAACTCAACGAATCAAGATAAGAAAAATACACTTCGTCAAGAAATCAGCTCCCATTCGGTTGTCACATCACATAATGCTATGAAATGTGCTAAAGGGTGGACCTTAATGTGATGTTCTTATATTAGTACACTCTTAGTACACAGCACAGTCTTTGTATGGATTTCCCATAGGTGTGGTACCATGCAGGAAATATTTACGTCCTTTTGCATTTGAGATCCAGGCGGTAGCGACTGGATCAAAATTTCCACTTCGTCAAGAAATCGGTTCATTTTCGGTTCTCACATCTCTTATTGCTATGTAATGAGGTGGACCTTAATGTTTTAAGTACAGTCTTTCAATTGTATGAAGTCATGTTAGTTCTCGTATGTTGGGATATGTGCCACATTCAATGGCCAAAAATGAAGAAAAACTTCAATTTTCTGCGGTCCCGGGCGCGGCCATCTTGGATTGGATACCAAGCTTCATCAAAGTGACCAGTTTTGCTCGAACAGGTTTACTGCTGCTACCAGCGAGCATGGGCGAATGATTTGGGGAAGAATTGGAGAAAGCTGGCTTACCCTGTATGAAAGAAGTTGGTCATTTCATAGAGAATCGGAGATTTATAATATGGGAAATTCACCAACTTTGACTCATGATTTCGCATTGAATGAAACGAGGTGACAGAGATTTTATTTCTTATATCGATAGAGGGGGTCAAGTTGTGCATAAAACCATTTCGATATTTTGACCTACCCCCGCATCATAGAAAATAGGGCTAATCTTCGAAGGTGTATATTTTCTATTTTGTTTGCCATATGTTACAATTTTGCTGACCATTACTCCCAGAGAATAGATGCGATCATAAGGTCTTTACATTGGGGCACAGGAAGACCCCCACTAACATCACCAACCACCACTATTTTCATCCAAACCCTAGACTCGCCAGAATAGGTGGCTGAAAATTGACCAAAAATGACGTGAAAAAGGGCAAAAATGTCCAAAAATCAATCTGAGGCTATATCTCAATAACGGTTAAATTTTGAGATCGGTTCTTCTGGCTGTGAAGTAGTCTTGAGGAGTTCATAAAATCCTCCCGAGATGAACTTGATCTGCCGACCCCCACCTTCCCACCTTCTGCATGGTTTTCTCGTGGAATGACTCTTAAAACATGCTTCGGCAATTAAGAATTCATGGCGTTTTGGTGTATGTTAGTGTGTACTCTATCGACAATTCATAGAATGATAATTCCAAATTTTGACATCTTTGAGTTTATAATTGATCTCCTGGAACAGATGAAATGAAGTGGGCTAGGGGTCCCTACTTTTCTGCACGGAAAGGCCTAATAAAGATGGGCAAAACACATGAAGTGTGATATATGGATTTCAGTTTAGTGCCACCTTCAAGCAATTAGACAAGTTTCCATGTCAGACACTCAGTCCTGTGCCACTGATAAGAATGCCAAATTTTAAGGAACAGCCTTGACCAACGCCGGGATTGAACTCCGTGGTGAGCAAGTCAGCTCCATATTCACTAAGCCACCACCGAATCCACCTCGATTAAAGAGTCCCGAGAAACTAATCAACAATCGACAATCCCTGCCTTAAAATGTTATTGATATACCACTAGTCTTCCCGGCAAGGAATTTAACTTTAATATATATATAAGAAATCAGGGTCTATTGAATAATAAGCTCTACAAGCAACCTTTGTTTAAACAGATTTTGTTCCGTTTCGTCCACGTTACCTGCATGGATAACTTTATCCTTTCTTGCTGTAACTAACACCCGCCATCGAAAGCTTGTTACCAGGTACCATCATCAAGGCTCCATAAGTGACCAAGAGCTCTCAACCATGTGGCCAGACGCTTTGGTGAGTCGTGGATTAGGAGATGAAATGAAATGGGTTTAACCATTCCGGATATTCCCGATGAACTTTTTTGGTCAACAGCAAGATTGAAAGGGTCCGAACACGTAAGCGAGCCAGCGTCTTACTTACTGAGCCACCGCGTGTACTCAATGATTAAGATATGTTGAGGATGATTTTCCGGCTGATCAGCTTAAATTTAGGCTTTATGAAAACACAAAATTAGCTAAGCTTGATGCTGACCAACATAAAGATGCTAATCGCCCTTTTTCGGGAATTTATGCATGTAAAACTTAATATATTTAAAATCAATGAACGTTCAGGTCAATTTAGTGAAAAATGGTTTATAGCATATATTCTTTCTATCCGTATTTGAGTAATATAATATTCACTTGTATATCCATAGAAATGAACTCTCAGTCCTGGCCTCTTGAAGTCGCATGCAGTATTAAATTTGTTGGCCTAGTTAAGAGATCGGTATTGTTTAATAATACTCTCAAGGTGCTTAAAATTTGTCTAATTGTAACTTTATTCAAGTTTATAGAAATTATAGATAAAATTCTGGATTCTCCAGAAAGCTTCAAAGAGAGATGTTTCGTGCAGTTGTAAAAGCTAATGGTGAAGATGCTTGAGTAGACAAGCAGACTGAAACTGTTTAGTGTCAACAGATGATGGAGATGTTAAACCCGCACGTTGTGATATTGAAGAAGTATCTGGACAAGACTTCAATACAGAAGATTAGATTACAGAACAATTGAACGATCGTGTTATTGGTAGAGTAGGTCTACAAGACCAGATACATGACCGTCAATAATAGATTTCAAATATGAAACGGGTGAAGTTTTTGCGTGAATGGAGAAAATTAAGTATCCATAATAATAAATGACGAGGTAAGTAACTGCCATGATAACTATGTTCGTACCAGAAGAGTAAAATGCCGTAAAAACGTTAACCCTTGTGTGGATACAAAGGTTTTTTTTCGTGACCCCTCAACTATACCCTTAACATTTGTGGGGAAATGGACCCTGTTTCCCGCAATATTAACTAAAGTTAAATCCAAATTTTAGTGTATACTTCAATTTTGATTGGCTAAGCGCTAAAATCAGTGTGATATTATCCAATCAAATTACTAAAATTCGGAATTGCCTTATTTTGAAATTTGGTTCATAATTGTCTAGCGAGAATTTTCTACATTATGGGCTATATAACTAAAAGTATTACAATATCGGAAACAAGCGGCCGTACACCCTTTCCCCATTTAACTGGTTACAAGTACCTAACCTGTTCTTCGCACGGTTTAAGCTTTGTATGCGGAGCGGAGTCTTTCTTACCTATGATACTGTGTTGGTCATTTTAGTAATTTAGATCTGAAAACAAATTTGGGAAGTATTTGCAGATTTTGATGGTTTTTTTAAAATATCTGTTAATTCATATCTTCATTCTTATTACCGTATGATTATTACTCATTCATTTGAAGGTCTAGTTTTCTCGCATTTGAATAAAATTATGGGGTCTTAGAGAACCCCTTCTTGCAGACAAGGGTTAAGAAATCAAGGCTCACCAGCATCTGATAGGCGCAATTTTTAATTACATCTCTCGCGCCACTTCACGGTGACTAAGTGGATGAGACCGTGGATCGTTAAACTGGGGGTCAGGGGTCCCCCTTGTTAGTTGTGAATAGTCATTCGGATGGGATGAATATCCGCGACCGTTTGTACACATTGGTGTGCATCAAAAAAAACCCAAAAAACCCATTGTGCCTCTGTCCGGGCTAAATTTCTATTCCCTCATTTCACACATGTCCCGTCCTCAATAGCCCAGTAGGAGCAGACCAGTAAACCTCATTTCATTTCTTTCAAGGAACAGAAAACCACTAGATCGATCTGAGGAGAGGAGATACGTGATCCCAGTTTTATGTAATCTAGTTTAATTCAGAGGAAAATATATCTACTGATGATCAAATCAATACGTGTATGAATATTTCTTTATTTTCAGAATATTAGCAAGTAAATTTATACTTTCTTAATCAATCCTTGTACTCGGGATGTAAACTATAATACTAGTATGTTTATCAAATTGTAATTCACTTCCCGATTTGGGTAACTAATAGCTTAATTCTGAATTAAATGCAGAGTTGCAGCAGAAGGATGGTGCAGGGTTAATATTTGTATTATCTATCGAGATTGTTCATAGATTTGTCTCCGTCGGTCGGTATGTTTGGTGGATCCGTTACGTCTGATCGTATACCTGAAATGCGCGGACTACACATTGATGTACATGTAGCTTGTAGACTTTTTAAGTAAACCATTTACACGTTTATTCCATCTGTTATATACTGAGAGGCAATTAAACTGTACGACCAATATTATTGGAAGTACAGACGCGTCATAACGCTGCTGAATAAAGAGCTAGCTTGTGGTATCTCCAGTTCCCTTTTCAACGTCACATGGGTAACTTGGGAGAAACAACGTTCTATTTGGTACCTGAGATGCTCGATTGGTGAGAGGACTGGTCTTTCTTGTACTGCAACACGTTGAGCGACACTGGGCACGTACGTATATGTCAGAATTCGGAGACGAACTGGGTCAGCACTAAAGGAGCTCACGCGGACCTCTCATCCCATGCTCAGAAAGCGAAGCACGTGCGGACTGAAATGTGATGGCATCCAACTTTTGGGCTAATTAACTTGTCAAAAGGACGCTTACAGTGTTCAGTTGTAAACCTGGCGCATTGCTGCGTCTTCCGACATTGTATGAAAATCGCGTTTGGTTTTTAGCTTGGTTTCTAATCCATCTCTTGCTAAATGTTGGCGTATCTTGCTGAATTCTATATTTAACATTAATTTGAATAAATACTTCAATTAAGTTTTTAGTGTTTGAGAAGATAGATTTCTCATGCTTTTCTTTATGTTGCATTCTGAATTGCCAGATTAAATTTACCTCTCACACAATATTTACAGTCATTCATTTAGAGTACATTTCGTATGCACTGCTTTAAACCATTCGTAATATATATAGTCCACAATATTCACACTTATTGATTCAGCTTACACTTTTAAGAACTTGGGGCATTGTTATGTGGTTTGCCTTCTTGATTCACGTAACCAATCGTCCGATTTGTACATTCGGCAAACCACGGTGGCTCAGTGAATAAGTCACAGACTCACTAACCTGCAAATTGAAGGGTGGAATTCAGTTGCTGTCCAGAGAAAACTGTTACTCTTCATTATCTCGATTGGCACGCCTTGTTTCATGCCATCTATAAGTACGTATCACCGTTGTTATCTCGGGTTAGAATGATTGACAAAGAGAGTGAGGACTCCCTACTGGGCAGATCTTTAAAACTTCACTACCAGTTTTCCAAAACCATTGACATGGTGTCAGTAAAATATGCTAGCCTCTTGAGTAGTGATTAATGTTTAGTATTTCTGAACACACACCAGGAAATTGTAAAATACCAACAACAAAAGCTGGCATATCTTTTTATTAGATTGTATTGATTTTTATCGCAACTAAGGTATTAATCTTGATCAATTTACCCCTAAACTGTCCTGACTACGGCTTATCAATAGCAACTGACGTCGAATAGAACCGGCACCATTTCTGTCGAGTTCCTCAACGCTCTCTGATTATAAAAGACTTTAATCTAATTTGCGACAGAACCTTTTTCAATATAGACAAAATCTGATTGTGTTGAGTTATATTTAGTACGAAACTATCGCTGAGATATATCACTCCATATATAGATTGAATCACTCGCTCTTCATATAGCCTGTACATTATCAAATTAATATCCCGAATATGAATTATCAAGATTACTTTATGATTATTTTTATTAACTTGTTTTTGCATTCAGGGTATTTTGGAACAAAAAATTAATCAAGCAAAAGCAAACGATTATTTTCTCTTTGGGAATAACCTTTAAGACAAAACTTGCTGTAAATTGGCTAATTTGCAAATGGCTGTAGAGAGTTTTGTATTATCACGACGAAATTATGATTGGCTTTAAATGATATAATTTGACATTTTACATTTCATTACAAAATCCATTAAATCTTAACTGATGGATTTAATCACTGAAAAGATATCGAATTCTCTCAATTATGTTTAAAATCGTTTAAACCTGAAAATGACACTTCTGATGCAAGGCGATAGTGTCTGTTGAAAATGAGTTGGTTGTAAATGTGTGGAATTTAATGTTAATGCTTGTTAGGGTCTGGAAGCTATGCTATGGATCGACAGATTAATTATATTTGGCGTTCGATTGTCTAAAATAAACAAGACATAATTATTTTGATATGGATCTGATTCCACGGCTGGGTGGTTTGCTTATGAGATGTTCTACTATAGGCTAAGTACCAAGTTCTGACACTCACCACACCTCGATCTGAATCCACGGCAACGCCTTGTGGTCGCTTGTGAACGGTTCCACTATAGGCTTAATACAAAAATCTGTCCAGCACTCATGCTACCTGCATTGCAAATTACAAACCTTGAGAATGAATGAAATACCGCTTTAGACAGGTTGCACTGTACATTATTAATTTTATTACGATTTTGTAGATTACCTTGAACAGCTGTTATTGGTGATTAGTAAATGTTTAATAGATATTATTATTACATCCTGTTGATTTCATTTAGTCCTTTTTATTCTTCAGTATTAAATTCACCGTAACGAATGCTGATGAGTATTTGTGATCCATGATATGACTGCTTGAAGTATGATATCCCTGTATATAGAATTGAAACATTTATCCATACCATACTGCTTATAAATATAATCAAACATATGTCTTATGTCATTCAATTTGAATAAGGGCAAGCGACTTCAATGCGGTGTTCTATACTGACCTGGTCTCAGCAATTAGGCGTAGCGTGGTTATTTAAAGGGCTTACTTTACCAAATTCTTTGAGTAATTAAAGTGACTATCCCGATTTGAACAGAGGCTAAAAAACACAACTCCGAGTTTGTATCAAATTTAAGCGCCACTATTTACCTTGTCTCTGAATATCAACTCAAAATATTTAGTCGTTTGGACTTTAACGTTAAAACTGCTTATCCGGACACGTAACACTTTTAACATTTCGGATCAATTTTTTCGTTGGGTGACCTGATACTCGATTCCCGTTCCTTGGGTGATCTATACAGCGAATGACACATGTGCTGTATTTGATAACGAAAGGGTAAATTTCACCTATGCATTAATTTTATAAAAAAAATCCCACCGGATAATACCGCTTGATAAACCGGTCTCCAATACCAAATGAAGACTGGCAGGTGTAAGTTGTTTGAGAACGCATCACAAATATTGAGTTAGTTGCTCGGCCCTTAGGTGGATGATTTTAAGGGATTTAACACACATTAAGTAATTCTCCAAAATATAATCGTGATTAGCCATTTAGATGATCAGAAATAGTCTTATTTTTTAAAACGATAATTTCTTTTTATCTAAGAAAGTCAATACATAATTATTTCCATGTCGTTTGCTCAATAGGTTGTCAACTCACTCTTATACGATCACAGGCATTATTCCCCACGTTCAAAAATCATTGACACAGGCAATAATAACACAATTACCTCCCTTGTTTTTCTATTCCCCCATGGAATAGCTATCTTCAAACGTCAACTGACAATAGTGAATTATTGGATTAATAGGATTATTCTTTAACAAAGTAGGACTGTTTATAGACACCATCCATTTTAAGGCTTTATTTTAATACATTTTAAAAGTATAACTTAAAAATATGAAATTGTAGCTTTAAGGATTTAGATGAAACTTTGCTTAAAGCATCTTCAACAGAAGGCTTGATATCGTCTTAACTACGTACATCTTATCAAGCCCTTCACGTAATACCTTGCATTTTTTCGTCAATAAGTTCGATTAGGTAACAAGCCCAGCTTGTGAGCCTATCAGATTCATCAGAATACCATGTCTCGCGCTTCTAACTAAAATGTTTACATGTGTCAATCGAGTTGCAAATTTCGAAGATCGATCATTGTCAAAGTTTCTCAATTTAAAAAAAAAAAAAAAAAAAAAAAAAAACAGGCGCAAAATTAGTCACGTGTAAACACTACGGGCGCAAAAGTTCGGGAATTCTGAGTATTGAAGCAACGGTTGTAAAGTCGCGGACGTTGCTTAAGGAACATGTACTTAAAGTGGGCTGGTCTCCGATCATAAAATGCCAACACATCCCAGCAGTAGGTGGTTTAGTAGGTTCATGGCAAAAAGAGGTAAAAAAAAAAAACCCTGTTGAATTCCGAATGAAAGTTCCTGTTTGATCAGGTATTATGTATTTATGTGTTGCGCATGCGTGTCATTCGAAATGATATACAATAAGCTTTTTGCTTTGGTATGGGCACAGCGATTGTAGTCTAGTGTTGTACTTGACAAGGGATGGGTCGCGTTTCTGACCTAGCGGGTTTTTATCTCCGGCTACTAAAGCAAATTATTGACACAATAATGTGAAGGTATTCGTGAGAACGGACTACAATTGAATTAGTTTTCATTGTACATAACGCAATCAAAATGCAAGGCAGCGCTGGTTTATAAAACAGAAATTAAATATCTATATAGCTGTAATAACTTTCCCAAATAGCCTCGTTTTACGACACAATGGAGTTAAATAGTACCATTCCAATTTCCGTCTCTTTTCCAAATCACCGAATATTAATTCAATAAATTGAATTGTACTTCAAAGAATCAACATTATTTTATATCAAAGCATCATGAATTAAATATTTTACAAGCCCGGAGCAAACTCCGTGTTGTCATATCACTGAAAGCGATCGAATATCGTCAATACGGTTGATTACTGAATTAGCTGAACCTATTCGTGTCTAGATTCTACTCCTGATTCACGATGTATTTAGAAAATGGCTGTATTCAATTACAAGAATAATTCAATTAATCGATATCATAAAATCGATTATATACTTATTATAATAAATAACAAGGAATAGTAGGCCAGGTATAGATCCAATAATGCCCAGCTTTATTCCACCACTTCAGCTCTGTTTTATGGCCACTCCTGCAATAAATTAACCAATTACTGGCATCGTTTTGAATGTTTTGGACAAAAAATCGATTGAAGTACAATGGAGCTAGAGGACTTAAAAGAAAAGATGGAGTTAGAAACAAGACATTATGTTTTATCTAACATGATCAGGCATTCTGTAGTGCATTCGTGTTACCCTAATTAAAATATTTGCCCAGTTATTAGAAAAGATGATGAGAACATTACTCTAAATTTCTGCTATATAAATGACAAATGTGGTAGTACAAATTTAATCTGATTCGATCACTTCAAGTTGTTTTAGATGCCAAAGACCAATGGTTATTAGACATAAATAAACCCTATAGTAGTGTTTTGGTCTTACACAAATTTACAAGTAATGTCAGAATTGAACAGTGGGAAGTAAATTTTACATTTTGTTGACCAAGATTTTTTTTTAAGGGTAAACGAGTCTGAATTAGAATGTTATTGAACAATATAGCCATTCCCCCCCCCCCCCCAAGAAAAAAGTAGGTCGGCAAATTTTATTCCAAGTTTATACTTAACGAATATAACATACATCAAAAACAAGCATAATAATTGTTCACGGGGTCCTTTCTGAACTCAAGTAAACGGACTCTTTGGACGCAGGAGGTTTGCATAATATATGGCTTTCTGAATGTTAAGTAGCCACTTCACATACTAAATGCTTTACAGATACAATTGACTATGTTTATGCTTCCACCAGCTTCTAAATACTTCCTCCATTTATGTTGTCATCTGCCAATTTAAAGTAGCTAAGTCTCCAACTCAATATCATCCAAAATCTTCAGCTTTGAAAACACGAATTATTTGTCAATTTACTTCTACATTGATCTTACCGGAAAAGGATGGGCTTCTGATATCTAATATTTAAGACAAAATAAACATTTTACCATTGTTACACGAATCGTGTACCATAATGCGTTTCAGTCCCAGATTTAACAAGAGACTAGGGGAGCGAGGCTAGGCACATTGCACCAAATCAAACGGCGTATGTAGACTGGAATAACCAGACGCTAGAAATTTGCATTGGAATGAGACTACTGGCTTATTTCGTGGACCATAACTGATTTGAAATTCGAGTAAAAACGGAAACCATTGAATGTAAATCAGTTCTATACATTCATACCCACTTGTGTCAATTTCTAGGTCCCAAATGTTAGCGATTTAGTTCCTTTAAATTATTTTCATTGTTCGGGGTCTTGATACATAAATTAGCACTCGCGTATGAGGTTTTGTTTAAAATTTTAAAACCTGAAAATGTGGAACTAGCTGTTGAAAAGAGCATCTAAATTAGTGTTGTCAAATTAGTTATTTCCCCAACGAAATAGGGAACAAAATTTAAATATGTGCTTCCTGTCATCAAATATTTAAATATGTGTGGTCTTACGGTTCTTTTCTCACTGACGATGTGCCGAGAATTGTAAATGAGACAAATAATTTATTCCATGTAGACCCAAAGTTAATTTTAAAACACGCCAATTAAATCTTTTTTTTATGTAGTTTCAATGTAAATATTTTACACTATATAGGGATCTAACTACTTCTTTGGTGGTTATCTGCTCTATTGGGCATTGGCTGAAACCACAGGGGAAGTATATTTTTTGACAACAGATATCATATAGGTGATGTCAAATATAAAGGGTAAAAAACAAATTGGTCAGCCTGTTTCACCTATGCCTGATAGGTATACCCACATCAGTTCCTTTCATAAGTTAATCCCCTGAAAAAACAAACTGCAGCAAAAATCACGAAGATAAAAAACTTATGAAACATCTTTCACTAGCTAATCATCGAAATCTGCACATGTAGCATTGTTTGCTTCGGTGATGATGTTAACTGTAGTCTGGTAAAGATATTCCGCTTCTCGGACGATCTGTATTGACAGCCAGCTCAACCCAAGACAGTCAACCGATAATTGACACAAAGCAGAGACGTTATTCACGCTTGGCATGCAAGACAAGTCCACTCAAGACATGCCAAATCTCTTCATAAGTGGTTGTAATCGTGTGATTTTTTTTGGTTAAATAGCGGAAATGCTAAACCAATTAATTAATAATATTCATTGATTTTTTTAAACGAAGAAACCAGTTTATCTTTGGTGCTTGACTTTAAGTAAAATTATTGATGGGGTTAAAGATGCATTATGTAAAATTTAGATAACTAGCCGGCCATCTTGCTACAAAAGTGTCAAAAGATAATGGAATATGAATATATTCAATATTTCAGTCAATTTACTTTGTTTGGGTGCATTTTTAATGTCTGAAATTTGGCATTCTTGATTATCAAGTGTCGTTGCTACTATTACAAACGTAGACTATGTTTTCCATTTTGACATTTACCGAACATATGTCAGACATTCTGTAATCCGATGATAAGAAGAGTTGGAGTATGAACCTATGTGAATAAATGTCTAAATAATAATTTATATAACATTTGAAGCCAGAAAATGATCTCCAATGAGAAGTTCTAACCCTTGTATGATGTATCCTTACGTTTCTTTGAATTTGATGATTTTAGAATGCACACCTATCTCATTAATTTATGCATGTAATTTAAAAATAGAACACTGCACTGGCGTCCCTATTTCCGAAATTCCAGATATGGACCAAAAACCCATTGCTTGGAGTAGACTGTGCGACAATCTTGCCACTGGGTGGTTGCAGTAGCGACAATCGTATCAATTTCTTTGACTTATTATAACCATATATGTTACTATTTATTTCCTGTGAACTTTATGGGTTTGGAGACTATATATATACTTATTTAAATGCACAATATTCCATACTTAATGGCAAATATAGTCCACCTAAATAAAGTTAGCATTATTCTACTTATTTTACGCTGCATGAACATTGAGTACAAGATAGTATCTAGCATAGGTTTTCATTTAATCGCCTCAATTACTATGTAAAGAACGAATTTTCACTATATATTTTTCATTAAATTTAAATAGGTAAAATGACCTTCTGGAAAAACAGGAATTGCGACGAAAGCACTCCGAGTTAAGTTATATTAAAAAATATAATTGTGGTTCCGATTAGTGATGCTCTATATAATTGAATTTTGATTTGTGAGAAAAAGCGGACGATGGCGTGTTTGCAAATGGTAGGTCAAATTGTCAAAATCTTATATTTTAATGGAGTCTAACAGCTTCCCGTTTGAATGACTATTAAATATTCATCACAATACCTTTAATAGGATGACACTTTTATTGTCTACTTCATCCATTCCTGAAAAATGAAATTTCAGGGGAAAAGCCGCCATTAATTTTAGCTAAAAAATTTCTTTTCTGATGTTTGTTTTTAAATAAAGACAAATGTTTTATAATTTTACACTCTGAAGTAGAGTTTTTCACACCTTTAGACAAGCCCTTCTCCTATGTAGCCTCACTAGACAAACCCTACCCGATGTGACCTGTGTTTTTTTACTATGTACCATCAGTAGACAAATCCTAGGCTTGCTCGATTGAAGTTTAGAAACTCCATGCGAAAATACCATGTTTACACAGGGCTGTAGACAAGTGAAATGGACTCTAATCGGAATGGGCTATTGTAGGTGTAAAGCACCCACCCCCTCAACTTTGCATATCCACTGTCAACGGGCCCGATAGTTTATCTGGGGACAAAGTCCCCCTAAACATGGCATATCCACTGTCTACGGGTCTAGTTCCAGTTCAGTTGTTTTGGGTCTGGGTTGAGCGAATGACTTCCTTGACTAACTGTCATAAACTGGCTTTAAATTTCCCAGTTCTAGATTATCTTTTTCTTTCGAATTGAAACATTGAATTATTCATCACGATTCCGACACATTAGCTGTTAATTCTAAAAAAAACCCTCAGTTCTAGCTAAATGGACAAGAATGAAATATCAGAAAGGAAAATACCTTAATAATATCCCCTGTAGTTCGTTAGAAAGATATGAGATAATTAACAAATCATTGGAAAATGCACCCAAAGTCTTCACCTAAAGACACAGAAATCATTAATTCCGCTAAGATTTCTGAGTTTTATGGCCTGTAATTAGTTCTGGTTGTAGACAATAAATGCCTATAATTTAATGTCTGAATGAGTATCGAATTCATGAAATACAGTTACTATGACGACTGTTGTTATCAGGTCCATAACAGTCAAATGGACAACTGTAATCTCTAGACAATGTACATTAAACCTCTCCATTATGATGAATAGTGCTTTTATATCATTAATATTGCAATCCATCCAAGGGTCGTATTCGTCCAAATTATTTTATAATTCTGTTGAAAATGAAATGCTTAGGAGAACCTAGTTGATGGTCGTCAAATACGAATAATATTTTTAAATAATCCTCTTAATTTTATGCAGTATTGCAGACATTTTGACGAACTACTTTTACTTTACTGAGGAGTGTATGCCCGCACCCCAATTACTTTAACTGAGGACAGTGTGGACTCCATTAGACTGTTTACGCCTCTTAGACTGTTTGCGCCTCTATGTGTTACTAAGTACAGTATTCATTATTAATTATTTAAGGACCGTATGCACGCACCGCCATGCTTTTACTTTTCCTGAAGACAGTGTGTCCAGCATATACAAAAATACTTAGGATGAAATGCGTCGCAATGGGATACTAAGAAAGTAATACATGGATTTTATTGAAAAAGATTGATATTGGAATATGTTCGCTGTACCCGTGATGCTATGCTACTGGACATAATATGTACTTTTCTGCACCAAAAGGGCCTACAGTGCACTTTGAAGAACATTTTCTATTGGTTTTGTTACGTGCACGCCAGTACCATGTTCGCGCCTATAATGGAGGTTAACGTCCTACTTTTCTTTTTCTGCGCCGAACGGTTCGAGTAGAATCTTTGGGATATTTCATGCATGGGCTAGAGAGAATGATAGGACAGCCGAGTTTATGTGTGCAGTGTAAGCGTAAATAACGTCCATGTTGCAGAAACTCAGCGAACTATTTTACAAGTAACATGAATTACCTTGAAATGAAGTATTGTCAGCATTTTAAATCCCTATGTCATTTCATCAATACCTTCATGCATTATTCAAGTTTAAACATGCATTATACAAGAGCTAAATCAGCCTATTGTGGGTCTTTCTCTGGGCCTTAAATGTTATATAAATATAAAGTATATTAATTAGACATTTATTAACATGGCAATACCATAATCAACTATCGATGTTATCTGATATGTTCGATTTTTAACAGATTTGAATGAATAATCGAGACTTTATTATCCTAACAACGGTAACAATGACAATCGAGGCTACAGTGTTACTAAAATGAGGATTTACGGCGTTAAGGTGAAGTAATTTTCAGCATATTCCCATTACATTATCTTTTTAAACTATTTTATATCGAGAACTGCCAACTCTTTATCTAATCTTCCATAATGCCACTTAAAATAGACATTGCTACAGTGAATAAAATCGTTGATGTTACCCAACTGGTTCTAGCGAGGTAAACAAAGTCTTATTTTTTTCACTTAGATGTTCTGTCACATTGTTCAGACGTCCACAGGGACTGACACGCGCCGCTTAGCAGTAAATCATGCCAAGTAAAATTGAATGGCAAGCGATTTTATTTTCGCCAAGGATTCAATAGTACAGTCTCTGAACGTACAGGACGAGTGTAATGAGACCTACTTTTAGAGCTGAACTAGGATATCGGTGTCTTTTATAGCTCTACAAACTTAAATGGGCACAAGAACCGACTCTTAGTCGCTGTATGTTTTAATGGATAGAGTATATATTTATGGAAAAGGTTTGTTTCTCCTCAAAATCTAATAAAATTACTAAAAGTGATAGAGCCAAATTAAATTTCGGGTCTACTATTCATAAATAAAGTAAACATATTTAAATTAACAAAACAATTGAATGAAATGGGGATTAACATCATGCCATAACGTTACCTAGACCGTTTGAAAAAAAGCATGTGGTAATTTAAAAAAATATATTAACATGGATTTAAAAAAAAAATAAACAGCTGTTGTACTTCAATAACCAGCATTTAAAGTTGCATAACCACTTTCAACGAGAACAGAAATGTATTTATTCAAAAATAAACACAACTTCACCTTATAGAAAATTTTAGCACTACCCGAAAACCACAACCTTTACAATACTGTTTTATTCGTAATGGGTATATCAGCAGATCGGCCTCAAATGGATCGAAAATAATTCTCGGCAATGGTCTTTAAATGTGCCTGCCTAGTCCCCTTTAAGACATTTTGGGGAATCGGTCCATCCCTTGTCAGCTGAATAACAGGTATCCTAACACAGTTGCAAATGTCTGCAACGATCTGCAAAAGCGCTTACCCAAACATTTCGGACAGTAGATCCATCCTTTTAGGCTGAGTAAGCGTTACCCTGCCATGTGTGAAAGAGGTAAAATAAAGACTGAATATACAATGTAGTGGAACTTACGTACGTCCTAAATATCGGCTTCCCTATAAATGTAAGGCGCTTTAAGCTTTGTCTATACAACACACGTCATAGAATTAAACCCCAGAATTAACCGACCATACTGGTGTAAGAATACATACTGCTAAATATGGTCCCATATGTTACAAATACTCTATTTGCTTTTAATCTGGCGATAATCCATGATCATTTCTGCCTAATCTCCTCGTTCTATCACAGCAGGTATCTCAGCGGCTTAAGGCAGGTTTCGTCGACAACGAACACAATCTGTTAGACTGTTCGCAAATCGCGAAACCCGTCAAAATGTCTGATAGTCTTCTTTAACTTATCGTCTAGTTGGCAAGTGACTCGGCGGGAAATTAGTTTCTCTCTCTCTCTCTCGTGCCTATGGCTAGGTCCTGGGATATAATATTGATTTTTAGTCTCTATAGACCATATGATATACAGTCAAACAATGGACGAGCTTCTGATCACAACGATACCCCTTTCCTTCAACACAACCACATAACAAAAGGACTTGACCAACAGGAAACCTTTCGAACATTGTTACCCTGGATTCACCACACCGTTGTTAGCTCAGTCCGTACTTGTGAGAACGCGATATACTTGACCATATGTTGTAATAATCTATAACCATATTCCTATACGGAAAAGTTTATTATACTCACTTATTGATTTCATCTGTAATGTAATATTCACGCTGTGTTTTATAATACAATAATAAATATACTTGTCTATATATAGCTTACTCCCGTACAACATCAAGATATACTTATTCCACGACCAGCAAGCAGCATACCCAATACTTACTTCTATACTGGCGCAGTCATGGTACCAAGCTTCAAATGATCCAGATTCTGCGCGTGAGTTGCACGCACACAGGTGAAATGTGTCACGTGCCACGTGCAGAAATTGTTTGACGAATCAGGAGGCGTGTTACTTGATGTGATGTGACGTTAACGTCAATTCGTACCTGCAGATGCATTATTTACTATAACTACATCGATTGTTTTATTCGTAGGCCGGCCTATTGTCAGCGGTCGTGAAATCTGGAATAGATTTCAATCAATCAATCCGATATAGACGAAATAATTATTTTAGAGTTGTTCACATGACGACGAGTAACGCTATCTATTATTGCGCGCCGACATAACGTATTTTCAATACCGCCAGTTTTATTGAAACAATCTCATCATGGTTCGCTACATTCTAGAAGTGGAACATTTGATAAAAATCGTTAATTTTGTAACTATAACTGAATTAACATGATGGATATCTTGATAGTTTCCCATGTTACAGCGATCTGGCTCCATAAACAAAAATACGTCAGTGGCGATTTATTCACTTAATGCATATTCTTGTCAAAAAAGCGATTTCTGACGATCGTGAAAATAATTATTCAATTTGACTTGTCTACTCCATCATATTTTCAAAAAAACCTCCCTGAAAAACCAAAACGAATTCCTCTATTTTTAGATAAGATTTTACGTTATTAATTAACACTCGGAGATAACAACATGCAGTAGGGATCACCGAGGTATTACCATGATTCGAATTTTCAATATTACATAAATTGTAAATTTTGAAATGCTGAACATCTGAAATTAACAAAAACATAATAAAAACACTCTTTCCTGATAAAAAAGTACATGTATGCAGAAAGATGAAGGCATTGATACCAACTTCGCTATTTGCACACAATACTAAACTAAGCCTTGGAAAAACATTATTAGCAATGTGATCTGACAGTTGCAGAACCACTTATTCTTTGGGGTACTTTTTAGGGTATGTATACCAATTACTTACTCGTGTATTGGGGTTATTTAGTTTTCTTACTACTCGAAACAACGCCTTCGCGATAGATATTTTTGTTACACAACATTATGAAAAGTATATTAACAAAAACCTGCAATTTGAATGTTTCCAGTACCACACAGCCTTGGGGAAAATCAAACGTGTTCAGTCCAATATATGTCGTTTTGCAAAGGGTTAAACATGAGAAAAAATTCTTGTTATCTAGCGTCCTTGTGGTATTAAAACAAATTGAAAACGAACAATTACCATCTATTGAAATTTTTCCACATAAAAATACAACGATATTTGTTAAGGACGTCAACGTCACCGAGGGATGGCATGCTTCTTTGAAGGTTTATTGCCCACACTTCTATAATGCATGTTCTATACTAAAATAATTAAAACGGATACGTCATGACAAAACATTTTGACAATCAGTTCCATATATTATTCAATAAGCAACGAGACAAAGCCTTTTATCTTTATCAACAAAGGCCACTTAAGACAAATGGTAACTGCTTTATTTGTGCTTCAAATTGGAACATTTGTTAACCTAAAACAATGGTTTTCATCGATACAATCGATTAAAATCGATATTAGGTCTTGTAATGATTTCGTCTCAGAGATTGAATATAAATTACGGGGAGTCCTCCGCGTGTTTTCGTCTGTTTATAAAACAATAATCTCGGGATAATAATTTTAACATATTATTGATGAGTTATCCCAGCTAAAAGGTCCCCATTGATTCTTAGCTTGTTGAATCTTCTTAAGCACAACACTTCGGGAGAAAAATAATTCATTTATAAATATACTTCGGCTCACTTAAAACTTGGTAAGTATCATACTGTGAATTCTGTGTTATGGATAAATGTTTTGAGACAACATATGCGAACCTTTAAGATAATGTTCATCGACCGTGTTTTGGATATAATAATATTTGTATCCATCTTGCGTGGCATCTCTAATGAAAACTTGTAAAATCTAAACAACATGCCGTACTTTGTGTCTGGAATATTTGCCGAGATTGAACATGTATTGAATAATTCAAATTACGTCTCTTCATTAAGCTCACTTCGTATTTTCCAGACAAACTTTTCCCAATCTCGTTAACTGCATTCCATATTTTGATAATTGATCAAGTATACTCGGCTAAGTGTAAATTGGTAGATTTTGTATTTCACGATCTAAACATGGTACACATACCTTGTGTCGCGTATTTGTATTTCATTTTCTGCATCTTAATGAGAAATGGCGCAGGGTGTTATTGAAAGAGCTCGTGTGGACTCGTGCACGGCACCCGTCACTAATGCACAAGTACAGCCTACTAATGCGATAGGGTATGGTAGTGTACACACATATAATATTCAGTGCAGTTACATAGTCATACAATATTGACCCCCGTCTACAACTAGGGTGCCTCAGTGACTATGACGATGGGTCACTGACAATTAAATCCTGGTTCCGACTCTGCTGTTAGTAAGGGAAATCGTTAAAATCCCATATTATTTTTTTTTGTTCTACTTATAGTTGATTAATGACGCTACATATAATTGGAGCCAGTTAAAGTTACTGAATTCTTTGTTGAATAAAAATAGCGCTTCTATTGAAAAACTACAAACAAATGTGCCTTGTTACACAACGCCAGTTAAATAAAATTCAAATTTATATACATGTGAAGAACGCATTATGGAATGGGCATTAGCGCGCATGAGAGCTCTTTCAGATGAAACACAGAACATTAAAAGCTTGAAAATGGCTTTAATAGCTAGATTAATAATTTATTCATAGTGTACCATTCTGTTTGTGTTCACAATATCGCCACTTCTTTTGTGCTTTATTATCTATTTTTATGAGGTTTACGGTTTGATTATCTTTCAAAATATTCAATAAAATAGATTTTTATCATTTTCTACGAACTGTACTGATAATCGATCATATATTATTCATTAAGGCAAGTAATCATGTGTGCAATAATTCAATATTCACTTATTATTTGTTATTTTATAATCGTGAGTTAACCATCGTTGATTTAGGACAAAATTATGGAATATAATTGGGATGATCTAATGTGTTATGTCGATTAGTGATATGACAATTTCTATATTATAATTATGAGCATGTTTGCCAGTTACTGTTAATGTATTCATTTCGGCTTACAGTGGAAGACAAAATCGGTTATATCCCAACAATGGATTTATCTATAGACGTGTATTTGTCAATGAAGACAGATTGTCATTCCGCAAATGAAAAGGACAATTTTATTAAGACCCAAACAAATTTAGTAATTCTACGATGCGGTACTTCACCAAATATATGTATTATTACAGTTCATCTGTTTAGTTAAAGACCAAACCCATTATTGTTGACATTAGTCTATGGTCACAAATTAACTTCTAAGGCACTATTCCAAGGATAAACCACTCTTAGAATGATTACGGTCGTTTATTTACTGTTGTATGCAGATCCTAAAAACTTGAAGCGACATGGGTCCTCCTTTGTCATTGGTGTAGGGCCCGACAGGGTTGAAATGAATAACCGTGGACACATCGGCGTGCACGTTAAAGAACCTCTATCAGTTGAAATTCGAAATAAGATTATGCCGATAAAAATGTCTCTCATATCACACTGCTTATGGTATGGTCTTCTTTATTAACCTAATAGGAGCAGAAACGTCGGACGCTAAACCCCATTTCAGTTGATTTGATTTGTATTTTACACCATACTGTATATTAGCTATGTTTTTTTTTCCTTTTCAAATATGCTACAAAGTGTTTAATTCAGCATGAGTGTTAACATATTCATTAAATTATAGTAGATAACAAGCGTTATGCATAATTATGATTAGAATACTATTATTCTTATCTTGATATATTATACATGTACATACAAGATACATATATTAATGTTAATTTAAAGGCTTTAAAACTTATTTCGTGCATTTGGACGCATTATATTTTATCCCTTTATTAGAACTCATATAATCACAATATTAGCTGATTTTGTGCTTTCCTATAACAGAAAACGCACATTAACTCATTCACGACTACAGCCACACAATTAGCTGATATGGAATTTCCTGTACATTTAAATATGCAAAGTGTGTCATAAATATTTCTTTTCTATTCCAATTCTTACTCTTTCCTGATTTTTCATTCACATAATATTCCGATGTTTTGTGAAGTTTTATCAATAGAACTATTTTTATTTACTTAAACTGAATCGAGTATAAAGACTTAATGACTTCCGCCATCTTAATATTATAGCTTGTTTGAACTACTTATATAATTTCGAGATATTTGATTGGTCAGAAGACTACAGAGGGGAAGCAGATAACTAAATGTGTGGGCGATAGTTACTTTCTTTAATGCCGGAACAAAACGCCCTAATCAGTAGCAATGATAAAATGGTGTTAGTTTAATACCGCCAGATGTTGTCTAGGTCACCAGGATCCCAGTTCGTTACTAACAAAGAAGTGAAGTGGGGTTAAAGTCCCAAATTACTGCACCTCGTCTAATTCGTCAAAGGCATGCGGTACTATATCACCTTGCTAACAATTAATAGTAGAAGCTAATGAAGCTAGTGGTGTTTGAACGTCTGGTTGGTTTGTGGGACTTTACCTCTGATTCCACCTGGGGCGTAACTATCTGACAATCCATGTTCTGAATGGTTACAGCTAAAGGCCCATAGACATCTTAGTAGTCTAGACTACTTGAGTGAGTGATTAAAGAACAGTGCCATTACATTCTCCTTGTACCCTCATAGAAGGGCAGGTATTTCAAATTCAATGATTTCTAAATACAGCAATCTATAATTTACCTTCAAAACGAAAGTCTTTGTCGAGTTCAATATTCAATAGTATTCAAAGTAGCCATAAAGAGGAGATACAAATCTAACAATTAAAGTGCATACTCAACTGGCAGTAAAGAGGAACTACGTATTTAGCAAGTACAGTTACTTAGTAAAAGTACATTTACTAATCTATCCATACAAATACGTTATCAACTAGCAATTAAAATACAGTTACTTATCTTGCCATAAAAATGCGTTAATTAGCAAGTAAGTAAAGAAACCCCAGATATTTTTTTTAGTTATGCGTACTTCTTGAATAAATGGTAAATATATTTTAGAAGTTCCCCTGCTTATAGCTTAATCGACAAGGTTATAGCTAAGACAGACGAAGCGTTGGTGTCCAAAGCAAAAGCGTCTGTGTAAATATTTACTTTAGGGAAAATGACTACCCCGGGATTAAACAATAAGGAATTTAAGATATTGAAACCTTTTTGCTAAAATCAATACAAATTATTTTCATTTAAACAAGATGTCCTACTTTTCCTTTATTCTGTAAATATACACACGGATTGTCAATTAGTCTGGCTGTTCGTTATACGTTGTATATAAATGGTTCTATTTCTGTCCAATAAATTGGTTTATTTTTCTTTTTATTCTTTTGACCTTTCCAGTAACTATATTTCACGAGATTTCAAACACATTTCTAGACCACCAAAAGGCAAAATATCTATATATCCAGCGAATCAGCTGGCGCCTTCCACCTAACATAGACCAAACCCTAACGGTCCAAATCGATGGAAATGAATAAAGCCCCCCTCTTCGCCATTCATTTGTCCGACTCGATAAATAATTGGAGAGAAAGGGAAAAGAAAGTTAATAACTGCCTCCCATTATTAATGATTATACCAAGTAATTATCACCACCATGATTCTGAATACACTAAAAACATCAAATAAGGAGACTGTTTGGCTATACAGACCATCGTTATTAGAGATGGGAAACAAGATGGCTACCCACTTTATATCTAAATGTATCAGGCGATAATAAAGCGATAACAGTATACAACTTCCAATTTGTCTTAATTAAAATTTGGTATCGCTTCGGGTTTTGGGGGGATCGAACAACATATTCTATTCCTTTCAATTCATATTTAGATCAGTTACATTTTCGGTCCTGCTTATTTTGTTATTTAGACGACAATTAACCTTTGCGCTACATTTTAAATAGACGAACGAATAATATACATCATTACAGTCAGTTATGAAATGATTTGGCGTCCGGCATGGTGGTCGCCCAATTTGTAGGCCTCAATGTGCATTATATTATAATCTCGTTATTAGAAGCTCCCATTGTTTCAATAATTAATCCACAACATCTCGATTTATCTAAAGATATTTAGAATTAGTAGACAAATACAGGAGACACGCTCCTCAATTAAAATCCCTTCTCCTTAACTGCTTCAAACTGTTTATTGGGCATTTCAAAGGATAACGAATCGGGAACCTTAATACAGTCCAGTAATTGTGGATCATTCCTTCCAAGGAAATGTAATTATAAACTCTTTGAAGCTATAAATTATATTTCGACCTCCTGTTACGAAGAAGGAAATCGCATGCCATTAAGTCACAGACGATGTTATCGCCTGCTTAAGTGGACAACGCCCATTACGACTGCTCGGAGATTTTCCTGTGAAAATTATACATGATTTTACAAAGTAACTAAAATGGGTGTATAAATTATTCACAGAATTTACCATCAGTGAAATGGCAGCAGAATAGAATATGAAACACTAACCTCCTCAAAAGAAACGCGTTCTGAAAATATTTTAAAGAATTTACGACAGCGTAAAAAGGATGGAATATAACAGTTAGTTATTTGGGTTTATTTTGTAATGTCAGTGCCAGTTATCAGACTTTTCACTCTGTGATTTAATTTTTGTGGTATCCATCTTCACATTTTGAAAAATGAAAGTGCATCGCCTGTTTTTATCAAATTTGAATACAAAGGTCATACCAAAAAAGTATTTCAGCTATGTATACAACTATGTGGCAATAATTTTGAAGCACAATCGATGCTGACCAGGTGACAAAATAACAATCGCCGTGATAGGAGGCAAGTAAAAAAATTACCGTACATCACCTACTCCTGACTATCAATAAAGTAATAATGGTGGTAATAATTTAGAAGAATAATCAATGCTGACCAGGTGACAAACCCCAAAGTTGGTCAAAACAGAGCAACAGCACGAAGGTGGTCCACTAACGGTACTTCGTATTCGGGATTATGAAAACACTATGATTATCTTACTTTCTGTGTAATAGCGATATATCCACCGAAATGTCTGGAAGATTTTACGTTTCCATACACACTAAACTACAAAGTTGGTAACATATGTATATAAAAAATAACAGACAACAGCCCAAAATATTTTCATTATTTTTCTGTGGGTAATGATATAACTAATACGATCTGACCATTACCACACAGGGGAAAGGATGTGGGCCACACTATACTTCTGTCATTTAAAAATCACCATATGGTTGTTTGTTCTATAGCAGAAGAAGAATTGAAACTTTCGTTGGATGGGTATAGCTGATCCAAGGACCAATACCTGCTCAACTACGCTCCCATTAGATGGACAACTAATAATATATCCTAGAAAAATATTCAAAACCCGAGACAAACCATAGTCATTACAACTTACACACACAAATACCCTACTTCCCAACTTTGTATTCATGCACTTGTAATTTGAGTGCTCTTGAGGACCGATACTCGTATTTCTTTTATTAAAGCTTATTGGTGAAATACCAATACCATACAATAGATCGGTGCTAGAGGCATCATTAAAGTAACCATGTAGCAGAAAACAGTATGGTTTAAAGACAAATCAATTTAACAATTAGGTTTTAGAGAATACAGAAATAATACTTACATTGATTGTATATCTATACACATGAGAGATAAGTTCCCAATGGTTTCTATAGAATATACTCTCTTTATCCATTGTCTTACACACACAATCAGTCCGGTGAGTCAAGTCGACAGTCTATCAGCTTTTGACGCATCAATAGATAGACAACTCGTGCCGCTGTTTGCTGACAATAGACGCTTCCATTGAGCTACGTATAGTACGTCTGGCAGGAGTCGAAGGTTCAATGGATGTTTTCCTATAGCTATTTCCAATATAAAGCACCGTGTCCTGCAAGTCTGAACAAGTCTGCTTAACAACTTCAGAGTTTTCTGATTATAAATAATAATGGGGAATCATGGCAACTACATTTAGACCAATGAAAAGGCGGAAACCTGTTGTTCAGTAATTATCCATTTGGATTATTAAAAGTTGATAAGTCGGATGTCCTGTCAGCTTCATCTTTTAACTACCTATCGTCCGCAGTTCATTATTTGATAATAATCGTAATGATAATAGCGTTTGCTTCATGCTTTCTATTTGGTGTTGAAGATCGCATGAACTATTTAGTGACGTGGGGTCGGTTAATAAAAAAACTAAATTAGAAGTTGTTTTGATTGGTTATGTCGCGTGCTACATGGTGCCAGGAGCAAGTGTCGCAATGACGTCGCGTGCGAGTTGTCTGGTCGGTGGAGTCATTAATCACACGGAGGTGAATGATGTTTACACGGAACGGACGCGGATCAATTAAAACAAACCCCGGGTACTATTTAGACACGATTCCAAATTGAAAAATAAAATCCTATAAAATCAAATATACACTTTACAAAAGAACTGATGAAAATAGTCACACGTTAGTCGCAGGTGAAAATAAAATGGTTGTCAGATGTTAGGACAGTCTGCCACCAAAACCGTATTGACGTTATCATCAGATGTGACCATCATTAAAATAACAGGTTTACATCTCGACACAGTCACACACGTAGAAGCAGCACAAAGCTACAAGGCCAATTAAGTGTCAAACATTAATTTGCAATTGTTCAATATTGAAATGTTAATGACGGATTGTAAATGGCGTATTTACATAAATAGTATACAGAAATATACATATGTCAACGATAGGTTGGTAAATGGATATAGAATGCCAAGGTTTAATGTTTAAAAATAGTACTGAATATATTTATGATAAACTCACCTAACATCAGATCGAGGCATAAATTTGCATCAGATGGCCATACATTAAAATACCAAGTCAGTTTAGGGGAAATATGACCCAAAACCACAAACGATTTCAAGAATACTATTTCCAGCATTTAAATAAAAATGTAAATGCATGTAATGTACGTCACGAATTTAAATGCTGAAATATCCACCATTTACGCGGACGTAACACCCGGGACTCGATCTATCGACAATTCCCATGTTTTGTCATCAAGCATTATCTAGAACAATTCGTACTACTTTTACATTTGAGGAATGCAGATATAGTACACATCTGTCATGATATACTGTTGCATCTAGTCCCAATGGCTACGTGAGTAAGACGTTGGTTTCGGGTGCGCTCCTTGTCTTGGCCGACAAATATTCCCTGAACAGTGACGCAGTGCGGAAGGCGTATCCAAAAGGACGTCTGTCTAGTCTATTGGATGGGACTGAAATCCCAGGTACCGTGCACACATTGGCATGCACGTAAAAGAACCATAGACAGATGGAACAGGAAATAGAATAGGACGTAGTGCAGCTGTTTGGGCAAAACTCCCACATACCACGTTTACCGTCTTCGTTAGCCTTGTCGGTACAGACTATTAGGACGTTAAACCCCATTTCATTCCATTTTGTATCTAGTCGAGGGGGATATAATTATAGCCAAGTACAATCGCCAAAATACTTTTGTTTGTGAACCAAATTAGTCACATGGTATGGATTGGAGTTCAACGCCTTAATGGGGTGGGGTGGGGGCTTTGGTGGTGGAGTGATTGTACGCGCGCATCATAAAGTCTGTCATTGAGTCATGTGGCGTGGTTTTGATAAAAAAAAAACCCAAAAAACCTGTACGTGACAGTAAGCAGGGTCGTCTGTTCTACGTTGTTGGTTGTATCAGACAGTCCCCCACAGTGAAAGCCCGAAATCGATTGGGTCTTAACCACCTACAACACCCCTTCTCTCTTAACACCCCAATAAGTGTTTTAATACGACAATTTCATATTTTTTAGTTATATTTTTAAAATATATTAAAATAAAGCCCTAAAATAGATTGTATCAATAAACAGTCCTACCTTGTTAAAGAATAATCCTATAATTCACTATTGCCAGTTCAGAAATTGGCAAAAATATCATTTTCAACTTCAAATGTTTGAAGATCGCCATTGCATGGAGGGGAATGGTAAAACAAGGGAGGTAATTCAAGTAATTGTGTTATTATTTTCTGTGTCAGGGATTTTTATGCCTGTGAAATTTTGCCCATGATCGTATAATAGTTGACAACCATTGAGCAAAAGAGAGAAATAATTATGTTTTGACATTCTTAGAAAATATGAAATTCCCGCTTTAAATTCAGTTCCACGTATTAATTCTTTTTTGGAATATAGAATAGTATCAAAATACTTTCTTTACAAACAATGTATTAACAAAAACATGAATTCGGGATAAAACACCTGTTTCCTTTTATTGTTCCATAAACGTTGATTTTCTTTTCATAGGCAGTATTTCTACCAGATATTGCGACATATAAGTAGTAGATTAGTGCATATGAAAATCGATATTAGTCAAATAATGCTATAAATATTTACTAGTAATCTATATATAGTGAAAGTAACGAGAGACGGGTCATTTCGGGACTATGGGTATGAAGCATTGAGAGGAAACTGCAGGAAACCCACGAGGTTATGAACTATATCGCGCGCGTTAGCCCCCCTCTCCCTTTTTTGTTTAATTACATCGAATTCCAACTGGCAATGGATCTTTTACTTGCACGCCAACTTGTACAGGGGAACTAGCCTTTTCGTCCCATTCAAAAGGCTATGTGTTGTCCACTGCCATCTCTCTTCCACCACTAAAAGGGGGAACCACGCCGGCAAAAACCAATTTTTAGCCAACCAGTTTCTTATCGTAGCAATGACAACCGAGGCTACACTATTCTTGCCAAAACTTGAGCTTTGATAACTTCGCCCAGAATAAAGTATTTAGAATGAAATTTTCAATATTAAGTTTTCATTATCTATTTTTAACAATTATATCGAGAACGACCAGCTATTTTGTTGTATCTTTATCTTACATAATACATCTTTATTTCCATTCTTTCTCCAGTTTGGGCCAGCAGAACCAACATCAAATTTATCGTATGCATGTCTATAATTAGTAACACTTTATGTTATTCGGTCCTTCAAATTTTGAAGAGCTGACTTTAGCAAATATACGAACAGACGGTCATTTATTGTACCCCTCATTTACGACAGAGGGCGCGTGGTATGTGCGTGCATAGGTAGATCCTGGTGTTGTAAATTTACTAGATGGAAGAGGAGACTTGCTACACACGGTTCCCTCATTGGTTATTAATATGTTATTGATTACGCTGTCCCATAACTGTCAAATAAATCTAACAATCTAGAGATAAGAGAAATAATGAGGTTAGTATAAAGTATAATTGATTTCAAGTAACATCTGCTGTATAAACTATGTGATATAGGGTTATTAATACTTGCAATATTATTGATATTAAACACTTAACAAAATAAATATTCTACACAAGTCTTATTGTTATGGGGCTTGGGTCCTAATCATATTATTAAACGGATAAATTGTTTTCTGTTAATAAAGGTTTTAGTTAAGCGATCTCCATGATAGGACGAAGTACACCAGGATGTGGTTTAGTCCGTACCATCGTTTGGTCATGCGTAGACAGGTGTTTGGTATTCAGTGGCACAGGGGCAACTAATCTATGTATGTCTGCGACTTCACGGAAGGTGGAAGCGGACATACAACCCTACAAACAAACGAACGATCGAAGTTATAATCTGTCTGTATGGACAACCCGTTTACGTGATATTTTACCCTTTGAATGTGGTCATTCTCATGGAGGTAGGATTCAAGTTACTACACGGATAAAGTTGTTTTCTGTTAATAAAGGTGTTGCTTAAGCGACCTCCATGATGGAACTAAGTACACCGTGAAGTGATTTAGTCGGACCATCGTTCAGTCACGTAGTCAGGTGTTTGGGTATTTTATGACACAGCGGTGCTAATCTGTGGTGCATGAACTACAATTCACAAGTTATGTTAATCCACAAATTTGGTTATTGTTAAAAAATTACTATATTAATTTATCATATTCGTCTATTTGCAGCCAAATCAAAAGTAAATACCCCTTTAAATTCCATATTTGCAACAAAAATCACGCTATGCGACTGGCTAATAAACATTTTCTTTTCTTAATGTTAGCAAAACTTAGGGCTGGAAATCGGTACTTTAGTTGTAAATTCGGGCAAGTAAACTCCATAACGTAGGTTAGCAACCATTTTTGCCTCGATATGGGTGGATAGAAATGTCCTGTCGTTGAGATGATTTCAGGAAATTAAGGATTGCCTCATGGAATTAACAGTAAGTGATCTGAAATGTAGCCGACCATAACTTAAATTAGGATGGATCGATTTTGATAATTTTGAGACCGATATGTTTTTGGACACACCACGTTTTATTATTCATGAACAGAAAATCTATTTACTGTTTATTCTGAAATACTGGGCCTTTAATAAAAGTTATATTGAACCCAAATGTATGCAGACAAAAATAGCTAAACAAATCTTTACTTCAGTCCTTCTGATAATAGCCAGCCTAAATGGCAAAGGAATCTACGGTAGGTGGTTTCTCGTAAAGCTAGACTTGGGTCGTTGAACTGTTTTAGTTGTATTGTTTGATGGCCAAAGAGGTCGATAAGAAAAACTGTCTGGTCTGGTGTATACATTGATTGAACGATAGATCCTCACATATACCAGGCACTTATTACCTCTCTTTAACCCCCTATAGACCATGCTTTACCAATAGCCTCGCCCAGAAGCAAAACAGAACACGTACGTATGGTATTATTAGCTTAAAAGACCATATTGTATTATGCTGAATTACCCCCAATGCCTCTGTTTTTAAATTTCAAGCTCTTAGGGGACGAGTTGAGGTGCTTATTTCTACCCATAGCGTGTTAACTACAGCCAATGAGGTTGTTTGATGTACTATAGGCCCCTTAAGTATTTCTGTACCCAATTCGTAGGACTATCGCTTCCAATACCCTAGTTCCCCTTATTATTGTTATTATTATCTTCAAAGCATAAGTATAGGGCAACCTTATAGCCTGTGCCAGCAGGGGTGGGGGAGTTGGTGCGGGCCACTTGGAACACGCACATGTAATAAGCTTTTTTAAAGTTCGACTCACTTTAGAACAACCATTGTGGTTTCCAGGGTCACAAACGAACTGTTCATGGAGTACAAACTTCTGGGAGTTCAAACCGGATACATTATATTTAGGCGGCACACTGAACATGCGCCGTTTCTGTTGGATTACCCAAATAATAAACACGTTAAAGTAATTTATTTTCGTATGGTTATAAACTGCCATATTTCGTTTGTTTTACAAGTTTATTTATGTTTTACTTTGTTGTATGTAATCATCTGAATAAATACAGAACATTTATAGCCTCATTTATTCCCGGAAAGACAACTGAAGCTATAATAGGGAGTGCATGTAATTATACAGTCAGTTTACCGGAGGACCTCTGGCTTTACAACATAAAGTCAAATACAAGCAAAGTCCATTAATTAATGACATGCACAGCCTCGCCACATTGACTTCAGTTTTTCTTAAATAATTCCAATAAAAATGAAATCATTATCTGCATTCATTATCTATTTTGGTGAGATAAGCATTTTTTGCAGCATCATGCAGACTCGCATGAACCGTCATACGTGATAAATGGAAGTTTTATAACAAGAATTACTGCAATTAAAATTAAACATTGGCTTAGCGTGGCTTTTATCAACACATACTGTATTCATACCAATCGTCGTAAACTTCAAATAAAGAACTTTGTATGCACGTACTATGTAAGGCCAATAAAAAAACATACATGTGTACGTTTACTTGGCACCTCAAAAAATAGGGCCGGTTGGTCGAAAAATCTTTTGATAGTTTTTGTATTATTTCTTTTCGTGGGGCTTGTATTATCTAGCTTAAACTTATATAATGCAAAATCTAAATGTGCCTATTGCAGGCCTTTCTTTAGGCCTGAAATGTTATATAAACTATTTATTAGACATTTTATGAACATGGAAAGATGCAATCGTATATGTCGGATTGTCAATGGATTTGAATCCAATCTGCTGTTCAACGCTCATTGATGATTGATGATGGGGGTTATTATATAGGGCCTGGGAAATGAGAGAAAAAAGTTTAGGGTAGGCGAATTTGGCTAAAAATAGAAATAGGAACGGAAGTGAAAAACAAAACACAGTTTGGTTTTGCCGTATATGTAGACAGATGGGGTTTAAAGTCCACTCGAGACTAACATGGTACAATTTATTTTATTTCATATGCTTCTATATACGTAGGTGCCTTTAGCAGTGGGAGGAATCGGGGAAAACCGGCGACCCTACTCACCACGTAATATAATTTGTCTTGAGCATGGTTAGAGCTATTTTACTTCAAAATAGTTTTACATCCGTCCCTTTCAATTTCAAATGGTTTTTTTTTTCATTTTGCTTCACGGATTGTGGGATCCTTAAGCGTAATGACCCACAGGGTAATTCGCCATTGTGAATTGTGAGTCTTGCAAAAAATGAGAAAATGATTTATGGAACTGCCTACCATTTAGTGGAAACGATTTTAATCTTAATTTAGTTCTGATAATGCCGTCGATTAAATACACTTTAGATGATGGCAAAGTTTGCGAATGTACATTGGGAATTTGAGTTAGTAAACATAGGCAATCGATATGCAATGTCAGCTTCGGCTTCAGTAGATACAGTTCATATAGTTTTGTCATGTATTCGATAATAAACTAAAAAAGCTTTTAGCGTGTTAGTCGTATTTATGTTTATTCAGCTAAACACATCGGTGCGATATTGGCATGTCCAAACAAATATAAGTGCAAAAAAATATATACATTTCATAATTTCAGCTGCAGTAGTTAAGGTTACGCAACGCGTTTCAAAAATGACGCTGGTTGTTTTTGTTTTATTTTGTTTTTATTTCATCTCTACTAGATAAAACTAGCAGACTATAAATCATTTATCGCTGGATTAATCCATAAAGGTGAAATTTAATTATGGCTGTCAATATTATAAATCTGTTCAGTTTCAAACAAACAGCGAAGCGTGCGTTTAATTAAGCCAGAATAAGCTCACACCAGATTTACGTACAATACCTCGCAAAGGTGTACATAGTGCAAAATTATCGGGATTACGTTTCGGTATTATTAGTATCTCGAATGATGAGTTACATTGAATATTTTACCCTTGATTATTGTGCAATATTCAACCAAGGATATGTATTGATGCTGCGCTTTATTCATATCATGTTGACGGTGTTTTCTACTTTTTTTTTTATTAAATAACGTTAAAATTTGAAAGACGAAATGCCATATATATACAAGCTTGTCATTATCACTACCCTGTATACGTTATCGAAAAAGGTACTGCTGTTTGTCCATAACTCCTAAGGACGGAGACACGGTGATTCAGTGAATAAGTCATTGGTTCACTATTTGGGAGGTACCGGATTCGACCCCGGTGTTTGTTAAGAAAATCGGGCGCAGAACGGCGGACATATAACAGCGTCTAGTCCATTTGATGACAATTTCATCGAGCAGCCTATGCCTGTCTTCATTAGCCCATTTCAGATTTAAAGAGCTCTCACCGAGATGCGCCTACACGCTTTGACATCGAACAACAGTAAAGCAAAATTCACCTACCTTGCATTACACCTGTAACCACAGTAATGTAATATGTCTCGAAATGACTGAAGTATAAATTGTGTTGAAGAAAGATAAAGCCATACTCCATTCCATTAAGCAGTATCCCACACCAGTATGCCGGATGACAAGTCGAACACTGCGACTTTACATGTTATTCATGACTATTTTACTCCCGAGTAACATAAATAAAAATATTGTAAAAATCTGTCAGAAGGCCGAATCCATATTAAAACTTTGAGGTCTTGTGCCAACACATAATGGTTAAACATCAATAGAAATATTAAAACCCCCTTCAAACAAAATCCACCCAAACCCAGTCGTCTCTGGATATCACTTGGTTTTGTGAAAGCAAGTCGTTCATGTTTAAGTCTTGGAACGTCATTTGAGGAATTGTTCATGCCTTGCAAACTACAATATTGTCAAAAATTGAATCTCTGAAAGGATTACCAGGCTAAAATTCCGTTCACTATACAAAGGTATGATAAATTTGAAAATGTCTTCAACAACCTGGAGCCGGCATAAACCACATATCGTCCAAATAAGCCAGTGCCCCCCATAATATTTTTCATGCGCATCTTGATAGTGAATATTTTAATATACAGACATGGGCGCTCCGGACTTGTCTCCTGATTCGTTGATTGGATTTAATAATTTTAAAATATCAACACTTGTGTTATCTAAAGACGTAAACTTTTCGTCGAAGATAGTTGCGATTTTTTAATTTACTGAATGGGCATTTCTTTTTCAAAACTGCTATGTCTACATAGAGGTTAACGTCCAATATTTTTCATAAAAGGGTAAACCGGAAGTACCAGAGAAAAGTCACGAGGTTCGAATGACGACCCCATTCTGTATTGCTGAAGTAATAGAACCACATGCTAAGGGTTGGGTGAATATTAAATGTGCGAATGAGGAACATAACCTATGAAACAATATGAACTATTTGTCGATAGTTATATTTTATTAACATTAAAAACATTTTGCTGTCAATTTACAAAAGAGTTCCATTTAAGTTCATCCATTTATTTCATTATTCATGTTTTACTATTTAAAATCAATAGAATTATGCGTCCCAGGAGACACCAGTCGTCACACGACAATCATTAGATATTCCTGGTCAAAGTTTGATAATTGCCATAGCAACAAGTTATGGGGACCTCAATTAGCTAAAACGGAAGTCGTCTGTCATCCGCTCGTGTTGCTATAATGGCCGCTTGATAGTTGAGTAAATAAAGTACATGCTGTGTTAGTTTAATTGGCTACCGAAATCCATTTGAATTCAATTTGTCTCCTAGTCAAGTATTTAGCATGGTGACGGCGTGTAACTTAATGCTAACTCGGATGATCCATCTTCTGCTTAAAATGGCTGTTATCGCCCCGGTCACGTGATGTTTGTTAATAATGTTCCGTTGTTATATAGAACTTGACAGATTGGTGTAATGTACACATGTATGCTTCCATATCGATTCTGTGTACATTTAGGCCTACATGCGTTCGTCTCTTAGTATTGCGCAATGTATACACAAGCTTATCAACTTCAATTTACGTCAATTCCATGCAATAAAGCCGATCCTGTCTCTAACTATTTAGTTGTAATTCTCCTAAAACAGTACTCACCAAGAAAATGAAATGCCATAAAAAAAAGATCCAGCCTTTCTGCAACCAACCAGCCCAAAAGACGGATTGACCAATGATGTGGCTACAACCGACCAAGTTAGTCATTTTGGGAGTTACTGGATTGCATCGATAGATCTTTAAACGAGACAGTGTGGCTTTCCTTAAGACTTTGACGATTGGTAAAAACAAAGATCGAATTGGGTTACTTGACATGATCGTACTAGAAAGTTGAATTGGTCCTATTGACATTAGGACTCAAATATGTTAAAACTAGGCTTAGATATGAACTTGAAACTTAATCGTCAATTAACCTTTTTTAGCAATTAGATCTTTCATACGGATATAAAACAAATACTCTTGTCGAGTCTACAAATTTACGAAAAAAGTGTGAAAGGATTGAGAATCCTACCCAACGCGACACCCGTCAACGAATCGCTTCCAGGGCGGGAGTAACTAATTGGTTTTAAAAAATATCTATTCATAAAACATTACAGTTACCATGGCAATTCAAATTATATGGTACAATAAACAAGCTAAAAGTGTATATAAAATTGGTTCATATGTGAACCAGGCCCGTATCTAGACACCATTAAGTGGGGGGGGGGGCATAACCTTTCGGTAGGGGGGGGGGGGGGCGAACAGCGTGAGGAAATTTTCGGAAAGGTCATTCTAACAGACTGTTGTAATCATCATGCTATGTAGTTACCTAGGCATCTAATAAGCATTTTAAAATAAGTATTCAAACAATTAAAATTTAGCTTTTTTAGGTTAATATAAGGAACTGTGTATACTTTAATGATTGTTAGCAATTTCTGAGCGCCCCCCCCCCCTGTAGATACGGGCCCGATGTGAACAAATACTAGTTAATGTTAAGTGTTTTAGGAAAACTCAAAGTAAATAATGCATGTAAATGAATATGTAAATAGATCAATTGATAAAAAATTGGTAACAGGTCACCACAACATCAAATGGCCGATTTACATAAATGATCCAGTGTATTAATAAACTGTATTCCGAATTAGTTGCTTGTCATATGTTTTGTTATATACTTCAATAAAAACCACAAAAATAATAAAAACAAACAAAAAACAAACGAATTTATATTAACGTCCTACTTTTCTGCACCCACGGACACAAGACATGCTGTTTGCTACGTGGTAATTTTGCCGGACAGCGGCACACGGCTAATTACTCCTATACCGAATTCCAACTGCCAACGCTTGTTTTCTGTGCACACCATCCGAACGACAACACGTTGTCCCTTGCGACGCCATCGGTCCCGCTCCAAGGACAAGGAAAGCACATCGTACAATCCGCAATGAACTTTCTCGCAAAACATAGTGATCGAACATGGGACTAACTTCTTACTGAGCTGCCCAATTTGTATGGTATGTACACAAATAGCACGACGTTTCGATAATTGTTCTCTTATCCTTTTCAAGCATGCATGTTTTCATTTCAATAACAATTGTGCGTTTTTATTGTGCCCAATCTCTAGCATTATATTTAGTCTCAACGCTGTCGTGCATCAAAAGCCATGGAACTGTTCAGATACTGCACTTCAGTGGATTCCAGTTTCAAGCAGAATCTATAACCAGAAATAAGGTTATTAGAGCACGGGTACATTATAAAGACTTATTGTGCCTGGTATTCAGACGTATTCCAATTGAGTGACATACTGGTATTTCCCGGTCTTGGCTTCGAGAATTTTTCAAAAACACCAGGAAGAGCAAGACAACACGTGTTTTAAGAACACGAGAGTAAGGACACCAAAATCAAACACGCTTACTGCTAGTGTTTCTAACAATCTGTTATACATCAGGGCCCTGTTTCACGAAATTTTAACTTCAGATAAAATCCAATTTTTGTAGATACTTCAATTTTGATTGGCTAAGCACTAAAATCAATCTAATATTATCCAATCAAATTACTAAAATTGGGATCTTATCTTAGTTAAAATTTCGTGAAATAGGCCCCTGGAATATAAATTCTGGAAATAGAATCTATGAATACTGGATTCCTCCTTGTATTGTCCTATCTATAATATTTATAGTTTGTGTGTCTACTGTTTGTTTAGGGTTGGCGGCTACACTAGCTCGGACCGGGTGGCAACAAATAGGCTAGTTGGAGCTAGCCTTCCGGTTTCGGACTTACGGGTACAACGTGGACAGAGCCGGGTTATCCAATCTAGAAAAATGTTTACGTTTCGGCCATAAAGTTACACAACCGGCATTAGTGAGCGCTGCCATATTTAACCTAACAGTTTTGGCCGTCTAATATTTTATGTATCAGCCACGCTCATTCCGTAGAGGTTTCATACACATAGACGCGCAAAGTACTGAATAGAGTATAGTACTACCAATTTCATACATGTTTCCTACATTGGCTACTCAATTCGTAGAAGTTTCTTACATTGACTACCGTATAGCACACAATCCTGCACATTTCGTAGATGTTTCTTACACGTAGAATAAACTATACTGCTTATTCCAAGTAAGTTTCTTACATTAAACCTTGTAAATACCATTATGATAATAATATGTAAGTATTATGTAATATAACAATATAATATAATAACTTGCTTGAGCGCAACTCCACGGCCATTCATTACAACTTGGATGCTCATGAAGGCCTCTCACTCCCGGTCTCTCACCCAAACGTCCGTATCCCTATAATTATTGGATCTCTGTGATTCTTAGTCCAATCAGGACACATTAACTACATTCTATCTTATATTACTTAATTAAGATACTTGGCTCCATCGAAATATTCCTAGTCCTACTGCCATTATTAGTTCCTTCAGAACAATGCTAACCTTACAGAAGATACATGAGGTCCACCCAAACATCCGTAGTCCTATTGTAATTGGGTCTCTGTGTAATATTACTTTAATTTACAGAAGATACAATGGGCCCAAACAAAGATCCGAAGCCTTATTGCAATTAGGCTCCAGTGGGAATATTAGTCTCACTCAGACAACTCTATTCCTTCTCTATTATTGTTGAAACTGTTAAGTAATTCCCCATTCGGAATAGTATATTTATACGATTTAAAAGGAATATAATTCAGTAGATGAGCAGTTTAACCCTCCACTCGAAACCCACATATCTTTTGTCAGTAGCAAGTCAATCACATTGCTCAAGTTTCAACAACTTTATTGATTGATTAAATGAAGTTTGTTTAAAGCCTAAACGCTTCTGTAACACGATTATGTATCGTCGTTTGGTATCAATCAACCCTTGTATTAACACTTTACACGATTCGTTGTGAAGACTCACTGGCACCAAGAATAAAACACATCCATTTAACCAACAACATGACTATAGTTGAATTGTATTTGAAAAAAAAATTCCAACTCCATAGGGACAATGAATTAAAATGTAAATGATCCTCAGTAATGGTTTGTTTTCAGAAAAAGTCTTAAAACTGTCTGGGCAATTACGAGATTTTGGTCTTCTGATAATGTTAAAATGAGAAATTAAGACAAAAGACGATGTCAGGTCGATGAAGAGCCCTTGAGAATTCAATGTTGCGTTAGAAATTACAGGAAACGCTCGTTTTGATACTCAAAGTAACTGTAGTGTTTCATAAGGATAATCACGGTGACAAGAAACCTCTTGGACATATAACAATAGGAACGTAATTTGAACATTATCTTTTGTTAAAGCCCCAATAACACTCTTGTTGTAACTGAAAAATATGTCCCGATCTTCATTCTGGTCAACAAATCGTATTATTTTAGAATATTCCAATTAAATGATGATATAAATTTCATCTTAACACACCTAATTTAAAAAAATTGGAAAAATTCAACCAATTGATTTGAAAAGTCTAACGTAAACCTTTTCAAATGTGACTTGAACTCTAAAATATTTTCGAACCCTCTGGACAAATAAAATAGGTTGTAATGGATAATTTACACAACAGGTAGGACATTTACACATCTAGGACGTAGAATAAGGGTATTATTTATTTTCTGGAGCTACCAAGCCAGCAAGAATGTTATTGTCCCTTTAAAGATGCATTATGTAAAATCTAAATCTGCCTACTGCAGGTCTTTATTTTGGCTTTAAATGTTATATAAACTTCTATTTAGACATTTACGACATGCCTATAATCATCTCGCTAGACTATGGAATGGCTGAGATTTAAAAAGATTAAAACACCTGCCAGATATGTATAATCGGGACAGCCTCAACTATCAAGTACTAATACTACGATAATAATCTATCTATGCTAGGTCTTCAAACAGGAGGACCACGCGCGGGCTGTGTCATAAAGCCTGTCATTGAGTCAACTGGCGTGGTTTCGAATCCCCGGTTGTACTTGGCAAGGGGTGACTATAATATACGTTACATGAACTGTAGGCCAATAAATACTTATTTGCCCCGTGTTTCCCTAGGACCTACAGTTCAATTACAGTGTCAACGAAAATGGAATGAAAAGGTGTTTAACGTCCTACTGGGCTAATGAAGTCAGGCATACTCTTAAACAAGCATTATGCAAAAGGTAAATCTGCGTATTACAAGTCTTTCTTTATGCCGAAATGTTATCTAAATTATCAATTAGACATTAATTAACTTATCCAGACCATAATAAACTCTCGATGTCAAGGCTAGCCTTCGGTGTTGGCTGGATTAAATTCCTACATGCCGCTTAACGGCCATTGATAATTTTAAAAAAAAGTGGATAATTGAGACTATGCTGTTTATATTAACGATTTTAGTAATGTTGACCGAGGCTATGAGAAAATTCTTGGCTCATAGAGGATCAATTTGACTGAAATTTTCTGCAAATTACCTTTGCACTATCTAGTTTTGAACTATTATAGTGAGAACTGCTTTCTCTTTATCTTATCTCCCATAAAGTATCTTTAATTTTTTTAAGTGCACGACAACGTTTTTCAGCCAATCCAAACGACTACACGTTTCCCCTTGCACGACGCCGGGAAATCACTAACAACGGAAAATATGGTGCAAATATTTAAAATAGTAATTTATAACCAGGCACATCACGCAATTGCACCTTATTTCTAGACGATTCTCGATATTTTTAATGTTCACGTATACAATTATGTATTCCCTCCCGATTAAAATGACTCTCCAAGGAGTTTACAAGCCTGGTTGAATATTGCGTGTAATAATGTCGTGCTGAACTACAACTATGTAATGACATGCAATTAGCACAATATAAGCAAGTCATACGATATAAATGGATGTCTGAATCAGGTTTTATATAGTACACGCTGATGAAGCTGAAATGTATATTGAATTGAAAGCCTTTCCAGACTTGCAGAGTAGGTCAAGTACAAATCCTGTCTGAAATAGCGTTGGTAGATTTTAAGAGAGAACGGACTATAAACCGTATTAATGTCTGAATGGGAATCTACTACTGTTATATTGTCATAGTATTAGACCCTGTTGATCAAATGGGTCAACTTTTTATGGATATCTGTACTCCACAGTGGCGGACGAAGGATATTTAGTTAGGGAGAGGGGTCTAAAACATCTGAGTGTCTCCTAAACTAACACAAATCTCGAGCTTACACGTTTCATAAAACAGGGGAATTGGAATGTTCGGAGTGTTATTTTATATATTTTTTGATGGGGTGGGGGATACGTCTAGAGTATCCGCCACTGCTACTCCATATCGTGGATACAACATTTCAGTAGCCGGTGTGAAAGATGATATAGAAGTTGTGTATAGATATATAGGATATTGATGTTGAGTATAGATATATACAAAGTGCGTTCTCTTAAGATGGCAATCGACGTACAAGGGTCATTAATTTATATTCCAAAACGTTGTTGATCTCTGGTTGATCTCAAGGTGAGATGCAAGCTTTATCGAAGGTTCCAATAACGCCAATCGATTTGTATTTGGTAGTTTCCTGTCAGCAAGTAACCTTTTGTGATTCAAATTGCTGTAGACCATCGGTAATAACCATATGGAAATACTAAAATGGCAGAGATAGGTTTCGATTTTTAATCTTTATGCAGTTCAATCAAATAGCTAATTAACAATTCACCGAGACGTTTTATATAGAGACCATGGTGCTATTGAGTTCACAAAACCTTTTGGATGAAGACCGATTGCTCAGTGTGGGAGCTTGTTAGCAAGTTAATCATCCGACGTTTCACCAGCACTTCTCATAATTGATCAAAGCCATTGATGACATTAACCGCCGTGCACACCGGTTTCATAACCATGAATGTATGCTTAAATTACAACTTTTGATGAAACAATTTATAATTGAATTCTCGTTTGGAAATGTGAAGCGTTCAATGCATGTGAGAAGGCATATAATCAGTTCTTAAGAGATGCCGATAGACACTAGATTGTTTCTCTGATCCTAAAATCCACAAATCAGACACGATCTATGTTTATAAAGTTCAGCGATTCAGATGATGGAACACGCAATATGAAGATATGTTAAACCCGGTAACACAAAGATAACCCACAACCTTTTATTATTCAGAGACTGTGGACTCAAATACTACTTGAATTATGCATGAAGCTGCATACACAAGACTATAATGCCAAAGTTCGCTCCTCCATTGTTTTTATATAAAATACTCAAAGAATCATTTATCAAGTTTCTCTGCTTGGCTGGATTAAATTTGGTTTCTAATATAAAGATTGCAATATGGATGTCTCAAAACATTTGGTATAAAAAACATTAAACGATTCGCTGTATATAATTCATTAACTTTATATTTTCTCTACGTACCAGTTCTTGTCTAGACTCTTCAGAAACCGTTATAACTTTATTAATGTTCATCAAAAGCAAAGGGGTTCTGTGAGGAAAAAATCGATTTTTCTCAACAATGGTCTACCAACATGCTTTTTAAGCTATGAAATGACAGTCGAAAATGATTATTGACTGTTTCGGCTAGACAGTTGAGAATTTTGACAAGAAGTGAAGCATAATTAAGTTGCTATTACAAATAGAAAATCGACAGTATTTACCTCGGGTCGGGCACTGGTTAAGTGTTGAAATAAACCGTGTCAAACAAACATGCAAAACGTCTAATATGGCTAGAAACGCAGTAATTGGTTTATTTGCTTGCCATGTTTTACAGACTAAGCATCGCGACGCTAATGTTACTTAAAAGTACTTACAATTAATTAGGTATTGTAAAGCTGAACCTGAACGCATTCTTAATCTGCCATTGGCCTGTTATCAACATGATGTCGAAACTTAATTTCTTTTTAAGTTTTGAGTTGTCCTGACAATTTCCTCTGGTCAGTGTACCTTAGGTACAGTGAACTGTTCCCTGGTTAATTTGACATGTTTCATATGGACTTTCTAACAACGAAATATCCACAAGCACATAGAGTGTCAACCAAGAGTTAGATTAATGTTCAGGTCACAAAAGTTAAGTCAGTTTTCTCTTTGAGTACCAAATAAATATTCCCAAATATGAAGCTGGCGTTTGTTTACACGACGTTACACAACAATCAAAGGATTTAAGCAATAGCAACCATACTTTACATGTGAACCTTTTGCACGGTCAGTAACAGCAAGATGTATAACAAAAGATAATGAAGTTTTACTGGACACATACAGCTTGCACTAATATAATATGTAATATTTATACTAGACAACTTACATGGAAAATACTAGTGATTAATTAGATCTTTATGATCAATATCTGAAAGAATCGCACTTAAAATGACCCTGATTAATGACAATATCAAATATTTTAGTATCAGCCCAACCAATGAAAATGTAGTTGTTTATTAATATAATAGCAGTTTATTAATATAATAGCAATGCAAGAAAAAAATATATCGTTTGAGTTTAAATATGTTATGTGAAACCCCATGCTTTGATCAACAGCAATTTAATTTCTTTGCTACCCATAACCAATCATATCTATCATTTTAATTCCTATTTCCTGATATACATGACTCTTTAGATGATGATGACATTTTGTTGCTTGGTGAAAAATCTGGTGAAATAAATTTAAAGAGAAACGCTATAAAAAATACTTTAGACAAAAATTATACAAGATGTTTTGAGATTGTCGTCTTTAATTCGTTTTTAAAATGTTTACAAACCATGAGCAATGACATGCCATATAATTATACACCGAAAGAAAGCATTTTGTAAACAACATGAAGCATAATCCTGGAAGAAATGGGACGTTTTTTCTAAGACTAGCGAAGCTAAACATTGTTATTTCTCTTCAGGAACCTTTGTTCGCTGTGATCTAACTGTGTCTGCCGTGTAAGTAATATGCTCATTGACATCACACGAAAAATCCCAAGAGAATACTTCTAAGAGCTTTAATCCCGTTAGATTTGTACTTTTTCAGAAAGTGTTTCTAGTTTTCCATCAATATCATAGCAATTATTTTAGATTTTATATATTATATATATATATGTGTGAAAATGATATTAACGGTATTAATGCCGCTTTATGTTATACTTCAAACCTATATTTAGAATTTTCCTTCTGTATTTATTTTTGTGTATGTCTACTATTTTCGTATTTCTTTGAATCGCTGCTGTACATATTTGTATTTTATTTTGTAAACATACATTATGCAAGAGCAAAATCTTCCAAATGTAGATCAACTCTCGATGTCAAGGCTGGCCTGCGATATTTGTTGGATTATAGATCGATGTACGGCAAAACTCTCCTTCGTGATTAACGATTAAATGGATAATCGAGACTGCTTGTTTTGTCTTACCGACTTTAGTAATGATGATCGAGGCTAAGCGGAACATTCATTCCCTTAGTTTTCGTTTCATTTTGGATCAATTTGACTGAAATTTTCAGCAGATTGCCTTTACATTAACTAGTTTTTAACTATTATAGTGAGAACTGATAATCTCCCATAATGCATCTTAACAGTGGGCCCCAGACCCACGTACAAGAATAGACTATTTATGTATATAAACGGTCACAATTTCAAAGCAAAAAGACAGATGCAACGATTTGAACGTCTCTCTTAAAAGTATAATCTGGCTATGGCAGATAGTTAATGCATGCTATTTAAATTCATGTGCATACCTTGATAACTTTCAGAAACAATAAACATTGATTTATATAATTGCTCTCAAGATTGGCCGAAGTTTTAATATCTAATGTATTTCCTTTGACTGAAATAACCGTAAATAAATTAACTTCTCTTCTCGAATTCCAACTGCCAAGCGATCTTTCATATACATGTCAATGTATACAAAGGGATATTTCAAATAAAGTATACTACAAACGGGAATTAACGTCTTACTGTTCTACTCTGACCACCATAGAGTGTGCATTGAGGGAAATGTTTTATGCCTGGGCAGCGACACTAGGGCATACCTTTATATTGAATTCGAACAACCACGCGATCTTTACGCCAATCTATACACGGGACTATTTCAAATAAGGTATACTATAAATATATAGCAAAGCTACAACTTTTAAAGGAACAAGTGGAAAGTAACGTCCATTAATTGCTACATTCGGTTATGTCGAAGGAAGTGAAAAAGTTCTCATCAGTTACCAGGAACTAACTCGCACTGGAAACACTGCCCGTTTAGCAACTTGGGTGGCAATGTCTCTACCTTCCTCTATGCTAATCAAGACAAACAAGCAGCACGGCTTATGAATAATATCTAGATTAATATCACTGATATTGCAGAAGCAAGATTAATCTCCTATTTAAAACGGTTTACCCCGAAATCATATTACCCATTTAAAGTTTCGCTTTTGTAGTTCTGAATACACTTTTACAATTAGTAATACGAAGCTTCCTTGAAATATGAGATCGCGTTCAATAAATCCCATATTCAAATATTAAAACAACGATTAATAAAAACATTAATATGCATAAGTATGCCAAAGATCGTTTTGAGCCGGGTTCCTACAGGATTACATTAATTACTAGTAGATTAAACTGATATTGGAACGTGTACAAGCATTAGAAAACCCTAATTAAAAGAACGCGCAATTATTCAATCAATTTGCGTGAAACAATAGTCATATTGCCCTATGCCCGAAACACAACTCAATCGTGTAATTGATTTGACAGCAAATTCTTATTCACCGCACGTTGCAATATTAAATGTAATTTTATGCGCTCGTTTTAAAAGCATGGTTTTTCAACTTTGCCATGGTTATTTCCGGCACCTTAAAAGATAGGCTGGCACTGCCAGCACTGCCAGGCAGGATACGCCCACATTTTCGAGAGATGGACAGAGAACAAGCAATACCGAAAGTGATTTTTCCTACATCTTTAAGTCCTGTATTTCATACTGTATTGGGAGCAGCCATTTAGTTGGTCAGTTCCAGTCTGATATTAATGAAATTCGAAACCGACAATGATTATGGTGTGACGGTACACAACCTAGAAATGTGACTTTTCATCAAAATCGGATAAGAATTGTGACCTGTAGAGAGTCCACAACCATGATATACCATATTTTTACACTATTCGCGTACAAACGGCGACCATTTCGTCCGGCAATTTTGGTACGATTTTCACGAAATTAGAACTCAACCTTCCTCATCAAAATCGAATTAAAATTGTGACCTATACAGGGTCCACAACCATGATATATCATTTTTTTAACAGTATTGTCTGTCAAATTTGGTCCGATTTTCCCGAAATTCAAACTCAACCTTCCCTACAGTGTGACGGTGATATAATCAAACGTTTTTTTAAATTGGATAATAATTGGGACCTCCAGAGGGACCACAAGCTAAAGAAAGGGGGATTTTGCGTATAACCAGGGGCCATAATTCAGGAAGTTACGATCCGATTTGCGCAAATGTCGAAAAGAACCAAGATCTTTGGGTTATAACCATGAATTTCAAGTTTCATCAAAATCGAATTAAAATTGTGACCTTTACAGGGTCCACAACCTTGATATACCATTTTTTAACAGTATTCGCGTACAAACGGCGGCCATTTTGTAAGGCAATTTTGGTCTGATTTTCCCGAAATTCGAACTCGACCTTCCTTACGGTGTAACGGTAATATAATCAAATGTTTTTTTTTAAATCGGATAATAATTGTGACCTCCAAGCTAAAAAAAAAGGCGATTTTGCTTATAATCAGGGGCCATAATTCAGGAAGTTCTGATCCGATATGCGCAAATATCGAAAGGAAGCAAGATCTTTGGGTTATAACCATGAATTTCAAGTTTCATCAAAATCGAATCAAAATTGTGACCTTCACAGGGTCCACAACCTTGATATACCATTTTTTAACAGTATTCGAGTACAAACGGCGGCCATTTTGTATAGCAATTTTCGTCCGATTTTCCCGAAATTCGAACTCAACCTACCTTAGGGTGTAACGGTGATATAATCAAACGATTATTTAAATCGAATAATAATTGTGACCTCCAAGCTAAAAAAAAGGCGATTTTGCGTATAATCAGGGGCCATAATTCAGGAAGTTACGATCCGATATGCGCAAATATCAAAAGGAAGCAAGATCTTTGGGTTATAACCATGAATTTCAAGTTTGATCAAAATCAAATCAAAATTGTGACCTCCACAGGGTCCACAACCTTGATATATCATTTTTTAACAGTATTCGCGTACAAACGGCGGCCATTTTGTATGGCAATTTTCGTCCGATTTTCCCGAAATTCGAACTCAACCTTCCTTAGGGTGTAACGGTGATATAATCAAACGGTTTTTTAAATCGAATAATAATTGTGACCTCCAGAGGGACCACAAGCTAAAAAGGGTGATTTTTCGGACAATCAGGGGCCATAATTCAGGAAATTACATTCCGATAGCCGCAAATATCGAAAGGAACCAAGATCTTTGGGTTACAAACATGCATGTCAAGTTTCATCAAAATCGGTTCAAAATTGTGACCTCTATAGGGTCCACAAGCTAAAAACGTGATTTTTCGTACAATCAGGGGCCATAATCCATGAAGTTTTGATCCGATACATGCCAATATCGAAAGCAGCCGAGATCTTTTGGGGATAAACCTATATTTCAAGTTTCGTCAAAATCGGATAAGAATTGTGACCTGTAGAGAGTCCACAAACAAATTGTGGACGGACGGACGGACGGACGTCCGGACGGACAGGGGCGACGACATAATACGTCCACATGAAAATGTGGGCGTATAAAAATGGGGGTGGGGTAACATCTCGGACATTGTGAGACCGAACCCATCTACTTCATGCTTCAGAAATAAATCTCTGTCCTGAATGACCGCCATATCCAAAATTTAGTATTATATGGTTTTGTATAATGGTTTTTCTCCGTTTCAGATTTTATGGTGAATACATGACTCAAAGACTAAATAAACTTATTCAAATTCCATTAAATGGAAGCGGAATATATAATTCTAAAAATTCTTCAAGTATACTTGAATGTTTTCGAATGAAATCGTCGAGTAGGAGTTAAAATGTCGGTCAACTAGCTTAGTGTCTGTTCTCAAGCGGGGTTAACTGTCGAAGACATGCCTAAGTTAAGTATGTGAACACACCTTGTCCTCACTATTAACACGGACAAAAGAATTTTGCCCACATTCTGTTCTTGGAATTCGAATAATGAACGTCTTCTTTTTTTAAAAATTCCAAACCGGACGAATAAAATTCTGGCAATTGGCACCCTCCGGCAAGTTCATTTCCATCACCTTAAACTACCGTTTCCACATTATGTCATGCTTAATGGATGTGTTTTAGATGAAACTTTAATAGCTAGCTGCTTAATAGTTTGGTTTTGACCTCAACATTTTAATTTTGAAACGAGGATAATATAATTCAATCTACAGATACCGGTAGACATAAAATATTCAGTGGGAAACACCGTGAATATTCTATCAAATTAAAACACGCAATGATTTTAATCAAATTAATTTAATAATATTAAAGAAGCGATATGTTTGACAAGGTTTTATAGCTATACGTTCGTTAAGTCTAACTTCGTGGATTGTCTCCAGGTTCTCCGGTTTCCCCCCACAGCTAAAGACCCCTACGAAATAAAATTAAACCAAATGTTAGTCCCGAAATGACCTAGTTTGTGTTGAGTGGACATTAAACCCCATTTTATTTTATCTCCCATGCGCTTAGTAGCTGCTGGAAAGAGCTCTGTCAAGTTTTCTCAATTTGTACTAAATTGGAATAATATTTCTGTGTGAAAATTTCATTACAACTTTTTGTGTTATCAAGGATCATAGTTGATGCAGTTTTGTCTAAATTTGTATTGTGTATTTTGTGTATTTTGAACAAAATCAAAGTGTTAGACAGAGAGGGATGAACGTTACTCACCTCTAACTTTGTCTATGGCCAAAATCTACACTGTTAATGAACTCAAATCACTTAACACCAACTGTGAGTACACTTTATTGGATAAAGATGTAAGGGTTATCAACTGAGACAGAGGGGTTCAAGTTAGATGAACACCCAAGCTCGTGCAAAATTGTACACTGAGAACGCGCAGCGTTCGAAGTGTTCAATGCACGGGCGCGGGTGTTTATCTAACTTGACCCCGAGGTCAAGGTTGATAACTGACTTACACACTGGATTCTTTGTGTAAGAAGTTGAACGAGTGAATGAAAATGGACGAATACGAGAGAGACGCATTATTATCACAGACCCTTTATCACACACAATTGTTTTACCAATTCGTCTATAACAGGTATCAATATGCTTTATTTTGCACGTCATATATTGTTGTTTACTGAGCAAATTGGGGAGTGGGTAAATAACTGAATATGTGTATACCGGTTTATTTACGATGCATAGAAATCAGATTATTCAAATGTCAGGTTTTTGAAAAACAATTTTAAGAAAGTTGGATTGGTATATGGATAAATGTCTGAATGTTAGCGCTTGCGCGTTGTGTCATAAGGTCTGCCATTCAGTCAACTGGTGTGGTTTCGATTCCTCGGTGGTACGTGACAAGGTGTAGGGCCTCCGGTTTCCTCCGGCTGCTAAAGACCCCTACGTCGAGTGAACGTTAAATCCCATTTCTCTCTCTCCTTAACGACAAAAGAAAAAATATGCAACACCCCTTATTCACTGTAATATTTATTTTGTGCGAATGGGGTATGCTGCATTGGCTGGAATACGTTTTACATTCGCGAATTGTCAGCCACAAACTATCCATGTGCAAAAAAAAAATATGTGTGATGATGTAGGATTGGTATTTTACAAGCTGACAATTATCTAAAAAAAAATGTCCAAACAGAAATTTATCCCAATTCGCTAGGTTTCGCGCATTTGTTTCCTATACTGTTGGTTGCGTTTTCTAGCTAATGATATTATTTCACAATCTACTGTGAAAAAATATTTATTTGTCGTTTTAACTACATGTACATGTAATTATCTTTTTAAAATTAACACGGTGTTTCTTGTTATTGCTAATACACAGTGCACGCACGAAAATGCGCGGTTGTCTGTTTTGACAATCACCGGGTTAGTATGTTGGGGTGTTCATTTATATGAACACCCACTTTTCCTCAAATGATCACCTGTGTACGTGCTAAAACAACACGATACAGGTTGGTCAGTAACTTGAACTCCCGAGTGGGAACAAAGGGTCCAGTGTGTAATTATTGTTAAAGCTGAGACATTTTGGTATATGTGCTTTTAAAAAAGTTAGAAGAGGAAAGAGGGCAGGAAGGAAAGCTAAAACTATAACATGGCAGTCGTCTCTAACAAAATCTAAAAAATCTATGGATATAAAATCTGTTTCTACATCAAAACACCCAAAATTGAATTTCTGTGTTCTAAATATAAGATCAATTAATGAAAAATGTACATATCTAACAGAATACTTGACCGATAAAGACTGTGACATCGCCCTGTTAACTGAAACATGGCTGAACAATAAGACTTCAGGACCCGTTAGAAGTGAATTAAAGTCTCTTGGTTTCCACCTCGAATGTGTCTCCAGACCTGGAAGAGGTGGGGGAGTAGGAATCTTACACAAACCAGAATATGCTGTATCTGTATTACACACGAACAAATTTGGATCATTTGAGCACATCGAAACTACTGTACAATCCAAAAGCTTAACTTATCGTGTCGTTGTAATCTACCGACCACCGATAAGCAGCAAGTCTGCGAAAAAAACTTCTCATTTTTTCTCTGATTTTTCTGACTATTTCGGGTCCCTTGTTCTAAAGAGTGGTAAACTTGTCATTTGCGGGGATTTTAATTTTCATGTTGATAATCCAAATGATTATGCCTCCATCAAATTTAAGGATACCATAGACACACTCGGTCTCACCCAACATGTTAACCAGCGAACTCACTCAAAAGGTCATACATTAGACTTAGTATTAACCAGAACTGAAGAATTAAGTATTTCCAATATTCAAATTTTTGATTCATGACCATTATGCCATACATTTCAGCTTACCGTTCACGAATATTCAACATGAATTACCCAAACGTTTTGTCAAGCCACGCAAACCAGTCAATGCTGAAATGTTCTCAAAACACATCACGGAGAGTCCACTACAGTCGTCTCTCGAAAAGTTATCATGTGATGCAATTATTAATTTATATAACAGTCAATTAAAGCATATATACAATTATAACGCCCCAGAACGGAACCGAGCTGTGATTGTAAAACCACAATACCCATGGTTCGATGGCACCATCAGGGATGCTAGAAGGATCAGGCGTAAGGCTGAAATGAGATGGACCAGAACTAAACTGGAAATACACAAATATTTTCAACAGAATCGAAAAGAGTGGTCAAACTTGTGGATGCAAAAAAGCGTGACTTCTACCACAAACGAATCCACGAATGCAACAAAGACCACAAGAAGATATTCTCTATCACCAATAAATTATTGGATAGGCAAAAGTTCAGCGAGACCCTCCCAACACATAATTCTGTCAACGAACTTGCAGACAGGTTTGTACACTACTTCAAGGACAAAATTCTGAAGATAAGGACTGATATCATGGAGGTTCAAGCTTCTATGACACTATCAGTGCCTACTTACAGAATCACTACAGCAAATCTATGGAATAATTTCCACACCTATACAAACGAATCTCTTCTTAAGATAATCCAGGAAACTAAATCAAAATCTTGCGAGTTGGATCCAGCACCAACCACTCTTGTCAAAGATAACATTCATCTTCTTCTTCCAGTTCTCTGTGGCATTGTTAATAGTTCCTTACAGGAAGGGGTGTTCCCTCAAGAACTGAGCAAAGCCCTCATTCGACCACTTCTCAAGAAACAGAACCTTGATCGTGATATAATGAAAAATTACAGGCCTGTCAGTAACCTCAGCTACCTTTCAAAACTGATAGAGAAATGTGTACTTAATCAACTATCAAAACACATGGAATCCAACAACCTAACAAACATCTTACAGTCCGCATACAAACGTTTTCACAGCACCGAGACAGCTTTAATCAAAATAACTATTGATATATACCGAACTATTGATGATCAAAAATGTATTTTGCTGATACTTTTGGACCTTTCGGCTGCCTTTGATACTCTCGATGTCGAAGACCTTCTCCAAGCTCTGCAGGAAGAAATAGGGGCTAGAGGCACTGTTTTAAGCTGGTTCCGAGCATACCTAGAAAACAGACAACAATGTGTCAAGATCGACAACGTCAAATCTCTTAAGGTCCCTATGGTGTGTGGTGTCCCCCAAGGGTCAGTTCTAGGCCCTGTATTGTTCATTATCTTCACCCGACCATTAACTAAAATTGCTGAAAAGTTTGGTCTTAGTATTCACTTGTATGCTGATGACACACAGATATATGCATCCTTCAATCAACTATCCACTAATTCAGCTTTAACTAATATTGAAAACTGTCTGGAAGAAATCAGGTTATGGATGACATCACACTTTCTGAAACTAAATCCTGAAAAAACCGAGTATCTGGTAATTGGAACAAAACAACAACTTAGTAGGTTCTCAATACCAACTCTTAAATTTCAACACGAATGTCTTGCTCAGTCTCCAGAAGCCAAAAACATTGGCGCAGTTCTAGATTCCACCATGTCCTTTAGCTCCCACATCAAATCTGTTTGCTCCTCTTCCTATTTCCATCTTTACAGAATTAACAAAATAAAGAAATACCTAAATGCTGAGAGCACAGAACTCCTCATTCATTCATTCATTACAAATAAACTAGACTATCATAATGCCTTATTTTTTGGCCTTCCGAATTATCAAATTCAGCACCTTCAACGAATTCAAAATGCTGCCGCCAGAGTTTTGACAAGGACAAAAAAATTAGACCACATCACCCCGATTCTGGAAAATCTCCACTGGCTCCCAGTTCAACAACGTATCAAGTTCAAAATATTACTGTTGACTTTCAAGGCGTTACATGATCAATCACCAAAATATATCAAAGACCTGATTACCCCATATAAATCCACAAGAACCCTTAGATCCACAGATAAACAATTTCTGTATCAACCATCAGTGAATCTTGAAATAGCAAAAAGATCTTTCTCGTTCTCTGCTCCTATGTTATGGAATTCGCTGCCTTACAACATTAGAACTATTAACTCACTAGATGCATTTAAATCCCAGCTAAAGTCGTTCCTGTTTACAGAGGCGTTTCCGTAGTTCAATTGAGAAATCTTGAAAAGCGCAATAGAAACTTTAATTTTAGTATTATCGCGCTATATAAATAGAGGATTATTATTATTATTATTATTTCTCTCTATGTTCCTTCAGTGACATTCTGCTAGATGCGCTCCGAATGAATTTACCCAAAGCAAAATACCAAACCCCCAGACCTATCTGATCACCATGTGTTATGGTGACGGGGATAGAATTCAGATACCAGCAGATCAAGTGAATACTTCCTTTGTGGCAAATTTGGTATTTCAACATAGATCAAACGATATCTCCCAAGAAGCTAACCTCCCGATGACGTTGATTATTGAATCATTGGATTTGTAAACGGATTGGAATTGGGCCCTGTTTATTAAACGAAAAGCACCTCATCGAAACGTCGTTACCAAAAGAACTCACAAGGAACTTCTATAATGAGTCCATGTGTTAACGCATTTTTTACTCGAAATATATGCGTTCGCATACACCAAGCGGACTTAGGTAATAATGTCAGGTTTAATACGATCGTAAAATTCGATTGGTAATGGCACATTTTGACTGCATTGACAATCTAAACTGACAAGTGTTTATTTCAAAATTTCCAAGTTTTCACAATACCCGTCAAATGGTTTCCCTAGATACCAGACAGTAGGAACTGGTTCATTAACAATATGAAAGGTAGACGACGTGCCCTTTCCTGCTACAGGTTTCAAATTTTCTAAAAAAAAAAAATATTTGTAAAACTATTAGCTTTTGAAGATTCGTAAGTCTGCATTGTGTGATTATTACTTCTATTTCAGACGGACTTCAAAACGAATTATCCGCTCTAAATGTCAGGGGACTGTGATATTATTTTCATTTATCAAAATAACAATAAAAGTGTCAGGTCGTCAAAATCATCTGTTATCATGTAGTGTATACCGGATGGCATTTCATAAAATATATATTAATAAATAACAAAAGGATGGTTATTACTGAAAAGTTAACGGTGCAGAAAGTGCCATAAATCATTTTATGAAAATGACTAATATTTCTAATTGCTATTTATTGTTCGCCAACACCAAAAAGGGATTAAAATATACGTTAAAGAAGATACAGCCACATCTGGAGCTCGAGGTGGTAAATAAATAAATTAATTACATATAAAGCATTGACCTGTTTTAATTTACCGGGTTCATTGTGTCCTATATCTCAGTGCCAAACATTACTTAAGTCATTATTCGCCAAATAAATTGAAATGAAAAGGGGTTAAACGTCCTACTATTCTGCTCTTAACTGGGCAAATGAAGACGGGCATACGCCATACAGTTTGCTATGGAAATTCTGCCCAGGCAGCGAATTCTATTTGCCTAGGGATCTTTTACGTGCACACCAAAGTGTACACGTGACCTCGATTTTTCGTCCCACCCGAACTACTAGACATCTGTCCTTGCCAGACTCTCCATCCTGCATCACTGACAAGAGGAAACCACGCCCGGAAATCTGGATGAACTTTCTCGACCAACGCAGGGATCGAACATCCGACCTACACAAATGGCCCCAATCATCAAATTTGCGAGCCAGCGTCTATCCCACGTAACCAAATTGGCCATAATCATCAAATTTTAATGTATTTTTTGGATAATTTTTAATTGTTCACGGAATAATCTACACTTCCAAGTACTTTTATTCATTATCTAAGACAACATATCCACAGTAGATAATCCCCAAGGCTTGGATTCAATTAATTATATCGAATATTTAAGGTGGCGCTAGTTTGATTTCACCATCCATCCATATCGTATACACAAGGAATAACGCCTCGTTGAAAATCCCTCAAATGACGGCCACTGACTTAATTTGAAGAACGTGATCCAATATATCGAGAAATTACAGAACTTCAGAAGTTAAATTTAAATATATAACGTACTAAAAACATTTATATATTGGCATTAACATTTTATGTCCGTTAAATGTGCCCATTTATGTCATATACGCCGTTTTTGGAAAATGTAAAGAATGGGAAAAAATCATGTAGATGATAGCAGCATGGCCCTGGGGTTACGATTGCGTTCGATCATTTGGGATACTGGAGATTATGGCACCAATGTTATTGACTTGACACAAGCACGATCAGCCTTACTGTAAATAGAAAATGCAATCTAACAAAGATCGAGGAGAACCATTCGTCGCATTCGTTAGTCTACTATTAATTTGTGCAGGTTGGCAAAATTGGTTTCGTCTCACCATACAGTACACCGAAGTCGAAAACCAGAAAGACAAATACAAGGACATTGCACAGAAGGTTAACGATCCAAACCAATGCCATTTTCCGAGTCAACCATCTCAGTTCTTTTTTTCCAGGGGATGATAATAAATATGATGGAATACTGTACATACTAAAGTACAACACAATTTGATCACTTTTATGCTAAGTAAACCGAGGTTTGTATAAAGAATAAACATCTCGAAATAGCACCTTTGCACATGTAATCACTGGACATACAAAACACCATGTCAGTCTCAAAAGGATTAACGTATTGCATCCACGAGCAAAACGACCTCTTGCATATTTATGTTTATGTATAATTGAACGTGATTCATGTCTTTGGGTGGTCGGGTTCTAAATGATTATTAAATTTGGACTCAATGCTTTCCCCACTCCCTGTGAACGGTGTGAATATGCAGGTCAGACAGCAAGGGCCGCCCGTAGATCTTTTAGACACATCCCCATCCCCCTTATTTATGTTCAACAATCTTTATTTCTTAATAACGGGAATACAGATCCTAATAAATGTTGCATTCCAAACAAATATAACATTAGATATCGTTGTTTTTCGGAATCTGCCAAACATCTATTGAACTATTTGTCTGTTGTGATATACCCATAACGTTCCTTAAACGGAACAGGTTCGATTATACTAATTGTCTGACCCAAACAAGAACCACGTTCTCCCTATATACTCATTTTATTTTTAGCACTACTCTTTTTAAGTGATATATTTAATCGAGTTTCATATCAAGGTCTTTTGGTCAGAGGACAAGAGGGATATCATTGAATCTGCAGTCAGTCTCGTTGGAAGGCTAATTATGCGTAGACGGTTCGGCCAAGTCCCCGGAGATCATCTCACTACCTAGTAGTAGCATTATGCCAGACTCTGTAGACGGCTCATGACCTGAGCTATATGATATACACCACAGACGATGAGTTATGATATTAATATCTAACTAATATCTATATATTATGACAGTTTAATGATTGGCTGAACAAGGGATATTAACTCCGCACAGACAGCACATCATCATAATATCATGATATGATAGACAACGTCAGCTCATTATACAACATAAAACGGTAACGACCAACTATAAGCTTGTCCGGTATGTTGGTCCACAGATTGTCAGTTCGTGTTTCTACAATATTTGTATTATGTCTGACCTATGGCGATAGACCGTCGTATGATTCGTGCTATAAATACTCTGCAAAGATCAGAACCGGTTCAAATCAAAACCAATCTCAATAGAAGTCTGTAATGTTAAGACGAAAATCAAAACTAATCTTTGTAGAAGGTTTCACAACCATGTTACTATCCAGAACTAGACTGTGAAAAGGTCGAACTTGGATTTAAAATTTACTTTAAATGCACTGATCTTTCATAATTTCATGGAAATAGGCTTGACTTTACAGTTACATGTACAGTACAGATTCGGCAGGAAATCCTTTGATTCTGTTTCTTACGTGAATTCTCCTTGGAAAAGTTATTATTTATTTAACCATGCTCCTCGTCAGTCCAGGATATTAACCATCCACGGGCATTGAAATTGACAAGGGTTGGAAATATTAATGTAGGCAAGGAATTTCAATGGAAAATAATACTCCAAACCAAATCGAACCAGCCCTTCTGTTCAGAACCCTTTAATGTCAGACAGATCCAAGTCTTAAAGCATGCAAGACTGATGTCTAAAGCCAAGATTATTTCATCACCAAGAGCTATACCGGATTTCAGATAATTTTACCACATCACGAGGAAACCAAATTAGATTAATGAAACTATTATACCAAATGCTGAATTTTAAAAAAAATGAAGATGTCGTTAAACAATTCCCGACACGCACAGTGGGCATTATTTGTCGCCTTCATAATTGTCACTTGCCCCTGGAGAAAAGACTAAAAAAGTGATGCCAGCATAATATAGTAATTAAATACTTTTTAGGATACCATGTCGAAATACATTCTCCAATTTCACTTAAGGCAACTGTAAAAAAATGCTTCTGCATATGCATGTAATCGATTTGAAATTAATGATCAAAATGTTTGAAAAACATTGCCCAGCGGGAGTATTCAATTATAAGTTAAAATATTTCTGTGGCTAATTCAATTCCTCTGCGTGTCGTTTTGGGAAATCTTTTGAAAATGCAATGTCCTATTTTAATCACCAAGGTTATGTTAATTTTTTTGTACCACGCCAATCAAATACTAACAACAAATAATAGTTTAAAACCTCGGCACCCTCATCTCTGGCAATCTGGTAAAATGAATAGAAGTTGATTGCATGGAATTTCTCCAGAGAGATCGGTCCAATAGCCTTTCAATATCATTACATTAGATAGCGTCGCCACGGGGCTTTGTCCTGATAATACTAGCACATGAATGTTAATCTGAAATACTTGAATTCCCTTAGTTGGTGTGGAATGATATGAATTCAGATTTTTTAAAATTACATCCCGTTGGACAATCTGGTAATCTGCTGCTACATGCCTTTGAAGAAGACAAAACAGATAAGCTAAAAACTCTTTCACGAGTCACTGTAGGGTGGCGATAGGTTGAACCTTAGCAATAAAACATCCAACGGAGATAATGAATCGACTAGTTTGGAAGTCTTTGATTTAGTCACAGCGAAGATTTTATTGAGCTTTAAGACTTCAAAGAGCTGTATTGTGAAATAAAATTTTGATTTGTTTTAATAATACAAGAACAAACATTATGAGAACGCTCAAAGTTCAAAGTGACAACCATGAATTTTAGCACACTAATAAAAAAAGATGCATTAGCTATGTCAAATGTTCAAATATTGGATGGACTAGAAAACATAACCGACTGCCGCGACTATTTATAACGCCGCGGAGAGAAAAGTTGGGCATGGATTTCAGAAGCGAAGTTACTGAATGTTAGATATTCTACTGAAAAGTACAACTTAATATACACTACAATGTACACAACAGTGGAGACTGCTTAGTTAAGGCGGGGATTTCAAGAAACGTGAATATTAGAAAATATAATGAAAAACTACGACTAACCTCAGGCAAAACATTTAAACAACTTTTAAACCATGTTTTACATACCCACCCCTGCGATTGTTCCTTGGGTAAACGGTAGCATGTTCAATCGGTACATCAAACGTAACGGATACGCGCGTTAATTCGATAATAGGAACTTATTGCGCCTCAACTGATGGCCAACAGACCACCTTAATTGTATCAATAATGGAATTTATCCTAAATAATGTATTTAAATTGTAATGTGAAGGATTGATTGTCGTTTGACAGACTCTCGTTTTATGGCTTCATGTCCTCCATAAATCATTGAAGAAATCGAGTAATTCTCCGTTTTTGTAATCCAATTTGTAAGTAGAGGCAGGATCACTTTATCCGCTATCATTATTTATTATACAAAAAGATCCCGTTATTTATTATTATCGGCTGGAACAATTTTTTAAAAAAAACCTTATAATTCTTAATAAGGGCATGTATTTGGGAATATTTTAAATGGAATACACTATATTGCTTGGAGGTAATAGTACATATAGTAATAGGCGGTGAGGCAAAAATTGGAAGAACAGTATGTAGTGGGGTAGGTTCATAATTGACCGTTGTGGGTATAAAAAAACCCGGTTAATAGTTTTATTCTCGACGAGACCAAAATTAAAATATACCGCATAACACTTTATAAGAGGAATGTGGGTTTACGTTTTTGAAATTTATTCGGATTTACGCGTTATGGATACGCGTATTGCAAACTGATTAATGTTACCCGGTAAAATGCGATTAGACCGAATTGGAAAAACGGTGTGGAGTGGGACAAATGTACAAGCTAACAGCATGATAATACCAATCGTGTGTATAATTTTTAAAAATTCGATGTAGGGGTGTATCTGGATATACTTTGTATGGAATACGCGAATGGCTTTGTATTATTGGAGGAACGGACTGGGCAGGATAAATAATCAAGATACTTTTAAGCTGAAACCGGGATAATTGAGAAGGGTACACTGTTGGGACATCCACAACTAAAAATACGGCAATACAAGTCGGGGATACCTTTAAGGTCACAGACTTTTAATGACAACTGCACAACATTAATAAGATGATGGTAAAATGCGATATCGATTAGGTTTAGCACCATATATCCCAGACAACAGATTTAATGTATCTACCATTTTAACATCTATTGTCCCACTGATCTGTCCACATGCCCTGTCTGATATTTTTACTGTTGCTCATTTTTATTAATTACCTCGTAAATCGCATAGTGGGTTTTAAAAACCGCAATCGCTTGTTATACATATTAATTTTCGGGGAAAACGCAGCAGTAAACGCCGAATAACAGACAGAATGAAGTTATCCACATTATTTAGCCCCGGAATTCTGTAAATTAATGAATAAAATGGGGTTTAACGTCCTACTTGTCTGCAACAAGAAGAAAAATTTGTCCTGACTAATTGAATTAAAAATATCAAAAGGTCTTTTGCGTGCTCGCCAACGTGCACACGGGTTTTCATCGCACCCGACTGACTGATCACGGTTCCTTGTCAGGTCTTAGTCCTAGTACACCACTAACAACGGGGAACCACACATGGGAATCTTGGGGAACTTTCCTGGCCTACACCAGGTTGAAATCTTGGTTGGTTAGCGAGCGTCTTATCCACCGACTAACAGCGGCTCCCTGGAATGAATTCAACAACTGCTAGAACTATGAACTAACTCACTGCTAAATATTCCGAATGGCGGTCTCCCATGAAGCTAGCACATGGTGACCGATGCTTCATTGGAAAACAATTTAGTGGACATCCGACACCAGGGCGGTCACCGATGCACATCCAGATAAATTACCAACTGCTCATATAGTGGGTGACACGTGGCTTGATTTATATCAATGGAAAGCAATATTCGTATCAAATACATCAAACAGGGTAATTTGTATCAGTTTACGGTAATGCTATTTAGGTTTATTGTGGTATAATTAAGTTGGGCAAAAACACGCAGAAATCGCGTGGCATACCGTGACAATTGACAACACTAACTGATAAAATAACTAATTGCCATTGGTTAAAAAAGGTGAAATATGTTTCAATTACTACTTTTGGAGTGTCGAGTGATATAATTGGTCATCCATATGTCAACGATAGCCCGGAAACCATATCAATTCAGATGCCATTTCTAAGACTACACTAACGATTGGTTGACAATTATATTTCCGTGCAGGTAAAAAAGAAACGAAGGTATCAGTTACATTAGAAACCATTAACGATCCCATTGCAATCAGTATACGGCACACATCACAGAGTTCTTCTCGGTGTTCAGTGCATATTTGCGACCAAAAACAATACCAATTTCCTCGGACGGAAAGAAAAAGAATAACACCCTGTGTAGATTTAAAAAGGGATGGGCTAGTCGGTCACAATTAAAATTACCTCGGCCCAAAATAATATATCCGATAACAGACTACTGTAATTAAACTTGATGAAATCTATCTAATTATTTCGAACTTTTAATACTCTCCTTCAACATTGCCATAAATTTTTATTTCTAATCCAGGTCATACGTAACCTCCAATGAATTAGAGAATCAATTGCGATATTGTATTCATTGGGACCTAAAACGAAGAAAAATCTAAGCATTTATGAGTTTCGGTTTAGATTTGAAGCGATTGCAGCAAAATTATATACCAAATACTCGATATGTGCTATACGTTCTCAGTTGCCTTTATTGTAATGTGGACAATTAATTTATTTCCTATTTCGCACCATTCCTCATGATTAAACCGATGCGATAAAATAAGGGATGTACAGGCGCGGATACAGGATTTTTTGCAGGGGGGGGGGTCTAGGTTTGATAATTGCTTAACTAATTGCCCTCCCCCAGAAAAATTTGGTAAATTAGATTCAATTTGGTTCATTCTGACGTATTTCCGGAAGGTAAATTCCAAACTTACAGGTCTAAATCGGCAATAAAATCGCATAAAAAAATTTCAAGTCTGAGCAGGGGGGGGGGGGGGGTCCGGACTCCCTGGACCTCCCCCCCCCTCTGGATCCACGCCTGATGTACGTGTGTTATTTTGAGCACAGTTTATAACAATTTACCTGGTGTACATGAAATGAAATAAATCACAGAATCAGTATCCCATCCAAACTCAACGGGTGCGGTTACTACTAGAATGGAGAGTAACTTTTAATTTAGTGAGTATTGAGTAAGATGTTGGTTCGCTACCTTGGATTTTTCTGAACGTGGGTTTGGCGAGGGACAACCTATAGTCGTGCCGTGTATACATTGGCGTGCACGTAAAATAACTATTGACTGTTGGAATTAGATAGAAGAGTAGGTCAGCTGTCCAGACAATTCTGCATGGAGTACTTCCGTCTTCATTATCCCAATCACCTCAGAAAAGTAGGACGTTAACCATGATTTCATTTCATATAACTGTCGATCAGCTATGGGGAAATAATTAGAGAAAGGGAGACAACTTAATTTATTAATATTTTTATTTTGACTAGATATGTTTTTGCACTAAGCATTAAGAATTAAATAAATATTGTTTTAAATCATTTCCACATTTGTGTTTCTTAAAACATTTTTTTTTTTGTAAAATGAAAAAAGCTTTGATGTCTTTGAGTAGAGCCGGCTTTTATAATTGCAAAGCAAAGTCCCGATATTGAAGTCCCCGGCTTGACTTTCCCAGTATAGACAGTATTGATACATGTATCGATTTACGTTTCTAATTAAGGAGTACTTTTAATAACTTGATTAATCACTCTCATCAAATCGGTTAAACGATTCAATTCAATTATCGACTTTTTAGCATGGTTTCTCATTAAAGAATGAACGGCATTAATGTATCAATAAAGGTTTCATAAATTGTCTAGCTTTAATTTAGAATGATATACGTGCGTTGATAAACTAAAATTATTTATCGCTAAAAAATTTTATTATAAGTTATTAAATACCACGCGCTATCTCGATTTTTTTTGTTACTGATATACAATACTTTGTACTTAATTGTCTAAATTTTCTTTAATATGATATATACGAGATTTCAAGTCAAAGGTTTTCGAAAATATATCACTCAGTTATATGATCCTGGCGTCCTATCTATAGAGAAGTCATTTTTAAAATACGTGATTTAAGAGAAATTTGACGATACAGACATTGAATAATTCGCCCGGGAGACAACTCGTAATAACACTTTTCAACTTCAATATTCATTTTCCTGTCTGTAAATTTAATTAGAAAATACCTAACGGCTATCAGTGCTGAAGTTAAATCTATTTTTACCGCGTGAAGACCTATTTACTGTCGATTTTTTTGTCTTGTGAAATCAAATGGTTCATATTATGGATTTATTAAACATACATTATGCAAGAGTTAAATCTGTCTATTGCAGGTCTTTCTTTAGGCCTGACATGTTATCTAAATTATTAGACATTAATTAAAGGACAATATTGGTGCCAGTCATTATCACATATGTGATAGAACTGATTAAACACTTTCCAAATATAATATTAACACAGAGATCATCGCTACCATAGAGGAGTAATAAAGGATTCATGAATCGGAAGTGACGAACGCCAAAGGAAAACACGAGTTATTCCTCTATATAACTAACTGAAGTGACCAGTGATAACAGATACATGGGCGAATATCTGCTCACTAATAATTCCCTCGAAGACCTAAATGTGAGAGAATATCTTACAATTCATAAAAATAATCGACTGCCACTAGATAAAAGAACAGGAAAGAAAAACAGATTAAAAGTCCGTGCATTACCATGTTTTTATAAGGTAGGGGAGACCGGGGCACATTGAACCACCATGGATATATCCTTTATAAATAATACTATACAACCGAACACTATACAGAAGTCAGATAACTTCTTAGACCCATTTCTCCATCAATAAGCCACATGCTGTCAATTATTTTCTTAGGCAGTGGATTTTTCAAAAAAGCGCCTAAAAGAGAAACATTTTCCATACATGTTAACTTCTTAGCCTAGGAAATTCTTCTACTTAAGTTCATATATGTCTAATCTATACAATCCAGATATACCGGGGTTTAATCCATATAAGAGGGCATATTGATTTTTTTTTGAAAATTTTGATCATGAAATAAAGAGATCTTCTAATAAAAACATTTGATATGAAATGAGGACAAACATGTATGTGAACAAAGTGGTTCAATGTGCCCCGGTCTCCCATATAGAAGGAATAAAAACAAGGGGCTGTACGGAGTATTTCTATTTTCCCCGTGTTCTCTTATTTTATGACACTTAATTACTTTATTGTATCGTCAGATAACCTCTTGCGGTCCCATATAACAACTTTTTGTCTTCGAAGGAATTATTGGTGAGCAGAAATTCGGCCGTTTATCTGTCATCACTCGTCACTTCAGTCATTCACATAGAGAGATAACTCGTGTTTTCCTTTGGCGTTCGTCACTTCCGATTCATGAATCCTTTATTACTCCTCTATGGTAGCGATGATCTCTGTGTTAATATTCTATTTGGAAAGTGTTTAATCAGTTCTATCACATATGTGATAATGACTGGCACCAATATTGTCCTTTAACTTGTACATACCATAATCAACTTTCGATGCGATATTTAGTGGATTTGAATACATTTTACGATTGATAACTTAACATAAAAATGGATAAACGAGACTGTTTATTATCGTACTAACGTTAGTAATGACGATCAAAGCTAGCCCAAAATTGAATCGCTAATATCTCGGGTTAGAGTGAAGGAATTTGACTGAAACTTTCAGCACATTCTCTTTTTTAACGATCTGTCAACTCTTATCTTATCTAATGCCCCTTTAAAGACTTTCTTTGTATACCAGTAATGTCAATGTACAGAATAGCCTTGTAAACAGTATGTAAAATATAATTATTGAAGAAATAAGGTGATTCATAACATGGTCGATAATAATATATATTGCATTACATTGTGATTTCGTCTAATGTAACGAGATCCACGGTGGCTAAGTGGGTAAGATGCTGCTTGCTAGCCTTGCTGTCGCGTGTTCTATTTCTGCATTCCGAGAGTTCATCGGGATTTTCCTTGTCAGTGGTGCAGGACGGAGGACTGTCTAGTCTTTCGGATGACACGTAATATATGTCTTGGCAGTTGGAATTCGATGTAAGAGTAAACCATAGGTCCACTGCACGGGCAAAATCTCCCCATGGGACACATTAGCTAGTAGGACGTTAAACCCAAGTCCATTTTATTTCGTCTAATCTAACAGTTAAATTGTTAATTGAATACCTAGTCCGTGTACTATTCAAACTAGAAATTCTTGATTGGCTCATTAACTTAGCGGTCCCGGATTTGAGCCTGGTTTCTTCTTTTCAATGGTGGAGGTCCCAGGTGCTCGGGTTCCAGGCGCCCGAACTAGAAACCAAATCTCATTGCATATCATTTAGTGCAAGATGATATATATCTTTGGCTCCCAATACTATCCCCATTTCATATAATTTTGTTCGAGAACACGTCATACATCTTTAACTCTAGCATTGCCACGATTAAACCCCATTTCATATTATTTGGTTCGAGACCACTTATATTTCAACACTAAACCCCATTTCGTATCATTTGGTGCAAGATCATATACATCTTTGACTCAACACTAAACGCCATTTCATATCATTTTGTATAAGATTACACACATCAAACCCGAGTATTTCCAACACTAAACCCCATTTGATATCATTTTGTATAAGATTACACACATCAAACCCGAGTATTTCCAACACTAAACCCCATTTGATATCATTTTGTATAAGATTACACACATCAAACCCGAGTATTTCCAACACTAAACCCCATTTGATATCATTTGGCGCAATACCACATTCACTGCCATCACTTAATCCCATATATCATTTTGTTCAAGATCACATAGATATTTAACTTACTTTGCCACACAAAAACCCATTTTATTTTGAACAAGACCACATACATCTTCAATCCCAACATGACCAATTCATCGCAAGATCAGAATTATACATCTAAGACATTTTTGTGTGACATTTTCATCCCGGTCAAAGACGGCACACGGCTATTTGTTTCATCGTTACTTTTATCTACTCGATCCGTAAAAGGGTATAATAGATTACATATTTAATGACCAGTTTTAAAAGGCCCCGGGCACTTTACATCAGAACGCATTATAATATCTATTTTCAAACCATATTATACCGTTACGTTTTTTTGATATTCTATTACCGCTATATTATATAACATCAAGGTGTCAATATGTCTAACATCAATATGGAAAGGATAAGACAACACAGGATAATAATAGATGGAATAGCATGACAACACAGAATTAACCACGACATAATTAACCACAATGAGTTAACAATCACGATATTTTCTGAAATATAACTGACCGTTTCTCAACCATTTACTATGTAAAATTGAAAACCGAAATAGTTAGCCAGATACATGAAGTATGTATGACATTTTTCCAGGCACGTGCAGAGATGTGGCGATACCTGGGAATGTGTGGTTCTTTTCTGTTTATAATGTGGACGTATTATGCCCTCACCTCTGTCTCTGTATATTCCCTTTTCTAGTGGCCGTCAATTTCTGTGTTGAATTGTCTGATATCCTCTAACAGTCTCATATATAAGAGATTTTGGTATTCAAAAGAAATTACCAGTGAGCAGAAATTCGGCTGTGTATCTGTTATCGCTCGTTACTTCACGCAGTTATATAAAAGACGCCACTTGTTTTCCATATTTTGCACCAATTCCCTTTCTTGATATCTTCGCAGCAATATTTGGAATGTGTTTAACCAGTTCTATCACATAGGTGATAATTACTAACACCAATGTTGTCCTTTAAGAGCAAAGGGGTTGGATTTTATTGTAGAAAAAGAATCTGTCTGAAGGGACCATTGGTTACCATCAATGTCAACAACAAAATGATAAGCGATTTTTTTCACGTCTGTATGGAGGGGTATCTGATTATGGAGTATATAAATTAGAACATAGATAATTACAAATATAATTAATATTAGGCCTGGGAGACTAATTTCCCGCAAGCTGGAAAATTATATAGAAGACATATTAACAAACGGCAAAATAGTCACCTTTTATGATGGACATGATCCCAAAAATTATGTAATTCCATAAAGTATAGCATTATAATTTCTCTCAAAAGATGGTTTGGCTTGCCCAACCCCTACGTCTCCCCAAGCTTCAATTAAAACCCATATTTAGCTAACACGAATCACCCATATTTAGTACAAACAGCAGCCATAGTTCAAGGTTAAATTGCCGATCCATACAATTCTAAAATTGCGAGACGAAACCCTACATCATTTTTGATTGCTAATTCTTGACTCCAGACAAAGTCTTCTGTTTTTCACGCCATATTTGATCTAAAAGGACATTCTGATAAATTCCCCTTCTACCTAATGCCATTACTGTCAAGTCGAGCAAAGATTTTATCCCAAGACACAGTCGACTAGACATTTTCAATTTTTTTTATATTCATTGCTTTCTACACAGAGGGGAGTTTTATGTCCCACTTCGAGAGAATTTTTCAAAGACAACTTCCAGATCTGTCACGTTTGAGATTACTGTTGTTAACTTACACGTCCAAGACTCACATGGCTGAATTTATTAGCAATAACAAGGCTTGATTGTGGTGACTGCTGATAAATCCGAATTGTTTTGGCGTTCAGTTTCTAAGAATCCTAAACTCGTTCCATATTTGGGTCACAAACCATTTTACGAACCCGGATTCGACTTCACGGACGATTGACATGCTCTGTTGTTAATGACCGCCATTTTGATATCGGAAAAACTACATCCTCAGGTGAATTGTAAATTTGAGAAAAATAGTTTGGAAATCACGCCTGTATTATTTTCGGGTGGGGGATATTAATTGGGTAAAAGTAACATAAAATTATCGAATCGGGCCAAAGTAATATATCAATTCGGAAAAAGTATGTTGTCCAGTTATGGTGAAGTTATCTATATTAATGGATTGGTTACGATACTGTATGGGACGTTATCGAAATAAGATAGGAATAAATTAGTTACAAATTAAGTTTCTATCTATAAAATACGAAATATATCCGAAGCAATTAAACATTAATAATTTATGGGCAATCGCTTTGGCCACTCAACAACAACCACGTTATCTGCATATCTTAAAATAAATAACTAATATTAAGTGCAGGAATTAGTAATGTAAGGTATTCAAGAATGGCTAAGCATGTGCTACCGATATGACCTGTATTCAATGATGTTCGTTTGTCATGTGTCGGACAAAAAATAAATGGAATTTTCATTATGGTATGATCCCACTGATATGCGAGGCGTTACGATCTAGTACTTGCTGATACGTTTCGATACGATCAAACACGATTGCTACGACTGACGCCAATTTATGGTCAGACCCGACAGGATCACTACGATTGAAACTAAGATTTCGAAACACGAATCGTGGTAGTGGAAACCTAGCGTTAGATTTTGGCTAAAAATACTACCTGAACTAAAATAGCGCGAAGGTTACAATTACAGTGTTTTCATATTATCTGAATCGCATGTAACACGATTTCTGTTCAATATGAACACGTTCTATATTTATAACAGATTTTCACTTTGACCATAACCCAAGGCTGGTGTTGAGGAGTATAGCATATCTCTGTTTGTTATCGGTTGGCAATTAGCGTAATGAGACCGAGTTTACAGGAGATTGTCAACGGTTTTAGCATTCCTTGGGGATAGGTTTACACCTTAACATATGTCAGCATTTAGAAGAGACAAAATAGTTATGTTCGCATGCAGAAATAGGGTAGTTGGGTATTATGTTGAGTATTCATTTTTGGAAGAATATACTTTCATCGGGGTATACGTACATTTACAAAACAAACTGTTCAGGGGACCCGAACGAGAAGAACACAATAAAGTACAAATATAAGAAACAATTTCTTAATGTGTAAGTGGTATCTTGCGTCTTCGTTGGAACAGGAAAGTAGGGCGTTAAACCCCATTTCATTCATTCAGAAAGAAAAGGCAACTGTCCCTCGTGAATGGCAGCCAATTGGAGAAAAATGTCATTGGTCCCAACAGACTAACAAGTCTACTGGTTTGAATACCAACTCGTGGGACTAAACATCTAAGTCAGCCCGGCACTTATATTGACTGTATAATACCTGCAACGAACAGTGGTTAAGGTAGTATATAGCTGATAGAAAATAATATTGAACCGATTTTGAAATTGCCTTCTTAATTGCCTCGTTAGCCATGAAATAAACCCAAAGGAAAAGACACATTTATTTATTGTAAGCGTTTTTGGTACACTTATATCTACAAAATCCAAAAGGCTATCAGTGGCCAAGGAAAACGCGTTATTTTAAACTACCCGTCTGGAAAATAACTTCCCATACACAAAAGTCTATTCATCCCCACAAATCTCTCCTTAAACGACTTACAAAAATTTTTGGTTAAAATTGATTTTTGGCTTAGAATTACCAGGAAGAATTTATTCAATACCAGGATGGAGACAGGGTTCTTGGTTGTTGTAAATATGGTAAATTAAGATTTAAACCCTGAATTGTTAACCTCAGCTAAGGTTAATTCTTTCAGTTTAGTTATTCAAACTGTTCTTATTTCATATCAAGCCTTCGTCTTATTGATATATTAATATCAAGACAAGTAATTGGGAATCTATGCCAAAATGGCGACTCATTAGTCCCGTTGTAGACATCTTTAATGGTCCGAATCCCACGAATGGAAACTCATCTACAGAAAAATAATGACTCGCTTTATGTTGGCGATATTCATTACAGTATGAATATTCTAGATCATTTCGTATCTATAGCTTTGATCTCGTCATGTCAAAAAGGTCTTAGCAATTATTCCTGTTTGACTGTACACGCCCTGGTAACGCCAAACAGCGGATGTGTTTCTTTTATACGGTTGTCGTAAAATCTCGAAAAGCAAACTGTTGGCACTTAACCTTAGCTGTCGGGCCAATTTCGTAACCATTCTCTATGCTAATGAAGTTCTTATAGCCCTAATTGTTTCAGCGGGCTAGAAACAAGAAATCGATAAAGAAAGGCAAAACTAATCGAAAATATCACAGACGTCAATTGCACGCGACACGTTACAAGAATAAAAACGCCACAAATAGGAGATAATTTTTCACAAATTTGACAGGCACCGTATTGAAAAGTATTCAGATTCCGTTATGGCGTCCACCGGATAAATTGGTCCAGATTTATTCATTTTATTCGTGCAGTGAAAGCGTAAAGAAATGCCCGCTTTAAACATAATACCACTTTGCCATTAATTGGATGCTCGCCGTATTGTCAATCGAATTCTTGGCGTGCACAAGATATCATTTTTATGCTAAGAGACGCGATACTTATCTTTCTGCTTTGATCTGAGATCCCCAGTGATCTTTTTCAAGTTATATTTTTCATGTAGTTGAGCCCTTAAGTACCAATGTTATAATTCTATTCAAAAGGCTAATGGCTTTGTGGCTATGGCGTGTATAAGAATGAGCTATTCAGAGCTCGTCGTTTACTCCCCGTAGATTATCAGGAACTCCAACCGCATTTTCAATCCATTCATCGACACTGCTTTCCTTTTCTACAATCCCCTCTTTTCCTTTCATTTATTAGCTGTCTGTGATTGAATTTTTATTACTTGGATCTTAAAAAGAGGAAAGAGATTGCCTCTCAATTGCAAATTTTATGGCATTCAGATTTAAGTTCGACCTAACATATTTTTTTCAAAAAGCAATTGAGCAAATCTGGAAAAAACCAAGGATTTACTTTTCCAACACAAAGGGTTCACTGGTCGTGATACCAGTACATTACCATATGTTTAAAAGTCGGAGGAAGTCTGATAGCCTTTTCCATGGTAACCATTTGCAAAAATATATTGTGTATTCAGCTTGAGAAACATAAAAGGAAACCCAGGGAAGGGACTCTATTCATGAAAACTCTGAACTAAAATATTTAAGAATACTGATTGTTGGTCAATATATAGCACAAACATTAGCTATTCATAAATGAAAAGGCTGGGTTCCTAGAATGGTTCAGTATAGCTGTTCTTAAATAAGGCACTACACCTATACTTCACAGAGTATTTACTGGCACAAGAAGATTTAAATATGCAAAAAAATTGTCAAAATGTACCTTGTCAGAAACGTTCAGTTCAAAATGCACCTTTTCAGAAACATCCAGTTCAAAATGTACAACTTGTCACAAAGATGCAACTCAAAATTGTACCTTGTCTGAAAGATTTAGACCGAAATGTACCTCTTCTGAAAGATTCGGCCCAAAATAATGGGCAGTTCAGCAAAGGAACATTTGAGTTGTGTTAAAGTTTCTTTTTGGGACTTGATAAACGCAAGGATCTCGCGGAAATCTGTGAAATATTAATCCGCGTCCCTTTCGGTTGGAACAGCCAACCGCGACACAACAAACCATAGTTATGCTACAACAATTTTATCTGGGACCCAAAATGGCGTCTTTTTACGTGTGATGTCATTTTTTCCTGGCGTCATATGAAAATTTTTGTCTTCACAGTTGTCGCAACTATATATACGGCTTTGGATAAACGTATCTAGATCTCTTAATTACCTTGCTATGTTTATACGGATATAATTTATAGTGTGAAATGCGAATTCTTGTCGCCCACCCCACACATGCACTGTTTATATACTGCAGGAACAGCATGCCACAGAGCTATAATCATGACAAAGGCTTCACGCTTATTTTTTTTATTAATGTGGCGCCCTGGCAATAAGTAATATATTAATACAGAGTGGTAGTGTGGTAAAATATAAACAACATTGAACAATTTAGTAAAGACAAATGCTTTGCCCAATGCCAGAACGTTAGCGTTTGTATTAGGGGATACACCGTGACAACACAGCAGCAGAAAATATTGTGTAAGTTGTGTTTTGTCCAATAAATATTCATTATAAACGCAATGGATATTGCTTCACGTTAAAATCAAAGACTGCACTAAAAAGATAAAACATCAAAGGGCCTCTTTGAATGTCTTGCGCAATAACCAGTGGAACGAGATACTAATATGATAATGGAACAAAAATCAAATGTCTAGATATCAAACTATGTTTTTGCGATTCCATACCTAGACGAAGGATTCTGTGACTTAACATTGATAAAAAAAACTCCTTTAATAAACAGATTGTTTTAGCAATACTCGGGAAGTTATATACTCTGGATAGAAACAGATTTTTTTTTACATTTGAGGAATATATATGTGTGGGTTGTGGCGGGGGTGATGGTACCATACTTAGTTAGATACCCGAAACTGGCATTTTTCCAGTTATCGAACATGTTAATGTTAATGCACATTCATTAACAAAGGAGGCTAAAGGGTTACAGCGACTGGATGTCCACGTCATTGGTGCAATTGAACAAAGGACTGCTTTAAATAGATTATATAACCCCGTTAAAAATCTTATTGATCACTTCCAAACAAATGATCATGAAATTGGACAGGCACCGCTACTCCTTTCCACTTTCAACCGGGGATTCGAACTCACGCCAGCTGACTCAATAACAGGCCGTGTGATATAGCGCGCACACGCTAACAATTCGTCCTCCTCTTACAAATGCTATATGGTTACAGTCGTTTTTTTTTGTACTTTGGATGACCTACACTTCATGAAGATCTCACAAGTTATTTGGTTGTCGCGTTAGATGTCATACGAGCGGCTTTTGACCTTATGACGTCAGACATTTGATTAACCAATGAGCATATATTATGTTTCGAGTGGATTACCCACAGTTCCGTGCACCTCACACCAAAAAACTCGTCGTAACATACCGTTTCATTTGCTAATCTCTCACCATCAAGATCCTAGTGTAGTAAAGACAATTAAAACGAAATTTTGAACTATAAAAAACGAAAGGATATAGGCTCATACATTGGTTTATAATTTTACACGATAAATTCATTTAAATCGTTATTAATTAGTGAAGTCCACATTGATAAAAGTGGGGTTTTAGTATGCACATTAAATGCCAAAATGTGCATACCTAAAACCCCACTTTTATCAACGGGTACCCAGTGAAATGTGGACTTCACTAATGACGATTTAAATGAATTTATCTTGTAATATTATAAACTAATGTATAATGATATTTCGTCATAATGGTTGTACACGAGGCAGGGCATGCTTATAATTAAACATTTCGAAATTCCTGTTTTGTGTGATCATTTAGACAAAACCTTTATATTAATCTTCTTATTTGACTCCGGGAACACGGTGACGAAGTTGGTAAGACGCTTGCTCGCTAGCCTGGAGGTCGGGTTTACGATCCTTGCGTTGGACGAGAAAGTTCATCCAGATTTTCCGGCGTGGTTCCCCCTTGTCAGTAATGCAGGACCAAGGGCCTGTCAAGGACAGCTATCTAGTCGTTCAAATGGGACGAAAAACCGAGGTCCCGTATACACATTGGCGTATACCCATCTTCATAAGCGCAGTTCAGAAAAACAGTAGTAGGGTGTTAAACCCCATTCCATTCATTAATATTACCGTTATATTCAATGTTTTGGGTTGGTTTTTTTTCATTAGTTTGTAATAATTTTACCCACAATATTATACAATTCGACTGACCTTCCAACTTATACATATTTAACAAGCACATGCTTTTTACTTTTATTTAGAATCAGCTCTTGTGTAATCGGTTGCGTATCTCCTATATCCTGGGGCCAATAGAAAATAGCATAGATTGCAAATAGAAGATAACCCGAATAGAGCATGTATGATGAAGATTTCAGACCAGCATTAGCAAGGTGTAAAGTGCCTAATGAAATAATCAAATCCGACTTTACGGCTGAATGTTTGGTAATTTCTCACTGTACTGGGTTTTTTATTCAACAATTTGATAATGCCGCTCTCAAAGAGGAAACTAACCGTTAAACAAACCCGTTGGTTTGTCAGCATATTGGTATACGGACGTGGAATAATACAATCCCGGTTGTGTTTGGTCACATGCTTGTCGCTACTAATCTAAAGTTTTATAAATTAAACGATGAAGGGGAATCGACTAATTCTCGGCAAACCACTTTTATTGAAGTCAACCGAACTCAACAGAGGAGACGAAAACGTGTTGAAATTAGATCAGCGTTCATTTTGACTTAGCAATTGGCTGCAATTGATCGGTCGTGTTATCTGGAATCGGCTCTAGCTACGGGTTTCTTTGAAATGTCAAAGGCACAAGCTTCCAACAACAGGATTTAATGTGATAATACTCTGTTTCTATTAATTTCTTTTCTGTGTTATATACATTTATGCAATCTCGGTGCTGTCGCCATTTTTTTTCTAGCGCATAGTGTTTTGTTCCATATAAAAATAATGTCTCCGCCATAAACATCTATACAGGAAACAAGAAAACGCAATTAGCAAAATCATGTTGAACAAGGAATTTAAATAATAAAAAAAGACAGTGAGATTAAAGAAGTCTCTATATCGATTGATATTTTTTTCCTCTTAAAATGTCACAATGAATTTTAATTGCTATGCCGACTATTTCACTAGTCTGTCTTCTATTCAAAATATAGGTATCAAAGACTCTTGAATGACCCACTGAAGATTTTGTCAAGGCCAAAGATTGGATGTATTTCCTGCGTTGTTTTATCACATCACCGCATTTGCTGCGTGTTGTTTACCTCTAGCCCCGGTTGTACGTGACAAGGAGTAGTCTGTCCAACCTCGGGGTTTTTCTCCGGGTCCTCCGGTTTCCTCCCTCTGCTAAAGGTCCCTACGCGCAAGCGAATTATTGAAATAAAATTAAACCATATGTTAGTCCCAAAATGACCTAGTTTGGGTCGAGTGAACGTTAAACCCCATGTCTCTCGCTCTGTTTACCTCTAGAGACGAGAATTATGAATCATTATTAGGATTTTTTTTTTAACTGAGCAGCAACCTTTCAGCTTACTCTTCGGTAGACTTCTAACTGACTAGCTTCTTTTACGTGGACTTCAACAAGCATACAATTTCATATTTCAATTTATAAAGTACTCAACATAACTAAATTTTGATCTAAGAAAGGAAATAAGAGAAACATTGTCTCAAATGGTCATTTTTAACTAACCTTTCGGAGGCTCTTTTTATGGCTGCTACTTTTGATTCATCATTAAATAAATAGTTCTAAGTTTTCACCCTTTTTCGCATTTGTTTCAACGCAGATTTCTAGTTTGGCTTCTATCTGTACGTGAACGGAATCCGTAATACACGAGAGGCAAAGCCAATTCAGGAATTTCTAAATAAGTCATACATAAACAAGTTTCAAAATATTAATTCAAAACGATCGAAAATAGAATAAATATATGGAGGTGCAGTTCACGCTATTACTGATGTATGTATTAATGGAGAATTTGAAAAGGATTTTTTGTTCTGCTATAAATAACTATCTTTCAGACTTCGTGTCTCGTTAAATATAATTCCAGTATAATATGTAATTTAAATTTTTGATTTTGTTTCATTTAAGCTATTGTTTTATGTAATTGATATTCAACAGATTTAAGAGCTATCCATTCAACGTTAATTTTGTCAACCTCAAAACTGTTGGAAATATAATATTTGTAGTGAACCGCTAAAATAAAATTATAAACTAAACAACAAAATTAAGACATAATTGAATCCGTGGATCTGTATTTGTTATAAGTATAGACATTTCTGACGTCATATATTTCAGATTTTGTGTGAGAGAGACCTATCAAGTGGATTCCCCTTAAGTTGTTTAAGGCAACTAGAAAGACCGAAATAGATTAGCTTTTGTCTGTAGAAGAAACTGTATAATGTGGCTCACATCAAACAATGTGATAACATGGAGAAAATTACATGGAACGAAATAAAATATAGTGAAAATATGGACACAACTACATGGAACGAGAAAGAGAAATATGGTTTAATATCCACACGACGCAAACTAGGTTATTTTGGGACTAACATATTGTTCTATTTTATTTCAATAATTCGTTTGTGCGTTGGCGTCATTAGCAGTGTGGGGGTGGGGGTGTGTGACTCGGTTAAGACCCCCGAGGTCGGACAGTCGACCCTAGCCATTGTCACGCACAACTGGGGAATCGATATCACGCTAGTTGACACAATGACAGACCTTATGATACAGCGCACACGTGCACCCACCCCCTCTATAGGAATGAACTTAAATCTTGTGAGAATTTGGAAATATCTACAAGGATTGGACAATTTAGATATAACAAGACCATGAAACGAACTACATCAGACAAAATCTAGATCGAGAGATTAAAAACCGTTAAACAACACAGTATAGGAAGTTCGTATCATTGCTAATAATGTTTACCAGGGTTTGGATGTGGGTGTGTTTGTAGTATTTCAAATTTTAATTTCTCCGGGTTTATTTTACTGTATATTATAATTGTATATTTTTTTAAATCAAATTTCAATGACATTCTCGAATAGCTAGTTTACTGTTAAATTATTACTTCATTCGATGTCTCGAGAGAATTAATTATGGGTTAATTATTTGAATAAATACCTAATCATTAATTTATATAAAATATGACCTCACCCCTTTTAAAATGAAAAAAAGAAGAAAAAATAACCTACCCTGCATAGGTAGATTTGGATGCATTTTTAAGCACAGTTACTGAAAGGGATCTGATTGTAATCATTATACTGAATTAAGTCAAAATTTCAAGGAACCATTAACAAAAAGTAACTTCTGGCAAAGTGGGAGCACATCGTCAAACGTCACAGAAAAGACACGATTTACAAACGACAATTTGACTTCAACAACTTGCAGCAAAATAATACAAACTTCTATCAAAGGTACAAAAGACTAATTCATTTGATATGATGGTGTAATCATAGACAATTCAACCGTCAATTCTTCGAAATAAACGATGAATCACGAATTTCTGTTCTGTTGCTATGACAGTCGAATACCAAATTGAAATAGCTAAAAAAAACTGCATAAAAAAGGGAAAAGTAGAAAATAAAAAGAAATTTTGAATTGTTAATTTTATCAAAAGGGGTTTGCTTTAATCGAATGAAAAATCAAAGGATCCATTTCCTCTAACACCAATAACTTAATAATTCTCTTACTAACTGTTAAACCTGAACATGACTTTGTAGTATCAGGGAAATACACGATTTTTTCGAACAAAATCAATGAAGGTAAACAACGGCGTGTAGAATGGAAACGTCGCTGTAATTGGATTAAATGAAATGTGGTGCTGGTAAAAGGGTTCTTGTCGATCTTTAAAAGGCGCCATGCTCTAAGGGTAATGAGCCTTTTAACACTAAGTTCCTATTCTCTTGACGCCATACCAATATCGGTAACATGCACCCAGTTAAGGGGACCGGTTTGACCGACTGATTTAACATACAGTCTACCATTAAAGTCAAGTGACGTGGTTTCGATTCCCCGCATGAAAATGAGCAGGGTCACCTGTGCAATCTCGTGGGTTTTATCCAGGTCCCTCTATTTACCCAACCCCCATTGCTAAAGATCACCATGGGCAAGTGGATTATTGAAGTAAAATTGTAGTACACGATAGTGATGCAATACGTTATTTTGCGAAGATTGGACGTTAAACCCGACCTCTTCCCCACCCCCGTTGTCATTTTGAGAAGATAACTCATATTAATGGGCCTTTCACCAATATCGGTAACAAGCAGGAAACACGCGTGCAGTTGAATCTATGACACGATTGACAATAACCATTGAATTTATAGTTAGTAACGTTCCAATTTCCAGAACACTAGATACCACGTTATATAAATTTGAGCAGAAAATCATATTAAATTTAGCATAACATTTCTTCAGTAATAAAATACCCAAGAGAATTTGGCGTAATATAGCCCGTTTGGTGCTGAGATGCAATTAAACATCCTTTCATATTATTTCATTCCAAGAAGAAAACACAGACAATTCGATAAAATTTCTTGCGCTAATTGACTATAGTGAAATCTATTTTCTATTTTTTCCGAAAGTATTGAATATAAAACAAATTAATGGTTGCTTTTCAAAGCAAAACATATTACACTCATGATATTTCATGTTTTCATAGCCATTATAGATATCTGATTTCTTAATTTAACTTCCGTTCATGGCTCGGAGGTAATTAAGACAAGTTTAGACGTGGTCGTTTTTAAAACAGACTCGCTTCTTATGGTAAACATAGCCTGGGGACTAAAATTCTTGGTTATCAAGCTATAAAAATGTTTCTGTCTACCAAATGTTGGGATTAGACACGTAGGAGTTCGTCGTGCCTTCAGACAACGTGCTTGACTGAAGCTGGGCATCGCGTCTAGAAGTCGCCTCCGAAAGGTTCAATAATTTAATACCCCGATCAATTCCATAATACAGTCTCTTAAACAAACTATTTGCTTAAGACTGATGCGTTTGTCAATTCATTAACTTCGAATTCTCCAATATTTGACAAACTCTCAAACAATTGATTTAGATAACGCACTAAACGGTGCCTGGTAATTTCTAACAAAAATTCAGAACACGATTTCGACATTTGGTGTAAACTGTTGGAATGACGATTGTTCACTCCATGTCATATATATATACATGTATCGTAGAGCCACAGAAAAAATAAAGTAATTAAAAAACTGATTGATTCGAAAGAATGCTTTTACTTGGAGCCTTCTTTCCATTACAGTACCACGTTACACCTTTGATTGCAATGTTCGTGCTGTTTTGTCTCTTTTCCACACAGGAGGTTTGCCTTATGGGGTTTGTGTTTATGTGGCGTGGTCTTTCTGCACTTGCTATATAAAACATAAACTCAGTTATATTCCAGTAATTACAACTTGTGTCTGGAAAACCCCGTCTAGAACACAGATACCTACACAGTGACAACTTCCCGCTATGCTTGTGTGTTTTTTTTTAGAGGCTTTTGTTGCTGTTTTCCAGCAAATAATAGAATTTTGCAGAAAGTTATTGTTAGGCTGGAATTACGTCTAAATAAATTTTAAAAAAGGAAGATGAATAACAGGAAGCGATGCGACGATAAATTGATGTGTATTATTTTGCCTGTTCTGTAATTCCTACTTGGGAAATACTTCACACATAATGTTGTTTTATGAATCTTATCAAAATGAAATGGGGTTTTGTTTAGCGGGAAATTTTGCTCGGTCAACGGCCTACTCTTATATAGAATTCCAATTGCCAAGGGATTTTTTACGTGCACGACAATGTGCACACGGGACATCGATTTTTCGCCCCATCCGAACAACTAGACAGCTGTCCTTGTCAGGCCCTCCACTCTGCGTCACTGACATGGGGAAACCACACCGGAAGATCTGGATGAACTTTCTCGTCCAATGCAGGGATCGAACACCCGACTTTCAGGCTAGCGTTCAATTGTCTTATCCACTGTGATCCCACATGTTTGTCCAGCTCTAACGCTGTCTACCTCACACGGGTCAATATCTGGCGATCTCTTGCTTCAAAGTTTGTAGGGATGCAGGGATCGAACACCCGACCTCAAGTCTAGCGAGTCAGCGCCTTACCCACTTCACCACGTGATACCCGTAAATGTTTCCACGACAAAGTAATCTCATAGGAACGTAAGTATAATTTAATTGTAACAAAACCACAATGGTATGATCTTTTCGATACCTTACCAAACTGTTGCATCGAGCTGTGGTTTCAATACAAAGATTAATCCATGTAAAATCGGTGCCAATAATATGCATACTTGTTAATTGAAGATCTTTTGATATATATATACATAAAACGTAAAACGACCACGCTTTACGTCTACTAATATTTTAAGCGTCAATGACATACATTTCAAACGTCAATATTATGTACAATATTGGTGTAAAGACTGCTATTATGAGTGTTTAAAAACATTTACCTATCGTGTATGCTAGCACAATTACTATTACCATGTTTGTCAAAGATACATAAAGATGGCAGTGAGAAATCAATTTACAATTAATTACCATAAATTAGAATTAATCGGACAAAAGTTTTTTTCAATAATAAAAGTACTTTGATTACATTTGGATTTTAACTTGTTCTTCCATAGTGTTACTTTAAGAGTTTGTTCACGGTACGTCTTATTTGTAGCGCCATATGGACAGGCCATTTACAAACACAAATAGGTCTAGTTGATTTCATGCTGATACTCTAACTGACAATGATAACCGTATCAAAATCGCCACTTACCTTCCGCCTTCCCTGTGCCATCATCGATCCGCCCGTCTCCAAATGTCCTCTTCTGACCTTTTGAGATAAGTCTACGTTGATTTGGCGGGAAAACAGTCACACGCTCTTCGAGAGACAAGTACAGATACATATAATACCCCGAACGTCTTTATCTCGTTCACGCATGATCAGACTTTTCTTCGGGTGAGAATAATCAAACTTGAAGCTGGAAGTCGCACATCAATACCCGACCGATATCTGAAGGCATCTATACAAGAGAATTTAGCTCCCGTCTCAGTCGACTGTCAATCTCATTTCCACATGCTGATGATAGTACTCAGTCATTTTCATACCATCTTGTAATAAAGGCTCACGGTGGCACGAGCAACAAGCTAAGCGTGTGCGTTTTAGAGTTTGGTAATTGCTGAAATAACAAGACAATCAATCATCGATGCTAGAGTCCTGTTTGCTAGTTAGTTGGGCAAGCTTTCGTCAAATCGGCAGCCATGGGCCATGAAACGGGCTTCTTTACCCATCATTATATCTAATATTACAGGCTCCTGGTGATTACAACATCGTTAGTTTCTGATTACCATTTAACCGAACCTTTGTGATATCGAACCAACATCAATGTCTTTGTATTAGCGTATCTTGATACTTGAAAGATTCCCTAAATAGCTCTTAAGGCACGTTAGAAAGCTCGTATTAAAGTGTAGTATTTTTGGTGTTCGGGTTATTCATTAATGATTAAATATGGATTGATTTTTAGCATAAGTTACACGAATAATGCATTCTAGAATCCTTTATAATGTATGTCGTATATATTACATTTGTATATATATCAAAAGGTAGATACGAAAACTCGAACCTCCCACCCCACCATCAAAAGTTGTAATTCAAATGCTGTCTGTGCAACATTTCTCTCATAGCAGATGGACCACCTTTATCTTTATTATCCCGGTTGGTGCTGAAAAGTAGACCGTAAAACCTCATTTCATTTAAGTTTGCATGCGAGCCTATTCTTCTTGAATTTAATTGAAGACTGAATTACATAATAACAGTATTTACATTAAGATTATACAGTTTTCGTGCGAGCCAGATTCTTCATAAAGAGTTTTGATTTATGCCTTGATGTGCTTAATGGCATAATAACATCTGTCTGCAGAATAATTACATAATTTCGGCGTTTACGATGTGTATGAACGACATATCTTTAGCTACTACGTTACTCCAAGGTTATATCAACCCTATTTTGGTATAGAAGCTGCATTTCAGGGAACAGTCTGGCAGGGAAATGTGTCTTGGCTTTCGGATGGTGTGAAAAACACTGGCGCTCACATAACTGAAACCAAGCGTATATGCTTCCTTAGCTTCATGGGTGCAGAGAAGTAGGATGTTAAACTCCAGTGATGACCTTGATCATACCAGAGTTTTATTTTCAAATTAATCTATGTACGTAAAAGATTAAAGATATGCAGCCCCCTCAAAGAAACCAGAAGATGCATGCCTTGGCATATCAAGTGTACCTATTTCACTGACACTCTCCACTATAGTGACCAACTATTCGACCAGATGATTAAGAGCCCCGGATTTCGTCTGCGACTCTTTCATATGTAAAATGCATTGGACGTTAATTTGTAATACATAATAACAACATCTATCATGTGTATTGCCGAGTGAATATAATGTAGGTTTAGACACGGCCCCAACCAAACCACTAATCTATCCGTCATATTGTCATATTTCTAGATCTGCCACTGTCCTTTTATATTATCCAATGACGTTATTGGATAAACAACGTTATACTATGGGTCTTTCAAAGTTTAGATTTACATTTTCTTTTTGCCGCATGCTAGGGATAATATCCCGTGATTTACAATTAAGTCATTGACAAGAACTATTTTGTTATGGGTCGAAATTATCTTATTATCGACAATAAAACGAGTTAACAATTAAATTGTCCGGAAATTGATATTAGTAATTTGACAGGATATATATCGCACCTGTCATGGAATGAAGAGCATGAGCATGAATTTTAGTTCAATTATGGACGGATCAAATCAGAATAAAAACCGAAACATTATTTTCTACTCCATGTACTACAATATTTGCGTACGAAGGGCAGCCATTTTGTCTTGCACTTTTGGTCCGATTTGTACGAAATTCGGACACAAAGGGTGTAACAGTGAAATATTCAAACGTCTTGTAGATCGGATAAAAGTTATGAACGGTAGAGGGACCATATGCTAAAAACGTGACTTTTCGTACAGTCAAGGGCCATAATTCAGGAAGTAACGGACCGATATGCCCGAAAATAAAAATGCATTTCAACATCGGTTCAAAATTGTGACCTCTAGAGTGTCCACAAGCTAAAAACATGATTTTTCGCACAATCAGGTGCCATAATCCATTAAGTTTCGATCCGATACATGCCAATATCGAAAGCATCCGAAATCTTTTGGAGATAAGAATTGTGACCTGTAGAATGCCCGCGAACAAATTTTGTATGGACGGAAGATCATGGGCGACAACAATATACGTCCACATAAAAATGTTGGCGTGTAAAAATGGGACATTTGCATGTGTACTTTTGATGTACTTTTGCATTAATGATTACAAATATTAAGGTTTCTGGCATTCTTTTTTTTAAGCCCATTGATTTGTTTATTTATTAACCAAAAATAACATTAAGATCGAATAATGAATTTCAAAAAACCATTGATACATCGCGCGTATGGCTTTAATCTATAAACTGGTTACTATATTGAAGCGCTTCGTGATGCTCAGATCTAAATATAGCCATATTTTGCTGAAATGAAAGATGTAATGTGATCATTTGTTTTTTTTTCTCTTTTTATATTCCATTATAAAATTGATTCTTGTGGCTATTGACAGCAGATACGTCATAGGGAAAACTGACTGGTGTTTGACATTTACTTGGCTGCTGTGTCTCGCTGCACTGAAATCATAAATTGCTGGTTTATTCTTACAGCAAAATATCCTTACGCATAAAGAGTTAAATACAAATCAGGTTCATCTCGAATTGACCTAGATTGGGTGGAGGTTGCATCCATTTGGTTGCTTTTTGTGTTTGAAACTTCTCTGTTATGTGCGGAATGACAAGAAGAGACGGGAACCATTATATTTACTTTAGACAACAATTCGGTTCCTCCAGAGTTAAGCATATCGTCAACTGCTGTCTTTTAAGTTGTATCGCCATACATGAAAAATCTACAATTGGATTTTCAGACAAATTATAGGATCGGCGATTTGGACTTAACCACGGTTAATTTGTTTTGGACTTAAAATAAGGTTTCATGTTGAGTTAAAGGGACTATCTCGATTTGAACAGAGGCTCAAAAATAAAAGTCCGAGTAAGTATAAAATTTGAGAGCCAAAATATAGAGGAAGGGTGTATTTACCTTGCCTCAAAATTTCAACTCAAAATATTGAGTCGTTTGGACGTAAACGTCAAAACTGCTTATTCGGACATGTAACCCCTTTTAAGATTTCGGGTCAGTTTTTTCGTTGAGTGACCTGAAAATCGATTCTCGATTCTTGAGGGGTTAATACAGTGAATGACCCACGTGCTGTACTTGATAACGAAAGGTAAATTTCACCTACATTTTTGTAAAAAAAAATATGTTTAGTTTTATCCAGACACTGGGTACTACAGATGAGAATTGACATGTGTAAGATGTTTGAAAACGTATCTCAAATATTGAGGTGTTTCCCGGCCCTTGGGTGGAGGATTTTAAATGAATTTAACACAACATTAAGCAGTTTTATTTTCTAAACAATTATCGGGATTAGCCCTTTAAGAGAACATACCTTTATATGTGACCCGTCTCCCATTAACCTGGTTGGTGCAACAGAGTAGGAAGTTAAACACCATTTTATTTCATTCATTAATTCATTCATTCGTCCTTAATTGTCTTGCCATTTTCACTTGAGCCCAGTAAGACAATACAATAAATAATATTATCAAAGTTAAGACTATAACGCCTCGAATAGGAATAATTGGTACCCGTTATTCAAATTTCCAAATTACAATATGTGCTATCTGAGAGAATATACCAATGTCAATATGCCAGTCACGTACTTTATAGAAGGACCTGTCATTTAAGATGTCAGATGTCAATAATGTATAAATTCCACTTTTTAGTTCTCGGCACCCCACCATTTGAAAGACTGATAATTTGTCTGGACAAAACCAACCGAAGGTTCTTAATTCTTACTGCTGTCATGTTTACACGCACAGTGCTAGACTAGAATTTTCTAATCTTGTGAATAATACCATCCTCAGAAGGAATGGCATCAGTACTAATATAGATTTAGTGGGCTGACATGGCGAATAGTCAGAGATTTATATACGTGTTTTCCTTTTAAGATGTCCGTGTAGCCGTTGAAACAATAAGTCGCAATCCGCACAGGAGGTATTTGGTCGATCACGGTGTTTAACGAGTAAGTTCGGTGGGATTTTAGTATAGTTTCGCCTTGTCTGTGGTGTACTACAGAAGCCTTACAAGGTATGGCGCCTAGTCGTACGGGTGACACAAAAACAGGGACCTAGCTTACACGTGCAGCCGTTTAAATATATCACAATCCGTAAAGCCAGGCGCTCACTTATTCAAATAACATAATCAGCAACAGATTTGTGTAGCGAATGTTTCTTGTTTATCCGCAATTTGGAAAAGGCGACCGCTTACTACTAAACATAAATATATAAGAAACAGCCGAATAACACCACGACCAGGTAATAAAATCAAAGAAAAAAGTCACATTTAAAATGGTGGAGTAAAATATATTTAAACATATGGCCCTAGTTTTAATTGTCAGGGATTCTTTTACGTGCCCGCCAATGTGTTCCTAGGATTTCCGTCCCATCCGAACGACTATAGTATACACTGTCCCTTGCAAGATCTCCGCCCTACACCACTGACGAGGGCGGATCCACGCCAAAAAAATCACGATGAACTTTCTCGGCCAACATCGGGATCGAACACGAGACCTCGAAGCTAGCCAACAGACGTCTTACTGAGACACGGCAGCGCCCCAAGGAAATTACATCAACCCGATTTACATGCATATTGAGACGGAAGCTACGGGTAAACGAATTAATGATATAAAAGAAATTATATATTAGTTAACCCACCCCATCCTATCTATCTGTCGCACACGTCAACACTTGGGAGGAGTTGACATATCTCACATATTTTCTTGTGCTCTTGTATTTTTAAACATAAACTGATGATGTATTCTTTGAAAATCCAGTAAGAACATTTGTGCAATGTCATTATGTTATGTAACAGATCGTCCCCGGAGGATACTTTTGTCGACTCGGTCTTTTTGATTTATAAGAATGCCAATTTATCATCCAAAACAAATTAGTTGAAGAATGTTTTAAATGAATGTAATTGTTTATATAATGATTATTTAAGTCTAGACAAGAATCTATCCGGTTTACAAAGATTGAGAGAATATTCCACATAGAATGAGTGAATCGATGTGTTAAGGGAGGACCTGAACAACCATTTAAAACTGTGATTTGTGTGAGCAGACAGATTCTCTTGTATGAAAAATCAGTGTTTATTTTTACAATCAATATCTTTTATCTACGCCCCTATAGTTAAATTTAGCACCAGCTTTATGTATTTTTATCTTTGGAGTTGAAATGATGACTATCTATACTAATGTTCTAAGGTTCAAAGTATTCAACTTTTCATTTATAATTATCAATGACGAAGACATCACATTTGCGAATACAAATTTCTAATTGACAACTAATCTCAGAACTAATAAAGCTAATTCAATCTTTAAACTAACAATCGTATTAGAATTGTTTCTACGGTATTATAATTCTGAAGCTATCACACATGTACCATTTTGAATGTTCACTTACAACTGTTAATCGTAAACTGCACTTTTACTTCATCTGTTGGACTTAGTTATTATATTATATTGGCTTTAGGTATACGTAGAAATGGACTGTACTCCTCTTAATGAATATCACAACTACCATACATCCGGACGAGCTCGAAATTAAAAACACTACTGACAGTGACAATTACGCCTCCTACTTGGATCTGCTACCCGATTTTGACAATTGCCATAAATTAAGCGTTAAATTGTACGATAATCGTGATGACTTTGACTTCCCGATTGTTAACTTTCCATTCATTAATAGTAACATTCCAATATCACCAGCTTATGAAGTGTCTGTGTCTCGGCTAATTCGTTACGCGAGAGCGTGTTCCTCTTATTGTAAGCTTCAACTACAGGGATGCCTGCCCAATAAACGTCAAAAAGTTTTATGGCCGTCATGTTGACTTGATTGGTAAATATAATATGTCTCTTTCGGCCATATTCCAGATATATTTAATTATGTCTACAACATCGTTAATAATGTTCATCACGTGCCATTTGCATACGGATAGCCCATTAGCCAATCACGCTATTTTACCGAGATTTCGTCTAATAGTTTGGATGCAGCTACGGCGGGTGTGGCACCAGGTAGAGTAAGCTTACTCTTCCGGAACCAATTACCACTGTTTATCGTGTATTTGCTGAATTTTGTCTAATGGTACGGATTGTTCATACATGGTTTTATTTTATCTTTTTCCCCTTGTTAGTGGTGCAGTACGAATGGCATGACAAGGTATCTCTTTAGTCGGGATAGTACGAAAAAACGAGGTACCGTGTAATAATTTGCTTGCACGTAAAAGACCCCTTGCAGTTCGAGTTCGATATAAGAGTAGGCCCTAGCGCCGCTGTCCTGGCACAAAATGCCCCCTACAGCACACTGTATGGCGCGTGCTAGTCTTCATCAGCTCAGTCGGAGCAGAACATTGGGACGTTAAAGCCCATTCCATTTCATTTTATACATTTTTATAGCGCACAGCTACCACGATTAAGAGGTCACGTGCTCTTAACAAATTATGATGCATATTTTAAATAACAAATACATGAACTAAATAAAATAAGACCTACACGTAAACATTGGCATCAACTCAATTTCTATGCATAAATTAATGATGCATTATCGAAGAAAAGCAGCTAAGAATAAGTGCGTTTTCAGAATTTTCTTAAATAACGTCAACGACAAAAATGTTCGAAAATTTTGAGTTAGTTTGTTCCAGAGAAAAGGGGCTTGAACAAGCAATGATCGCCATTGACAGAATCTAAGAGGGAAAAAATATCACTTGATAAAGGCAAGACCCCGTCCCAGTATTAATATTTCTCAAAGAATCCCTTCTTTTAATACAATTATAGTTTCCAAGATTGGTCATGTCCATAGACTACATGACACAAGAAACAAAAATCCCAACCAATTCTATGTAAATCCAATGGAAATTCATTAATCGATTCCATCATGTGTGGATATTTTAGTAGAAATTATAAAAGCTAAAAAAGCGCCCGGAGTCTAGTTATCTCCATTAAAATATAGTGTGATGTTGTTATTCTAGTAATGTCCCAGTAACATATGGTATAGTTTTATGTTTACTATGGACACGTGGTACATATCCCCGGCTTGTTCTGTGTCCATTATTGGCTTTATATAATTTTGAAAATAGACATCACGAAAAGAAATAGATTAGTCCAGGAAGTAGACTATAGATGGATCTACTCGGAATTCGAGACAAAGAATACAAGAAAATATATTTGGACAAAACAAGTATTCTGAGAGTACGGATCACTGACGTAATACATAACCCGCATGACTCCAACGATACCACGGCGAATACATTTCTGTGAATATATATTATAGATAGGTTATAGCGGAATAAATTCATTGAATCGGTCTATAATTATACATTGCAAAACATTGTTCTAAATTTAAATCAACTTAGCTAAAACTAAAATTTTAATTGACTTTTAGTAAACAAACGGCCATAATTCAGTCGAAGAAAACCGGAATCTGACAAAACCAAAAGTTTCTCTGTGTAAACCTTTCAATCCAATATCGAACAGTTTTTTTTTGTTACAGAAACCAGAAAACTTATGTATCAATCAACACACAATAAATGCACGTCAAAGAACCATTGACAGTTGGAATTCGAAATAAGAGTGGACTGTAGAGCCGCTGTCCAGGTAAAATATCCCCAATAGCATACTGCATGGCGTATGCCCGCCTTTATTAACAAAGTAGGAGCATAAAGGTTGGACGTTAAACCCCAGTCCATTTCACTTCAAATAACGCCACAATTCGTATATATTTTTATCTACGGTATCAAAGTATATTTTATTTGCACAAATACCCTGCACCCATGTTATTTTGGTTTTATTTGGTTAAAGTCCTCATTAAGTTAGACATGATGCAATTGGAGAATTATAAAAGGAACAATCTTAACACAACAGACAGCGAAATCTGACTTTTTCATTAAGTTACCATATGAATTTCAGATTTCTTTCTAAACCAGACAGAATCTATTACACCGTATTGATCGCCAGTAGTAATCTGCTGGTCGACTCTCGTGGGACACCAACAAATCTGCACGGGTAAGATCTGCAGTCACTTGACTCAGTTGGCGAAGACGAATGGTCACAAAGCGTGCAGTGAGAGAAGATGAATAGTCTCCTATCGGAAATAAGGACTGCCACTTATAGACATCAACACTGTCCTTCTTTTAATATATTGTAATCAAACATGCGATACTTATATTAATTAGCCTCCACTTCGTTTACAACTCAGAATAGTTTAAGGGTGATTGTTTAGTGTAATTGATTTTTTTTGGGATATTTTACATCCATCGAAAGGATTGGGAATCGCAGTGGCTCAGATGGTAAACGTTAGCTCGATCCCGGTGTTGGGCGAAAACGTTAATACTAGTATTGGACATGTAATCCTATAAATCAAATTGCAGTCTCAGAAATGTCATTCTGAATATATTTGTAGTATCCATAATAACGCATTGTCCAGATAAAATGTAATGATGATTAAGATATTCAACGCTTTCAACCAGATGGAACAACATGTTGCAACTTCTTACTTAAAAAGCACGTACGAGGTTCGTCATGGAAAACTTGACATAAACAAACTGGAGAGAGACTTGCTACAAACTGGTGGGGAAAACCGGACGACCCAGAGAAAACCCACGAGGCTGGAGAGGCGACCTTACTCCTTGTCACGTACAATCGGTGCTTCGAACCACGCCGGTTGACTCAATGACAGACCGGGTGATACAACACACACGCGCTGGAGGTAAATATGCAACTTTCCGCCCTACATATCAACCTCTTATCCCTTGTCGTATCCTAGCAGAAACCTGGCAGACAATGTATACTCAATCCCCTTTCTTCACCAATACGTCAACAAGCAGCAACATGCAAAATGGGGAAAATAAAAAAAGAGGGGAATAATTGGTGTCCTGATGGTACCCAGGACCCTGCGTATCGTTTTCTCACGTGACTTTAAAATATTTGCTATATTGTGAACATAATATTGAGTGTCTTTTAAAATAAATAGAAAACGGTAATATAATCTATTTATTTGAACATCCCCTTGGTGATTGTATCGTCCAATATTATCCCCCACCCCACCTAAAAAAAAAAAGAAATTGTGGATAGGCGACGAACACAAGTAATTAAAATGTAGGTCCACATTCAAACGAAAGGTATAAAACTGATCAACCATGCGAGACCTTTTTATTTTTATGTTTACGGTTGTAATTATGTTTTGTAGGTAAATCACATATTTCAAACTTCCAGATTCTGTCTCTGTAAACAAAGCAAAAGGAAATCATAATGACATTAATTCACAGGACTTAGCACACCATCAATTTCAACATTGACTCTAATGCTAATTCATGTCTCTAACTTTTCTCTTACGTTGGAGAAACGCTTTCTGGCATAGACGAAAGAACATGTGGCAACATTTATGAGGTTCGCTATGGAAGACTTGAGATACAGAAACTGACAGTAGCATACTAGTAGCTATACAGCTAGTAACCTCTTAACTGTGTTATCCTTCCGTACATTCAAAACTGCCCTAATTGTTTCCTGTGTCCACCTAAAAGAACTCATATTATTTAAAATGTCTGATTTGGACACCCTGACCTCCCCTTGTAATGCAACATTATGTCAGAAGATCAATGCATTGAGTCACCTACGCCATGTATAGAGATATTCCACTGTTTTGGTTTATTTTCTGTAGTACCCCTGGGCTTATTTTATGCGATTCGTTGTTTTGTTAAAGTTCCCACATAATCCTTTGAAATCAAAATCTGAAATATTTTGTCACATACTTACTCAATGAAGTTTCTATGCACACTGTAAGCCCCGGTCAGGAATTTATTGTCCGGTACTGTGTAGTCCATATAACCATCGTATAAATTTACAAAGTTAGTAAACCGACACTCTGTTGCTTTCACTGAAAATCAGATACTCTTTTGAGACAATTTATCTAGTCTCATAACCGCAATGTTTTGATCTAAACAAGGAAAAGTATATTTGATTCATTTTATGTAGAACGCAGAAGACCATCGTCTCAGGTTGTGCACATAAAAGATCCCTTGAGAGTTGAAATCCGATTCAAAAGTAGGGGGTAGTGCCGCTGTCCGGGCAAAATTTCCTCATAGCTCACAGTATGGCGTATGCCCGTCTTCATTAGCCCATTTCGGAGAACAGTAGGGCGTTAAACCCAATTTCATTTCATTTCTCAGGTTGTGTGTTTGAGTTACCGCTTACAACACGCAATTCCTGTGAAAATTTAACATTTTCATTAAAAAGCGATTTTTGAATGTTTTAACTTCTGATGTCATTCAGAATACAAACCTTTCTTCGGTGTACAACATTGAAAACTAAATCTTCTGTCTTCGTAATAATTGTTATGATAGCTCTTGGTAGCAACAATACGACCAAAGTTAGGACATTTGAAAAGCAGTACACCATCAAATTGATTCACATTATCTTAAATAAATATATGAAATACAACGAAAAGTGAATGTTTTACACAATTATAGTCAAATGTGGCAATTTTTGGAACCATGATGGTTCAGTGAGTAATGCATTTGACAAGTTCACTGGAATATCATGGGGTTGGTTCAAAATGTTCCCCGTGATATTCCAGCGTTGCTCCCTTTTGTCGGTGGTGTAAAAGGAGAGCAGGGCATAGAACAAGTTCCCGAGTACATGCAAGGCATGTAACAGTTGGAAATCGATAAAGACTTGGCCCATAACAACTTCCCTCGCAGTACGCTGCGTGGTGCAATTAAAGAAAGACGTTAAAGGGCCAATCCCGATAATATTTTGGAGAATAAATCCGATTAATTTTGTGTTAAAATGCCTTAAAGGAGCTAAATCGCTAACTTTTGGGGTCTAGAAATTGACACAAGTGGGTCGCAACGCATGTAATACAGTAATTTGAATGTATATAAACTTATTTACATTATGGTTTCCGTTTTTAGTCTAATTTCAAATCCGTTATGTTCGGCGAAATAAGCCAGCAGTATCAATTGAATGCAAAATTCTGGCGCCTGGTTACTGCCTGGCTGTACTATGGAAGACCAAATGGGACAATATTCATGATTCTTGTTTCTACATTCCAGTTTGAACATTTTAGACACGAACGCAACATTCTAAACTAATGATTCTTGTTTCTACATTCTTATGTCAACATTTCATGCACAAAATCAACATTTAAAACAAAAAATTGACTTTAGGTTTCATTTTCGGTGTTTTATCGTTAACTTTTATATATCTTTAAATATTAAAATTAAAAAATAATTTCTCTATTTTACACGACAAAGAAATCAATTCATTGGTTTCTGAAAGTATCTAAAAAAAATCTGGAATTTAAACTCTTATGAAAACATTTTCTACGTTTCAAGTCTTGAAGTTAAAATCTTGAAACGAAAATGTCCAGAAAAATATAATGAATTATCAACATTATTACACCAGAGGGCGTTAGCGTATGTGTACAAATTTGATACAGACTATAGATTATAAATCAAAAGTAGACTTGCGTATGTGTACAAATTTGATACAGACTATAGATTATAAATCAAAAGTAGACTTTTCCTTGAGTGGAAGTGGGCCCCTGTTGTGTTTACAGTAATTAGTTGAATGAAACAGAAATTAAGCTTGAGATATAATAACAATACAAATAACTTCTATAATTTAAACAGCTAGAAGAATTAACCGGGCGGTATCTCTCACCCGTATTCCAGCACCCGGATTCGAGATCAAGTTAGCATACATATTCTCTCACCGTATCCCAGCACCAATCTGTTTCACAGAGAGTTACTTACGAAATTTAACTAAAAATACTTCAAACGTCTTTACTTAATTTTCTAATACATACAAAAAAATGTTTTAGAATTTAATTTGTGGAAAGAAAAAAGTTAATATTGGGGACCAATTAAGTCGCGTCCATGTACTGCTTATCAGTGATTGTACCGGCCTAACGAATATTCACTGCTGATCAGTGTGTTCCAGCACCTGGATTCGAGATCAAGCTAGCACACATATTCCTAGCACCAAGAAAAAAACTAGTGATAATTATCACGAAAATAATTGTTACCTTAACTTTTAAAACATATTAACGCAGCATGGGCGTACCCGTTGTTTATTGAACCATCAAACTCCACCTCGAATCCGGGTGCTAGGAACTTTGCGGTGGTATAACTCGATACGCCAACATGGAAAGCAAATTTTACATGTGCATACCTAATGCATCTGTCGATTTAGTGAAATAAAGATATTGAAGCCACCAGAGCTAGTTTATAAGTTATTACGTGCGCCATGAGCCTACCCTTACCAGATTCCCCCATATGTTTCATATGTTTACGGTAATATATCTCGAAACGCCAACATAGGAGCCTTCTGACATTTTGTATTCTAGTAGTTTATTCATCACTTGATTCCGTGAATCAAAAGACATTTTCCCACCAAAGCTGATTTGGGTCGTTTTATGATACAGCGTGGGCGTACCGGTTGTTTATTGAACCCAAAAAATCCACCTCGAATCCGGGTGCTAGGAACTTTTCGGTGGTATAACTCAATAGGTCAATATAGAAAGTTAGTGAAATTTAGCCTGTGCATACCGTATGCATGTGTCAATTTAGTGCAATAAAGATATTGAAGTTACCAGAGCTAGTTGGGAAGTTATGGGGTGAGTAGTGAGCCTACCCTACCCGATTTCTCCCACATATTTAGTATGTTTACGGTAATATATCTCGAAACGCCAGCATAGGAGCATTCTAAAATCTTGTATTCTAGTAGTTTATTCATCTCTTGATTACGTGAAGCAAAAGACATTTTCCCACCAAAGCTGGTTTGAGTTTTTTTTTTTGATGCAAAATGGACGTTCACCCCTTTTGCATGTTCAGTTAGCCCGGTGTACGATATTTTAGTATATTTACGGTAGTAGTATATTTTGGGGTGTGGGGTGGGGTCGGACGATCTGTTAGATATATACTTAGATATAAAATGTTATTTTCGAATACAAAGGTAACAATTATTTTCGTGATAATTATAACTAGTTTTTTCTTGGTGCTAGGAATATGTGTGCTAACTTGATCTCGAATCCAGGTCCTGGAATACGGGTGATTGTCGACTTGTCGGGTTGTGAAGGCGACAAGTCGCGGCACGACAAAGCGAAATAATTGCATTTCGTCGACTTGTCGCTTTGTCGGCTTGTGAAGGCGACAAAGCGACAAGTCGACAAAATCAACCCGACAACTCGACAAACTAACCCGACAATCGTCGCCCTCATTTTGTCGCGTTGTCGCTTTGTCGCCTTCACAACCCGACAAAGCGACAAGTCGACGAAATGCAATTATTTCGCTTTGTTGCCTTCGACTTATTCACAACCCGACAAAGCGACAAGTCGCCGAAATGCAATTATTTCTCTGCGCATGAGCGAGCATTCTTCGGTTAAGTATGGAAGCCTAATCTCGACGAGGCGAGGGTGCATTTATTCAGCATTTGGGTTTTTTTTGCCACACCTGACCATTACACAGATAGGATTTAAAAGTTAATTTGATTAAATTTGCATTTAACGATTGCATTTAACGGCCCATAAAATTAGGAATCTATATTTCAGAAGAGAGTCAGTTTTATATGTTGACATGTATTTTAATGTATTCTTTCAATATATCTATGGTAATTGAGAATACAATATGCGCTAGCTTTGCTATATTAAAACAAAAATCAAAATTTAAATCTTTTTTTCTTAGGATGTATATAGGCAAGTTTCCTTTACAGAATACGCTAAAGCTTTTTCTTGGCCACATCCCAATTTCAAATCTCCCTGACAGTAACTGTATGACTGGCTCACTAACCAGAAGGTCTGCGTCCAGCATGGCTTCACCGATGTCTAATGTACGTGTACGTAATGGAACCTTTGTCAGTTGGAATCCGTGGAGTTGCTGGCTGGACAAACTTTCCCTAATAGCACACTGCATTTGAGTGTCGAAAAATAGTTTCAAATAACCGTGGTCTGTATCTAAGAAGTTTATTTCTGCCACCAAAAAGCTGGCAGAAAAATTACCCCGGCCGTATCGCCGCTGTCTTGGCAGAATTTACCCCATAATAGGCCTACTCGACATTAAAAATGCCTGTCTTCATTGATGCAGAAAAGTACATTTGTTGATAAACTAAGTCGTAGTTTAAATAAACGTGTTTTGTCCCCAAAATGTTTGTTTCTGTTTATAAAAAGTATATAAATTTTAATAAACACAATATATTTGTAATTAACAAAATACTGTATTAAGTAAGTAAGTAAGTAATTCTTTATTGCTGAAAGTTACATAACTACCGAACGACTAAAAAACTGGGCTTATCAGGTCCACCTTCCTGCGCCACTGACAAGGGAAAACACTACTAAAACATATATGATTTGAGTTGGGATATTAGTAGATTGATTATTATTATGTATTTGGTTAAACTGTGCTGTATGGTGGTAATCAGTGAAGATGCGGACGAATTCTAAATTACGATAGATATATTGAAAGCATACATTAAAATACATATCAACATAAAACTGACTCTCTTTTTTAATATAGATTCCTAATTTTATGGGTCGTTGAATGCAACTTTAACCAAATGAACTTTTCAATCCTATCTGTGTAATGGTCAAGGTGTAGCCAAACATAACCAAATGCTGGATAAATGCAGCCTCGCCTCGTCGAGATTAGGCTTCCATACTTAAACGAAGAATGCTCGCTCATGCGCAGTGATTGACTTTCGAGGCGACAAGTCGACAAAGCGAAATAATTGCATTTCGGCGACTTGTCGCTAACAACCACCATATATTTGTGTTGTTATTTTATCTCGAGCTTAATTTCGGTTCATGCAACTAATTATTGTAAACACAACAGGGACCCACTTCCACTCGTGGAAAAGTCTACTTTTGATTTATAATCTATAGTCTGTATCAAAGTTGTACACATACGCTAACGCCCTTTGGTGTAATAATGTTGATAAATCATGATATTTTTCTGGACATTTTCATTTCAAGATTTTAATTTCAAGACTTTTTGAAACGTAGAAAATATTTTCATAAGAGTTCAAATTCCAGATTTTTTTTTAAAATACTTTCAGAAACCAATGAATTGATTTATTTGTCGTGTAAAATTAAGAAATTATTTTTTAATTTTAATATTTAATGATACGTAAAAGTTACCGATAAAACGCCGAAAATGAAACCTAAAGTCAATTTTTGGTTTAAAATGTTGATTTTGTGCATAAATGTTGACATAAGAATGCAGAAACAAGAATCAATAGTTTAGAATGTTGCGTTCGTGTCTAAAATGTTCAAACTGGAGTGTAGAAACAAGAATCATGAATATTGTCCCATTTGGTCTTCCATAATATACGCCGTTTGATTTGGTTCCTCGTCTCTCTTGCTAGAACTGGGGTTGAAACGCATTATGGTACACGATTCGTTTATCAATGGTAAAATGTTCATTTTCTCTTAAATTTTGGATATCAGAAGCCGTCTTTTTCCGGTAAGATCATGGCATCAATGTTGATTTAAATTGATAAATAATTCGTGTTTTCAAAGTTGAAGATTTTAGAGGATATTGAGTTAGAGACCGAGCTACTTTAAAATCATCTACCTTAGGGCCCAGCAACTAACTGTGATACGTTTTCAAACAACGTACAGACGTTAGTCTTTATCTGAAAATCGAGACCGGTCTCGCAAGCTCCCAAAGTCTTTGGATAAACCAGACTTTTATTTTATAAACATGTGTAGGTGAAACTTCGTTATCAAGTACAGCACATGGATCAGTAATTGTAGAGACGTCTGAGGGAACAGGGGTCGATAGTCACCCAGCGGAAAAATTGACCGAAATCTTAAAAGGGTTACGTGTCCGAAACAGCAGTTTCGACGTCCATGTCTAATGGGGCTGTCACACATTGACGTATAACATCAGCGTATGCCGACATATGAGAAATTTAGCAAACACGCAGGTGTGCGTTTTTAACAAGTTACGAGCATGCTGAAATACGACTGTATAAGTTGCTGTACACCGAATGCGGCCCAAAATTTTGTGCATGCATAAAATTTTCAGGGTATGCCGACGTATTGCTTACACGTTAGACGTAAGTCAAGAACGCTTACATTTGCCGGGCACATGTTGTGATATACTCGTATAAGTTATGTGTACGTCGGAGATCAGTTATGAATAAGTTACTCATATGTTAAACACAGGTTATGTATTCATTCAACCCGTTAGAGGGAAATAGAGACAGATGGGGTTTAACGTCTACTCAACACAAACTAGGTCATTTCGGGACTAACATAATTTTAATTTTATTTCAATAATTCGCTTGCGCTTAGGGGTCTTTAGCAGTGGGAGGAAACCGGAGAAACCCCACGAGGTTGGACAGGCGACCCTACTCCTTGCCGCGTACAACCAGGGATTTGAAACCACGCCAGTTGACTCAATGGCAGGCCGTATGATACAGCGCGCTCACGCTAACCATTTGGCCATCCACCCCACCACCCTCAACGCGTTAGAAGGACGTTATTTATGCGTCCAAATAGAGCGTCCTCTTGATTTTTAAATTCAGCTTCAACGTATGCCAGTAAGTTACGTTCAGTAAGTTATATACCTTAGAAATAGATTACGCGTACGCTGCTCAACCAAATGCGCTGCTGGAAGCCGACGTATGTCAAGTTATGTATAACTTATCTGTCGTGTACTTCTAACTTACGTCTAACGTGTAAGCAATACTGTAGTAGTGTATATTTTATGTATAGTTTGCATACGTATTTATTTATAAGATTTAAATTGCGTATTTTATTTATTGTAATAATGTATATTTTCATATATAGTTTGCATACGAATTTAACTAATATGATTTAAATTACGTATTTTATTTTAAAATTAAAGTGACATTTATTTGCTGACGTTGATAAATAACAGCTTAACGCTGTTATATAAGAATATTGACGTATGAAAGAGACACTAGAAGAGTCCTTTATTGTGTATCATTTTAGATTGATTTTAAGTATAATTAATGGTGACGACTAAGACTTTCTAAACAATACGCGGGGATTAACTAGAGGCAATATAATTACTCAATATGACACGTCAAGGATTGAGTTGGGCAAGATTGGTTTTAACCAATCATTGGCCAAGCCTTTAGTTTTCTCTGGATGTTTTAAACATCCACCAATCAAATTAAAAGAAAATAATTAGGCGTGTTATTCGGAAATTCAACCCTTTAAATTCGCGGACAATTCGTTTAGTCGTTACTTGAATAAATGATACTTCTAACTACAATATTGGAACTCTGATTTCTATTTAAAGGTACGTCTCTTTATTTATTGTATGTAAAATGTTTTAAGTTTATTTCTATGTTTTTATATTGTATGAACTTTGTATTCGTAAGAATAAGATTTGATATTGATTCGATTAGTTATTTTATAGCATCGGTGAACTGAATTAATAGAAGATATATTTCATACTTCTAGTTTATACCAGCTAAATTTATTAGAATAACATCGGTTATTTCATTGATATATATAACGATTTTACTAAGCCGAAAAGTATGATTTAACAAATCTAGTTAATACTTGTTTAGTAAAATATTCATGATTTAAAATACTCGTCGATTTATCTAAAATAATATCAAATTATGATATCATGATTTAGTAAACGGAAAAGTACGATTTTATTATAATCGAGCATACTTGTTTTACTAGAATTTATAGTTAAGATTTAAATGATTTCAGACATCAGATATCTCTCACAAAGCGAGTTATATTTAGTTTATATTTTTCATATTTACACCACCCATAATTGATTATAATTGTTTATTTACACCACCCACAATTGTTTATATATTCGCACTTTTATTTCATATATTTTGATATTGACTTGAATAAATGATACTTCTAACTACAATATTGGAACTCTGATTTCTATTTAAAGGCTACGAAAAGAGCACGTTTATAATTGGGGAGATGTTTTAAGATCCCATCTGATGTCTGATAAAGGAGTGAATCCAGATAATTTTCCAAGATTACGCAGCCACGTAGCGAAAGAAGCAGACCGGAAAGAAATGGAAATTACCGAAGCGGAAACCTTAAATCCGGAAACACCAGAAAAAGAGATCGTCGGAATTTAAAGTAAAACAGTCCAAAATGGCAGAGAAAACTCCACCGGACAAAAGAGATTTTAGTATGGAGCGCCAGTGTGGGAAGTAAAACAGTGGTAAAATATGTGTATTAACGTGTGTAAAAACAAAAGTAGAAATTAGCCAGAATTTGTGTTTTGTGTTTCCTTGGTGATGGAGTACTGTATATAACGTGTTTTAAAACAATGATTTTCTTAGAATTAAGAGCAACAACTCTCTTCAGAAACAAGCAGCTGAACCAGACCGCTCCGATTACAATGCGAACTTTAAAAGAAGAAAAAAAAAAATACGTAAGAGCAAAATTTACAAAAGGACAGTATTCCAGACGATTTTAACTATATGACATAGGAATATTAATTATTACTCTAGGCCTATAATAGTAGGACGTGAGAACGATTTGAAAGCATTTTAAATTAATTTATTTTAATGAATGTGTAAAATGTGAACTGTTACTTTCAGTCTATCTTTTTTTTAACCATTTCCTATGTATTAGCGAAGCCAAAACCCCATAGACTCGTCTATGTTTAATAGTGCTACGAGTAGTATGCGCAACTACTCAATCCCGGCCAAGCTATGCATCTCTTATCTTTTCCTTTTTCTTTTATTTTTTTATAGGGACTTTTACCAGATTCTAAGTAGTTTTCTCGATATTTTTATTTCCCACTTTGATAAATATAACCGAGCTAAGAATTAATATATAAATCTTTGTCAGAAACTATGTTAGATAGTCATATTCAAATGACTACCTCTTATTTTGACACTAAAACCATGCTAGCAATAGGATCGCTAATTGTATCCGTGTTTACCCTTATAATCTGTTTTTGGCTATTTTACAAATTAAAAACAATTACCACAGCTATGTGGTTATTGAAAAAGGCTCAAGCAGCATCTTTGGATAATTTACCGTCATTGGTTTATCACCAAGAAGGAAAATCACAAGAGGAGATTACCTCTACGGTATACACACAATATATTAGCATTCTAGCTGTTAGCTTTTGTATATTTACAACTTTCATTATATTGTATAAATTGTGGCAAGCAAGAAAAACTCAAGCAACAATTATTTTAGAAGTAACTTCCGGCTATTCATGTGTGCATTTACCCGTTTTATATTTACCTTTATGCTCAAATTATTGGAACATTATCCACCCAGAATACATTGGAAATTTTCAGATAAAATATTCTTGGTTTCCATATCTCACTTTAGATATGCCAAAATTTACAGTTACAAATAGGATTACCAACCAAAATCTTATGGTTAAAAACGAAATAAAATTGACCTGGTTACAGGCCTTTAAACTTAAAAATATCCTTAGCAATTCATTTACAACCTATTTATTATTTGAACATGGCTATACATCGGTTTTGACACCAGCACATTTTCATTAATTAATTTCCCATTATATTTTCTAGAGCAATAATTAGCTCATTACGGTTATACCTCTATATTTTAATTTTTGTATATAAACTTGTAATACTTGCATTATATTATCTTATTTTATCTTATATTTTATATTACGTTTTTAGATGGTCAACGTATTTGATATCATTGATTTTGTGGACAAAATTTTAAATACGCAGTGGGGGTATTGTAGTAGTGTATATTTTATGTATAGTTTGCATACGTATTTATTTATAAGATTTAAATTGCGTATTTTATTTATTGTAATAATGTATATTTTCATATATAGTTTGCATACGAATTTAACTAATATGATTTAAATTACGTATTTTATTTTAAAATTAAAGTGACATTTATTTGCTGACGTTGATAAATAACAGCTTAACGCTGTTATATAAGAATATTGACGTATGAAAGAGACACTAGAAGAGTCCTTTATTGTGTATCATTTTAGATTGATTTTAAGTATAATTAATGGTGACGACTAAGACTTTCTAAACAATACGCGGGGATTAACTAGAGGCAATATAATTACTCAATATGACACGTCAAGGATTGAGTTGGGCAAGATTGGTTTTAACCAATCATTGGCCAAGCCTTTAGTTTTCTCTGGATGTTTTAAACATCCACCAATCAAATTAAAAGAAAATAATTAGGCGTGTTATTCGGAAATTCAACCCTTTAAATTCGCGGACAATTCGTTTAGTCGTTACTTGAATAAATGATACTTCTAACTACAATATTGGAACTCTGATTTCTATTTAAAGGTACGTCTCTTTATTTATTGTATGTAAAATGTTTTAAGTTTATTTCTATGTTTTTATATTGTATGAACTTTGTATTCGTAAGAATAAGATTTGATATTGATTCGATTAGTTATTTTATAGCATCGGTGAACTGAATTAATAGAAGATATATTTCATACTTCTAGTTTATACCAGCTAAATTTATTAGAATAACATCGGTTATTTCATTGATATATATAACGATTTTACTAAGCCGAAAAGTATGATTTAACAAATCTAGTTAATACTTGTTTAGTAAAATATTCATGATTTAAAATACTCGTCGATTTATCTAAAATAATATCAAATTATGATATCATGATTTAGTAAACGGAAAAGTACGATTTTATTATAATCGAGCATACTTGTTTTACTAGAATTTATAGTTAAGATTTAAATGATTTCAGACATCAGATATCTCTCACAAAGCGAGTTATATTTAGTTTATATTTTTCATATTTACACCACCCATAATTGATTATAATTGTTTATTTACACCACCCACAATTGTTTATATATTCGCACTTTTATTTCATATATTTTGATATTGACTTGAATAAATGATACTTCTAACTACAATATTGGAACTCTGATTTCTATTTAAAGGCTACGAAAAGAGCACGTTTATAATACGACGGCATACGCTGAAAATTTAATGTATGCACCAAATTTGAGGCCTCGTTCCGCGTTTACAACTTATACCAGCGTATTTCAGCGTTCTGGTAACTTGTTAAAAACGTATACATTAATTACGTATTCAACGTACACCAGCGTTTATGCCAAATTTCGCACATGTCAACATACGCTTATGCTATGCGTCAATGTGTGACGACCCCATTTAGTCCGGCATCAAGTCAAAGGACATGTTTTGTGAAAGTGACCGGTTTTCAAAACATCATGCTATAACCGGTGTAAACCTTTAAAATAGTTCAGCCATATAATTTTGAACAGCAATCTTTTAGTTTCATACTTTTCCATCGTCTATTTCGGTTTCCATCGTTTGCGTTGTCTATATCAAAGGACCTTCGCAGAGTGAATGACCAAGGGTCCTACTATTTCACATGTCCAAACCAATAACAACGCTATTTTTGAAACAAAATTATCGAGACCGATTTTATTTTGAGATAAGTGCTTTACATTCACCGCCTATTTTAAACATAATGGATCATTGTACCAGTCGTCATACAATGCACCTCCCTGCTATATAGATCATTTCAGATAACTCAAACTAGTAATTTCGACATCACGAGATTGATTAGGGACATCCTGGACACTGGACTGGCAACTTTATGACACAGCGGCGATTTCGTTTAATAAAAAGTTACAATAACAAAACAACTGCAAACAGAAATTTAACTTACAAAACCACTGACACTTTCCAAGTTCTCCTCTGTTGCCACAACTGTATTTCCATAATCTATCTTCAAACCAGTTGTGATGCTTACTCTTTATACGGGTAACAGATTCGCCAGTCGGACAGTCAAACCAAAGATCTCGATCATAGTCATTTTGCCACGCCACTGACATCATTACAAGACAGACAAATAAAGACACCACCTTAAAAATAATAATAATAATCAAAACCATCACACTTTGCCTCTCTACGTCATGTTCGTCCATTTCTTAAGCTTTTGCACGATAGGCCCGAGAAGGAGTCTGTGAGTGAGGTAGGCGCATGAACCCTTTATGGATTAAATGTTCCCATACAAGTTTCAGTCCGTTTTAATTTTGATAAGTCAACACGATTTCCACACACAAAGTGTGTGCATATGCTAGAAACATCGGGATATACTCCATAGACACCGTTTACATGTTAGTTCTTCAAGAGTGTGGAGAGATAAATGAGAATATCCAAGGAATCCCTTCCTCCCCACGCACACCCTACTGTGAGGGTCCTTTTCAGGTCCAGTCTTAGAAAACTCCGGTCCCCCACTTCCCTCAATTAGCATGCTGTCGAAATTGCAAAAGATCAATTTTAATTTAAAAAGAGTATAGGCACCGTGTCTAGAAGTGTCAGTACAAACTTCGAGTCTGTCTAACCTTGACGGAGTATCATAATTGCTCCAGTCTGGGAAACGAGTTTCTAAGCATATTTCAGATAATGACCTGGGATACAGGTTTCTAAGAAAATTTCACATAATTAATCAAAATATACTCGAGTGATTTGAGCCAAATATGAATCTCTTACAAAGTACAATAGTGTCTCTTGTGTAAATAGTGCGCTTTAATTTCCTCATATAACCTGTCGACAAAAGATCAATCTCCCCACCCCCCCTACAAACTCACCCCAATAATACTTACTTTTAAAGTCATCGTGATCACCCAAAATAGACGCAAAATATCAACTAATACGGACCGAAAGCACTTACAATTTCCATGAGTATATATACGTAAAACGTAATTAATAGTTGTCCCCTTTTGGTTGGTTAGAGGCAAAGTTAAATAACTTACATAACTTCTATAATAAAACATAATTAATATTTTTATCATTTGATATTTAATATGTCACTGTTTGGTCGTTTAAGGGCAAACTTAAATAGATGTAATTGACGGGACAAAAACAAGAGTGATGGTGCCTTTTCAAATAAATCAAAGAGATGTGAAAATCGCACCTGTATATATTTCAGTGTATATAAACAAGATTGAATTACATTACATCAACAAAAATAACATTCAAAAATAGTGGACCCTTTCAAGGCTTCCAGATATGACACATTCTGGATAACCATGTTTAGTGTCAAACCACAATCAGCAAGTGTGAACTTAAAACATGTTTAGTGTAATACTATCATCAGCTAGTGTGACGAGTGATTCTGAACTTAAGTACTTTGTAGTGATCTGTAATACAATTGTAAAATTGCGTATTTGCAATGATATATAGAGAATCTCCTACGGGTCTTTTTGATATCAAAAAAGACGAGTAGGAGATTTTATTCATCACCTGATCATGTTTTACATGCACAACTAAATAAATAAATATAATTCTTTGCTATAGATTTCCCTTTTACTGAACCTGATATCAGTACGGCGTAGTGATACATAAATTTTTCACAGCAAATGACCCAATGTTTCCGTCAAGGTCAACTAAACAAAAATAAAAAGAAAACTTATAATAAAAAAAATGATCTGTTCTTTGAAAATAAAGAGTAGTTCTTTTTTAACTACCAATCTAATTCATCATGTCAAGCGATATAACACAAGCGATATCTACCGTAACATGTATAATTAGGTGATAAGTGCCAGTTTTATAACAATCTATTCAACGATCATAAATATAAATATACTTTAGGAATACAAAATAAAAAAAAACCACAAAAAAACCCCTGCCATATTGCATTTATCAGGGCTGAAAGACAATTTGTTCCTTGAAATTAACGAGAAACGAACTTTTAGATGAGTATTCTACCACCACCAGCTTGGTTGGTTTGGTGGCTGTTTTACGCTGTCGATGTTAACGGTTGTTGCTATTGTTAAACGCAGGAATTTATTTGTAAAAACAAACTCTTATGTAGATATCATACAGTTATTTCAGAAATTATTATACAACCATGTTACACATTTATATTACTATTATAAAGACGCTGAATTTAAGAAATTACTCCATTACCCACCATATATTTTATGTACATAATTCTACTCCCGTAATTAATCTTAATTTATAAATGTCTCCTTTGTATTATGAAGTTATTATTCACCACAAGATATATAGATAGCTATATACAGCACAACTTTTCCAGTGGAAAAGTCCCGAAATATCACGAGTTAATTATAAGAGTACCGTGGAATCGCCCCTATAGAGATCTTCTATTTCGTACCATCTTTGAAGGTCTCTATTAGAGGGACTAAATTCCACAATTTCATTATTATAAATACAACATTATTGTAATCCATACATAACCCTAAAATAATTTCTTATAATTTACAACTATAAACCTCAAATACAGGCATCGTTTAAAATGTACATAGATTTATTTTTAAACTTTCTTTATTAATTGACCAACTTTTAACCTTGTATTATATACAATATGTATTTATTCATTATATACACAATTGTATTATATGATGCCTGTAAACGTTAATATTCTTTGTTAAGAAAGATTTATATATAAAAAAAACCCAAAAAAAACCGGTTGTTCATTGAAAAAGACGCTAATCATGCCTCGGCTTTGCACCCATGTTAGCGGCGAATGTTCCTAGGGGTTTCCATCGCGGTTTCCCTTTGTCAGTGGTGCTAAACGGATTACATGGCAAGAACAGTGCCTAGTCTTTCTAATGGGTCAACAATGCGTGGTCCCGTTTACCAACAAGCGTGTAAATTACAGAACCCCGTCAGCTGGAGTTCATAATAAGATTAGACTGTAACGCCGCTGTCCGGGCACAATTTCACTTATAGCACACCGTATGACGTAAGCCCTACTCCATTAGGGGGTTGGGTGGCCGAATGGTTAGCGTGCGTGCGCTGTATCACACGGTCTGTTATTGAGTCAAGTGGCGTAGTTTCAAATCCTCGGTTGTACGTGGCAAGGAATAGCGTCGCCTGTCAAACCTCGTGGGTTTCCTCCCACTGCTAAAGACACCTACGCACAAGTGAATTATTGAAATAAAATTAAACCATATGTTAGTCCGAAATGACCTAGTTTGTGTCGAGTGGATGTTAAACTCCATTTCTCTCTCTCTCCTACTTCATTAGCTAAGTCAGGGCTGAAAATTATTGAATCCAACTTCTTTTCATTTGGGGTGTCACAGTAGTAAATAATGCGCTGTTTCAATGCTGTGAGTTGACGATTTCAATCGAACGATTGTCTGAGTATATCTTTTTAAAAAAAAAAAAGTATTTCGGCCCTGTGTGACTTTAAAACAAACCTTGAGGGGGGGATTCAGAAATATACGAAAGCAGGATGGACAGGCGATCATATTCCATAACAAGTACCAGCTTAGGCACGAAACCACGCCTCTTGATTCCATTATGATCTAAAGCGTTGACCATTCGACAATCAAGCACCAACGATATACAAAGCAATAGTCCGGCAGCAGGTCGACGAACGTGGAAATATAGTCCACCTATTTTTTTTGATGGATTATATATCTTCAGTATGTGTAGATTAAGAATCCGGATGATGCCACCCTGGCACCTTTGGGGAAATTTAAATATTCAAGATGGCCGCCATGAGGCATTTTCTGGTTATTTAGTGAGGTAAAATATGTGACAGAATGGCAGCCATCTTGAAGGATCCACAGTCATTGGTAGGTTATGCCAATACCCATTATCCCATTTATTCTTTCGAATAAATATATAGTCATTTCAAAGCGACGATGACAAGGGGAAGCCCAAAGAACGTTCTCGTCCAATTCGCCCCCAGGCTAGCGAGCCAGTGCCTTACTCACTGAGACTCCGCCGCGTCCTTGCCAGTGTCTATTACAACAAAGATAGACATAGTTTTGCGTTGAATTGGATTTTATTTGTACGAAATAATTGGCGTAGTGGCTGATCCCAATTGCTTCTAAAGTGTCTTGTTTAATATTGGTTATTGTCGACCCAATACGGATAATTAGCGTCCCAAATCGGTAATTGCTTGTCTTGGCCAAGATTAAAATGCATTAACTATAGGGGAAAACAGTTCAGGGCTTTTATCAGCATGCTGTAAAACCCAATGAATAGTACTCCGATGTGTGGTAGATATTAGTTGACAGACCATGTCGTGTTATGAAATGGTCAGGAGTTAGATAAAGACTGTCCTGGTGCGAAGACTAAATTACTTCCGAAGTGACGCTGTGTTTTCCAAGAGCAGGGAGAGCTTATCGCGTTCACGATGAAGGCAAACAAATTCTGTAGTGGTCGTAAACTTAATAAGATAAAATGCCAGCATTACGTGCAATGACAGACTTCTTTATTTTGTTTCCTCTTCAAACAATGTGCTAATAAACAGGCGTGATAGTGTGTATAGATCTCAACTTCGGTATTTACTTGCATATATTGCGTATAATGGACATAATTGCATAAAAATGACATTTGCGAACAAATGTCCGTGTGGATATTTCAGATTATGTTGAATTCTGGGCCCTAAAGGGGGGTCCAATCGTTTTTCTTGTCTCCCCCCCCCCCCAAAAAAAAAGAAAGAGAAAAAAAACTCTGAAAAAAGACAATCTAATACTACTAATTACATGAGCCCGCTGTTATAAATGCCAGTACATATGCAGTAGGTTCAGCCCGAAGGTTTCAAACAAAACACTCTAAACGGAACAGAGAAACCGGGCCGGATGAAGCTCCTCGCCATTTGCCCACCCAATACATTAGGCAGACTTAAGTGATAAGAATGGCGCACTGTATCTTAATCTTTGTCAGAATAACTGAGCCGGAACAGTTTTACAGGTTAACTGGATTACTCAGTCAACATTAACAACGCATCTACAATGATTTGTGCATTAAAGGTCGCGGGGTTGCCCGGTGTGGTTTCCACTTGTCAGTGGCGCAGGACAAAGGGCGTGGCGAACAACAGGACGTTAAACCCAATTTCATTTGGTGCATTAAATATAAGGATTACCCTGCAGTACAGATCCACAAGATTTCTTCATTTGCATGGTGTGCACGGATATCATTAAATCATTCGGTGAACGCCTAGTCGGGCGGAAATGGTCGTTCTTCGTAGATTTACCCTCCGAATGCCCAAACAGATATCCCAACCTGGTATACAATACGTTTGCAGAGAAAAACGAGAAGGCAGGTCATCATGAATAAGTGGCCAAAGAAAAGGAAATCATGAACTAATATCAGTTTTTCTAAAATTAGACATTTTTTAAATTGAAAATAAGAACATAAAATATTAATATGTCAAACCTAATTGGTGGCTTCAAGTTCCACTTTGTAATTTATAGTTTTAATCAACTCAAGATTGAAAGAATATGTGACATTGTAGCCTAATAAATCATTTTAGAATATAAAAATGTTTTAATAAAATGGTGCTGATAAAATATTGTTTTAATCTGTATATTTGACTTTGATTGTTGACAAACGCTTTTTGGTGTGTTCCACATAATTTGTTTTGCAGACCATAAGATCGGGTATCCTGATATTTCGCCGTGCTTTTTATTATTTCGATGGAGATAAAAAGAGAAATAAGGTGTAACGTCCACTCGATACAAACTAGGTCATTTCGGGACTAACACGTGGCTAAAATTTATTTCAATAATTCACTTGCGCTTTGGGGTATTAAGCAGTGGGCGGAAACTAGAGGACCCAGAGAAAACCCACGAGGTTGGACAGGTGACCCTACTTCTTGTCACGTACAACCGGGGAATGGAAACCACTCCCTTTAACTCATTGACATACCTTATGATAAAGCGCGCACGTGCTAACCATTCGCCCCCCACCCCAAAAAAATAGCCTTTATCCAAAAATTAGGTTATTTTACCTGTGTAATATTTGCATGGTTTGGATGGCAAAACACGTTCCAAAGTATCGTGAATATTGGAACTATCGTAACAAAATAAATGACAGAGGTCTGTGCAATTCTTTTTCCTCCTTAAGGCGCAAGGTACGCGTCAATGGCAGACAAGTGTGTTTCTTTGGTAAGTTGCAAGGGGCCAAATGAGAGGCTTGTTTTCGCATAGGTTAGAGACGAATGAGCAATGAAGAGACCTAAACGATTGCATTATCACATTTCTACTTTCAGGTGATCTTATCGTCAGGCAGGTGAAGACGGAGCATCCAAAGGAATATAGCTTTAAGATATCTTTTGTTTCAATACAAAATGTTACAGTATTCCCATGTATATGCAGAGTATATGCAAGATTAAAGATTAATACGTGTAACATAAATCCACATTAAATGTTGACATTTTCCAAAATAGATTTATACCTTAAGGAAATGATAGTCGTATTGGATAATAAATGCATGCTTTTATCTTGAAAACCCAGTTTAATCTCGGATGTTTTAAAATTCCGGCAGCATTAACACGCAATGACTTATGTAATATTGTATTTCATTGAATTTGTTGGAATTAGTAAGAAGCGATTCGGAACAATGGTTAGAATATTACCACGGTTGTCCTCCGGAGAGATGTATGGATTTTATAAGTCCATTTATGTGAGGATAACGACTGATTACTACCGGCGTAACGAAGTATCTCTTGAAATCATCGAGATTCCATGATTATCTCTGAGGAAATATCAGGAATCAGAGAGTGATCAAGTATAAATTGACAAATGATACCCATTTTACTCATAATTATATGAAGGCAACGTGAAGTTCCCAGTAGACGCTGTGGCATGGTATGATCATAGTGTCTGGTATAAGACGACATTGTATTATATTCAGTAGTGGCGGTGTCGGGAAAATTAACTGACTTTACGATAAGACTTGAAAGGCAAAATGTCTAGATACCAATAGTTGTTCACGTCGCATTGTCATTTACGATGTATTTTAGCTGATGTAAGAAAAGCGGATTTTCGACTCCTCGGCTCTTTACATTAGTTGTTTTTAAAGGTGAAGCAATAGGATGCATATTGTCAGAATATAGTCAGGCAAGTCACATATGCCAAAAAAATCATTTCTAGCCAGAACCCCCAGAGTGCAGTTCCTTCTACTTTATAGTCCCCAACCCCCTTCCTGTTGCGAGTTTTATTGGGGGTTTTTTGACCAAAAATGGATGGAATGAGCTGGGGATAATCATTGTTATTAAAAATAAACAGGGGAGTGTTTATAACAAATGAAATGCACTTTCATAGTATGCGAGAGAATGTTTAATGTCGTAGTTCATTAATTATTCTGCAGTTTATATTTATAGTTCAATCAGTATATCATTCTGCAGTAAATATTACAGGTTACATTCCTCAAATTTCCAGATCCTATCTCTGCAAACGAAGCAAAAATAAATCATAATATATTAACAATAGTAAGCGCACTAGTAGGACAATTTTAACATGCAGCCCAATGATCCAGCTTGAAACTATGTTAGAAGTGTCAGCTGTACCATGGGTGATGACAGGCAACCGTCCGTTGTACTGACCACCATCCGTTGTACCTACCTTAGCTTGTCTCACGGGAATTACAATGTTCGTTTGCTTTTTCATTTATGTTTCTCAAGATGTCCATTTCCCTTACTATCTTACAATTCGTTTTTTTCGATAAAGACTTTATACAATCCCTATAATATTTTCTTTCAATATTAAACAAGTTTAATTTACTCACTCTTCGTGATTTCTGTGTTCACTATAGGCCCCGCGTAGATATTTATTGGCGGGTACATTATAGTCCATTTTACCATCAAGTTTGTTTACAAAGCTAGTAAACTGGCATTCTGTGCGTTTCCCTGAAAATCAGAAAATGTTTTGATATTTATTTGCATGAACACTATAATTTGAATGTTTGGTTTTAATATGCTGAACATTAATATGGTGAACAATCGTCATCAGAACCTCTTTGTTATTTTTAAGGGCATTGAGCAATCTAAAACGCATATGTTAAAGCTAGTACAGTAATTTTTGTTGATTGATGATGTGACCTCTACATGCAACCGAAATATTTAAATCAAACTGAACCAGACGTGAGTCCCAAATGGGCATGTCCGTGTCAATTAGACCCCTGACACCCATTCTCGCTCACGGGAAATAATAAAAAAGGTAATCCACTCGGTCGGGTATGTTTCGTTTATGTCGACAACCATTACAAGATTTCATAAATTTTGGCCGAAAATGAGTGGCGATAATAAATCGGGGATTTGCAAAGGAATGATTCGAAATATCAATAGCGATCTTCGTAAAAACCCATTTCTTAATTCCTTAAAACCAAACAATTTTCTTTAATTACACACTAAAATTATCATGGAATACTGTAGTGTCCCAGCCCATAGACTCTTATTCCATTACCAACCGGCTGATCTCTACTCAATAGAGTTATGTCCCTTATCTGTCGATCAATTTTCTAATGTCAGCCTAAACTAATAACAATTATCTTCAAGGGTTAGTGCTGTAAAAATTCTTACATACAACTTGTAAACCATATGTACACAATGAACGGAAATGCGTCTATTGGGTTAATGAAGGCAGGCATACACCATACAATGTGCTGAGAGGGAAAATTTGACCACGGTCAAGGGTTATTTTACATGCACGCCAATGTGTACACAGAACCTCTACTTTACGTACCATTCAAACAAATAGGTATAGTACTGCCTTGCTCCCAATCCATGCGTCGTTTGTTTTTCAATATATGTACTAACCTTTCTTCGGGGTGCAACATTGAAAACTAAATCTTCTATCTTCGTAATGATTATTATGATAGCTTCTGGTAGCAACAATATGCCCAAAGTTGGGACATTGGAACAACAGTAGGCCATCAAACTCATTCAAATTATCTGAAATAAATAAAAGAAATACTACAAACCAAACCAACAAAAGACCCAATAGAACAAATCACTCAAAGCCATTAAAACGCAGTTTTATTTACTGCAAAAGCTTTTATCAAATGTACATAACAATTGACAAAATCGAGATAACAAACATCTGTGGATAATTTCATGAAGGAATTCACTACAAATGCGCAAAACTGAAACATCAAGGAGCCACGAAACAAAGCAGGGGTCAGCAGAAGTCAAAATCGGGTATGTCCACCCTGAGCTATTGGCATGGACTTTCATAGATGTCTCACAACACGCTGTGGGGTTGTTTACAAATGATTTTTGAGTGTCTGTGCCAACTCTGCAACAGTTCGTGGTCGTCCAAGTTAATCCTATAGGTGTTCAATCGGTTTCATGTCGGAAGACATAGCGGACCAATCCATAACACGGACATGATTGTCCAGAAAGTCTATTGTCAACCTGACAGTGTGGGGTAGGGCGTCATAGTGGAAAACCATATGTCGACGGGCGCCATGTTGAGCCAACAAAGCAACACTGGACGAAGAATGACGTCAACATTATGTTGAGCGTTGAATTGGCCTTGGGCCACCACGAACTGGGACTGGACGTTGACGTTGATAGCGACCCCCGAAAGAATCCCTTTCCAGATGCTGTGGTCAGATGTGGCGATCTTGAGCAGCGGTTATTACAGGTGCGCTCCAGGTCGGGGTCGTTTAGCAACCCTTTCAGTGGCCAGGAAACGTTATCTGAGGCGAGCAATGATCGATGGGTGAAAATTAAAGTGTCCGGCGACGGCTACCCGTGAAACCCTCTGATCCAGCATGCCAATAGCTTAAAATCGGGAAAAAAGACAAGGTTTAGCGTTTGCACAAACAAAGTTTATTAATGAGAACTGATATTGAGTTCATGGCAGGACTCCACAAAAAGAGACCCATCCCAAGTTTCACCTTGCCATAAGATAGGAGAGCCTAAGAAAACGTTTACCAGGAATATTTCACGAATTAGGCATTGCGTTCTTAATGGCTTTGAGTATATAGACCGGGAGCCCAGGGGGTCAACCTAGCTGAAAAGTGTACCAATTTTCTACTATGTGTCATCGATGCATGTATGTCTGGTATCATCAAAATGTAAGTCTGCCGGGTTTCTGGCGGTGGGTGTGGTATTACACGCCCAAAATGCGATACCCCTGAACTAGTCTAGATTAGCTCAAAAGTGTAATACATGAAATTCGCACAGCAGTGTACCGTACATCTTCACAAAGACACTCTGACAGACATGTCTAGTGGTGGGGTACCCCTGACAGAGCAATATAATTACCAGACATGTGTATAGTGTTGGAGTATCCCTAATAAAATAGACTGTTACATATGCTTTTAATTTCTAGTTAGAATGTTGAGACGTGCATTGATGTCAGAAAATAGCAAATTGGTTGGAAAACGATAACCCTGCTTTTGAATCGAGCAAATCCACGATGAGCTTTTTTATTGTTAAGATAAACAATTTGAATGGACCTTTTATAGATGTTCGGTTTGTGAAGGTCTTTAATAATCAGCGTTTTCCACTAAGACAAAGCTTAATTTAACACATCGAGTTGTCCATGCTTTGGAACAGGATAACCCTGTTTACACCAACGTCAATAATAAACATTTTCTGTGCAGATTAAGTACAGTGATTCTCATTTACTACCACGGTTAAGCACACGCTAGATGCTTTATGAAAGGATAAATGTGCCATATATTAGAGCAGGAGCCCAGGGGGTTAAGCTAGCTGAAAAGTGTACCAATTTTTTTCCTTTATGGCATCAATGCATGTATGTCTGGTATCATCAAAATGTAAGTCTGTCGGGTGTCTGGCGGTGGGTGCTGTGTTCCACGCCCAAAATGCGATACCCCTTAACTAGTCTAGATTAGAAAAGCAAATGAAAACGCGTGACAGTAACCCTTGTAAATATATCAAAAGTCTAAAAGTAAGTGCAGGGGGACTGCACCACACATAATTCTACACAAAAACAGATATACAGACATGACATCATACTAAGAGACCACAAACATAAACAATTCAAAAAAGAGTGAATGGATCCGGGAGACCGGCTAAACCCTTACAGTACCAGATATCACCTATGTCCACCCCTTATCATTTCTTTTATAATTATAAAAGATGGTAAACGCAAATCATTTTCACAGTTATTCATGACAATAGAAATAAAACTTACAAAACCACTGACACTGTCCAAGTTTCCCTCTGTTGCTACAACGGAATTGCCATAATCTGTCTTCGTGATGGTTACTATGTTTACTCCGTATACTGGTTATAGACTGACCAGTCGGACAGATAAACTCTAGATTTCTATCGTAGTCATTTTGCCATGCCATGGAAACCATAATAATGCATGCAAATAAAGACACCACCTATGTAGAGGAATTACTTTTATCAAAAAAATAAAAATAAATAAAACGAGACACTGTATGCCTGATGACTCTTTGACTACTTGCCAGGACCGCTGTCCTGAACCACAGACAGGGGATACTCAAGAAGTTTGACAGGCCACCCTACTCCTTGTCACGTACAAGCGGGGACTTGAAACCACCCAAACTGACTTCATGGCACGCGTTAACCATTCGGCTACCAACCTTCCACATCGAGATACCCCTGTTCAGTAATCTACAAAATTTTAGCGAGCTGTGAACAGATGGGGTTGCAAAAAAACTCCCGCAAGAGAACTATACAATATGCGATTGGAAGAATACACCATAGTGAATATGGATCCGTCACCAATAAATCTGATTGTCCATAGTGTAAACTTTAAACAATTTAAAGTTATCAATCGGTCAATATAATAATTAATATACATAAAAAAATATATGATTTTGTTAAAACGTCTGAAATTCAGTTATGGATTAATAATATACGAAATATTGAACTGGATATTAACGACTGCCCTTCACACTTACCTTCGAGATCATAGTCATGGTCAGCAGTTGCATACGATATGGTATATAACCCAAACCTTCCACTTCAAGCAGAATATATATACGTAATCCTTAATTAAAATCTTTATCTTTCGTCGCTTTATATGGTTATAGCTTTGGGCCAAAGTTAACAACGATCCAAATTAAATATTGTTGACAAATATGACATAATGCGTAAACTGGTCGGATCGACAATAACAGCATGCTATTTTAAATTAGTTTGTGGATGTGGATCACGTTTCTATCGCAAAGATCTCGATTCCTTTCCATATTGGCATGTATCACGTTTTTAGCTTGTGGACAATCTAGAGGCCAAAAGTTGTATCTGATGTTAATGATCGCTGATCCGTTCGATATATTGGGTCGTCACTTCCTGGATTATGGCCCCTGATTATATGCTCAATCTTAAACTAATTTTAGTTACACCATAATGATGTCAAATTTCGGGAAACCCGAAACTGACGGATCCGTGTACGCAAATAGTGTAACGGATTGTACGAGGAAGGTTGTGGAACCGCTAGAGGTCACAATTTTTGTCCGACTTGATGAAACTTCATTAAATGGCGACTGACTTTTAATCCGTTTACATCTCCATCACCTGGTGATCTTGAGCAGTGCTTCCCTGCCTTTTGTTGGTTGCGATCCCCATCATCTAATTGCGATCACTCAGAGAACAAAATAAACTTTTACTATGAATCATCATAATACAGACTAAGGAAACAAATCGTGAGCGTGAGAGAGTAAAGACGATTGGCGATGTGGCAAGAGATGGAAAGATCAGCGATTTACGATGACTGACTGAGAAGTGCTAAACCTATCCGTGAAAGACCCGTTTAAAGTCGTTACCCCTTTGCGGTGTACACACTTTGTTCAGCGATGTTGCAAGGTGTGAATACCGATCAGTAAGAAATTGTTTTCAGTCGTTCACAGCCGACATGGGTCATCTTTATTAGGAAAATGACGACCGACTGAAAATCAGTTTTATCCATGGTTACAAATCTGGCCAAAAATATTATCAGGATCTGTTTCAACGTGTCAAAACTGTGGTCATTCCAACTCATTGGTGATAATGTGCAGTACCGCGTAATGTTTTGTTGAATGTTTGCCGTTGATGGCGTTCCATGACGCGGGTTCGCCAAGGCTCTCTCTACGGGACATCATCCCGTCGCTGGTTATAATGTGTTCAATCCGCTCAAGAGATGCCCACAACACCGGCAATATGTTGAGTGGTGGATTGGTCACCACCCTGTCATGCACCTGGATAATAGATAATGTTTCCTTGAATGGGGTGCTCTTTATAGTATCCCAAGACGCGGGTAATCGCTTAGTGAATGGTTTTGTATTGAGGTTAGTACGTTCATTTACGTATACCTGATGACTTTCGTACAGCCAGCTTGTCCATTTGTTGTGATTTCAATGTTCTGGTACGGAAACAGACAATAATAACACTACAGTTGCTGGTCGTACGTCTATGATTCATTTAATGAGTGTACTTGGTGGCAAAACTTAAGAGTGCTAGGGTTTGGGAACGCAGGATCTCTTAATGTGGGCGTAATGTGCCGATCGTTGCCCTGTCTGTCAACGACAGTCGTCTTAAGGCGATAGTTGTACCTGATGTTTTGTTACTGAGAAGACCACCCGAATCGTAAATAGGCGGATCGCGACCTAGCGTACTGGTGCCCCCCCCCCCCGCCCGAAACCACCGACATTTAAAAAAAACTTGTTAACGCGATAAGGCATATGTTATGTGTTCAGAACATAGTGATCCTAAAGGCATCCTTATAAATCCGGTCCCCGCCCTAAGATTAAATAAGCTCCACTTTTATTCTCCGAAAGTATACCCACGTAAACGTGACTAATAAATGAAATGTTTTCAAACGTGTCATCTTCCATTATCCGGGTTTAACTATATTAACTTGTAATTGATATCTATGATTTCACATCTAACATTTACCACCTTTTGATCGTTTGAAGGCAAACGTAAATTGAAATTGGAGTCCGGTGGTTGTCAATTCTAGGAAATTGCGTAAAATGAAATTGATCCTATGATTTGTAATAAATTCGAAAATTAGAGACTCTCATCATGACTCCTGGATATGCAAGAAAAAAACCCTCTGAAAAAGACGATCACACACTACTAATTACATGAGCTGGTTGTTATAGGCGACCCTACTCCTTGTCATTGTAACGTACAACCGGGGAATGGAAATCACTCCCGTTAACTCACTGATATACCTTATGATAAAGCGCGCACTTTAAACTATTCGGCCATTTAGCCCCCCCCCCCCAAATAGTCTTTATCCAAAAAGTAGGTTATTTTACCTGTGTAATGTTTGGATGGCAAAACACATTTCAAAGAGTATCATGAATATTGGAACTATCGTAACAGAATCAATGACAGATGTCTGTGCAAGTGTTTTTTTGGAAAGTTGCAAGGAGAGACAATTAAGAGGCTCGTTTCCGCATAGGTTGGGAGACGAATGAGCAATGAAGAGACCTAAACGATTGCATTATCACATTTCTACTTTCAGATGACCTTAACGTCAGGCAGGTGAAGACAGAGCATCCAAAGGAAGATAGCTTTAAGATATCATTTGTTTCAATACAAAATGTTACAGTATTCCCATATATTGTAAATCATAAAACCAGAGTATATGCAAGATTAAAGATTAATACGTGTAACATAAATCCACATTAAATGTTGACATTTTCCAAAATAGATTTATACCTTAAGGAAATGATAGTCGTATTGGATAATAAATGCATGCTTTTATCTTGAAAACCCAGTTTAATCTCGGATGCTTTAAAATCCTGGCAGCATTAACACGCAAAGCTAGTTTGTCATGCAATGACTTATGTAATATTGTATTTCATTAAATTTGTTGGAATTAGTAAGAAGCGATTCGGAACAATGGTTAGAATATTACCATGGTTGTCCTCCGGAGAGATGTATGGATTTTATAAGTCCATTTATGTGAGGGTAACGACTGATTACTACCGGCGTAACGAAGTATCTCTTGAAATCATCGAGATTTCATGATTATCTCTGAGGAAATATCAGGAATCAGAGAGTGATCAAGTATAAATTGACAAATGATACCCATTTTACTCATAATTATATGAAGGCAACGTGAAGTTCCCTGTAGACGTTGTGGCATGGTATGATCATAGTGTCTGGTATAAGACGGCATTGTATTATATTCAGTAGTGGCCGTGTCGTGAAAATTAACTGGCTCTACAAGAAGATTTAAACGGCAAAATGACACCAATAGTTGTTCACAACTCGTTTAGTTGATATGTAGAAAAGGGAATTTCCACTCCTCGGTTCCTTAGATTAGACATTCTTGGGTTTTTTGTTATTAAGTTGAAGCAAAATGTACCGTTTTGCCCGCATATGACCAGGCAACTCAGAACAGCAGATTACATACAGCAGAAAAACCACTTCGATCAGAAAGCGTAGTTCGTTCTATTTAAACCTCACCCTTCTCTCTTTTTCTGTTAGCGAGCTTTCTTGTCCCTCACCCAAAATGGACGAAATAAGCTGAGACACCCCCCCCCCCCCCGCTCTCTCTTTTCCTGTTGGCGAGCTTTCTTGTCTCTTCACCCAAAATGGACGAAATAAGGAGGGGCTTATCAAGCGTCGCTATTAAAAATAAACAAGGGAGTGGTTATAATATACCCGTGTTAGTTTTTTTATAGCTCCCATTTTCATGTGGGCGTATTGTCGTCACCCCTGTACGGCCGTTTAAATTTGGGCAGATAGCAAACATGTTTATGTAATTTGAGCGATTTAATCAGCTTGGCCATCACTGTACAGGTCATATTTATAATGACATTGTCTTGTATTAAAGATGCATTTTCATATTTTTAAATTTTATATTGTTAAAATGTATTAAAATAAAGCCCTAAAATAGATTGTATCTATCAACATTCCTACCTTTTTAAAGAATAATCCTATTAATTCACTGTTGCCAGCTATGAAATAGGCAAAAATATCAATTTCAAATTTTGAAGATAGCCATTCCATGGGGGTGAATGGGAAAACAAGGGAGCTAATTGTGTTATTATTTCCTGTGGCACTGATTTAAATGCCTGGGAAATAATGCCCATGACCGTATAATAGTGAGTTGAGCAAAAGACATAGAAATAATTATGTTTTAACTTTATCAATCTAATTAAAATATAGATCTATATTTCGTTTCGTTTTTTATACTTTCGATGGCCTACACTCATGTAGATCTAACAAGTTATAGTTGGAGCTCACGTTCTATGACGTCAGGTATCAAGCACGGGCCAATTGACCCGTTAACGTCTGTCATTCGATTAACCAATTAGCGACCGCCATGCTTTTTAAAATCTAATTTTGTTTTGATTTCTATCCGCTGGTGTTAGTATAGACGTCATTGGCTGGTAATATCTACCCACAGTTCCACGCATGAAAAAGTCAAATGGTCGATTCGACAGACCATTTGATTGGCTGACACCTTATTTTAGGCAGAACACGAGTTAAATAACAAGTCCTCCAGATCCAAGAGTAGTAAAGACAAGTAAAAACGAAATTTTGAACTATAAAAAGCGAAACGAAATTGGGTCTGTGCTTTAATCAGATTGTAACTTTATAAGAAAATATGGACAAGAACTTCTCGTTTGAATTATAAAATAAAAGCATGGTTCGATACTGGACAAAGACCCCAATGGATTGGGAAACCATGCCGGAGAATCCGAGGAACTTTCTAGACTACGACCGTGAGCGAACCCGTGACCTCCTGGTTAACGAGCCAGCGTCTTACTCACGTATTATGGCGCCACCCTGAAAGGCCGTCTATTGGATTGTAGACGCGATACCCCCATACAACCAGACTTTTATCATGAACGTAATAACATGTGTTCTACTATTTCAAGTAAAATATACCCAAAGCCATTATACCGCAATGCCTAATTCGAGAAAAATTTCTGGTGTTGGTTAACTTTGCCTCGGTCAACCAGAAATCTGTATCCGTTTAGTCACCGACCTCATCAATCCCTGCACCCTTGCCCTTAAAAATACAGTTGAAAATTTCAACATTTATCACTTCGCAAAAATGACACGCCACACGCAAGAAAACAGAAACAGAGCTATTGACATGCTGGATCAGGGAGTTTCACAGGTAGCCGTCACCAGACATCGACCATTGCTCGCCTCAGACAACGTTTCCACGCCGCTGGAAGAAGTTCCGATCCCGAAACTACCCCAAGTTTCCCTGATGGACGTCACCGTATCTACCGGCGTCGACATGAACGCTTTGCTCGTAACTGCGTGGTGGGGTCGTTGGTTGGATCGCTATCAACTTCTGGTCCAAGCTTGTGGTGGTCCAAGGCAATCTCAACGCGCTCAACATTATGTTGCCGCCATCCTTCCTTCGGCTGGTGTTGCTTCCATTGCTGGCTCAACATGGCGTCGTCGACAGATGTTTTTCACGCACGACACAGTCCGACTCCACACTGGGGTGTAGGGGGTGATAAGAATATACCCTTCGTATGTCCTGCGTGTCGCAAAAGGCGACTAAAAGGATTCCTGTAATGGGGCAACGTGTTTGCCGTGCGTTGCGACCTGTGTCGGTGGAATCCTGGTAATTGAGTGTGTATTTGGCTTGCGAGCCCTTTCGTTCTCCGCAACACATTACTTTGGCCCATGGTTCATCTAGACGGGAGGTAGTACAGTTAAATCTTTGTGTCTTGTAGCATCTTCCCAGAAACAGCAGCTTGGGTCAATCGGGTCACTGGCTGTTCTCGTCGGGCGCCAGCGCTGGAAATCCGGTTAATAGCCTGTACGGATGTTGCGATCCTTGATGATTTGGGAGCAGCCAGTGATGAATCTTGAAAGTTTATCAATGTCTTCCCAAAATACAAAATCTCGTCCGCCGAAATGTCAAATAAAAATTCCCGAACTTGGTATAGGTTTCTGGTTCTTGAGTGTACCAATGAAATCTCATGTTAAGTAAACAATCTTATTTTTTAATTGCCAAGGGTCTCGCCGGATTATCTGGGGAACCTTAAAGTGTTAGAAAGATGCAACCGTCACTATGTTTATTAAAATCTACAACTGAAGCGGTCATTCCTTTTAAGGTAACACCTAATAATATAGTTTAAATTTTTCTGGAGGTGTTATTAGGTCTCACGATTTTGAAGGTAGCAATGAGGAAGAGATGCTTGGAAATATCTTCTCACAAGGTGTGAGAGTTGTAAAACGAATTTCTATCAATCATAATGGTAACATCATCCAAACCAACACCTATATCCCGACATTCAACAAACCAGAACTGCCCAAAACAACAAAAGCTGGATTTCTCTTAATTCCAGTTTCCCCTTACATTCCAAACCCTTTCAGTGCCAACGCTTTGGGCACAGCAAAACTGTATCTGTAAGGGAAACCAATTTGTGCAAAGGAGTTAGATGATACAGGTGATCATATGGCCTCATTTATTTCAACTCTCCAAGGCGATTTCAAAGACCACGAGGTTTCAACAAACCATGGTATAACGATGAGTGCAAATCCGCTCTTATAAAGCGTGATCGTATTTTGGGACAACTCGAAATCCACCTTTCCATGGAGAAAATTGCTGCATACCAAATAGTCCGGGCGAAGGTCGGTAGAACCATTTGCCAAGCAAAAAAGTCTTTATGGCAAGGTTATATGTCGAGAATAAATTTCCGTACCACATCCAAGTGAGTATGGGATCGAATTCGTAGGATTAAAGGTAAAAGTAGTGCATTATCAGTCAATCATCTGAATGTTGATAATACCACCCTAACAACATTTCCTGATATTGCAAATTCTCCGGCCAGTTCATTCTCATTCAATTTATCATCCAATTTCACCTCTAACGCTTTTCGAGGCATTAAGCAGCAACAGGAGAAAAGGCGATTTAATTTCAAGTCCCGTAATAATACCTTTTCCATTGCAGAACTTCGGGATTCGCTAAAACGGTATTGCAAATACCCCTTTCTTTGAGATTCCACAGTGTACTCTATATCCCCCCTACCAAGATCGACTTTGATCTTACAAATCATAAGAAGAAAGTTACTAGTTCCATAGTGTTCCAATGTCTCTTTCGAGAACTACGGTCTAAGTATGGAGATTATTCTGCTATTTATACAGATGGTTCGAAAGATGGAGATCATGTATCTTCGGCTACAGTAATACCATCTGAGATCATATCTGTTAGTTTTCCACCTGCAGCTTCTATATTTACAGCCGAGCTCCAGGCCATTTGTCAGGCTTTGGAGTTAATTCAAGCTTCACTCAAATTCAAATGCAGTATCTGTTATCTGTTCCCTTTCTTTGTCCTGTTTACAAGCAATTCATAACAAACGGCTTGATCAGCCATTAATAACAGGCGCTTAGTTACTATCATACAAATTGAGCAGTATATAAGGACATTGTCCTTTGCTGCCCCTCCCCCCCAGTCAGAATGATATATAAGTATCATCATAAAGTAAATTTTAAATATTTATATACATGTATGTATTGCGATTGATATGTGTTTTAATTATTTTTTCTGCGATATTTGTTTTTATTTAAATATATAAATGCATTTCTGTCATATTGTTTTAATTTGTCTCGCGAAATGCAGCATATGTCTGGCGCGCCATAAAACCACATTTCATTCATTTACCCAGTATCATAATTTCGACCTGTATCAAGAGTTACGTCTAATATACCAACCTTTCTTCGGGGTGCAACATTTAAAACTAAATCTTCTATCTTCGTAACCATTGTGATGGTGGCTTCTAGTAGCAACAATATGTCCAAAGTTAGGACATTGGAAAAGCAGCACACCATCATATTGATTCTGATTATCTTAAATAAACAAACGAAATACTACAATCCAAACTAACAGAAAAATGTTTATTATCGAATCCAGTCAAGAAATTCACAGGTGTGAAGCAGAGTTATAATATTTCTAACCGATTTGCTACTTTCTACTTACAAGTTTTAAGCTAAGTCATGATATTTAGATGAATGTGAGCTTTTGTGTCACAAAGTATGTGACGAAGTCCATTATAATAGTCCCTTAGTATCTTCAGAAGGGGAGGGGGGTGTCATTATAACCCTTTTGGACCCCATGTACACATTGCTAAATATGTCCTCGTTATACCACGTGAATGTTTTGTTAATAATTGGGGCAATTATAATGCCTACAGCCCAGACATTCCCTTCACAGTTGTTTTGTTCTGTTTGTCGGCCTTGTAATGAACATTCCAGAAATGTCATATGAATTGGGAGACCGCATACGAAATTGGAGTGATGAAAACTGAAGAACCATGATGCAATTCGTGTCAAACGATCAATGTATAAAGAGACATATCAGCACTACACAACGATCGTGCGTATGACATGAGATGTTCTAGTTGCAGTGCTGTTTACAAGAACAAAAACTGCTGTCTTTCCTTCTTCATGGTGTAACTTGAGCCTTCAATCGTATCAGGTTTGGGGGGGTTGGGATGACCTAGTGGTCTAGAGTGTCGCGCTTCGACCTCTGGCCCATCACCTCTGGCTTGCGGCTGTGGTTTCGATCCCTGGTGTGATCTTTATTCGTGACCTAGGAGTCAAGATCAAGTCAACCGCGATTGTGTAATTGATTCTTTTATCATGTAGTTTTAGGTACATTGTATATAGCATGTAACCTACTAAGTAGTACCACCACTTGAACACGAATCTGCACATTAAACTTAATTAAGGAGATAATCCAAGCATGCGTACCAAAGATCATCATCATCTTTTGATCCGGTGGGTTCCGTCGTGCCACAAACCCAATATCATTTTCTTTAAAGAAACGGGTATGGCAAAGGCAACGCATTTTCACGTTTATGACAAAAGAAATGAAACTTACAAAACCACCGACAATGTCCAAGTTGTCTTTTGTAGCTACAACTGATTTGCCATACTCTGTCTTCGTAATGGTTATCATGTTTACTCTGTATACGGGTTATAGATTGGCCAGTCGGACATATAAACTCTAGATTTCTATCGTAGTCATTTTGCCATGCCATCGACACCATGAGACAAGCAAATAACGATAACACCTTTAAACAGAATAAAACAAGACCCAGTGTATGCCCCTCCATCATAAAGACCATCCGGTTACTTGCTAGGCCTGTTGTCCTGAAGCACAGGAGGAATTTTCTCGGCAAACATAGGGATCGAACTCCAACCCACGAGGTTAGTGCGTTTAACGCCTTACTAGCCCAGCCACCGTTTTTCAGGTGACGAGCTAAGAGTCGAAAAGTCACCTGGAAGGTTCGTTACGGTTTTCATTTTGAAATTTAAATGGAGATTTCAAGAACCAGAACTTAACAAAGGAACATTATCAAACTTCCAAACAGATTTAAACAAACTGAGAACAAATCGTGATTCGTGATGGAAATATTGCATACCTTTACAGGCTAAAACATTACAATGTTCATGAGATGGATCATAGTAGGACCGCGGAGATCGAGCGACATGATATTAACCCTTCGACTAAAATGTCCAGTGTTCTGGATTTTCAATCATATAATATTTACTATCAAACATTAAAAACAATACCCTCTATTGCTAAACGTCAGTTTATTTGCCATGAATCACTCGTGACTTTTTACAATTCCTGGACTTTTTGAACACGTTCAGTAGAAATCACGGAAGTGTTTATAATTGTAAAAAATGTCAGTTATAATACATCACCTTGTATACAACATGTTTATTTATTAGCATACATGGTTGATAGTAAATATTATATGATTTAGCACCAAATAGGAAGAAAAGAAAGAAGATTAAAATAAAATGAAAAATATGAATAATTAAAAGCTAGAAAATGAAAAATTTTCAAAAATCACTTATATGCACATGTACCTGTGCTATATAATCTACACAATTTTACCGAACTGTGAAATACTCAAAGAGAACAATAAAATTTGCTATGGGGAAATTACACCCTAATGAACATGGATCACTAAAAAATCGAACAATATACCTAACATATGACGGCATACAATGAAAATAATGTTAAATGGTTTTCGTAAAACGTCTGTATTTCGGTAATGGAATAGTCATGCATGAAATATTGAATTGGATTTTAACGAGTGCACCTCACACTTCCTTCAATATCATAGTGATGGTCAGCAATACCATACGGAAGGCGATATTGTTTTTAACCAGAAGTTTGCACTTGAAGCAGAATATATACGTTTACTATAATTGAAATCTGTCGCCGAATGTTATGTACACAACCTTATGGCAAAGGAAACAGCGATTCAAATTTGACTATTGTTCAAAATTATGAAATAATGCCTCAACTAACAGCAATGAATGTTGTAGTTAATGTATATATGAAATCATTCTAATGCATATATATGATAATGTATTTAAAATTTTGTGAATAAACATTTTACAACCCCCCCCCCCCCCCAGCAACCTGTTAACTGTTTTACTGCAGCTGAATAATTATAATAAGAAGAAAACCTGTCTGACACACGTTTTGGGACACAAGAACACTCCTTCTGACTGAGCTAGAATGTCTAAACTTGGTATAGTTATATATTAGGCGAATGAATGCCTTAATGGAGTTAGAAGATGAACATTTTCTGCCCTGGGTAAGAAATTTGATTGGCTGATGCTTTGTAACATGATAACTTTAATTCTATCGGGATAACCTGTCCGCACGGGAAAATCGGCGCTCCATATAAACATGGGGTCATTGAGAGGACTACCCCAATCGTAGTTAGGCTTACCGCGAACCAGCGTTCTAGAAACCCCATTCTTTCTGAAAACCTTGTCAACGCGATAAAGGGTATAATTATATATGTGTTCGAAACATAGGGATCCTGAAGGCATCCTTATTAAATCCGCTTCACGTCTTCACAGAGGGTAAAAACCTGATTGATGAAAGGAGCTAAATCGCTAATATTTCAGACCTTGGAATTGACACAAATCGGACTCAACGCATATAATAATGTAATATGTATGTATTAAAACTGAATTTAATTCAATCGTTTCTGTGTTTACTGCAATTTCTAATCATTTATAATTGATGAAATACGCCAGAAGTCTCAATCGAATGGAAATATATAGCGTATGGTTATTCCACGTCTACACCGATATCATTTATTGCGCATGCACGCCAGGTAAGAATATGACGTCATCGTTTGACTTGTTACATATGGCCCTGTAACGCATTAAGGTACACGATGCGTGTATCAATCGTAAAATGTTTATATTGTCTTAAATATTGGATATCAGGAGCCAATCTTCTACCGGTAAGATCACAACATCACTGTTGATTTAAACTGACAAATAATTCGTGTTTTCATTGTCGAAGACTTTGGATGATATTGTGTTAGAGGCTTAACTACTTTAAGCCCCACTTGTGTTCTCCGAGAGTATATGCACGTAAGCATGACTAAAAAGTGAAACCTTTTGATTGCTCAGAGGCAAACTTATCATTTTACATATATTATTGGGAATAACAACTATATGTGATTTAAAATTTACCGCATTTTGATGGTTTGAAGGCAAACATAAATCAGTTGCCACCATTTCGTCGTTTGAAGGCAAACGCAAATTGAAATTTAAGTTGGTGGGTGTCAATTTTAGGAAAATGACATTAATCCTATGATTTGTAATAACTTCGGCGATTGGAGAAATTTATCTCGGCTCCCGGATATGACAAATTCTAGTTAACCATATCTAATGTAAACTATAAACAATGTAAAGTTGTGAAATATTAATTAATGAATTATGTGAAATGTATTTCTGTAGATGTATTTTTTTATCCCTTTTATACAGGTATAAGACCGCAAATTAGAGAAATATTGTTGAAATACAGGGATCTTGAAATTCACCAAAAAAAACCAACACTTTCATATATGTAAGTCAACAGAATTTTTGACGGAGGTTGTTACGTTGCGGATCTTCAGGTAAACAAAGTGTCGTTGCTATGATATGGATTTGCCTCGGATTTGTAGCATCTATCGCGACCATAACCCAATAGACGAATTCTCATGGCGAAGTTTAGTTAGCTACGATTGCACCCCCAACTGTTTTGGGTTAGAATCTTACCATTGTCCCCCGGAGAGATATATGGATTTCATATAATATCTGAGGATAACAACAGGTCACCCTGATAATATATACGGCAAATTGGTATATAGCCACAAATCACCAATTATTTCTCGATTGTCTTTACTGTTAATTCTCGTCTCTTAGGCCTTTTTCATTTTAAAACGACGTAAAGGCTTTATCTTCGAAATAAAACTGTTGATATCCCTTTTAGATTTAGTCGAAAACCATAGCACTATATTTTTTTTTTTGAATGTTCTGTTTCGAACGTTGACTATGTGCAATGTGATTCCCGCCAGCTCCCCTAAATCGCACAGAAAATGTCCTCATGGGTACCTATGGCCTCACCACTATATCAGAAACTAGCAAATCCCATATTATCGAGACGATTCGTGTCTATTTAAAATCTGTTTATAGAGGACACAAATTTAAAAACACTTTTTCAAAAAACAATTCCTTTTAAATCTAACAATTTTATATTGTAGTACTGGCCGATTTAAAAGCTAAAACATTGTGACCATTTTAATTAATATCCTAATTTGCCTACATGATATAAACATTAATGAAATTTCAATAATTCCCATTTTTTATCGATCAACTGAACAAAACGTATCGATTATTTTGCTTTCCATAAAGATAAAATGTAGGAGATAATATATATTACATTGCGTTTCATTAACTTATTATAAAAACTAACTATTTTCGTGTCGTGTATAAGCAGGAACATATAATTTATTTTACTGAAATCGATTATTATTGGCATCAAAGAGAAAGGATGAGAAGTGTTTTGAGTCAATACCCCCTTAACAAATGATATGAATGAATTCATGCAAATAATAATGTGGGAACAGTAAAAAAATGATTGATTTTCATTCAGCACGAATGTGGATATGGGTGCCATTAATTTTATATTTTTTATGGGTTACTAGGTTGGTTCTGATTTAGAGTTACTTAAAGCCCCAATAACACTCTTGTTGTAACTGAAAAATATGTCCCAATCTTCATTCTGCTCAACAAATCGCATTATTTTACAATATTCCAATTAAATGATGATATAAATTTCATCTTAACACACCTTATTTAAAAAATTGGAAAAATTCAACCAATTGATTTGAAAAGTCTAACGTAAACCTTTTCAAATGTGACTTGAATTTTAAAATATTTTCGAACCCTCTGGACAAATAAAATAGGTTGTAATGGATAATTTACACAACATGTAGGACATTTAAACATCTAGTACTTAGAATAAGGGTATTATTTATTTTCTGGAGTTACCAAGCCAGCAAGAATGTTATTGTCCCTTTAACAGAAACTCGTGGAAAAGGGAATGGATCACGCAGTCTAGAAATGTATGTTATGTTCAAGAATGTCTCCCGCATAACATTCGGAAATAAAAGTCTGTGTACGTACGGAATTTAACCGCCAAAATGCAGAGGAGTGATTTATTTACTGGTCTCAAAATTTCAGCTCAAAATATTGAGTCGCTTGGACGTAATCGTCAAAGCCGCTTATCCGGATATGTGACCTGATATTGTTTGCCGTTCCATTTTAAGTCTATACAGTGCTTGGCCCACGTGCTATACTTGATAAAAAAAAAGGTGCACTTCACCTAGACGTAATTTGTATAAAATAACTGTCTGGTATTATCCAGACAAGGTAAAAAAAGCTATGGACACCAGTCACCATTTCCAGAAGAATATTGAAGTGTTTAAGTTGTTTGAAAACGTGTCACGTATGAGGTAGCTGTACGCCGTTATGGTCGAGGATAATAAGGATTGTTATCACAGAATAAAGCAGATTTATTCTCCAAAATGTAATCGAGATTGACCCTTTAAATACTGAGTGAATAACACCATTAAATGCTCTTTAACAAACCGGCTACTGTATGCCATATCTCAAAGCCATAAGATCAAAATATTACCATTGCCAGTCATACCATAATTTATTTCCCCAATCGCGTCTTTATTGTCAAGTTTGAGATGTTTTAAAAGTAAAAGTTTTGTTATAAATTTTAATAGTATATCTTTTTTATTTTCATTACTGTTTTGATATTTTTTTTGTATGGTTGTGTGTGAAAATTAATATTGTTTTGTGATACTATATAGTCTGTGTTATATTTCATCATATGGATGGACCTGACGTGCCGTCGTACTCGAAGTATACATTTTTGTTTTAGCTTAATGTTCAAATTGTGTTATGAACGCTTCTAAAAGACATCATTCTCAGTAGGCTAATTCGATAATTTTCCAGGCAGTTCACTGACGTGACAAGATGTAGTGTAGTTTCTTTGCGTACTCTCGCTTATTGAAAAAAGAATATACCATTATGCGAGTTCTTAAATCCCCATCTACTTCTTATTTTTAATATATTATTTATTGGTGCTATATTATTTAATCATATGGCTGTGAAAAATTGTGAAAATGGGTTTTTTTTGTGTTTATTATATAATCTGAAAAAAACCCAGAGAGATCTTCATTGGTTGAAACAAAACACCAACAACTCCATAATTTGAACACAAATCCTATTTATAAACATAAATAAAACAAATGGTTGATGATCAACTATTTTGAATAATGTTGATATTCAGGAAACATGTATTAATTTGATTTTTCAACAAGTAAATGGTAATCGGGCTGTCTCTTTATGTAAACCACAATTTTAAACGAAATGAAGATGTTGCCGTCCGTATTTTCTGAAACAACCGGCATAACAGAAGACGGACATACACGGTATATCATTTAACTAGTGTGATCCCAAGCTTAACTCAAAGCCATTGTTTTCATACAATAGCATGTTTACGGTTTGCCTAGTCGCTGGCAATTATAATCAGTTAACCGGAGCGTCCTCTAAACGCAATGCATCAACTCTGTCATTCAAAGATTAGCCAAGGGAACAAAAACTTTCATTCGTTTCAGCAATTACTGCCTGTCCGAAAACACTTAAAATAGTTTACCGGGACCGATGCTATAAAATATTGTAGTAGATCAAATTATTTGGTTTACCTAAAATGGCAGCATTAAAATTTCATGTTGGTAACGTGCAGAAATTTGAATTCAATCATTTTAAGTGACGTTTAAAAACCATATCAGGCCCATTATACCATATAGATTACATAATAACGATTCCATTATCTTAATTATGGCGCCGAACATTCTGTGTTAGCAATTTCATTACTGAACAGTGCACAATTAAAGCCTATAATATCCCAACGCTTTACTTAAAAAAAAAATTGTAGTAAGCCTAATCTTTATAAATGTCACAAACCTATTCAATTTAACGTGCCTCTCGCGATATATTTGTGATTGTTCAGAGAGATAACCCAAAGCTCAAACATAAACAATTTATGCTGCAGATTTTTAAAACACAGCCAGGATTTATACGATAACCCACACCAAGCTTATATCACAAAACATATACTTGCGTTATCGAGGTATAGTATACATACTGGTTGCGAAAAAAAACCTCTTCGTTTAACGCGGTGGCTCAGAGAATAAGCCGCTAGCTTGTAACCAGGAGATCCATGTGCTGGTTGACACAGTTCCTCCGTTATTTCTGCGTGGCGAGTAACGTAGGGCTTGGCAAGAACAGTGTCTAGTCGTTAGGATGATGTGAAACTCATGGTTCCATAGTCATGATGGCGTACAGGTAAAATAACACTTGGTAGAATAGGTCGTAGTCGCCTGACTTCTGAAGTCTGGTTCATGGAGTAGGATCCATTTCTCGAGCAATACAGGGACCAAATTCGCGACCTCCAAGCTAGCAAGCCACGATGGCTCCCAATTCTGATGGAAGCTGCTTATTAAAAGGAACTCTTGTGGGTCAATATGAAGTGCTGAATTAATGTAGGTCGATTCGATACACTATTTCGATAAGTGATTTGGGGAAGGGCACAAGCCATATAGGCCCCTTCGCGAGTAGATTGATGAGTCAAAGTCTATGCGATTTGAGAATTATTTCAGAAGATCAATGCAGAAGTCAATTTGTTTAATAATTTAAGTTTCAATTTTATCCACAGTGGAACTCGCTATAATTTGTTTACTAATTTAAGTTTCAAATTTATCCACAGTGGAACTCGCTATCGGTTATACCTCAACACTGACTTCAATTTCGCGTCATCGCATAAAAGAAATCAACATATTATGGAATCCGATAAAATTAAATTTTGTTTTAAACCCATAGCAATGGGGTATGGATATTTTAAACGGCTTGACAATGACAGACCTCTCGTATAATGGAGATAACGCGCAGATTTAATGATACGTTATGTAAGATTTAGATAAAAAGTTGGTCGTTCTTGCTATAATATTTCAAAATAGATAATGCAAAATGAGTATATTGAAAATTCATTCAAGCTAAGTTAAGTTCTCACTGTTTGTAGTTTTGGAAAGATATGTGCATTGATTGTTTATCATCGTAACTACGGTACTGGAATATTCGAGACTTAGTCTTAATGGCCGAAGGGGGAGGGGTTTTACATAGGCTAAGTCTGTTCCCCAATCCCATTCAGACAACTTGAATAAATATTGTTTAAAAAATGGCCGAACCGTTCTAATGCACATAAAATCTCACCTCCGATGGTATCGAGAGTTGGTTATGGTCTTGTAATGAGTGTCTAATTCAAGGCTCAAAGAAAGGCCTGCAGTGGGCAAATTGAGCCCTTGAATAATGTATTTTTTGAGTATGCTTAAAATCTAATTGAAGCATACACGATGTAACTATAATAAATCGTTTACCAATCGGTAATGAACTACACTAGGAAAGTTACGCCCTGGCCGACATTTTAATTCGCAACTCGATGATTTCAGTTGAAGACACGAAGTATACTTCGAGAATATTGCGATCTATTTATTTTAGTTCGGTTCCTTTGATGGGGAATTGAAATGGTTGCATGGGAGATTTAAATAGGACTATAGAACAGCATAACAAAATAGTATACTAATTCTTCCGCGGCTATTCGGGGCAGAGATCTATTCCCACGTCTTAATGCAAAATGAGACCCACAAGAATTTTTCAAAAGTAACAGGGTTAAATAATTTCCTTCGTGGTTTACAAAAGTACGCAATTGCAACCATGATGGTCAAAGGAATCAAATTTCGTTGGAATATATAATTCAGATGAATATGAACATCGGTAGCTATGCCAACAAATTCCCAGATTTAATGGTTTTACTTCCATGTCAGAAATACAAAATTAAAATGTCCGGGGATGGCAAATATAGATGACAAAATACACAAGCCTAATCAAACAATGGCATATGGTCCGGAAAAGACAAGGTGTGTTAATGGCAGCCAATCGATAAGACTAGTTAACAGTCAATCTTCTGTTGCACGATAAAGTTTGCTAAACGTAATTAGGTTTTTGACGTTAGTCGCAGATTACATGACGGGCGCCCAGCAAAATGGAGCACAAGTCATTTCCTATGATGGAAAATTCGTGTTTTATAGCACATCTAGCCATGAATAAGAGTTCCCAGTGGTGACAATCGGTACGTCACGTGCCAACAATCGTCTCACTTCGTTCCGGGTTTAAAAGGCGTAAAATTGAATCCTGGTAAATTGATTGCAAGAATCTCGAACAGAATAAAAACTCAACGATTTGAAGGATAATCGTTATAGAACACATTCGATCAAGTGCGTGAAAAATTAGATTTTTACCGTACACAATCAGATTATTGCACAACACAGCAATTTTTACACTTCCATAAAGGGTTCTTAAGCATGTAGAAAATCAGATCGACTTGTATTTTTTTTCAATCGCCTTTGTTAAAGGATAGTGACATTGGTGAGGTATATGTTAACGTTGGCAAATCTTAACTTGAAGTGAGAAGTGGTATTAGTGGTTCTAGAAAATGTGGATTTCAGAAATTGTAGTCAATAAAGCAGACGCAATACAGTGGGCCATGGTGCAAATTTTGCCTGGACAGCAGTCGAATTCCAACAGATAATTGTTCATTTACGTGCACACAAATGTGTATAACGGGCCTCGTTTTTTCATGCCATCCGAACGACTTGACGCTGTACCTTACCATGTCATCCGTACTGCACCACTGACAAGAGGAAACCACGATGGTTGGTGAGTTAGTACCTTAATGACTGAGCCACCGCGTCTTCCGATATAGTTTGAAACCTAAAATAAAAATAGGTTAACAGTCCGACTCTTGGCAGTTGGAATCCGATATAAGAGTAAGCCGTTGCGCCACTGCCCGGGCAAAATTTTTTCTCATAGCACAGTATGGCGTATACCCGTTTTTATTAGTCCAGTTTAGAAGTATGACATTAAACCGCATTTCATTTTGAGATAAACGAACGAGAAGAACAAACGAATTAAGCAGTAAACAAACTCTTAAATCTAATCCCACAGTCTTAAAACCATGAATTATTGTCCAGAAAATGCAAGTTCAAATTGTTTTCGTCTGGACTAGACGTATCCACAAAGACGTTTTTGGTAATATGGTCCAAAGTAGTGCGACAAGGGCAAAGATCAATCTGTTACATGGACACGTCCTACATTACATATCCAAAACTTGAATGATTTCATGAAATATTGATAAAACAGTCTTAGCTTAACATGAGCGTTATTTTGTCAGTAGCGCCCACGTGAAAAGATGTTCTACATAAAAGCATGTTCTACACAACAAACCCAAGGTTTAAATGATTTAATAACACAATTACGGGTAATTGAACTTTTGAAAAATATATATTTAAAAGCATATTTTACACATCCAGGGTTTAAATTTCATTTAATTGAAATTTTGAAATAAATACGGTTTTACACATCCAGGTGTTAATTTCATTTAATTGAAATGTTGAAATAAATAGGGTTTTACTAATCGCCGAAAAAGAAGCGTTTATTTTGGTCGATTTCATTCGACTTTTTGCAATACTTCAGACGATATCCAAAAATGTATTTTATCCGTTATTAGTAGGATCGAAAATGTTCGTACAATTATTGTGCCGTTCAATTCCATCAGTCAGGAAGAAGTGCATGGTTTCGGGGATATAAGGCCGTAAGCATTAAGAAGTCTAATTAACACAAAAATAACAAACAAACCAAGTAAAGGTATATAATGAATTTTATATTACAAAAATCAATAATCAAATATTTTCTGAATGACAACGATGACATCATAATACATGTATGACAATATAAACATATATTTGATCAGATTGTAACAAATGAATAATGATAATCATACTATGAAATATTAATTTCTAATAATATTAAGTCACCTACGTCAATATACACTTAGTTACCTTAATTAAAGTAATTTGAGAGCAGTCCACGACATGATACCATACAATAAAGGGGTCTTATTAAATAATATTCTAGGCCTACCCGAATATGGGAATTATCGGATCGTAACTTCCTGAATTTTGACTCCTGCCTGATTGTAAGAAAAATCACGCTTTTAGCTTGTGGTCCCTGTAGAGGTATCCGATTTATTAGAACGTTTTAGTATATCACCGTTTCACCCTTATGATGGTGAGTTGGGTGTAACGGTGATATACTAAAACGTTATTTTAAATCGGATACAAATTGTGCCCTCTACGGGGACCACAAGCTAAAAGCATGATTTAAAAGAACGTTTTAATATGTCACCGTTGCACCCTTATGATGGCGAGTTGGTTGTAACGGTGGTAAAAAAATTAGATCATTCAAGATTAGTTGTCAACACCCTACAAATTACATAATTACCTGGCTTTATTGTCAATTTCCCGTCATTGGTTTCTTGTTTGATCTTTTTATACGCCCGCATTATCATGTGGACGTACATTGTTGTCTCCCCTGTCCGGATTCCCGTTCACAATTCGGCTAGTGTCCAACGCTTACTTCTGTTATGTGCAAGGAAAATTCGTGTTTTCCATATTTGGAATGTTAACCAGTTCTATCACATATTATGTGATAATGGCTGACACCAATATTGTCATTAGTCTTCATATAATATAGTTCATTATCCAGTCCATTACGATTAAGGGGAAGTAAATCCAGTTAGATTGACAGGTAGACACAGGCACTTTGGGGATGTTCTGTAACCGATAAAATAACAATTTGCGATTTATCAATTCGAGTAGGTCATTATAATGATTTTTATCATTTGAGATATGTTTCGATTACAGACTATTACATACCAATGCTATGTTGGGTATCACAGGAATTACGGGAGCAAGCGATCGATGGAAGAGGGTTTATATAAGTTACCGGAGCTACGTTCTTACCCATTTCTCTTTGGACATCAATGGCCTTTAATTCCGAGTCCGATTTCTTGTGCTGTTGATGTGTAGCGAGAGATCTCGCGGGTGGCGCAGGGTATGAATGAATCGTGTACCAGTATGTGTTTCAGCCCCAGTTCTAGCAAGAGACTCGAGGAACGAGGCTATGAACATTGCACCAAATCAAGCGGCATATGTAGACTGGAATAACCAGAAGCTAGAAATTTGCATTCGATTGACATTGCTGGCTCATTTCGCCGAACATAACTGATTTGAATTTAGAGTAAAAACGGAAACAATGGAAGTCAGTTAAGATACATTCATATTACAGTATCATATACATTCCAACCCACTTTGTCAAAATCTTGACCCCAAATATTGGCGAATCAAACAATAATCACGTCAAGAAAAAATACCACTGCTTCTGTTTTGCTTGTTTTATCTTGAGATTACCAGATAGGAAAAAAGCATGGCAAACTCTGACCGGGATTCAGGTTATCGTCCGGTGGAGAGGGTGCATTGTGAAGGTCATACTTATAAATGACAGATTTTCAGCGATGACTCCTATAATTTACGAATATATATTATGACGATTTTCAAATCGTTAACACACTGAGCACACATAAAGAGGAAAAACTACTTGGGTTTACAAAATTTTCACAAAAAACATAGATTTAATCCCAATAGCTTCCAGCCAGGAATGTGTTGAAAAGCCATTCCCCGTAAACCATGTATCGGATGTTGCAACGCAAAAATGCAAAGGCGAATAAGCAAATTGATTTAATTAGTCCTTTCTCATCTCTTGCAATCTCGGTCTTGTGGGTTTTCACTGTTCTGTTCCATCAAAGTGTTGCGAAAATGAAAGTAGAGTGGTTCAGTGAGCGTTAGGATCGTTTTGCCAGTTGAACCAACAGTCAAATGCCACAAATACGTCTTTTCGATGAGAGTAAAGGTTGAGTTAAAATCAAGAAATGTTCGTTCTGATTTAGGCTACTGGAAAGAAAAGAAATACAAAATCTTATGTATAATGCCTTCAATATTGACAAATCAAACATTCCATATTTGGGCCCTCTGCAACTACATGTTGTGTATCAAGTGATTAATTTTATGATAATCTAATATTACTATTCATCATATATACAAGACTTGGTAGGATTTCGAACGTCTTAATATATATGGACTGTGTATAGGGTATTTCAACCGATTCCAGGGGAAGCTGGGCTAATATTTTCACCAAATTTACATGATAATGTAAATGACCGGAAAACCTAGCCAATGACCTACCAACTAGCCAATGAGACTACCAACTGACATTAGTGGATTATAGGATGAACAGGATTTATTCTTTAACAAGGCGGGACTGTGTATCGATGTATTTTAATTCTTTTAAACATATGACTTTAGAAAATGCGATTATGTTTTTAAGCTATAAATCTTGCGTTATGACCAGAAAGGTCATCGGTTTCTTAAACAAATAAGTCCGTACTAAACGCTATGTTACAATAAGCCGTAGTTACGTAGATGAAAGAAACAAAATATAAAGATAACCTATTATGAGACTAAATGTTCAGAAGTAACCTTTAAGTATTGGGTAGGTAAAATCTTGAAGCATGATTATCTAACTGAAACGAACTATTCCGCCGAAATTCCTCACACCTGCTTTCATTATATATAAAAAACGATGAACTATACGATGTCTCATTTCTGAATAAATTCACGAAAGCTTTACAATGAAGAATTATGTCTTTATAGCTGTGTTTCTGATTGCTTCAGCAATATGTAAGTATATTTGTATAACGTACTTGTAAACCCATATTTCTTAATTTGGTAGTGAGGGAGAGTGGGGCGAGTGCGATTACACTATTTTGCCTATACCTTTTTTAGGACTCAGAATTTTGTCTAATGGTTTAGATTGTTGCTACTTGGTTGTATTTTATTTATATCATAAGGTCTGTCAGTGGCGTGGTTTTGAGTGAAAGATTGGGCTTAGCGTTCTCACGACAAAAACAATGTCATTATGGGTTTAAGTTGATCCAATTTGAGTTCAATAATTAAGGATTTTTAGCACAGAGACTTGACAGACGTCCTTGATCTTTGTGCACGAGTTGACCCCGTACAGGATCGTAATCAAACCACCGATCTGATTAAAATTCAAATCTCTATATCTATATTTCGTTTCGTTTTTTCATACTTTCGTTGACCTACACTACATAGTCGTTTTACTGGAAGGTTGTGTTAGGAGGTCGTACGAGAGGCTTTTGACCCTATGACGTCAAACATTGAAAATCGGAGCCATTCGTTGTCCCGATGAGTTGATTATGTCCTTGTTACTAAAACTCTAATTAATAATTCATATAACATTTAAGGCCTAAAGATACACCGATTTAGCTTTTGAATAATTCATGTTTATTAAGTAACTGTCCAATCTTTGTGATGTTTATTGTATACTTAAATGCATATCAAAAATACAGGTCACCATCCATCTATGTGCACGAATAAGAAGTGGAGCAGGTGTTCTGTAAAGAGAGAATATACCCTGCCTTGTGCATGCTACCCGCCACTACATTAGCCACATTTAGGTATGCTTCGGTCTTGTTAGGGGGGGTTGAATGGCGGAATGGTTAGCACGTGCGGGCTATATCATAAAGCCTGTCATTGAGTCAACTGGCGTGGTTTCGAATCCCCGGTAGGTGAAAGGAGTAGGGTCGCCTGTCCAACCTCGTGGGGTTTTTTCTGGGTCCTACGGTTTCCTCCCACTGCTAAAGACCCTACGCGCAAGCGAATTATTGAAATAATAAAATTAATAAAATTAAACCAAGTGTTAATCGTGAAATGACATAGTTTGTGTCAATTGGACGTTGAACCCCATTTCTCTCTCTCTATCTATTATCTCTCTCTCTCTCTCTCTCTCTCTCTCTCTCTCTCTTCTGTCTTGGCTGTTGATGCATTCTGCCCCAGTCGGGCAATGAATACGCAACACACACTTATTATGTAATGCTATGTTCATACTATCACGATGTGCACCACGATTGGCATCGTGGTTTTAATCGTGCAGTAATTGTGGTGGCCCTACCAGGAGTTAACATATTTTGTGGTCAGTCGCAGGAATGTTGATCGAAACGAAAACATATCCGAACGTTTCTGCACATACCAGATCGTGGACTCAATTTGGGACAATCATATGGTAACGCATCACACTGCAGTGGGAAACTGGCATAATTAGAGTTTAAAATTAACCTACTTTATTTTTTTAAAAATTATTTTTCAGTTTTTACAAGTACTAATGCACGAAACAACGTTGCTGGTGGAACAATCTCAAATGTTGGCCAACTGGACATAAACGGAATGTATGGTTCTGAAACAAGCAATTTTAGAACATCTGCTGGACAGAAACCAAGAAAGTGTCCAAAAAGCAAAGAAAGTAAGGAAAGTAGACCAGACTCAGATGAAAGAAATTCTAAAGAATCCAGCGAAGATGATTGTAATTAGAGAAGATGGAATTAAATCGTCGATTTAATACAATTATATTTTAATTGTTAACCTACAAGTTACGGGTACAATTTGAGATTTATCAGACATCTTCTGCGTGTTATCCATTAAACCACTCTATAATCAATTCAGATATTTGAGAATAAATACAATTTTAGTATCTCGAGTTTCATATTATTATATCTGAACTAGGTGTGTCAATTCGATTGAATGGAATCAAAACTCTTCTGCAAGCCTTGTAATGTAAGAGATATACAAACGAGATATTCAAAACTTAAAAATGTTATGTAAGCTTACTCTTCCGGACACCTGTTACCACTGTTTGTCGTGTATTTTGTACACGGGGAGCAGTCCATTTGCTGATTACACTATTTTGCCTATAAGGTTTTATTAGGACTTCGAATTCTGTCTAATGGTTTGGATTGTTCGTACTTGGTTTTATTTTATTTTTATATAAACTATTAATTAAGCATTTATCAACACGAAAAGACAATCAACCGTCGATGCCATCTTATGTGTCGGATGTTCATTGGATTTGAATCCTTTCTGTTGCTCAACGCTCATTGATGTTTACCTCGATTCTATATTTTTATCGTTCTGACTTGAGTAATGATGATGGATGTTAGGCCTAAAATTAAATCGCTATTATATCGGTTCAAAGGGGAGCAATTAAGTTTACTCCCTTTACATTATCTAATTTTGAACTATCATAGTGAGAACCGCCAGCTCTTTATCTAATCTTCCATAGCATAGAACAGTAAAGACTTTAAACCCCATTTCTTTAAAAAAAAAAACAACAACACCATATTGTATCAAGCTTTAAGTTTCGTTTTAGCATCTTTTTAATCGGAATCTAGAATTGGTTGAAATATGCCAGATATCTATGGCGTAGCTAATCAATGATGTTATTAAATGGTTAATTGGTTGGTTCGTTTATAAATGAAATTCGGATAGTCCCAGAATTTGTTATTACACGGTCCGGTGCAACATTTCATTTCACTAAAACATTGATTATCAAGACGACATTCATCTAGTTGTATTTGGAAGACAGAATGCCGTGGGTCGGATCTATCAGAGCTGGACATTCTCCTGGAAATATTCATAACTGACAGAAGATCAAATATTTTCTTTTTAGATTAAGACGGGAAACTTGTTATATCTATCATTGAAATCTTCGAAAAGTTCTATGAATGACTCAAACTATGTCATTTAGGGACTAACATGGTTTAATTTTTTTTTTTCAATAATTCGCTTAAGTGTAGGGTCTTTAGCAGTGGGGGAGGGGCAGAGAAACTCAACGGAATTAGACAGGCGATCCTACACCTTGTCGCGTACTACCGGAGATTTGAGACCACGCCAGTTGACTCAATGACAGGCCTTCTGATACAGTGCGCACGTGCTAACCAATCACGCCCCACCCCTAGACAGAAATGAAATGAAATGGGCTATTTTAAAAACATGATGGTAATCACAATCGTAACAAGTACTACCTGTGCAACGTTGGGGGAGATATACATAATGCCAGGGAAGCATCTACATGACCTCATTATATCATTAATAAGAACATAAAGACGTTAATGTTGTAAATAGATAAATCATTGAAGACGCTTATCTTTATAAGGATGTATATATAGTATTTAGTATAATTGTATTTTGTGAATTATTGAATTTATTTGCCAGCTTTAGTTTGTGATTGAGGTGTAAAAAGACCACATCCTCTTTCCCAAGGACAATTACAACATTTCAGTTCACCAGGACAATCATTATCAGAATCACACTTCTAGCATTGGGACCACAAAATGTTGAATAAGGGTTTCTTATACCAGGCCTTCGATCTTTATTACATATCAAACTCAAATTAATGAAAGACATTGTAGACTCTACTTAAAGGATCTAAATCGTTATTTTATTGCACCTAGAAATAGACACAAATGGGCCGCAATGCATAATATAATAATGAAATATGAATGTATGTAAACGGATTAACATTGAATGGCAGTCTGTGTCGTCTGGTTAGTCATACCTTGTGGGATATGTTTAGCCCTGTTCATCCAATCAATTCATTACAAATGGGATTCTGGCACACGATCAGTGTGCTAAGTTTAAAAGTTTTATTCTGTCTTAAATACTGGATATATACCAGAAGCCCATCTTTTAAAGGGTAAGATAACAGCAACAATATTAATTTAAAATGACCAATAAGTCCTGTTTGCAATAACGTAAACTGTGGATGATACTGGGTTAAAACCAATTTTGACCACCATCTTTGATTTATGACACCTTGAATAAAGCTACATATATTTTCACACCACGTGACTCGGTATATTCAGGGTAATATAAGATGTCGTTAAACTAATAAATTCCGTGGAATAAGAAAAATAGGGTGGAATACATTTACCTTCAAGGCGGATTGGGGGGGGGGGGGGGCAGTGGGGTTAACAAGATGTTTAAGGATTTTAGTATATCTTATGTTATGTCGCCACGTTTTAACATGTGGGTCAACTTTGAACTGTGCAAATTGTAGTTTAATTCCACTGCCTAGTTCCAGGATTTTACTTCAAAGGGCCATGTTTATTGTGTTTGTCAATTCACAAATCACACAGAAACTTGAAGCGAATTCTGTCCACCTGTCTACAGATAAATACACTGTAATATAAATTTATATTCTGAATCAGTTCTGATACAGAACATCTCAATATGTAAATAATTTCTGTTTGTTTAGCCTCGCTTCCAAATATACAATTTCTTGCATATATCAAAAATTAGATACATTTAATTGATTTGGAGTAAAATGATCTGATAAATAAACACCAGTCAAGTGATCAGATGAACAAACACCTGTTTTAATATATAATCTGATACACCTACATATATTTATAATAAGTATAAAAGATGAAACGTTTGACTATATATTATCATTGTATAACAACTATTGTCATCAATATGAATACCGTACAACTTTGTCTGGTTCTGGTTTGTCTTGTTGCTGTTGGGCCTACCTTGGTAAGTAGTGTTTAAATCTATTATTCAGTGGGGTTCTATCTTATATCGTTGATTCCATTTGGCAAGAAAGCTGCATGTTCAATTATTTCCAATTTGTCTACTTTGCACTTCGAAAGTTTACGATCTACATTGCCAAGCGGACGTTATCACTGAGAGGGTTTATAAAAATAATAAATATGTGAAATTATAATGCACGAGATAAACGATACTTCTACAAATATGTAATGAACTGTTAGAATTTCTTATTCCAAGCCATGTACATTCAATCTTATCTGTTATAACCTTAATGCACTGATAAACAAATTACATATTGATATTGTTTATTAGGAACGCTTAGCTTATTTCTTCCATACTTGACGAAATAAAAATACTAATTTTGTTTTTGCTTTCAGATATCTGCACGATCTAGAAACAGTAAGTGTATTACTATTTAATATGTTATGCAAGATATTCATATCGACACTTTTCAAGTCAGATATAGCTCAGTCCCAACAAAAAACCTATGACCTTGCTTGGGACACACGGTAACTCACTACGTTTGGGATGGGACAGTAATCCTATCTTCCAGGTTGATCCCAGATTTGGCCACGAATGTTCTTCGGGGTTTCCTGGCCTGGTTTACCCTTGCCTATTGTACAGGGCGGAGAGTCTGGTACAGAGAAAGGTGTCTTAATGGTTCCAATTTTTTTCTTTTTTTGTTATCTTCAGGTTTATGTCCAGATCCATCAAATTCACCCTTAGCATATTGTGCCGAACAAGGAGATCGGTGTCAGACGGATACTAATTGTTCTGATGATGAAATATGTTGTGATGGTGGATGCGGTAAATACTGTCGACAACCATTAAGCTTCGATCAATGGTTCCGAGAGCATTATCCGCAATATTTTTATTCAGATGTCTAATGATGTGTGAACATACAACCTCCAGAACGGACGTCGAATGCGGTTTACGTTAATAAAAGTTTAGGCTTAATATCGTAGTTGACTTATTAATTTCAATATACCCGTTTAAGACAGAATGTAGTATGTACGAATGTAACCCCATCAATTAGCCTATGTAACGTTGAAAAGGTTTACTTGCGAAAGGATGCAACCCCAAATATAACTATGACAAGGTTTATTTACCACAGAATACAACCCCAACAATTAGCGCATGTAACCGTAACAGGGTTTACTTCCCAAACTCCAACAATTAGCACATGTAACAGCCACCGAGTCGTTATGAAAAACACGCCAAAGACATGTAAGGTTCTTTATTCAGGTTACTCAATATAATATATGAACTTAAAGTACCTGCAGATAAACAATATTACGGAAAATAATATTATACATAACACAGATGCACCACTTTAAATTATGGCCGTTCATACTGTACTGTATATGAATAAAGATTGAACACGTCATACTTTAACTTATCAACAACTGTACGTGCAATGAGAATATCCCAGAATTCCCATAAGAAAACCTATGGAAAAAACATACCCTGGAAGAATAACCAGTTATAGTCTCTTATCATCCAAACAAATATTCTACGAATATTAGTCTGGATGGGTCCTCAAAATTTGACAGAAAGTCGGTCACTGTCTGGATTATCCAGTCTTTTAAGTTACCACGTGCTGAATCTATCAAAACATCTCGCTTGTCAACAATGACACTCTCTAAAATTTTGTTCTAAAGTTTTTAATTGAAATGGTAATTTTCTCTCGTCATGAATCAAACGTATGGCTTCTCACAATCTCCTTAATCACGATTCATGCTGTTGTATCGTCTCTATTTTGTTTCTAATAATAGATGTGCCAAGTGAATTGTGGGATATATTTTACCCTCGCCTTATAGAATCTATCAAAATCGGCCCGGCTTCATGATATCTATCACTTACCGAGACTTTAGCCAAAGGGTTCCATTGCCCATGCGTAACCGGGAGTTTGTTTTTTTATGTGGTAGATTATCCAGTAATTTTCGTCAATAATTGAGAACCGACCCAGACCCTCCGTGCGTTGAAGACTAGGGGGGTCTGGGTGACCGAGACTAAACCAGTTACAGTTTCAAAGCAAAACTTTCAGAAGACTAACTCCAAATCTGTAGATATCAAAAACCGCCCGACTTTTAGACGGCAAGTTATTCCGAACATAGAAATTACCCTAAAGATCAAAGAGAGAGAGATTCCACTCGACACAAGTTGGTCGTTTAAGGATTTACAGATGGGTTAATAATTCTTTTGCGGTGAAAGTTCATAAAGCTGGACAGCCGACCATACTCCATATCACGTACAATCGGGGAATCGAATTCATGCACACGCGATAAGTCATCCCCACCCCCATCGTTTAAAGGTCGCTATCTTACGTCAAAGATTAATATATAGTTCTTAGGATTAATGCATAATATGTATAATTTCACAATGACAACAGTTTATAGTAAATATTATATTTTGAATTACAGCTGTTTCAAGGATTATCGTTTGAACTCGCCTTTAAGTTTGCATTGTGTGGGACATTCTCTTACAACAATGACTAAGTCTCCACCGTGTGGAAAGATTTATGCTAATTCTAGGTGTATAAACTATCATTCTATGCCTCACAACAAATCCATTGTCAATTCTTGCGATGGAGCAGAAACCTGCTTTCGCTCTGCTCAGCAATGTCTTCAGATTCGAGCCCTTACAATGTCAGGCGTATTTTCTGATGGACATCTTGCAGTAAGGCGAATTTGATGGACTAAGGCACTATTGGTGGTCCTTCCCGGTGACCTAGGGATGGAATGCATACCAATTTTCTGCCAGGCTTGTATTTCTGACAATCTCGGTCATACCACCTCCACGAACAATAAGTCGATATTGCAAAAAGCCGGTATATCCTATTTAGGCTAGTGTACATATTTCCCTTCTCAAAATGCTTGGTGTTGCATCATTGCAGCCACCCACGAAGAATCGGTCGCTTGTAGGAAAGTTTAGTATTATTAAAATCATTATTAATATGAAATTCGATCATATAAAACCGTTATTTAGTTCATATAGACAAGGGAGTGCCAAACTCTCTTCCAGCCTATCATCATTTTAATTAATGTTTGTTATAATTTTAATAAATATAACATAAACAAATGTCCGGGTTCGACCCCGGAGATATACATTTTTATACACACCTGAGCCTACCCAACAGCAACAAAACAAACAGAACCAAAGAGAGGGAGAGAGAGAGGGGGGGGGGCAAGAGAAATAATAGGGTTTAACGTCCACTTGACACAAACTTGGTCATTTCGGGACTAACATATGGTTTGATTTTATTTCTTTAGTAGTGGGTGGAAACTGGGGGAACCGGAGAAAACCCACGAGGTTAGACAGGCGACCAATTCGAAACCACGCCAGTTGACTCAATGACAGGCTTTATTTAACATCCACTTCCACCGACGTGATATCGCGAGTGTATCAGTTTTAATATTGAAGCAGATGTCCATCCATCTGAATACATGACTATGTTATTATTTATCTAACATTAGAAAATTCTGCTACTGAATAAATAAATATATCTAATTATCTTGATATATCTTGTTGTTTGTTGATACAATTCAAAATAAAATAAACAAGTTATGTCCTCAAATCACCATACCCCCTTGTTTGAGTTTCTAATTAATGTTAACTACGTGTACATATTTCAGGATTTAATCATGTACAGTATACCAAATAAGGGGTGATCATTGACGTAGATGGGGTTTATGTGTGAGTCAAGTGGCAGATTTTAATTTACTTCTACGGATTAAAATATTTGTAAAAAATATCTCTAGATAGTCCATTATGTATCCTATATGTTCTAGATGTATATTGTACATGTATCTAATTCAGGGAGAGGGGTTACACATCGATATACAGCCTGTTCCTCAATCAAAATACAGATTTACGGAATAAAAAATATTATTCATGAAAGAGTGTCCATTTATGGCCGACTGGAATTATTTCGAAACCGGCGGAATATTTCCGGAAACATGTACAGTAGGTTGCTTACCGCGATAATTGCAAGATGGCGTACTTCAATTACAAGGTGACTTCTTTATATATATTACAAGTATTGTAGACGGATTACTACGTTATTGGCAGTATACTGATGCCTCTCATCTCATTAAGTCAGGGTTTCGATCCTATGTTTTAGACATGGCAAGGGTACGGCCGTCAGTCTGCCTAACATCAACAGTTTTCTCCAGCTAGACATTTTGTCAACTACAGGTATAGAAAGCTGACTGTACAGTATACATTTCTTAGATTAATTAAATTCGAGTGGAGATTGTAGTCCTGGTGTGTGGGCCAGTTAGTTTATTGTATAAAACTTACTCTTTCTAAATGATTATGGTTTTCAAATTCAATGCGATGGGTGTCCATAGCATGATTTATTATTTAGACTGATGTGTGATAATGATGTGTGTTTCCTTTGCGATGGTCACTTGCGCAATGTCGCATACAGACATTTCACATGAATTATGTATCACCTATTTTGCTGTATTTCTTGGTATCTAAAACCCGGATGAAATTCGAGGAACAGTATGTGACGGGGATGAAATTAAACCGTCTTTGCTAGTTTTGATCATACATTCGCGTCTGGCCAACTGGAAAGCCCTAGAATAAGGGTGTTAAACTCATTTCATTTCAAGGGTCACATGAACTAAACTTTTAGATCAAGTGGGCCGCAGATTACAAAAATATCAAGACAAATTGGTTTTCAAATTGCTAAGATATAATAATATTGAACACAACGTTGTCTTGTATTACATACAACATAGACATCTCCGCCTTAGCGAGAGAATTGCTTTAAGTAGACGAAGTGCAATTTTGTCCACCATCTTTGATTTATGGCCGACATCTTGAATAAAGTTTTAACATGTGGGTCAACTTTGAACTGTACAATTTGTAATTTAATTCCACTGCCTAATTCCAGGATTTTACTTGAAAAGACCATGTTTATTGTGTTTGTCAATTCACAAATCACACAGAAACTTGAAGCGAATTCTGTCCACCTGTCTACTAGATAAATACACTGTAATATAAATTTATTTTCTGAATCAGTTCTGATACAGAACATCTCAATATGTAAATAATTTCTGTTTGTTTAGCCTCGCTTCAAAATATACCATTTCTTGCATATATCAAAAATTAGATACATTTTATTGATTCGCAGTAAAAGGATCTAATAAATAAACACCCGTCAAGTGATCAGATGGATAAACACCTGTTTTAATATATAATCTGATACACCTACATATATTTATAATAAGTATAAAAGATGAAACGTTTGACTGTATATCACAGTATAACAACTATTGTCATCAATATGAATACCGTACAAACTTGTCTGGTTCTGGTTTGTCTTGTTGCTGTTGGGCCCGTTTTGGTAAGTAGTATTTAAATCTATTATTCAGTGGGGTTCTATCTTGAAATGTCAACTAGTTCCAATTTCTCTACTTGCACTTCAAAGTTTGCTATCATTACCAAGCCGACGTATCACTGAAAGGGTTTTCACGAATAGATTGAACAATAAATACTGACGTTTCAGAGTTGATAAGGGTAAAACGGATCTTACATTCACTTTAATATTTGACTCACCAATTATCGAGTACATTCCTTTAACATTATCTGATTCACCCATTATAGATTACATTCCTTTAACGTTATCTGTTCATTAATTATCGATTACATTCCTTTAACATTATCTGATTTATCATTTATAGATTACATTCCTTTAACGTTATCTGATTCACCAATTATACATTGCATTACTTTAACGTTATCTGATTCATCAATTATGAATTACATTCCCTTTACGTTATCCGATTCATCAATTATAAATTATATTCCTGTAACGTTATCTGATTCATCAATTATAAATTATATTCCTTTAACGTTACCTGATTCACCAATTATAGATTATGCTGGAGACGATGCATATTTGAAATTCACCTTTTACGAACATTTAACACCATGTACAATCAAAATGTTTGATTCTATTTAAAGGACCAATTTTCCCAACATGCATCCTTTTTCATCACATCACTTACTTCATTAAAGATTATTTTCTTAGTACTCCGTGGGAACAGGCTACTTCCTTAGAACATACATGTAATTGATTCATCAATTATAGATTACAAAATACTTTTGCTTTTATAAAAAAAATAAATAAATATGTCTAATTATAACGCACGAGATAAACGATACTTCTACAAATATGTAATGAACTTTTAGAATTTCTTATTCCAAGCCATGTACATTCAATCTTGTCTGTTATAAACTTAACGCACTGTTAAACAAATTATACATATTGATATTGTTTATTGACGAAATAAAAAGACTAATTTTGTTTTTGCTTTCAGATATCTGCACGATCTAGAAACAGTAAGTGTATTAAATCTAATATATGTTGAAATGCGTTTTAGATCATAATGTCTGTCACTGAGGCAAGTGGCATGGTTTTTAACCCACACTTTGTCGTAGCAAGGAGTAGGGTCGCCTGTCTAACCTCGTGGGTTTCTCCGGGTAGTTCGGTTTCCTTCTTTAATAAAGATGTCTACACACACGAGAATTATTGAAATATAACTGAACCAGTTGCTAGTCCGGAAATGAGTTAGTTTATTTTGAGCGGGGATTAAACTCCATTTCTTTCTCTCCTGTTAATATCCCTATGTTTTATTTGGTTCGACTTGGGACACACTACGTTTGGGACAGTAATCCGGTCTTCCAAGTTGATCCCAGTTTTGGCCACGAAAAGTTCTTCGGGGTTTCTTGGCCTGGTTTACCCTTGCCAGTTATACAGGGCGGAGAGCCTGGTACAGAGAAATGTGTCTCGTCTTTCTGATATTACTATGATGGTTCCAATTTTCTTTGTTATCTTCAGGTTTATGTCCAGCTCCATCAAATCCACCATTAGTATATTGTGACGAACAAAGAGACCAGTGTCAGACTGATACTAATTGTTCTGATAATGAAATATGTTGTGATGGTGGATGCGGTAAATCCTGTCGACAACCATTAAGCTTCGATCAATGGTTCCGAGAGCATTATCCGCAATATTTTTATTCAGATGTCTAATGATATGTGACCATAAAAACTCCAGAACGGACGTCGAATCTGTTTTGCGTTAATAAAAGTTAAGACTTAATATCGTAGTTGACTTAATAATTTCAAGATACCGGTTTAAGACGGGTAGTACGCACAACTGCCTTGGACAGGACAATCATCACTACTTATGGCAGAATCATCACTAGTAAGATTGTCAGGCAATGAGATAATACACCATCAACAAATTGTCATCTGTATTTTGGATACAAATATCTTCTAACGGCCGCAGACTAATGTAACGGCAACAACTATGAGCTATAACTTCAACAAGGTCTACATACTAAAGAATGTGACCCAAACAGTTATCACCTGTAACCTTAACAAGGTTTACTTACCAAAGGTTACAACTCCAACAATTAGCACATGTAACCTTAACGAGGTTAACTTACCAAAGGACGTAACTCCGACAATTAGCACATAAAATATGAAATTGTATATTTAACACGGTTTACTTATCAAAGGATGTTACCCCCAAAATTAACAGGCGTTTACTTACTTGAGGATGTAACCCCAATAGTTGGCGTTATAATTTATTGAAGATCAAAGCGGTGTATCCATCTTATATATCCAATTAACACACTCAGACTTCGAATATTACAAAGTTGAACATCAGCAGATCTAGACGTTTATACGATTGTATTAAGATACTAAAATATTAACAAATAAGGTTTCATTTCGAAGGAGTATAATTACAGAAGCTAACAATGGAACACAGTAAACCACATATAGCTGTTCAACTAGACAAAAATATCAAAATCATGAATATGTGGTGATTGTTACCTCCGGGGCGTTAACAACAATTCGTTATAAAGGCACAAAACAATCGACGACAATAACGGTGTCAACGTGGTTTCTTACCACAAAAAATAACAACTCTCAAAGTTAACGATAACATAGCTCACTATATCAATATTTCATTATTATTTAGTTAGCAAACCAAATCAAATTTACATAAGATTGTATAATAATAAAGCCCACTAAACATTAAAAACGCTCCGCTACAAAGGCGGAAAACGTAGCTGGGATCACAGCTGAAACATCGAGTTAACTAACAAGATTGCGTTAACAACTGACGTCCAACATCGCTGGAAATTAATTTCCATCTTCCCGTTATAAAGATAAGTCACCTGATATTAATTGAAGAATCGGTAGTTAATAACTGTAGTCCAAGAGCGGTAACAAGGCTTGTGTTACCGAGGAAGTCCAGGGGTTTTTGATGATACCAGCAGATGTCGCTGGTTTATTTCTGTCAACAATTAGCACCCACCACCCCACGTGATCAATTTTAAAGTCCCTATATGTTCTATATATTAAGCCTGTGAACATACATAATTGTAAAGGATGGCCTTGGTGTTGCAGCATTGCAGTCACTCACGAAGAATCAATTACGAAAGATCATTATTATAAAACTCACGAAATCATAAACCATGTATTTAGTTCATTGTGACAGTGGATGATTAACTTTGTTCAAAGTGTATATATATTACTATTTTCAAAAATTAATGTCCGTTATTATTTAAGTAATTATAACTTGGAAAGCTTGAGTTCCATCCTGCAGCAACAAGCCAAACCAGGGTTGATGACAGTGTAGTTGTCATATTATGGCATACATACAGTCAAACTTCTTTTACACATATTTAAAATATATGTGGGTACATGTATATCAGATTAATTATTAAAACAGGTGCTTGCCCATCTGATCATTTGACTAATGTTTCTTGCTTTTGATATTTCTAGTTGTTTGATGATACAATTCAACATAAAACAAACAAATTCTGGTCCAAGCTGCTTAATTCATTATAGAGATGACACTAATTCCCTAGTTTATATTACTGTTTACGTGAACATATTTCAGGCCTTAACTCGACGTTGTTACTATAGTGGGATAAATTAGCGTTTCCTACTTGTGGTGCCAAGATGCCTCAATTAACCTTGTCAATGTTGCGGGTCAGGGGCCTTACAAAGCAAAGCACCCTCTCGATGGGGTGTATCAAAAATGCCTAAAAGTCGTCACATATGCTCCGCGGAAATGTCATATTCCTGATCCGGCGTCATATTTCCGAAAATCTTATCAAAAGACTACGTGTACATACAATCGTTTGCTTGCCCTAGTATTGCAAACTTGAAATCCGTCTAAATATTACGAGACGTCATCCTTTTAAAGATGACCTCCTTAAATATTACAAGATGGCATATTGTTCCAGATATTACACGATGACATCCTTAAGAATATTACATCCTTATAATTATTACAAGATGACAATCTTTTATATATTAAAAGATGTCATGAGATTTTGTACATGATAACGAATGATGACAACCTTTTAAATATTACAAGATGTCAACCTTTGAAATATTACAAGATGTCACGAGTGACATGTGTCATGAGTTTTATACATGATAAGGAATAATGTCGTCTGTTGTCACTTACGGGTAGTGAAATCGGTTTCTCAGATTTGTTAAAACCTATCAAGGATTGTAGTGCTGATCTGCGGGCCAGTAAGTATATTATTGCATCACAGTTTTGTGAACATCGTCACAACTGAATGAAATCATTATCTACATATATCACGTATATCAAAAATGAGATACATTTTATTGATTCGGGGTAAAATGATTTGATAAATAAACATCAGTCAAGTGATCAGATGAACAAACACCTGTTTTAATATATAATCTGATACTCCTAAATATATTTATAATGAGTATAAAAGATGAAACGTTTGACGGTATGTCATATTATAACAACTATTGTCATCAATATGAATACTGTTCAACTTTGTCTGGTTCTGGTTTGTCTTGTTGCTGTTGGGCCTACTTTGGTAAGTGGTGTTTAAATCTATTATTCAGTGTTTAAATCTATTATTCAGTGGGGTTCTATCTTGAAATGTCAATTCTATTTTGCTAAGACAACTACATGCTTATCTCCACCCAGTTCCAATTGTCAATTGTGGTTGCACTTTCAAAATTTAAGGGATGTCGTACATGCAACTGGCTATACACTATTGACTATTCTTCTACGACCTAGGGAACGTTATCCCTAAAAGATTTTTCCACAAATAATTGTTAACCTGGGACATTCAGTTGGGATCAAAAGTGTTGATAAAACATATTCATCAATTATAGATTACATTCCTTGTAACATAACTGATTCATCAATTGTAATTTACGTGCGTTATAACATAACTGATTTATCTACTTTAGATTATATCCCTTAGACCATATCTGTTTCATCAATCTTTTAGAACATAACTGTGCCATCAATTTTAGATTGCGTTCCTTGGATCATACATCAAGTCCCATGCCAATTATCATACATATTCTTGCCACATATGACGCATTTGACTGTCGAAATAAAAAGATCATGATCAGATTTACAGCAACAGAAAATAAATAAACGTCCTTTTTCCTTTGCTTTCAGAGTTTTACACGATCTCGAAACAGTCAGAATCTTAAATCTAAAATGTGTTGAAATGCACAAGAGAAATTTGTTAGCATTGTGAACTTTACACTCAAAGTAGAAATAAAATGTCCTATCTTGTTAATATGCCGAATGGTCTAACGCGTGCGCTTTAGATCATACGGTCTTTCACTGAGTTGAGTGGCGTGGTTTCCAAACCAATCCCGTAGGTTTTCTCCAGACACTAGTTTCCACCACCAACTGAAAACCCATATGCGAATATTTTATTATTAAATAATTCAACCATGTGTTTGTCCCGAAATTACCACTTATTGATGTCCCTATGTATCATACCGTTGCATTCTAGGAGGGGGTATGACAAATTTTTAGGATCTTTATATCGACTCCTTTCCAAGTCAAATATAGTTAAAATCCACGACCTTTTTTCGGATTTCATGGCCTGGTTCAACTTTGTCAATCGTACTGGGCGAAAAGACTAGTACATAGAAATGCGTCTCACCTTTCTTACTATGATGGTTCCAGATCCATTAGATCCAACCTTAGTATTTTGTGCCGAACAAGGAGATCAGTGTCAGACTGATACTAATTGTTCTGATTATGCAATATGTTGTGATGGTGCATGCGGTAAATACTGTCGACCACCATTAAACTTCCATCCATTTATCCCAGGGTTATATTTAGATTCAAATTTCTAATGATGAATGACCATAACGACTTTAGAACGAACGTCTTGAAAGTTTTACACATGTATCGCCTTTGACACGGCAACCATAACTACTGATGGATCATACCCATACATATATTTATAATGCAAGATTGTCAGGCAATAAGAATACACCCACGAACAATTTTTCATCCGGGCAGAAACAATAGTCACAATATTACTCTGCGTTTGGGATACAACCTACATCTTTAACAAGGTATATTTACTAAAGGAAGCAACCCCAACAATTCGCACATGTAACCTTAACAAGGTTTACTTACCAAAATGTGTGACATAATTTAAACAATAATCATATGTAACTTTAACAAAGTTTATTTACACCCCAACAATTGGTTTCTATATATGTAGTCGGGGAACCCAATCATCAAATTTCAAGAGCATCGTATACTATTAAACCTCCTGAGTGTTAATACGGTTCTGCTACAAAGGCGGAAAACTTAGCTGGGGTCAGAGCTGAAACAACGAGGCTGTTATCTAACAAGATCGTGTTAACATACGACAGAACTTGGATAATCAATGACCGAAATCGTTGAAAATGAATTGTCTTCTTCATGTTATAGACTAAGCAGCGAGTGCAACGCCAAGTTGGTGTGTTACTTCGAATAGACACATTGATAAAACTTGCGAAATGTTATTGTATAATAAACGGTTTGTAAAATTTATTGTATCTGTTTTAAACAGTAAAAATAAATGCACACAAATATGTGGATTACTTGCACTAAATGGCAGCCAATCAAATGCAAGTGAAAATATTAATTATATTTGTGAAAAATATGAAATGTATGAGAATGTCTTCTGTTCAATGAAAAAAACTAAAATAATAAGTAAAATGACAAATGTTGCCACTAAAAAATATGAAGTAAATGACCTGCAAACTGCTGCGGCTATAAATGACATGTTATTTATAAAAGATTCTCATAAAGTCTGTGATAAAGAGCAAATAAACGAGATTATAGAGTATTTATGTACAAAATAACTAAATTTAATTGATTTAATCATATGCATTTATGAAACTGTAAATAATTGTAAAATTGTTGTAATTTTTCCTATTATTACTCCTGCATGTATACCTTTGTGTATGAAATAAATATATTATTATAATAAGTCTCCAACTTTACGATTGCATAAGGCTCCTTCCCAAACACAGAATTGAAGCCAGGAAATGTTCTCAAAAATACAACCTGATTTCTGACATGGGTATGTGTTCTCCATAATTTTCATGTAACTCATGACGTGCAGTTCACCGGGTCCGCCGTATACCCCCCCCCCCACCTGGTTGAATCATTCACACTACAACGTCAGCAGCATGCCACGCATTACATCTCAGGGGACCCAGCTGCATGGAAGGCTCGAAGCTAGCCACACTGCTCAGGTCGTTGCCAATCACTTCCCGGTCAATGTTCTACATGCTTCAGCAACGCTTTCGGGCCACCACGGATACCCCCCCCCCCCCCAACTGGTAGACCAAGGGTTACGTTACCACAAGTCGATCAAGACAGTACGTGCAGAATCACTTCACACGGGCATCCGAGAGAACACGTTAGTCAGTGGGAACCCCCGGAAGACCCATCAGTACAGATACAGTGCGATCCATTGCCGAAGCCCTTACTATGAACCGCTCCTCACCCCTCGCCATCGACGTGAACGTCTACAGTTTGCCTAACAACAGACCTGGCGACACAATGTGTCATGGAACGAGAATCCTGGGGAGGTCAAGGCATAATGGTTTGGGTGGAATCGGCCTGAACCAGAGTGGGTCCTGTGGAGTTCCAAAAGCTTGATCCAGGGAGATGGGGCGGTATCATAGCAGTGCGCTACATCGATCAAGCTATCAGAACCCACGTCATACCAAATTTCGCGCGTCATCGAAACACCGTTTTCAAGCATGACAACGCCCGTGCACGGTTCCTAGAAAATTCTTAAAGTAAGCGAAAGCTATGCTTCACATTTTCTTACGTAAGAAACTTTATGAAATATTGTCTCCAGAAAATTCTCAAGACCATTCTTACGTATGCATGCGTCAAAGCAAATTGTGGCTGGTAAATTGAGACATAAAAACAATATTGGTCAGCTGCACAGAGATATAAATAGATCAATGACAATAACATTCCGGCAAATTGTCGATTTATAAGTTTAGGTACTGTGGCAGGTGTTTGTCCATCTTGAATACATGGCTGATTATCTAACTTTAGAAGGCTTTTTCTCTGAATAAATAAAGCTATCTAATATTTGATGATATAATACCCTGTTGTTTGATGATACAATTCAAAATAAAAAGAGCCTACAGTGAGGCTGATGTCCCCCGCCGAAATCCCAAAATACATAGATGACACACACTTATTAATTGCACGTTTATCTTTTTCAAAGGTATCGAGGAATCAAACTGATTATCAACTGTACACTAAGTGTAATCATTCTCTATCAGATATAATCAACCTAATGGACATCATCACCAACTTTAAACATTCTACCTCAATTAAAAGCAGAGTTGTTTTGTTCCAAAGTCTTGACCCATCATATTGCTAATCGCTCTGTTTACCCTGTGGTGATATGTTCATTATCAAACTTAGTCAAGGTATTGATGTGATGAACCTATACACCAAGTTTGGTCACTCTCACTTAATTAGAACTGAAGTTATCGTGTCCCAAAGCATCAACCAATAAAAGTACTTATCTCTGTTACCCTAAGCAGAAAATCTCCATCTTTGAATTCCATCACGACATCGACCTAATAAACACCTACACCGTTTGAAAATTCTAGCCCAATTAGACGGAGAGTTATTGTGTCCCAAAATATCCACCAATCAAATGGCTTATCGCTCTGCTTACCCTGAGTAGAAAATGTTCATTATCGAATTTATTCAATGCATTGATGTAATTTAACTAACAACCAAGTTTGATCAGTCTCGCTTAATTAAAGCTGAAGTTATCATATTCCAAAGCATCAACCAATCAAATTGCTTACTCGGAGTAGAAAATGCTCGTCTTCAAACTCCATCAAGGTATCGACCTAATAAACACTGACGGTGAGCATTCTCTGCTTAGGTTAAGAAGCGACAAGCAAATTATTGGTCATAACAATTCTGCTTTGAATTGAGGTTGAATGTTTAAACTTGATGTATATGTTCATTGGGTGAATGTCGTGAGTTCAGTGATAAACATTTCGAGCTAAACCTAAGCAGGGCAGATCAATTTTATTGGTTGAAACATTGGGACAAGATAACCTTGATTCTACCTTATAGAGAGTGAGGAAACTTAGTGTATAGTTTGATTGCTCGATATTTTTGAAAGAAATAAATGTGCGATTAATTAATATGTGTCAACTATTTAATTTGCGATTTCGGCAGGGGACATCGGTCTCACTGTATAGTTTTATTGCTCGATATTTTAGAAATAAATAAATGTGCGATTAATTAATATGTGTCCTCTATTTTTTGCGATTTCGGCGGGGAACATGAACCTCACTGTTGGCTTGGCACACATCTTTTTTTAATTGTCCATTTTACAGATTTCCAAAACTTCGTCACCGACAAGCAACTGCAAACCTATGGCAAATTCAAACTCAGAAGAGGATTCCACACAAAAAGAAACCAGGACTGTAGTGCTAGTCCGTGGACCAGAAAGTATATCATTACATCACAGTTTTGTGAACACATTTTATTTTGTACACACACTGTTACAACTGAATGAAATCCGAGGAGCACCATGTGATTAAATACATATAACAAAAAATGAGATACATTTTATTGATTCGGTGTAAAATTACCTGATAAATAAACATCAGTCAAGTGATCAGATGAACAAACACCTGTTTTAATATATAATCTGATACTCCTAAATATATTTATAATGAGTATAAAAGATGAAACGTTTGACGGTATGTCATATTATAACAACTATTGTCATCAATATGAATACTGTACAACTTTGTCTGGTTCTGGTTTGTCTTGTTGCTGTTGGGCCTAGTCGTAGTTGTCTTTAATCATTTCAAGGTACCTTGTTAATGCGTGGTGTGATACACATGAACTTCCTTGGACAGGGAAACCGTATGTACTCGTGGATCATACCCATACATATATTTATAAAGTAAGAATGTCAGGCAATAAGAATACATCCACCGACAATTTTTGTCATCGAGACAGAAAATATAGTCACAGTATCACTCTGTGGTTGGGATACATATATATGATTGATAGTTGTAGCGGCTGCATGTAGGACTTATATCCTTAACAGGGTTTATTTACCAAAGGAAGTAACCCCAACAATTAGTACATGTAACTTTAACAGGGTTTACTTAACAAAATATGTGATACAATTAATAATCATATATTATTTTGATAAAGTTTATTTGCTAAGGCATGTAACCCCAACAATCACCCCTCGCCATTGACGTGAACGTTTGCAGTGTGCCCAAGAACACCAGAACTGGCGACACAGGCAATAGATGAGAGTGGGTGTTGCGTATCAACTGCAGATGGTAGAGCCAGAATATTGCGGCGTGGCCAGCGTTATTCTGACCAATGTGTCATGGAACGAGATTCGTGGGGAGGTTTGGGTGGAATCGTCCTGAACCAAGCCAAAATCTTGGTCCAGGGAGAGAAGGCGGCATCAAAGCAGTGCGCCACGTCGGTCAAGCTCTAAGACCCCGCGTCACACAAAATTTCGCACGTCATCGAAACAACGTTTTCCAGCATAACAACGCCTGTGCCCACACCTAAGCTAAGAGTTACTCGGGACTTTCTACAGCAGGACCCTGTTCCTAGTAAGCAAAAAGTCATGCTTTGCTTTTTTTACGTAAGAAACTTTATAAAATACCGTCTCTCGAAAATTCTCAATACCATTCTTACGTTGCTGTTGGTAAATTGAGACTACGATGCTCTCTAACGTCATATAAACAATTTTAGTATGCGAATTACGTCATAAATTGGTCGGCTGCACAGAGTTATAAATAGATCTGGGACATTATCGCCCCGACAAATGGTCGATTTAGATGCCTTTGACATGTATACACATATAAAATGTGCCCCAAGCTATCCCCCCCTCCCCCCCCCCCCCAAAAAAAAAACAAAACAAAAACAAACGCACATTCAGGCAGAAGTAAGGGCGTCCATGTGTTGTTTACTAATTGGCAAATAAATAAATGGTTTCAGAGTAGAAAGAAGCAAATTTTTCAAATATAACATTCTTCTCAAGGAGAATATGCCATCAAAAGATGTAGGAAATGATGTCGAATATCTGGACGATCAGCCACCTTGTTTGAAAAGAAACAAACTTAAGTTGGTAAGTAAACCGTATAGGCCTACCTTGCTTGAGACTTGTGCTGAGATTGCCAATGTTTATGAAAAAAGTTGTGATGATGAGTATTTTCTTGGAACATATAAGAACTTGTGCTTACCCTGACGTCTACAACACAAAATAAGGTAAGTTTAATTAAATGCAAAGTCTACTTAAAATCTAAGTTGTTCTGACATTTACAGATTAAAATACACAGTGGCTAATGTTACAGCAAGTCCACGGGCTATTGTTACGGCGATGCATTCAGAGCCCTCTATCGGCGAAGTTAAAAACTCAATAGTCATAACAATAGTCCCCAGGCTATTGCTACGACCATCGATTCCCTGGCGCACATTATGGACAACTTAAGGGATGAGTTCGGCGACAAATATCGTTGTAATATAAGTAGATTAAGCACACTATTCGACGACTTTGGCGATCACGCCCCCCCCCCCCCCCAAAAAAAACAGTCACGTATATATTGACATAAGTCCATCTCTCTTCATAAGTTTGAAGTCGTATGGTGTGAGGTAATCGTTGTACCGTCGCGAAGTTTCAGTCATATCATCACGGACGTTTAAGTGAAAATTCGCTGCTCTATTGTCGCGTTTACCCTCCATAAGAAGATCTTTTAGAAATGTATAACAGTTTTGATTAGTTGCTTCTCGGTTGTTGGTTCTGTTCAGGATTTGATGCCAGTTACTGTCAAAGTTAGAACTCATCGACTTCAGTTCATGCAGTGATTGATAAGTCTCTCTCTCCAGTTTGTGCATAGGCCATCTTTTCCATCTATTCCAAAGCAGAAATTCCATCTCCTGTTGAAATGTTCATTTTGTCAATCGCAACATCCCTTCGAAACGTCCTCAATGTATTGAACATGCATTATTAGTAAAACAGCTTGTGTAAAATTCTCTGTCATATCTTATATCTTCTCCCAAGACGCGTTTTTCTCTTTGAATACATCCAGCAGATCATCAATTGGTATTCAATCTTCAGACGCCACCCCAAAAACATACTGTTTCACACCTTCCATTACTATCTTCCACCATTAGCACAAACAGCGGCATATGTCGCATCCACAAACACTATTTCAGGTAAAGCGTCAAAGGTCTCCATCATATCTTTTGTTTGTATATTGCGTCATTTTCGTGGACTACAATTTCGATTGCAGCGTTCTCTTCACTCTCTTTGTTTCTACAGTCGCCAAGGTGTTAATCTTCGATCTTAGATTACTTCCGACATTGTGTATGTCTCGGCGTTACCTTCTTACCAATACCCGTAGCTACATGATCTTTTGTAAGCTTTCTATCAGCCTTCAAATTCATCATTGCCGTTATCTCGGAGACCACATCTGCAGTTTGACCACATCATTTTAACGAAGTCGTGGGCGGAGTACCGAAGTTCAGTGAATGTAAGACAAATTGCCTATTCAAAGTCCATAGACTGGGCAATGGCAAAAGGTATGGTGGCTTTGGATGAGGATCCCTGAAAATTATAAATGCAAACTTTTCACTATTTCGTTGTAAGCATTAGAGCGCTTCTCTAACTCCAATAGTAGAGCTCCGATAGTAGTATGACCCAGAATTGTGGGTGGGGGGACATGTGTACCACTTTGCCCCCCCCCCCCACCCGATCGGGTACTAGGTGTGGAAGAGCTTTCAGGGGGCTGGATATGTTGGAGGGGATCCCTAGAAAAATCACAGTATTCACAAAATGGACACAAAATTGAGCGTCTCATACCCACAAAATCATACCAAAACATCCATGCTGGTTTTGTTTAAATAAGGTTTATTCTGATTTACCAGCATGTCGTTTAAATTGGTTCTATTCAAAACATGTGCCGGTAGGTAAATGCTGCTATTTATCCTGGTTGTTATACAAACCAACATGCATTTAATTGTAAGGGCGGACATGCATTACAGTGTCCCAGCTCAGCTCCCCTTCGCCACAAGAAATGGGTTATATTTAGATCACTGGCATGAACCACTTTGTTTAGCCTGGTCAACGAAATCAATAACTGACATGACCGGCCAACGATAGAGGCTACCAGCCACTAACCGGTACACATGCCGGTAACTTTACTGACATAGCCGACCGGCAAGCAACTCGCATTCATCCTTGTCAGGAATGTCGGTAACCGGTCCATATCAGCTCTCATGATTAGACCGGTATTGGCCCGGTAATGGCCAGTAAGTAATAGTTATTAGCACACATTCCTCGGTGTATCGGTGAATATCAGGACAGTTTTGGTCGGGGGCTCAGCCGAGGCGGCCCACGACCAAAACTGTCCTGATATTCACCGATACACCGAGGAAAGGTGCTAATAAGTTACTTACATCACATTTCTATCGAGTGTGACAAAGTAATTTATACATAGAACTTTGCTAGATTTGACATTATATTATATTGGACGTTTTCAACTATATACAACTTCTGCTAATGTGTTCAATATGTTATTTACGGGCAACACACGAATGACCTCTGCTCGTTTTGACAAAAGGCACGATCTCATTAAATATCTTATTTATTCATATGTTATTTATAACCTACACATGATCTATGTGTTTAGCACTCGGCAGAACTTCGCGATTTTAAAGGAAAGATGCAGTGCAGTTATAGAAACTATACTCTCAATTCCAAATAAGTTAATCTGTCATGTATCATTATTCTTAATGGCCGTATGCTTTATAAAGCCAGAATTAACTGACAGTAAGTCAGACTTGAATAGAGCTCCTTCCGATATATGTCTATTCTATGTTCTCAATAAAGATCTACCAACTATGCTGACCGTCTGTTATCTGTAGTGTTACACGAGTATTGTGAAGCAAAATGTGAAAATAGTATTTATTATCGAGTCGTTTCAACCAAAAAGTGACAACTAATTTCAGCTCTTTTATTTATCCCTTTCTGTGCCTCACGTTACATTTCATGGTAGTGTGATAGAGTAAAGTATTACTCTACATTTACATACAACATTAATTGTGAAATATTATGTATTTAAAGTTTTATATATATTTTATTATTATTACACATGTTCATTTCTTATATATATATATATATTAGTATTATTATTATTACACATTTCTTATAGACGTTAAGCAACCCTTAATCTTGATAGATTAGTTGTAAATTAGTCGAAGTATTTTAATTACCAAAACGTCTAGAGATATATAATTATAACTTAAGCTCATTCAAACCGTATTTTTATAATTAAATCTATTGTGCTAATTGTTTAATGAGTTAATCTTAGGTCGCTCTAAATCAGACCTGGTTACCAACATGTATATAAACTCAAGCAGAGTGCAGTATAGATATTCACTCTGGAAATAAACATGCATGTTGAATAACCTCATCTGATTTAGAGACTAATTTACTTATAGGTAAGATACGTTATATTTAGTTTTATGTACACATTTATAGTTCTCGTTTATTAATTTCATATCTTTAAATATTACATATAGATCCATGTAAAAGTTTAGAATAACGCATATAGAAATAGTTACCTAATTAACTTACTATTCATTTTATTAATAATTTATTCTATATCCCATATTTGTTTTTACATATATATATATATTTATATTCACTCTGGAAATAAACATACATGTTGAATAACCTCATCTGATTTAGAGACTAATTTACTTATAGGATAATTGAGAACGACACAGCCAAGCGAGTAAGCAACCACCCCCAACCTTTACGTATTGTAGTAGAATCTTGTATACAAGATTCCCTCAATATAGAACGCAATAAAGCGGCCCGTTCTCACTGGTGGAGATAGAACCTGGACCTCTTCATGTCAAGACAAAGGGAAGTTCGAGACCATCTGTTTTCCGTATAGTACACGAAGTCGAAACAGCAACATGGCAGAAAACACAACTACAAACAAAAGTACTCCAAGTGTCTCAGGTGTTGAAAACAATACACACCAAACTATAGTGCAGTCAAAAATACCAATTTACATGAGTAAATTTAACGGCGAGAATGGACAAAATTTTAACATTTGGGCACAACGTTTTAAAGCCTCAATAAAGGCAGAAAACATTAATGGACACAACCAAAAATTATTATTGTGGGGTTCTCTTGAAGGCAGAGCAAGGATGTATTTTGACTCACTAACCTTCGCATTTGAAGAAACCCCTCTTCAGACATTTTTGGACGCACTGAATGAACGCTTTGGAAACAGATCATCATTTGATCCATCAGTGCTAGAATCCAATCAAGGAATGTGTGAATCTGTAGATGACTATATGGACAGAGTTCAATGGAATACAGTCGGATATTCTATTCCAGACCACATATTCCTCCCAATCGTCGTCAAGGGACTTAAATCATCCATTCGACCGTGGGTACAAAATAAGGATCCACAGAGTATCCAAGAAGTGCGCAGATTCGCAAAATCAGTGGAGAATAACACTAGTTATCAGGATGTCAATTTCGTACAACGAGAGAATCTTCAAAAATTGTTATTAGAAACACTGAAGTTACATAAAATTCAAGAACAAGCTTGTGCCTTGCAACACCAAAAACAGCAATATCAACCAATGATGCCACAGGAACAAGATATACGGTTCGAGCATCACCCTCAACCTAACAGGATGAATTACCGACAAAACTGTTATAGACGTGGCCAGCAACAATATCAACATTATGACCAACAGCGACATTCCCAACAACAATATAGATCAAATCAAAGAAGAGCCAATTTTCAACACACCAGATCTCTTCAAAACCAACGTACCACGAAAAGACAAGTCGAAGATGATACACAAATTGAAAGCTGTACATATTGTGGTAAAGCGGAACCGTGTATTCCTCGTTCCACTTGCTATTACTATAATCATACCAGTACAAATTGTAATAGAAAGGGCCACCATTTCAAGGTTTGCAAGCAAAAAGTCAAACTGCAACAGGATAAGGCGCCGGTCTCTCAATCCAACACTGAGACCAAGCACAATGATAAACCAACCATTCAATTGATAGCGCCTATGGAAAAGAACACTATATTAGTATCTGTCAATATGTCAAAAACTAGAGCATTACTAGATACCGGAGCTAGTATATCATGTGTATCGCTTAGATATTTACAAAAAGCAGGCATTACGGAAAATCAACTAGGCGTGAAAGAATTTAACAATATTGTAGGTGTAGGAGGCGAGACACATCCAGTTTTAGGGACAGTTAAACTTCCTGTAAAAATTGCAAATTATGTAATCGAGCACAAATTTCATGTATTTCTGAATTTGCACCACTCGCTTATATTAGGCTTCGATTTCATGGAAACTAACCAGACAGAGATTAATTCCATACAGCGCACTGTATACTTCAAAGACAGACTTGTTTCTATCGCACTTATGGAATCTAGCTTAGGAGTCGCGAGGTCTAAATGCATGTTTAAACTGGCACCAGGCCAAGAAGCAGATATTCCTGTTACCATTTCCAGAATTACAGGCGAAGGTCCATTTCTGTTGGAACCAATAGTTAACACGTCTTCATCAGTAATAGGTGCCAAATGTATTGTGCAGCCCAAAATGAAATCAGCAGCCATGAGAGTGCTCAATCCAACAAACGAAACTGTCAGTATACCAAGAAATAAAGTGTTAGCTAATGTATGTGGCATAACCGTCAACGATATCTTCGATAATCATCGAGCTCCAGTCAAAACACCAAAAGTTAATATGGCTGAAAGAACTGCAGGTGTTGACACAGAGAATGATTTAATCTTTGACTTAAGTGACTCAGATCTCTCCGAAAATGAGAAACTACAACTTCTAGAATTTCTCTAAAAACAACGAGATGTCTTTGCAACAAATTGGAATGAACTGGGTAAAACAGATCTTCATTATCACGAGATTGATACCGGTGATGCTCGAGCTGTCCGCATGCCAATTTACAGACAATCTATTCACGTCAAGGAAGAATGTTCTAAACAGATCAAAGAGATGTTGGAAGCTGGTATCATCGAGCCAAGTGATTCCATGTGGCATTCTCCAGTAGTAATGGTCAAGAAAAAAGACGGAAGTTACAGGTTTGCAGTAGATTATCGAAAGTTGAATGCAGTCACCAAACCAATATATTACCCAATCCCAAGGTTTGAAGATGTCATTGATTCTATTGGACAAGCCGAAGGTAAACTATTTACAGTTTTGGATTGTTTTAGCGGTTTTTGGCAGGTACCATTGCATGATAATTCCAAGCAAAAATCTGCTTTTATCACACCCGAAGGCGTGTTCCATTTCAACCGTCTCCCCTTTGGACTCAAAAACGCCCCAATGGCATTTCAATCCACTCTCTCCAAAGCCTTAAGAACCATGAATTACCAGTATGTGCTAATCTATATTGATGACATTATCATCTACTCAAGATCATTCCAAGAACATGTGCAGCACCTGAAAAACGTATTCACCAAGTTGAAACAAGCAGGACTCACTCTGAAACCAAGTAAATGCCGATTTGCAGCTAAAAAGGTTAATTATCTGGGACACATATTTTCGAAAGATGGTGTTGAAGTGGACTCCAGTAAGATTGACACGGTGAAATCTTTTCCACAACCAGATACTCAACAAAAAGTGCGACAGTTCCTTGGATTAGCCAACTATTATCGTAAGTTCGTTCCTAATTATTCTCGGATTGCAGGACCACTTACAAAACTCCTCCAAAAAGATGTTGAATTCCAATGGTCTACCAACTGTCAGTCAGCCTTTGATGATCTCAAAAATGCTTTGACAAGTGCACCCATATTAGCATACCCAAACTTTGACAAACCATTCATTCTGACTACAGATGCAAGTGGCGAAGCACTTGGATACATTTTAGGACAGCTTGATAACCATGGAAGGGAACATGTAATTGCTTATGGTGGTCGTTCCTTGCGCACAGGTGAAAAGAAATGGACCGTGTCAGAACAAGAATGCCTCGCAATCCTAGAAGGAATACGTGTTTTTAGACCATATTTAGCAAACAGAAAATTCACAGTGTACACAGACCACAAACCCTTGGTTTACCTGAAATCTGTCAAACACAACGGATCTGGAAGATTAGCTAGATGGTCACTAACACTACAAGAATACGATATGGACGTACGATACAAGGAAGGCAAAACAAACTTAAATGCAGATGCCCTTTCAAGGCGGACATACTCTAGCCCACCTAAAGAATCAGCCTCAAATGATATACCATCGCTGTTAGCTGCTGTTACGGACTCCGAGCATCTGGAAGTTTCATTTGCATACCACGGAAACTCACCACTGGTAGCAGCGACCCATACTGATGACGAGGTAAAGGAGGGCGACATATCTGAAAAACAGCGTAACTGTCCAGACTTCAGTACTATAATCGAGTACAAAGAAAAGGGCGAAATTCCTGAACACTTCACCGAAACTCAAATGAAAGGACTTGTTGGTCGGGCAATGGAATACGATATACTGAATGGGGTTCTATACCACCTACATAGACCAAAATACAGAGGTAATAAGGCTAATAGACCAGTTACCATTACACAGTTAGCAGTACCAAAGCAGGATAGACTACCACTTCTACAGGCTTACCACGATTCCAAATTGGGGGGATGTCATTTGGGAAGAGACTCAACTACTCAATCCATCCAGCGAAAATATTTCTGGCCAGGCATGTATCAAGAGGTAGAAGATTATGTCAGAAAATGTGATGTCTGCCAACGTTCGAAAGCGTCTCATAGCAGAATTGCGCCCCTAGTGCCAATGCCAATCGAGGGTACATTTGAACGATTACACATAGACATACTTGGACCAATGCCAGAAACCGTAGATAAAAAGAAATATGTTCTGCTGGTGATCGATTCATTCACCAAATGGACAGAAGCCTTTGCGATTACAACACAGGACGCTAAAATGGTAGCGAGTATTTTGGTAACTGAAATATTTGCAAGATATGGAGCTCCAAGATCCCTTATCTCACACAGAGGAAGACAATTTACATCAAATCTCGTCAACGCTATTTGTGAACTTTACGAGGTAAAACATGTTACAACTACAGCGTACCATCCCCAAACCAATGGAGTGTGCGAAAGACGAAACAAAGACATAGCACAAATCTTTAGAGCATACATCAATGAGAAACAGGACAACTGGGCAGAACTACTACCATTTGTAATGATGGCTCTCAGAAGCTCACCATGTCAGTCAACAGGGTTTACTCCACACTACCTTTTATTTGGACGAGAAATGTGTCTTCCTTATGACACTACAATCTTACCAAACCAACCTCTGACCAATGATGCTAAGATCTACGTGCAACAACTCCTCGAAAATCTGAAGATAACAAGACAAATAGCGAAGCAGAGTATTACCATTTCTCAACAAATGACAAAGGAGAATTACGATAAAAAGGCTTTAGAACCGCAGTTTAAAGTTGGCGACTTGGTACTTATTAACAATCCAGTGGTATCTAAAGGTAAAACGGCGAAGTTGACCACAAAATACAACGGCCCCTATATCATAGAACAGATAGGACCGAACCATACGTATAAATTGGCTAGCCGAGAAAATTTAAAACTTCAACCCACCTTTGTTAACCATAACCGGTTGAAGCTATATAATCTAAGACAGGATGCATTAGAAACGACCGAGAATGATGACAGTCAGATAGATCAAAAGCAATCTAAGACTGCAACATTCCCGTCAGTATCTACTGATGATACCACGGACCAACTCCAATCCGAACAACCAGTAAAGCGAATCTTACGAAGAAAACAAGTTGATGGTCAAGTTCGATATTATTGTAGACTGGAGAACTCCTTCCCTAAATGGATCGATGCAACGGACATTGACGAAAACCTACGCCACATGTTTAATAAAAACTACAACAACAATGGCCGAAGGAAGAAAGTAGTACGAAACTTCAATAAAACAATCTAAGGAGCTATTTGTAACATCTTAAACGAAATTTGATAAGCCTCGTCTCCTAACTTTAGTGCTAGAAGAATGTATTTATTTTTGTTATACTTATAGGACATACATCATTTTGGAGGATGATAATTATCTTATGGTGTATTCTACTACCAACAAGCCCAGCCTTCACCATAAAACAGAGAATAAACTATGGCGTAATATTTAAACCAATAGCAGAGGCACAATTTGCTAATGAATATTGGCTGCACACCTATCAACTAACTCTACCAACACCAACCACTTTTAGAGCAATACATGGATGTAATCATGACAGAGCCACCTGTCAAACTGTACAGCTCATCCAAAGCCAGATTAACACGATAAAGGCAAGGTCAGCTACGATGATAAATGAAACGATTCGAAACATCCACAACTTAGTACCACAAACAAAGATCTCCAAAGACGTCAGAACTAAACGTGGAATGCTAGACTTCGTCGGTAAATTATCAGAGACATTGTTTGGAACAGCAACGGTGGACGATGTTAATGTGTTAGCAAAACATATCAATGCTCTTAAGAAACAGGATATGAATATGGCTAACATTATATCGGAACACGAACATAAGCTATCATCGTACATGTCTAAGAGCGATCATCGATTTGAAAATGCTATTCGTGGCATCAATACCAACCACGAAGCCATACGACAAGCAGCAGCTAGCATAACAACATCATACAAAAACTTGCAACATGACTTCGCAACACTGTCGTCAATCTTGACCGACCAAATGCAGCAGGCGGCCATTGTCGAAAATCACATGGAAGAACTCAAACTAGGGATTCAAGACTTGGTAAAAGGGACATTATCACCATTGCTTATTTCACCAGAAACCATTACACAGACCGTGCATCATCTACAAGCTATTTTGGATCAACAATATTTGGGTTTTAAATTAATTAAAAATGACCCAAATTTTTATTATAACCATGGTAAATATTTATACACTCGATCAACGTCAAACAAAATCTTTATTACTCTTAAATTCCCTGTCGCAACGACGGATACAAAATTTGAGCTTTATAAAATTATGTCTTTGCCTGTATCCATAAATACTTCTGCTAACCATGCTACTCAACTCCTTGAATATTCTACCTTCATTGCAGTTTCTACTAACCAACAATATTTTTCTCACTTGGATGCATCTCTTTTCTCACAATGTTACGGTAACCATCCATTACATTGTCCATTTCAACCAACATGGAACTCCCAAAATAAACCATCGTGTGAATTAGCACTTTTTCTCAATAATAAGCATGAGATCCATCAGCACTGTGACTTTAGATACATACAAAAGGAACTCGCGTCAAAATTAGTTGAGATTTCTCCTCTAAACATCCTAGTTTATCAGACAATCTCCTTGACCTTAAAATGTTCTAACAATCAAAAGCAAATAAAGGGATGTTCCTTTTGTATAATGAAAATTCCATGCCTGTGTTCACTCAGCACTACTCACTTCATGATTCCAGCACGTTTGGGAACATGTCACAATGTTACTCAGCAGGAAACTACCTATCTACATCCTGTAAATTTAGCCATTTTACAAGAATTCTTTGATGCCAATCGTTTGACATCTATTAGTGGGAACACTACCTTTAATGAACCTGTTAATGTCAATCTTCCAGATTTTAAATTTTACAATAATAACATTAGCAAGATACTCGCAAATGATAAGAAATATCATTTGAGTGTTAAACGTATGGTCAAGAGCTCTAAAAATAATGAAATGATTTTCCAAAGCTTAACTGAATCTCTATTGGATGGACAAATTGGTATTAAAACATCTTGGCTCGATGCAAACTATTTAATGACCATTGCTGCATTATCAGCGTCAGTACTAGCATTGTTTTTAATTGTCTGGATGTTCCTTAAAATACGTTCGTTAACAACAACAGTATTACTACTGCAAGCCATAGGCTCGGTAAAAGCTAATTCCATTCCATCCTTTGAATATCAGGTACCAACTCAAGCACCTCCTCCATCCGTTACATATATGGCTGAAATAGTTTATGATTATATACCTTTAACTATGATTATTTTAATATTTGTTATTCTCATAATTATTGTAAAGAAACTAGTGAAAAGAAAATCATCATGTACAACTATTATTTTAGAAATCACAACTGGATCTTCATGTGAACAGATACCAATTATGTACTTGTCCCTGTGTCCTTCATACTGGGACATAAATCCCGCATCTACTATAGACGATATTGCCATCAATAATTATTGTCGACCTTCACTGACAATAACATGGCCAGGGTTTAGTATTCGCAACAAATTTACCATGCAATCTCTTAGAACTCCTGATTGTATTTCGATATCACCCTTAGCAGCGAAAAGGTTAAGAGGCATTTTATCACAACCTTACGCAGCACATATTTTAGTGTCGCACCATGGTCAATATAAAGTACTTCTTACTGGTAATTGCACTATTTAATATCATATAAATTATCCTATGTGATTGTATTGTATATTTCAATATGTATACTGATGTTATAACTTATGGCTAATGTTTGTGACAAATTATAGTTCTTTCGCGGACAAAAGAATTTTTCAAGCCATGGGGGTATGTGATAGAGTAAAGTATTACTCTACATGTACATACAACATTAATTGTGAAATATTATGTATTTAAAGTTTTATATATATTTTATTATTATTACACATGTTCATTTCTTATATATATATATATATTAGTATTATTATTATTACACATTTCTTATAGACGTTAAGCAACCCTTAATCTTGATAGATTAGTTGTAAATTAGTCGAAGTATTTTAATTACCAAAACGTCTAGAGATATATAATTATAACTTAAGCTCATTCAAACCGTATTTTTATAATTAAATCTATTGTGCTAATTGTTTAATGAGTTAATCTTAGGTCGCTCTAAATCAGACCTGGTTACCAACATGTATATAAACTCAAGCAGAGTGCAGTATAGATATTCACTCTGGAAATAAACATGCATGTTGAATAACCTCATCTGATTTAGAGACTAATTTACTTATAGGTAAGATACGTTATATTTAGTTTTATGTACACATTTATAGTTCTCGTTTATTAATTTCATATCTTTAAATATTACATATAGATCCATGTAAAAGTTTAGAATAACGCATATAGAAATAGTTACCTAATTAACTTACTATTCATTTTATTAATAATTTATTCTATATCCCATATTTGTTTTTACATATATATATATATTTATATTCACTCTGGAAATAAACATACATGTTGAATAACCTCATCTGATTTAGAGACTAATTTACTTATAGGATAATTGAGAACGACACAGCCAAGCGAGTAAGCAACCACCCCCAACCTTTACGTATTGTAGTAGAATCTTGTATACAAGATTCCCTCAATATAGAACGCAATAAAGCGGCCCGTTCTCAGTAGTATTTACACGTGCGTCTTGTTGTGAAACCCCGATCGTGAAATAGCCACGTGTTCAGGTGCGGATCCAGGAATTTTTGCAGGAGGGGGTTTGCCAGCTTTCGGTTAGGGAAATCTGCCATCATCGTCTCTAAATTACATAGGCATACATACAAATTGAGCTTTTTGAACAGAGAAATCATTTTATACTGATGTAGGATCACTTTGTGATGTAATTTCATTGATGCAAGGCATTATTTTTTTTTTATGTAGCTGAGCAGGGGGGACCCCCCAACCCCCCCTCTGGATCCGCCCCTGGTGTTTGTTTAGACCACATCGTCAAAACAACTTGTCTATGGCGTAGAGGACTGCGATGATATTAAATGTAGTGTAAAGGAAATTCGAAACGTGGGTCATTCCTGGTCAAAGTATGCATCGGCGCATGGTTCGTCCGTTGAAATTTAATTGTAATGAAATTTATAACTTTCTAGGCGTTTTTTTTATATCCTGCTTATTTTCAAGGCTTGTGAAGTGTCTAGCAAGAGAATCACAGTTAAAATAATTATTCAAAATTCGCATTTGTATGTTTTGCATAATAAATCAAACCAAATTATGGGATATATGCCAATTGACATGTGTAATAATTGTTTGTAATAATATGTTGTTATGTTGATTTAATGTCATTGTATATATTTTTGCACTGCCATGTAGTTCCTACCTGTTTGTTTTGTTACTATGATTTTGATTAGTTGTCTCATGTACCTTAGCCTAGTGCAGTATGAAACATTCAGTTATCATTGCGATCTGGGTCTGACTAAACGTCCGCTTCTTATTGCTTGATAAGTTTCCTATACTGTATAAAAGTAACCGTGTATCAGAAATGAACATTACTCTTTTTCGTAAGTGTACTGTTCATTTCTCATACACGGCTACTTTTATGCATGTATTGGAAATGAACAGGACAGTTGCATCAAAGATTGCCATTGGCAACCAATCTCCCAAACAGAGTTGTCTTCCCTTGCAGTCCTCGAATGCTTGATAGAGCGAGACTTGCGTGGAGAATGATTGGCAACGAGTAGAAGTGGGATGTAACCAGCCTGAATAGTGCAGTTACTTTTCATTTGGTCTCGTAGTCGTTCGTTGTTGGTACATACTTCCTTCCACCTTGCTAGCTTGCATAGTCAATAGAAAAAAGTTCAAATCCGCTTAGAAAGTCCGCTTTGGAGCACATTTTTGAGCAGACTTACATTTGCACTTACTTCCCATCTCTCAATAGCTGCCTTCAGTTCAGAAAAGGTGGAAAACACTGCAAATGCGTTTTTCTGCTATTCGAGTCAAACTTCAACGTAACGAATGTTTTTGTAATAATCGATGCTGGAAAAATGGTTTAATCCATAGTCAATTCTGTACATATTCGTGGTATTCAATTAAAACAAAAATAAAATTATAGTGTTTTCTAGACTTCGGACACTTTATTTTGCCAACTAGATGGAATAATTTTTTTTTTCTCTTTACCCGTCTGCCCGAAAAATCAGATCTCCCCCCGCCCCCCCCCCCCCCCGAGTGTTGGGCGCCGATATTATGCCGATTAACGGATCTTTTACGTGTGCGTCAATGTGTATTCGGATTTTCGTACTATCCGAACGACTAGACCGCTGTCCTTGCCGGGGCCTCCGTCCTGCACCACTGACAATTGGATGGGGAATACACGCGAGAAAATCACGATGAACTTTGCCGGCCTACACCAGGTGCGAATCCGCGATCTCCAGGCGATATAGCGGCATTGTATAACAAGATTAAAAACATAACGATATGATATAGTGATCTACACAGATCAGACAGGAATATTGCGTAACTTATTATTACAGACTTAAATGAATTGACAAAAAATAAATAGCCTGACGTACAATTATAAGATAGTTAAATGACACCAATAGAAGTCGATTCAATTCAAGTAGATAATTTATTTTGCTTGTGGACGGACTACAAAGGTGATAAGTTCATAGAATTAAAAATAGACCACGTCAGCTGCCAGATCAAGTAATAGGTCGTCACGTGACACTTAAAATGGCGACCTACATTGAGGTTCTGTAAACGATCTTTCTGTTCATTTTAAGAAAATTATTTCAAGGAGAACTGTTGCATAAATTGTCATGTCATCCAGTAAGTATTGACTGTTTTCACATTCAATGCACTATGTATAATACCCTCATAGAATATTGTCAGCCTGTATCAGATAATTTGTACACGCTCCACGTTGATGGTTTCCAACATATTCCTGAAGCAATGGCCCGAGAAATCCGTCTCTGGCCATTGCTGGAATAGCGTCTGTTTCTTGAACTTGCGGGAGTGTGTCTATTCTTTCCGTTCAATGAAAGCTATCACTTAAGTACAGCATGCATGACAGTCCTTCGTTTAATCTGGGTCTTCCCTAAAACTTTGGACAGTGATTTAAAGGACCAATCCCGATAACTTTTTGGGGAATAAAACTGCTTAATTTTGTGTTAAAATCCCTTAAAACCCATTACCTAAGGCCTACCAACTAACCCGATATTTGTGATATGCTTGTAAATAACTTAAACCTGACAGTCTTCATCTGGAAATGGAAACCGTTGTATTATACAGTATAGGGATAAAACCAGACTTTTTTCTATAAAAATAATATATAGGTGAAATTTTGAGACAAGGTAAATACACCATGCCTCTATATTTTGGTCCATAAATTTCATAAATGCTCGGACTTTGATTTTTGAGACTCTGTTCTTATCGGGATTGTACCTTTCAGGTATTAAAAATGGTGAAAGTATGTTCGTTTCCAAACAGTATTGTTTACATTTCATTCGACTTGATCGCCTCGTTTGTCACGCAATTAGTTTTACTGCAGTATTCTGCTATGCACGGGTTAATTAGGCATGATAAAATCGTGAGCCATGACGTAAACATATTTAGGACAGCTAGTGATTGGTTGGTAGACGGACTACTGACCAATCAAAATTTAAAACAACAATATCCACTCATAATAGCAGTGTGTAGTAGGATTACCTCTAATCAAATGCAACACTGCACGGAGTATGCTGGCCCCGGGCTCGTAGTCTACTGTCAGACACTAGCCCGGCATCCAGTGCCACTAGTCCGTAGTTGGACAAGGTACAAACTTTAATCGTCAATAATGACAATAATGTACACTGCAGATTGTCACCCATTTGACCAAATTAAATGTATTCTTTCTAACTGAACTGTATTCCATATTATACGGAGTATATAAATCGATGTGGAGTATACAATTTTTCCGGGCCTCAATCCATATGACGACTGTTTTTCAACTCCACCGCATATCAAGTTACCGCACAGGATACTGTTCCCGATCTAATACTGTGCCGACGTACGCCAACAGAAAGTGGCCTCAGGATATAAATGAAGGACTAATTTGATTAATATTCCAAGTAAAACAAAATTATGGAGATGATTATTTTGAAATTGAAGTGAAATTTCAGGTGTCCGATAAATGCATCTCCAACATTCTAATTGATTGGTTGATTCGAATTCAGACGCAAAACCATATTAATATATATAGGGCTTTTTAGTTTTATTTGAGGCCGAGGGCCCCTTTCAAGTTGGTGTAAGCTTACTCACAGTCTGAAATTCCAGATAAACAAGGTTGTCCAATTTTTGTAAATTCTTCTAGGTGAGGTACCAAATATTGAACCACTGCTGCTGTAATCTGGCAGAGGACCATACTCCTTGCCGCTGTACTTGGTGCCGCCCCCCCCTCCTCAGGTAGCCTACGATTGAGAAAGTATTTAACAGTTGTATTCTTTTAATTCTTACGGTTTAAGACATGCGCTTCAGATCATAAATTCATGAGTCATCTGCCGTGAAAAGACCCCTTCTCACAAGTTAATTATTACAATAAAATTGAATGACCCAAAACAAATTTTCTTAACAAATTCAAATATCAGTAATTTTCCAAATCAAATTAGTGGTTACAATGGGGTTAGTTCTTTTCTTATGTTTCCTACTGTCACAGGTTACCTACTGTTACCATACTGTTACCAAGTCCATACGAGTCCTTTATTATTTGTCTTACAGAATTTAAGCTTGCATTATTGCAGCTGGCAGTTGGGGCCTCAAAAGTGGACAATCTGACTAAAGCAGTAAGATTAATTAAAGAGGCAGCATCTAATGGAGCAAAGATAGTAGCACTACCAGTAAGTCTAAGATTAGCACAATAATACGGTTGTACTGGATATTCATAGATGCATGTGTCAGAATTGCATGGCATTGAATGTGGGACTACACAAGAACGAAAATAGTTCTATTAAAAAACCTTCTCGTCCAAAAATAATTCAAATGAATAAATTCAAGCTTAAGTTATGGCTATTTAAAGTTTGTTTCTAGTTGATTTGTCTTAAAGTAGTAATAATGCTGCTGTGTTTTTTTGAATAAACCAGTACATTTTTCCTAAAAAAAAGTGTCCTCAAATTGAACGAGGTTTAGTGTCCTACTATTCTCTGCACCGACTGAACTAATGAAAACTAGCATAAACCATACAGTGTATGAGCGTAATTTTGCACAGCAGACAGCTGCACTACAACCTACTCTTATTTTAATTCCAACTGTCAAGGGATCTTTTATGTGTACACAATGGTCACAAGCACTTGAAGAGATTAAAATAAGGTTTTTTTTTTTCCTTTCAAGTGTCTGTGTCCATTGTGTACACAGTATCGGTCTTGAACCTCTGACAAGGACAAACCACACTACATAGAGCAAACCCAATTACTCCTGGTTAGCGAGTAAGTGTCTTACTCGCAGAGTCACCATGCTCCCTAATTTCGTAATAACAACAGCCTTTACGTTAAAATGATAAATATTTTGACTTTTGAGCTACATTGTATATGCAAACAATCTGGTTAGGTGTGCCTTTGCAAGTGAATTACTGGAATAAAATTGAACCGTAACTAATATGTTAGTCTTGAGATTACCTAGTTAGTGTTAAGTGGATGTTAAACAACAACTCCAGTTTCCTCCCATGGCAATTATTGAAATAAAATTGAACCGTATCTTAGACCTGAAATGACCTACTGTGTGAGTGGACATTAAACCTCCCTCCCTCTCCCTCTCTCTCACTCCTTGAAACACAACTGACCAGGTTGCTGTGTGTATACAACAACTGTTTACATATGTATAATATCTTCCTTATTAATAAACATAGGAATGTTTCAACTCCCCATATGGTACATCATATTTTGCTGACTATGCTGAGAAAATACCAGGTCCATCAACTGATGCCTTGGCTGAAGCTGCTAAAGAGAATCAGATTTTCCTTGTTGGAGGTAAGAATAAAGTATTCAATCAAAACACCAGCAAATCCCTCATTCAAACTGGCAGGGGAGTAAAAACTTTAAGGTGTCATATAATCTGTTGTTTGTATTTTAGATACATAATTATTTTAGTTATCAATTTAAACTAAAACATGTTGGGCCTACTTATTCTGTAAGTGCAAAGAAAAAAATAATTTCATAATTTTTTTTTTCAATTAATGTTTTCTTGATCAAATTGTTGGCAGCCTTGTCTGATGATTAATACCATCTTCAAATAAACTGAACGAAAAATTAGTCACCAATAGTTGCATTTTGTGTTTGTGCCCAATGCATAATTAACATTGTGGCTGTTGAATGTTTGTGTGTTATATATTGTTATTTGTTCAATAAAGTGTCCCAGTCTCTTAGACGTATGAAGTAAGTCTTCGGTGAACTTGAGTAGCAACGATTATCGCATGCTGAACGAAGTTAAGGGAGAGATACTGAAATTGTGACCCTCTCACCATCCTGATGTCACAGATTTGTTTCCGAAATATATCAAATAAACAGTTCAAGATATCTTTATGAATATCTGTGCTCAAATCTACCTATCTTGATAGTTGTGTGCATTTAGCTAATTTTGTGTGTTTACATGGGAACGAATTATACTTAGTTTTTGTTATACAAGGACATAGAATGTAGATTACCTAGTCTCCATGTTTAGATTACTCAAAGTATTAAAAGAGTGAATGTTTAAAATTTTAAAAAAGCAACCAGTCCTTCTTTAAATAAGACATTAACCATGTTAAATGTATATTTCCAGGTTCAATTCCAGAAGAACACAATGGTAAACTTTATAACACTAGTACGATATTCAATCCAGAAGGAAAACTGATAGCCAAACATAGAAAGGTAGGTATAGGATCTTCATATTGACATATAGCTACTTATATTAGCTACATGTATTAGGTGTTGGAAACTCTGTTGCATACGGAATAAAAACCAATTATAGATTTTCAATGGTTGGACTTTTTCAGATATCATGTCTGAAGTGTAGAAAATTGCTAAAAGGAAAGAAATGAAATGGGGTTTAGCGTCCTACTATTTTGTTCCTAAACTGGGCTAATGAAAACGAACATACGCCATACAGTGTTCTATGAGGGGAATTTTGCCGGGGCAAAGGGATCTTTTACATGCATGCCAATGTGTACACGGGACCTTGGTTTTTTCATGCCATCCAAACGACTACACAGCTGTCTTTGTCAGGTCCTCCATCCTGCATCACTGACAAGGGGGAACCGAATCGGAAAATCTGGATGAACTTTAAAATTCTCGGCCAATGAAGGGATTGACCACCCGACCTCCAGGCTAATGAGCCAAAGTCTTACCCACTTAGCCAACGCGGCTTATGGTAATAATGATAATGTAGTTAATTACTGCTACAATGTAATACCCCCGTAGGAGTGGTTGTTAATATGCTTGTTGCTGATCTTGAGGTGCTGACGTACTTGGTGAATATGGCACTCGTGCAATAAACAGGAATTCCTGGGTTCAAACACCAACGTTTCTCAGGTGGGCCTAGCAAGGAAAATCTAGATTTGTATTTTATTTTAGATTCATTTGTTTGACATTGATGTTCCTGGTAAAATTAGATTTCAAGAATCTGAAGTTTTAAGTCCTGGTAGTCAATATACAACTTTCGATACTCGTAAGTTTGTTTATATCTTTATTTGGTTATTCACAATAAGACAAATTGACTACAATATATTATAGGTGACCCGCCGACTACAATATATTATAGGTGGATGTTTATATGTTATATGTAGCTCAGTGTGTGAGGTGCTGGCTCACTAACCAGGGGATCTGGTATTCGATCCTGGTGTTGGGCAAAAAGTCTCTGGGATTTTCCAGTGTGATTTCCCCTTGTTTGTGGTGCAGGCCCTGCGTATACTTTAGTATGCACCTAAAATAACCCGTGACAGTTGGAATTCGAAAAAGGAGTAGACCATAGTGCCACTGTCCAGGCAAAATTTCTCACATAGCACACTGCATGGTGTTCATTAGCCTTCATTAGCCTGGTTCGTGCAGAAAAGTAGGACATTAAAACTCATTTTATTTTCCTTTATTGTAATGTTGTTTACAGCCAAGGGGTGTTCTGTGGCACTTTAGATCATAAGGTCTGTCATTGTATAAACATGGCATTGTTTCAATTCTCCGATTGTACTTGACAAGAAGATCATGGATTGCCTGTCCAATCTCATTTGTTTTCTCAGGGTCCTTGAGTTTCCTAGCACTATTTGAATAAAATGGAAGCACAGAACAAAATTCATGTTGCTAGTCACCAAAAGTTTGTATTGATCTTTTATGTGTTTTACCACTTACTGCTATTTTCACCAAATATGATAAGGAATTTATTATAGTTATGATATCTGACATAAATGATTGATGATGATTTTTGGTTTTAAAAGATTGATATTTTATGCATGAATATTTATATGTATTTTGTATTAAGAATTTTAATGATGTTTAATTTGCAGCTTTTTGTAAAGTAGGAGTAGCCATATGTTATGATATTAGATTTGCTGAGTTGGGACAAGCATATGCTAGAAAAGGTGAGGCCTGATCATGTAAATAGAACCATTTTTTTGTTAATTACTTACAATTTCACTTACCTCCCTTGTCAAGTTAAAGGACAGTTATTATATAGTGTGTGGTGTATTGTGTCATCAATCAATGTTTCCATGACCTAACCGTTCTTTTTGCTTGAATAAAACAAAGATTGACAAGAAGAAAAAGTAGTGAATCCTGAGGAAAATTATCTACACTTCCTGTATCAGATTATATCACTGATTTCAAATGATCTCAGATTCTTATGAATGGGGTAGAGTGCTCAAATATATGCGCTTTAGAGCATGACATCTGTGGCTGAGTCCACATCTTTTAGTTTTTGATCCCAGGCTTGAACATGTGATCTGGTCTCCTGTGTACCCTTGCAGGATTTTTTTGGGTTCTCCAAGGTTTTTTCCCCACTTTTAGAGACCCCAACACACCAGCCAAATCTTAAAATAAAGATATGGCCTGTGCAACCATAGAAACTAAGTTAATGGTTACCCGATTCATGGGTTCATAGTGATGATAGAGTATGCAAGGTCTTGATCTATGTGTGACTATGAATATAAGATGATCTTTATCTACGCTAGTCTTATTCTATATCACGTAATAAGTTTGATTTAAAGTAGCTGTTTCTATAAGGGTACAGAAGTGACATGCAGATCTCAAGTAATCATGTTCTGTTATCATAATCATTGTGAATGGTTCAGATTTCATTACAAAGTAAAATTGAATGGAGATTGGTCTGATTAAATGTAGCTGTAATTGTATTATTAAAATATTAATGTTAAAGGGTCAATCCCGGTAACTTTTGGGGAATAAAACTGCTTAATTTTGTGTTAATATCCATTATATCCCATTACCTAAGGCCGACCAACTAACCTGATATTTGTGATATGCTTGTAAATAACTTAAACCTGACAGTCTTCATCTGGAAACGGAGACCGTTGTATTATACAGTATCTGGATAAAACCAGACTTTTTTCTATAAAAATGATATGTAGGTGAAATTTACCTTTTGTTATCAAGTACAGTACACGGGTCATTCACTGTATAGACCTCTCAAGAAACGGGAATCGATAATTAGGTCACCCAATCAAAAAATTGACCCGAAATCTTTAAAGGGTTACGTGTCCGGATAAGCAGTGTTGACGTTAATGTCAAAACGACTCAATATTTTGAGCTGAAACTTTGAGCCAAGGTCAATACACCATGTCTCTATATTTTGGTCCATAAATTTTGTAAATGCTCGGATTTTAATTTTTGAGACTGTTCTTATCGGGATTGTCCCTTTAATGTAATTTAACGAATATTATTCAATTTGAAAGTAGGGCTGTGCAATACGTCTTCAACTGTATTGCGGTATATTGTGATAAAAATCTTTAATTGCAATACATATTGTGAAAGACAAAGACATGTTTGAAAGTTAGCATCTACGCTGTCATCCAACCAAGGCGTTGCTTCCGATAGTTTACATTAAATGTGCTAAATTACTTTATTTATCAATTTCTGCTTTTCTGTCTGGTCATTGTGCCCAGCTGTTTGGATGAGACACAAAAAACAAGGTCATTTGTACACATTGGTCAGAACTAAAAGAACCCTTAAAAATTGCAATTTGAAAGAAGAGAAGAACCTAAAGCCGCTGTCTTGGCAAAATATCACTCATTAGGCAGAATAGAAATAATGGAAAATTTTATTGTTCTTTATTCAATTACATTTTAGACTTCAAGCGATTAAAATACAGATCTATATTTCACTTCGTTTTTTATACTTTCGATGGCTTACACTACATGATGATCTGACCGGTTGTAGTGGAAGGTTGTGTCAGAGGCCATACTGTGACTTTTGTTTCCTATGACATCATACATTTGATTAATCATACTCAGCATTAATGTTTCTAGTGGGTTACCCACAGTTCTGTGTACCTTATGCCAAAAATTAGCCTATTTCATTGACTAATTCCACACATCATCTGGAATGCGAGTTATCCAGATCCTAGTGTAGTAAAACCAGTAAAACTGTAAAAAAATGAAATGAAATAGGATCTGTGTTTAAATCCGACTGGACTGCCAAGCTAAAATCACTATCCATATAAATGAGGTTCTACAAGCTAATTTGAAATTTTATTTTTATAGGCTGTCAGTTGCTGCTGTATCCAGGAGCATTTAATATGACGACTGGGCCAGCACACTGGGAGTTATTACAGCGTGGAAGAGCACTAGATAATCAACTCTATGTTGCCACCATTTCACCTGCTAGAGATGAACAGGCCAAATATACAGCATGGGGACATAGCACCGTTGTTAATCCATGGTAAGGGGTTAACAATCATAGATCATCAATTGGACAATAAATATGACTTGAAGATTTACCAAATAAAGTATGATCGCTTTGTCTTTGTAAAGTCTAAGATGCCACTTGTAGTATAATGCTTGTGTAAGATGCCACTTGTAGTATAATGATTGTGTAAGATGTCACTTGTAGTATAATGCTTGTGTAAGATGCCACTTGTAGTATAATGCTTGTGTAAGATGCCACTTGTAGTATAATGCTTGTGTAAGATACCCCTTATTGTATAATGCTTGTGTAAAATGCCACTTATAGTATAGTGCTTGGATTTGTGTTAGATGCCACTTGCAGTATAGTGTTTGGTAAAGTGTAAGATGCCACTTGTAGTATAGTGCTTGGTAGAGTGTAAGATGCCACTTGTAGAATAGTGTTTGGTAAACCATAAACAATGTGAAAAATGTGTGATGTTTTAAAAATATAGAATTTAATATTTCAGGGGAGATGTTATATCAACAACGGAACATGAAGAAACTATCGTTTATTCAGATATAGGTAAGTATTTATAGTAGTTTATACTATGGGGAAATTTAAGTTACCACAGTTCAGTAGCAGTAGCAATCAAGGTGGCTATATGGATGGTAAAATGGGCATAAATAATTACTGGGTATTTTGGGTTGAAAATGTTTAGCTTTTTTGTAATACTGTACATATATTGTCGTCACCCTTGTCCAACCGGTAATCCATCCATAATTTGTTTGCAGACACTCTACAGGTCACAATTTTTTTCTTATTTTGACGAAAAATTGATGAATATTTTTTTTATATCCAAAAGAACAATTGAGTTCAAAGTTCGGGAAATCAAATGAAAATGCCTGCTAAGATGGCCTTTCCGTCTACACACATAATGTAAACGTATATGAATTTTGTGAACGCTGGCGAGATCACACTTTTTGTCCGATTGTGATGAAACTTAAAATATGTTTATATCCCAAAGATTATGGCCCTTGATTGGTCGAAAAATTGCAGGTTTTGTTTAGCTTGTGCTCTATTCATCTTTTGCAAAATGCAGGCTTATCTTGTATGGCAACTGCTGGTTAGTGATATAGATGATTTAGCAAATTAAGTATATGTTATATTATATAGGAAAATATAAACATGGAATTTAATTACTTCACATCACATTACTTTTGTATTAATTTGGTACCCAATACGTTGCTTATGTCAATATGTGTAATTTGTTATTCAAAATAATTTTACCAGAACAGTAGCAATTCAATCTGCTCTTCGTTGAATTCTGGCTGTGTCACAAGTCCTGTTCTTGATCAAGCCATTGTTGATCTCAGTTTCTCATCCAATTTGAATGACTAGGTGCACAATGTTCAATGACCATGCAGATCTTAAACCTGACTAGTAACAACTAGGTTTGAACTTTTCTGAAGGTTCTACTCGACATTCCAGTCAAAAGCCCAGTGCTAAAAGAGCTCAACAAATTTTGGCCTGAAATCATCTCTGCTCAACCAGGTTCAAACCATCTGCTATAAACCATATTTTGTCCTGTACTCATCAACCCCACCAGGTTGTCAAACCCTCCCCTGTTCTACCTGGTCCTCCCTGTATAGCGTCCTTGTAGTGTTTAAAACCTGTGTGGTTTTAAGATTTCAATTGATGGTACATATGGATATTGTTGTTCTTTCAGATTTAGAATATTTAAAACAAGTGAGAGAAATGGTGCCTATATCTAAACAGAGAAGAGAAGATCTATATCAATTACAAATTAAAGAACCTAATTCTTAGAAGATTATTGTCTACTAAGATTTTATTTTGTAAATAACCTTATTCTTACAAGACTATTGTCTTATAGAATTTTAAATTGCAAATTCTCAGATATTTGTTGCCTACTGAGATTATAAATGAGAAATTACAGAGTATATTCCACATATAATTATAGTGTTCTGATATTATTGATGACTAGGGGTTTATATTCTTGTACAAATATCAGAATACAATATCAAGCTGATTTAAGTTACGAATGATTCTAATTCTCAGATAATTCTTGGCTATCAGATTTAATTTACAAATGAAGAATCTAATTCCTAGATGATTCTTGTCAATTAGAATTTAATTTACAAGTGAAGAATCTAATTCTTAAATAATATTTGTAATAGAAGCTAACTTTCAAATGGTGGAATATAATTCTGAATTAATTATTGTATATTTCGTTATTGAGTATAATTCTTAGATAATTATAAAATATTAAGAATGTATATTAAAATAACAGAATCTAATATTTAGATAATTTGTGTCTTTTTCTATTGTATGATCTTTGTTTGGAAAGAGTAGCTATAATGAGAGCAGTGTTATCTTAAGGGCTAGAGTCCCATATCTAAACACAGGAAGAAGCCTCTGCTCTGCTATGTCTTGTCTGGGATATTACTTCCATTGAAGCAGATGTTAAAGCACCAGGTAGTAGTAGCTATCTAAAAAAAAATAGCACTTAATTGAAAAAAATCGATGAAGAACCAGACCCAAATGTATCCTTAACCTAGAGTTCTATTTTTATTTCCATGTTTTTACTTAAGCCTAACACAGATGATGGAACATTTATGTCCCCAAACAAAAACACTGAACTTGTCCTCAGATGATGACCATGTTCTGTCCAGCAGAATTAGGTTTAACTATAGAACCAATCTTAGTCTAAACCTTTCTAATTTACTTTTCTGTTTTCTTCCATTATGCTAGTAAGGTTGAATTTTTGGTTCTCCGTGAGTTTTTCAAGGCTGCCAACGATTCCATTGCGTTATGTGTTTGTATCATCAGTCTGTGATAAAGGGAGAAAATATACATAAAAGTTTGATAATTTCAGTCCAACCTATTAACCGCTTTATTATGTTGCCAAACTTGCAGTCGTTGCTTGAGGAACATGAATTAACCTAGGATGAGATTGGTTTTTATTCTTTAGTTGTCTCTCCCAGCAATATGGTTCTGTGAGATTACAAAGAATAACACTAGATCTACAAAGGTTTCAATATTCACAAGAAATCACATCAAAACTATCTGTAAAGGTTTCCTAATTCACACTTTCTTTCATCTTAATATTGTCTTGTCTCAAAGTCATAGAATAAGCTTTAACTGCCACCGTTTTCTAGTTCTTCCCATGCATTGTCCCTAAAACTTTATGGCCACTGAGTGGCAGTTCCTGTCGGGCTCTAATGGGGTAGTTGTAATTTGAAAATATTGTTCTTCCCCAGCTTTTTCACCTTGATTCTACTTTTTTTCACCACGGGAAACATTTCTTGCCACAACTAACACATATTTATAATGATTCAACACTATTTTCAAGTTGATATTTTGCGATTAAAAACATACACAAAATATATCTGAACTGACCAGCCTTTACGAGATTCGAACATTTATTTCATCGTTAAATTCTTCTTGAAAATGGTGTTGAATTATTATAAATTTGTGTCAGATATAGTGAGAAATGATTCCTTTTTGCAGAAAATAAAGAATCGCGGCGAAAAATAGAAGGTTAGTGTTGTAAAACAACCTGAGAATAGAGATGGCAAAGAGCGGTATTTTACAGTATTTTCATATTGCAGCTATATAAGGCCCGACAGGACCTGTCAGTGGACTTAACAGAACTAACACAGTTATATGGGAAAACAATCACTGATTTATTATAAATAAGCACGACGTTTCGATAAGTATTCTCCTATCGTTATCAAGCACATTTAGTAAACTACTACTACTACTACTTAGTGTTTAACGTCTGCTTCCACATAAGTGATATCGCAGACAAGACTTAGGAGAGCCGAAGCTGATTCCTGTTTTTTAGAATATGATTTTGCAATCTTTAAGCCATGGATTGGGTTTAGTGGGAAGTTCTTCCCTTTATTTATTAAAAAACATATCATTTGGTAGATGATCCCGTTTGCTTCTGGGTTGGTTGGTGTCATCGTTTGAGGTTAGTGTTTAGGTGCCAGACCCGTCTTATCGTGGCCTCCCCTTACTCCACTATCTCACTCTATGGGTTTGGTATCAGTTTTATTTACGAAATAGTGTTTAGGTGCCGAGTACGTCTGACCGAAACTCCCCCTTACTCCACTATCCTGCTTAGTTTGGTAGATGTCATCTGTGGTATTTGTGTTTAGGTGCCAGGCCCGTCTTATCGTGACCTCCCCTTACTCCACTATCCTATTCTGTTTAATGTCTGTTTTTTGGCGGAATAGTGTTTAGATGCCGAGTCCGTCTGATCGTGACCCTCCCTTACTCCACTATCCTGCCAGTTTGGTATAAATCCCCTATGTAGTTTAGTGTTTAGATGCCGGGCCCGTCTAATCATGACCCCCTCTTACTTCACTATTCTACTTAGTCCAACTGTGTCCATTAGGGTGTGGATTTATTCAAATATTTGCAGTTTCAGATCTGGTCTAGGGAAGAGTAGGTTCTTAGTGTTGAACGGTATGTTGTTGTTCTCCATTATTCTCACTAGTTCCCTTCTCTCCTCCTTGTATACCTCGCAGTCTACCAGGACATGGTTGGTGGTACATTCTTCCCCGCACTCACAGACGATGACTTGGTGTTTGTGGTCTCGCAGCCGCTCTCTCACCCTTAGTTTCGATATAAATCTGCATATATCTCTTCTAGGGTGATTGATTGCTGTCTTCGTGAAGATCTTGTCATCCAGCCGGGATCTGTATGTGTCAAGTTCAACGAGTTGTAATTCCCAGATTGAATTGACCTGGATGGTCGATATATATATATACAAATGTACAATATGAAGCCATGCTTAATTAATTGTTAATGACTATTAAGGGTTCAAATAAATATAGTTAATAGTATATACCGACAAAGAACTAAAGATCACTATAGGTACATCAAATGGGTAATCATGAAGCCATTTTGCATTATAATTAACAGGTGTTAAGTCCAGACAACTATGTACACATGACTAGGTTGTCAGTGGACTTGGTCCGTTTGGAGACAGTTCCTGAAGAAAATACCACAATATATGTCAGCTGTCTTCTCTCACCTGGACATTCAGCCTTAAAATACAAACTCGGGAGTTAATTTGTTATAAATATTAGCTTATCATGCAGCCAAAGTTAAACACTGACAACATATTTTTTGTCGGGCCGTCTTGTGGGTTGATATTGAGCAACTTGCCCTGAAAAACGTTCATTCACATCAGTTGTATACGAACTTTTGTCCGAAATATCGAATCCCCAGAGTTGACACCCTTTATACCAACTGTACATGTAACTATTCCGTTTTCGCGTAGGGGTCTTTGGCAGTGGGCCAGGTGACTCTACTCAATTCCACATACAAGCGGGGAATCGAAACCACGCCATTTGACTCAATGACCGATTTTCTGATCCAGGGCGTTCGCATTAACTATTCGACACCCCGCACACTCCCTACCCCAACTTTATAAATGGGGAAGCCTCGGTGTTTTTCTGACGCGTTTTTTTTTCTTGTCAGTGGTATAGGATGGAGGCCTGACAAGGACAGTGTCTATAGTCGTTCGGATAATACGAAAAACAGCATGTAAAAGAACCATCTTGGGCGAAATTTTCTTCGTATTATCCCGGTACGTGCAGAACAGTAGCTCGTTAAACCCATACCCCTTCTATTTCGTTTTCAGTTGATCGCACCAATTATCGTGGTTCTTTTAGCGGTATGCTTTCAATATATTGCAGTTATCTCCCATGTATGAGTTCTAGAGAGGATGAAATGAAATTAATTCGAAGGTCTTACTTTTTGTGCCAGCGGGTATGGAGGAAGTTGTGTCTGGACAGCAGCATTTCCGCTTACTCGTCATCGAATTCCACCCAGAGCCGTATGTAGGATTTTAAAAGTAGGGGTGCAACAGAGTGGGTGAGTGGGGGCCATAGCCTCCACGTAAGTGATATAATAAGAAAGTTTGGATCAGGGGCGCCTTTAAAACCGTGTGGGCGCCTTTAAAATCGACCGACTGATTAGTGCCTTAAGAGCATCACGGTGTGATTATAATCAAGTGTATTATTTTTTAATTGAAAGATTGTCAATTTTTTTTGGGGGGGGGGGGAGGGGGGGATGCAATGTACCCCCGCACCCCCGCTAGATACGGCCCTGATTCCACCCGATAAGAGGCATTCGTAGTGACTCGATTACCATCCAATCAGCACGAACAATCTCATCAGGTGACTATGAAAATATATTGTATATTTTTGTTTCATCCCGATTTGAACCCAATCTCAAAAATAAATGTCGAGGTACTATAAAATATAAGCGCCAAAATGAAGAGGAATCGTATTTTTTACCTTACCTCAAATTGCAGCTCAAAATATTGAGCCGTTTGGATGTGAACGTCAAAACTGTTTATCCGGACACGTAACCCTTTAACTTTAAAGATTTCGGGTCAATTTTTATGTTGGCTGACCTGATAATCAATCTATTGCTGTTCCTTTAGATGTCTATACAATGAATGATCTATGCAGGGCCTATTTTAACGTGCCTACAGGCACGGACGTGCCTCGGGATGAAAAATCCGTGCTTTGAAAATCTAAAATCCGTGCTCTGAAAAAAGGTGTGTATATATTTGTGAATCTCAGTCTTTGAACATCCGATGCCCTGACAGTCAATTCTTTGGTATTAAAAGTGTAAGTAGTGTGATAATAATTCTGGAAGTTATTAGTTTACTTCTGGTGAGTTTTATCCGATTGTTTTGTTCATAGTTCATGATCTGTTTGGTCACAATTTCTGAAAGCTAAGGAGCTACATTGAACTGATCACTTTCTACTCGGAAATGGTGTTTCAGGCGTTCTCTGGCGGTCGAATTTTGAAAATTTTCTCAGAGCCGGGGGAGCTACCCCCCCCCCCCCAAAAAAAATATGCATTGACAGGTAGATCGTGCTTCGTGATTTAATCCTTAAAATAGGCCCTGGATCTATGGGCTGTACTTGATAACGAAAGGTTAATTTCACCACACATTGTTTTTATAAAATAAAAGTCTGGTTTTATCCAGACACCACATAATACAGGCTGGGACACCGGTTTCCATTTCCAGACGAAGTCTGACATGTTATTTAGTTGTTTGAGAACGTATCACACATATTGGGTTAGTTGCTCGGTCCTATAAGGTAGAGGATTTTAAGGGATTTTAACACAAAATTAAGCAGTTGTATTCTTCAAAATTTTATCGGGATTGGCCCTTTAATTTACGACTACACTGAACAAACCGAGCTCCTAAAACGATTTATGGATGAATTAAAGTCGATTATCTTTAGATAATAGATCGATGTTGGTTGGTAGTTTGCTATTCATCATGAAACCAAATATTAATATACAGACACAACAAAATATCAAAGTGCAGTGATTTCTTTACAGGGTGTCAAGTTGATGAACGTAATTAACTATTACAAAAACATGATTTATCCCAGGGAAAAAAACTCTTTTGAAGAAATCATGTACAGATGTAACCCACCGTTATTAAATAGACTTAAAAATGGCTTGATGTAAATATCATTATGAAAGCTTAAAGTGTATCGAAATATGAGATTAATGATGATATATTAAAAGTAACATGACATCGCTTAATTGTTATTTAGAGATCCTTTGGGTGTAAGAACCGGAGCTATAAAATGCGGAACCTTTTTCTGTTTACGTTTATAATAAGCAACATAGGAAGTATTTGTGTGTTCAAGATGTCTGGTCGTGGTTCTGGACCAGGTCCTGGTCCTGGACCTGGTCCTGGCCATGGGCCTGGTCCTGCGCCTGCGCCTGAACCTGAACCTGAACCTGAACCTGAGCCTGGCCCTGGTCCAACAGGTAAGAGAACCAAATGTCCAAGAAACAATTAAAGTTAGTTTTAGTTTTTTCACTGCTGCAAAAAAATGTCATAAAATGATATACAATTTCACAACATTTTATAGGTATACATAGAATAAATTAACATAATATTTTGATTTACTGAATGGTTTCAAATCAGTGATAGTGCTTTTGGAAATGATTTTGAATAAGGATACCAGCGTTCAGCCCATTTTTAAATTACGTGCTTTTTAATATGCTTTTTTCTTTTATATACGGTATTGTACATTGATTAAAAACTGTTGTTTATGAATAGATACTGTCGGATCACGTTTTACTATTACATAGACTAAGCCAAATTTATTTTCTTTCACCTAGCTCCTAACCTCCCCAGATTTGCGAGGAGCCACGATGCGCAGTGAATGCGTTGGCTCGCTAAAATGGAAGTCTCGTCTTTTATCGTGTTTTTCCGGCGTGATTCCCCCTTGGCAGTGGTGTATGACGGAGGGTCTGGCAAGGGGTAGTGTATAGTCCTCCGGGTTGGACGAAAAAAACGAGCCCCCTGTACACATTGGCTTGCACGTAAAAGAACCCCTGGTAGTTGGAATTCGAAATAAGAGTAGGCCATAGCGCCGCTGTCCAAGTAAGATTTCCCTCACAGCATGGCGTAGTCCAGTAGGAGCAGTACGGTAGATCTTTAAACCCAATTTCAATTCATATTTTTCTTCTAGATTTCTTTTTCAATATTTACTCACTAACTTTTTGATTCGTAATAGTTGATAAAATTTATGACACGAAAACAGAATTTATTAATATACCAACTAATTCTGTTTTTATTATATTTGAAATTCAATCTGTTAAATATCTACTATGAATTTATGCACGAAAATATTTGACAGCAAGTTAACTACTGCTACTGTCTGGCGTTTTAACGTCCGCTTCCACAAAAGTGATATCGCAGACAAGACATAGGAGAGTCGAGGCACAGCAAGGGAATGATAACGGCATGTTTACATCTATATTTACAAAACAATATGATGAGTGAAAATTATACAACATTCGGCATCCTCTGCAGACAATATAAACAAACCAGCGCCACCTTCTTAGGTACACTCTTTACATGGGCCCCATTTAATTCAAGTTGATATTTTGGTTTTGCTTTCTTAATTACATGTTACATAACGAAATATATAATCAATTCAACCAAGAAAAGTTATATTGTTCAAAAATCACAAATGGCAATCGGGGACTTTTAGATAACTAATGCTCTGAAAAATCTTTGAATTTGGCATTTCATATTTTTTAATTTAGTCGAGGATAACATCAAACTTTGTGTGAAGAAAAACCAAGCCAATGTAATACTATTTTCTCAGAATCACTGTTATTATTATTACTCTAATGGACGTAGCTGGAGTGAAGCTGTACAATTCTGTGAGTCGCAGAACATGCAGTTGGTTCATTTAGAAACCAGACAAGAACAAGATGAAGTACTGGTGGCAACGAAACGGGGTAAGAAATTGCATTACCCCAAGTCATATAATTGAAGTTATGACAACAAATTGATCCTTTTTCGTTTTTTTGGTTGCTTACTTCATCTAACCATTTGAGTCAAGTGTTGTGGTTTATGTTCCAGGCTTCAAGTTCCAAGGAGTAGGATCGTCTTTTTAACGTCTTGAGTTTACGCAGTGTATCTGGTTTCTGTCCCACTGTTCAAGACTCATGCGCAATCTATTTACCCACAAAAAAATTCCAAAAATCTCTCATAATAAAGACTAGAAATGGTGCACAAATTGTGGTAACATTTTAATATTTTCATTTATGCATTATCGATGTATCATCTAAAATGAAAACAGCTCTTTCGTAATCGAACTTTGGAAAATAACTAAATATTTTATTAATTTATGATCTATAAACAGCCTTAAAAACTTTACCTGGTGAACTCTGGATTGGTTTGAAGAAAACTAAGGAAGGAAGTTGGGCGTGGTTTTATAAAGAGAGTCTTAACCCAGTTCTCCCGCCACGGACAAGGTGGTACCTCAACCAAACACCCAACAACCCAAATACAGATGTCGCACAAATCTCCTGGTCAGGAACGTGGAGTGGAGCAGCCAAAGACAAGACTCTACCTTTTATTTGTGAAGATCCATTATCGCCAAGTATGTCATAGTCTTTTCCGTCCTTCTTCATCGTCGTAATATCTTCTTTGGTTGATGTATCCTCGGTAGTACGTGCCAAAAAGTAGGGTCGCCTCTCCAACCTCGTGGGTTTTCTTTGGGTCCTCCAGTTTCCTCGCACTGCTAAAGACCCCTCCCCCCTCTCCCCCTCTCTCTCTCTCTCTCTCTCTCTCTCTCACACACACACACAACCTCTTTGGTTGATTACACGCTATACTGATTTGTGATTTGTACTAAGCCATCGTTTTTGTGTCTAAATAACCACACATTGTCGCGGTTTAATCGGTATTCCCCGTTACAGTTTAAACCCGGTCTGTATATTATTTTTGCGATTTACAATTTGTCATTCAAACACTGTTTTGTTTTTGGTTTTTTAAATAAATGTTATATGAATTATTATGAAGACATTTATTCCCATTAAAAGCCCCCGCTTTATACATCTAGCCCATCGAATATTAAATGGATAATCAAAACTTTGCCTATTGTCGTAGCAAGTGCACTTTAAAATCTGGACTATTTAAACTAAATCTTGCCAAAACCTTCAACCATTCATGACTTCATTCAGAATTAAGTAATTTCATTGACGTCATTTGTATAATAAACATAGTATTTACACCATTTAAATTAATATATTTTTCTTTTCTGTTTATTTTGCAAGAACTCGCAGAAACCCAATGCACGATTCAATGGGACCTTCAAAACGTTAAATTAGGACCCATCGACGATTTTCATTGTTATTATGTATTCCATGGGTCGAGAGAGTCGTATCTGGATAGCAAACAGACCTGTGAATATCCGAGGACCAATCTTCTTTTCCTGGAAACCACGAAAGAGGAAACCTGGTTGAGCAACGAACTGCAACTGAGAACAATAACGCCACGCTATTGGCTGGGTATTCAAGAGAATGAGATCGGCGAGTGGAACTGGGAATATGGTCATATAACGTATCCCGAATCCAATCCACGTGTGCAATTACCGTGGAATAATCCAAATGTGATTTATAACGATAATAAATGGGAAACTATGACTCCAAACAATCTAGAACCATTCGTGTGTGAAGAAGATTTATTTCCAAGTAAGACCATATATTTATAAGTTAAGTACTTACAATCACTTTACTGATCTTTTCAACATCACTTTAAGCACACTAATCAGCAGTGGATACTCGCTAGGCCGCTAAAGTCACCGGATAAAGTCTTCAACACGTGCAATGACATCACCCGGCGTCAATCATTGACTTAATTAGTCCCCCATATTAACTTTTTTCTTCCAACAAATCAAATTCTAAAACATTTTTTGTATGTATTAGAAAAAGAAGTTTGAAGTATTTGTAGTTAAAAAGTATTTCCTATTTAGTGTAAATGAGTATTAAAATGAGTAAAAGGCATCATGTAAGGTCTTATGTAAACAATGCACGCGCCATCCAGTCAATGATTGACGCCGGGTGATGTCATTGCACGTGGTGAAGACAGTCATCGGTGACAGAGATAATTCGTAAGTAATTCTCTGTGACATAGATTGCACCTTAAGGTGTTGGCTTCCATCGTCTCGGTGGTTTAATATGTTCTTGCCACAGATTCTTAATATGAGGGCAGAGAAGAGTATTTGTATTTTTCAAGCTCGGTTTCCACGTGTCAAGGCCAGTGCCTGCGGGGCTGACAGGAAAGATGTTGCCTGGTTATTCGAGTGGGAATAAAACTAGTTGTTACGTGTTCAGTCATATTAGCCAGAGATATGAAATGGCGTATACATAACGTCCTACTTTTCCGCTCCGACTTTTTCTAGTCACAAAGGCGAAAATTTTAGTCGTAACGGCCAAAACGATATGGTTAATTTTGATAATCATATAAGACAAAAGAACTTTAAAACAAAGTCTGTAAACCGGCTTCGAATCGCAGGTAGGAGAAACACTAGGATTTATGACCAAATGTTTTGGCCGTAATGATTAAATTTTGTTTGGCGTTATGACCAGATTTTAACCGTCGTGACCAAATTTTGAATGTTGTGGGCAAATGTATTTTGGCTCGTAGCTTTTGGCCGTTATGTCCATAATCCGCGGACACACGGGTGCATGTAAACGAACCCACGACTGAGGAATGTGATAAAGAGTAGACATAAACAATACTTTTTAGTGTTTTTACTCGACATATAAACTAGTCCTAAAATGGTCGAATTATTGTTTTCATGGGTGTTTGTCCATCCTTGTCTATCTTTCTTTAAATTTCAGAACTTATTTCTGAATTAATCTGCTTTCATCATTTGGGTGCTTACCATGCTGTATACAATCCCAGTACTCAACACTGCTACTACATTTATGATGAAGTAAAAGACTTCGATGGTGCCAGAACGCAGTGTGAGAACGAGGGTAGCAATTTGATATTTCTTGAGGATGCAGCGGAGCAGAATTTTATAGAAGACGAAACATATCATTGTATCCTTAGTAAAACATCTGACCATGACATGCGATATGATCGCTTGATTGGTACAAAAATGAAATAAAATTTGGTTTAACGCTCCGACTCGGCTGATGAAAGCGGACATACCCCTTACAGTGTGCTATGAGCGAAATTATTGGATATGCTCCCACGAATGAATTGGACGCTCAAAACGGCGATATATTTTTCAAAATTCAAACGGCATGATTTGTGGGGTTCCTTATCCCGGAGAGTCGCCCATATGCTAGTGAGAATGGTTAGGCGCCCACCATATATGCTTGAAGCATGGCCCAAGAAATCCGTCACTGACCACATTCATCGAGCCAGTACACCTATGGAAAGCACCTTATAGGCCCGTCTACGGTACCGTTCGGTGTGGACCGTCAAGTGTAGGTACATCGGCGCCCACATAAGCCCCATCGGCGCCCCCCCTCCGAAGCCTTTGCCCACCTAACAATTTTGGGCTAACTAGGGTCTGGATCGAATACATGACCGCCAGCGTCTTATCCACTATAGTTACCGTACGTGGCTCCTTTATTAATAGTAGCTTGGAAAATGTTATTGGTTCTTTTAAATATTGGGGCCACGGGCAATGGCTTGCTGACCAGGAAATCAGATTCTATCGCGATGTTGGCCGATAAAGCGACTCGTCGTTCGGATGGTACAAAAAAACAGATGACTCCGTGTAGAAATTGCCAGTACACATACAATACCTTCGAACGGATAGGAATATCTATACGACAATCATCCATACCATTAAACGGATCGGCTTATCAATACGACTGTACAATTGAACGGGCGGGATTATCTAAACGGCAGCCACACTGTACCATAGGGCCATTAAACGGATCGGCTTACCAATACGACAGCCGTACTATACCATCGAGCGGACTGGAATATCAATACGACAGTCGTACCGTGCTATCGATCGGAGGCAGATATCAGTACGAATGCCATACCGTACCGTTGAATAGATAAGCAAATCAGTATGACAGTCGTACCGTACCATTTAAAGGGTAAAATTCGTTAACAATAATAGATATGGATAACTCTTATGGCACACAGCCATACGGATTGTGGCTGGGAATGAGGAAGGGAAAGCATGGCGAATGGCGTTGGATTGGGCCAGGTTTAACAAAGCTGGTAGAAGAAGAACGATGGATGGACCCACTAAATGGTGGTAAACATGCAGTTGCTGTTCTGGGCGGTGTGTGGTCTCAGGAAACAAAGGATGGTCTGTATAGTTGTGTATGTGAAGAAGTCCTTGATATGGGTAGGCATATTGATATATTTATATGTATGCGAATTTTATTTTGAGAAAAGAAGCAATGCCACCGTGATTATATTTTTTGTTGTTTGTTGTGAAGGTCAGTACATCCACCCTTTAAACAAATTAAATTGGTAAACTGCCCCAAATCAAGCAAGTAAACGTTATATTTACTGTCAAGGACAAATAGAGGCTTTTGGAATTGACATCAAAAAATTTCAGATTTTGTGATTGGGGAAAATAGTCTCTTATTTAGTTAGTGCACGCCTTGTGACCCGAAATTTTCGTGTTTATTCGTTTGACGCCCTTCAACGTAGCGAAGGAATGCAATTCGGAATCGTTTAATGGAACATATCCTAAATCAAGTCAAACACCCTTTCCATCAGTAAACGTCATCGCCGTAGGAGGTCTCGTGTTCCCTTGTGTTTTTCCGGTGCGGTTCGCCTTTATAAGCGGTGCAGGACGGGGCTTGTGGTAAGGGCAGTGCCTAATCGTTAGGATCGGACACATTGGCGTGCACGTAATAGAAGCATTGGAAGCTAGAATTTCAATCGTAGAGTTGGACAAGATTTCCTTCAGAGCATACTATGTATTCCCGTCTTCATTAACCCAACTGGAACAGATATATTAGACGTTAAACCCATCCCCTCCATATTCTAAAATGTTATTTTAATTTAGGTACGTCTTAATAATTTTCAGATATGGTAGATGATCGAGTATGCCACAAGTTCAGTGGATCAGCTCTAGCCTTCTTTAACTATGAAACGAGATCTTGTTATTATGTGTTTAAAGATAGAAAAAATTGGACACAAACCCGAGAGACCTGTACATCAGAATCAACATACATTGTTCAACCCAATACAGACGAAGAGAAATCGTGGTTGATGACCATCCTGGCTGGTAAAATATTAAGTATTACGTCTTATGCCAAGATTATACTGGAGACATTTTACCAGAAAGTTGGAAATGTGATCCAACTATATTATTTTTATAGATTGAATTTTAAGATGAGATGGGAACGTACGCAATGCAGTGAGCTATTAGGGAATTGATGCTATAACAACTTTACATTATTTAAGAACAGTATTTGCGATCGTCGGAATCAAATCATAGCATAATTCTAGAATAATGTATCTATACTAAAGGCAAAAACTCTTTATCGTTTTCAGATTTCAGTCTGCCAGTAACGGTGTGGCTTGGTAAAATCCGAACTGGCCCGGGACAATGGTCTTGGTACTATAAGAACCACCTAGAAGTTTCGGACATGGTACCTAACAGTGGTATCGACTCTGCCGATATGTCCTACGCACGACTCGCGGAAGATGGTCAGTGGCAGAGAGCTACTTCAACAGAGATACATGGCGTTGTTTGTGAGGATTCAATCACCCCAAGTAAGTTCTCCGACACCAGATATACAATATCATCAACATCTGAACGACTGGACACCAACCCTTTCCACTGAAACAGAGGTGGGGAAAACCCGGGAATCTTTTTCGGCCAACACCGTGATCAACCCTCGAATCGGCTGGCCAGTGGGGCAGTGGCATCCTTAATCAGACAGCCCTTAATATAACGTGAACTCTTGTGTTTTAGGTCATTTAAAGCAGGCAAGGGTAAAGAATGTCGGAGGTGATTGGATATATGGGGAAGCGTGGATTGAGGATCCAGATATCACAACGACAGTTGAAAGTAGTACAGAAGATGCAAGTAGTACCAATGCTTATAAAGAGTCTTTGACTACTAGTCAGGTTACAGTAAGCACCATAACACCAACGTCCCAGTCAACCACGGACAGCGACCCGAAAAACTCAATATTTGGATATTGTCCAGATCCAAAATGGATGAGTCCAGGCTCCATCATGGATATTAAGTATTCGAAATTAAGCAATGTTGATGAATCAGTCGTGGAAATAATGATTCTTCACAATGCTTCCAATATCAGGTGCGCCAGAACCTGTTCAGTTGATGCACGGTGTATTTTGTATACGAGAGATCAATACAAGACTTGCCGTGGATTTAAGGCCGACAGGTTCAGTACGAACAGAATTAGTTGTTCGGATGAAGTGTCTTGTTTCCTGAAAATCTGTAACGATGCCCCTACAACTGCGTAATTTAATAAGATTTAATGGTTCCCTCTCTAGATATTTATTTATTTGTATACATATATGTTTAGAACATTATAAATATGTGCTACTCATGATGCTAAAAAATTGAACATTAGTGATATTTTTATACGACCGCATTTAATGGGATAGTATGTTGTCGTTACTCCTGTTCAATGCCCGTCCGCCCGTACGTATATTCACAATCACTTGAACACCACACCACTCACAGATTTTGAATACACGTCAATACATATTCAATCGTCCAACATCCCATTTGCCAAACCCCAAGGTTACATGCATGCTAGGCACAGCTTAGCCCGGTTGGTGTTAACGTGGCATAACCTTCATGTCGGGTATTTACACAAATTGGGCGTATTTAATGAAATGGGGTTTAGCGTCCTACGCTTCTGCACCTAACCTGGGCTAATGGAAGACGGTCATACACCATACAGTGTGCTACGAGGGAAATTTTGCCCCGACAGCGGCGCTACAGCCTACTCTTATATCGAATTCCAACTGCCAACGGATCTTTTACGTGCACGCGTATTTCGTCCCATCCGATTGACTAGACAGTTGCCCCTGTCGGGCCTTCCGTTCTGCATCACTGACAAGGGGAAACTATGGCACAAAGGAGTTGCCTTCTCTTCGATTTTATCGTTCACTCACACTTTGAGATATCTGCAGAAACAATTCCGAACTAAATTACTGGACCCCGAATTGCAAGCAATTTGTAATGTATGTTTTGAAGTTGCCGAATGGTATCACAATTGGAGATTAACCTCCCTACTCGTCGCTCCATTGCGTGAACGATTTCTGGGAACGAATCTTTCGATCAAGTCATTGCTGTTGGTTAATATATTTTGTGCTTAATTGCTTATACATACGGCAATATTCTGTCAACGTTTTTAAAATAGTAACTAAGTATTGAGTTTAAACTCTCTGTTTATCGATTAACGTTTATAAACAGCGTATATACTTCACCTACAAGTCATGACTAGATACTTGAAACAAACGGGATTCATACTCACTATTTGGCCAGGGATATCTTGAGTTTATAACTAGAAGACATTGTTTAAACGATCTACAGATGTTTGTTTTATAGTTTTTTTCTTATATGAGGATATAATTAGAGAAATTGTCATGACAAAAGTTATTTCTCATTTATACGATGAGAATTTGGATATTTATGTAAGCTGCAGGAAATATTAACAGGTTTTGTTGTAGTTATTGAAAAGAAAAATATCCATGGATGGATATTTCATCATGAAGATTAATATTTATTTGCTTGGATGTTTTTTATGTTCTACATTAGCACTAGATGGTAAGTTTTCCATGTTCAACATTAGCTCTCGATTGTACGTCTTTTTACGTTTAACATTAGCTCTAGATGGTAAGTGTTCCATGTTCAACATTAGCTCTATATGGTAAGTGTTCCTGTTTAATATTACATTATCTCTTGATTGTAAGTTTTCCTGCATTATGCATTACCTCTCGATGTTTTCTATGTTCTACATTAGCTCTAGGTGGCGAGGTTCTCTTTTCTACATAAGCTCCACTTAAAATCTAAAGCGCACGCATTGATCTTTCAGCCACTCCAGCGCCTCTCTGGGTCGTACATCTAAAATGGCCAATTCATACCTTAGATAGACCACAGGGGCGGATCTAGGAATTTTGAAAAGGCGGGGGGGGGGGGCGCCGCAAAATGAGGGCACTGATCACGGAGACGGAGCACGCCGCTGAGAGGGGGTGGGGGCGCCAAGAAAATTATCCGTCATTTCCTTGCATCTATGTAGCCAATTCAAGAGCTATTTGGCTGATATTTTCGTCTAAACGTTCGTAAATCGTAGAAAAAAGGCCTCAAAATCGAGCAAAAATGCTAGTTGAAAGGCACTTTCAGTAGTAAAAAAAGGGCATTGTCGAAAATTAGGGGGGGGGGGCGCAAGCCCATTGAATCCGCCTCTGGACCATATAAATTAGTATTAAATAATTGCTAATATATAAGGAATATAGTACACAGAAGAGTCAAAGAAGTCTGATCACTCTCATAAGATATCGAAAATAATTTACTTGTGTATTTTGAAATTGTCTAAAACAATTGTATCACTCGTTTATATTTGAAAAGCTATTTCTCGCAAATTGTGTGTCATATTTTGCGTGTTATTTAACGTTACAAACCCCATGTTACCAAATTGCCAATACATTTGTCCCTTTAAATGAGGAACTACGGTAGCCAAGTGAGTAAGATACTGGCTTGCTAACCTAGATCTCCCATGTTAACCTGGAAAATTCATCGGTATTTTCTGGTATGCCCCCCAGTTGTCAATGGCCCACGTGTAGGCATAATGTTTCATAATGGAACATGTTACTGATAGTTAGCGTGTCATCTCGACACATGAAAGCAGAATTGATTGAAATATCTTTACGTCCATCGTTGTCCAAATTGCATACATTAGTTCTTTGTCTTGTAAATCGGGCAAATGTCCTTCGTAGAACAATGCATTGCGTATGTTCAGGTTCATTACCCTAATTGGGGCAATGGAATAAAATAAATGGCAATGGAATGTTAGAAAAGAAAAACGAATTGTTGCAGGAGTAGTTAAATCTTCTGTTTTAAAACCGATATGAAATAATTAACTAGATCGGAGAAAAGTGTTTTGTCTCATTTTGTATAAGAAAGCTAGGCAACTGTAAAGATTTCCTGTTATTGTTACGTTTTGATATTTTTAAATGAATAATCGGGGAAACGATCTAGACTAATACAGCCTCCGTATACAACAAAAAACTAAAGAATGATAATCCTAAACTCAATATACTATTAATATCCGCTTCGTTACATTATCTTATTTCCAGTTTACAAACGTTTCCTGTGATTCGGAAATTAAAAATGTCAGCTTCATACAACTCAAACAAAATAATATGAATGCCACGCCAATTTATTAATCCGTTTTATCATTAAAAGCTTCGTGTGTTTTCTCTATACGGACTCACACGCACGCGAATTAATCTAAATTGTGCTATAGGCCTGTAATGGTTTAGTTAGTTGGTGTCGAGTAGGCGTTTTCATTTGTTTATCCTTACCGATGTCGTTTTTTGTTATTATGATTACGTGTTTGTTAATTCATGTTTTTAAATACAGCAAATACTTATTTTTTTATAATCCTTATATACTTTATTTATGTACGAGTCTGCATGTATATTTTTGTTTGGTAGACATACGTTTCGGTCACCTGGGTTAAATGGGAGTTTATAGATGTTAACTATATATTTATTGTTAGGGATATAGAGTTAACTCTACTTAACTTCTTGGCTATTTAAGGAACCTAATCAAACCGGTACCAGGTTAAACCGGATACCGAAGTAACCCAGGCACATAGCCACCCCGAGTATGAAGTGAAACCGGGAATATAGTTAAACCGGGAATCTAGCCAAACCAGGTACCCAGTTAAACAAGGAATATAACCAATCCGGTTACCTAGTTAAACCGGATACTTGGTTAAACCAGGAATCTAGTTAAACCGGAAATCTAGTCAAACCGGGTACCTATTCAAACCGCGACAATGATGTCTTGCAGATACAATGTGTCTACCCTTTCTAGAACATACGATAACATTTATTTTAAATGTTTATATGTCTAACAAATTAATATGTTTTTCTACCCTATTTAATAAGACGGGTTATGCGTGTTCTATTTCAGCAGTGGAATATACATTGTTTACCATTCATGTGCAGTTCTGGAAAGCTCGAATGCTTTGTCGGTTAAATGGAGGAACCCTAGCCACGATTACTGACAAAGATACGTTAGATACGCTAAATAGTTTCATAACAAATGAATGGAAATCAGAGTAAGTACAGGGAACAAATTGAAACCATATTTCAAATAAAGCCAAAATACCAGTTTTCACATCACATCAGCCAAATGGTTGTACCAACCCGACAATTTATACACAAATGTTTTTGTCCAAATGGAGGTAAATTGCGTAAAGTACAGTTTGTGTATCTTGTATTTACAACATTGTAGATTTTACTGTTTCAAGAGGATTCATTTTGTATTAAGAATTTTTTTTTTTTGGGGGGGGGGGGAATTGGATGTTGTGGGTGCGATTCAAATCCTGGACCTAACAAAAATTATCCCATCGCAAATTGCACACGAAACCCTCGAAATGCTATGTGTCTCAAAATTACCAAATTACTAGAGATTTAGATGCAGTCCGAGATTGAGAGCGAGAACGAGGCGATTCTCTTTTTGCATGTTATGTCATCAGTTCTCGAGGGCTTACACCACGGCGGTAGAAGAACTCGCTCGTGAAAACGTCTTTAAAGTTTTAAGTGAATTCCGTGGTGGTTTAATTCTATTTTAGACAATCTTTTTCTGAACGCGTCTGAACCTCTGTAATATACTATGTTACACTAAATATACAAATTAACTGTGTTGTCGGTCTAGAATGAACTTGTTCGAAGTAGCATTTAAAATGAGTTTGGATTCGGGATTCCATATTTCTGTTAAATACATGTATTAACTAACATGGGTCTGGTTTAACTAACTTAGGTCATACTAGTATATCTATATTTAATGACTGAACTAGGGCATTCTTGGATAGAACTAAGATACTAAATTTAATTTCGTAAGCGACCTATGGACGAAAATAGGAGACTATAGAAATGGTTTCATCAATCTGTCTGTCGGTATAATCGTCACACATATGCTAACCCTGCTTGTAATAAAAGCAGAAGTGTTGAAACTAACTGTAGGTAGATTAGTTACCCGAACTCCAATCAAATCACACATTACACCAGCTCTAAAAGAATTACATTGGCTCCCTATTAGATACAGAATCCAATATAAAATTCTAGTCATCGCTCACAACTCCATTAATGACAGAGCACCTCAATATCTGCAAGAAGTACTAAAAGAATACAAACCAACATGTACGCTAAGATCAGGCAGTGGACTACAACTTTCTGTCCCTACATCCAGAACCAACTACGGTGATAGGATGTTCATGAAGTCTTCTACTGTTTTATGGAACGATCTACCCCTAACACTAAAACAAATAGATGATACGAACACCTTTAAATCCAGTTTAAGACTATTCTTTTCACGACAGCTTACGACTAAGTGCATTTGGGCAGGCATCCTGGATAAATCGCGCTATATAAATGACTAATTTAATTTAATTTTAATCCAATGTTATCGTGTTCCAAAATCTCAACCAATCAAATTGCTCATCTCTTCACTCCCTTCACGTTCTCGAAACGCAACTGAACTTCTCTGTTGTGTTAACCAGGTGTTAAATAACATCCCAACTGTTTTCTTGTAGGTTTCCTGGCACGAATAATGATGCCTGGGTCGGTCTTTACTGGTATTCAGAAGATATATTATCATGGGATGACCACTTCTGTCCGAACGCTACTGGAATACCCACAGAACTCTTAACAGTCGCGTCGCATGCTACAACCTATGTTGCAGAGAGACGGTGTTTTCAGATTGAAAATGGACTACTTATACGAGATGTGTGCGAGAATGCTGAATATTTCATCTGTCAACAAGTCACAGGTAGATATACCTTTAAAAATGCATTATGTAAGCTTTAGATAATGAACTGGTCGTTCTTTCTATAATAATTTAAAATAGATGAAAAATGAATAAAGTATTGGAAATTGCATTCAGATTTAATAGAAGGCTTGATCTCACTGTAACTCCGAACATCTCATCAAGGCCTTCACTCAATACCCTGCATATTCCGGCACTAATTTGGATTGGGTATTCACCCAGCTGGCGACCCTATCAAACTTCTCGGCCGTCGCAAATACCAGGTCTCGCAGTTTTCCCGCAAAAATGTCTACCTGTGATAATCGAGTTGCCAAGTGTAAAATTTGTTGAATGTCAAGGTCTTCATGGAGGTAGCTATTGTTGACCTGATTGTCTTTGCGTCGCAACTTATGATTGGACGCTACTGTTCACATGTCTGCAGTGAAGAGCAGGGTCCGTATTCAAAGGTTTTCTAAAAGTTATAAGCTTAGGAATTGCAAAGTTATCTAGCCATCGTCCAGATATGTTGTAAAATTCGCAGTCGTCGCGTCAATAACATGGGTACGGTTACGACACAGAAGTGTATTCCCTACCCGATGAAGCGTAGCGAAATATGACACGTAATGCGGCTGAACCTAAAGTACCGGTATACACTTTGACTGATTTGATGTGTTGGGGAATAGGGTTGCCTGCCGAACCACGTAGGGGTTTCTCCTTCTTTGTCTAGTGTCTACCAAAGTCCCCAAACGCGTAAATCCCGAATGGTCTGATTTGTTTCCGAAGGGCGTTTACACTATTGCTCAATAAAGCAATGAACTATGAGAATAAGATTTTTCAGCATGCCTAAATTGATAAATCAATGCTTCATTTACATGATATCCACTTGTATTTTGACAGAAGAGTTAAGTGGCCGCACATACTGTATACTGTTTTTATTCTTTCGGTGGTTAGTTTTGAAAATCAATCATTATTGATAACGTTTTGTTTTTCACACGCGAATACGGATCTAATAATGGTAAGCCAACAATAGACCGTTGTTTAGCTCAAAGTTGTTCTTTACAAGACTATAAATACACAGCGTTTGTCTTTGCACTGTCTTTATTAAAACAGGCATCAGCAACACACCCAGAAAAAATAACAAACGTAAAATAGATTTTTGGATTATTTTCAGGTACTTGTATGAAGGAGCCGTGTGCAACAGGTTTGTAAGTTTTAGGTAGTAATGTTCCAGTTATTGTTTCTGAATAGCAATAATTTGGATGGTTAACAGGGAATTGTTGGTGTAGTGATGCCTTTATTATGTCCCCAAGTATCCCGATTGGTTTATATCAATCTGACTGAGATTATATAGAATTCTGGCAAAACATAATAAAACTCTCCTACTTACAGTCAAACAGTAAAAATAAGCAGATGTCAAATAAAATTAACGAATTCTTCACGTGGCGTTTATACAAGTTTGCTTTGAAACGGAATGATTGTGCTTTAATCTTCGGTTCCTTTGTACTCGCTCTGACGAATAGCCTCAAATAGAATATGTATTGGTAATGACAATTACATGGTCACGATACAATTTCTAGTGCGCAAAATCCGTAATCCTGTTCTGATGTTCTGGAAAAACAATAATTAAGGTTCCGAAAAGAGCCATCGTACATGGTAGGCATATTGCGAGCCCGTAAACCTTTGAAAAAACTTTTTGAGTTCTGAATAGTGCGCACACACAGTGGCTGTTTCTGATGTTCTTGGAGAGCAATAATGCATTCTTCTGAATAGTTCCATCGTTCAGTGGCACTTTCCTGTCCACAGAACCTATAGTTCAGTCTTGATGCCCTTGAAGAATAATAATTAACTTTTAGGTCTGAAGAGTATTGATGTTTGATATAGTGTAGAAATTGTGTCTTGGTTATTATATGAGACATCAAACCACAAACGAGATGACCTTCGATTCTTATTTTTTGTTTTCATCAAAATCATAAGAACGGAAATACCATTAAAAGCATCGACCAAGTATGTATGTCTATCCGGCGGGGACAATCTTTAAATCATTCTTTTTTTTATTTTTTCTGTACGCATTGAACAGATTTATTTGGCTTTTTTTAGAATGCCCGTAACCAATATTATGTATTCGTTTATCTAAATAATGGTAGCCAAAGTAAGTCGCGTTGAAGTGTCACGTAACCAGATCGGCCATTTTAGAGATATTGTTGTGACAGAATGTGATATTAGAAACTGACACAACATGGTCTTTGAAAATGGAAAACGTGTTGTGAAATAAAAATGACCTACATTGTATTTCGTACGGATATATTGATTCAATAGCATTTAGTACATGCATGTAATATCAAGGACACAATTGTATGGGATAGTATTACTGGTTATTACTGAGTGACATTTCCATTAGAAATACACCGGACACAATTCCACAGAATACAGTTATTGTTTGCTAAGCCACATTTCATCTAGAAATTCTCAGGACACAATTTTATGAAATGTAATTACTGGTTTTACTAGATTCTATGGAATAATGTGTATTACTGAGTGACGTGTCCACTCGAAATACACAGGAAACACTTCTATGAAATATAATTACTATTTATAAACTGATTGACATTCGAATAGAAATACACATGGCACCATTCTACGGAATATAATTATTGTTTCGACTATAATTATTGTGCCCTGTATGTCTAACGAATTTATTTCAATCTCTATCCACCATTTTGAATTTTCATACTTTTTTGTTTATTTCAGCGAAAAAAGTATCTCAACAGAGGGACGTAAACCCAGGAGAATGTCCTGAAAGAGGTTAGATCTCACTCAATATTCACTGTCCTCATATCAACCATAATATAAAGTTGTACATGAGGGATATTTTATCATCAGGTCCTGTGGTTTTGGATACCTGCTAATCGGAAATATTCGTAACTGATATGATTAAAACGCAGATCCTATTTCGTTTCGCTTTTTATAGTTTAAAACTTCGTTTTACTTGACTTTACTGCACTAGGATCTGGAAGAGTTGTTATATAATCCGCTTCTGATTGGTATAAGGGTTTAACCAATGAAATGGTCTGTTGGAAGAGTTCTTGGCGTGCATTGCACGGAACTGTTGGTATTCCATTAGAAACATCAACGCTGGTTGGTTAATAAAATGTCTGATGTCATAGGATCAAATGCCGCTCGTTTCACGTCTGACAGGACCCCCCATTGCAACTGGTCAGATCTTCTTGTAGTAGAAGCCATCGAAAGTATAAATAACGAAACGTATACATCTGTATTTAATTAGATTGTATTCATAGGTCGAGGTACGGTTTGTAAGAAGCGGCTAATCTTTTTTCAAACACTGGTTCTCCTTTATGTCAAAAAGATACAGGGGGAAGGAAATGGGTTTATTGCCCGCTCGACGCAAACTAGGTTATTTCGTTTTAATACATGGCTTAATTTCATTTCAATAATTCGTTTGCACGTAGGGGTCTTTAGCAGAATTATGACCAGAAGAAAACCCACGAGGTTGAACTGGCGACCCTTCTCATTGTCATGATTGTACAACAAATTTTAAGAAAGCTAACATTTGTTTTAAGGCACTCCTGATATGGATGCGCGGTGCTATACATCATTCTATTTATGTTTATGGGAGCCGTGGTGCCTTAGCGAGTAAGACCTTGGCTGCCTTACTTGAAGATCAGGTGTTCGATCCTGGTGCGGTTCCGGCGTGGTTTCTCCTTGTCACTGATGGACATAAAGCCTAGTCATTCAAATGTGACGTAAACCCGAAGTTCCGTGTACACATTGAAGTGCGCTTAAATGAACGCTTGACAGTTGAAATTCGATATAACTGATCCTCATTGCACACCGTATAGCCCATGTCTTAGGATATATTGTTTTTTCTTTTTTTAAAAACAATTATATTTATGGATGCTTCATTTGTTGTAGAGACGTGGATACCCACAGTTACCTACTATGAAACAATGACCTTATACAACAGTACCACGCAGTTGATAAATCAGACGGTGACGGCAACGCAAACGCTGATGCAAACGCAAACAGAAACTACGTCAGTGGTAACAACTTTACCGTTAACAGTTACGTTTACGAAAACAAATATTCAAACAGTATACACAGCAGTGATAAGCAATCAACCAACAGTTGTCGTAAATACGGTATTACAAATGTTGACGCCATTACCAACAGACGTAGTTCCAACCGTTCCAACAACAGTTATATTATCCGTGACAAAGACAGTGATCAGTGTACAACCATCCACGGTATATACAACAGTTTACCAAGTACCACTAGCAGAAAGCAGCAACTTATGCGTTACTTCTTCAGAGACGTTATCTCTAGCACCGCCGACTTTGTCCAGCTTAAGTGATAATAGATCGTCATATCAGGACCAGTCTAAAACATGGTTGTGTCGCTACGTCCCGGTGGTGGATTATCAGGAAACTTCAGTCAATTTAATTATCAGTAGCCTCGTCAAAGAATTAACTGTTGAAAAAGGCGTACTTTCAAAGACTGTTTATAAAAAGAATAGTATTCCCGATTACAGACCAACTGCCACTACTGTTGGATGTTTTGGGATATTAATGGTTTCAATTGTGATAGCAGTGATGTTGTTTTTTGATGTACAGAGAATGGTGGTCCACGTCATGAATTCGTGTAAAGTATGAATACCGGTTGGTCTTAAGCATAGTGTAGATTGCAACCGTTTTCTGATAACAACTAATACGCTGCGCATTGACTTACATATCGACATAAAGTATAAAGATTATCGTTGGGTATTGGTGCACATTTGAGTAATAGTTATCAAATATCACCCGTTACTTACCGCGTTACCGTGAAATTCACAGCATGTGGTTACTTGGGTTACTGTTACCTCAATATCAACCCCGAATGACTTTAGAAGGTTGATACGGGAAGTAGGCAACTCAAAAACAGCAATAGTTCTGATGGGCAGATATGAGATAGTTTTCCTTATCACAGGTGTTTTCAAAGTTCTTAATTATCTGTGTCTGTGTCTGTTTATTTCTAGACAATCCTCCAGATTTTTTTGTTTTGTTTTGTGGAAACAAGTCATGTAATCTTTTGTAAGTAAATAAATCAGGAGAAGTTTCGGTCAGGAGAAGTGAAAACACGGATCAGCGTTCGGTAGAAATATAGCCATTTCTAAACACCCGACTAAGGATGACTGGATTCGGTTAAATATATATATATATCAATGTTTCGATCATCAGTCTTGGAACTTTTCTTTAAACGAGGTCATGGCATACATCAAGAAAATCACATTGCCTGTAACTTATGATCAAAGAGTCCGCGTGGACTGTCCGGAGACGCTATTCCACCAGACATGTTATCTTGAACGACGATTTTAATTTGAACTCTTTTCATTAGATAATAAAGCGATAAGCACAGAATATTGATGTCAAATTAAACTAATTACCCATGATCAACGAATCCGAGACACTCCAGGTGTTTCGTATACTGGTCTCCTGTATTTTCTCAGGGGTTGCTGGTGTTTACCATCACAAATTGGCCACCCAGCATTAGAAAATCAATTATTATCCCCGCCAAAATTTAATTCGGCTAAACCGACGATCACCATAAATGTCTCTTGTGGGACTCTTACTCCGTTGATTTTCGTGAAATCCGGAACTTTGCGGAGGGCAGCTCAATAAATATTTATTTAACTATTATTGCAAAAACATTCGATTGATTTTGAACGCCGTTTCCATATGTGGAAACTATTCTGATATACTGATATAAATATCATCATATATAGCGTTAATAACTTAAATAAATAAACCTGTGGGTTTTTAATATCTTGAACATTAGTTTAATAAATACACAATTCTTTTGTTTTGAGACTTTAATTCATATAATCTAGACAGGTACATAATATATTGATATTCTATGGCTGTAACAATTCACACTATGACTAATACACAATCGAATTTCCATGATAATGCATTCAAAGAAGACTCCATCTACAACATACCACGCTGTTGGGTTTGTTTTGGAAGACACACTAAAAATATATATGGAATAACAATAAATTATTAGTTTATTAGCATGCAATGTTTCGACGATGATACTTTCGTTTGGAAGATAATCGGGGGTAGACAATCGCTATGGTACGGATGAACAACAACCAGATACACGGTTATAGTTATAGTGGACATAAATTACAGACTCCCATCACCTTGTCAAAATATCAAAAAAACTTAAAACATATGTTTTAATGGTGCATAAATTGAAAATAAAAATTCGCATCGTTTCATAAATATATCTTGAATAGTGGAATAATAACTGCATAACAAAAAATATTCAACTATTCAAAAATATTCAGCTAAGAAAAGGCTAATAATAAAGATAACAAAATCGATGTATAGGACATGCTGATAATTATATGATCAGTTCTTGATGTATAAATAATGTACATTTGGGAAAGGATATTTTAAATAGTTTCTGATCAGGAGATGTGCCCCCAGGGGCGTAACTAGCTCAGAACAATAAAAGGGGTGGGGTCCGCGGGGGTGTTGTAACATTGAAGGACAATCTATCTATTGTTTTGCACTTATGGTCACCGGGAGTGCTAAATATTTGGTTTATAAGTTTTAAGTCGACCTTTATTTGTTGAGAAATATTTGTCATCAAATGTTGGTATGATTTGATGAAATCACCGTTTAATTTAATTAGATTGTCGTTTGTCAGAACCACCGCCATTTGGATATAAAGTGCTATTTTGAATAAATTAAACTTATGCATACATTAAGAACTTGGAGATTAAAGAGTGATTTGATAAACGAAGAGTATAATTTATGATCAGATCGCATAAAAATGTTGGTTATTACGGCAATTGCCTCATTTCTGAGTTCTGGAGTTCTATACTGTTGTTGATCGAGAAACTTTCCGAAATCGTCCAAGCGCGGTTTCCCCTTTACTTGTCGGTGGTGCAGAACGAACACTATCTAATCGTGGAAATGGAAGGAAAACCCGAGTCCCCGTGTAGACGTTGGCGAACATGTAAAAGAATCATTGACAGTAAAGTTGTATTTCTAAATACGTGTATAGGTCTGGCAAAATCCCCCCACGGCACAACGTATAACGTACGCGCGCTTTCATATACCCAACAAATACATACTGGATAAACAGAGATTCGGCAAGCAGGCAACCACAGCGAAGATCAAACATGTAACTTTATGGTTTCAGGCCCTGTCTGTGCAGCAAAATAAGGCGTTGAAACCTTTTCATTTCATTTTATTCATGGTTTCAGATCAATTGTGTCCTTTCTCCGAATAAGTACCCAACCTTTATTTATGGTTTCAGATCAAATGTGTCCTTTCTCTTATCAAGCACACAGCTTTAATATGAATTATTTTTCTATAGTTTACACAAGAATAGCGGATTAGAAATTGAATCTAGATTAAAACATCATAATTTACGATGCTTTGTCTACATGCTTTGTTCTGTGCGACTCCCATGCCAAACAAGATTAGCCAGACAATAACATCACAAGAATGGTAAAATTGCTAGGGTGGAAGAAAGGCGTAGGAATGATTACACGCTACATTAAGATAATATTTAACCACAGTTTCTGTGTTTTGAAAACAAACAGCTTTACGTTAATAATGCTAATCAATATAATTCTGAAAGCTCTCTTGTAATAACAGTTTAAGGGTTCTTACAGTTCTAATTCTGTAAGGACACGGCGTTTTTTTGTATATCCCCATTCTATATTACAATACAGACCTTCCTGTTGATCTCCGTGTTGACCGCGAAAATTCATCTGATTTTCCGGCGTAGTCCCGCATATACGTTCGAATTTGACATAAAGAGTATGACGTAATGCCACTATCTTGGCAAAATGTCTCTCACATCACTGTTATAGTGTATCTTTGCATATATTTTATTATACGATTTTAGTTGCAATTGACCAATGTCCGTATTGGTATCTCATTAATCTTTCAAGTCTTTTAACTGTTTGGGTGTTTATGCTTAATATAACGATATATATTACGTAATTATAGTTAATACGCGTTCTGGCTATGTCCATATCTTCTGTATTTAAACATCATCTGTTTCCTACGTGCAATTTAACCTGTTATCGAATATTATTATATAATTATTTTAATCCTAAGCTTTTATATGTTTTCTATATTCTACTGTAACTTTAGTCTGGTGACCGACTCGCCCTAGCGATACCTATCTCGTTATTGTGACCGTTAGCCAGTTTTGGACACTCGTTTATTTAAAGAACAATTTTAACTATTTATCTGAGTTGGAATCTGCTACAAAACCCATTAGTGGGACATAATCATGTCCTCTCACTCTGGACTATCTGATTTCGTTTTGCTGCAATAGACATTAAACTCTTTGTCGTTCTAAAAATCCTTGTTTATATAATCAATACAGGACAATTACAGCAGAACCCTATACAACTTTACATAAACAAGTTATTTTATCTACGAACGTTAAACAGAGTTTTTGTATAGCCACTGCCTAAGGAAATACGATTGCCTTTGTTCTATATATTCCCAACCCTGTCTAGTGTTCTCTCGTCTTCACCAAGCAAAGAATAATAAGTCGCGATCGAGAGAACCCTCAAAGAAACGTCGCCAAAATAAATCCTGCAAGTTACTTTTATTCCATATAATTGTGGCATGTGTTATTCTCATCCAGTTCCTAAATGTCACTTTGAAAACTTATTCTGTTTAAACGAGCTCTTTTGAGTCTTGATTTTGAAAATAAATATAATCCAATAAGTGTTTGTTTTTGTAAATAAAACAGTGTTTTGATCTAGATTCTTTGTGGTTTAATTAATACAGATTCATTGTAAATTAAATATCTCTGTTAGCTCACAAAAAAAGAAATATTGTTTTTAAACTATAAAACTACTTAATGATGTTGATTTTATTTAAAAACTCTTTATTATCCAATAAGCTATATAAGTATTAACTATTTGACATCGTACATAACGATCTTTACCATACTAATTGTTAAACATGATATCAAACTTGAAATTCGAACATTTTGAGTCCCGTTTCATAAAGGCCCGGGTGTTAATGAATATCCATGACATTAGTTCCATTGATATTCGTAGGTGGGGTGGGTGAATAGCTTAACCCGTGAGCGTTAGATCACAAGGTCTGCCATTGAGTAAAGCGGCATGGTTTGTTCTCATTGTCCATACTCCCCGCAGTGTTTCGTTTGATTAGAACTAATCCCATTTAACACTGCTGTAATCGAAGACAATTTCTGTTCCAAAATTATAACTGGTCATTAGTCCGATTAACAATCAAAAGCTAACTGCGTAACAACATCATTACACTTTAAACAGAGTTCCAAATTGGACTAAATATGTATATATAACGTTACGTCATGACGATTTTATTATGCCCAATTAACCACCGCATAGCAGAATATCGCAGAAAAAACTAATTAATTGCGTCACAAACGAGGCTATCTAAACTGTTACAATGTAAACAATACTGTTTGGAGACGAACAATATTTTTACCGTTTTAATGCCTTAAATCATTCTCTTTTGTTCCCGACTGATCGTACGATATTTTGGAATTTAAAAATCATCACGGACATTATAGATCAATGTATAAACATTTTGCGTAGGTCTACAATAATAATAACTGAGATTATTGATCCGGTATTTGTTTTCTCTTCAACCGATCGTAAAAATCTCCATTTTCCTCCCAGTAAACAACAAAAAAGTCCCTTAACTAAAGATACATTAAGGGAGATTTTTATAAGGAGTTAGACATTCTTGCTATAACAGTTCTCAAATAGATGATGAAAGAAGAATATATTGAAAATTTCAAACAAATTACTTTATTCTGAACATAGTTATCACCACTGTAATTTTTGACTAGAAATGGCCAATCGTTTGATTGACAGGCGTTAACTCCACCTACATAATTTCTGCTGTCATCATATCCGAATTTGTGTTTTAACTTTTTGGACAATGGGGCAAAATGAGTGAGAGGGTAAATTTTCATTCCTACTCGTATTTTGGGCATGCATTAAATCAAATTGGATATATGACATAATATTATAATACAATTATGATAAATCTATAGGTGTACACCAATGCCTATTGGGGAAATAAAAAATATTTTTATTGATATTATTAAGACAGAAGACCTGACCGTCTGTATTAGTCATCACACGGTCTCCAGGAATTGTATAATTTGCCATTATCTGTGTTTAGTTTATAAGAACTTTGTGTTTAAGGCTATATAAATTCGTTTTTATTCTGGCCCCGAGTGTCGCCTTATTTTAACCAAAATATTGTCCTTTATAAAACTTTTGTTGTTTTAACGTCTCGTGCAAAGTTTTGTGTTTCTGGATCAAAGATACCTCTCATAAACTGTGAACGGAAGTTGAGTAAATTCTTAACTTGAGTCTATGAGAATGCTTTTGTGATCTCGGGGCCATGATTATGAAATTAATCCGAATTCAAATATTATTTTTTATTTTTGTTAGATGGCCTCCACACTGACCTGACCTATAAGTGTACTCTGATATTAAATCGATACAGTTCAAGTGCATGACACGACAAAGAAAAAAAGCTTCATCAATCGTCGATACCTGTATCAATATACACCACGTCAATATTTATCTTACTCCCCGTGGGAAATTTATAAAGAGGAGCTGCACCGAGCACGATAAAGATTTAAGAGTTCCGATGAAATGTTGAGGCTACTGTATAAAATCACTTACCCCGGATTCACCGGATTCAATCTGAGTAATTTTTCCTGGTGTTTTATAGTCTGGTTTTACCCCTACCAGTTTGACTAACTGTGCGCACATCAATGAAGACTGGACAAATGAAATTTTGATAAGGGAAAACGCTGCTTTCAGAGCAAAGTCCCCCCCCCCCCCCTAAGCAAACTGAATGGTACATGTCCGTCTCCATTGACAAAAACGGATAATGTGTTGATTTGGGATGAATCCTTTATCAATAACAAAACGCCTGATTGGAATGAGTCATTTAACATAGCAAAACGCCTAACAATGTACTGATATAGGATGAAGCATTTATCCATAACCAAACCTCTAATACTGTACTGCTTGGAATAAAACATACTAATACATCCATAGCAAAACAACTAACAATTAAATTATCTAGACCAAATCGCTTAATAATGTACTGATTTGACATGAAGCATTTATTCATAACTATAAACATTTTTTATGTACAGATTTAGTAGGATAAAGCATTTATCCATAACAAAGCTTGTTATTATATACTGATTTGTATTCCTTGTATTTCCTGTTATACATAGTGGAGCACGTTTCCTTTAAATAACGCAAATCTATATTTATCACAAGTTTATGTCAATTAAACTGTATCCTCAAATTGGCGCCTGTGCCGGAAGTGATGACATACGGTATAAAAGGTCATTGTTGTAAATACCGCAATGCCAATAATACTTGATAACTGAAAAGACAATTTAAAAAAAATAACATTTTGATGACACTATCTTTAAACAAAAATAACTTTATACCGAGCCAGAATTTCATCATTAAAGAAAAATAACATTCTGATGACACTATCTTTAAACAAAAATAACTTTATACCGAGCCAGAATTTCATCATCATCGTCATAAAATATTGATTTTAAAAAAGCAAATATTTTACCTTCATCCAAATATGATATCTGGTCCATAGGTCCATAAATTGTATTCTGAATAAAGCTATTGTACAGGGTAAGTAGGCTTCTGTCTTTCTTGATTCTTTACACCTGTTCATATAAAATGTTTAGACAAAATGAAATGAAATTGGATTTACCGTCCTACTTTTCAGAAGACGGAAATATGCCATAAAGTGTGCCAAGAGGACAATTTTGTGTCACGTGTGGCAGAATCAGAATAGCAAACCTTTAGTGCCACGTGTGACAGAGGGAGAGAAAGAGAAATGTGGTTTAACGTCCACTCGACACAAACTAGGTAATTTCGAGACAAACATATGATTTAATCTTATTTCAATAATTCGCTTGCGCGTAGGTGTCTTTAGCAGTGGGAGGAAATCGGAGGTCCCTGAGAAAACCCACGAGGTTGGACAGGCCACACTACTCCTTGTCACGTACAACCGGGGATTCAAAACCACGTCAGTTGACTCAATGACAGGCTAATCCATTCAGTCACCCAGCCCCCAACGTGTGACAGAATCTGACCATATTATCTCTAACGTCATGTGTGGCAACATCTGACTATCAAAAGTTTAGTGTCATGCGTGGCAGAATCCGACTATCATATCTTTAGCGTCATGTGTGGCAGAATCAGACAATTACGCCTTTGCTTAGATAATAGCTGAGGGCAATATTATATCGACCATTACTGATTATTAATCATGCATTATGCAAGAGCTAAATCTGCCTATTGCATGTCTTTCGTCAGGCCTGAAATGTTTTCTAAAGTATTAATTAGACATTAATTACCAGATCCAGGCCTTAATCTACTCTTGATGGCATCAGATATCTCCGATATTAAATAGATTAAAGCGGTTCAGCGATACATTAATCAAAGATGGAGGACTGAGACTTGGCTTCGATCAACCATTACGGTGGTTGAATTTATTGCACACGTCTGTCAAACCTTCAAAGGCTAATATCTTCGCTTGCAATAGAGTAATTTGAATGACATTTTCAAATTATTCATTTTACATTATCTATTTTCGAACTATTATAGCAAGAATGGCTAGTTCTTTATCTAAATCTTACATAACGTATCTTTAAATGCAACAAATCTTTATATAAAGCAATATAATCTTAGTTTTAAAAGGTTCTATTATATTCCAATAAAGAACTAGGTGAGCGTTTAACATTAAACTTTTTACAATATAATACTAATAACATAGCACAATAACATATATCCGTTTAATTTAGTGCTTTCCTGGTAGATCCTTTCTAAAAAAAACTCTTTATGAATTCAAAAGAAATGTTCACAAAAGAGTTGAAAACTAATCACCGTAATAGAAGATATATCTAATAGATCTAAGCATTATTTTTATTACTGTAAAAACGATTATGTAAAGCTTAGATAAAGGTCTGGTCGTTCTTGCTATAATTTTTCAAAAGGAGATAATAAAAAAGTATGTATTGGAATATTATTTTATTCCGAGCGAAGTTATAAATGTTGGAATTATTGACAAATAACTTAATTTGCATTATGCAAGAGCTAAATCTGCCAATTACAAGTCTTTCTTTTGGCCTGAAACGTTATCTAAATTATCAATTAATTAGCTTATAGATCACAATAAACTCTCGATGTTGGCTGGATTAGATTCCTATAGGCTGCTTAACGGCCATTAATATTTAAATTTAAAACGTGGATAATCGAGACTATGCTCTTTATATTAATGATTTTAGTAATGATGACGGAGGCTTGGCGGAAATTTCACCTGCTTCGTTCTCGGCTCACAGTGGATCAATTTGACTGAAATTTTCAGCAAATTACATTTACACTATCAACTTTTTAACTATTATAGTGAAAACTGCCAACTCTTTATCTTATCTCCCATAATGTATATTTTCCATAAATGAGGCGAAATTAGTTCCCATTGGTGAACCAATTGTTTGTTATATTAGGCTTATCTGATCTCCAACCACAAATATGGCTTTGTCAAAATGTATTAGCCTGGGTTTTGGAATGTATCTTTGTGAAAAACCACAGTGTCGACATTCTGATGTTTTATAATCTATGTAAATGGCCATCAAGTTCCTGCCTTTTCCGAATGCCCCATGGAAATCTTTGTTCACAAACCAATCCAAATTATCTTTGAGATCTGAATGCTGAAGCATGGTATATAAAGTAGAAAAGTCTAACGTTCCTATTGATTTAGCATTAAGTTTTTGATTAATTTTATCAAAATGTCCATGATAGGTTTGTTTTATGTGAATAATGAAAAAAACTATTAATGCAAGTGTAACTGCGAAGTGTTCGGCACCAAATGACATCCGACAGACTAATGAGTTGATTAGGCTATCCATGAGGTTTGGGTATAAACCCTGAAATCTAAAGCGCAAACATTGACGCATTACACCACCCTGTCACCCATCCTCTTCAATCTAAAATGTACGTATCAGATCTCCCACCACCCTGTGAACACAATATAATTACCGTGAGTATAAATGTGTTAATAAAGTTATATTATCAGTTCTGTGCTGTGAACCAACTCTAGCTAACGTCCAAGTATTCTCAGGTACAACCACACCTTCTTCTACCATCATAGCTATATTGAATAATGCCTGAAAAATAATTAACCATATAGACCAAGATGTTACGTCCCTCGGAATAGTTCGCTGGGGAAGGGGGGGGGCAGAGGGGTCGACACATTTCAAAATGTTTGTTTTATTTTGAAATGTGTCTCATTTATATCTAACAGTTTATTTCATCTGGGTTAGCATATTTAAAATGTATTCTTTTCACACACTTTTCAGTGCCATGCCCGTACCATGCGTCTTGAAAGCATACATTCAAGAAATAGATCTAGCTCGGGCATCACCAAACTTGTAAACATCACTGGCAGTAAGCATTATTCATGTAAATTTATCTCCCCATAACTTACATGTGGATCACCTTTATTAGCTGCTAAACCATAATATTTAGCTGCTTTCTCTATATTTCTATCAGCTTGACAACCATACCAATGGTAATCCCCCATCTTGATTAAGGCTTCAATACAAAATAAAAATTTAAAATCAATCACAGCAATGTTCTGAATATTCGCTCCAACATTGTGCAACAGTTTAAAATGAAGTATGGTCGAGCTGATCTCCTATAATAGACCATATTGTTTGTTCGGCCAAAAAAGATTCTGTTCGTGAGATATGCGGGATAGAATGCTTTCGGGATCCGGGCCTTGTTTCTCAAAATCTCAAATAAAGGCAAAATCCAAACAGCACTTAAAGCGGGAATTTCATATTTTCTAAGAAAGCCAAAACATAATTATTTCTATGTCATTTGCTCAAAAGGTTGTCAAGTCACTATTATACGATCATGGGCATTCTTTCACAGGCATAAAAATCAGTGACACAGGAAATATTAACACAATTACCTTCCTTATTTTCCATTCACTCCCCGCCCCAATGGAATGGATATTTTCAAACATTTGAAGTTGAAAATGATATTTTTGCCAATTTTTGGCAATAGTGAATAGGATTAATAGTATTATTCTTTAACAAGGCAGGATTGTTTATAGATACTATCTATTTAAAAATACAATTGCAACTTTAAATCAATCTATTATTATCAAATCAAAGTACTAAAATTCGGATTTGTTCTTAGTTAAAATTTCGTGAAACAAGCCCCTGGGCAGGATTTTGAATCAAAGCCTTATCACTATAAATTTCTTGGCGGTTGTAAATTGCACACCCCACCAAACTATGAACAACCCTAGCCTATGTTGGTAGTAGCCTAAAGTGAGTTAGATAGTGATAAGATGTTAAACCTTGCTTCCTCAGTAGCCTTCTTGTAAATACTTACAGTATGAGCTGACAAACTGTATTTCTCGTTGTATCGTCATATTGTAGTTTCTCCATTGACATTCTTTCTCTATTAAATGAACCATTCCTTCCTTTAATATAAATAAGCATATTATAATCAGTGTAACCATCGCCACCACAGTCCTAATCAGTATAATTATATGAATTGAACAACAGATATGAAATGAAATGGTCCTTCTGTTTTGGGGGGTTGGTATGGCCTAGTGGTCTAGAGTCCCACGCTTCGACCTCAAGCTGGCCGGTCACCTCTGGCTTGCGGCTGTGGTTTCCAGCCCTGGTGTGAGCGTATGTGGCATGGAGATTGGGGCGCCTTCTCAACCTCGTGGGTTTCCTCCGGGCACTCCGGTTTCCTCCCACTGCTAAAGACCCCTACGCGCAAGCGAATTATTGAAATAAAATTAAACCATATGTTAGTCCCGAAATGACATTGTTTGTGTTGAGTGGACGTTAAACCCCATTTCTCTCTCTCGCCTTCTGTTTTGCTCCTATACTGGGCTAATGAAGACGGGCATACGCCATACAGTGTGCTATGAGGGAAATTGTTCCTAGGTAGTCAGTGGCACCACGGCCTACTCCTATATCGAATTCCAACTGCCAAGTAATCTTTTACGTGCACGCCAATGTATATACACGCCAATGGCTAGACAGCTATCCTTATCAGGCCATCCATCCCGCACCACTGATAAGGGGAAAGCACGTCGGAAAAGGAATTGAACAACAGGTAAGTATATTTATAGAAATTGAACGATAATAAAGTATGTTTTGAGGATGACTGTGCAATAAAGTGGATAAGTGCCGTTGTTTTGTTTTTGTTTTTTTTAAATATATTTCTTTTTAGCAGTTTGTCTTAACAACTTGTTCATTTTTATAATTTTTATTATAGTGTATGTCTGATCTAAAAATATGCAAAAATACACTTCTTGGCAGATTTCCTCAATTGAAAAACAGTAAATGCTAGGTTAGTAAATTATGATATATAGTATGTCCATACTATTTGATGTTGGCTCCAACGATATTTCCCCCAAGTCAAGAGTTTTGTACAAGAACTAAACATTTAATGTTACCTTGTTTTCTTCACATAAATAGGCGAGGTTAAAGCTTGCTACTTCAGTACCAGTATCCGCCGCCATCATGTAATAGAACAATGCCTGTGGCCTGTAAATAGAATTAGTCTTTGGCAAGCCAGCTTATTTACAATACAATGTTTTTATTATGTTCTTAAACTATAAATTAAAGAAGTTTAGTTTCTATCAAAGGCTTATTTAGTTTCACTTCCTTTCCTACATAATAACAGATTACTGATGTACAGCACTCATAGAACAATTTATAACTTATAAAAAGAAGCAAACAAAATGAAATAGGTTAAGATTCCTGGGGCCTGTTTCACTAAGATAAAATTCAAATTTTAGTCATTAGATTGGATAATATTAGACTGATTTTAGTTCTTAGCCAAATAGCCAATCAAAATTGAAGTATCTACTAAAATTTGGATTTTATCTTAGTTAAAATTTCGTGAAACAGGACCCAGGTTGTGAGTTCACGTTCATATTCAACACTCTCCAGCTAAACAATAATTCGTACTTACATGTTCATTTGTCTATAAAAATGTAGTGCTTTATGTAGTATATGTCCAAGACCTGGATTCTTTTCAGCAATATGTCTGGCCCACCTTAGATGTTTAAATAAAAATATCAAAAAGGCTTATACATTTTTCATTTTGCTTAATGCTAACTCCTATGCCAGGTCCCCACTGTCGTGCGAGGTGTTATGCCCCCGTCAGACCGGGATGGTGACCTTACTGCGCTGTTAACCGAACGGCGCCAGAAAATGCACAAGGTCGCCGGCAAGCGTGAACACAACGCGGAACAATGTCCCAAAATTACAAAATTAAAAAACGTCGCGTTCTTACTGCGACCTGTGTGATTATACCGCGTTCTCACGGCGGGTTCGTCCCGATCTCTCCGCGTTTATGGCGTTTCTATTTAGATCTATAAGCTTGACAACAGCGGCCATCGCAAACCCGCGGCGCTCTAACCCACACGTCTTCCAACACGTGCTCACGACAACTATATACGCTGGTTAGATTTTTTTTTCGAAATTTCAAGATGACCTTTGAATCGCACGTTTTCAAAGAAAGTTGTACATAGGCTAGTAATGCAAGCTTGGTAACCGCGCCATGGTCGTACAAAGAACTCCATAAACGTAGTGGGAACCTAATAACATCGCCATAGGCGTAGTGCAATAATGACAGTGGGAACCTAGCATGAAAGTTGGTTTGTAAAATTGTTCCGTGTTGATTATAAGTAAAGTCGAAAGGAACTGTGGGTTGCTTAAATCACATGGCTACTTTTATGTGGGAGTCGTGGTGGCTCAGTGGGAAAGGCACTGGGTCGCTAACCAGAAGGTCTTGTATCACACCTGGAATTGGCAGAGAAAGTTCCTCGTAATTGTTTGGCGTGTTTCAGTGATGCACAGGTCTGCAAGGAAAGGTGTGTAGTTGTTCAAATGGTACGAAAATCAAAGGTCCCGTGTACACATTGAGAGGCACGTAGTGAAACATTGACAGATGGAATTTTAAAAAAAAAGTAGGCGGTAGCCTCTATGCATGGGCAAAATTCCCCTCGTAGAAGGTTGCATATCGTATATCCCCTTCATTCCTTATCTGGTGTTTATAAGACCGATTAAACATAAATTTTCATTTTGTTAATAAACTTTAAGAAGCACTTTCATGTTTTGAAGATTGAATGGTTTGTTTTAGTGATAGAGGTATCGTTGAACTATTAATAAAAGACATGACAATCCTGTCTGAAGTCTAGTATACTTACTCGGTAGCAATATTTACGTTCCTTTTGTTTATAGCTGTACCCTTCATACTAATTAAAGCATATTGAACACCAGCATCAATATGACCCCTTTTAGCTGCTCCAATAAAAAATATTTTAGCCAAGTCCTGGAATAAAAATAAAACTGCCTTCTTTAGAATTTGCTCGATTCAATTCGGGTGGCGTTATTAATTGTGGAAAGTTTCTTAATATAGATTATATCTTAGGAAGTTGATTTTTGTTTCATTAAGCTAACAGGCTGTGTGAATGTTTGGCAACTTTGTCAGACTGTTCAAAATGTATGTGAAGGTATATAAACATTAATTCTTCAAAACGTATTTATATCTGAAGATATCTTTAGACTCAAATTCTAAATGGGCAATCACTAAATGAACTATGTTAAATATTTCAGACCACAACCACTGAGTTTGCCGATTATGTCATCAACCGTATTTTCACACGATGACAATAAATGTATCGCTCTTCATTCATTAGTGTACTTATTACAAATGGCGGCTACCGTCTAAATATCTTCCCTTTATTAAATTAATCTTGGCTCAGAATTTCTTTGCTATACTTACCATGTCCACAGGTTTATTTGGTATTAATCCGTGCATAAGCATTATACCTAAATAGTAACCACCATCCATACTACCTCGCTTATGAGCCTGGTCAAATAATGTCGCTGCTTTTGTATAATTTCTTTCTCTCATTGCAATCCAACCCAATGCGCTCATCGCATTAGGATTTAGCTACAAAAGTAACACAGGTGAGATTTAAGTAGGACACACACTTTACGGCACAATACACACAATCTTATCATTTTATTAGAATGAATGAAAGAATGTTATTTTATTTTACCTTCTCGGCGGCTTGTTCCATCATTTTCTTTCCTTCTGTTTCATTCTTATTGGAACCAGATCCCTTCAAACATAAATACAAAAATTGTTAGTCGGAATCCAGAAAGTAATATCTAGCTTAATAAAGAAGTCCCCTTCTTATTAGTTTGTAAGCCAACACCCACTAACCGAAATGCAAATTCCGCCGTTCACATCTAAGAATAGACAGATGTATTAGGATGTAAATAAAAATGAGGTGTGGCCCATAGACAGAGCCCTTAGGAACTCCAAAAGTAATATTTTTTGCGGACAAGTTTCACCTAAATTAGACGGAACGGGATTCTGAGTAGATCCACTAATTCCCAAAGTCGATTCAAGTCACTCAAATAGTGATCTATGGCCTCAAATGTTGTGCTTAGCTCCAGTTCATGTTGCTGATCTTTCCCTCTTGTCAGTGATGCAGGACGCCCAGGATAACGGTCTAGTCGTTCGAATGGGACGAAAACCCGAGGTCCCGTGTACACATAGGCATGCACATAAAAGATCCCTTGACAACTGGAATTCGATATAACAGTAGGCCGTAGTGCCGTTGTCCGGGCAAAACTTCCCTCATAACAGATCAGTAGGACGTTAAACCCCATTTCATTTCATGCTGCTGATCAGCTGTTTGGTAACTGTAGCGAAACAGAACGTTTCCAAACAAATGTGGTGGTAATTTGATTACTTTAAGTAATTTAAGAATAAATCGCATTTCTGAGAAATTTAATCTTTATCTAAAAAAAAAATAATAAATCTCTCTTTCTATAAACATGACTACACTTTGAATATTTCACAGGGTTTCTTCGCCTGAGGTTGGTGATTATAGATTTGAGATTTTTTTGCTTTGATAATAATGATAAAAAGTTAACACCATAATGCGATTAAAGTAGCTCCATTACCTTATATAGCAATATACCATAATCATACATATCATTTGGGTTTTTTGTGGCAGCACTTTCACGGAAGTAACTCATAGCAGCATCTAGGTTCCTTTTTAGACCTTGTGATCCCCAGAATAAAGATCGGGCAACATGGCGCTAAAATAATATAAATACAATATTTGAGTATACCCAAAGTAAAAAAAGGTTACTCTAGTCCACTCCCCACCCCACCCCTACCCACCCGTATTTTTGACAATTGAAAAAGAATACACAAAGAGTTTATTCTGTTTTGAAATTTTAGTCATGATGATTCTGTATTCATGATTCTGGGTCACAGTACGACATACTTTCCACTTTTCCTTTGACTTAATCTAGCCCAGTCGATCGGATTGAGAGAGAGAGAGAGAGGGAGAGAGAGATGTCTTTAGCAGTGGGAGGAGACCAGAGAATCTGGAAAAACCCACAAGGTTGGAAAGGTGACCATAAACCTTTCCACGTGCAATGTGACCGCTTACAAGGAGATGTCGCTGAATAGGAGTGGCTGCTCATACGGATTCTACTGTACTTTGCAGAAGGTCATGTTACAGAAACCGTAAGACTTTGTACAGTTGCTGTAAGAACAAAGAGCTTGATTAATAAAGACTAACCTGCGCTGAAAGTACTCCCGACTGGGCTTGGTGTTTTAACCAGAGAAATACATCCCCTTCTTCATCTGTCTGTTTCTGTAGCGTGGCTTCATCCGTTAATCTGACAAACTCCGTCAACACCTAAATAATTGATAAATTCTAATTAGATCGGTAATGATAATAATGTGCGTCTGCACAAAGAGCCATAAGATCATATTTATATCTACACAGTGAGAAGAAAGTTGAATTCTCAAATCAAAGCATCCCTGACATAATTGACTCTTCAACTATGATTTGACAGTAGCCGAAGTTTCATAGTGTCGGATACTCCGAGGTATCTCATCCCACAATCTAGGAGCAATTATATCAGACTTTTGTCACCAAAATGTCATCAAGAGAAGGAAATAATAGCTGAACCAATCGTTCATAGGACAGTAGTAGTACCTTTTTATACGAAACTAAACCTACAGTTGTATTATTTCTAGCCCATTACACTAATTGTTACTGATAAATAAAATATGCAACAACGTCATCATTTTTCGAGGATATCAGTGTAACCGACTAATCTAACATGTGCGCTTTAGAGCATAATGTCTGTCATCGAGTCAAGTGGCATGCCTTAGCTTCTTCGTTTGTACGTTACAAGGAATTGGGTCACCTGTGCAAACTTGCACAAGACAAGGCGCTGGGTCACCTCTCCAACCTAGTGGGGTTTTTTTTTCGGTTTCCCCCCACTGGTCTTAAGCTCTATATTTAATCTTTATTCTGACGCGTTGAGGCTTTATCGACTATAAATAAAGATTACTTGACTTGAATGGGAAAATAAATACACCTACATTTGTACTTTTATGTTCTTCAATATCATCTCTCGTTTTATCAGCAACAAATTTATAATACACTGGAACAAAGATGACAAAATAATATATTATAATCAATATTGAATTCATGTATATAACATACTTTATGCTGGGTTCCCACTGGCATGCGATGCGTTACGATACGTTTGTCCTTATTGAGTCCATGATCGGATACTTGCAGATACGTTCGGATACGTTTCAATGCGATCAACATGATTGCTGCGACTGACATAATATGATAAGACCTGATAGGATTACTACCACGATAAAGACCACAATTTGAATCGCAGTGCGAATCGTAAAAGTGGGAACCTAGCATTAGTAAACCTTTAAAATTTATGGGTAAATCCATTTTAGCAAATATGAGAAGGACGCGAGGTGTAGGAACTCTAATACATCCGATTTAGATCATAAGTTACGTTACTGGGGCAAATGTTGGGATTTCGGTGCAAGAGCTTTACCCTTGTGTATAATCAACGACGAAATCATGTTAGCAACACATCATCAACGGAAATCAGATGATAGTAAAACACGTCCATGTATAACTTAGCATCGATGATCACATGATAGAAACTCTCGCACATGTATATCTTAGCATCGATGATCAGATGATAGTAAAACACGTACATGTACAAGTAACGGTGAACAGATGATAGTAACTCGCGTACATGTATAAGTAACGGTGAACAGATGATAGTAACTCGCGTACATGTATAAGTTACGGTGAACAGATGATAGTAACTCGCGTATATGTATATTATACCTTTGCATCGATGATCATGATAGTAACACACGTAAGCAACGGTGATCAGATGATAGTAACGAATTTCCATGTATATGAAACGGTGAATTCGAGTTAGCAAACCTCGTTTTATCGGTTGTGAACAGATGATATCATCTTACAAATATTTAACGGTGAACTCATGTTAGCCACTGTGATTAGATTATAGCAACTTTCAAATATTTAACTCGTGCTAGCCACCCCTGCCTCATCAACTACAATTAAACAAATGACTTACTATATGCCTGTGCCTTGTCAAATGGAACTCCGTCAATACCAAACATATGTTTATGTGCCAGAGCCAGTGATGCTAGAATGTTACCTTCCATAGATGCCATCATTAGATACGCCTGTCCCTAAACAACACAAATTTTGCTTAAGTTTAACTTTGCGAGTTTGTTCAGCATATTTATTATGAATCATGGTCGAATCATAGGAGCGCGAGGAACAGAAATGGGGTATAACTTTATGGTTCAATTTCATTTCAATTATTCGCTTGCGCGTAGGGGTCTTTAGTGGGCGTGGGGGTCTTTAGCTTGGGTCGGAGAAAACACACAATGTTGGACAGGCGATCCTATTCTTAGCTTTTGATTTTGCTGCTCACATTTTTATTGGACAATGAAATGGTCCTCAAGAACTACTTATATTGTTTGTCTTCTTGTGGTGACGTTCTTCGAAAAAGCTTAGATCAATTCAAGTAAGATCGGCATGACACTTGACATGCTGGTTCTTTGGAAATATGGCAGACTAGCAAGATGGTGACGATCGCATGTGTACTTGTTGAAACAGAACCAAATGATCGCGACCCTAAAGGAGCTAGGTCTCTAACTCAATATTTTCCAATATTCGAAATTAAAAAAAAACAAATATTGATCAATTTCAATTAATATTGATGTTGTTTCCCTGTGGCGAACTACTGGCTCCTAATATCCAATATCTATACTCAGTTCAAGGTTCGAAGGAATAGAGCCATAAGCCCTTTAAGGGTGTCGCATTACTAGTCGTCGATTTAACGCGACAAGTACATAAATATTATTAAATATTACAGAATGGATGCAAGTCTTCTGTATGTTTTTATAGATATAAGTAAACGTCATACTTGTATTTCATCAGCTTTTACATAAACACCATTATTTAATATAACGGCTAACATAAACATGGCGTCTGTGTTACCCAAACATGACGACTGTTTTAAAAGTGGTACAACTCTAGGTATCTTTGTTAAACCAACTTCCTTGAAACAAAAACATACAAGTTTTCAGGATTCAATAGAATAAATATAGAATAATACAATTAATGTTGTGAAGCTAAAAGCTATTGAAGACTATGTTTTGTCTAGAAATATTAACAAATTGCTATCTCATGTTTTAACGTATTTAGTATCTTGTTTTCCGTAACAGTGTTGTCGTATACAACAATACACTCAATGTCCTTGAAGCTCAAAGCTTTTGAAGACTATGCTTTGTCAAAAAAATATTAATTAATTGCTGTCCCGAGATGTTTCAAAGAGTTAAGTATTTTGTTTGTACGTTTTAATATTACATTAGGAGCTTTGTTTCCCACAGAAACCCTATCAAAATGTGCCATCTCGATTCCTCATTAGTGTTTTTCACCTAGACATCCCGTTAGCATTCGTCACCTGTTGCAATTGTACATGGTCACTTGAAACTATTAATTGAAATGGGGTTTAACGTCCCTACTATTCGGCGCCGATTGGGCTAATGAAGACGGACATACGCCATACAGAGTGTTATAAGGGGAATTTTGTCCCTCCGTCCGCACGCCAGAATAGCCAGATAAACTTTCAGGCTAGCGAGTCAGTGTCTTACACTCTTGGCCACCTTGGCACCAACTTCGAAACCCCGTCAAAACCATCATTATTTTGAATAATTGGCTTAGGGATTGTAACTCCGTCTATAAACCAGAATTTAGGATATAAGCAGGAGATTATACATACACGTCATGCTATATATTATATAACTAGTGACAATAACGTGCTCCCAGACTTCTTCAAATTGTTATTTCAAACCTATATGACTTTACTTACAATCAAACTTGTAGCGTTATTATACAGTTGGTCTGCTACTTCGGTCATATTTTTATGTGAAACTGTTTTTCCTTTTAAAACTGATTTTTTAATAAAGGAATTGACTATTCTGTAGTATCTAGGTCTGGGACTTCTTTCAACAGAACACTGTTTTACAAGGGGTGATTTATGAATAGATTTCAATAATTCGTTAAAATAACTCTGACACACGTCTGTAAATAAAGCAATGTGAAAGAATGAATTCTTAACAAATAATCGATAAATCAAACACTAAATAATCGATAAATCAAACACTAAATAATCGATAAATTAAATAATAAATATTCCTTAATTCAAATAAATAATCATTCAATCAAATAATAAATATTTCTTAAATCAAATAATAAATATTTCTTAAATCAAATCAAATATCAAACCGAATGCCCAGGACAATTTAACAACATGTCGGTGTCTTTATTTAAAGTCCATTACCAAAATGTCACAGTTAAAGAATGTTGGAGTGGGTTGCTTTTACATATTCTGTATCCTTTAACTTAGATCTTACATTAAATGAAATGGGGTTTAGCGTCCTACTTTTCTGCACCAAGACAGCTAGCTCTTCGCTAAATTCCAACTGTCGAAGATTGATCTACCATCTTCATTAGCCCCGTCGGAGCAGAACAGTAGGGAGAGAGAGAGAAATGGGGTTTAACGTCCACTCAACACAAACTAGGTCATTTCGGGACTAACATATGATTTAATTTCATTTCAATAATTCGCTTGTGCGTAGGGGTCTCTAGCAGTGGGAGGAAACCACATACGCTCACACCGGGGCTCGAAACCACAGCCGCAAGCCAGAGGTGACCGGCCAGCTAGAGGTCGAAGCGCGGCCCTCTAGACCACTAGGCCATCCCAACCCCCCAGAACAGTAGGACGCTAAACCCCATTTCATTTCATTTCATTTTACGAGTATGCCAATGTGTTACGTGGAACATCGGATGACAAAGATTTGAAGGGATTGAAATACCATTTGATTATTTAATACGATAATAAACAATATATGCCACCTGTCGTCAAAACTTCAAAAAGGGATAACTTCGATCAGAATATACCATCTATGCCACAATTTATCAAAACTGCGAAAAGGGATAACTTCACTCAGAATAAAGTAATTTGAAAGAAATTTTCAGTATAACAATTCTGATTTATATACTTTGGAATAATTCACACTACCAAACGTGGTAATTGGTATATCGGATATCTGGGGTTTCCTCTCACAGATAAGACCGCTACGCGAAGGCGAATTATTTAAATAAAATATTGATCCATATTATTGTGCCGAAATGACATAATTTGTGTTTAGTGGAAGTTAAACTGCATTTCTCTCTCTCTCTCTCTCTCTCTCTCTCTGTCTCTCTCTCTCTGTCTGTCTGTCTGTCTCCCTCTCTGTCTCTCTCTCACTCTTGTACAATTACCTTTTGAAGATACTGATTTAGTTAATCTTTTATAAACGTCTACTCTTTTATCAATCCAATTGATGAATTTAGCACACTTTTCTTCTCGATGAGTTAAACCTAGTTCAAACATAGGATGATAAGGACTGGGGTATGGTATCTGTGAAATAGAAATATACAGTCAACTACAGTTTCAATATTCAAGGATGCTTCGTACTACTGGGACACTTTGACAGTTGTTAACATGGCTGGTTTTAATCCAGTTGGGTCAATGCTCCAGACGTTGGCTGTGAACCCGAAGGCCCACCAAAATGTTCCCAATTTGGACCTTTAACGCCGAAGGCCAGTCCGATACGGTCAAACAAGTCATCAAAAATAAAGTTTACTCAGAAGAAATTTCAAGTCATTAAATTCCTTTATATTAGGATATGGTGACACCCAGATAAATACGTTGCCTTAAAGCCGATTCCAGTTAAAGTTTCCATTCTGTCTTTTTAGTATTCTTTCTTGTCCTCGTTTACACTTAAAGATACATTCCCACGATGCATATTTATCGGGTAGCCATTTCCTATAAAAGTATGCCAATGTAGTTATATTATATGGAATGTCGAGACACCAAATCTTACTGGAAAAATGTTGGATTCCATGACAAACAGGCAAAAGCAAAAACGACAGCCTATCAACTCATGCGACATACTGGCTAAAAGGATGTGAGAACGTGGATGGGATTGAACGTAGAATCTTCTGGCAGAGGATAATACAAGAATTTACTTCGGCTTTGATAGTTATGTAAATAGACAGTGACTAACAAATAATACGAGTCAGAAACGGATTTCCCCTTACTGAGCTTCCTAATTTTTATAAAAATAGATTGAGGTATTTTCCCATTTAATATATCATTTAATATATCATGAAGCAAAATTTTGATGGATCAATGAGGTTTTTTTGTTTCTTTTTAAAGAATATTTTTATTCATGATTATCTGAATGGGATTTGATAACAAGCTATATAAAGCCTTCCCCTCTCCTTAGATCAATTAGTTTGAATGTATTTTAGCCAAAATATATCAAGAAATCACATCGTTTGTACACCCGAAGCCATACTTAACACCCGCTTCCACGGTTGTGATATCGCAGATGTTTTTGATCATGAAACGTTGTTTGTTTTTCAATTAAAATCCTGGTATTGTTTCGTCAGCTTGCAGGTCCGTAGCTAGCCCAAAATTGTTTGGGGGGCAAACGCTTTCGGGGGCGCCGATGGGGCTTCTGGGGGCGCCGATGTACCTACACTGCGGAAGGCTTTATAGAGTGCTCTCCATAGGCATTGTGGCGTTCGGGTTAGCCTAGTGGGAAAATTTGACGACCTCAAACGCGTTTTCTTGTTATTCCAGTCCCTGAGACAGTAGGTGGTCTGATATAGCCGAAATTAGATGTCCGAGTCGAATTCACATCAATCGTTTGTATTCCACGTCCCTGGAATGAGGCACCCCACAAATCATGCCGTTTTTGAAGCCCCATTGAACAAGTTGTGGGCGCCCACCAAATCTAATTTAGCATTATGTACTATTTGCGGCCTAACATTTAAGGCGCCCCAGCATTCATGTCATTATGGGCCCCTCTCCGGGATAAGGCACCCCACAGATCAAGTCGTTTTGGGCGCACAGTACATTCGTGGGCGCCTAACTAATCTCAGTAGCATGGGCGCCCCTCCTGGATGGGGCACCCCACAAATCACATCGTTTGAATTTTGAAGATTATCAAGCCGTTCTGGGCGCCCAATTCATTCATGGGCGCCTAACCAATCTCACAAGCATTATATTATGGGTTCCCATGATCTCGGCATTATGCGCGTCCCTCTGGGGTGAGGCACCCCACAAAACATGCCGTTTGAATTTAGAAAATTATCATCACGCCGTTTTGGGCGCCCACCAGATTGATCTAGTCGTGAGCGCCCAACCAATCTGATTCGGTATTATGCATTATGTGCGGCCCAACATTATAAGGCGCCCAACAATCATGTCATTATGGGCGCCGCTCCGGGATAAGGCACCCCACAGATCAAGCAATTTGGGCGCCCCTTACTCTTAGGTGGTTTTAACCACCAGTTGCAGGGAAACGCTTCGCGTGCCCGTTCCAAATTCTATGCATATCAGAGTTAATGCCTGTAGGTTCTTGTCGACCCTGTACGAATTGTTCGTCCCTGGGACGATGGTCCTTATTAAATAAACTTTGTGACCTACCTCAGTAGGCAACATATATTTTCTTCTATAATATGTAGTTTCACCAATATAACCTAATATGGTAGGCATACTATTTTCATTACCACCAAACACAAAATATCCTGTTGTATCGTCCATAAATAACTCTTTATCATATCTGAAAACATACATCATAAATGTTTGATCGCTTATACCCCAATTAACAAATTCTTCCAAATGCTCTGCTGTGGAGATTGGGTATTATCCCAGTGTGTATATTAAAATCATATCGTAATTTTTATCTGAATTATTTCCAGCAGAATTATAATTATTTAGAATAATTTTTATTGACCCATTTTACTCAGCTTATCATGTTTCAAGACTAGGATAGGATTGTATCATATCTTACGTGTAATACGTCTGAAAAGTCTCGTTCCTATTTTGACCATGGTTTATCGTCAACAGCCACTATAACAAAACAAAAATTCCAAAAATACAATGGATCATTACAATTGTGGGTTTGGGATCGTGTTGAGTATTATTGCGGTACACCTCGTGTGTTCCACTGACGTAATGAAGACATTGGTTTGATATATAAATGAAGGGGGGCAACTCTCTTCAAAAACCAAATAATTCAATTTATGTGAACTGAAAAGTATAAATTGGCTCAGTTGTAAGACATTGGCTAGCTTAATTGGAGAACCCATGTTCGATTTCTGTGTTGACCGCGAAAGTTCATCGGGGTATTCTGGCGTGCCCCCCCCCCCTCTATCCGCCCCTTTGTGGCATGCCAGTGGTGCAGGACAGGCGACCTGGTCACGGACAGCGGTCAGCGTATAGTCGTTCGGATAGGACGAAAATAGGTCCTGTGTTCACATAAAAGAACCCTTGACAGGTGGAATTCGACACAAGAGTAGGCCATAGTTGCGCTGCTCGGGCAAAATTTCCTTCACGGCACACTCCACTGCGTATGTACCCGTCTGCGCTGCAGAACAGTACGGCATTAAACCCCATTTCACTGCCACGCCTTTCATCTGATTTCGTTATCTTAACTGTACTGACATTGGGATATCTTGTAACACATTGCAGATCATGACTCGTACTGGAATGTTACAGCGTTTTGGAAATATTCCCTATTTCTAGAAGTTATGGAGGAATGTATATTGAAACATTAACCAGTTTATTTGTTTACCGAAATAGATATGAGAATGGTACTGATTCAGACGATTTGAATGATAATTTCTTACCGTTTTAAACATGAAGCTAAGGGTTAACCTAAACCATTGATGTCTAGGCAAAATAAAGTGGGGCTTCATGGCTGACGTTGTACCGTCTTTAAACCATACTTCTATCTGGAAGCTTCCTGGAGGAAATCGAACACAAAAGAATGTTAATACAGAAAATAAAACATAACTGTGAATATCACACATAAAGGGGGGGGGGGTCGCATCCGATGCTCTAAGTTACAGGTCACAGTGCTTCCCCCGTCCCCACCCCCACACAAATATCACCGCTCCCCGTCCATTTTACCTGTTTATTGAGGTATAATAGGATGGCATATTTGTTTTATATATTTACTTACTCCCTGATCGGTTTTTACATCATATCCAGCTATTGCTCGCATACCCTCTTAAATCTGCATTTAAATTAAACAAACTTTCAAATTTTGTGACCCATGCAACCCTTTTAGTAATTATATCCCCAGACGAACTCATAGTTTGTGCTATAAAATCGATAGACATACTACTTACCATCGGGTGTAAGTATAATACAGGGTGTTTTTGATCTCTTCCAATCAGAATGCATAACAAGAGAACAGAATCGTCTTCCACCAGGACCTTTATTCGGACAGTACTCTAATATATACACCCACATTGATATAGTAAAACTTCAAAATAAAAGTATTAACTCTTGTATATACACACATTGGTATTTTAAAACTTTTAAAAAACAAACTTCACTCGTGTAGATACATGCATTGATATAGTAAGACTTGAAAATATGAAAAGGACAAAGATAACTGTAACAAAGAAACTGTTTAAAAAGCTAGGTTCAGTACATCATTGGGGGGCTTGAAATACTCAACGAGTGGCCAATGTTGTCACCTGAACATGAGATTGTAATTGTGTTAATTCACAAAAACGGTCGGTCGTTTCTAGAAGCCAGGGTTCATTGGAAGTCGACCAAGGGTTGGGTTGCGACACATGACAACGCCTCGCTCATATCGACCAACATAAACATTTTCAGCGGCGTTTTCAGTATAAGCACATTCTAGGGAAAATTTAGGTCATAACTTACGTTGGGCGATGGAATTTTTGCAGTCTTTCACTCTCCAAAACTGGTGATTTGTACGGCTCAAAACTACGGTATATACCATAGGCTCGACCATTTAAAGCGGTGGGATACGATACCACCTTTACTACTTCTGAAATTGGTTAAATATAATTATGAAATTCGTATGAAGTGAAAGAATGATGTTACTAAATTTTGAGGCCACACCCCAAAACTTACAGTTTGGGTAAAAAATATGGCGATCATGACCAGAGTATCTTATGGTTCTGGAAAAGTGTATGCTGAAGTAGGGTTGGGGGAGGGGGCTGGAGATAGGGGTGCCTTCTCAGCCTCGTGCCTCCCACAAAATAGAATGATATTACTAAATGCTGAGTCCACACCCCGCTCGAACTTAGTAGGATTGGGTAAAAAAAAAGATCACAATGTTATGGTTCTGGAAGAGTGTATGCTTAAGTAGCAGCGGACGTTAAACACTAATAGAAAAAGAGATATATTGGAACCAAAGCATCACTAAGTTTACCTTCTTCTTTGTCACAAGATAGTTTATTGGCATAATCTTGAATCCTGTTCAATATACGCCAATACCATATGGTACAAGCCTTCCATGGTTTTATCATACGTCTTGAATACGGCTCATGAATTCTGACGTCATAAGACGCCTTTGTTGATGCCATAACATACACGTTTTGTTTATTTTTAGATTTTTCAAATTGTGTTTTATTTATGATCCACGCTCTTAATTTAGACGTTAACACTCTGTAATAGACTTTGTTGGATATACTAGGCCTGAATGAAATTGCGTCCGGGATCTTTATTCGAATTTTTTTCTTTTTGTTTAATCCATAGTTTTTTGTGCACTTCCAATATTTGTGTGGTATTTGGACTGTGCTGTTGATTTCATTCAAATTTATGACCACTTCCACGCCCACTACACTGTTTTTCGGACATTTATATTCTAATGTTAATATACTTAAACTGTCTATATAGGTTGGTGGTTTTATAATCTGAATATATTCCTGTTCTAAAGAGCCTTTTTTATCAATAACCACCGAGATTGTTTCTGGGTCCTTAGAGAATACCTTTAAAAAACACAAAAATACTATAATTAATTTAAATTGTTTCAATAGCATTTAGTGATTTGAATAGAAAATAAACAATGAGTGAATGAATTTGGGATTAACGTTAATTTGATTAAAACACAGATCCTATCTCATTTCGGTTTTTTATAATGAAAAGGTTTGTTTTACTTGTCTTTACTACACTGGGAAACGTGAAGAGTTGTTAAATTACCGGCATTTCGGTGAAGTGAGGGATAAGCCAATGAAACATTCTGTTACAACGACTTCTGTTACAGTAAATCACTTGAAACGTCAATGCTGGTTGATTAATGTTTGACGTCATAGGACCGCTGACACGACCTTCCAGTGCAACTTGTAAAATCTTCATGTAGTGTAGGCAATCGAAAGTAGAACAAAAACGAAACGAAATATAGATCTGTATTTTAATCTGATTGGTTTAACGTCATTCTTTTTTGCACCAATCGGGATAATGAAGATGATACGAGAGAATTGTTGGCCGGATATCAATTGAATTCAAACTATCAAAGGTTCTTTTACGTGCACGTCAACGTTTTGTCTTCCCATTCGATTATACTACAGCAGTTAGTCAGTAATACATTTGATGGCAAATCTGTCTGACGTGACAGCTCATGAAATGTGATTGGTTCCGGTGGTACAATTTATCCATGAAGAAATTACTCTCAACCCTTTATTATTCATGCATTTAAGAAGTAGGTGATAATTTTGAAGTAAGTTAGCTACCTGGACTTTTGTCGCCATTGTAAGGGGACTTCTTTTAATAATTGCCAAAATCTAACGAAAATCGAATAATGAATTGTATAATAAATTGTGAATACCTGTGGTAAAAATATAAATACTAAACTATAAACACATAGTACTTCCATACTCAATTTAATCGTGTTCGCCATGTTGTCAAAATTCCATCAATAATATATATTTTAGTCACATGACATCCACCTTTACACCTGGTGCCACAGAAGAAATAGGACGCCTGCGCACGAACCGTGCAATCTGTTGTCAAAATTTATTCTAAGATATTGATTCATTGTTTGAACAAATGTAGGGAATCTTATATACTAAGTAGAATTTTATAAGTTTCTAAGCAGTTTGTTTCCAATTTAAAGATCGGGCTACTTTATGGCTTTTAAGATCAAAACTACTAAACGGGGATAGGCATATATCTGTAAACTTCTTGAACACTTTGAGACTGGTATACTAGTTTGCTCTTATATGGTCATGGCGAGAATAAGTTTGGAGCGGACAATGAAGTTTCTGACTGTTTCCACTGTCAAGGTTTCGTGTTACGTGTGTGTCCACATCGATAGACCTCGGTTTTTGTCCCATCCGTATGACTAGGAAACTCCTAACTGTTTAAGGGGGAGGTGGTCGAATGTTTAGCACATGCCCGCTGTATCGTAAAGTCTGTCATTGAGTCAACTGGTGCGGTTTCGATTCCGCGGTTGTGCGTGACAAGGAGTATGGCCGCCTCTCTAACCTCGTTGGTTTTCTGCGGGGTCCTCTGGTTTCCTCCCACTGCTAAAGACCCCTATGCGCAAGCGAATTATTGAAATAAAATTGAACAATGCATTAGTCCCGAAATGACCTAGTTTGTGTCGAGTCAATGTTAAACCCTATTTTTCTGTCTCCCCGGTTTTTACTACCCAGCCGTTACCCCTAACGCTGAGATTCGATCCCGGAACATTCTAATCTCAGGCACATCTTTAACACAACCCTTAAATTTCTCGGTAGTCACGTGATAATGTTTATCAGTTTACCTTAGTGCGTACCAGAAACATTCGAAGTGGAACCCTATTTGAATATTTACGGACTAGCATCCTTGGACTAATCACCGACCTTTGCGTCACCTGTGTAAACCAGTTTATATTTCAGCAAATAGAAAGGATATAATCATGATTTTTCCAAAATATAATATACGGTTTTTCGATCAAATGGAGAATTGAAGGTGAAATAAACATACAATTTGTACATAATATATGTTAATTTAATAAATAATTTTTTAGATAAAATTTGCCAAGCATAAAAACTGTATTTTAAAATTTCGGTATGCAAGCTGAGGGGAATCGGTGGCGGCGTGACGGACAGGGCCCGCGACAGAGCCCTCGGGGCCTTCGGACTAGCAATTCGGTGAGGGTTGGGGAGGGGGCCTCTCCCTACTTTTGGTTTTAAAAATTGTTAAAGATAGATGCTCTCTTATATTTTCCAAATCTCGGAAGTGGCCTTATGGAATAGATCTCTAACCTCGCTGGTTTTCTGCGGGGTCCTCTGGTTTCCTCCCACTGCTAAAGACCCCTATGCGCAAGCGAATTATTGAAATAAAATTGAACCATGCATTAGTCCCGAAATGACCTAGTTTGTGTCGAGTCAATGTTAAACCCTATTTTTCTGTCTCCCCGGTTTTTACTACCCAGCCGTTACCCCTAACGCTGAGATTCGATCCCGGAACATTCTAATCTCAGGCACATCTTTAACACAACCCTTAAATTTTTCGGTAGTCACGTGATAATGTTTATCAGTTTACCTTAGTGTACCAGAAACATTCGAAGTGGAACCCTATTTGAATATTTACGGACTAGCATCCTTGGACTAATCACCGACCTTTGCGTCACCTGTGTAAACCAGTTTATATTTCAGCAAATAGAAAGGATATAATCATGATTTTTCCAAAATATAATATACGGTTTTTCGATCAAATGGAGAATTGAAGGTGAAATAAACATACAATTTGTACATAATATATGTTAATTTAATAAATAATTTTTTAGATAAAATTTTCCAAGCATAAAAACTGTATTTTAAAATTTCGGTATGCAAGCTGAGGGGAATCGGTGGCGGCGTGACGGACAGGGCCCGCGACAGAGCCCTCGGGGCCTTCGGACTAGCAATTCGGTGAGGGTTGGGGAGGGGGCCTCTCCCTACTTTTGGTTTTAAAAATTGTTAAAGATAGATGCTCTCTTATATTTTCCAAATCTCGGAAGTGGCCTTATGGAATAGATCTAACCGTCAGGCCACCCAGAGCTATCAACAATCCCATACATAACCACTGCGATGGTAGAGCGCGCTCACAATCATTGTAGCGCTCTACAGGCCCAGACTAGGTCTCCATTACCTACTCGGGCCCGGGTACCTGGCGGTGACAGGGCCCTGGTTCAGTGATTTAAGGTATTCAAAACGGTGAAAGTATGTTCGTTTCCAAACAGTATTGTTTACATTTCATTCGACTTGATAGCCTCGTTTGTCACGCAATTAGTTTTACTGCAGTATTCTGCTATCACGGGTTAATTAGGCATAATAAAATCGTGAGTCATGACGTAACGTTATGTAAACATATTTGGTCCAGTATTGGCAGCTAGTGATTGGTTGGTAGACGGACTACTGATCAATCAAAATTAAAAACAAAAATATCCACTCATAATAGCAGTGTGTAGTTGGATTACCTCTAATCAAACACAACACTGCGCGGAGTATGGGACACGGTCGCTTAACGAAACGTTTCTAGACCCTTCCATAGGTCTACTGTCAATAACTGTTTTATGTTTCACCAAGAAGCGTGACCTTTAATATATTTAATATATGCCATCACACTTGAATGAATAACATGTGTCTAGCGTTATAATTTTTATAATGGATGAATGAATGAAAAATAGGGTATAACCAAGAAGCTTCGCCGGTTTAGGTATATTAACTTTGGCCTCTAGAGCACCCACAAGAAAGTCGAGATTCAATATTCGTAAAATGAATTACCATGACATAATTATCTACGTGAAACGATGACATAATATTGAAAAGTTTCCTAAATAAACAAAACATCAATTTTCCGTAAGCAGCGTCCCAGTTCATGGGACACACCTACATGGAGCTATAATATACATAGTTTATTATATATAAGCGAGTCCGCTTAAATAAGCTAATTGTTGTGTATGACAAATAACGATAACATTAGAAATTCCATATATTTAGATATATCATTGCACCCGAATTTTTTTAAAATATATGGTGATATGAATACATTCAGAAGCATGTCCAGGAATTTAAGCAGTTTGGGTGGGTGGGGGTCTAAGTGGAGAAAGGGTTAAGTCCGGCGTGTGGTCGGTGGGGTGGGGCCTACCCCACGTTTGTCAGAAATCGGAAGCTTTGAGACAATAATTCTGCGCATTTATTTAGGCGTTATTTCCTGGACCTCCTCCGGCCACGCGCCCAGCATTGAGATTTATCATTTCATTATTTGGTTGAATGAAAAAGCTATGTAGCCTTACTTGATATAAAATGACGTCATTAGAAAAATCTAGGTTATTATGTAAATGGCCTGCATGGCTTGTGACTGTAAGTAGTTATAAAGATCAGTGTGCAAAACATTTATTTTTAGAAGTTGATTCATCACGTCATAGGTTGTTGATTTCACCACCCAATACATGTACTTGTAATGAAAAATAGGTTAAACATTAGTCAAATCCCAATTGAAAACAAGTCAGGTAGGCGAAATAAAATTTATCTCCATTAAGAGAAAATCGAAAACTTGGATTTATAATATTAGTTTGAAATCGATGTCATCGTATCTTAGGACGGACAGGTTAAAATGTCTGCAAATAAAAATAAATAATATTATTTATAATTTGCTTCATATTATCTAGTTTAGCAGGATTATCTAATGACAGCTATTAATATTATATTAGTTCAGACGGGTGAAGTGAAAAGAAAATTATTTCATCTACTTGGCAAAATAAAGTGCCCAGTATCTAATAAAACACTAATTTTACGTACTGGAATAGCATGGGGACGCGTTTGCGGCCGTCAAATATTCGAAGGTCAATTCCGCTTCTTCGCCTCTTCAGAAAACCGGCGCCGCTGTCTGTAAACCCGAAATTTTCCCGGACATTTCTAGTTTTGCTTCGCTTACTGTCATCGAGCTCTAATATAACACTAATTTTACTTTTCTTTTAATTGAATACCACGAATTTGAACTTAGTTGACTATGGATTAAAAAATTATCTGGAGCCATTCTTCTTTGAGCGACATTTTTCGAGCATCGATTATTATTTGTGAATGCAGCCGCAACAGTGTGATTTGAAGGTTGTAATTCAGAGTGGGATTTCGGTTACAAAACCATTGGACATTTTGTAGACCCCCAAACTCAGCGATGATCGATTGGTTCTTTGGAATTCGGGTCAGTCATGTAGGCTCTATTGCACCAAATTGAAGTTACCGTATTCACAGCCTGGAATAGCAGGAAAATGCGTTTGTGGCAGTTTTATTTTCAAAATTGTTCTCCCAATTGCTCCCGTCTTCGTGGATTGTAAACAATTGATTGGAATTCGAGTCAGCCACCTTAATTAGGCTAGGACTATATTAGACCACTTTGAAGCTGCTTTGTTCAAATTCTCTCCTTTTGGGGGGGGGGGGGCATACAAGGTTAGCTCCTCTTCTCCGACCCTCGAGGAAGACCGGCGACGCTCGCTGTAAACTCGAAATTTTTTCGGGCATTTCTGGTTCTGTCCCCGGCCTAATCGAGCCCATACGCCTATGATGCTATCCGTCGTTTTTAAAATTCTTTTAAGATTTTTATTTCTTCTCTTTTTTAGTTGTTGCCTTGAGTAGAAGCCAATTTATTCTAACATGAGTTACAAGATTTATAATAATTACCAATATTAAGCCTACAACTTCGAATCATGAAAAATGTCTTTCAATTCCAATATAATATGGAACCCTGACAACTCTCAAATCGAGATATTAGATCGAAGACAATAAATTTAAATATTGTTGGATTTTATTTTGGAGCGAAAGTTGGGAAATTGTTAATGTACGTTCTAATAATAATATAAATAGGCCAAACAAATTTAGTCACCAGTTGGTGGATTAGTCCTACTCGTGGAATGATTAGGAAATTAGCATGAATAGTCCTAACCTAATAGGCCTACGTGTTTATGCAATGTTGAATTGCAGGTTATTCGGTGAACCTTGCTTGGGAACACCCTGATTTGCTTTGTACGTCCTTTCGTCATCCCTTGCTTTATTACTATTAATAGTTGCCACGAAACGCATTTCTCCTTGGCTATCGTGTTGTCACGAGGTTGGAAATCCCCACGATTGGCTCATTCTTGCTTTATCATTGGTTGATACGACCACGTGGTTCAGGGTGCTTTCCCAAAGTGAAATATGGGACTTTCCAGAAATGTCGTGGTTTTATTAATTTGTGTGTGTTTGTGATTCAATTTCCTCATGTTTTTCGTTGGATTTTCAGGAGCTGCGGCCATTAACCTCAAATATGACTGCTTACTCACAGCAGTGTAATGCAAAGGTGAAGAAAAGAGATAAACAAAACGTACACAAAACAAAAAGAAACCGGATCACCAGTGTGAAAATGGACGATAAGGAAGCAAACGATCGCCTCATGGCGGCGGAGGCGATGTCCGCCCTCTCCTCACTCGTTTTAGTGAAGAACGGAAAAGCGTCTAAATCAGAAACGGGCAAGCCAAAAGACAGTAAACCTGCACGACAGAAACCAGGCCGAAAAACAACAGGCACGTCAGGCGTTCGAAAAGCAAAGACAAAAGCTAAAAATAAATCGTCAGTCAATAATCATGATTATGCAACTCCAGGCAACATGATTAATGATACAAATTGTGTCAGTAACAATAATAATAATAATAACAGCGGTAACCATGCAGTGAATTCGAAAAATGTGAATGCTAAAAGTAAGAAATCTATTAATAAAAAAAGTGAACAAGCAACCCCAAATTCCGACACTACAGCAAAAACTAAATCTGGCAGTGCACAAACAACAGTTCCATCATCATCAGCACCGAAAACTGTTACACAATGCACACAGACAACACCTAGTGCCGATTTATTTGGGAATCCTGCAATGAATTTGGCCAGTTTGTCGTTGCTTTCGGGTAATCTTTTACAAGGTGGATTTTCGTTGACCAGTTTACCCAGCATTCCTTCTGGCATAGATGCGTTAAAACTTACCTCGAACAATATAGACCTTTCTGCGTTACCGGGGCTGAATAGCGTTAATTTAGTACTAAATAAATTATCGACTCTAAATGAGCTAAATAAGGAGGCAAGTAGTGAAGGAGAGAAAAGTCTGCCCTTAAAGAAACGAAAATATGCAAATACAACATCAGGTACGAATACCGATCAAGGTACCGGTAACGATCTACCGCCACCTACATGTAAACCAAGAGCATCAACTACCGTACCGGTACTAAACCGATCTATATCAACAGGTATATCTATACTTTCAAAAATATATTTTAAATATTATGCGATCACATCTCAGTCTATGTACAGGCTAGTCAGTCTTAAATTATTGTTTATTTGATGTTAAGGGTTAAGCTGCCAAAACTGTCAGAGCGATTATCATCAATTTTTGCAATATGATTTGTGAAAATTTCAGGTGCTTTGGTGGCTGATTGTCTTAACACATGTGTTCTAGATCATAAGATCTGTTATTAAATCAAGAGGGGTGGTTTCGATTTAGACCCGACACATAAAAGTAGGCGTACAGAACAATGTTGTGGTTTACAAAGCTTTAAAATCTATGACGTTCAGTGACTCTATGGTAAACAACACTTCGAAAATATGTGATCAGATCAGTTAACCACTTTTTTTTCTAAAAAAAACATGTTTACCTGAACTGTCACAGTTACACTTAAGGATGCAAACGGTTACTTTGTTAACCGGTCACAGTGCTGTCTCACTGTACATTACGGTTAATGTGAGCGGTTTACAGATTTTTAAGTTAACCTGAGAATTAGAATTACAAAACATCACTTATTACTACCTAATCTTTGCTGATATTTTTTCAGTTCATTATGACCAATTTAAAATCACAAGCATGGGTTAACCCTTTAACACTTAGCCTTCTAAACAGCGTTAATTAAGACTGCCATGACCACCTTAAAGGCCAAACTCCCAAGTCATGGGCCTACATGTAGCTATGACGCATGAAAAATGTTCTTATGATACAGAGAGCTGTTCACATATCTCTGGTGGTTTGAGGTGTTCAGGTATATGGCCCTGATATTTATCACTTTTCTCTAATTTTCTTCATGAAACTGGGATACGGTACCAGTAATCAATATTTGTGTGTACCAAATGTTAAGTGAAAGGGTTAAATATGGTTATAGTATTAAGGCCTGAAGCTAATGAATATAAATATTTTGGGATATTTTGGTAGTGAGCAATATTAAATTTTAAGTTCTTACATGTAGTTATATGGTATCATGCATGCACCTTATGAATGAGATATATATGTCAATTATGAAATAAACTACACAATCGACTATTGGGTAAAAAAGCAGGTCACCTGAATATATAAGCCTTAATAGAGTATCCTTACTGAATAAGATAAAACCCACAGTACTGTATACTCTTGTCAATAACAAGCTTTCATAACAGCCAATCCTTGGCCAGCAGGGTTATTGCAACACAATGTCTATTGTATGGGCCTATTTTTAGCCTTGAATTCATAAACAGGTTTACAAGTTCATATCAGACCATACTGTATATTTAGACCCATTGAAACTCAAGTTTTCCATTGAGATTATTACCCAATATTTTGCAGTTCAGGTTTTATAACCACAAGGATGTAAATATTATACAGGAAGCAAAATGTTTTACACACTATACCCATGTACAATCACGGTTCTATTAATAAAAAAATAATATTTATTACCAGTACTACAATGTACATTTGTAAATAAGTCCATTTATTGGAAGTTCAGCGAAAAAGCTTTTATATAGGCCTTAATAAATGCATACATGTAACAGAGAATGACATCCGCAAATGAATGGTCCAATTTGTTAATTAAGTGCTTGCTGTACAAAAGTCATTGCAGACAATCGCTATCTCCAAGAAATTGGTTGAAATATATGTAATAAGCCTACATGTACTTTGAAAATGGTAGAAAAGGCTAAAATTGCTACAGTAAATCAGTAACTGATTCACAAATTTATAGTACATGTACATTGTATAGAACCAAAAAACTGCGATGTAAAGAAAGATTTAAATTCCATTTCATAAGAGAGTCAGTGGATCAACCTCGAAAGTCAAATTTATTTGCATGCTGCTAATGCACTTATTCAGCTGTGCTGTTTTTACCCGATAAAATTTAATACTCTGTCCTTCATTCCCGTTTTGTTTCCGAAACATATCTCATAAACCAAGATATCTACATGTATATGAAACTTTTTGTACACATAAACGTACACTTAGTGCAGTAATTATGAATTTATTGGATTTAATTATACGCCTGCATTCAATTCCAAATTTGATAATGAATAGAATACAGTGTTAAAAAAACCATCATTTTATCCACAGTTTTGTCACTAAAAATACTAACTTTTTTAGGAATAAAGAATTAAATACAAAATGATGTGGTTGAATATTGTTGTCACCCCTGTCTGTTCATCCACAATAACCTATTATTTTTGTTTATTTAATCTGATTATAACATGATAACTTTCAGGATATACCTTATATTACAGTATACTACTATACAGTATTATATATTTGTTGAGTATTGAGTCAACTGTTCATATGGTTTCGATTCCTCGGTCGTAAGTGATAAGGAGTAGGGGCGCTTGTCAAAACTTGTGGGTTTTCTCGTGGGTCCTCCGGTTTCCTTGCACTGCTATAAAATTGAACCATATATTAGTCCAAAAATTACCTAGTTTTTGTCGAGTGGATGTTAAGCACCATTTCTCTCATTTTTGTGAAATGAACCAGATAAAATCTGCAGACTAATTGTCTGTGACATTGAAATCTGCTGACATGTTTGTTCTACTAGTCTTTCAAGGTCATGCATCTATATGTATTTACATGTACAGACTTTTTGCTTCGTTCACTGAAAACATTTTTTTTATACTTTAACATGTAGGTCAATGTTTCAAAGGATTTTATTGCAAAACTTTTGACTACCTTTATGGACATGTCTGAAGGCTTACATGTACCGGTAACTGCATATTTTTGTGTCTGATTTACAAGATGGAACTACAAACTTTAGCCCAATTAAAATTTGGTTAGAGAGAGAAATTGAGTTAAACATCTATTCAATACAAACTACATGTAGATCATTTTGAGACTAACTTGAAATTTCAATAATTTTGTTGCACATAGGGGTCTTCAGCTGCGGGAGTAAGGGTTAGACAGGTGTGATTCTAGATGTACTCCTTATCACACACATTTGGGGTTGCCCAAAATCTTAAATTCTTATTCACTCGGCTTTCAGCAGGCATTAGTTCTGGTAACAGATCCTTACGTATTGTTTAATGGTCGAGAGTGAGACATTAAGTAATATATTGTAACAACATGAGGGCTGTAGGCCCAAATGTTTTTACAGTATATTACACAATGTCTTAAGCCCCAAGACCATCAAACAACTTAAAATACAGACACTCCGCACATGCTTTTACGGTGAAATACGTCACACTAGTCCAATATTTCACTGGTATAAATAATGTACGATTGGCAAGTTGCCACTTGCCAGTACGATTATTTGAAATAATGGTATGCCAACATCAAAGGGTGACGTTACATCTCTATTTTAAAATGTATTATTGTATATTATTCACAGGTTCTAATGCAGAGAAGCCACCTATTAGATTATTTGAGCCAGTATTTGAAACAAGGTTAATGTCAGAAATTTCTGTAGCTTTACAACCGGACGATGATGGTGACCTGTAAGTAATGTATTTATTCAATGTACAATAGATAAATTCAACATACAATGCACATGTACCCCGGCACACACACATAAATATTTTGAAAACAGTTATTTTTATTGAATTTAAAACTTATGACCAGGAAGGAGCCTGTCGACCCAAATTTTCACGGTCAGTGTTTTCTGTTGAATCAATTTATTTGGATCAAGTCAATAGCCAATCAAATGCTCTGTCTTATCCATCAATCTGCAGACAGTGTGTGCACAGAAATGTGGGAGATACTGTTGAGTGATTGAAAATAAAATGAAAGTAGAAACCACTCTCCCATATGTTACCTTTGATGTCAGCAATGATGTGGAATGAATTCTCCATGTAGTTGAAGTAAAGTCATCGAAATTTTTACCAAATTAAGTTTTAATCAGTATTTTAATCAGTTTGGAAGATTCAGGCTGTGCTAGTATGTATTTTAATTTCTTTTAAGTGGTCCACCGTTACATTGCAATCAAAAAAAAATTTGGGGTTAACTTTGAAATAATATTTTCAGACCTTTACATATAGCTGTAGTACATGAGAACATTCGTATGATAAAGAAATTTATTCAGTTGATGAAATTAGCCAGGAAGAGTGTTGATAAATTTAATAAACAAAAACAGGTAATGTACAATGTATAGAAACGGCTAATGGGAAACTAAACAAATAGATTTTACACTTTGTCAGAGGGTCACATACAGGCAAGGAGAGTTGCGTTGGAGTTGAGCAAGTGTTACTGAAATAGCTGACATAGTGTGTACTTTAGGCAGGGAGATAGATAAGTTTGTTAGCAAGCTACCTTCAAGGGGCAGGGAGGTAGATAAAAATAATGTTTCTAAGATTACCTAGCCCATTAAGCCGACTTGGGCTCTTGTTATCCAGTGAGGTTTGGTGTTGGGTGGCCAAATGGTTGAGGCGTGCGTGTTGCTTTATAGGGTCTGTCATTGAGTTAAGTCACGTGGTTTTGATTTCCAGTTGTACGTGACAAGGAGTAGGGTAACCAGTCCAACCTCATGGGTTTTCTCCAGGTTTATTTGATTCATTGAATTTTATTTTCGGGAGTCACAGTGGCTCAGTGAGAAAGGTGCTAGCTATATCACTAACCTGGAAGTCTCTTGTTCAATCCTGGTTTGTCTGAGAAAGTTCTGCAGGATTTTCAGCACATTATACCCTTGTCATTAGTGTAGGCGGAGGGCTTAAAAAGTAAACAGTTTTGTCCATGTAAAAGTACTCTTGGAATTCGAAAAAAAGAGTAGGCAGTAGCGCCGCGGTCTGAGCAAATTTTTCGTTATATCCCACTGAATGATGTACATGTATCCCTGACATCATTAACATAGATGGTTGAGGTAAAATTAAAACTGTTAAATCCCAATTAATTTTTTTCAGACACCACTACACCTTGCTATAAAGTTAGATTTAACAGAAGCTATCAAGTTGTTGTTAGATGCCCAGGCAGACGTAAACTATGTCGATCATACCGGTTGTACTTCTCTACATTTAACTGTTAAACATCAGTTACCACATGTAGCAAACCTTTTATTTCAACATTCCAGAGTTGAAATCGATGTAAACACAAGAAACTTTGCTGGTAAGTTTAAAGAATTTAAGTAAATTCTCCCTACATACTCTAAATCTCAGGCCAACGCTGGAAGAAAATACCTGAGTTTACATTTACTTACCCACAAAAAATAGGTTTGGTCAGAATGTTTTTTCTTTAATTTTTTTGAGCTATTTGTAGGGTAAGATTGGATAAAACTAAGTGAATTAATTATTTATATTAATCTTTTGATAAACTACGACACATCTATACTTAATTGCATTCCACAGCTGTGTGGTGCCATTTTAAATACATTATTTATTTCTAAGTATTTTTAGCTTAATCGTAAGTTTCTGTAAAAAAAAAACGCCAATACGGACTGTACTCAAATTACAGTGTCTACAGAAAGACTGATATAAAGGACCTGGGAAATGAAAAAAAAAAAGTTTAGGGGTGGCGATTTGGGCTAAAAACAAATTGGGATCTGTCAAGTAAATGTGTACACAGGTAGTGTTTTGTCTGAGCGTATGTTTACAAAATGACATAAAGTACAATGGGTAGTATAATAATGATAATGTATAATTTATAATATGCTTTATCAAGAGTTATGCTCAAATTGTTGGTGGGATTCTGGTAAAGTCAGATTACCTCCCTTTCCCCTCTCAAAGCTTTTAAAAAGAACCCAACTTATCCTGCCCAAAGAGCGCAACAGTTTTTTGTGTAATGGCATACGTCATCCTACTGGTACCCATTTATTGCTGGGTAGACTTGAATTCTTATTTAAGAACAGGACTCGTACCTGCAACGATTTAGTCATATCCTTTCCTGAAACTGTTGCTCTAAATCTATCCTGAAATCAATTGTTATAAATGAATAATTTTGTTTATGAAGGCCCATGATTGTTATATTGAAAATTTCAAAATTCAGTGATTTTCTGTTTTGTTTTTTGTGCTGGTCTCGGACAACAATTATACCTAATGAAGGATGGCAATAATTATGCATAAAATTTATTTGTGGAATTATTGCTTTGGTACTCTCTCAACCATCATTAATAATGGTTTACTGTGACTTTTATTTTGAACTTCTTTGCATATTGCAGTTGTTGGCATTTGTTTTGATATTGTTCAAAGGGTCAGGAATTACAACCTTATTGAAATTCATTATGCCATTACATAATTCAAATACATGCAGAGATAACCTTTATTAATTAATTGAATAATTGAATGACTTGATTAGCAACTGTGGATAGGAATAATGTTTTGTTGTTGCCTGGCAGCATGTGTTGATAATGGGGGCTGGATTGGTGATGAATACATTTTAAGATTTTATAAAGACAGCAATATGTAATGCAGTTAGCTCCCCTTGTTCATTATTTGTCATATTTATTGTTGCTAAGTTATCTGCAGTTCAAGTGATAGAAGTTATATTCTAATAAATGCCAATGACCTTTGGCCAAATTATACGATTATACTCCCACTTTGAAATGTGTTTGTATATTATCCCACCCCTGTCTATTCACTATTTATGGTTGTCGCTCTCCAGAATTATCATCTAGTTGACTAGTGTTGGGTCAATAATCGGTTTTAATATCGGTAATTGGCTGATAAGTGGCCTATCGGGAGACATCGGTATCGACCGATACGTGACAATTTTGCCGATATTGGAATTGCCGATATTTGTTCAAAAACGGCTCGGTAAATACCTTGAAAATATTATCCGAGTTGTGAACAAATCATTATTTTGCTTGAACCACGGTACATACGGATTGGCTGCAAAAGGGAAAGAATAAACAGTACAAAATCATTACCAGTCTCCGTTATCTAAATAGCCACACACACAGAAACTGAAACAAAAGTTTTATTTCAGTTGCTGCGTGCTTTGCTATTTAGACTTACGGGTAATAGGCCTACACGACGGCTCTCGTAGGAACCGTAATAAATGGAAAGAATACACAGTATTACCGATCTCCGTTATTTTTTAAATCCTTATTCACATACTGTTTAGGAGTTATGGTCTCTCAGTGCGATTTTTTGTTGTTTTAGAATAACATAACATTTCTGTGCATGTGTCAACAGACATTCAACGTGCAACAATTCCACCCGATAAAATTTTGATTGGAACATGGAAAAAGCCAATTGCATGATGATCAAAATCATAGAATTAGACAACACAGTCAGTATGTCGCAGAGGTCCCCCTTCGTTCTATTTTTAATGCATACTGATATTACAAGATCACAAACTAGAACAATGAATTTTTTTATTTAGATTTATTAACTGTAAAATAAACAATAGCATTGTCGTCTTCGATCTTTCTTTTCGATGTTTCTGCCTCTTTTTGTGCTGCTTGGAATTCCACATATTCTATCCCGTTGTTTGAGCGTAGATGGCCCATCAAATTTGATGACGTGTAATTCTTTACGTTGGCACCACCACGAGAAGTTGAAGCGCCGCAAGTGTTGCATTTATCCTTACTTGGATCACTATGGCTAATCGTAAAATAATTCTAAATTTTGCTACTACGTGGCATTTTTTTTTCTTCGTCTTATCTACTTGATTGATGGTTTTGTCCGCACACTATTATAATGAGTAGGAGTTTTGAGAAAGATGGTTTTATTTTAAACAATAGCTGTATATAAATGGCGGGAGAATGTCACGTGGTTGCAATTGTTGACAGACAGATCATGAATCTTTTCCCTTTGATGTATCATTAATTGCCATATATTTTAGACATACAGGTGCCAATCACTTTACGGAATAATATCATAATCAACACTTATAATCTTGAGTTTATTATACAGCAAATAATTAAGTTTGTAATAGATAGTGAGTATTTTTGATTGCGTAGGAAGCGTGACCCAATAATATTTTACTTCTAAAAAGCGGGTCCGTGTTTGATTCCCGAGGTAAAATACTACCGACTATGACATATATCTACATAGATTATCATGCTATTCAAGGTATTTCAATGTGTAATAGTGTTATATCCACCACTATCGGTAATTGTATCTGTATCGGCCGATATATTTCGCTTTCACTATCTGATATCGGTAAAAGCGATAGGTGCCATATCGGACCATCACTACAGTTGACTTATATGTACAGGTTGTGTTGGTGTTCACGGGAACATGACTGACTATGGTCATTAAAGATGTTTATGTAAAAGATAAATCTGTCTGTTATTACAGTACAGGTCTTTGTTTTAGCATAACATAATCATAATCAACTTGCAACAGACCATGCTATGGCTTTATTTACATGGATAACAACTTCCATAACTCCGCTGAGAATAAAGTGATTTGAATGAAATTTTCAGTATAATCATTTTTCATTATCAATTGTTGTATTATTATAGCAAGAACTTACCAGCTCTTTATTTAAATCTTACATAATGTAGCTTCAATCATTTAGAAGAAAATCTTGTGGATATATGTATTATATGCCATATTTAATGTTATATTTTTAGGTTTAACACCATTACATACAGCTGTTGAAAAAAATGATGAAAGAATGATTAATTTACTTCTTGATAAGGGTGTGGATGTTGATGCCTTGGTAAGTTTGAAATTACTGTTGAACATGTGTATTATTCATTTCTATATGCCTACATTGAAATGTAGTCATGTATTGTCGCCCACATCTATCTTTCAGTCAGTTGGTCCATTGTGAACTCTCTTGGGCTAAAGTTATTATCTGATTGCCCTTGAATTTATATATACATTACACAGTGTCCACGATCATCCACTAATTATTGTCATGGTCATGGAGCAAATAAGTCTATTGATTTAAATGATTTCCGATAAATATTACCAGAGTTTTTCAATGATTTCTAATAAATAGAACAACTATCCGCAGAGGTCTTATTCCATTTTACTCCACTATGCACTGGGTTTGTCCATGGGGTATTCACAAAACAGTTTACAAACCAGGGGCAGATCCAGGAATTATTGCAGGAGAGTGTTTGCCAGCTACTTGAGACAATGTATCCTTTGGGGATGGGAAGTCTCTCTGACGGGCCTTGAGAAATACATGGTCTCTATTACTCATTATGGCGTATATCTGGGGTAACCACAGGTCACTTTGACAGAAGCTTAGATTTTTACGTAAAAACATATTAAATACGGGTACTTACTACACTACGTTTTAGTTTTACTGATATGCCAAAAAATCAGTTCTGCACGTTTTTGATATGTAACTTTAAGGAAGCAAAATAGAAAATCAAAAACGGACTGCAACTGTCAAACACCAAATATTCATCACGTAAACTATTTGTTTATTATTTTTCCAATACGCTGGGCACAGATAACTTGACAAAAGCCTAAGATAGAGTTTTGCACAAATATAATGGGTAGAATAAGCGGTGTGGATGTTTTTTGATGAAGCGCCCATAATGTCATTGATATGTAGCTCAAAAGTATATTTATTGTTTATCAAATGACCATCCGTCATAGTAGAACCACTTGATGATAAAGGATAAAGCACACAACTGGGACACTGTTCTCATAAAAAGTGTAGTAACCTAATTACTAAAAATAGGCCATACTTCCAATTTATGTTATTAGTCGAAGGCTCGAATTGGCTATAATCATGTCATTTCATTTCAGTCACAGTCGTCTAGCAATTTTTGTCCCCCGCCTTTCGGAGAAAGTTGGGGGACTATTAAAATGGGTTTGTCCGTCTGTCCGTCTGTCTGTCACACTTTTTGGGACACAATAACTCTCTTCCTAATTGAGCTAGAATGTTCAAACTTGGTGTATGTGTTTATTAGGTCAATGCCTTGATGGAGTTCGAAGATGAGCATTTTCCGCTTAGGGTAAGCAGAGATAAGCAATTTGATTGATTGATGCTTTGGGACACGATAACTTTAGTTCTAATTAAGTGAGAGTGATGAAACTTGGTGTATAGTTTCATTACAGTAATACCTTGACTAAGTTCGATAATGAGCATTTTCTGCTCAGGGTAAGCAGAACAATTTGATTGGTCGAGACTTTGGAACACAATAACTCTCCTTCAAATTGAGTTAAAATGTTCAAACTTGGTCTTGGTGTATATGCTTATTAGGTCAATGCCTTGATGGAGTTCAAAGATGAGCATTTTCCGCTTAGGGTAAGCAGAGATAAGCAATTTGATTGGTTGATACTTTGGGACAAGATAACTTAGGTTCATCTTGATTAATGATTTTTATGCCAATACAATGACTGCATTCTCATTTAGTAATGGATTCGACAGTAACAGTGTATAGAAACGATTGACTTGGACACGGGGACCCTTTCCCTTGGCCAAAGGGGCCCTTTTGTCCGCCTTTAGGGTCCCCCTAACTAGGGTGCATTTTCATTTTTCTCGTCGGTTTTAGCATTTTTATACGCCCACATTTTCATGTGGACGTATATTGTCGTCGCCCCTGTTCGTCCGTCCGTCCGTCCGTCCGTTCACAATTGTTTGTGAACAGTCTACAGGTCACAATTTTTATCCGATTTCAATGAAACTTAAAACATAGGTTTATCACCCTAAGATCTCGGTTCCTTTCGATATTGGCATGTATCGGACTGTAACTTCATGGGTTATGGCCCCTGATTGTACGAAAAATCACGTTTTTTTAGCTTGTGAACAGTTTAGAGGTCACAATTTTGAACCGATTTGGATGAAACTTGAAATGCATGTTTATAACCCAAAGATCTTGGTTCCTTTCGATATTTGCGCCAATCGGATCGTAACTTCCTGAATTATGGCCCCTGATTGTCCGAAAAATCGCCCTTTTTAGCTTGTGGTCCCTCTAGAGGTCAAAATTGTTATCCGATTTAAAAAACCGTTTGATTATATCACCGTTCCATGGTTATGAAGGTTGAGTTCGAATTTCGTGAAAATTGGACCAAAATTGACGGACAAAATGGCCGCCATTTGTACGCGAATAGTGTGAAAATATGTTAAATCAAGGTTGTGAACAGTGTAGAGGACACAATTTTGAACCGATTTGGATGAAACTTGAAATGCATGTTTATAACCCAAAGATCTTGGTTCCTTTCGATATTTGCGCCAATCGGATCGCAACTTCCTGAATTATGGCCCCTGATTGTCCGAAAAATTGCCCTTTTTAGCTTGTGGTCCCTTTGGAGGTCAAAATTGTTATCCGATTTAAAAAACCGTTTGATTATATCATTGTTCCATGGTTATGAAGGTCGGGTTCGAATTTCGTGAAAATCGGACAAAAATTGACGGACAAAATGGCCGCCATTTGTACGCGAATAGTGTGAAAATATGTTATATCAAGGTTGTGAACAGTGTAGAGGACACAATTTTGAACCGATTTGGATGAAACTTGAAATGCATGTTTATAACCCAAAGATCTTGCTTCCTTTCGATATTTGCGCCAATTGGATTGTAACTTCCTGAATTATGGCCCCTGATTGTCTGAAAAATTGCCCTTTTTAGCTTGTGGTCCCTCTGGAGGTCAAAATTATTATCCGATTTAAAAAAACGTTTGACTATATCACCGTTACATGGTAATGAAGAGAGAGTTTGAATTACGTGAAAACCGGACTAGAATTGACGGACAAAATGGCCGCCGTTTGTACACGAATAGTGTGAAAATATGTTATATCAAGGTTGTGGACCCTATAGAGGTCACAATTTTGAATCGATTTTTATACGCCCACATTGAAATGTGGTCGTATATTGTCGTCGCCCCCGTCCGTCCGTCCGTCCGTCGGTCCGCCGGTCCGTCCGCCGGTCCGGCGTCCACAATTGCTTGAGACGAAGAAGCCTATTGTTTTTCAGCGATTTCCGATAATAACTACCAGAGTTATGGCCCTTGATCACTTCAAAAAATCTTGTGGACGCTCTAGAGGCCAAAGTTAATATCCGATTGACTTCAAATTTATACACAGCGTTTAAGATCATAAGACAATGACGCCTATTGATTTTCAGCGATTTCCGATAATTAGTGCCAGAGTTATGGCCCTTGATCACTTCAAAAAATCTTGTGGACGCTCTAGAGGTCAAAGTTAATATCCGATTGACTTTAAATTTATACACAGTGTTTAAGGTCATAAGACGAAGAAGCCTATTGATTTTCAGCGATTTCCCATAATTAGTGCCAGAGTTATGGCCCTTGATCACTTCAAAAAATCTTGTGGACACTCTAGAGGCCAAAGTTAATATCCGATTGACTTTAAATTTATACACAGTGTTTAAGGTCATAAGACGAAGACGCCTATTGATTTTCAGCAATTTCCGATAATTAGTGCCAGAGTTATGGCCCTTGATCACCTCAAAAAATCTTGTGGACGCTCTGGAGGCCAAAGTTAATATCCGATTGACTTTAGATTTATACACAGTGTTTAAGGTCATGAGACGAAGAAGCCTATTGATTTTCAGCGATTTCAAATAATTACTGCCAGAGTTATCTCCCTTGATAACTTCAAAAATTCTTGTGACGCTATAGAGGCCAAAGTTAACATTCGATTGACTTCAGATTGATACATAGAGTTTAAGGTGTTGAAACGAACAAGTATTTTGATTTTCAGTGAATTTAGATAACTGAACAGCTAAATCCATGATATTAAATGTTTCATGTATATACTAATTCATTACCGAAAAAAGTAAAAATATGCGACAACCCTTGTTGACTGCCCGGACGATTTAGCTGCTGTGGGCGTATGTTTCGTTGCCTGGCAACCTATCTTGATGAAACTTGACAGGTATGTTTTAAACCCAAAGATCTTGGTTCCTTTCGATATTTGCGCCCATCGGGTCATTACTTCCTGAATTATGTCCCCTGATTGTACGAAAAATCACCCTTTTTAGCTTGTGGTGCCTCTGGAGGTCACAATTATTATATGATTTAAAAAAAAATGTTTGATTATAAAAACCAAACAAATTCTATTGATTTTCTGATAATTCCTTAATATGCGACAATTCTTGTTGACTGCCCGGACGATTTGGCTGCTGTATGGGCGTATGTTTCGTTGCCTGGCAACCTATTTTTCTTTATAAAACACTTTTGGATGACACTTTGTGTACAGTTTGATTGCTCGATACATTTGAAAAAAATAAATGTGCGATTAATTAATATGTGTCTTCTATTTATTTTGGGATTTCGGCGGGGGACATCAGCCTCACTGTTGGCTTGTCTTATAGGGTGCTAGCTTGATTTCTGCTTATCGTGTGTTGAATCTTCTTATAGAATGCACGGTTGATCTCGGCCAATTATAAGGCATCTTGTTCGCTGGATTATGAGAAAGTTTGCAAGAAATTTTATATAAAAGAAGTGACATACACACATAAGATCTCCTAAATATCTTTTTGATGGAAAGATGTTATTTTTATTTCAGTTATGTTTCTAACAATTTTTTGATGGGTCGATAAAAATAGCGCAAACATCAAGGGAAAATTATTTGGTTACAATGTATATGTTTTACCCATGGATGATCCCAGGGTTTAGTGAAGTGGCACGAAATGAGGCCACTAGGGACACTAAGGATGATGTTTAGTATACTAAGTGTTAGAATGGGGTAAAGTAACACCCAAACAAATTCCTAATGATTTCTGATAATTACTTAATAGATTCATTGACGGTGCCAGATGCCGGGGGAGGGGGGACAAACCTGGGGTAAAGCCCTAGCTTGAAGGTGCTTACTCAATGCCCTCTCTCCCTGAATTTAAAAATAGACTTAAAAAGTTAACACTCTGAAGGGCAGAAGTGTGATAATTCAATAATAAAAAAGAGGTCCCTTGTCTTTTTGGGTAGAGAAGTATTTTTAAATATGTGAACTTGAAATGAATTATTTTTATATAAAAACTGACCGTAAGAGTATTGCACATGTGATGTAGTTTTGCATTTGTGCAACAATTGCTAGTCCCCATTGTAGGTGACAATAGTGCCTTGATTAGCCAAATTCATATACCGGTAATTTTGTTTACTTCCTCTAAACTGCTTAGGCGGGGTTCGTCGTTGAGTCAAGCACTCAAGTGGCATTGTTTTAATTCCGAACTTTTACGTGACAAGGAGTAGGGTCGCCTGTCTAACTTCAGAGGTTTCTCTATGTCCTCTCGGTTGCCTCCAACTGTTAAAAACAACTGTGTAAAAAAAAGTATTGTTTGTTGAATAAATGTTAAACCCCATTTCTGTGATTGATGGATTTTAACTGATTGGGTGATACAGGTCAGGATTTATTCATAAAACGGTACTTTGCTCAAATTCAACATATTTTTCTCTGAATTGTGTTGTGTTGGTCACTGAAGTATTAGTCTGATTGTAGAATCCATTATCCACTGTCACATGATTGGTTCAAGACAAAATGGCAATTATCACTGAATTATTGTCTTTATGATTTGTCCAGTGACCCTGATTATCCCACCGCTTTATGCGCCAGCGAATGTGGTGTAAAATTAAAGAAATTCACATTGCTGCAGCTATTTTTTTTTCTGCCATGTTTAATTATGTGACTTATCATGTGAAAGGGGATGCAATATCAACAGATGAATTTGGTGAAGAATTTGTCAAGTGCGTTCACTAAAGCGGCCATATGAATTCGGCTACAGTTTGGCCGCGATTGAGTTGGTCAAATGATTCGGCTTATGTGTCTCATGCATTATCTATTTGATATTAAGATCCTATATTTTCATGTCATGATAACCACATCAACATAGTTTGAAATAGACCGATATTGAATTCTAAGTCATGATTTTAATTTCGAATAATAGGGAAAATAATGAGTTAAAGTTAAACGTTTTTCCCTTTAAATAATGGTGGGGGTAGAGGGGGTGTGCAGTGTATGGCCGAATGGTTATCGTGTGCGAGATGGATCACAAGGTCTGACATGATTTTGATTCCCTCGTTGTACATGAGAAGAAGTAGCATCGTCTGTCTTGTGAGTTTTCTCTGTATCCTCAGGTTTCCTCCCTGAGAAGCTTGAAAAAGAAATAATTGGTCGTCAAATTGTAATAAACAAAAAATCTAAAAATAGATGATTGCTTTCTTTGATTAAGATGTCATGGTTTTCTTTAAGAATTGATTCACCTATTTTAAATTGGGTTCAGTTAAGAGAGAAAAATACATCAAGCGTTGAACTCATCACAGGAAGTTAATGAAACTGAGAAATTTTTATAGTTATTTATATTTAGCAGAAAAGGTAAATGCCACAGGGCTGATAATATGTATTATAGATTATAATTAGTAATGAAATTACAGGAAATTTTAACCAATTAAGTATCACTGATGTTGAAATTTATTGATCCCAGCTTTTTGCATTTATTGAATGTTTAAAGATACTTTATGTAAGAATTAGATAAGAGGTGTCCGTACTCGCTACAATAGTTCAAAAATACATTATTCAAAATGAATATATTAATATTGAAAATTTTAGATAAAATTGCTTAATTTTTTGCAAAGTTACGACTGATGTTTTAAATAGTGTATATTGTTTCTTATCATAGCAACGGTACTTGACAAGTGAGACTGAGTCTTGACTATCCATTTTATTGTTAAATATTTAAATCTTGTATATGTGTGTTCAAATCTTTTTCACCCACGCCATCTGATATCCTAAAATTATTTGAAGCCACAATAAAACCCGCAGTAGGCAGATTTAGCTTCTACATAATGCATCGTTAAACTTTAAATGTTCATCAGGTGAATGTCCTCACTGATTTCTACACAACATCTCTATTAAGATGGAATGCTTCTAATTAAGATGGAATGTTCCAATTTTCTGCTTAGGTTAAATACTTTCTTTCTGTCTGTCTGTCACTCCTTTTAGAACACAATATTATGTCTAATTGAGGTATAATGTTCCAACTTGGTATGGAAGATGTTCCTTAAAATAACTGCGTAACTTGCATTTGTTCGAATATATCAAATGTTTTTACTGCTTAATCCTCACTAATATTATTACCTCAAAAATAGATAATGTAAATTGAAAATACTGAAAAGTTCATTCAATTTACTTCATTCTGAGACAAGATAACACTGTTGGTAGTTTTGACAAGATGTGTGCAGAGTGGTGGTATATATTCAAGTCCTAGCCTCACTTTCTCATATTTAAATTAAATTTTTAAATAGCGAACCGTTTTATTCCAGTAACCAATGCCATAAAGGGTGGCAGCCATGTTTTACATAGAGAGTTGCATAGATAGATAAATAGAATGTCAGTTCATGAGTACTTTGTAAATATCGAAAGTAATTGAATCACTTTTGGACTGATATTCATATTAAAGATTCAACTTTTTTTACCATATTGTAATTTGCTATGGATCCCTATATCTCTCGGATCCTGTTTAAAACATTACAAGATAGGTTCTCGTCATTCTGCCCGTCTATAATCTGAATATTAAACCAACAAATGACAGTTTCATATATTTCTCCTGATGAGTAACTGCAATTTACTTTCAGTTCTATTTTAAACAAATACTAGTCCACCTCATCAGTGGGAGTATAATGACAACCCATTTGGCTCAGATTATATGACAACCACAATTGACTTGACTTTTATGCAATAAGAAAAAAAAACTTAACATAGCAGAAATTAGTTTTTTTTAAATTTAGGTAAATAAAGCATTTTTTTAACATTACCGAGAGGCAGAGAGATCCACTTGACATAGACTATGATTTGAGAGAGAGAAATGAGGTTTAAGTCAACTTGACACAAACCAGGTCATTTCAGGACTAACATGGTTCAATTTTATTTCTTTTCTTCACTTACCTATGGATCTTTAGCAGTGGGAGGGCCCGGAGGAAACCCACGAGGTTGGACAGGCGACCATACTCTTTGTCATATACCTGTTTGCTATTCCCAAAGGTTTTTAGGTTGACATTTTTAAGTTTTGAAATTTAAGACAAAATTGTTTACTGGACTCAAAGTGTATCAAGACCCTGAAGTTTTAGCATGCTTTTCTCATTAATTGGGCAAATTTAAAATTGATATTATAACCCCACGCACTAATATTGGAGATCAATAAATGACAGTTCTAGATTTTTATGCAATCAAATTAGAAATGACCTTTATATTGTCATATCCACTTTCTTTTAAGAAATGACAAATTTGAAAGGAAAATGGGGTACAAAAACAAAATAAAATGGGATTAAACTTCCCACATTTCTGCATCGACTGGAGTAATGAAGACAAAAAATGGGGTTGAAAATTATGGCTAAGTAAAACAAATTTGTTTATTTTTATCTAGGATGGAAAAAGTGGTCGAACAGCATTATATCATGCTGTGGAATGCGAGAAGAAAAGTATTGTCAGTCTGCTTCTCAAAAGGGGAGCTAATCCAGAAATACAGAATTATGCTGGCAATACGGCCATAATGGCTGCCCAAGCAAGAAGTTTTACTGATATATCATATCTGTTAACTAGTAATGTTAATGATTTAAATGATATGGAAGTTGATGAACAATCTAATGAGGTAGGTCCTGTGTTCCTTTTATATGCCTATGTCATAAGTTGGAGCCCTGATGTGCCCTTTGCATATATATATTATATATCAAATTTCTCACATCTTAATCCAAGCTAATATTTACATTTAATTAGATTAACCAAAATCAAAATACCAACGTTAGATATATTTCCAAGCTTGGATTCAAAATCAGTCAGATTTGAAAAAAGTGCTATCAATACTTGTTTGACGACAGGTTATAGCGGCAGTAACAGAAATTTTAAAAAGGGGGCTGCTAACGAGTATGGACCTTTTTTTTTTTTTTTTACCATATTGCCCAGAACAAACCCACAGCAAGTGAACTAAACAATATAAATTACGTTTCTATACAATAAAGATGCCTTTCGAGATTTTATAACATTTTATATAATATAATGACAAGTCGGTGGTAAGGTAATTATATATTTATATCCTGACAGGTCAAGCAAATTTAGTACATTATATTTTTATATATGTAAAAATGACCAACCAAGTCGATCGATACAAAACAATTTTCATAAAACAGTATTTAAATTTTAATCTTCCAAATGAACGAACCATGCCCCAAGCCTTTTTTGAATCTTACTTACAATCCCTCAAACCCCACTATTTTGACAGTCCTGATTAGTTGGTTCGGCATGGTATTACAAGAAGGATAAATAAATGTAGAATATGCCATTGTAAGATTATAGAGAATTGACAAATGATTTGATGTTATGACAAGGTAGAATTAGAACATAGTTAATTTGAGGTCCCAGCCATTACACATTAGCCTCAAGCCTAATCAAAATCAACTCTATAATTATATTAGAGAGACATTGTTTGATAATTTATTATCTATAATCCAGGTAATCCAGTAGATATTAATGTATTAAGAATTTTGAATTAGGGTTACTAAGAAATAAATAAAACTAAAAGTCTAGGTCCTGAAAATTTTAGGAAATCTTAGATAATTTAATTTGTCAATGCCTCAATTGACATTAATTTTATGTACTACTGTTTTTTTTCCAGGATGACGTTTTAAAAGATAAATTAATATCAGAAAAACCTCACTACAATCCTGTGACACCAGTCATTCAATATGTTAAAAGTGATGCGAACACACCACCTGGCGTAATTCGTGTGATAGATCAATCGACTGTGGGCCCTGTTCAAAATAAAAATGTATTAACTTCGGTGATGAAAGCCAAGATTGATGACTTTCCAGCTATGGAAAGGATATTGCAGTCTAATGAATTCCATGCTGTGGAAAAATACAGAACTGAAAATTTACCAGGTCCGGCTTTGGGACTTTTAGAAAATATGGAACAAAGTGAAAAAACATGTACTAAGAATAATTCAAAAAACAGGAAATCACCAGACACTGTTGCCGTGGGAACATCAACAAATAATTCCAAACCAGAAACAGAAACTGTTAAAATCTCTGTGACAGCAACACAAACCAGTGAGAAACATCCTGTAGTAGTTCCAGAACGACTAATATCGTCCGCACGAACTCCGGTCACCATTCCAACAGGCATTCAGTCCTATATTAACCCTGACCTTAGAGCTAAAATACAACAAAATTTAATAAATAAAAAGTTGAAAGCCCAATTATCTGAGGAGAAAAAAGACTGAATAATGAAAACTTCTCCATGTTGTTGGGAACACTTGACTGATTATAGTTTTTTCGTTTTAAGACACTAACTGTAAATGCTTAGAATAACAAATTTGAAAGTGCCATTTTAACTGCATTTAGACATACATTAAGTTAAACATTACCTAATAGCAGTTCATTTAAACTTGAGAATAAGAACAGAGAGATGGCTATCTATGGAATATGAGTTAATCAATTTAATCCTGATACCAACAGACTAACTGCATTTAGACATACATTTAGACATACATTAATTTAAACATTATCTGGTGATTCATTTAAACTCAAGATGGCTAAAGAATATGTGTAAATCAATCTAATCCAGATACCAACAGACTTTGGTACATTGTGAATGTTTAATGTTAAAGCTGATGACGGTTAAGAAGATTTGCTGTTGTTTACAATCTTGAAATCTACACGATTAAGGTAGATAACCCTTCGTTGAATACTGCAATAATGTACATGTAAATGTAATTGTTTATCAGTTTGCCATGTATATAATTGTCTCATCCAAATTGCGTGAAGATACATATTCAATTATACATGTATAATTGGCTCATCCAATTTGAGTAAAGATACATATTTAATTGTTTCATCAGAAGTGAGTAAACATACATGTACATGTATAATCACCCATCAGAATTGAGTAAAGATACAGGTGTAATTTTCTCATCAGAAATGAGTAACTATACATGTATGATTGTCTCATCAGAAGTGAGTACTGTATATACATGTATTATTGTCTCATCAGAAGTGAGTAAATACACATGCATATACATCCATAGTGAGTAACAATACATGTATGATTGGCTCATCAAAAGTTAGTATTGATAAATGTTAAATTATCTCAACAGAAGTGAGTAAAGATACAGGTAAAATTGGCTTATCGAAAGTTAGTAAAGATACATGTATAATTGATTATCAGAAGTCTTAGTGAGCAAATATATATGTGATTTTTCTACACATTGTTGAATCATACTGGTCTATTAATTAAAGCACAAGAGGGTGTTGTTATAGTGGCAATCCCAGATTTTACAAGATACCATTTGATAGATACGAATATCAAATGCATGATATAGCTTATTTTCTTAAAGGGGTTACATCTTTCATTTAAGAAATTTCTCTGTTAATTGTAATGACTTGATAATCATGATCACTATTACTTCAGCAATTGTAGAGATGTGGTTATCCTGGCATTTTCCCAGTGTAGAATTTAAAAGAAAAAACAATTCAGATACAGGTCATTTCACAGGACTAGGATAAAAATTTGCTAGTCCTTCACCCCAATTTAACCCTTAGAATTCGCTTAAATATATCTGCTCCTTTAAACTTTTGACTAAAATCTAATATAATAGTAACTTAAATGAGTTGGTTTATTTAATTAATTTGATTCAAGAAGAATATTTGATCCATCTAGAAAATATGACACATAGTAGATAATTAATGTTAGTATTCTATAAATGCTTAATGTATTTAAAATCTCTGTCCTGAATGGAGTTAATGTTGCAAAGGAATGGCTTTTGTTTAGTTAAAGTTCCAATAGCATTTTTTTAAGTTATATTTTTAAAATGAATTAAAACAAAGCCCTAAAATAGATTGAACCTATAAACAGTCCTACCTTGTTAAAGAATAATCCTATTAATCCTATAATTCACTATTGCCAGTTGAGAAATTGGCAAAAATATCATTTTCAACTTCAAATTCAAACGTTTGAAGATGGCCGTCCATGGAGAGGAATGGGAAAACAAGGGAGGTAATTGAGTAATTATTTCCTCAATCACCCTGTGTCACCCTTTCTAATGCCCCCCAAATTTTGCCCATGATCGTATAATAGTAAGTTGACAACCTTTTGAGCAAAAGACATAGAAATAATTATGCTTTGACTTTCTTAGAAAATATGAAATTGGAACTTTAAGTAGATTGTATTATACAATGTGAATGGATGTTGTGCATTGTACAATATGAATTGATGTTGTGCATTGTATAATATGAATGGATTTTGTACGATGAGAAAGGACTTTGTTTACTGTGTTGTACAATATGAATGAATTTTGTTTATGCATTGTACAGTATGAATAGATTTGGTAAATGGATTGCATATGAATATATTCAAGTATGTGAAGGAGGATTAAATGGATTTTGTTTGTATGCATGTAAATGAAATCTGATTAAATGAAGGCTGTATACGACAGTCTAACTCTTTAATTTAACAATTTGAATTGTCCAGGATTTCTTATTAACATGTTATAATTAAAATCTGTCAATCTGGTGGAAGGTGTAGGATAGATGGGGAGTAGTGGTGGTTTAATGGTCTAATGTAATCAAAGATATATACTTTACACCCGCTTATAAGGAACTCCAGCTGGTCATTACATACTATTTATATTTTATTCATTATCTGATATCGATTCGAAATAGATTTCACCATTTTCAACCTGTTTCAACCCAAAGTATAAATTCATTTCCCATTTATTTGCAAATGTATGAATGCAGAGGCTTTGATGTAAAAAGAGGAACTGTGAGCCACTGTACATAAACAGTAACTAATAGCAAAACTCAACATCACAGCCACGTCTTAATTGGTCCATTACAGGTGAAGTGGTGGATACTTCGGGTTCTGCATTGTGAAACTTTTTGATAGATAATTAAATGAATAGGAAAAAAATCTAAAATGACTTGACCTCTCCTTTAAAATATTATAGGTATTATTGGTCATTTCCACGTACAAAAGGTTGTTTATCAAAATTAGTGTATATTTGTTGTTATATATTCATCGCAAAGAAACAAATAACAATTATATTTATTAATAAGGCAGACATAATTGTACAGTGATTCGTTTTCCAGAATTTTACTTTAGTATTTCTATTACGTGGCACCTATTTGTAATAGAATTTTGAAAACAATATAAAATTATGGTGTGATTCTTTAAAAATAAAAAAATTTGTTATTTTTATTTATTACAAAGCATATCTTTTATGAAGCTTTAAAAACAATTCAAAATGCTTAAGATTATGTTGCACATACTTAAATATGTATATCAATATATAACTTGATAAATACCAGCTATATATTGATGTATGTGTGGGTGCACCAGCTGTATATTGATATGCATGTAACAGATATTTTGGTGGGTGTACTATACCATACAACTGGGGTTGCTTGCACATACATTTACTTTTTTACGGGCACATTTAAACAAGTATGAAAATATTTGTGGCTCCCATTTTTTGGAAATCTTTGCCATCAAGACAAATACCTTGATATTTCTCATTTCCCAGACAAATATTGGAAGAGGTTGAACGTGGCAGTGTATCTTATGTTTAACACTAACAGGACAATTTAGTCATATGCATATGATTTATAGTCTTGGTGGGGGTGGGTGGGGGCTTAAAGATGTAAGAGCTAAATCGGCCTATTGCAGATCTTTATTCAAACTATTATTTAGATATTTATTAATATAAGCCCATAATCATCTCATTAAAGCATCAAATGGCTGAGATTTGAATGGATTATAATTAACCCGCTGAGCAAACATGAGTAGCTTAATACAACAGATTGTGACATTATTATGATGTCATTGATTAACCTGTCATGTAATCAATGTATTGTATTGTATTCAAGGGTGTTAAGTTTAATAGTTTCATTTTATATTAAAGAACATGACTATTGAAATTCTTGTGACTGATGATGGGGTCACATTTAACTCATTAATCTCATGTTTCCATGTCAGTCAATCCATTCGCCCATGAACAACTTTTTGTGAACAAAATTTTATTCAGTTTTTCTTAGGCTACTCTATTGATCAGAAATGGATCAGAGTTATCTCTCCATTCTGAAACCCTGTGAACACCATACAGGACACAGTTCTAGATAGAGCTTGATCAATCTCTCTGGGATTGTTCAAAGAGAACCCAATCAATTTTCTAAAAACAATTTAATCATAAATTCTGTGTGTTTTACTAGGAGATATCTTCCTAGTTACATTTTGACATTTAAATTTTGTGAATGCGTTCCAGGACAGCTAAGGTTGACATTGCTGTTGGTGGGTCACTCGGCAAATCTCGACAGATTCCGAATCGTTCGGGAACCTACATCTTGCTGTATGACAGTAAGTGATATGTACCTACGCCCATACATTTGCAATGCGGTTACCGGTTTACTTTAACAGGAAAACTTGACGCTATTACAAACAAACAGCCATGGTTCATCCGGAACCTTTAAAGTAGTTCCAAGACATCATGGGCGCAGCCATGTTTCATGCGAGACCTTTAAAGTAGTTCCAATATGGCGGAATTCGTAATACAGCCGAGACTAGATGTAGTTTCCGAAATCTGTCGAGGATTGCCGAGTGGTTGGTGGGTGTATTAAGGAGTCTGGCAAGTCTCCATGTTTGTTCAGCTTTACAGTACTACAAATGTGTAGAAAATATACTTATGATTTAGAGAAGAATAATATTTGTATTAATGTTTGTTTATGTTTATTATATTGGTATATTATTTACATTGTGTATATTATGTAAGATTCTCGATTCACATTACATTATAATTAGAATATAATTGACAAAGTGCTACTTGTATTATAATAATGGCAAAAAATTAAATCATTCTAAGATCCCTTTCAAAGAGTTTGTTATTAATGCCAGAGGTCTTTGTCAATAAGGCAATGGCTTGTTCTCAGTGTTGGAGGATATAGTTTCTCTGGTGCTGTTTCCCCTTGTCAGTGGTACAGGAGGGAGGGCCTGGCAAGGAACATGGTCTAGTTGTACACATCCTTAACAGAGGAATTCAAACTAAGATTAGGTTGTGAAACTGCTGACCGGGCAACATTTCTGTAGCTTAAGTCCGTCTTCATTAGCCCATTTTGGTGCTGAACAAAAGAATGTTATAACTCCATTTAAATGTTTTTACGCCCACATGTAAATGCGGTCATATATATAGTTGTAACCTGTATCTAGAGGCTAAAGTTAATATACTATTGACTTGAAATTTACACACTGTGTTTAAGGCAGGCAAAGAATCCTTTTGATTTTCAACAACTTCTGTTGAAAAATCTTGTGGACACCGATAGATGATCATGTTTTTATCATCAAATTTATTTTTGCCCATGGGTAATAAAATAATTTTTATGTCTTTTAAAAGAAATATTTTACATTCTAACAATACATGGATAACAACTTTTTAAAATTTTGCTAAAGTCACACAACATAATATATCGTATTTTTACCATCTTTCGATGAATTGGCACAATCAATTGTCGGCTGAAGAGAGCAGAAACATGCCTAACAGTTAAATTAACAACACGCCTCTGGCCTCAAGAGTCCTCAACATTCAGAACAAAAAAAATGAACAAGCAATCCATCAAAGCTAGGTCTTCCATGCTATTTACGAACCACTATTGGCAACATAACAAATGTAAAGCTGTACACATCTACATACATCAACGATAACAAACTTACAACACATAATACATTACTTTCCTTCTTTATTTTCTGTTGAATTTATAATACATGTATATAGCAACATCATTTATAAATAATATTTACACATAATGCATACATCACAATTTAAAAGACATCGTAACATACCTTACATATATACAGAAATGTGTTACTATTAACCTTGTTTACATTACAAATTTTAAGCAGGCAAGGCACAGCAAGGAACAGTTACCTTTTTTGTAGTGTAAATGGGTCAAACATAAGCGTGCCGTGCCATAATGAGTACAGTGCCAATTTGGCCCACTGAAGTGAAGTGGTTTTCAGCATGTTGTCGGGCATGGCATGTTTAAATTTTCGCAGTGTAAGCACTATCCGGACTGACAGCGATTCTCAAATGAACCTTGACCTTTTACCTGCGAAATTTGACAGTTCTGTCAAAATGACTATCTAAAGTAAATCAATCGCAATATTTTTTTTTCATCCAGGTAATTTGCATAGAGACTGAAATAAACTTTTCTGTGAAGAGTTTCACACTTGGTGTGCATCTGGCATGGTTACAAGGCTGATTATTTTAGATTATGTAAATGGGTCAATTTCTTGAAATTTATCACTGCCTTGTACGGGGCTGAGAACGGCATGCTTATAATGCTTATCACGACAAAGTATACAAAACCTTTTTTTTTGGACAGGGAGTCACTAGTCTACCGCTATACAAAATACTGTAGATATACATGTAGATATCAAAAGAACCAGTAGGACTAGGACGGTCAAGGTCAAATGTCAAGAGATAATTGAACCTGCAAACTAGAGAACACATGTTATAAGTATTTTTTATGAAAATCATTGTTTCCACTCACTAACAAATCAAATAATCCTTTTCTTCAAAACACTAAAATTGATGTTTCTTGCATGAAATGAAATGTATCATCCTACTATTCTACAGCGATCTGGCTAATGAAGATTGGTGTTTCTTACAAGTTAGCTGATGAGACATTTCTAACAATCATACATGTATTTATTTATTCAATACCATAGACATGTATAATCATGTACTGAACAAATGTGTGACTGTCACAGACAAGGCTTCAATTAAATACAATAGAAACTTTAAACTTATTCAATTGAAATTCTGACTTTATACATTGTTCCTTCTATTAACCCAACATAAAACAAATATATCGATAGCCATGACAAAAATGGTGATTTAATGATGATGAAAAAATTGATTATGGAAAATGAAAATAAATGAGCTAGTCCAGAACAACCAAGTTTCATCAACCTATCCAGCGAGTAGTTTTACTCTTTCCCAGAACGGCATCATAAAGATTTGAAGACAGGAATAAAATCATGGTGTAATGATTATGTTATAATACATGAAAGTCTGGAGAATATCATCATTATATTTAACCATTAATGACACCACTTTTAGCTTAAAATAAAGCAATGGGTCTTAAAAGTTTCTATATCATAATGTTGCTTCATGAAATATATACTATTCCAAGCAATTTCAAACAACCGTGACAATTTGCAAAAAAGTTAACAGTGTTCAACACTCAGATAATGTGAAATTTTGGAAATGAGAGATTAGTAAAAATCCAGCCCACTTCATTCACCGACTACAGAAATCAAAGAATAAAATCAAATTTCAGTCTGATTCCATTGATTTTTTGCTTCATAACACCAAATTTTTGAAAAGTTTCTGGTCTTTGAGAATTTTGATGAAAACATCAGGCCCCATTGCAAGTTCACAAAGCATTCTCAGACTTAAGTTAAGAATTTACTCAACTCTCAGTCACTGTTTATTGCGAAATAGCTTTGATCCAGAAAAACAAAACTTTGCACATAGTTTCTAATTGATGTATTAATTAGATACGTTAAAACAACAAAAGTTTCATAACGGGCTATATTTTAATTTAAATAAGGCTAACCATTTTGAGTAAATTCCTAACTTAAGTCCTAGAATGCTTTGTGAACTCGGGGCCTGATATTTAATAGCTATAAGTCAATTAGTGTAGCTCTGACGATAAATATCACATCATGATGCAGGATGCAACAATTAACACTTGGATAATTTTAAACATTTGGATGGATTAATTTACACCTATCTGTTTATAAATCAGGTACTGTAATGAAATTCAAAATTATAAATTTGCTCAAATTTAAGTAAATTAATTGAAAACCATTAATTCACTAAAAATTAGGAATACACTTGCTTCATCCATCTTGTAGAATATAAAATGTAATGATCTGATGATTTTATTCCTGTCTTAAAATCACCTGGTTGTTCAAGACATCAATATAAAGAGATTCCTACATATTGGGTTGGATCAGTCCAGTCCAAGCTGTTCTAAATTGTATTTACAGATTTACATTCAATTCATTATATTAGTTGAGATGTAAAATGTCCTTAACAAAATTTTGAAGTAGCTCTATGCAGAGTGCATTGTTGGCTGGTGGATTAAGACTATATTATCAATAAGTTACTGCATAAACTCTCTAACATAAACAGTGCATATATTATACACACTGAGCGACATTTTGTACAGACTATCATGCAGTGCAGTCAGATGGAATGGGACTTAATAAAGTTAATACAATACTTTGGTTACTTTGAGAATAACATGGTAAATTTTATTTATGGGTGTGCACTGAAGGCAAGGAGCCATAGTTTTGCCTAGAAACACCAAATGCTACAAAAATTACAATTTGTCATGATGTGTGAGAATCTCTTAATATTGAGGTTAAAGGTCAAGTTATAATTATGTGTGTCTGTCTCCCCCATTTCCTCAAATACGGTCGTACTTTGAGGTATGAAGGTGTCCATGGAAGAACTGACAAGACACACAAATTAACCTCATCCTCCTCCAGCTCCTCCTCGTCGTGTAGGTCTATAACTACAACTGTCTCCTCCACCACCCATTAATGGATTATAATCTGAAATGACAAAGAAAACTTCAGTTAGCAACTACGAGAGGAAAAAAAGAAATGTCGTGTGGTTAAAAAATCTTACTTATTTCCACCAACTCAGTTAATGAAGGCAGGTATACACCATGATGTGTTCTATGAGTAAAATTGTGCCTAGACAAAGGCACGAGAAAGCCAGAGTGAAAAATCCTAAGGACCTTCTCTGCCAACATTGAGGTCCAACCTTTATGAATCTGGTTAGTGAGACGAAAGTCTAAGAAAAGAGAGAGACATGCAGTATCCTATATTGTTTTCTTTTACATTATGTGCAATCATAAATACTAAAATACAGTTGAAATCCAATGACGATAGACTTTATAATCTGAGGCACAAACTTTAGATTACGCGGACATTCACTGATTTATATAATACTAATTTCCCATGAATAATGTTTTTTTTTTAAAACAAATGTGCTAAAGTGTGCTAATAACTGGCATCCCTATATGCTAAAAACTAAGACCTTAATGAATTTAACAGTCCATTTTAGAAATTTATCACAAGTCATCAGTCAGTATGAAGAAAAAGCATCCTGTGATTTCTTATTTAAAATCCTGGTATTGATCCAAGACAATAAAATGTTGAGGAGCAGTTCATTCACAGACAAAATAGAATCAGGAAGATTTTTTTTGTGTCCCAATAGTGAGCATATATGCTCAGATATCCAAACAAAATATGCAGCGACTAAATCGGTCTTTCCCCAACTTTCTGGAAATGACAACACAAACTTTGCCATTTTTGAATAATCTGTACCCTGATCTTACCCGGGTTAGTATTCAAACAGACCTAGCGCTAGAATAACTTATGATATCAAGAAATACTCATATTAGACTTAGTTGTTGATAATGATATATACACATGGTATAAATGGAACATTTTATTAATATTAGTAACAGCAATGGCTTCATATGAAACTTATGCTATGTGTCTATAATAAGCTCCACTGAAAAACAGACACAAAGCTAGCCGACAGACATTTTAATTCCTAATTCAACAATTGTAGTTGAAAACAATAAGTATACTCAGATATTGAGATGTATTTATTCTGTTTCCATTTAATGGAATAAAAACTGTTCATTTAGTCTTTGTATCAAAGATTAGAACCACATAATAAAATAAGCCACAAATTTAAAGCTGTTCTGAAAATGTAACTTACTTTGTGGCACCAAAAGTAAAGAAAGAATCTCAGCTCACCTGATGGGCGTAAAGGTTTTTTATTTTTTGGTTTTAAAGATGAAGTTGATGGACCAGAACTAGAAGATGCCGATTCCTCAGGCTGAAAATAAAAAAAAATAGAAGAAATTAATTTTCTAAGACATAACAGAAAAACTACCCATCCAAAAACAAATCAAGAACAATTTTTACATATAGCATTGCAACCAAATTTATTGACTTCTTACATTTGACTTGGTTACTTTTACATCAATTATTAATGTATTTGGTGGGAAATCAATGTGATAGTCTAACTATAAAACTTTTCAGTTTCCCAATGGTTAATTATTGTTAGATTATACCATGTTGTATTTCTTATCTAGGGTTGCTACCTGGGCAAAATTTGCCGCATAGCACAGTGCATGGCATATTCTTCTTTCTTTTTCATTTGTTAGTTGAATATCTTCTTAGGTCTCTAGTATATATATGTTACTCTATCCTATTGTATATTACACCAGATCAAAAACATTTTCTGGTTCCCAGATAATCCATCTAAGCAATATGATGCAGAAAGGAGATTCTTATTTTTTAGTTTTGACTTTATCAAAGGATCACTATTTGACTAAATGACTTCTTATAAACATCACATTTTAAGGAAATGAAATGGGGTTTAATGTGCTATTGTTCTGCTCCAACTGGACTAATAAAGACGTGCATATGCTTTACAGTATGCTATACTATTAGGAAAATTTTGACTATGGCGTACTCTAATATCGAATCCAAACTGCCATGGGATATTTTACGTGCATGCCAATGTATACGACACTGTGCCTCATTTTTGTCCTATCTGAATGACTAGACAGCTCTCCTTGTAAAACCCTCCTTCCTGTACCACTGACAAGGGGAAACCACATAGGAAAATTGTGATACACTTTCTCAGCCAATGCAGGGAACGAAGACCTCCAAGCTAACTTGTCAGCGTCTTAACCACTTACTCACTGTGGCACCATCACATTTAAAGGCACTATAATCTCATCATGTTGTTTAGAGGAATGTATGATTATCCAGTTATGATTTCTAGTAAGATTTGTCATGGTTGCATACACTGGTTTTTTCTACATTTATTTCTTGGGAACCACGTAAAATAATTGCGTGTAGTAATTAAGTAATGTTTTTCTTTATTATGCTTTGCTATAAAAACATGTCATGCAATCCTTTTCATGTAATACAGGATTATCTGGCATTCTGTTTGTATAAATTTTATCGTACAACTTAAAATAAAGTACCAAATCAACCGTGGCAGTGTTAGTTTCATATGACGGATAGATACACTTTATCAAATACACATGAAAACCTAACTTTTAATGTCCTTAAAGGTTTCTTCGTCCAGCTCCCTGGTGCTGATGATGACATGAACGAATGAATTAGACTAATGGGCTAAAAAAGTAGTAGTAAAACTGCCAATATTAGCTATTATGTTTTGATGTAAATTGTCAAATAACAGGATTGTCAAATGCGTCCCATTTAGTCAGAATGTAGCAGCCATAATGTGCTCATTTTCATCACAGATGCATCCAGCACCATTAACAATCAGTAAGCCTGCAGATTCTATTTTCTGTCAAACATATCGGTTTCATAGTTCATTTTGCTGATTCTGCTTCAGGCATTCCAGCATGAAATGTAAATCACACAATATTAAGGCAGAACGCATCATATACACAAATGTAATTAAAAGATAGAAGACAGCGGGAATGACAGATTATTTTTATGACAAGCACATAATGAGGTGGTTAATAAGATTGCCATCGGTAAGAAATTATACCTTTCATCATATTGAAGAAAGGCGGTGTCGGTATATGAACATGCATCAGCATCTTTGATCATAAAACAACCAAATATTATCCAGTCTACCTGAAAATTCCTTCGGGACTTTAACTAAGTGTAGTAAATATATTTTTGAAATCTCATTAAAAATCATGGACAGAGGTTGAAGCATTTTTCAATTTAGTAAATGATCATCCCAAATAATATTTTCAGGTGGACAAATATGTTTTGACAGATACACCCCCAGTGATTTTATCTACCAAGCATCTACTGCTGGGGGTTCAAATTTAACCATATATTTCGGTCAAGATCTTTTAGTCTGTTAAAAATTGACACACCGTAATCTCCATAAAACTAGCATTTGTTCTTCAAATTTGACCATATATTTCGGTCATGATCTATTATACTGTTAATAATTGACCGAATGTTTCAGGGAACCGTTGGTCAACTTAAACACCATAATTTCCGTAAAACTACCATATTTCTCAGAACCCCATTTTCAAACTTGACTACAATCGACCTGCGCCACCTTACTTTGAAATTTAACAACCTGTACAGAATAGAAGCCATACATGCGCTCATGATTGGTGGATTCCACTTTGACCTATTACATGTATGGTAATTTTTAAAGAATTTTCCATAAATACAAAGATCTGATAGAACATGACATAAATTTCATATAATTTGAACAAGTGGAATTCCCTCTGTAGGGAAAACCATTAACCATGCTATATAGTGGAATTCCTTTAAATCAGAATCTCCTCAATGTAGTTGACCAATGTATGTGGAATCTTCTTCACAGTGAAATACATTGTAGTTGGAATTATGCTATACAGAATGTCTTGTAGTCAACCTTTACCATATTCAACATATATATTGTATTGTACAAAATAATTACCATAGTAAAGGCTATGTGTACATGAAATCAAATAAAAATGACAACTTATTCTTTCTAACTTTTAAATAATTATAAAATAATTCAGAGGTAAGACTACTAACAAATGCTGGATTACCAGACATTAGTCCAATTATAATCATTACAACAAAAACAGAAAATACACCACATTCTGGAAGGCCATAAATTATACTGAAGGGATAATCAACAAAGCCTACTTCCTGTGTAAGAAATACTATCTATATTATGTTTTATGACTTCCTTGATTACATTGTACCAAGTCAACAGATTGTTATAATACTAATTGATATGTTTCAATAGAATTTATTTGACAATGTCTAGCACAAGAGCGGAACATTATCAAAATAAATCAAATGCAACAACAATAGTCAAAGATACATTATGGGAGATTAGATAAAGAGCTGGCAATTCTCACAATAATAGTTTAAACCTAAATAATGTAAAGCGAATTTGCTGAAAATTTCAATCAAATTGAACCACTCTGAACAGAAAATTTAGCCATTGAGTTTTCGGCCTAGCATAGATCATCATTACTAAAGTCGGTATGATAAAAAACATAGTCTCTATTATCCACTTCATGATTAAATCATGAATGAAAGTTGAGCAGCAAATCAGATCCTAATCCAGTCAATATCACAGGCTAGCGATGACATCGAGAGTTGATTATGAACTGAATAATTCAATTAATGTCTAATTAATAATTTAGATAACGTTTGAGGCCTAAAAAAAGACCTGCAATAGACAGATTTAGCTCTTAATTGCATAATGTATGTTCAACTGTTTGTATATCAATAACCTAGTTGAACAGTGACAGTAATAACCTAATCTTTAACATAAATCACAGCTATTATTCTTTCAACTTGTATCTGAGTTAAATCTTCATCATGACGGTGGTTCAGTCACAAAAATGAACATCCTTCAAGTTGTGAATTTTACAGGTTTCTAAACTTAGTTAATTTTGTTATGTAAATGCATGGACACCACATTGGATTTTAGGCCTTCAAAAAAGACATTAAACAACAGTTTATAATTTTATTAATGTCTTATCTTCGCACAATTATACCCACAGTACATATTCACAAACATAATCAGAAATATTTAACTCATCATTCAATACAATTTTGGAATGTTTTTTGGCCTGAAGTGTGCACTTTTGAACACAAGGTCTGTCATTTATTCCCAGCTTGTACCTGACAAGGAGTAAGGTTGCCTGTCCAACCTCGAGAGTTTACTCCTACAGAAAGACTCCTACCAGCAAGCAAATTATTGATAAAAAAATTAAACCATTAATGTTACATTAGACTCGAAATGACATTGTTTGTGTTGAGCGGCCATAAATCAAACCACATTTCTTTGTATTTTAAATTTATTATTTATTCTAGCACTCGCTACTAAATGATATAACATTAAACATTTTATTTGATAATTATATCTGAACACTCTTTGCATCTCTCACATTTCTTTTAACCAAAATCTGCATATCAACAAAATTTGCTGATAAAATAACAAATGTTATTGATTAATCATAATTCGATCCAACAAAGACGTTGGTAATCAAGCCAGGCACGTTTAGTAATTCTCTCCTGTATAATCTTCTAATAAACTGATTTCAATAACCTCAGAAAATCCAGAATCCAAGACCAAACAAACGTTGGTTTTCTTTTAGCTTCACTAACAGAGTGTATTTGTTTTAAGCAGATTCAAGTCCAAATTTTTTACATGTATTCATAATCAATTTTCTTCTCTTCATTTGCCTTTTTGGTTTCAGTTTTTTTTACCATACATACATGTATTTGCCAGCAATATTTGAAATAGATTATTTGGTTTGCTTTAATTATATGTAATATTTGAGATCTAAACTAAATTTTTCGGATCAAGAAATGGTAATTCTGTGATGCTGGTCTGCCATTGTATGTAATATACATGTATATAACTTTTATAAAGTACATTAACAAATTATAGAATTATTACATGTTAAGTAATGTACAAAATGAAATGAAATGAAATGGGATTTAACGTCCTACTCTTTTGCACCTAACCTGGGCTAATGGAAGACGGGCATACGCCATACAGTGTGCTATGAGGGAAATTTTGCCCGGGCAGCGGTGCTACGGCCTACTCTTATATCGAATTCCAACTGCCATGGGATCTTTTAGGTGCACTCCAATGTGTACATGGGACCTTGGTTTTTCATCCAATCCGAACGACTAAGCAGCTGTCCATGTCAGACCCTCCTTCTGCATCACTGACAAGGGAAATCACACTGGAAAATCGAGATAAACTTTCTCGGCCAATGCAGGGATCGAACATCCGACTTCCAGGCTAGCGAACCAGCGTCTTATCCATAGCCACCATGACCCAAACAAAACTAATATATATATTTCTTATTTTAAAGATACACTATGGGAGATTAGATAAAGAGCTGGCAATTCTCACTTAACAACTACATAATGTAAAGGGAATTTGCTGAAAATTTCAGTCAAATTGGTCCACTCTGAACCAAGATTTTAGCGATTGAATTTTGGGCCTAGCCTTGACCATCATTACTAAAGTTGGAATAAATGGGAACCTTATCAAGTAAATATTGCAGGCTAGAAATGGCATCGAAGGTTGATTATGGTCTGGATAAGTTAACAACAAGCAAAAAACCTCAAATTGTTGAAATATTTGAAAATTTGGATATGGTTTAATTTCCCCATCAAAAATATTCACAATACTTATAACCTTATGACCTAAAGTGTTAAAACGTTCGTCTATCCACCGACCCTATCCCCATCTACAATGAAAAAACAATTTATACCCATTTGCCAAGTTCAAAAAACTTCCCTCCCTCACCCAGTTTTGTCTCTATCACTACTATCAGTCAATTCTCTCTATCACTACCATCAGTCAAACAAATCCATTGCTTGCCCTTCTTCAATACATCTAACATGGTGCACCAGAATAGAAAATCACAGTTAAATAGGCAAATTAATGGGTAAAACACAGATAAATGTAAAAAAATATTATTTAAAGATATTAAATCACTTCCTTTTGCTAAAAAAAGATTTTTTTGAGTTGTGCAATTGTTAAGTTACAGATTTAAAATAAATGTTCATGTTGAATTATCTGAAATGTATCTATAAAAAAAACATGTGTCAAAATTTATTGTTATAAATTACACATACACATGAAATCTTTTCGTCACAAAAATACTGAACTGAAAATAGCAATGACATATGTACCAATAATTCTTGTATTTATTCATGGCTCCAACATATTCCAGTAAATAAAAATAGCTCAGCGTTCAATTTTAAAAGAAATACATCATGACATTAATAATGCACAAAAATGATACGCCAGTGGAGGTTATAGGTTTTGATACACCAAAAACACATGACATCTAAATCCATTCATATAATAGTAAGTGCAGGAGGACCGCGCTACACACAAAACAAAAAATCTACAAGATAAACCTGTGGACACGACAGATAATAGACATTGCAAAAAACCCCAGATATCAAATCAAGTGAATGGATCCGGGGGCCAGCCGTAAGTGTCCTATGTGCTGTACAGTCCCGGGCCTGTAATGGTACAGGCTTCACTAAAGAGTGATTTACAAAAAAGACGTAGTTGGGATATCTCCACTCAGAGTTTTATCAAAGAAAAAGATTTTGTCCATAACCTAATCTTTAGCACTTCCATCCTATAAATAAATGTATTACCTTGACTTAAACTCTCATACGATTTTATAAGAAATGTTTTTAGAGCTTGATGTGAAGCTTATGCCGTAAATAAATAGATGATACTCATTTATTAATTGCATTTTTGTATTTTTATAAAGCATCAAGCAATCAAATAACTTATATCATAACCCAACATCACGTTTGAACATTCATTGACAGAAGCAGAGTTAGTGATTTCCAATAATATTTGATGGACAGATAGACAAAGTTGTTTTATTACTTAGTCCCAGTTTTCAGTGAAAGGTGGGGAAACCTAAAACAAATCTTGACATACTCATACTTTAAGAACCATACCAAAGTGAAAAATATTAATAAGATGAATTTCTTGGTAAAAGTTACTGCTATAATTTAATAAAATCATATAATATAATAAACCTAATTGTCACAAACAATTAAACAGTCAAACCCTCTCAGTATGGCATGTATAATACAATTTTAATAATCATATTCAAAAGTGAAAAAGATTAATAAGATCAATTTCTTGATAAAAGCTACTGTAATATAATTAATAAAATTAAAATAGCAAAGTGAAAAATAAATCTGATGTAACCTGTCGCAAACTCACAGCTTGCACAGTTCACAACCCAGTGATATACAATGATTCACCCAGTCTGCCTTCAATTTCTTAGAGCAATATTACAGAATTGGATTCTATGAACAATCTTAAAAATACATTTTCTTATAAAACTCTTATGTCCCAATTCAAATGAATATGAAGGATCCATAAATTCACTTAAAAAATAGTTTGATCAATTAAGAGACAATTGTGTAGGTGTCGCCCCAAGCCTATGTGATAATGTCAATAATAATTCTCGGAATAAAGGAAAGATATTTAATCAAGCACATAAACCCCAGCAACATTAGCCAATTGTAATTACTTAATGTAAAAAGAGGGTTATTACGAGTTTCCTATTTTAACAAACTTTGTCATATCTTTGTCTCACAAATTAATTACTAGATTGATGAAGGGGGGTCTTGATCATCCTCATCATGTTAGCAGGCCATAAATCATATGATTATTCCCATAAACCATAATTGACAACTACTTATTTTATGTATTTTCTCATCACATAAAAGGTGTAAATTTCTTGCACGGCACTTTTTTTTAATGGAGCTTGATCACTCATCCAGTCTTGGACGTTTCTACTCCAGTTTGTGACGTCATGGAAGTCTGTGGGTTGATAATCATATGCCCATTATAATAGTCGGCAAGGATTGGATGGTATATAAAAGAGTGGTTAATATCTAACTCCAGTCTTTTTCAATTGTGTTTTATTCTCAAAGGTAGTACTAACTGCTAAAGGCTTTGGTTAAAGAAAACATTGCCTAGCTCCTGTTATCTTTCTAAAAGGTAAGAGTCTTCTTTTTTTTAATTATTATCCAATCTTAATAATAAGGTTTGCTTTTTTCATAACTTATATTTTGATCCACTTTAGTAATTTATTTAATTCTTTTTTACCCTCATTTTGCTTAATTGTTAAACTTTTTAGTCCAGAACTAAATGTTCCATGGGCTACTAATAGACGTTTGGAGTAATTTGCAATGAATTCCATGTTTGAATTATTATATCTAAAGCCTTAAAAAAGGTTAACTGAATTACATTTTATTTCTTAAAAAAAACAAAAAACAAAAAAAAACATTGAAGGTTTAGTTTTACAAACAAATATCTATTACCAATGTTTCAAGGACTATCAAAAGGTCCTTGGAATAATTTGTACATGCAAAAATTAGGAATTATCTATTTAGTACAAAAAATGGTTCGATTGACTTGTTGGGGTTTTTTTTCTTCAAAAAAATATCATTGGAACACATCAATTATTCATATAAGGTTTTTTTTTGTTATTCTAATAATCATTTTTCAATATAAAAAGTAAAAAATTATTTTTGCTCATTTGGAATAGAAAATTACATAAAATAAAATGAAAAAACAAAGTTAATTGCTGGAAACTGATTTTTCTTAACATTACAATAAATACATTTAGATTGCATGGCAAAAGCACATATTCCATGTACCAAGAATATCAGGAATACTGGGTATGGGTTCCTTTCTTTATAACACGGCTGGCACTGGTGCTTATTTCTCTTTAGTAGTTAATGCGTAATTAACAATTTAACAGTTTGTTAGCATGGAATAAAGCATTGAAATGGTGATATAATTATATGTTTGGTATTAGGCGATATCTACAGCGTGTTATCTCCTTGGAGATATTACTAAGTTATTTTTGACAATATGCTCAATAAATAATACAACAACACACTGTCAGACCAAATGTTATTAGAATAAAGCACAATTAGATGAATATTCCAAATTGAACTTAACATACAAGATCTCTGTATTAATATCACTACAGATATATAATATTTACTGTCACGAAAGTTTTACGTTTCCATGGTCCTACTAATTGCTGACCAAATTGTTTCTATTGTCAATAGTACCCAAAGTACAGCAAAAAGTGACAGACAATGCTATTGTTCTTTAAAAGTCATTAATTTCAAATCTAATGACTACAAAGGAGACGAAACACTTGATCTGTTATGGTACTTTACATTTTGCTTGATGTACGAATTTAAAATAAAAACTCAAGTCACAAACACCTTGTGCCCTTGGAAATGTTTTGGAAGGTCGAAAAACAAAAACTACTTAACAGATTAAACTCTAATTGGAAAGAAAGCCAGAGTGGCTGAATGAGTGGCTGAATGAGTGGCTCGGACAATGGCTTGTTAACCTGGAAGTCCTATGTCCGATCTCTGTATTTGCCGAGAAAGTTTATCAGGATTTTCTGGCGTGTTTCCCCCTTGTCAGTGATGCAGGACACAGTTTCTGGCAAGGGGCAATTTATAATCATTTGGATGGGATGGGACAAAAAGAGAGGTCCCATGTACACATTGCCATATGTAAAAGCTTCCTTCACAGTTGAAATTAGAAATAATTTCCCTCAATAGCCGAGTAGGAGCAGAATAGTAGAACTTTAATTAAACTCCATTTCATTTCATTCTAATTAGAAAAGGGCACACCTACTGTCATTGGATTGATACGTATAAACTGAGTTATATACTTATATATACTGGAATATATATTCCAGGAGGTTGGGGTTCAGGAATGGAAGTGGTTTGGAAAAAAAAATGATTATCGCTTATCACTCTGTAGCATGATTTTAACACAAAATTGTTTTATATAAAGTAAACATCCCTTGATCGACTTAAAACTGATCAATTTGCTTTTTATTGGTTGACACATTCCACGTCTGTAATCAGAGCTAAGGGATTGGAAACAAAATTTAATATGCCGCTGTTCTGGACCAACCAGTCTAAAACATGGTGAGTGTAATATGCATTACATGCTTTCTGTGTTATTTAATTCCTGGGTGATCAAACCCTCAACTCTGGAACTTCAGTGGTCCACTGCATAGCCAGAGAACTGGAAAACTCTAAAAAAATTCAAATCCTATTAAACTTAAACATACATTATGCAAGAGCTAAATCTGCCAACTGCACGTCTTTCTTAGACCTGAAATGTTATCTAAATTATTAATCAGACAGTAATTAACTTATCCAGACCATAATCAACTCTTGATGCCATCACTACCCTGCAATATATTTACTAGATTAGAATCCTATCTGTTGCTCATTGCTTATTGATAATTAAATAAAAAAAATGGATAATCAAGGCTGTGTTTTTTATTGTACCACTGTCAGTAGTGATGACTGAGGCTAGGCCCAAAATTCAATCGCTAAATTCTTAGTTCATACTGGATCAATTTGACTGAAATTCTCAGCAAATTCCCTTTACATCATCATGTTTTTAACCATTAAAGTGACAACTGCCATCTCTTTATCCAATCTCCCATAATGTACCTTTAATGAAGACAATTTGATCCAATAACTTATTTGTTGATCATTGAGGTAGACTTTGATTTTAGTCATCGTCACCTTTGAAGTTGCAAATTCTTCTGATTTATTTTATTTTTATTGAATGATATCCATAGAATTGTAATAGTGTTGAGGGACAGCACATCGTGTTGGGAAACCATAATGGTTACACCAAATTATTTTTCTGTTCTTATGATTCTGAGTCTAGACAAATAACTTGAATCACATGAAAGATATTTTGATAGAAATATTAAAAATATACACTTGGAACTAAAAGCTTTTGAGCTGCGAATCAACTACTATTCAATTATAACTTTTTCTCAATTAAATAAGAAGAAAAGTTTTTACAGGTGTTCCTGAAAAAAACAGAAAATAAATTTGGTGTTGTCTATCAATAGATAACCATACCTTAGAATTCTCTGCAGACTGCAGTATTTTATGTAATTAATGTACCCTGATATTATTTCCAAATCAATTCATGTTTAGTCATGCAATCAAATCAATAGATGGCCATCCATTTTCTGCTCAAATTTTTGAAGCATTTTTCGTATTTTCTTTAGAAATGTACTGAAATTAAAGTTCGGAAATAAAACAAATCTTGAACTAAATAATTCAAAAATCAATCGATATCATAAATAGTTGCAGCGTTAACCAATAAATAATTTGTTCTTGATTCTAATACACTTTTAAACTCAGAGCAATAGCCTTAAAAAGAGATCATTGATTTCAATAATAATGTTTGATTCTATAATTTTTTGTAATCTCTGCTTAAGTTGCGACATTACCATCGACACTATTTATTGTACTGGAAAAACTGACATTTGAAGAGATCAATCACGAGGAAAGAAGGAGATCTTGTTAAAATCCTAGTTTTTTTTATTGTTGGTAACAAAGATTTTGTTTTCTGTGTGATTGTTTTAAGTCTGATTTTAACACTATGTTAAAATTTTAAAATGCTTTTAACCGTAAAGAATAGTGTTTAGCTGTGACAAATGTATTTGATTTATAACACATCTAAACTAAACAAATTGATACTGTATGTCAAATCATACTTAAGGGTTAGATTCCGGTGTAGGCCGAGAAATTTCCTGTGAATTTCCAGCATGGTTTCCAAACTGAAGTCCCATGTACACATGCATCTGTACATCAGTGAAATTTAATTGCTGTTGGGTCAAAATTTCCTTCATAGCATAATGTATTAGGTAAGTCAGTCTTCGTAAGCCAAATTTGGGTAGAAAAGTAAACAATTAACCCTATTTATTCCTTGAATCATTCATTGGAAACTAAATATCTAATAGCCATCGTACCTTGATCAATTTCATTAATTGGAAACTGACACATGAAATTGATACCCAATAGTCCAAATTTAAAGTGTTTTTACCTGTAGAGTTCAGTATAACAACAACAGATTTAAGATAGTCAGGTAATTATATGAAATACTCAATACAATTTCACTTAATTAAATCAGAAAAGTTAACGTACAACATAAGCAATGTGACAGATGTTATTGGTTAACATTGTAGTTGATGTGAATGAGGAATGCCAGATTTTTGACCATGTTACAAAAATAAATTTATTAAAAAATGTTTTATAATCTCAACACAAGTATCTGAATTAAAAAATACAGTCATGGGTTGGCTAGACCTTAAATTAAATGTCAACAAATTAACCTGAGCACATTTCAAAGAATGACAGACCTGAAAAAGTCATTCAAAATACTTCATTCTCAGCCAAGTTACCACTGTCTGTAGAGATGATTATGGTCTTATTTTGTTAATAATTGTCTTATTAATATGTTTATATAACATTTCAGGTCTAAATATAGACCAGCAATGGGCAGATTTACCTCTTCCATAATGTATGTTTAATATTTGAACAAATGTGTCTAGAACTCTGACAAAAAATTATGAATGGACCTACATGTATGAACGACTGACGAAAATTTATGCCTGTAGCTGAAAAGTATTTTCCAAAATTTCCATGACTAAGAGTACCTTTGAGTTAATTAAGTCCAAGATCCTATCACTGCTAGAAAAACAAACACTGTTACTGAGTTAGTGTGATCAGCAGATTAATATGTTTATCATTTGACTTTACTTCATAAAACTGATCGTTAATCAATATCAAGTTGTATTTCGTTAAATTAAGAAATGAAATGGGGTTGAACGATCTACCGAACTGCTCTGACTGGGCTAATGAAGACAGGCATACATCATACCAGCGATGGGATTTCAAAATATATCTTGTCAGACATTTTTACCGAAATTAAAGGGGCATAACTATTATTGTTATTTGAGCAGGCAGTTTAAGATCCAACACAAAATTCAAGATCAAAAAATATCAAAATTCTTGCATAATATAAAATAGGTGCACCTCACTATTTTTCATATTTAATTCCCATGTGGTATTCAAATTTGTCAGTAATATTCCTACAAAATTACTAGTTGTCGTAATATGATAGAATAATGGCATGCTGACTACTGCTGACCAGTACATTATAATCAAATTCACACCAGTAATATTCCTCCATAATTAACATATTTTTCGCGGTCTAGGTCTAGAGCAAACAAGCCGTCTTATTGTTGTGAATGAGGCTAAGACACGTTTGGAAACTGTGTTTTGATATTAGTTCGTAGAATCAAGCGACGATCAAGGGGATATAACTTATTATGTGAATTCCCCATGGATGAACCCTGGGTATAGTGGAGTGGAACAGAATGAGACCACTGGGGATTCTAGGATGGTTCTCCAGCGGGTCAACTGATTTCCTCTCAAATTTCATTTAGCGTAGATTAGAATTTATTTCCATGACTTTAAAAGATGCATAATGTAACTGTAAGAGATAAATCCACTAATAGCAGGTCCTTATTTTGGCTTCAAATAACTTATTATGTTATAGACATTTATTCACATATTTAAATGGATTTAAACACCAGCGAGAATGAATAAAATGGATAATCGAGACTTAGCCTTGATTGCCAAGTACCATACTGTTGCTACAATAATAAACCATCTATTCTACATTTTCAAAGAGTCATAACTTTGCTCAGAATGAAGCAACTTGAATGAAATTTTCCATCATTTCCATTATCTATTTTAGAGCTATTTTAGCAAGAACGGTCAGTTCTTTACCTAAATCTTACAAAATGTGTCTTTGTAACAAACAGTATTTCTTAGTTTGTTTCTTGCATTTAGAATTAAAGTAGTAATATGGTTTGAAGGATTTTCTTTACGTGGCACCTGTGAATAACCGATAGATTTCTGCTTGATAGTCAATTAGCTAAACTTTCAACAAACAAAAGTTATCCAGGATAAAGCAAAATCAATGAACTCTTTCCCAATAATTCATTAGAATGATGGCTTGGCGCCATTATTTATAGGTTGGTCATATTTGATACCTAGTATTATAAGAGGCGGCACATTAACCTCATAGTTATGCTATAACTAATGATAGACTTCTGCCTTTTGGATTGTGGTATGAAATTAACAAGAATTTCAAAACCATGATTTAAAGATACATTATAGGAGATAAGATAAAGAGATGGCAGTTCTCACTATAATAATTAAAAATTAGATAGTGTAAAGGTAATTTGCTGAAAATTTCACTCAAATTGATCCACCATAAGTCGAGAAGGAAGCGGGTGAAATTTTCGCACAGCCTCGGTCATCATTACCAAAATCATTAATATAAACAGCAGAGTCTTGATTATCCACTTTTTAAATTTAATTATCAATGGCCGTTAAGCGGCATATAGGAATCTAATCCAGCCAACATCAAAGGCTAGCCTTGACATTGTGAGTTTATTATGGTCTGGATTAGTTAATTAATGTCTAATTGATAATTTAGATAACATTTCAGGCCTAAAGAAAGACAGATTTTGCTCTAGCATAATGCATGTTTTAAGATTGGTCCTCATAATTCCCTGATATTTTAAAAGTATGCACATTAACCTTATAGTTATACTATAACTACTGATGAGTAGGCTTCTGTCTTTTGGATTATGGTATGCAAACAACAAGAAATTCAGAACCACGATTTACCAATTACTGGATGTCTGACATGAATGGACCAACTGACAATATAAACCTGTTAGTCAATTAGCTACCAGAGTAAAAACAATCTGCTTGAAAATTCAACAAAAAAAACAAAAAGATAGCCGAGCCATGTTACAAACTCAATTATCCAGTTCAGGATGTACTTACTGGGATACGTCTGCATTCAAACTAAGACATGCAGATGATTTCAGACAGCTATAATACTGTATAACCTTGTTAAAGGAACATAAAAATCTAATCCGAATTTCATGTACATCTTTTGAATGTTGTCTCGAAAATTAGTAGATTATTATGTATTTCGGCATCAAATTCTTTTAACAATCAGAACTCATATTCCAGACTACTAATTAAACATGTAATTCTTGAAGTTCTATGGCTAAACTTTATAGTTAAATTCTGTTGTTACCATATATGATTAACATCAATAAATCTAGAAACGAAAATTAAACAGGGCAAGAAATTATTGGTATCGAAAAAAAAAAAAAAGGCAGCACAACAGAATGTGACATTCAGTTAAATAAAGTGTAAAAGAATAATTCATATAGCAGCAGATTGATATTCCTGTTGACTGAATATTTATAAAAAATCATAAATAATCATATTCAAAATACAACTGTTTTACACTATAAACCTCAGAATGCCTTGTTCGGCATTTCTGTACAAACGAGGTAAAAAAAAATGCCCCGTTTGTCTGGAGTTCCGAAACAAGGTTTTTTAAATTGCCCTGTGTTTGGAACGAGGTATTTTGTTCAGAACGAGGCTTGGTAAAAATGCCTCGTTTACTAATTAAACGTGTTTTTTTCAAGATTAGCAGTATTTCCTATCAGCGAATTTGTAAAAATTAAAATTTATGTTATTTAATACGAAAATAAAACCAGTCCAAACTATGATATTATAATCAGAGAAATAGACAAGACAAGAATACACGCCATAGATGTAGGTGTAAAGCAACATCAGCTACCGTGATTGATTTATTTGCCCAATCAGTTATAGGCGTTAAGAAACAACTGTGGTGTTGTGACAATTTATTGGGGCCAATAAATTAATCAAGGTAGCTATATATGTGTCTGCAATAGTTTTACACCTACACCTAACTGATATCGCAGACAACAAATTAGTGTTTATCTGGTCTAAATACAACAAATAATCCATTCTTATTAATCAAAAAAGCATATAATTTCATTTCTTATTTCCAATACGCCAGTTTATTGTCGAGTTGACCAAAGGTGATGTGGCAAGTTTATTCTCTGAAGAAATGATTGCACGTAACAGAATTAAATAGAGACTACTATAAAAATTGGTGGACCAGCTTTGTTTAAGGTTAGGTTGACTATTATTTCGGTATATGAAGAAACTAAATGAGAAAAAAACAAGACTCCATCACCAAAGTTTTAAAAGAATTTTCAATTTTCATTGCATCTTTGTATACGATATAGTACAATATAGGATTTTGTACGTACAAAGTTTCATAAAGATATCTTTATAATGAGATCTGCTTCAGGCCCATTTCAACATCCTTTCCTTAACTTCATCATTAATAACATAGCCAACTATATAAACATAGCCTATATGGCTATATTCAACCACATTTCTTTATTGCAAATAAATCTCATCTTTCAAAACAAAATAACTGTAACTATAGAATAAAAACTTTTTAAATCTCTCAAAATTTATATATATATATATATATCATTAAGACTGAACGACAAAATAAATTTTAGTAATAATAAAGTCCACAATCAAAGAAGAATTGGCTATATCAAATAACCATATATTCAAACAGATTTCACCATTTCTAATATATTGTAATTTCAAAAACAAGATTATATTAATAAAAGCTACAAGTAACCTTTAAGCTTCTCAAAATTGACATATATCATAAACTGTGACTGAGAAAAAATCATAAATTAAGTTGCAAAAGATGCCAATTGTTCTTTTACCACGGTTAAAGATTACTATATAGATATAAGCCTATAGATCATTTGACAGCACATGTTTGAAAACCTCAGAAGATATATGTATCATTAGTAAAAAGATCTATAACGAGTGCATTTTTTTGTGATAAATGGGGAACAAGCAGGTAAAAAGCCATCTGTTTGTAAGCGCGAATACACAATGTGATTGCAAAATAACAGTAATCTGATATACGGGGGAGAAGACAATCAAGGTGAAAGTCAGAGATAGAGAGGAATCAAAGCTGAAGTCCAACATTTCACAAGATTTCAGTTTAAATTTAATTACTGATAGTTTGCAATGCAAACAAAAGCAAAATAAAACCCAATTTCCATGACCGGAAATGACAATTTGATTTCGTAATCAAATTGAGAGTCTGTGCGAGGACTGAGGTGTTGTTTACAATTTCCCTGATTATCTATTGTTAAAATTGAATCTTATTAGAATGCAAAGTAAACAAGAAAATAAGCAAATAAAGACAAATTTTCCATGAGCTAATCAGAAATCAGATTTCCTAAACAGAACAACTTTATTTTTTTTATTAAAGAAAAATATACAATATGTAAGATGTAGATAAAGAGCTGGTTGTTCTTTCGATAATAATAATTAAAAAATAAATGTTGCAAAATGAATATTTACTGAAAATTTCATTCAAATTCCTTATTCTGAGCAAAGATATTAGCCTTAAAGGTTTGACAAGATGCTGTTTAAGGCTAGCCTCACTTGACCATTTTTAAATTGAAACACTAATTGGCCAAACCATTTTAATCTACTTAAAATCGGGCAAACAAGACAAACTATATAAAAATATAAAGAGAACATTTATCAAAATCAATGGATACCAGTAGAAACTTTTACACAAATTTAACCTGTTTTATTCACTAAAAGCCATATCAATACAAATAAATTAGTCTGGGGTACTTAACATATTTTCAATAGATCAGACATTACATTTACCAAAGTGAGAGAGAGAAATGGGGTTTAACAGCCACTCAACGGTCATTTTGGGACTAATAAATGATTCAATTTTATTTCAAAGATTCGTTTGCAGAATGGGGTCTATAAGTGTACCAGTGGGAGGAGAAAATGGACAACCCAGAGAAAACCCACGAGGTTGGCCAGGTAACCCTACTCTTTGCCGTGTACAAGCAATGAGTCGAAAGCATGCCACTTGACTCAATGACGACCATTTTGTTTCTGTTCAAGAAAGACTCTAATTTACCAAAAATGTAAGAGCTGAACTATTATTAGAGAAGGAAATCTTGTAACAATTGAATACTATCCTAATCAAAATAGCCTTAAAGACTCAATTACATGTACTAAAAATATAGAGATGGAATTTGTTTGGCAACGTTCGTATAACCTCCTTAAAAACTATTTAATATATATTTTTTTACATGATTCATAAAGTGAAAATTAAAAACATTTTGCATATTATCACATTTAAAAATGCACAAAAAATCTAAAAAAATCAAAACAATTCAAATCAAAAATTGTATCTTATTATTCGATCAAGATCCCAAAAGCGCTGAAGTTTCCTTCATTGAATAATTTTTGCCGAAAATTAAACATTATGACATATTTGACGCAATCAAATTGGTTGTAGAACTTTAATATTTGGACTGTTAATGGTTGGTGCATTGTACTTCTATGATTCCAATCTAAGAAGGAATCACTGATTACAAAGATAGCATTCAGCTTAGAACTCTTTAACTAAACACTACTTATCCCTCCTTCAATCATAGAGAACAACCCCATTTACACACGACAACAGGATATCAAAGCAGAATAATCCTGTCTCCCTATAGCAATATACACAAAGGCTTTTCTCAATCCTGATAAAAATTAATGCACAGATAGAAATTCCTAGCAGCTAAATTGACGATAACAATATGCTGACTGCGAGTGTTTGATATTATTATCAATGCTCTTCATAATTAAAGAGTCTTTTTAAACAATTGAGTAGAGTTCCAAACCCTCGAAGCAATATTAATCTGCAAAAGCTTTAAATCAGTCTTTAACGTTGACTTGATAGATATCGATGACTTTCCGTTCTATCACGTACGATAAGTTCCTTTTTAACGAAAGAATCAAACAGTTTGGGATTTTAACTATACCAGCGATTTCTTATCTTTTATTTCTGACGGCATTTCCAGATGCATGCACGTAATATGAATTCTTAAAGTTCTAAGTTTAACAAACATGGAAATTATGATAAGAAATGAAATGAAATTGGGTTAAAAATCCTACTTTTCTGAACCACATCATTGAGAGAATGTACTTGTAGACACATATCATTTCATTAGTGAAGACTGTTAATATGAAGACAAACTATTATTTTTACCAATAGAATAAATGTAATTAATATCAATTAAAACCATATTCAAATTAACCTTGAACACAACCATTAACAATTCCAACACCCATTTAAAAAATGCAACATATTCTGCATGCATTTGACTTGTTGGAAGTCTTTGAAAGACACTACAAACTCAGTTGATGATGATAAAACTAGGAATTGGTACATGACCATGCCATTCAATTTGGAATTGAAAAAAAAACATAAAAACTCTCTTTCTATTTCTTCATCTTTTTGTTAGCATCTTTCAAGAGCTACACAATTTTTCTCGGAAAAACATGTCAAAGACATGCAGGGATCTGAAATATGACTACACACACGTCATTATTTGATACAATAAATTCATAATTTAAACAAGATAACAATTGGCTGGAGGTTCTAAGCGGGGTTTCTTGTTTCATTCCTCTTCGTTATAAAATTAGATAAGAAAATCAATAGAAATGAATTTTCCGTTTTCCTGATATCACAAGCAACTACTACAATTCTGATGACAGTAATTATAGATGTCAAGTCACAACGTATGAACTGGTCACAATGTATAATTTCTTTGACAACAAACACTTTTTGTCCATTTTCTTCTAGATTACCATGGAATGTTCGGAAATAGCACATAAATTCCTGTTAAATAATTCAAAACAGATCCAATACAATAATGGGGTTTATCAGGCAACACCAATTATTCTTAGTAACAGTTGTCCATACAGATCTTAAAATGTCATTATTTTTGTATGTTAATACATATGAACACTAATAATGTCCATTAACAATAATCATATCAAAATGATCCAATATTATTTTAGCAATTTGATTTGGATAATGACTATATTTTGATTTAATGCACAATTAGTTGTATTACTCCCCCAGATGAAATAACTGTATCATTTGTAATATTAGACAATAATATGACGAACATTTTTGGCTACTGCCATATTTGCGGGAAAAAAAGGAATAACAATGACCATATACATCCAATATATTTTACCTAAAAGTTTGAAATTCTTATTAGAATCCACCAGCAATTCTTAATCTAGAATGCTGCCATCATTGATAATTCCAAGATGTTTATTTAAGATTTAAAGTTAACTTACATACATGTGTATATAAGAAATTTTAAGGTTTAACCAAAGATCACAGATATCAATAAATTTTTGAAATTTTGTTCACATTTTTACTTGCAATTCTGATTTTCAGCTTCTGAATTATATTGCTCACTTTGTCTTTGTATTCTATTACTGTTCATCAATTTAAAACCATTGATACGTACATAATTCAATCATTACCACACAAGACCTAATTATGGATTTTATGACAATAACATCGCACAATATAGCCTGGTGGGTGTTGGTGTTAAATACTATCTGATTTGGCTATAAAAAGTATTTTTTATGAACTTTGGAATGACACATGTAAAGTTATTCAAAAGATTATCAAAAGAAATAATGTTAAACACTGCAAAACAGACAAAAACTCTCATTAAAAACATCCTACTGTTCTGCTCCGACTGGGCTAATGAAGACAGGCTATGAGGGAAATTTTGCTCAGACAGCAGCGCTATGGCCTACTCTTATATTGAATTTCAACTGTCTATGGCATGTTTTACATGCAATATGCATGCCAGTGCACACATGGGACCTAGTTTTTTTTTCCTACCCTAACAACTATACATTTTCCCTTGCTAGGCCTTCTGTCCTGCACGACTGACAAGGAAGAATCACATTGGAAAACCACAAACTTTCTCAGCCAACAGAAGACTTAATACTAAATCACTAGTGTTGAACCAATCATCATTTAGCCATCTGACAAAGTGGCCGTAACCACATCAGTAAATCACTGTGAAAAATGTGATAAAACAACAAGGCATATATTCTTAAAGGCAACATGATTGGAAATTTATCCACATGTTACAGTTTTGAAATATTTTGTCATGAAGGATCTTTACATTCTATATTTACATTTCTCTTTAATTTTGATCAAAATAAAGAATGAAATTGGGTTAATTGGATGCCTTATTTCAGTTTGTGATGGAGTTCTAATTTTTAACTTTGATAGATTAAACAGATTTCTAGTGCCACTGTTGGCTTTCTTTGACGACACACGTAACCATAATGGTTTATATCTCAACTCTGTTTTTACATACAGATGACAAAATGTCAGTCTAAAAAACAAATCGACATATAAACACCAGTGAATCTTGTCATTTTTTTTTACCAATATAAAAGAGGGGTTGCCATTTTAAATATTTGAATTTCCATCAGACACCTGATTGCTTGGGTGGTGACAGTGGTTAAGACGCTGGCTCTCTAGCCTGGAGGTTGGGTGTTTGATCTCTACATTGGCTGAGAAAGTTCCATCAGATTTTCCGGCATGGTGTCCCCTTGTCAGTGATGCACGACCGGGGGGGGGGGGGAGCTAACAAGGACATCTGTCTAGTCGTTCTGATGACACGAAAAACTAAGGTCCTGTGTACATATTGATGTGCACATAAAACATCCCTTGACATTTGGAATTCGATATAAAAGTAGGCTGTAGTGGGGCGGTTGAGCAAAATTTCCCTCATAGCACACTGTATGGCGTATGCCCGTCTTCATTAACCCAGTTCGGAGCAGAGCAGTAGGACGTTAAACTCCATTTCATTTCATTGATGATGGTCTAGACCAGGGGGAAAGTAACTCTAATTATTGTATGCCTCAACATATCCATAGCAACACAATTTTGACTAAACACTGTGTTCTTATCTAATTTCAGGATGAGTTCCTCTACAGCATATCAGAATATTCTCCTGACTCTCTTCATATGCATTCTTGGTTTTGCATTTTCTGCTCCCGACACAACAGATAATGCAGAAGTTGGTGCTCATGAAAACGGTGGACAATTGGCTTACATTCTCGCAAAGCGCTCAAGTCAAATGCCTTTAATTCCTCCACCAAATATTTACCAGAAAAGATTTTCAACATTTTTCAATCGACAAGCTGAAAATAAACGCGCTGGAGACGGTTATTGGATCTGGATGCCAGCTCATGGATATATGGCCGTTCCCCGAGATGAAGCTATGGAAGATGCTGGAGGTCGTGATGGCATGAATAATCTTTTAAGATACGGCAAAAAATAAATGGTCTTCAGTTTTTTAAATATGAGTGTTTGTTTAATGAAAGCAATACATGATAAAAAAAGAAAAATAAATGTTGACTTTAATTTCTTAAAAAAAAAATTGTTATCATGAGTTTAATCTGAACATTTTAAAGACATTGTTTTAAACTTCCATTGGAACATAGATTTTTATAAAACTCTTTAACTGCCTTGGATACATTAAGATTATCATAAATTTCTTCTGTTTTATATAAACCTGTCTCTGTAGTCTTTCTTCTACTTGGAGAGAACTGATAAAAAAATACATTTTTTGACTGTCTTATTATTGTGGTATATTACAATTGAGAGATGGAGAGAAATATAGAGGGGAAATACGTTTTAACATCCACTCCACACAAAATAAATCATTTTGGGACTAAGATATGACATTTTTCCGTAAGTAATTTGTTTGTACTCAGGGATCTTTAGCACAAGCAGGACAAGAAAATTGAATAATCCATGAAAAACACAAGATCAAACAGGCGACAAACCCTTAGGATGTACAAGCATGTAACCTAACCCCTGGCCCTTGACAGATAATACATCTTTTGATCAACAGCCACCTAGCACACTGCTGTTTGTCACAATATAAATATATATCTCTAAACATGCCGTTTAAAATGCACGTAGCAGCATGTGATTTACTCCTTTCCCCCCACCATGTGAAGTTGATAAAATAATAGATCTTTTCATCAACAGCTGATCAAGTCACTTAAGACAATGCAGGATAACTGTTTAGAAAAACACAACAGAACAAACAATACAGGATAGGTACCATTATAAGATTAAAGATATACTGCCTTATAGAATCAGAAAAGTAATTACGCTATTGTTCATTTAACGTAAACTACTATTTCCCGGTCAGATTCTCTCTGGTCAGTAGTACAGGACACATTGTATGACAAGGAACAGCATATCATCACTAAGAAAATGATTTTGATTTTCATAAATTCAACAACTGCCCAGTAACAGATATTTGAATTTCAGATAACTTGTTTTGAATCATCCACCATTTGTTGTTTTCAATTACAGATGTACACTACATCATACATTAGTTTGCTTTGCCCACGATTCTTTATCAGATATAGGCACATGCTAATAGTAAGTTGTCTGTGAGTGTGATATCATTTATGTGGAAGCAGACGATAAATAAAGCTATTTCACACACACTCGCTAATAGTAATAGTAAATGTATCAGGACTGCATTATACACAAAATAAAACCGACAAGACAAACATTTGGACAAGACAAACTACATAGATATTGCAAGATATAAATAACAAATATCAAATCAAGTGTATAGATCCAGGGGCAAGTCACAAGCACGCTCTGTGTTGTACAGTACTGGGCCTATAATGATAAGGGGATTCACTTAAAATTGGATACTATTTTCAAAATCAACCAAGGTCAGGAATTCCCTCCCTTTGTCCGACTATCGTGACCTATCTGGTGAAATGAATGTTTCTTACTTTCTAGATTTTATGTTTTTAGGGGTAAAGGAGACAGGTACTAAAGTATCACCAAGAAATAGTTTGAAAAGTTAGTGCGAATCTTAGACATGGTAATGCCCTTAAAATGAAAATCTAAAAAAAATAATCATGATGTACGAGAAAGACGTAATAAAATAATGTAACTGGTTTATAATTTTATCTTTCCTTATCATTAAAAGCAGCATATTTCATATTATATGGAGTCATCTAAATAACCTTTAAATGTAGAATTTAGCTTTGGAAGATGTTTGAGTTCACAATTTTCACAAGAGAACAGTGTCTTGTAAACACTAACCTTGAATTTTGATCTGTAACCTTTCCCCTCTTGATGTCTGTCCCAATCTTCTATTTTTGCCTGTCTTTTAGCCTCCTCTTTCTATTAAAAAAAAAAGAGAAAATAAAACAGAAAATGAAGACAAAATAGAAAAATAGAGACAAAAAATGTGAATCTCATGTCCATGAAATAGAACATGGTCAGTTCAGGATTAACATACATGTATATTTTGTTTGCATGGATTATCCTTCAATAATGGAAAGATTACCTTGAGAAAATCTATATGTACTAAGATAGACAGGCTACAGTCTGTTTTGGTTTTTTCCAGACACTACCATGGGGTAATCTAGTTTTAGGAATCTTGAAATATATTTGCATTTGGGTACAATGAGCCCACAACCACTCCAAATTAAATCATTACTAAACTTTTCTCACTACCCAAGGAACTGAATTCACCTTTCAGAGACGAGATGACAGACCTATAATAATATTATCAGTGATGTGCTGTAGCTCATTAAAACACCAAACACGCTACTTTTGACGCTTACACACTATATATATCCAAATACCCGTACGTAGAAGGTGCAGTGGCTCAGCGAGTAAGACGTTGACTTGCTAAGCTTGAGATCCTGTGTTCTATTCCGGTGTTGGCTGAGAAAGTTCATCAGGATTTTCGACATGGTTCCTTCTTGGCAGTGATGCAGGACAAAGACCAGGCAAGGACAATGTATAGTCATCCAGATGGAAGAAAAACTGTGGTAAAAGATTCCTTGACAGTTGGAATTTGATATAGGAGTAAGACCGAGCGCCACTGGCCAGACACAATATCCCTCATAGCACCCAAAATGCATTGCGAGAGCCGGTCTTCATTAGCTCAATCGGAGCAGAAGAGTAGGATATTAAACCCAATTTTGTTTCATGAGGTGTGTACATATATCCGTCAAGCGATAGTTCCCAGTATCAAGACCTGTCTGTTGCATGTCTTTCCTTAGGTCTGAAATGTTATTTTAACTGTTAATTAGACATTTATTATGACAAGATTATATTCAAGTCCCAATGCAATCAGATAGGTCCGATTTTAAGTAGTTTAGAATAGTCGTAAAAATCTTACTTACAGTTTTTTGTTCTTCTGCAAATTTAGATGCTTGTTCATCGAACTGACTTTGTAACTTTTGTCTAGCTTTCTCCATTTGTTCTAATCTTTTCTGAGCTGTGTCACTATCTACAAAACGAAATAATAAATACAATATTCATATGTATTTTAGAATTCTGTGCTGTTTTTACATTTCAAAGTATTTCAATGGGGCTAAATTCATCCTGATATAAAGAACATTAACTATATTATGGACGCAACTGTGTTCTTTAGTTACAAATAGTAATCCTTATAGAGCTGCCAGAAACTGTTAATATAGTGCAATAGAGGTCTTCAAGGATACATGATGGTTGCTTAATTGCAACTTGGGTTTAATTGTTTCTTCGCCAAGTAAATGCAGCTATCTACAAAAAAAAACCCAATTAGCTTGATCTGGCAGTGCAGAGCAGTATAAATCAACTGTAACATGACTATAATATGTCAAATTGCCCCCTTGTCTGATTTGGTCTAAAATGGATTACTTTTATGTTAAAGGACAATATTGGTCAGTCAGCCATTATCACATATGTGATAGAACTGGTCAAACACTTTCATTCCAAATATAACCTTAACACACAGATCATTGCCACGGTAGATGCATAATGAAGACTTGAAGAAACAGGAAGTGATGCAAAAAATCAAAAACATGAGTTTTCCTTATATATGACTGAAGAAACGAGCTATATCAGATACATGTACATGTAGAATTTCAGCTCATTGATAATTCTGTTGAAGTCTGTGAGAGGATATTTGACAATTCAATAAATTAATGGACTGTCACTAATATTTAATATAAGAGAAAAATAGAAAAGCTCCTACAAATCTGTTTTTATTCATCCTATACTTATAAAAACATGGTAATGCACAGACATTTTATACTTTATTCATTTTCTCTTATCATAATAACTGAAGTATTGCTCGATTGAAAGATAAAGGAAACTATTTTTACGTACCGTATTTCTTATATTCACTTCTTTCCTCTCTCTGTTTAGCCATTCGTTCTAAAGTAGGATTCAATTTCTGTTTAAGGTACATAGCTACTACGACAGCAATCAGTATAAACCAGCCATAACCCTGTATTATTTCTAATACTGATGATGATACATGAAAAAAAAATTATTTTGGTATAAAAAAATGATTTTTCGACCCCAGAAGTTAAAGAGGTGTGACTGGTCATATGTGCTAACCGAATGTGATTACAGATAAAAAAAAAGTTATGGCTAAAATGTCATATTTTTTAACTATAACGCCCTTGAAAACCTGTGATGATTAGGGCTGAGACTTGGCAGTGTTTTCCAAATCCACCAAAATGAACATACATGTACGTACACGTATGAGAGAGAGAGAAATGGGGTTTAATATCCACTCTAAAGTTTCTAACCAGGCTGACCTTAACCCTTGTGCGTATATCCTTAACGTTTGTGAGAAATTGGTTCATAATTGTCTAGCGAGAATTTTATACATTGTCAGCTACTTAATATCGAGTATAATGCTGTAAATGGAATGGATGTGAGGCAGTGGCAACATTCATCATTTGACAAGAAACTTCGAGTATTACGTTGTCGGTCACCAGGGGTCTTGTGGACACCCCTCTCCTTTCCTTTCAACATTTTGCTATTTACAGGTGTCTAATCTGTTCTGCAATCAGTGCTAGCTAGCTTTGTATTAGGAATCGTTCTTACTGATGATATTGTTTTGGTTATTCTAGTAATATAGATCTGAGAGCAAATCAAGGTACACTACCAACCCCATCAAAAGACTATTCTGCATGGAACATGACAATTACGATATTTTTAGATTTGTATGGTTTCAAAAAAATCTTATAATTCCTATCGTCACTGATAATACCTGAAATATTTTGATCTAGTCTGATTGATTATTGTTCAGTCTTGATATGAAGCTGTAGTTTGATCGTATTTGAATGAAATTATTCATCCAAAAGCCTTTTTATGTCTGGGGTCTGAGATCACCCCTTGTTACCAACAACGTTTTTCGTGCGACGTGTACGCACAAGGGTTAATCACAAAAGTCTAACACAGAACCGAAAAAAATCACCTTACTTTCACAGACTAATCAAATCCATATGGAGTTTGAACGGGCTGATGTGTGCTCTTTGTCATTGAGTAGAGTAGTGTGGTTTTGATTCGTAGCATGTAGGGTCGCGTGTATTGGATGGACTGAAAGCTCAATGTTTCTCTCTCTCATTGAGTCATTAGCAAAAGGTCCAGCTTTCTCCGAATAGCAAAACCCTAATTGAATCCATTTGGAAATTGAATGGTCTAACATGTGCGTTTTGTCATTGAGTAACAGAGTTGTGTGCTTTTTATTCCCAGTATGTATGTGACTAGTTCAGCTCTTACATCTATATGGCCGAATTCTGTAAATTTGTGCATTACCCTGTATTGTATATTTAGATTTCAATGGCGTCTGCCAAAGTCATTTTGCAGAAGGGGATATATTTTAAAGGGTCAATCCCGATAACTTTTTGGGGAATAAAACTGCTTAATTTTGTGTTAAAATCCTTTAAAATCCATAACCTAAGGCCCACCTACTAACCCGATATTTGTGATACGCTTGTAAATAACTTAAACCTGACAGTCTTTATCTGGAATGGAGACCGTTGTATTATACAGTATCTGGATAAAATCAGACTTTTTTCTATAAAAATAATATGTAGGTAAAATTTACCTTTTGTTATCAAGTACAGTGCATGGGCCATTCGTATAGACCTCTCAAGAAACGTTAATCGATTATCAGGTCACCCAATGAAAAAATTGACCCGAAATCTTAAAAGGGTTACGTGTCCGGATAAGCATTGTTGACGTACACGTCCAAACGACTCAATATTTTGAGCTGAAATTTTGAGACAAGGTAAATACACCATGCCACTATATTTTGGTCCATAAATTTCATAAATACTCAGACTTTAATTTTTGAGACTCTGTTCTTATCGGGATTGTCCCTTTAAACAGCATGTTGTGTTGCACTTACTGACACTAGCAAGGTAAGAAAAGTCTTATTTTCTCACTAAAATGTTACTTTACATTGTTCAGGCATTCACAGAAACTGAAACACGATCATCTAGGCCTTAAAATAAAGTTTCCCAGTGAAATTAACACGGTCGGACTTTAGGACCCTCTCCCATAACTGACCTAGTTTGTGTCGGTGGACGTTAAACTAACTTTTTCCCTCTCTCAAAATTAGCTAAACGACTAATCACTGATGGTAATTTGTAAACAAACACTTTTAAGTCAGAATCAGATCCACAACACAAACACTTTTATTTTTCTTAAAATCAGTTTCAACTTACACGAGGAAAAAATGTTGACAACCACCTCAGGCGTTTCATTTTCAGGTGGTGCCGCATTTGGTGTTTCAGCCATGATTTTATCTTAAAGATTTCATTCAATTTTCACTCAAAAATAATTCATAAAACTTATCAACACGTCAGCATTACAAACAAATTTCAATAACAAAACAAAATCAAGCACGTAGACGGAAATGCTGATTAATATTGTTTCTCGGTTGTAAAGATCAGTAAAGGGAGGTAATTTGAAAAAGCACACTTCTGGGGCAAAATACTAGATCTTTCCGAACGGAGAAATATTTTCCCTTGGGTTAGGGTTAGGGTTCGGGTTAGGCTTATCTAAAACTATTCTGAAGGGTTTGGTTTAGGGTTAGGGTTCGGGTTAGGTTTATCTAAAACTATTCTTAAGGGTTTGGGTTAGAATTGTGGCTATAAACACGCAAAAATATTTCTCCGTTCGGAAAGATCCAGTATCGTGCCTTCTTCTGGGGTCCGACCACCGCGTCATTTTATCGGTGGAGGGCCCGGAGAAAACCCACGAGGTTGGACAGGCGACCCTACTCCTTATCACGTACAACCGGTGAATGGAAACCACGGTAGTTGACTCAATGACAGACATTATGGTGCAGCACACACGCGCTAGCAATTCGGCCATCCACCCCACGTCTGACATGGAAGAATTGTGCTAAATATTAAGCACAGTGGACTCCGTCGGAATAGCCAGTTTTCTCAGCGCCAGAAATATTGTAACTTCGAAAACCGGAAAAAAAAAAAAAATTAAACCAAGTACGAAAAATCCAAAAATTAGACAAAATTCGAAGTCCTAAAAAAAGTTATAGGCAAAATAGCGAATGTACTGTTCACCGTTTACAAATACACTACAAACAGTTGTAACAGTACTATTATAATGTAGCTTCGAATCACCAGAACGTTATTCCCTTTTTGTACATTCAAAATTTTATTACATTAATTTTCATTTCAGTTAGGCATTTTGAATAGGTCAAATCTGTCGTTAATTTATCTTCTTCGTCGTCTTCAGTTGACCGAGTACACTTGTCTTTCCATGACGTCTTCATTGATAATCGGCCGTTCTGAATCCAGGTCGTCGTCACACGTTTCGGAGAGATCCGTAGGGTGAACAAACTCAAACTACTCAGATTCAATCCGTATAACATTAGCTCACGTACCGCACAGACGTCGTGAAAAATTCAAATAAAACAAGAATAAACGGCATTGGCTCCCATAAATAGTGAAACACTAAGTATTATTAACTCATTATTAAAATAATGATAGACAACGCTCGGCAGTTGTATCTTTTGTTTTACCCATCCAGACCACAGTGTACAAAAACGAAATGTCCCGGGAACTCTGACTGCAGTGCTTGTTCAATCCAAAGTGCTAGGCTCGAAGAATCCCAAAAGTTATTTTATTAAAGGTTGGACAGATTTGACCCGCAATATTCTTGCCGCGACCCATGAATAAAACATGCTGGAATATACCAAACTCCAGACCTCATACTGGAACATATATAAAAAGGTTACTAGAAACCCAGATATCTACAACTATCTATGCCAATAGCTTCCAAATTATAGTTTGCATTGAGTTTTTGCATTTGAGTATATGCAAAAGGGCCTGGCCATACAACAGTTCTGCCAAATTCATCGAGTGGTTTTTGAGAAGAATTCTGTATAGTTTTTAAAAAAATGTTTTAATTTAAGTATGATTAAGAGTACATTCTAAACAAAATGTAATCAGCCATGTTTCGGGTTGCACATTCTGCCGATATTTGAATTCTAGCAGAGCGTCAAAGGAAATGAAATATAATAAAATGGGGTTTAACGTCTTACGTTTCTGTTCCGACTGGGCTGATAAAGAAGGGCATACGCTATGCAGTGTGCTATGAGGATAATTTTGCATGGACAGAGGCGTTACGGCCTTATTCTAATTCCAACTCTCAAGGTTCTGTTAAGGACATGCCAATTTGACAACAGGACCTCGACATTTGGTCCAATGCGAACGACTATACGCTGTCCCACGCCACGTCCCCAGTCCCAAACCGCTGACTATGAGGTCCAACGCCGGAATATACCGGTGGTTTAAATTTTCGCACAACACCGGGATTGAACACGGGACCTCCAGGTTAGCGAGCTATCGAGGCTCTTGGGTCTAAAGGTGAATAGATCTATTCAAAACTACGTTTCTATAATTTTATTAGGAGTCTGATTTTAAATTAACGATACATTAATGTGCTGAAAAAAAAATTATGTTCCAAAATTACACATTTGTAATAAACGTCGTGGGCAATGCCTGTAATGCCTCCAACGTAACGTGATTACATTCACGAATGCCAGTTCTCCGGTTTGTATAGCACAACGTTCCCATCAATACTCCCCGAAGCCAAAAGTGGTTTGGCCGGATGAAACGCGACAGTCGACACAACATCTGAATGCCCCCTAAGTCTATCACAATAAGTACCCGTCCTAACATCAAATAAATACGTTAGTTTGTCTTCTGATCCCGAAGCTAAATATTGCCCACAGGGGCTTATTGCTAATCCACATGGTATAGCTTTGTTCACGTGTCCTTCAAACCTTTGGACGCATTTGTTTGTTCTCAAATCCCACAATTTGATGCAATCGGCAACGGCAGCCGTTGCAAAAACATTATATGCGGCGTCTGGCTGTGAAACATATGTCGATCCCTCATTTAAAGCAATGGCATGGATCGGGCGAACATGGGCGTCAGTAATCAACGACACAGATCGGCCTTCATTCATGTCAACTACTTCGTAGCTACGATTAGAACCTGCACAAATAGAAATATGGGAGTGAAAAGAATTCACAGCAGCCATAGCTGTCAAGCATTGGCTGTCCAGGAACCAAGATTTCACAAGTTTGTACTTGGATTTGGTTAGATAACGTCTTATTTCATGCTTCGATGTATCCAAATAATATTTGTACATGTAAAAACCATTACCACTGATGAGAAGAATGAATTTATCCATGTAATAAAACTGTGATTGTTTGACCTCCTTGGGAAACAATGGATTCGTCTTTTTGGTTGCAGAATCACTATCACTAAAATTGTCCGAAGTCGTTGAAATTTTCATGATCGGCTCACGGGGATTACAAGTCCAAACGATGGCGCTTTTATCATCGGAGGCAGTGATAATCATGCTGTTGTCTCGACTCCAATATACGGAATTCACAGCTGCGTCATGTCCCTGATAAGTACTCCCCATTTTCTTCGTGGACAGAGGGAACGATATTGCTAATTTGTTCGCAAGTCCACTTGCAACATTTTGTCCATTTCCGGAAAAACGTAAAGATGTTATTGGACCAGAAGTGTCACATACCGACCGTGTCGAAATCTGCTCATTTGGATGGCCACAGTTCACAGGATAGTCTTCTAGCTGAAGAGGAGCTTCGAGGGATTGGGACCGTTTAATAGTCGGTTGCCTGATTTTGCCTGTTTGTGGTTGAAACAGTTTTCCTTTGGGAGCATGTGTTGAGTATCCTGAAGATTTTACTTTGTTTTTGAAAGTAATTGGTTGGTTCATAGAATCATATTTTTTAGCTGCTGGGGTCGAGTTTCTTCTGTTAGCAGAAGAACTCCTTGGTTTTTCCCTGGAAATAGGTGTCAGTTTCGATGATAAAGGTGAGTTCTTACAAAGAGGATTGGTTGCTACCATAGAAAGTTCACAAGATCTGGTGACTCTTTCCCTGTTTGGATTCAAATCTGGGTGAAGAGATAATAGATCCATGGCTGATTCAATATTTAGCGTCTCTTCCTCCAGTGGAGTATTTGCACACTCCACTAGTGGCCAATTGAGTACATGGATTCTGTTTTCCAATAAAGTTCCCGCAACTGCCCAGACATTATGACCAGAGTTGAAGGACACAAAATCTAATGCACCTAGTGTGATACCCCTTGATGCGAAATTCCCCTTACTGGGAATTTCCATTTGGAGATCTACAGAATTTAATGTCTCTAGAGATTTAGGATCAAACTGGAGAAGGGTTGACGTTGTTGCCACCAATAAAACTGCAGCTGTTTTATTTAACATGTCAGTCACTGCACTTCTCAAGAAGCTCGGAACCCCCGAGTCTTCGCGGTGTCCTTGTGGATATGCATAGCACAGCCCAACAATTGACTCTTCACATCTATCCATAAAACCAGTGTTATCGTTGGCTGGAATAATTCCATCCGATCTCTTCCAAGTCTGCCGACTACTAATAGTCTTTGGACCGTTCCTTACACCGGTAATTTGACTTTTAAAGGATGCTTCTTTTATCTTCCTTTTAATACTGTTAATATCGAGTTGAAATAATGTTCGAAAATCGTTACCGTCCGTTAAATCATACGTTCTAACAATACCATCCGCTGAACCAACGCTAAAGGCAGGTTCGTCCCAGTTCATACAAATATTTACCAGTGCAGATGAGGTAATAACACAACTTTGATAAACCAGAGAATGGCTGTGTAAATCCCATATTTTAAAAGTTCGATCATCAGAAATTGTAACGATGGTTGAAGAATAATGTGGGCAGAATTCTGCGCCCGTGACACGGTTAAGATGTCCGTCTAATACGGCAAGGACAGTCTGTGTGTTTGATTTTAAGATATACACGTCAACATCGACACATACAGCCACAAGTGTGTCGTCTGCATTAAAGACGCAATGGTTAATTTCCCCAATCGAAGTCCCGATTATCTCCCCCTTTATTTGCTTTCGCTCATTGAAATTCCGCTGTGACACTTCTATGTCCCACACAATAACATAATCGCCAGCACACGAACAAAGAACATTTGTTGCTGAACGGTTGCCAAGCGCAAGTGCAGTTATAGTTTTACGGTGCCCATGCAATTCAAGAGGTTTATGGCGCAATTCAAGCTTGTTAAATGACCACACGCCTATCGATGTGCGAGTCATTGGTACAGCAAAGTACTCATTACTTACGGCCGGTAAAACCCGGTCAGGATTAAAACCAGGCGCAACACAGTATTCCTGCACAATTGACATATTCCAAACATAGAAATTTCACAATCTTTCACTGTGTTATCATCTTGAATACTGGAATACCGGTGTACGAAATTTTCATTTAATTCATTGTTTACTGGTTGTGAGACAAGCTTTCAGGGCTGCCATCTATGAAATTATTTGGAGTAGCCTCCCCTCGACCCTGAATAAGGAACGTGTCATGTTCATTGACAACAGCGGTAAGACCAACCGTCGGATGACAAGAAATGAATTTAAAAGAAAGATAAGTAAACAGGAATAATTCAGAACATACATCTTGAATTGAATTGGATACATAAATTAAATTATCCTCCACCAAGCATTTTCCCCATATGATTTTGTGTTTGATTTAAGTAATGCTTAATACACAGACGTACAAGAATTGCACTGGGGCCATTATTTAATTTATTGCCATTTATCACCTTTGAAAATAAAGATATTATTATTATTATTACTCAATAACTCATTCTACAGTAGATATTATCGTGTGTGTGATAACTTTCCAATTTTACTGAGCGATATCTACTTATTTGTGCATGTTAGAAAGGGTTGGTGATAAATAAAATCTTCTGCTCGTCTATATAGATAATTTAAAAAAAAAAGAAAAGAAAAACGGCCAAAACTCATTCTTTTCTACATTCTTAGTTTGTGTTGATATTTTTTGATATAATAAAAGACGAGTAGGAGAATCTCTATTTATAATGTAGCATTCTTTTTTTTTCTTTTTTTTTTTTAATTAAAAAAGTGATCGCTTTATCTCGTTAAGTTCAAGCGGTCAACAGTGACTGAATTAATGTACGGTGTCTGTATTCATAGTGGCCACGATGGCTTGTGTAAGACGCTGGCTTGCTAGTCCGTAGGCCGCATGTTCGACCCCTGCATTGGCGTGATCCCCCCTTGTCAGTGAAATGATACAGGACGGAGTGTCTGACAAGGACTGCTGTCTCGTCGTTCGGATGGCACGAAAAACCGAGGACCCGTGTACTCATTGGCGTGCACATAAAAGATCCCTTGATAGTTTGATATAAGAGTGGGTCGTAATGCCACTGTCCACGCAAAATTCCCCACATAGCATACTGTATAACATATACCAGTCTTCATTAGCCCAGTTCGGAGCAAAACAGTAGGACGTTAAACCCCATTTCATTTCATTTACTTTTCTATATTCATAGACCAGTTTATAAACAAAATAAGCCACCTAGAGTTATGTTATATATTGAAGACATAAAACTGCATTAAACGCACATTGATTGATCACCGGCGTATAAAATTGGTTAATTAATGGCCTGTTATGTCGTTTCCTCTCTCAGAAACACAATACAATTTCTTATTAACCTCTTTATATCAAATAAAATTAGTTTTATGATGCGAGTTATCCATGTAAGAAATATGTTGATGAATTGCATCGTAGGATTAAATCCATTGCTTATTATGTTGCACAGTAATATATTGTTTAACTCGACATTTCCCTAAGATGTATTGCACTGTCGTTCGGAGGCTTCATTTTGCAATGATTAACTGGGAATGAAATGAAATGGGGTTTAACATCCAACTGTACTGCCCCGACATGGCTACGGGCATACTCCACGCGGGCGTAATGTTGCCTGGACAGTGACATTACGGCAATTCCAACTATTATCGGTTCTTTTCATCTAGATAGCGGTAAAATAACACAACACAATTTATTTGGAAAACAATCACTGGTTTATACACATAGCACGACGTTTCGACAAGTATTCAAGTACCAATTATTTCGTTGGGTCAGAGCAAAAACATCGTAAGTGACAAATTTTACGAAAACTGTTTTTTGATTGTTTTGGAGCCCAAATACATATATCCACCTTTATGGAGTATGAAAGAGTGAATTTCTCAATTTTTCTTGGAGATATGGCTTCTCTCAAACTATTGTATGTGCATAAATATCATATTGTTGAGAGCAAGAACATCGTATCTGACTTGTTTAGAGAGAAAACATGGTAAATGAGGGAATCTATCTCTCTGACTATGATGTCATAGCAGATATGACGTCATAATTTATGACATCACAGCTATGTGTTTCCATGGTAATTTATTGGAGATGATTAAAATATACTTTTTTTATGCTTACTTTCGTCCAATCTCAGATGGAGATATTGTTGCATAGTCTCCTGGTAAAACAGGGGGGTAACGAAAAATCAAAACTGAAAATTCTATAAAAACCAGAGGCAATGTCAATGTGAACATCAGAAAATGTTAATAGACTCTATAGGCCTATGCGGAAAAAACAAGTCATTGATAAGCAAGCCTAAAACAAAACTGATCTGCTAAAGCGTGCAGAATATCTACAAAGTGTTAACATTTCTAGAAATGCATTTTCGATGTATATATAACAGTGTTAACAAGGCATGTTAACAACTGCCATAGATTTTTGCATCATTGTAGTCTACCTCTAGTAGCTTATGATAAAAATTGTATTAGTTCGTTCAAAATACTTCCATAATAGGCCTATATCCACTCATATGAATAACGACGGGGGAGTATTTAATAATGATGATTTAAAAATGTCTAAAAGCGCCCCATCACTCCCCAATCACACCATACACAATTTCCAGTGCTGGCAAAGTAAAGCCGAGAGAAAAGTTACGATGTTTTGCACTAAACTAATTCGATGGATATTAAATTTAATTCAGAACAAAAACATCGTAAGTGATATTTTGGACAGAATGGATGGAAATTGCTGTAATTCCAAAATTCCACTAAAATATTTCAGTTACCCTTAATATCATACACCAACTGCAGAAAAGTGAAAAATATCGCAAAAAAATTGGATTTACCAGAAAGGTTTCAACCTTTAAAGTCGTTTTTCTCCACTATTGAAAAATGTCACTTACGATGTTTTTGCTCTAACCCAACGATTTGTACTTGATAACTATATGAGAATACTTGTCGAAACGTCGTGCTATATGTTTATAAACCAGTGATTGTTTTCCAAATAAATTGTGTTGTGTTTTTTAATGTGCTCAATCACATGCCACTCAAGGACTTTAGATAGCGGTACTTGGGCCGGGCCTTCCGTTATGCACCACTGACAACATCGGGAGCGAATCCCACGCGAAGGATATCGCGAGTCAGCGTCTTACTTTATGCGCCACCAGGACTCCCCGATTAGTTGTCACTGTTGAAAGCAATGATTATCTTTGAAAGATTTTGTGCAAAGAAAAGTATATATATGTGCCACTAGACGAATAACCTGTGTGAAGAAGCGCGTTCTTCTTATAATAAACGAGAACAGTAAATATTTATTTAGGTCATTGCTTTAACTTAATTTATTTGGTGCAGTACGACCTTAAAACCATTTCATTTTATTTTAGACACGTGGAAGCTAAGTAAATAGCTTTATTGTTTTGACATTATTTGGATCAATATCATGATATGGTTTGAATTTTGGCATTACATGTGTAATTTCGGTGGTTTGGGACTTGGTCATCTTGTGGCGGTGGCGGAGGCGAGGGGGGGACTGGCAGGTAAAGTGACACCATTCATTGTTATAGCCTTAAATGTGGTTGGCAGTAACTTAAAAGCCTTCAATTTTTTTTATCTGATGATTGTCGCATGTCTGGATCTTTGTCTTTGTACGGATTAAGATTATCGGAATGCTAATACAATGGCATAGGCTAAGGTATGACACAAGCATAACAATGAAATCAATTGGCAGAAGATAATTACAAGTTCGAATGTAGAACTTCCAAGGCGTTTCAAAGAGTTACCCCCCTTTATCTTGTATGTGTCTTCCACAGGCAATCTGTTCGTCATCAAGATATCCGCATGATGGTTAAAGTTCGTTAGTTATCGGTGGACTTAATGAGAGACTTAAACGTGCAACAGACTGCTTTCACGGTAAACGAACAGAGAGAGAGGATTTAACGCCCACTCGACATTTCGGGATTCTATAATTGGCTTGCATGTAGGTTTTTTTTAGCAATGGGTGGAAACCGAAGAAAACACACGAGGTTGGAGAGATGACCCTAGACCTACTCCTTGTCACGTAAAACCGGGGAATCGAAACCACGCCAATTGAATCAATATCAGATCTTATGATAACCACACTCAGCCCACACCACCCCACCACTACCCCTCGACAGCACGTAACGACAATTACGCGTTGAAAATTGAATCTCCCTCAAACAAGTCGTATGACAAACAAGGCCATTTAAAACACAGATTTCCACAGCTTATGATAGTTCCTTGCGATTAAGATACTTTGAGAGGGACCCGAATCAAATTTTGATATATTTCATTGAATATGTATTAGTCCAAATTTGTCACCCAGTTTGATGGCAAGGCATCTTGAAAGTCGGAGTTTCTGGGTTTATTTAAATAATACATGACTATGCTATTATTCTGATAAAAGACAAATTTAATAGCCTTTGTAAAACGCGTTTGGGAGCCGCAGTGACTCAGCGAGTAAGGCGTTGGCTCGCTCTTACCAGGAGGCCGAATGTACGGTCCTTGTGTTGGCTAACAAAGTTTAGACCTAACGAAAAACCGAGGTTCCGTGTACACATTGTCATGTACGTTAAAGAACCATTGACAGATGTATTTCGAAATAAGAATAGGCCGTAGTGCCGCTCTCAGAGCATACTGTCTTCATTAGCCCAGTTGGAACGGGACGTTAAACTTTTAACATGTTTAGTAAAATCCACCCATTTTAGAGCGAATAACGAGACAAAAATGTAAATATATTGTATTTACAACAACCATTTATTTCAATAATTAATTATATACAAAAACATTAGGTTTCTCGCTTTTATTACAGACTGTCTTGTATTCACCATCTTTAATAGACCCCACCCCACCCCTCGATCTACATTATTATATATCTATATACATATATTATGTAATACAATATCCATATAAAAATATTTGACCCATTCTAAAGCACACGCTCTTTATAAGTGTTCCTTTTAAAGTGACAGTCTATTTAAGGTCGTATGTAAGTCCAAATAGACAACCCGAGTACACAGTTTCGCGATTTAAGATGACCAAGGTTCACACATGCTGTCTAATGTATTTCGGTTTTACATTTACGAAACTGTGAGTTTAAAGTCATTTGTTCAGCACTTTTGGAAATATTATGGACGTTAAGAAGGCCCATTGTAAACTAACAATATTACAAACAAATAAATTAAACTAAAGGGCAAAATCGAAGATAAATAACATCTTTAAAATGACCAGTTTGTTCTAACTTTGATGGTCAACTAAACGATCGACCCCAAAGTCATGAAATCTGTATGATTTCCAATATCTTTCAATTTAAAAGCTGTTTACAGAATGTAAAGTCTGTTCAACCCTTGCATGATTCAAAGAACGACAATTCCCCGTTCCCTCTTTTTCAAATTTTTTCACTTTTCTCCATAAAAATATATAAAATTGTCTCTAAAAATACGTCAACAGGAAAAATAACCATTTTCACAGTGTCCATAACATTTTGACAGTAATATACAGCTCATGACTGTTATGTCTTAAGCAGCCTGTCATGTGGACAGCTTGTCATAATAACATATCTCTTTGGACACAATGATTAATGAAACATCCTGAAATCTTGACGCCGTCTCGGGATTAATAGTATTGCTCACTTAACCTATAAAAACAAAGAGACACAATAAATGGTCATTTCAGTACAAAGAACATCGGTGACGAATGTTTAACAAATGAATACAAAACAGAAAATGTTGGTACCAAAGACATAGTGTTTTAATTCCCAATAAATTTATAAGCGGGTGTAGCTGTTGAGGGAGATTTTTTGATTGAATAGGGTAGATGACCATAGAATGTTAGCTACGATTACACCCACTAGGACTGCTTCAGGTTTGTATATCCGAGTGTATACTTAATTCTAAGGAACGGAAGAATATTAATGAAACAAAATTTTTTAAATTCATTTTGGGGTTGCACGGGTTGTCATTTGTTCCAACGCGTAACCAATTCAAGTTCAAATAAGTTTTGATGATAACAATCAAACACACTATTTGCAGTATATCCCTCACTAATTTTGTCTGTATTAATTAATTGTAATCTGAATGTTGCATGGTACAGTAAAAATTACAAAGAAAGCATTTATTCGTAAAAAAGGGGGTGGTTGGCATGGTACAATGGAAATTACAATGAAAGCATTTATTCGTTAAAAGGGGATGGTGTGGACATCTGCCTTCTAACATGTGTTCAATGATTGGTTTGGTAAACAGTATCTAATGGATACGTTTTTTTGCCGATAAAAATAATTGTTACTATAGCCACTGTGTTTAATATCCCGTGAGTAATGCGAGGGTAAACATTTATCAAGGGATCATTTACTTGCACTACTGGCATGTTAACGGGACCCCGCGTTTCCTCAACTCAAAAGGATATAGCCAGTTTCATTGTCACCAGAATAATGTTTAATAGCAAGAGATATTAAGTACCCGATGTTCTGGATTTTGCTTTCTGTTGCGCTTTGTACTGTTGATAAATCTGATAAAGTTTTTTAAATATTGCCTCCCATTGCTCCCTTTTTGCTGCTGGTAATTTTGTAGATTGCGTTTTGGACTTAGCTTGCTGAATCTGGAAGAGAAGCTTTTGAAGCTGTAGCCGTTCTGGATCAAGTGGCTTTTGCTGCGTTTGGGGCCCTGCAGCGTAATTGTTGTGTCCAGTTTGCTGACTAGTCGGCGAATGGTTTTGTGGCCTTTGTTGTGGGTACTGCGATTGCTGCGAAGGCTTATGTTGCGGCATTGGGTAATTACTAGGTTGTTGCATGGGATTGTTATACTGCTGGTGCGGGTATTGGTGCTGTTGTTGGTGATGTTGTTGATGCTGCTGGTGATATTGAGGCTGTTGTTGTGGATAAACACCTGGTTGTTGATAGGCCGGTTGCTGAGGTTGATAAGCAGGCTGTTGTTGTTGATAATTAGCGTGTTGTTGTTGTGGGTAGGCGGTTGGATACACAGAAGCTTGCTGTTGAACATCATATGCAGCAGATTGCTGAGGCGGGTACGTTTGTGGTTGAGCGTACGCAGTGGGCTGGGAAGCGTAAGCAGCGGGTTTTTGTTGGGGAGCATATCCCGGTTGTTGAGCATACACCGCGGGCTGTTGTTGTTGATAATTGGCGGCTGGTTGATGGTAAGTACCGGGCTGCTGATAAGAACCTGGTTGCTGCTGAGCAGGATACCAATTGCTAGCTGGTTTCTGTTGCTGATATTGAGGTCCGTAATGACCATAAGGATATTGTTGAGGATATCCTACAAAATATGAATGAAAACATTTGAAAGTACAAGGTCAACCAGGAGAGCTTGGGATACTAATATTTTAAGTAGGAAATTAACATTTTTAAATTTTGTGAATAAATTATATATAATCAAGATGTATTGATTCTGTGAGAATTCGAACTGTCTAATATAATAGATCATTTACATTATGTTTAGAAATGCATATTTATTTTTTCTTTATATATTTTTACATTTATTGAGCTTATTAAAACAAGTTAACGGGCCTTATTATCATAGTTGGATGCAAGTTAATATACACATGCAAATCAGTAAACACAAACATATAATAAGGTAACAATTAAAGCTAAAGTAGGTATATAACAGCCATGCAACAAAACATAAAAATCTAACATAAAAAGTTCAGTAAAATACATCATTCCATTCATATAATATCGCTGAACAAGATTTTCAGCAAAATATAATCGAAAGATTTGTAAGAATATAATAAAGTAAACATACGAAATAACCTAAAAACCAAGACATTGTACTTACAAGTACTTAATATGATAACAAAGCATTTCTGTACGGCACCAACTATCAAAACTCAAATACTACACTTTTAAACAAAGTAATACTTCATAAACGGAAGCATATGCAAATATGCAGTTTCAAATTGTTGACAACTCTACACTTTTAAGGACAAACACAGTACAAAGAAATGTTTGCCAAAACCAATTTGATTTTCTGTTATTCGACGTTAATGAATAAACAACCAGTTGAATCATACGAAAAGAAAAATGTTTATGAAATGAAAATGATATGAAATGGGGTTTCACGTCCTACTGTTCTGCTCCGAACTGGGCTAATGAAGATGGGCATACAACATACAGTGTGCTATGGGTGAAATTTTGCCCTGACAGCGGCATTACAACCCCTTCTCATATATCGAATTCCAACTGCCAAGGCATCGTTTACGTGTACGCCAAATTGTACATGGGTTCTCGGTTTTTCGTCCCATCCTAACGACTAGACAGCTGTCCTTGTTAGCCCTTCCATCACTGACGAGGGGGAAACCACACCAGAAAATCTGGATGAACCATTTCGGCCAATGCAAGGATCGAACACCGGACCCCCAGGCTAGCGAGCCAGCGCCTTACTCACTTAGCCACAATGAACGATAACGTGTGATTGTCAACCTACGTGGTTGTTTTTATGGTTCAAATTACTTTAATTTACCTTATTTTAGTTAAACTTAAATAGGAGAAAAGTGGCATTAATGTGTCTTTAAACATATACGTAGCCTAAAGGAATCTAAAATATAAACCACCATTAAATAAACCTAAATGCAAGTTCAGAAAAAAAAGTCAGCCCACCAGTTTAATTAACATAAAGTGTTATTTTTTATGATATCATGGCAATATCAGCTTTGTAAACAATTTTAGTAGGTACTTTATAATCTGAGTAGACATAAAAACAATTTTGTAAAAAATTTAACGAATTTTAGAAATGCGCACGGTGTTTATATACATATAGAAAGCCTCTTGGTTTGCAACGCACGTAGCTGTTTATCTGTATACGCCCACGCATCAACAGCCATAAACAGCAGTGGATCCAAACTGTTTTCGAGAATGTTTGAGGAGGGGTGGGGACAACATGAAATCAATATGGTAGGTACATGCATTTGGAAAACCACCCGTAAAATACTGTTGTGTCTATTGCATCCCAGCAAATCTTTAAACTCTCTGAAATAAATTAAAGTTGTTTGTTATTTTTCCATACCCTAGAAAAAAATGGAAAATATGCGACGCATTCATTAAAATATCTTTTAAGTAATAGTAAAATCAAATCCCCAACCGTACATTTCTGTAAATTTGCATACATATATCCCTCTCTAACCAAAGTAATTTCATAGTTTTCATTTCGCGCCGCACATTATGCTGTCACCTTAATGCGCATCATGATATCAATGATTAGTTTACTCTCCAAGGATTAAGAAAACAATAACAGTCATCTTCGTTAATGCAACAAGGTATAATAAGTAAAAAGATAGCTATTTGCATATTATATGTAGATATTCAAAAGCTCACACAACCGATCATACGTTTATAATGAGACATGCATACATCATGCTCTATAGGAAAAGCAGGCATTTTTACATGCTTATATGAATGGTTAATGGAGTAATAAGCGAACATGATTAGAGCTTACGCGGGACTTGCTGTCTTTGCATTTTCAATTCCCTTTGCCGCTGCAGTTCCATTTGGCGCCTTTTCGCACTTGCAGCAGCTTGATCTTGCATGTATCTGGCATAATTTTCTTGTGTGAGATACATCCGTCTGGGCGCAGGATTTTGGAAAGACTGATCGCCATAAGAATACTTTGCCGGTAAGTCATATATGAGAGACGAAACAGTTGTCGGAGGTGGGGTTGTAGCCCCCTCTGCTTCATATTCAATCTCCCCTGCGGGCGTAGTAGAAGGCGGAGGAGTCGTGGGTCCTAAATACAGAAGGAAATAATAAGGTCTTAAGTACTAATGTATCAGTATTAGAAGAAACGGCAATGTAAACAATGCCCATTTGTTCTTGGCAAAACTTCAAATGAAAGGCTAAATTTGTGGCTAGATTAAAAAAAATTAATAAAGTCCACCCACCCCTCTTCTGTAATTATATTCGAAGGTATGCTGAAATACTAATACGACTATTATTACAGATTCAACTACGTGACAAACAACACATTACTAGACATGCATACTAAGAAATTTAATGTTCCAGATTAGCCTGAAAAATAACTTAAAAGGAGCTAGGTAAAGATTAAGTGGTGCATTGAAAGGCATGCTGAAATACTAAGACTATTGTGATAACTACAATGAATCTAAGGCTTTAGGCGCAAATAACACCTTTATATACACGCATACTGAGAGGAAAATGTAAAGCTCTGACTGATGAGTCTGGAGAATAGCCTAAAGACGCTAAATAGATCTCTTTGATTTAGATTGAATGAATGGGAAAAAGATCAGATTGATTAAATTCTGTTTCGAAAAAATAAGTGGAAGTCGGTACGGTACGTGTATCAATTTTATATTGCGTTCTGGCTTATTGAATCAACAGTGAACACATGATTTTGAATGCAGCTAGGTTGTCACCTCACAAAACAAATCAAACAGTGCCATAAAGCGAATCACAAAATAATACATGCTTTGCGAACATGTACATATCTTATTAAATCCGAACAATTAAAATATTTCAATTAGAACTTCCACATTAATAAGTTTGAAAGATTTGACGCTTTGGTCTATCCCGATGTCGGTTATTGTATTTGTTGGTTTCCCCTTTTAGTCATAGTCGATAATAACATAAACGAGCATCCCGGTCAACGTACTCTATTCTCCGATAAATTGAAAAGAACAGCCTGATAGTGTAGCATTCCCAAAATACTCGGATCTTTGATTCGATCAGAGCAATGTTACATCTTGGGATTAGCTTAAATTAGGACTGAATTAGACATGACAAGAAACAAACAGGACAATACAATACACCAATAACTAGAACTAAAAGGAAGAGAGTGCATTAGTCCACAACCCCAGGTCAGCTAGCTACCATGCATTGGTGTACGTGGTGTGTACTCTTACCAGAACCGGCTTGTGCTAATGGATAATGTGCACCACCATGATGAAGAGATGAGTGTGGTCCATGTGCATGGATGTACGCATTACTCATGTTATACACCGGTGCCGAAGTGGTAGTTGTAACTGGAGGCGGAGTTGTAACAGGTCCTTCAATCTCAATCTCTCCTGCAGGAGTTGGTGCTGGGGTTGTTGTGGGTGCAGGTGTTGTGATATTCAGGAACTGTGGATACATAGGGAAGCCCATTGGGTCATAGGCTTGGTTGTGGTATAGAGGATCATACATTTGTCCAGGTGGCGGCGGGGGGTAGTCGTACATAGGTGGTGCTCCTGGAGGCAGTGGTCCATAATCATAAGCCGGAGGTGGTTGGTTCCACATAGCTATATACGTTAAATCACATCGTGATAATGAACGAACATGTAATTAATACATCAATATTTGAATAGTAAATATATATATCTAAACGCTAAATATATCCAAATGCAGACCATTCTTATTCCTTACCTGGTCCGATTAAGCCAGTCTAGGTCCCGAAAAGGCAACAATGACGACACAACTGCCGTGCCTGAACGAATTGATCAACTGGAAAAAACTCTCAACAATGATATTGGATGGCATCAGTGCTCTGTAATTTCCCCTCACCATCATGTAATTCAATATTATTTGTTACAAGCATTCTTAACAAAAGAAGCGCGTGACTATGCTACCCAGGACCCACAAACAGTATGCTTATTCGATTATTCGAATGGCGGTTACGTTCTCAGGCGTTTATTCGATCGAACAAGCAAGGAAAATATAAATATTAAAAATTATAACGATTAGAATAATAAAGATAAGGAATGGATATACATGTACCTGTATGGAAGCTAGATTAATATTAAAGCATTTGATGAAATGATGACGCCATTTTCTATCGTGAATTTACAGACACACATTTAAGACACACTATCTCTCACAATCACTACCCCAACCCCCAATAACCTAAATCGCTCTTTATTTGCCAGTGGCGGAATAGCAGGATGCCATTTCTGACATCCGCATACCAAATGATGTATGGGATACCAAATATTTTTTTCTATTGAAACGAATGACAAGGAAGTTAATAGCATGAGCTGAGCACATACAAGACGAACAACTTTGGGAACAGTGACGAAATCACATCATCATCATGAAATGTAACACTACATCACAACACCACACCATCACACAAGTCACAATTGTTTCAACTGGTTTTATTAATTGAATTGGAATATATTGGTCACAATTATATAGAATACAATTACTGATTATTTCTAGACGGGAGTAGCCTACTCGAAACGTCGATCGGTAATAAACATTAAAATACTGATGTGACGTCATCCTTTAATGTTGGCGTGCCATTATTTCCAATAATGTACGGACAACTTGCCAATTGTACATTATATGTACTAGATAAAATATTTGACTCGCGTGACGTATTTCATTGAAAAGCACGTGCGGGATAGTGTCTGTATTTTAAGTTGTTTAAAGGAATAATCCCAGTTACATTTTGGGGCTTAAAATTGCTTAATTTTGTATGAAAGGCCTTTAATAACTTATAACTTAGCCCCTAGTAACTACCTCAAGCGTTGTGATACGTTTTCAAAAAATTTCCAATTGTCGGTATTGCTCTGTGTTTGAAGACCGGCGTCTTGGTTGCATCCTAAAAAGTGCCTGGATAATACGCGTCTACATGCTGAGTGCTGCGTGCCGCAAGCTCTCTATTTATGAAGTGTACAATAGGTATCGCATGTAGTCGCATTTATCAAGTTCAACTATTTAAAAAGTCTAGTGTCCGGATATTTGATTGTGGTGCGATTTTGACGTTCACGTCCAAACGACTGAATATTTTGAACTGAACTTTTCAGACAAGGTAAATACACAATTCCTCTGTATTTTGGCGTTAAAATTTCATACGTATACGAACTTGTAATTTTCAGATTCTATGAAATTCGGGATTAGCACTTTAATGGCCTCGAGCTTAAGACATTGCGTTATGTATTCAAACAACACTCAGCTAATGCCTCGTGCAGTATCAATATATTACTTAATGTCTCGCTCTCGACCATTAAACCACACGTAATTGTATTCTTTAGAATTGTGACATGTGTATTCCAGTTTACTTAATAAATCCAAATGAAACAATTTACGACATAATTAATGGGATACCTGTGCAGGAATTAGAACTTGTTACGAAAGGGGTAATGTTTTTATTTTCATAGGGTATAGCAAATGGTCACTTCCCACTTGATTTCCATCTTTGTTAAATCCCTATACTTGGTTTGGGAGGGAGTTGGGTAAGACAGGGGTAGCCATTATGTTAGCGATCTCTATATTAAGTAAATAATGCTCTATAGGTGGTGTTTGGTAACAGTAGGGTAGGTCATGGTCTATGTTAGAAATCTATATAATAAGTAATTAACACCTTACAAGGTTTGTTAAATGCGTTTTGGGAATTTTATTCAGAATATGAAATGTTAAAGTATTTGCATATAAATATATATATGGGTGATTAAAAGCACCACTTTCAGTTTACATCGCGATTCCATTAATACAGTAAAGAAGTGTTAAGTAAGACCTAAATCTGACTATTGTGGGTCTTCTTTGGCTTCAAATACGATAGAAACTATTATTTAGACACGCCCATAATCAACTCTCTAGAACATAGGATAGGGGAGAAGATTGAAACACGATAGCTATTTATTGATTAATTTAAAAATAGTGAATCGATTAGTAAGTGTCGTTGTTCCGATAATAAACAACCAATGTCACACCTTGTCGTAACTTCAAACAGAGATACCTTTGAACAGAATAAAGTAATTTGAATGAAATTATTTAACATATTCATTCTGCATTATCTATTTTTAAACTATTATATCTAAATTTTGCATAATGCATTTTTCTTTGCAATTTCTAATATAATTACCTAATCTAAGTCCAAGCATATACTGAGATGATTAATTCTGTCACGCAAAACATAAATTCAAATATTATATGCAAGATTTTTTTATATTTGCGATTGCAGATAAATGAGATTCAAATTTAACGGTGGGTCTTTAGTAACCAGATTACTGCTACAAAAATAGTATTCTAATGAAGTATACTACTAATTTAAGTCTGATGTTGGAAAATAAATTATAAATGATTGTATCACTCAAAAGAGATTGAAGCATTTTTATGGAATCGCAATGCAACCTGAACAGCAGGTAACATAAATTATAAAAAAAGCATTAATATACTATTTTAACAATAACATTCAAAACAAATCAAAATATAACAGGAAATCGTCATTGATACAGACATTTTGTAATGGCGCAAGACTCTAAATAATTTTGTGATAAAAAAAATAAATACGGTAACTATCTAAATCGATTACCGAGTCAAGCCGCCACACCGGACTATTCAGTTCTTTTTTGTAATTTAGTTTAGCTGTGTCTAACGGCAAAACGCACAATGCATTCTCGCGTTCGAAGCTATCTATAAACTACAAAGCAGATTCTTATAAATCTATTAATTCTCTAAAAGTTTCCTGTCATACCTTTTTTGTAAAATTTAGAAATGAGATGAAATGAAATGGCTGAATAGTTTGATATACATTATATCCTCACAAATGTACAAGATATGGTAAAGCAATAGGTCCAAATAGAACATGAATGATGGAAATGAAAGACAAAACTGCTTTATTGCTTTTCCAAGGTGCGGTGGTGTGACTTAATCGATAAAGATGCGATACGCAAAACATGCTAGAACTCTCACGATCAAATGAATGATACAACAACGAAGAAACAAACATTTACATATGAAAATGGCGTCATCAGTTTCAAGCTCCCTCTATTTACATTTTTTCGATATGATAAATTTTCAAACTATTTTAAAGTTTTTGGTGCCTATTTCTGAATACGTAATTGACACCACGGTGTGTCTATGTGGACCTACTACTTATACTATTTCAATACTGCTGCAGATGGACATATATAGACAATTTCTTTTTCAAATAAAATCTAAGATAGATAAATCATATCCAATCTGACCCCCAGTTAACATATTTAGATACTTGCCTGGTGAAGGAGTAGTCATCTGATAGTGATGCTGTTTGTGCTGTGAGTGATAACCACTTGGCATTCTTGGTATCGGTCCATTTGCTTCTGGCGAAACGTAAGGTTGTTGATTCAACGGTGGATACTGACCCGGGTATGCCTGGGTGGGCGAGGGGTAATTTGGAGCAGGAGCAGCAGCATTAGGATCTAAGGTGTGGTGGGCGTGTGGTTGGTGGTGATGCGGTGGCTGTTGGTAATATTCTTGATAATGCGTTTGGCTCGCTGGTGCCTGATACTGGGGTTGACCCATTGGCTGTTGATATGGTGGTTGAGCTGCAGGTGGTTGATACTGTGGTTGACCTGCCGGTGGCTGATACTGCGGTTGGCCTGCAGGTGGTTGGTACTGTGGTTGACCTGCTTGTGGGTGATACTGTGGTTGACCTGCAGGTTGCTGAAACTGAGGTGGACCTGCAGGGGGCTGATAATGCGGTTGACCTACTGGTGGTTGACCAGCAGGCGTTTGATAAGGTGGCTGATCTGCAGGTGGATGGTGATGACCTGCTGCTGGTTGGGCCACAGGTGGTTGATAAGGAGGCGGATACGCTCCTTGAGCGGACTGTTGTTGAAATGCAGCTGGAGCTTGTTGCGGCTGGTATGTCTGCTGATAAGACTGAGCCGCGGGTGGTTGTTCGCTGGGAAATGGTCCATATCCAACATCTGGAGCGGCGTAAGGGTCGGCTAGTTTTGAATTAGGATCATTGTAACTCGGTCCCTGAACGTGACCAGCTGGGGAATTTAACGTCATAGGCGCATATCTATTTGACGTGTGTAAAGGCTGGTCATAGGGATATGGTTGTTGGTGAGCAGATGTTGTAAAATGGGGCTGGTTATGAGTGTGGGTCTGCTGGGGATATTGCTGTTGAGGATGGTAATCTGGGGAATTCATTGGTCGTACCTGTTGCACATGAACCTGAGATTGTTGTGTATGTCCAGGTTGTTGTCTTAAATGGTCGAGTTGTCCCTGCTGGAGTGACGAAAATATCGAACTACCTCCCATTTGTTGTTGATTGGTATTCGGATTCTGATATGTTATCGATGCTTGACCACCTGGTTGTCGACTTTGCATAGCTGGCATAGTTTTTGATATAGCCTGTGCTAGTGCAGGACCACTGAGTTGTGACATTCCATTCTGGTTTACTGGACCGGCTTTAGTTGGTGGCCTGTGCCCCTGAGTTCGAAGGGGACTGTATGCCGAATTAGGAGACTCATGAACAGTTCCAGCATGTGTGTGTTGTATACTGTAAGGCGCAGTGTTAGTTCCTTGAAATGTATCCTTAGCGGCTTGCTGATGCTGGGCGGGGAACATAGGTTCCGATGGATAGGTAGCCTTTGGTTTGATTTCTTCCGCTGACGGTAGCCGCTGTAGAAAGGGGTTTGGTCTACGTTTAGGAGTGGGGATATGCGAGTTTCCATTTCCGCGAGAGGCCGGATTTTGTAACGAAACAGCCGTTGACTGTGATCTTGATGCAGCTGTAACGATAAGTTTAAAATAAGAAATAAAGTGGTGACAGGAAGAAAAAACTTCTTTTCTTAGATCAAGCTAGTTTGCCTATGCTATATATATATAAACAACCCATATTTTCTCATTTCAGAAATAACATGCCATTTGTCGTTTGTCAGTAAGAAAAAAAGGTCGTTTAACTGCATAAATTATGGATAAACTTATATTCCTTTAAGAAGCTTGGCATAAATAATTATGTTGCAGTACAATGCATATCGTCATTTATTTGACTAGTAACGATCTAATAATGGAACAATTAATGGCGCAACAACACCACAACAACCATATTCATATTTCCGGGTCATCTATGTTTATTTTATACTAAAAACTACAGCTGTGTTTCTGGTGAACAGGATACATACCTATCCCAAGGGAATATTTGAGTTACGTTTAGTGGCTATCAGTCTATACAGCAATCTGATTTAAATACAGATCTATATTTCGTTTCGTTTTTTTATACTTTCAATGGTCTGCACTACGTGAAGATCTGAATGGTTGTAGTGGGAAGTCACGCCAAGTTTAGTAGGCCTACATTTGGACCCTATGACGTCAGATATTGATTAATCGGTCAGCGTTGACGTTTCTATTGGGCTACCTACAGTTCCGCGCATCCAACGCCGAGAACTCGCCATAACAGACCGTTTCATTGGGTATTACCCCACTTTAACCAGCACGCCGGTAATATAACAACTCTGCGGGTTCTAGTGTAGTAAAGACAAGAAAAACGAAATTTTGAACAATTAAAAACGAAACGAATTAGGATATGTGTTTTAATCAGATTGTCTATTGAGCGATGAAGAAGGATTTTGGTCTGATGATGTGATCTTAATCGGGCCGAATATCAACCACGGGAAAGGAATACTAAACCTTTCCTGAATTCACCTACGTTTGCTTGAATTTTGTCAACCTATTCATCGAAACTGTGGGAATCACGGTGGCTAAATGGACAAGGCGCTGGCTCACTAGCCTGGAGGTCGGGTGTTCGATCCCTGCATTGGCCGAGAAAGTTCATCTCGATTTTCCGGCGTGGTTTCCACTTGTCAGTGATGCAGAATGAGGTTCTGACAAGGACAGCTGCCTAGTCGTTTAGATGGGACGAAAAACGGAGGCCCCGTGTACACATTGGCGTGCACGTAAAAGATCCCTTGGCAGTTGGAATTTGATATAAAAGTAGGCCGTAGCGCCGCTGCCCGGGCAAAATTTCCTGGCCTCATAGCACACTGTATGGCGTATGCCCGTCTTCAATTAGCCCAGGTCAGGTGCAGAAGAGTTGGACGTTAAACTCCATTTCATTTCATTTAATCGAAATTGTTTTTTTGACTATTGGTAATGTTTGACCCGATTTCAGGATAGACCCGCAATCAAGTTAGAAATATTAAATACCAAATGTCTTGTTGAAGAGTGATAAGAAATTGTGGCGAAACGGTAGAACATCAGTCGGGAAAAGCATGTAACCCCATTTCTTGTCATGCATATGCAAGATCGAATCCATGGGAACAAATCGCAATCGAACATCCCCCACCCACCTAGTGGTTTTATATCAAGTACCTGGTAGGTCAATCTGTGACTGATTCGTTGCCACTATCTTGTATCATCATTTGAATCATAGTATTATCCACAAATCTACTTTTTTTGTCCAAAGCCAACAACATTAATTAATTATTAAAAAGTGCACATTTATTTTAAAGATGTTTTGTGTAATAGCTGGTCGTTATAATATATTGCAAAATTCATTCAAATGACTCTAGCATGGATATGATGATATTCCCCAGGATGCTAAGGTGGTACCATACGGTTTCGTGATCAGCACACCCAAAACATATGTAAACCACGATAAAATACAATAAGCAGGACCATATTTCCAGGTTTTTCGATCTACTTTCGGGCTATATAATAATATCACACTTTAAATGGTCAAACCATAATGTCTAAATCATATACAATCCCACCTTAGAAACATTATAAGCCTACGGTTATCACCACACCACACACACATCTACGCTTAATATCTGCACAAACAGTACCATAAACATCACCATTCCATGGCATAAAAAATATATATCATATTATCAATCTAATCTAACCATGAATCCACCAACCCAGAGAAGAGACGCATATAAGTCCACATAAATGTTTGTCTTTACTGACCAACTACCAAACGTTATGATTTTTGTTCAATCGAGGGAAGAACTTCTCACTAAACCAATCCATGTCCAATGTCAGCCAATTTGACTCCCCTATGTCTTGTCTGCTATATCACTTTTGAGGACCCAGAGGTTAAAGAAGCAAGGAACTACTACTAACATGAATTATATACCATAAAAATTAAATATTAGATTTTCAAACCATAAAGCTACATTGGGCGAGAAAGTTCATCCAGAATTTTTCGGCATGCCCCACCCCCCTTGTCAGTGATGCACGTAGCACCTGATAAGGGCGAAAACCAAGGTCCTGTGTACACCTTGTCGTGCATATAAAAGACCCCTTGACAGTTTGAATTCGATATAAGAGTAGGCTGTGGTGCCACTGTCCGCGCAAAATTCCCTTACGGTATACCCGTCTTCATTAGCCCAGGTCGATGCAGAATAGTAATTTCATTTCATTTCAAACCATAAAACTGTATCCTAAGTATAAAACAAACCATTATAATTATATCCCAGCATCACTCTATATTTCAATATCCATAATACATAATACCATACCATGTACTTAAATCGGTTAAACACGGTAACAAATGTTGAGAATCCTATCTTTGGGTCTGAAATGTTATCTAAGTTATTAATTAGACATCATTTAACATATACAGACCATAATCAACTCTCGATCGCATCGCTGGCCTGCAATCTTTGGTGTATTATGATTCGATTTACTGCATAACTTCCTTCTGAATTTAATTATTAAGTGGATAATCGAGACTTTGATTTTTACCGTACCGACTATTGTTGTGATGATCGAGGCTAGGCTGCCAACTCGTTATCTAATCTCCCATAATGTATCTTTAGGCTTTAAAATACATAATAAATATGCTACTATACCATATACTCAAAGCGGTTAAAATTGATAATAACCTCTCAAAATCCATAACAAATCGACTATACGATATACTTAAATCCATAATAAATCGACTATACCATATCGAACAAACCTAATATTAACCTCTTAAAATCGACATAAAAGCTCTTAAAAGTGACAAGTGACACTGACCGTTCAAAATCCATAATAATTATATATAATATACAATACAGCTCAAATGTAAACCGTTCAAAATCCATAATAAAAATAGACTATACCATTTACGTAAAGCTGTTCAATCTGATTTTAAACTCTCGATATCGATAATAAAAGGACGTCAACTGACAGACTATCGCCATTGAAGATTGGTCATATTATTTTTGTTACGTCTTTTTTTTACAAATCATTTTTAGTGAAGCCTGTACTATAACAGCGCTGTGGACGATTACGGCTTGCCTCCGGATCCATTATTTGTTTGCAATGTCTCTTTTCTGTTTTTTACGTAGGTTTATCTTTTAGTTTTTTTGTTTTGCGTGTAGTGCGGCCCACCTGCACTTACTATTAAAGCTGATAATTCTGATATTAACCCTTCAATATCCATAATAAATAGACCATACAATAAACTTAATACCAAATGTTCAAAATGCATAATACGTAAATATAATTAAATTTTCAAAATCCATAATAAATATACTAGATCTAAATAAACCATAATACATAAACTCTAAAAGCCATTTACCATACAAAATACCACAGAATTGTTTTGAACCACTGTAAGGTATGTTTATCAATTAAAGTGAACTGAATACGATCAGTTTGACAAATTAACTTCTATGATTTTTATCATAGTAATCATTACAGTCGTACTATACGTATTTCATATTCTGGGTATGGCGTCATCCCAGCCATTTTGTATTTATGACGTCATAGTAAAATTCCAAACCCACCAATCGATGCGCAATTGTTCAATTAACAAGCATGTCTCGTTTCATATTGCCACTGGAATAACAAAATGAGTAACAGTTGGGATCTAACAAAAGGACTGAAGCCTTCACACCACGAAGTAGGCACATCCTCCCCGGCCACGCCCAGTGCCACTTCAGACAAATTGCAATTTAACAAATGGACCATGGTATATTAGAATTATCCATATTCATATGAAAATATAAAAATAATATCAGATTTATTTCCGTCTTTGATTACCATTTTAACTGATCTAAACTGTCGAATCATTACGTGTTTAGTATCCGGACGTTGCTTGTTTTATGACCTGCCACCGTATGGTCGTAATACATGACAACTTTGATATATATCATACTATGATTTAAAAATCTGACTAGGGCAAGCGAATAATCTGTGGCTAAACGTGAGTAATTTAATGTATCCATTAACCGTGAATGATTTAATGTTATATATCCGCTATTTTAGGAAATAACACCCACAGGAAACTAGCCAAGGCCATAATAAAAATATGATATGCTAGTGCCAAAATGACCTGCACTGTGTTGCGACGAAAATTTAAAATCCATTGGTACACGGTACAGGAGATATTACCACGCATTCGATTCGACCCCATTGCACCCATTTTTAAAAACGATGGTTAAATATTACAGTTGATTAATTAATTAATTAATCGAAATCTGAACCAGCTTACCAAAAGAGGGTGGTGGCTGACCTACTTGCCAGGTTACTGCCTCCGCCGTCAAAATCGTGAATATTAAAACCCACCACACACTCACTCGCAACATTGTCCTGTACACAAAGTCAATCACAACTTAAGGTCCGGAGTACTCAAACACGTTAAAGAAATAATCCAGGTGAGTTTCCGTGCAGGGGAAACATTTCCAAATTATGTTCACGAAAGTTACAAGTCGACTGACCTCTCTTTCGCATGTCTACCATTTAAAGTCTCAGTCATAATGATTAATGGCCGCCAAAAAAAAATAATTACATTGTTTTACTAGCCACAACTCATTTATCCCTAAACCAAATCTGGTGACAGGTAACCTTTGTTGGTCCAGTGTGGGGTCATACGATATTACGAACTGACCAACAACTGGACATCAAAGGACGACGGCTTATGACAATTTGTTGGTATACATAATTCTGAAGGGTTTACATATGTTAACAAAATCCTTCATAATTTTCATTCTTTGTATTTGTCTCATTAATTATCATTAAGACTCTTGGGATGTGTCATTTCTAACCATAAAGGCCAGTTCCCAAATTTAAATACGTGTTATAAAACCATGTTGTATAATGCAAATGTAACATTGTTTTTAAGAGTTTAAGCAGAAAACATGTCAGAAGGCCAACAAACATTTTCATAAATAAAAGCTAAAACGTATTATTCATTGTGTCATTTAACAACGTGAAAATAAACTGTTAGCTTAAATCATCTCTTGAGATATATTTAAACCAACACCGAGTCAAACTATATTCAGAATAATCTCTCATGGTCCTAAAATTAATTATTTGCACCAACAGTAAGTAGTAACCGACAACCATTCTTTCAAAATTAGCTCAACTTCGAGGAAATATTATAAGAATATTATGTTTTAGAACAACTTTTTTTTCGGGGTGGATTCGGTATTTTAAGCCCCAATCAGTCTTTTACGAAATCATCTAAATTTCTAGATATGATGCGTAGGATATGCATATTTAAAATCAATCCTAATTTCCGACACCTTTTACGAAGTCATCTAATATTTTGGATATGATACGTTGGATAATATGTATATCTACAATATATACCTTCCCCTTGTTGGTCACCGTTTGCATTACTTTGGGCGCTTTTGCAAAACAATAGCGCTCTTTTCGGTTCTTGTCGGAAATTAGTAGGGCCGGTTTATTCCATTTTCATAAAATTGATTTCAAATTTTTAAATATCGAATATCACTAACGATGGGTTTTGTAACAATGGTGACTCTGTGTTCAGAGTTAGGAATAGCAGATACCTCTATCCATTAGTAATAAAAAAAAATGCTTAATAAAACACTCGTGTCAAAAACAAATCTTACAATGACGAATCCAAGCTTCACCAGGTTTCACGAAAAATATTCCAAAAATAACATAAATCCACATTATGTTCTGTTTCTAGGTTGAATTTATGGCGCCGTCAAAATGATCTTTAGCTTCTTTTTGTGATTATTAATGTCTATAATTATTTTGTTACACCTTACTGTATTTCAAGTTACAATAACTGTCAGAGAAAATCACATTTAATTCGGATACATCCTCAGATGATCGTGCATTAAGTCCATCAACTTTTGGCTCTGATGTCCAGATTTTATAATGAGGCATTTATGTGGTTTACCCACCTTAGAGGCTTCATGCATATTCAAGATTTTCTATTACGTGTATGGTTGTTTGGGGATGAAAAATTGAGTGTAGTATTTTAGGCCCGCCCTGTCGTCTGACCCTATCCTGACGCTCAACATAGAATTAAGAAACATAAAAATATACTTAACTATGTCAGTCATTATTAATTATATTCGTGCAGTATATGTACTGAATAAAGATGGATATAAATTTCTGTTGCACAATAAATAGGTTTGTCGTTTTATACTTAAGCCAATCTGATAAAAATTAAATGCCCTTCGTTTTCCTAAATGGCCCTTCAACTTGTATTGATAGCTCCGAATTCCAGTTAGCTCTTGCATAACAGATAATTTCTTTTATTAGTGAGATTAAATTGGATTATGCTAGGTAACTGGATTCTCTTTGAAATTTATAGTGGTGGACTATTGTTCACGGTTTTGTTTTGGTTTTCATTGTCTCACTGTTCAGTACGTATTTTGTGGTACATCTGGTATTTTAAAAATTTTCAAATCTGTTTTATTAGGATGATCAAATTAGTTCGCTTTAAAAATTTCAATTAGCTATTTTTCCATTGTAGGCTATTCGGTTTGTTTTTAATCTGTTTTATTCTCTGTTAATTGTCCAACTGTATCTTTTCAGAATTAACAATACTTAATGCAATGTGCACAGGGTCTATCCATAAATTTCATGTTTACAGATATTCTTACAAATAGACAAACCATGGCACATCCGAACCCTAAAATGACATTCGAACAACACATTTTAAACGCACAAATGGCATTCGAACAACACATTACATTCGCACCTAACTTTTTAAAACGAAATGGAATGAGACATCGCGTTATTCAGGTGTGCAAAAATTAAAATACAACTAAGCAATTTTTGGTATAATTATTAGGCCCAAGGCATACCATATCGTTTAAAAGGTTGAATAATATTGTCTTGAAGAGAGTGATAGGACAGTTATTTGTCGACAGCTGTTAATGACATAAACGATACAATTTATTTTCTCTGTGTATTATAGCGCCAAATAAACCTGTTATATCAAATGATCTAACTGTGACATTTCATCGTAAACAATTAGCTTAGCTCTCTCCATTTCCACCATTAACAATAAATATAAAATGTCCTAAATCGGGGTCTAGAGGAGGAAAACGTTTTAAGGTTTATCATGGCGGAGGCTATACAATTTCGAGGGCCCTCTTTCGCGGGGGTGGGGCTTAATTGATGACTTTTATGCCAATGCAATGACTGCATTCTCATTCAGTAATGGATTCGACAGTCACAGTGTATAGAAAACGATTGACTCGGACTCGGGGCCCTTTCCCTTGGCCAGCGTGGCCCTTTTGTCAGAAGTGAGGCCCTTTTGTCTGCCTTTAGACCCCCAGCCCCTAACTAGGGTAGATTTTCATTTCTCTCCCCTTTTATTTTTCCAATTTCTTTGATTTTTTTCGCGAGGAGGCTGGCGCCTCCAGCGCCTAAGTTATAAAACGCCTTTGACTATACAAAAGTCCTTTGGCTCTAAGGTTCGTTTTTTTTTGTCAATTTCTGTAGTGATTTTGAAAAGATGAGTCTTTAATGGAGTTTTGAAAATTGATAAAGATAAAGAAGTCACAAAATGGAGCTCAACTGGGAGTGAATTCCATCTTTCAGTGGCAGCAACTGCAAACGCTTTTTGTCCAAAGGTAGCAAGTTTCCACTTTGGTACCACTAGCTGATTGAGAATCTTTGAACGCAATTGTCTTTTTGGAGTACTGTTGAATTAATTTGCAGAGATAATCAGGAGTGGTGATAACGTATTCCCTGTCCCGGCTGAAATCTTTCCAAAGGTTTTCCAGTGTAGTTTTCACGTATCAGTTATGCGGGACGGGGAACCTGACAAGAAAGTACTATTTATCGGAGTGGGACGGAGACCTGGTATGGAGACCAGAGGCTGTAATTATTCCAGGGGATTTCCAGTGTGGTCTTCGCATATAAGTGGGTGCAGGACTGGCGACATGGTAAGAAAGTACGTTTAGTTGTCCACGTGGGACGGAGACCGCCTTCATTAACCCTATTGGCACAGACAAGTAGGATATTAAATCCATGCATTTCATTCATTCATTCAAAATAATCACCACGACGTATATACCAGTAAGGATAAATAAATGGATAACTACCTGGTGAGGATACTTGTTTTACATTTGTTTCATCTGGCATATACAACTTTATTTTGTCCCAACTCTTCAACGTCTCTGTTTGTATTGTTTGTATTGGTGATTTGGTGCTATTTCGGGAGCTATCAACATTGGATACCACAATGTACGTTGATGATACCCGTGTTGCTGAAAAAATAAAACCATAAATATTCAGATCAAATCTTTGCACTAAACTTTAAACTAAATGAGACCAGATCCCTACACTTTATTATACTTTAAACCAATTCAGATCAGATCCAAGGTTTACTCGGTATTATACTCCAAACCAATTCAGATTGGATCGCTGTACTGAATATTACTCTAACAAATTCAGATGAAACGACCATACTGAGGTATACACTGGATTCATGTATCGTATTATACGTATGTGACGCAATGTAGCGTAATTTCGTACTCACAACTTTCGTGAATGGGTGTAAGAAGATTCTTAATTTTACGAATTTGTATCAATTAAATTTCTACGAAAACATGTATTATCCTCAATTCTGTAAATTAAGTCATTTTAGCGCTATAGGAATATCAGTTGGTATTTTTCTTTTGTCGTCTTAGTTAAATGGTACATATTAGCATGGATTTTATTCAAAGAGTTATGTCATATATATCAGGGCTAAATGAGTAATTGCGAGAATAGTTATTGTCTGTAACTTTATAGCACACTTTCTTACCCCCCCCCCCCCCCCCCTTCCACACACTCCTTTATAGATGGTAATTTATGATGACGTTATGGTCTAAAATCAAATAAAAGAGTGTTTGAATTTACATTTTCTGCCAAGTTTGGTTGAATATTCAGGACTTTGTGATGGAAATGGCAAGATGGAAAGAGACACCAATTTTGTAAATCAAGAAAATGATAACACTTTCCATTGAAAATTGATACCCCCCCGTTTAATATTGTTATCAGATGATTGTGACGTGGTGGCCGTGGTGGATTCTTTTGTTGTTACGGACATTAAGAGAAATACGAAAGTACAATTTGGTATGGTAAGCAACAGGGATAGCTTCTGATGCTAATATTGTGAAAGGGACACGGACCTAAAGTTGACGATATATTGGACAGAAAGTCTAATGTGTTTAGAATGAAAAAGAGATACAAGACAGTGTATATTTTATTGTTTTATAAAAAGTTCATTCAAAGGCTAAATGCACACGGTAAATCAAGCAAGGCAACTACGTAGAGTACAGACCAGGATATATATCTTGTGGATACAAAAACGGCCAACATCTTTAGGTGACTTTGGTTTTGTACTGTGACGTAAATCAGTGTTGCAGCAGTGCGCAGGTACATTTTTGCAATATAAAAATAACAAAATATATGAGAGTTAAAGCTAGAGGTCAACATATACCTTAAAAAACTCATGTTTAGATCATAGCTTAGCTTGTAATTCCCTGGAAACAAATGAGATTCATATTCGGTCCACGTAAGTTTGTAGTGTTTTGTATCCGAAAAAAATAAATAAAAATAAAAATGATATTAGTATTAAAGAAAAACTCCATTGTGGTCTGTTAATGTAACTCAAGCAATTGACAATGCGTAGAATTGTTGGGGATCTTTTTCAACAGCGAAATAAGCAAATGAATTGTCCACTTAAAACTTAACTATTGAAAGGGCATTAAGAGCTGGCCTATCTCGCTATAATATTTCCAAATTACATAATGCAAAATGAATGCATTGAAAATTTACAAAGTAAAATTACTTTTTTGGAGCTAAATTATCAATTTTTATTGTTTTGAAAAATAAATGTGTGCATTGATCGGACCCAACATACTGGTCATTCGAGTCCTGGCCTCGCTTCTCCATTTTTAAATTACATCATTAAATAGCCGAACGGCTTAAATCTACTTAAAATCGGAGCCACCCCATGGCATCGAGAGTTGATAAGGGTCTAGTTGCCATAATAATTGTATATTTAATAATTAGTATAGCATTTAAATCTCTTGCATATTACCTATAATTATTGAGTGGCATTTAGTGATTGAGCACATTAAAAACACAACACAATTTATATGGAAAACAATCACTGGTTTATACACATATAACACGACGTTTCGACAAGTATTCTCTTATCGTTATCAAGTACAAATAATCAAGTACAAGTACAAATATCAAGTACAAATAATCATTATTTGTACTTGATAACGTCGTGCTATATGTGTATAAACCAGTGATTGTTTTCCATATAAATTGTGTTGTGTTTTTACATATTACCTGTTAAAGGTTTGCCAAATTCTTTATCTTAGACAAGAAAAAAAGCAACTGGAAAGACACCTTGGACAATTCAGTCCTATCATTTGTCGAGATATATTTTTGATGCGACAACAGATAATTACAATGTCGGTGTCACTTCTGAATCTAGAAATCTGTGATCAACAAGAGTAGGAGAGTTCTTAGCAATTGTGGGACGAAATTCTAGCCATTTTATGTGTGATCATTTGAAAGCAGGTTTCCGGAATAAATGTTATTGTGATGTATTAGATGTATAACAAATAAACCAACGTCTGTATTTATCAACTGATATTTTTGAATAAGTTTTATAAAGAAAATGTTTCTTGGTTCTTTAACGTGTGTGAATGCCCCCAGTTCCCTATGAAGTTTGGAGAGACATCAATTTTGGGATTAGCGTTTAGAATGAGCCCTTTATTTTCATAACAGAACAATTAAAGGTGATTTATTGCTAAAATAATCAAATGTTTCGTAGCTTAATCCACGGTAATGCACTGTCATTAAACTCTTGCCCACAACAAAATGGCGGTGGATTTATTGCATAGCGAGCACCATAGATCCATGAGATTGAAATTTCATATATTTTTTTTTTAAAATTTTGAACGGAACTGAATAAATTTTTGAAAGTGAATTCAATAACAGCTTGACCTTTCACAGTATTTTCGTGATCCCTATTGCTTAAAATTTAACAATGAAGTAGAAAACTAATTTTCTTTCAATTAGCTAGAGAAACATGAGTGACAAGCTCTCAATCAATCGCCTCTCTGACATCAAATGCTAGTGTAGCAGGTTATATGTCAACTATATTAGATTACGGGTCATCTGTCACGTGTCACTATTGGTACTATAGATATGTGTCCTTTAAGACGGACGAGTCCCGGGAAGTCATTGCCTTCTCAAGAATGCAGGGGACTATAAGAGTTCGTCCAATTTGCCTCTAATTGAGCTCGACTGTTCAAACTACTTATAGGTATTTATTAAAAAGTGTTATAATATTCAAAATTGAAAACATGATTTGGATTTCAATATTGGTCCATCTCAATCACTACTATCTTGTCGTAAAATATTTAAGACGCACGTAATAAACATTGTAAAATAAGTACACAACGCCGTGTGCTCTATCGGCAGAATGGTTTTGAGTGCCATTTGTAATGAATAAAGAAAACGATATCACAGGCGATGATATAGCGGCAATCCAAAAATAGCTTATTCAAAAGCATCAATAAAACAACCGTTTGAAACGACTTTAATTTTGACTGTTAGCGTTTATCACAGGACATTATTGAAAAATATGTTAAATTAAATACGTAATGCTTTTTATACCCATTTTCATCTAATTTAATATTCCAGGGAATATACCTTAAGTGAATGCCCCGAAATCATTGAAAAATAATTTGATTGGGTGAGACCTCGACAAACAATAACTTTGATCAAAGTACACGAGAGTGATTAAACTGGGAATATAGTCTCATTACTTCCATACCTTGATTAAGGTCGAACAAGGTGACGTTCTGAAAATTAATTAATTTTGATTAGGTGAGACCTCAACAAACAATATCTTTGATTCAAAGTACACGAGAGAGATCAAACTAGGAATAAAGTCTCATTATTCCCGTACCTTGAACTAAGTTCGAACATGGTGGTGTTCTGAATCGGTTAAATGAATTGGTTGATTATATGCCAACTTTACTTCTAGTTGATAAGCAGTAGAATGTTCAAACTTGCAGGTGGATATGGTGATAAGCATGTTCTGCTAAGGCTTAGCAGAGATAAACAACTGGATTTGTTTACGCTTTGGGACACTGTAACTTAAGGGAGAATGATGAAACTTGGTTTGTGGTAGTTTCACAACACAAAAACCACGAAATACAAAATGGTGCTATTATTTAGATTTAAAAACAAAAAAATATGACACCCTAAATAGTTAAGGTATAAGCTCGAAATGATTTATCAGAAATTATACAGGACAAGAGTGTTAATGTGAAACTAAGGATGTTTCGTATATTGGGCCATATGATATCTCAAATCTCACGATAACGTCACCCCCACCCAAAGTCAACTTGGACATCCAAATGCCATAAATAGTTGTTGACATATTTGAATAATGGCTTACTATTTACATCTCATGACTATCTACGTAACAACAATGATGTGGTTATAAACACACAATGTGTGTCATTGGCAGATGTGTGACGAACTTAATACAACCGGTCTTAACCCACCTAATTGTTGTCACTTATAAATTGAAAGTTGAATAATTGTTAAGAACAGGTTATGAAATGTGATAAATTTTGGGCTAGCACTATCTGAATGGCGAGTCCTTTTGATGTCAAAGTAGATGGCATAGATCCTTTACCTTGTTAGACTTCCACTCAGAAAAAAGATCAAAGACCTTTAATCCACCTAATAACCTTTTAACTGCATACAAAACAAAGGGGTGTCACTCTACCGGAGGTGTCTGTTATTGTTCTAATTTCTCAATTTATTATTTAGTGTTTAGCTACATCTGAATGAGGGGGTAGATCATAACGTCTGCCATTGAGTCAAGTGGCCAGGTTTCCATTCTCCGCTGGTGATAAGACGTAGGGCCACCTGTCCAATCTATTAGATTTTTTCAGGGTCCTCTATGGTTTCACCAAACTGCTAAATAACCCTATGCATCAATGAAATTACATCACAAAGTGATCCTATATCAGCTCAATTTGTATGCATGCCTATGTAATTTAGAGACGATGATGGCAGATTCCCGTAACAGAAACCTGGCAAACCCCCTCCTGCAAAAATTCCTGGATCCGCCCCTTAATTGAACCACTTGCGAGTCCCGAAATGACTTAGTTCAAACTCTCGCTAGTGACATGTGAATGAATGAATGGATATTTAAATAGAATAGGTTTTTAATCAGCCAGGGTGATTAAGACGATAGCCACATCTAATCCCCCGATCGCGAGTCCAGAAAACAAGATTGAGCTATAATTTCGGTTATCCATAGCGACGACGAACACTAATTCGGATACCAATGGCGGCACCACAGGTTTGTTTGGGAGGGCAAGGCCTAATTTATTCGAAGCTTAATTCGAAGCTCACAGTCAACTTGACACCTTTCTTATAGATACCTTTATTTAGATTGAGGATGTTCCTTATATTCAAATCAAGACTACGTCGGTTTTAAAGACGTATGACCTTAATCCCAGTTTCTTATTATTTCATAAACCAGTTGGTGTAGAAACATATGGTCATCAATCTCATGTAATATGAATTTCTTCGAAAAATGCCTCAGAGATTCGGATGCACGGGGTTAGCCATACTCCGCGCTGTGTTGCGTTTGATTAGAGGTAATCCTACTACACACTGCTATTATGAGTGGATATTGTTGTTTTAAATTTTAATTGGTCAGTAGTCCGTCTACCAACCAATCAATAGCTGCCCAACGAGTGCCAATATTGGACCAAATATGTTTACATAACGTTACGTCATGGCTCACGATTTTATTATGCCTGATTAACTCGTGCATAGCAGACTGCTGCAGTAAAACTAATTGCGTGACAAACGAGGCTATCAAGTCGAATGAAATGTAAACAATACTGTTTGGAAACGAACATACTTTCACCGTTTTTAATACCTTAAATCACTGTCCAAAGTTTTAGGGAAGACCCACATTAAACGATGGACTGTCATGTTGCTGTACTTAAGTGATAGCTTTAATTAAACGGAAAGAATAGACACAAGAAACAGACGCTATTCCAGCAATGGCCAGAGAGGGATTTCTCGGGCCATTGCTTCAGGAATATGGGGGTTAGCATATTTCACCATTTTATCCACTCAAAACTACATATGGCTAGCTGATATAAAGACTAACCTAAATAATTCCAAGGATTTAAAATTTAATCCGCTGATTTATTTTGAATAACGCGCGGCGTGTCAACCATGTTTAAAATTTAAGACTAATCAGTCTTCATTCAGCAACCCTGTTTCTCGATGTACAAGGAAATCCAATAAATTTAAATGTTTCAGATGATATTACCCATAATGTATAATGGTGCTTCTTCGTAATTATTGTGCGTACATCGCCTACCATCCTTGGCAGATTAATTTGTCATGTCCTTAGTGGATACTCATCCATCTATTCCCGAGGGAATATTCAAGTCATTTCCTTAAACATGCATCATGTAAGTTTTAGATAAAGAGCTGGCCGTTCTCATTACAATAGTTTAACAATAGATAATGAATCAGGAATACATGTATATTGAATATTACTTCATACTGAGCGAGCTTTTAATTTTTTTAAAGAATAGCGTAGTCTTGATTTTCATTGATATCATTGTTACGATAATCCAATAATCTAGAGAGTTCGTTATGGACTTTTTATGTGAATAATAATCAAGTTAACCGGTTATAGTCGCATATATGTGACCACAACAAGAACCTTTTTTATAAGCCGCATTTGAGTGTTTAGTTTCCTATTTAATTAATACTTAATAGTTTGCGTGTCGGACAGGAACTTGTCTTGTCACTAACATTGAGAAAAACATGTCTTTGTTAAACATTTTTGACAATAAACGTAATTTAACGATGTCATAATTGTTAAAGACTCTCAAAGTGGTTGAAATGCCTATGAGTAATTCCGACTCGGATTATATCGATGACACCGATTCTGAAGACAGTATTTCTGATGAAAATGATTTGAAATGATTTGCAAATTATAGATCAACTTATCCCCTTCAACATTTTTATTGGTGTCAAGTTGTCCCCGATAGAGCAAGCACACTTTTAATGGTGTACGACACTCGTGACCACCCTCGAAGTATCTAATGCACCTAACGAAGCCCATATAGCGAGAAGTAATCCCTCATCCATCATTCTATGTCCTGTTAATTAATCACTTGTCAAGACACTTTTGAATAATTAGATAAACAAATGTGTCTAAATACATGTACCTCTCGAAACTTTGGTTTTTTAAACATACAATTTAATTTTTTTTTTAATATTCTATTAAAGTGTGTAAACATATAACATTATAAAAATGTAAACTAAAAGCCACCCACCAATATTCCTCACAAATCCTGTCCTGTCAGAAGGTATTAATTTGCGGAACACGCATGTGCTACATCCATCTTTATTTTTAGGTTTATGTAATTTCTGTAAATGGCATGTTAATTAATGTATTTACTTTTCATAATAACATAACGTTATTAATTTAAAGTAACTTACTCTCCCCACCCAGTATGGTCCATAATATTCAAAGATTAAAAACAAGAATTAGAATTTAATATTGGTCCATTTCAATCATTTATTATTTCATGACCAGTACCGGTTACACGACAAGTACTTGATAATGGCTGATTCACAAATGACAAAATAATATTTAAGACAATGTCTACAATGAACTAAGCAGGCCTAAACGACCGTCGTTCAGTTTGGACTGTTCAAGTATTTCAGCGAACATAATTGATTAGCAGCTACAAAATTGTTTTTAGAAATTGTTTCATATCAGTTGGTTTTAGGCACACTTTCGTCTATTTGTTGGTAAAAATAGATGAGTTTGGGCGACTGCCAACGAACAAGTTGCCAGTTGGATCGGTCGAATAGGTCGCTAGCCGAATAGGTCACTAATTTGTGTTCGGTATGGGTGCAACCATGTTTCATCCGGGACCTTTAAAGTAGTTCCAATATGGCGGAATTCTTCATACAGCCGAGTCTAGATGTAGGTTTCGGAATCTGTCGAGGCATGCCGAGTGTAAATTGACGACAATTTAAACCCAAGCTGTCTCCAAGCCATCCAAGGATCTACTTAGTTGATTTTGAGCTGACCATGTAAATAAAGGTCCAATTAATAATTTCTATAACATCTGAAGCCTAAATAAAGACTTGCAATCGGCATATTTAACCCCTGCATAATGTATGTTTAAGGTCCAGATCACATCATATTAAAACATTTTGTATATATTATATCTTTTGTCTAAATATTATTGTGACTTATAAGATTTAGGAATGGAATGTACATGAACGTCCGTGTTTATGTCAAACAAAACACCCGGGATTTAAATTCTAGCATTTAAAATCAAAGACATTTTAATAGCTATGCTTTTATTAAACAAGCCAGGAGCGCGCGCACGTCTGATTAAAACGTCGACTTTAATAGGATTATAATTATACTGATAGTTTAAAGTCTCATTGCGTTGTTTTAGTGCAATATGATGCCTTGCAAACTACAACATTGCAAAAGATTGATCTCTTATCTGTTTACTTTTAAATACCCGGTTCGCAATTTGAGATGTATAAGAATCACTTGCAAACTACAATATTGTGAACAGTGAATTTCTAATAGGAATATAGATCCAAAATGATTCAGTTCGGTGCGGTATTTACAAAGATATATTGAACGGAAATTGTTGTTGGTGGTGAACAAATTCGATAGGCCCGTTTTAAATGCGGTTGAATCCAAACCTGGGAATATATAATATATCTCTGAGATTTTGATTTATTTGTTACTTTAATGTAACAATCTAAAAGGTGTAATTACCTTTAAGCTGAATTACTTGAAATTAGTCCGTCTTTATATTCCATAACGTCACTTGCTGTACACAATTTCTATAGAGTTTTAAAACACTGATCTCTATCAATTGTGGGATTTATATCATACAGTATAAAAAGATAATGGTTTTATCCTATGAAATTCCAGGACATGATATGTGTTATGAATTAATAACAAAATTGTTTTTTTAAACATTAAGTCTCCACGATACTAAAATTAGCTTGAGTTTTTAAATATATAAATTTTCTGCATTAACGGAAATCCCACTCGATTCCGAAAGTCTCGTGTTAAAACTGCCAATTGCTAAATCAGCTATTGGTTCTATTGGTTGACAGTGGATATTATATATGAACAAAATATATTCACATCAAATTTCTTATTTAAATTGAATATTTGCAATATTTTAAATATAATAAACTTACCTGTTACGATTAACAAAATTGAACCCAATAACAGTTTCCCACCTGAAGTCGCCATTATTATTTACTTTTATCGAAAATTGATAATTGGCCTAACGGAAGAACATCACATAAAGCTAGTTATGGATAAGTAAAATCGCCTTTTAAAAGGCAAGCTGTTAAAACCAGTCATTTATCAGATTTACAAGAAATTCGTGACAAAGCGATATATTGTAATATTATTCAGATTAATTATGTAAACACACACAAACGTCAGATTTTCGACAGTTTATGACCAGATTTTAGACAACCTATGGGCGAATAGCCCACAATAAACCAACATGATTTCATCTGTGGACATCGATTGAAAATAGATTTATAAATGACCACCTTTTCACCTTTGACCAACTGCATTCAAATTCTAGACTGCAGAATTGATTGACTGATGCAACTTTTAAACATTTACAATGTCATTAATAGAAGTGTCAATATATGTCAATCAAAGTTCCAACATATTAATTTTATCAAAATTATACTCCACAATGAGTCCTTTCGTTGAAAAGTGTACAGTTTCTTGAATTTGCATTTTGATAACTTCAATATGTCCCCACTGCATTCACTCAAGGAAGACAACTTATTAAAAAAGGTTAGAGTCGATTCCATAAATTATCAGACGGTCTGCTCAAAATCAAGTACCTTAGAAATGATTTAAATACAGATCTATATTTCATTTCATTCTTTTTACGTTCGATGGCCTAAACTACATGAAGATCTGATAAGTTATAGCGATAGGTCAAGTACGAGATCATGCGAGCGGTTTTTGACCCTATGACGTTTGCTTAACTAATCAGCATTGGTGTTACTAGTGGATTACCCACTGTTCTGTAAAAAACACGCCTAAAGCACGTCTTAACAGACCGTTTCACTTGCCTATCTCTCACACCATTCAGAACACTTAATGATAACAACTCTTCCAGATCCTAGTGTATTAAAGACAAGTAAACTGACATTTTGAACTATAAAAACGAAACGAAATAGGATCTGTGTTGTAATCAAATTGTATAATTATATATACGAGCACAGCGATGCGAAACATTTTTTGTAAAATTCCTGTATTCGCGAGTGGAAGCTACACCTTTTCGCCGTGGATTACCAAGAAATATGTATATGTTCCCTCCCTTGACAGCCACACGAGAATTGGAAAGGTCCAAATCTGTAGAGTATAGATATTAATATTGATTTAATGAAATCTCCAGTAATATAAAATTATTCAAATAATTTATTTTTAATTATATTTTACAATCGAGCAGGCATATTAATCGAAGTATGACGAAGCAGACCTAAATTTTAATCAAACAAACTGTACCTTATACTCCGCTTTGTTGACCAGATCAATATTTTTGTTAAATGTCTTTACTTATTAAAAGTGACCAAAGTCAAAGAAGTCAAATCACTGCCAATTAGAAAATCTTTCAGTTCTTGGTAATCATGATGGGAGAGATGCCCGTTCTCAAATTCTTTTTGTATATTAAAATCATAAATGTTAATAATTAAAAATGACCGATTGTAACATTTTTCTTTATGAAATCTATTAGGACATAGGTCATGGCATGGGCAGTGAAGGGTAGTTATATTCATGAGAATAATGTTCTATTTATCGTCATGTTTCGGTCCCGCATCTAAACTTTTGCGATCATCGTTTCATTTTCCTGGCATCTCTTCATATTACATTTATTCTTCTCAATACTAACTTAATATCATATTTTGAGGTGATATTCCATGAAGATATATAGTCATTTTCCTTATTCATATCCAACACCAGTAAGGGCTGAAGGGTGTTCTTTAGATAGAAATGTGGACGACTATTAATAAACCCCAAAGCGATGATAGTTACTATCTTGCTATCGATGTTTAGGAACAAGGAATGAGGTGTTAATCACGTAGAGCACTGTCGGTGTAAGAATCAAACGGATGACGGTATGACGTTGGAGCTGGTCGATTTGAATGATTTTTGACCGGTATTCTCTTTTGATTAGACCTTTTTTGTAATGATAATGGATTGGATTTTGGGATATGATTCGAGTAACTTGGGATCTGATGTCAGGACGCAGTACGAAAAATGGGTAGCAGTAATACAAGCGAACAGAACCATATTTGAAATCGCAAATTACATATTATTCGTGTAAAGTAAGGAGCGTGTCCAGGAGCTTTGAGATAACATTTCTGCTCATTTTCGTGTACAGGATTTAAGCCAAGTGCAGCAAAACAAAACGTCGGTAATACTTCAAATGTTGGTTGTTTTCGATGTTATTTCCTTTGCCCCCCACCCTCTCGCACCTGACACGCACCTGAGAGTAACATTCTACTGATCTCAGAATTATCAACAATCAGCTGACGAGATGTTACAATCTTATGATATTTAAAGCAACATTTACTCGCACTTCTCCATTTGTATTACCTCTTATTTTGTTCTAGTTCGAGACTGGTCCAGTTTCAGATTTAGTGTTTAGTGTCAAAACCTGTCCCATTGTTTATTCGCCATGTAAACAAACAGAAACCAATATTTCGTTTTTTACTAAATGAGAATTAAATATCTCTTGACGGACTTTTCCTGTTCATGTTGAACAACGAAAGCTGATAAATCTTGAGGCTAACAAATATAATTAATCGTGTTCATAAATAGATGAATACCAAACTGAAGCCATTCATATAGAAACCTGACACGGTTATTTGACACACTCCTTAAAGATACTCTCCCAACTTCCGCTAGAATGACATCGTCCTGATAAGAAGTAACCGTGTTTGACGAAGGAATCTGGGTACAAGATCAGACTGTACATGTAATCCCGGCGTGTAGCAAAGGGGGATGGGGGGATCATGCACCAAAATGAATAGTTCCAAGACAACACATTAAGAATTGTGGCCTGTCGGCAACGAACAGACACACAAAGATAAATGAGTTTAGCTCTTCCCCGGGGATCGGGCATTCACCAAAAACAATAGGAATCCTCCTTAGGCTATAGGGAATAGGCTTGCAATGTTTCAAAATGTTACGAATTGCGGCCTGTAGGCGACACAAAGACAAAACACAAATTTGGCGTGGCTCAGTCCCAGGACGTCGGGCATGTAGCACAAATAAAATAGGTCATCCCTGGGGTACACGGAATGAGTACGACAAGTTTTCAAAACAATCCATCATAAATTGTGACCTGGGGTCGGAACATGGACCTAAACCACACCAATTAACTCAATGACAATGATACAACGCACACATGCTAACCATTCGGCCACCCAACTCGGTTAGGGTATAATCAACACATATGCCAAGTTAAATGATGATCCATTCAGAAATGCGGTCTGTATACGATAAACAATAAAACTGGGCGTGGCTCTGCCACTAGGGGTCGGAACATGCACCAAAATCAATAGTAAAACTGCAACATAAGTGCCAAATCTGAATAGTCTGATAAAATATTTTTTTAGGAATCTAGACTATCGTTAAGTAGATTGTTAGAGTAACAGGATGCTAGGGTTGCTACCTGCTCTTAAAGGATGCAGTAAAATTGTGGCTATTGAAATATTTTATTATATGTTGAACTTTTAAAGGGAGTATGGCTGTATTTTTGGAAACTTGAAATAGACAAAAATTTTTCTTGGTTTAAACAGTGTTTATATCGAGAATATTATACAATATAAAAAGCATAAGTAATAGGATACAAAAACAAGCCAAGTAGGCTTATGTCAATTTGCTTCCTTCTGGTTTGGTTGTATATTAAATGTACTAATATAGTAAGTGGATGGAAGGCGATTTATACCCAAAATATGAAAACAAATACTGTAATTTCTTTTAATCATTTATATTCTAATATTTGGATAATTAGACACACTTTAGATGTTAGCCATTGAATAAATTTTTTAAAAATAGCGTACAACAAAGAGAACATGAGTGTTCAAGGAAGTTGGTTTGTATGTGCAGTGCTGTGCGGTTTTTTTGGGTACAAGTGTGATGTTTACAGCAATACTATATACCGGAAACACGGAAAAACAACTGAAAACTACCGAAGACACCATGTTATACTGAATACCGGAAACGCTGGAAAACACACTGCAGGTATTCATTATAACATGGTGTTTTGGGGTATTTTTACGTTTTTTTCCCGGTATTTTTCGGTTGTTTTCCTGTGGTTTTTGGTGTTTTCCAGTGCTTTTTGCTGCTTTCTGGTATATAGTATAGCCCGATGTTTAGCTATGCTGTCTTCCATCTTTTCAAAAGGGCGAGAGAGAGAGAGAGAGAGAGAGAGAGAGAGAGATATGGGTTTAACGCCCACTCGACACAAACTAGGTCATTTCGGGACTAACATATGGTTTTAATTTTATTTAAATAATTCGATTGCGCGTGGGGGTCTTTAGCAGTGGGAGGAAACCGGAGTACCCGGAAAAAACCCACGAGGTTGGACAGGCGACCCTACTCTTTGCCACGTACAATCCGGGATTCGAAACCTCGCCAGTTGACTTAATGGCAGGCCTTATGATACAGCGCGCGCACGCTAACCATTCGGCCATCCAATTCCACCACCCCCTTCAAAAAGGAGAATAATCAAAACAGAACGAGTACACACACAAAACACATATTTAGAACTAATTTTTTAATTGGTATCAATAAAATGAAAAGACAATAAAAAATAAATTCATATTTAACAATTCTACTATGATATTATTTATTCCAACCTCTATCACATTTCATTGTCAAATCATCAGCTTTCTTTTTGTATCCAAACAATTAAAATAAATCTTGGATGTTTTATTTTACATTTGACCCCACCGAATCATTAAAGTCAAATTCCAGCCGCTGCCGATTCTTCACACTTGAACTAATACCCAATATTGAAAAAGTTTCCACCATGCGAACCCCGATGAACATGATGTCATAGTTGACAACAGTATTCTTTTTGCCTTTAAATAACACCCTTTACAAACTCATTCTTTTAAAAAAGGCAGATTTTCCATTGTTATACTTTTGCGTGCAGTAATCTTTTTTGTATTTTGTTCTTTATAGGGATTTTTTGGGGGTTAAACTGTTGACCCATGACCAACTATGTATCCCATTTTGTACTTTATTCTTTACAATTAATACAACCAAGAACCAAACCTTGAAGATCCACTGCCATCGGAACCTATCGTCAAGGGAGGCAACAGTAGATTCTAATATGGACTGAGACTAGTAATTCATCAATTTTATATCCATGACAGTAAGTTGGCGTGCAAAACTTTTTTTTTGGTAATTTTCCAATGACCTTAATCTTTTTAACTACTGTGTCTGTTGTCATTAAACTTAATTTTATTCTAGCATGTTGGCGCTTTAACGCTATTCTGTCAAAATAAAATGGCGTATTACAATTCATTTAAAACAAGTAGCAGTTTGGACATAATGTAACCATAAAGATACCCCATAATAATGCTTAGTAATCATAAAAAGGGCAATTGACGACTCTCTTCAAATTCTCTACATTTTCGTGACGGTTTATTCGTTCTTCCGTGATTATAGTCTAATAAAATATACATACAATTCGTCACCTAAACTACTGTCATGTCAAACGAGGATGATTAATGATGTATACAAAATAAAACATTTTTAACCCATTAGAATACATCTTGGTGTCATCATTTACAGTCCTTTTAATTTAAAGTGGACATATTAGAATTAACATGATTTCAATTAAACGGGTAGCAACTTACATAATGGGTTAATAGCGTGCACTAAATTTATTAACAAAAGGAAGTTAAATAATCTATTGATGTCGAAGTAAGCAACTAAACCGTCTTTGGTAACGTCGTTATTCAAATTATAGATAGGATTTAAAAAAATGTAAGTTAAATATTCTCTTGACATCGGAAAACAAGCCGTTCAAATTGCACTGTAAACTTTATTTTTGTTTGGAAAACAATTGATAAAATGTCACTCTGGATGAATCGATATGCAGAAAATAGAACCTATGTATATGCTTAAAAGAGTCAATGTAGTAATTAAAAACGTTCTTCCAATGGCAATGAGACTTTTAAACATTGTCCGTTCTTTAAATAATGTTCTTTCTAAATGACTCTGGTATTATAACATAGATCTGACACGTGAAGCGTTTCAACAACACGTAAACCACACTTTACCACAGTGTACGATACAATCGGCTAATAAATCAAGACAGCAGACTATACCAAATCATTAGAAAGAGGAGCGTTACCCACAAAAAGTTACAAATACCCGTTGCCTCGGGTGATGTTGTTACAAAACTCTAAACACGAGGAATCGGTGCATCAGACGGAGGGGGAGTTGGTGATGGCGGTCTTTCATGGAGCTGTCTTAATCCTAATGCTTCCATTTGAAAGTGGTCTAATCTGCGAGGATCGTTCACAGGTTGTGGACGAGCACCAGCGGACGAATACGGCGTACCATGTGGAGGGGGAGGCCCTGCCCTTTGTGTCGGGGGTCCTCTAGGTGGTGGCGCAGCTACCCGCGGTGGTGATGCAGCCATGCGTGGTGGTGGTGCAGCAATTCGTGGTGGTGGTGCAGCTACTCGTGATGGCGGGGCAACTGCTCGAGTTGGTGGAGCTGCTAATCGCGGAATATAACTTTGCTGTTGATTTGGAGGTGGCTGGGCAGGCGCCGATTTCCGGGCTGGTACATATCGAATTGTAGGCTCAGGTGGTGAATACTGTTGCACAGGTGACGATGGTGGTGGGGCTGCATAGGTTCTTTCCCTGGCTACCGGCCGAACTCCTGGTTCTGAGTAACGTATCTCCTGTGGTGGTGGCTGTGCAGACGCTTTGGGTGGCGGATAGTACGGTTCGGCTCTTTCTGCTGCTTGTGATTGATAATATCTCCTAGGTGGTGACTGGTTGTATACTGGTCTAGCACTAGGGGTGTATATCGTTTGTGATGTGGGTAAACTCCTATCGAATGTTACAACACTGAAATTATATAAAACAATAAGGTAATTATATCGACCAGTTTTTATACCATTTTGGTTTTTAATTTTCCGTTTAAACGAAGTCAGAAGACTATTAATATGACTCGGGTGGTTCGTGACGGTATGTGCCAATGTCTAAATAAAGGGATATTCAGCGCCTCTGTGTCTACACTTACTGCAAATGCGTATTTTCGGTACGTGTTCATTTGGCAAGTAGTATGTTGTGTAGAGCAAACACATTGAAATTGTGTGTGCTGCAAAAAGACATAAATGAACATCAGTGGCACCTCATAATCTTTACTGTGTCTATAGCCTGGACAGAAACATATCTTAAAGATAGCTTTCGTTAAACCTGTCTTCTATCATTAGTATCATTTCGGGCCGGAATGAATAAATGAATTATTGTCAAGAGAAAAGATAATTTAATTAAAGAAACTTACAATCTACAGCCTCCTTGAAGAGTTTTAAACTCCATTATCCCTGGTTTAAACACCGTGTCAAATTCTTGGCACATTGAAACAATTTTAAAAGATACGCCGTTGACCGTTTTTTGGTAAATAGCACCATCTGTATCTGTAGTGGGTCGAGGCTGTGTATCTGAATGAAAATACATTCACGAAATGAAATTCTCTGCTGGCATATAATATAAAATAGACTGAAAATCGAAGTTGTCTTTAACTCAATATCACCCACAGTATTTGACATTGGAAACAAGACATATTGGTCAATTTAAATCAAAATTGATGTTGTTATTTTTCCGTGAAAAGTTGGGCTTCTGATATCCATTTGCATTTTTCGCGTATTTCATCGAACATAGCTGATTAGAAATTACGGTCAAAAAGAAAAAAAAGTAAAAAAAACCCAACAAAATACCCCCAGTTTATATAAAATCACATTGCATTATTAGTTGCGACACATTTTGTGTCCACTTCTATGTGTCAAAGAATTTGTAAGTGGATAATGGTCTTATTTTTCTTCTGGAAATGAATACAATTGAACCATGTTATCGACGAGAGCGACATGAAGTATTCGAGTGAAAAAATTGTTGAGGCTGGTTCATTTGTATTTTAACTAACAGGGACGAACACTTATACTTGAATGTAAAAGGTCTTGTTTATTGTCGGGCTTGCAACATTCTGTCTTATTTTGAGTCTTCTGATTATTATACAGGTAGGCGTGACATAATGTGATTGGTTACACATGGGAACATAAGAGCAAAAGGTTTGTGGAAGTGAATCTATAAATGTTAAAAATATTCTTGATATTATTAATTATTAAAATAAATTTCTTCTGTCTGTCGGAAGTAGTTTAGTTTTAAAATGATCATGATTGCCATATGTCTTTGGGAGTCTTTGTTCTTGCCACTCATGTGAATTTCATCTGACTACGGTCACATCAACTGTCAATCAATGTCAAAAGCATAATTTAATACGATAATATCTGTCATTTATTTTTTGTATGATGGTGTTACGTTAACTATTCCTGTTTATATCTTATTCATTAACTGGATAAAAATAAATCTATTGCTGTAAAATATCAGCTGTTTCGTTCATCGATTCCAATTTTCATGGTGACAAAAGCTGGCGTTTTGAGCTCCCAATGTCGCAATAACAGCAAGTCCGACCAAAATCCAGTTTTCATGGTGAGCTTTAATATGCAGTGTCTGAATAACCGTCGAAAATTATATTAAAGTTCGGCCTAAATGTAGTTCCGGTTATGAAGGCAATATTCCAAGATGGCTGCGATGGGTTCATGCTCGGTTATTAGTCTATGTAGGTTAAGGCTGTCATTAGCACAACTCCATTTTGGAGGTTGCAATCTGCTTCCTAAGATCACCATAAACATATCTGACCAAACCAATATAATGCTGGATGACAGGGGGCAGTTTAAAAAATGTTGTACTTACATGATGGCGAATACGCAACGGAATTGGTCTCCCTCCGTTGCCCATGGACTAAACTAGTACCTGGAACATATAACCATAGTATAAATATGATTGTTTAATAATGTCCAACATTACCATACGATTATCCATTCTTAAACGGTTAATGAGAAAGAACAGTCTTTGCTTTTGGAATTTGAGACTAAGGATTGTAACCTGCTCACCCTATTTCATAAGACTAATAATTATTCTCAATGTTCCTCATGTCCTCGTGACACGGAACAGCGTTTAGTCTTGTAAATAGAACCCTTGCCAATTAGAACTGGAAATAAGAGAGGACCGTGGTGCCATTGCAGCGCTAAACCCCATCTAGAATCGAGAAATGAATGATGTAGTTTACATATTATGCCAAGTCTTGATGGGGAACAATTGATTTAACCTCGCGTGTTACCCAGAATAATGCCCTGGATACCCCCTAACACAAAAAGGCCCGAAACCTAGTCTACTTTCATCCATATTTGATTGGTAGTAAATATTTGATCGAGGACTTACATAGCCATAATTACCCAGATCGAATGGACGAGATAAGGCAATTGTTGAGGTCTATTTGTTATAGGCCTATGAAAATCCGAATCTCACCACAGGGTGGTCAGCAATTTTCAGGGGCTACGTGATTTATGCGTGTTTGTAGAAAGGTAATATTTACATAAATTAAATTTAGCAGAATTTTAACTTCAAAATTCCTAAAAAACAAAGAAAAAAAATAAACCAAGAAAGAGCAAACAACCAGCTCGAAGTAATCTCTTTTAAAACAAAGTTAAAAGGGCAAGTGAACAGATGCCGAAACTTTGTTCTATGTGTATCCAAATCACTGATATTTTTCCATATAGATTTGGCTCGTGTTTCTTTATATTATTAATAACCATTTATTGTAATTATTCCTTTGTACCCCAGGATTAAGATGGTCACGTACAATACAATATGGGCATATGGGGTCTTATATACAGCCCGTTCTGACAAATGGATTTATTTATGATTTCAATCATAACCGTGACTTGATCGATGGATTCTGACAGATTTAAATGAAATATAAGTAAGGTTTCCCGACTCTGCAACTGGTATAAATAATTTACTTACCGAAAAGAAGCAGTAAACAGAGGATCCTCTGTTTAACGTCCATTTTTGAAAAAGGCGGAGACGAATATGTTGAATGTAGCTTATCATCCGTGAAAAGGGTCGGTCGGCGAGGAAATTTAAGAGTTTGTCAGATATTCACTGACAAAAAGATAACGGATAATTAATATGCCTCTTGGACGTAATGTTGTATAAAGATCCGTGACCTATTTGACTACCCAAAATACACAAACGTCATGATAGTTTCTTAATGGATAAACTTAATACCCACTCCATGAAAACCTGGGAAATTGTAGTTGAAACCTCATGTATGATAAATTGAGTTCTAAGTGTAATTAAATGTTGTTTTGTAGTCTATACATGATGGGATGGAATTTAACGTCCATTCAACAAAAAAACTAGTTTATTTCGGGACCAACATATATTATTGTTCAATTTTAATTCAATAATTCGTTTGCGCGTAGGGGACTTTAGCAGTGAGAGGACCCGGAGGACCATCAACGATCTGACTGGTGTATTCTCAGTCGCATTGACTTGTCTTAGGATATCAAAAAGGGATGTGATAGAGGGTGTGTGGGTGAGGAGGGGGTGCGTTAAAATTGAGGTTTGAATGTTTTTCTTATCTGTTCTCATAATAAGGGGTGTTTGTTGAAGGTGGAGAGTGTGTGAGGTCCTCCAACCCATCTCGCCAAACACGCCACTGTTGACTAGGACACGGTTCACTCAGTCTCCACCCTGGACACATACAATACGTAAGGTTTTGGAGACTATTATTATCTGCCAGGACAACAGAAAGACACAATTAGACAATTTCCACTGTTGTATTATTCCATGCAACAACGAGAAACGTAGGTCGTAAGTGTGGTTTGTTGTGTTGGTCGAGGGGTGGGGCGGGTCTCGAGCTACTAACATGTTTGGATGAAGCGTCTACATTGGCATACAAGTTCAAACAGATTCTCATCGTGCTGTATAATAATGGATAAAAACTATACAATAACTTTTAATCACAGATTATTATTTCAAAAAATATAAAATGTTTTTATTATTATTGTGCATAATGTTATACACACATCACTCACCAATGTCTGTCAAACATTTTGACATTTTTTGTTGAAATCTGAAATTGCCTCTTGGCATGAAAATGATTAAAATAGAGCCTATAAATCATTTTTCTTTTCGTAAGTTAAAAACGACTCTTATTGCCATGTTTAACAGATGGGGTTGTATAAAACACAGTTTAAAACTATGCAATCTCCAGTATAATTGGATCATATTTTAAAGCCCCTGTGTGCCATTTTAAGTAATAGGAATCACTTAAAAATTGTGAAAGATGAATACATCAGACAAATAATTTTTCAAATCCGTACTACTCGCTATACAATAAGCCAAATCTATTTGTTGTCTACGAAAATTTAATGATAGCCCTGTTTTAAATCCTAGCTGGGACGTTATCTAGTGTTGGCATTTTGATTTTGTATTCTTAAAATTGTTAAATAATCAATCTTAGTACATATTAGCGTGGATTTAAGCCGTGAGATATTGATATCTTAGCAACAAACGCCAATGGCGCATCGTCACATTAATATATATTATAACCGTTTACCTCTTCATGAAACAACATTTCAGATCTATTTGGTCTGAACTTTCGATTAAGTCTGAGTATGGTTTGTGGCCTTGCAGTCATATAATAGCTGGAATATCTAGATATAATAGTCTTTAAGTCTCCTCAAACTTATGTGTCTTTGATTAAGCTAGTTTTACACATGTTAGACTACAATGATTGGAATATAGTTTTACCTATGGCTAATGATAAATTTAAACTTTTCATTTTAGTTACTATGGTCACGAACGCAATGCTAAAGCAAAAGAATTATTGCCGGATGGACAGCGAGGTTTGAGATTCAAGAATCAGTTATAATTCGATACGGAACATGCAGTAACCACAATACTATTTTAAGCATCTATAGATGGTTAACCAGAAACAGTCACACAGAGTACTAAGCAAACGGAAGTTTAATTTCAAGTTAATAGATAAGTAGTTAAATATTTTAGATCAATACATCACAATCTCTGAATACAGACAAAATAATCCACTAGATGGTAGAAAATGGTGCTTTAAAATTTGAATTTACCGGTTTCATAAGCAAATAAAATACACAAAATGACTTTACCGGTTTCAAAAACATAATATATTATACACACAATACATCACTATGTCTTTAGGGCGTACAGACACAAAATACGTCAAATACAAAACAGATCCTATGATAATCACATATGAAATCAATCATACGCACACGAAAATATATTATAATAATATAAACAAAAGAAATTCCGCATCGTGTTTGAAGTTTGAATGATAGATCTCTAGACATCGATCATAGTAACTAGATTTTCGTCAACCGATTTCAGTTAACTAATAAGTGATACAATGTTATTTATCATCATCGGTATCATCATCTTCATCGTCGTCATCGTCATCATCATCATCATTGCTTTCCCCTCCGCCTGTGTCAGTATTTGTAGTGACGTATTGCTGATTTTGATGATACTGATTAACCCTTGCTCTATGTCCATTATGTGTCCAAGATGACTGATGGGCTACCCGGGTCCAGTAACTTTGATATGCAGGCGATGCATCCCAATAGTAATGCACCCTAGAAGGTGCATCGGTCGCTGATGGATAGTTAACTCGTATTGGTGAACCTTGATGGGGATTCTGGTTCGTTTGTATTGGATATAGTAAAGCTCTGCTATAATAATTCGGATATCCCGCTAAATTTTGAGGCGAAGAACTAGGATATGATTCTTGGTGTTTTGTAATTGTCGTAGTGGGTGGGTGCTGGGGATAACCCTGCTGTTGTGAAATGGGGTAAGGAGATACCGAGTGGGAATGTCGATTTGTAGGGTATTCTGCTTGGTATGTAGGAATCGAAGATGCAGATGGTTTCTGTAGATGACCTTGTCGTGGGGTACTGGTGGTTGGGTATGAGACATGTTGGTTTTGGTTTATACTACCACTGTAATTATGACCATTTTCTAAAGCTGATTCGTTTTCCACTCTATGAAATATAGTTGCCATCCCCAATTTCTGTTTCAGGTCACGCATCATTGCACTTCTTGAAGGTATCCTACTCACAGCCCTATTTATATTAATATTCGTTTCTATGTTCTCTTTTAATTTCGCAGCTATTTCCTCAAACAATTTATGATTATTTACACCCAGATGAAAAGCAGTCGTGTATGTAGCATGACTGCTGTTCTCTGATTCGGGATTATAAGATTGCTGGATAAATGGCAAATTGTTAACAGTGTTGGTTCGAATGTTATAGTCCTTTATATTAAATGTGCCGGAAAAATGTTGAAGGTTATCAGTCGCGGGAACCGACGAAATCATGGGATCTGGTTGTGTAGGTGCGTTCGCGGTATCCAAAGGGCGACTAAAATTAGCCGGCGATTCAACAAATTCCGGACGGGTGATTTTTGGTGAGATTGTACTAATTATTTGCTTCACCGGAGATTGCGTACTTTGGTCTAACAAATGTTCTTTGGTAGTGGTGAGTTCTTGTTTTACATGTGCGACCATGTTTGACCAACGGTGATTAACATAAGATTCGGTATTTTCGGGAAAGGAAATTACTGTAGAGTTTGTATTATTTATACGAGTTAGTGGGAAATTAGCACCTTGGGGAATCCAAAGTGGCCGCACATCACCATGAATCCCCCGCTTGTTAGTTGTTGGTTCGGTATTATCGTTTGGTTTGGATGGATCCTCGTTACGACGATTCCCGGTCAACGCAGGTTCTGGTCTTCGTGTGGTAGCCATGGTTGCCCAAAATGGATTGATATTACCGGATGACTGGTTGCTTTTTACAATGGCGATTTTAGGTGAGCTTATGCTGGTTATACGTTTCACCAGAGTATTAGTATTTTGGGTTATAAAATGTGGTGGAATAGGATCAGTTGTTGAACTGTTAATAGTTCGCTCGGTGTTATCGTCTGGATTGGATGGATTTTCATTATGAGGAATCGTGGATACCGTTGCCCAAAATGGATTGAGATTAGCTGGTGATTGGTCGCCGTTTGAATTGGCGAATGTTGGTAAGCTTATACGGGTTATACGTTGCACCAGAGCATTATTACTTTGGGGAATAAAATGTGGTTGCACAACCCCAGCCGTCGGGTTGTTGGTAGTTGGTTCGTCGTTATCTTCGGAAATGGATGGATGGTCGTTATGAAGAATCGCGGATACAGCTGGTTCTGGCTTTTTTGTGGCAATCAAGGTTGCCCGGAGTTGATTGAGATTAGCGGATGGATGGTCACTTTTTGAAATGGCGATTGTGGGTGGGATTATGTTGGTTATACGTTTCATCAGAGCATTATTATTTTTTGAAATGGCGATTGTGGGTGGGATTAGGTTGGTTATACGTTTCATCAGAGCATTATTACTTTGGGGTATGACATGTGGTTGTATATCCCTAATCGTTGCCTTGTTCGTAGTTGGTTCGATGATATCATCCGAATTGGGTGGATCCTCGTTATAAAGTACCGTGGACACCTTGTGTTCTGGAATTCGTGGTGCGACCACGGTTGCCCGAAGTTGAGCAATTTTAGTGGAAGATTGATCACTTTTAGATACGGCAATTGTTGATGGGCTGGTGCTACTTAGTTGCTTCATTGGCGAATTATTGCTTTGGCGCGAGATGTAATTGTTTGCCGAATTACTTTTGATTGGTTTTGACACACTTGTAATAAGTTGCTTTTGATTCGGCAACCGAGTCTGGTCCAAAGTTTGTAATAAGTTACTGAGAGTTTGAATGTTTTCTGAAAAAGTCTTTTGTTCGTTGTTATTGGATGTCGCGACAGAAGCATCATTCTTGGAAAGATTTTCTTGAGCGTTGATGATGTTTTCTTTATTTGTCTCGAAAGTAGTCAGAAGGCCGTCCAATGCTTTTACTTCACTTAAAATTTTGACGACCGTGTCAGCTTTACCACCATTGCCCGGTGGTTCTTCTGTCTCGTTGTTAGCACTCCCCAATTGATATATTTTATCATTGGCAGTCGAAAGTTGATCATTGTTTGGTGCATCAGAAGGTGAATTTGATAACTGGTTATTTCCAAAGAGCTTTTCATGTAAAGTAGACCACACTGTTTCGCTGAGCGGAACAAGAACACTTGGACCCCCGACGGCAAGAGGTTTACTTCTGCCCTTTAAGAAAGATGGCATTTCTATGCGTTCCTCTTTCTGGTAATTAAAATTGGTTTGGGGTGGTAGTGGTATTGATGGTTTATTTGGATCCTTCTGCATTAATCTCTCAAACCGTGGGGCATATGAATTGTCTGAAAATAAACATATAAATATGTAAATACACCTACCGAGCAAACTGTTTAGCATTGTGGTAGTACATATCATTATCTATCCGGATGAGTGGATGGCCGAATGGTTAGCACATGTGTGCTGTGTCATAAAGCATGTTATTGAGTCAACTGGCGTGGTTTCGAAACCCCGGTTGTACGTGAAAAGGAGTAGCGTCGCCTACCAACCTCGTTGGTTTACTCCTGGTCCCCCGGTTTCCCCATTGGTAAAGACCCCTACGCGCAAGTGATTTATTGAATTAAAATTTAAAAAACATGTTAGTCCCGAAATGACATAGTCTGTGTCTAGTGGATGATAAACCCCATTTCTCTCTCTCTATCATTATCTATTCACCTGTCTACCTTAAAACTTAAAGGGTGTTCTCTGACATTGCAAAATAAATATGCAATCAAGACTAATGTGACGTTGTTATCGTCAACGATAACACTCCGAAACATGTCATGTGAATGAAGTTATAAGTTGTACTACTGAAGATTATTATGGCAAATGATCATGTACGAAGCGCGATTGACTACAGAGGGTGAGGAAATATTGTCTTAATTTGATCCAGGCAAAATGTATTTGAAAACGTTGATGACCCAATTTCAGTCAACCTTACACTAGGGCCAATATTTTAAAATTAACTTACTAGGTAATTGTGTTTTTTACATTGTAGTGTTTAACACGATGTCCTAAAATAAAGTTATGTAAATAATATTAATAAATATATTTAAAACAATAGAATAGAATTTTAACGAAATGCATTTACCATCATCTTGGGAATTGTCATCTAGGTCATTGTTGGATAAAATGGACCGTTGAATGGCCAAATCCATTGCAGCCTCGTGAATTTTCCGACCAATAACTGGGACAGATTGTATGACAGAATCGTACAGAATACCCATGTCATCCAAAATGCTCAGCATAATAGATCTTTTAGCACCTGCAGGCAGAGTAACTCTTTCGTTGTCAGTAGCATCTGAATACTTCAACGTGAAACCTGTAAAAAAGCCAAATTTGTCGTGCTGTAAAACAAGTGACGAAGTTAACGGATGGTGGGACGAAAACCATTATACCAGCATTTACCACATATCATTAATTGATATTTCTGTCTGATGAAGATTCATTTAACCCCTGCCTACAAAAGTTGATAAAAGCGGAGATCCGAAATTCTTTTGAAAATTTTAAAAATTAAAACTGAAAGAAAACTCTGAATCCCAGGAGAAAACATATCATTAACCCCCTGTGACAGTGACAGAGACACTGATTCCAATGGGGGTGCAAGCAGTCCAAGAAAATGGCCCTGAATTGGGAAAGTTCCATCTGACTTCAATGCAAGCGCCTCGGGGTCCAAGAAAAGGGCTTCCTAGTCTGAGAAAAGGTCATCGATTACACCAGTTCAGGAGTTCCAGACAATTTGTCATATAGTAAGGCAAATGCGTCAACCCATCATTTATCAGTGTGCGTATGGGTGCAAGTGCGATGCGTTGAATTTGGGATCTTGATATTCGTTAAAGTTTATCCTGATGGGAGCCTGTTGATATCGACATTACTCAATATTCACTGTGCTACCAGGATTTAAGAAGACCCGGGATCAATTTAGTTTATAGTAAATGTACGTTTGTTGTTTATTACTTCTAATGTCTGTGTATTCATTGTATATCTTGCCTGGGGGTTGGGTGGCCGAATGGTTAGCGCATGCGCGATGTATCATAAAGCCTGTCGTTGAGTCAGCTGGCGTGGTTTCGAATCCCTGATTGTACGTGACAAGGAGTATGATCGCCTGTCCAGCCTCGTAGGTTTCCTCTGCGGTTTTCCCCACTGCTAAAATTACTGAAATAAAATTAAACCTTTTGTCAGTCCCGAAATGACCTTGTTTGTGCCGAGCGGATGTTAAACTCCATTTCTCCCTCTCTTTCGTATATCTTGCCGGTTGGTTTCTCTTATGGGTGTTTGTTTATGTGTTGGCCGCACTTTTGATCATAACGTCTGCCATTGAATCAAAAGGCATGGTTTTTACTCCCCGCTTTTACAAGTAAAGTCGCCCGTATAACTTCTCTCGTAGATTTTCTAAGATTCCTCCGATCTCCTCTCACCGCCCAAGACCACTACGTGCAGGCGTAATATTGAAATAGTGGACTTTAAAGACCCCTCTAAAGCGTCACACACAATTCATTAAACGATGAACATAACATGTGATGGGCCTATTTAAGCAATACATACTTTGATATTATATTTACATTGTCAAATCCAAAGTCTTTTTAACCATAGTGTCTTTTTTGGGTACGTATTATGTCCCGGATGTTTGCGTTGCGAATTCAGTGGACATAATCAGGTATTATCCATTATCATGATTATACCATAAATAAATGAATAACCTAAAATGATATACTTTTGTTGTTAAATGTTCCAAAATACTAAAATGAATTTTAGTACTTACCAATCAATATGAACATATTTAAGAAAGTCCATTGCATTTTTTAGAATTATGATAAACTATTAAGATAGTGTTAGTCGTTCAGCGTAAATAACATATTATAGTTTGAAACATAATATAATTGTGATCTGTTGAATATTCTGTCACAATTCATTATTTTAATGACGTTTCTGTTTTCTATTTTCGAATACAATCCTTAAGCGCTCCCTAAGTGATTGATTATTCTGTTCAAAACGACAGAAATATTATAAATATCAAGTACCGTTTATTTTTTTCTGCTTAAGGCAACACAAGTATGATTGGCTGAGAACGTTTTTCAGATTTTTGTTGTCGTTTGGATGGGACGAAAAATCGAGGTACAGTGTACACATTGGCTCGCACGTAAAAGATCCTTTGGTAGTTGGAATTCGATATAGGCCATAGCTTCGCTCCCCGGGCAAAATTTTCTTCAAAGAGCACTGTATGGCGTATGCCCGTTTTAATTAGCCCAGTGTAGGAGCAGAACAGTAGGACGTTAAACTCCACGGGTGCTTAGTAAGCATTGCCCTTATTTAGTATTAACGTACATGTTATTGGTATCTGCTTTTGGGATATGCTTCTTACCCCCCCCCCACACACACACACGTTGATGCCAATTAACATAGAAAGAAAGAATAATAATTACCCAGTGCTTTGTCAAATAAGCATTGTATTACTCAGCTTAGGTTCGTATCATACTGACCTTTGTAGGATGTTGACCTCAATTTATTGAATACAAATTTGAAGAACACAGGGATTTGTGCTGGAAAAAGTGATACTCATAGGTTAAATGCATCATATCCAGGCAGAATCCCATTTTGCTAATGGAGCATCAATAACAAGATAAAGTATGATTTTATATCATTACCACGGTCATTAATGTAAGTGACCAAAAGTAAAGGACTTAGTACCAATCCTTGTGGCACCTCTGTGTAAATCATGGACGATACTTTGTAAATTACTACACATTAGTATCATTTTAGAAACATACCATTGTTGACACTTATACCGAAACATACTGGTCATACTTCATAAGAATCTCGAGTAGAAGCAGATATATTGTGAAATATTTGATAAATTAGTGTGTGGCCAATATCTGCTGACCAGGAAAAATGTTGTCGATGTGTTTTTAAAGATAACTTTCGAAAATCATGCCAATGCACCTTAACATGTTGAACGATAAATATTATTAGACGATGACCAACCCTTGTCTGAAGGAGGCGTGTCCATATCATTCGCAATCTTCGACGTTGCGAACACAATTTATTGGTAAATTTAAATCAATATTGATGTTATCTTACCGCGAAAGTTAAAGTTGGTCTTCTGATATGCAGCATTTAAGACACAATTTAAAATCGCGTAACAGAATGCTTTCACATTCCACAGGAGACTATAACCAGCCACGTCTTTGGGGAATACTACTGACAAGGACTGGATTAACCAGATCTCGATGCCAAAGAAATAACAGTAAGACAGAAACTATTGAATCTTAATCTGTTTATATATATATATGTATACATATTACATTCATTTTTGGGTTGCGACCCATTTTTGTCCATTTCCAGGAGCCAAACAATAGAGATTTAGCTCCTTTAATATAGGTCTCTAGTTTGTTAAAATACTGCTGAACAGATTTGTAAGTGGTTTGGTGATTTTGTTTTATATACGTTAGATCTAGGTTTTTCATTTGTTTTATTTTATTTTATGAACTTTAACAGTACCGATGTTTATCATGTCAAGGATCAAGGACATAACTTTCATATTATAAAATTAATAATGAACCAATCCCATTAAACTGATCCTTATAACTTGGTTGTAAATCTAGCGGTTTCACTGAATGAATGACAGGTTATTGATTTATGGCCGTGTAGATATGACGCGGTCATTATACTATTATTAACATTTTAACGTTTTTGTTTGTTCCAATATAGTAACGTATGACATTTTAATAAATTTCCAAGTTATAGTTATTAAGACAATGTAACAAATTGATAAATTTATTCGAACCTTAACACACAGAAATGAAATTAAATGGAGTTTAACGACCTACTTTGTGCACCAATTAGACTAATGAAGCTAAGACTATAATACATAAGCACTATACATAATAATTATTCGACATAACAAATATAATTATTATTCAAATTAAAAAGGAGACATACTTTACAAAAAGTAAAATATATTGAGACATTGGCCATCTTGCTGTACATTTTAGCAAGTTTTCGAAGGATGAACTCAACTTTGTTGAAGTAATCATTTAGTTTTTCACAATACTGAGCCGGCATGTAGGGCGGTATTTCGTAAATTGTTCGTCTTTATTTTAACGTACACGTAAAGACTGTTGCTAAAAGGAGTCGCGGTGTCTCAGTAATAAAGGCGCTCGCATGCTAAACAGAAATAATCTTGTTCGCGAACGGTGATGGCCAATAATAGCGGGGTTTCCATTCTCTACGATATCACCCTTGGTGGAAGTGGACGTTAAATTATTCCAGAATCAAAGTGATGTTCCCATTGTCAGCGGTGCAGGACGCATATACACTGCCAGGAAGCATCGTTTATGGGATTAAAACCGGGGTCTCTCACCCCTCTCTCTCTCTCATACTTAAATAGGCATTTAAATATAACCCACATATTCTTACGAAGAAGCTATAAACATTGTCAAACTATTTACCTGTAGTGCGATGAAATGTCACTTGTTAAGATTCACGCTCTTGATCTCACATAATCTGATTAATGACTTTAAATGATGTATGGGCAACTTCACCTTCTGACGAATGGACAAACAAGGTTCGAACGTATTATGTAATGGAACTTGATAAAAGTATGTCGTTTCAGTTAAGACTTCAGCTGTCTTCACAAATACAGGTTGACTGAACACTCCGGCTATGTCAATTCGGAATATGATAATTTGGATTTCAACGATTGTTTTAAGTAAGTACAGCAAATGTTCACATTTTTTGACAAGAATCTCAAACATAACGATAGATTTTGTTTTTATTTCTGTATAAAAAAAAACCATCTTTCAAATACAAGGGTGGACTGAATTCGTTATAGCAATTGTAACCGACTCTTACTATAATCGTGGTTAAAAACCAAATTCTTGCGGCCACGGTGGCTCGGTGAGTATATAGGTTATTATCCAAGATTCGATTCCTGTGTTTTTGATCCGACTTCCACCTTCTTCGTATAGGTGGGGTGGGCGTTGTGGTAAGGGAAAGTGTCAGGTGGGACAAGAATAGGGGGTTCCTTGTGAACCACTGATCCAACTTCAACCTGAAATAGAAATTGAATGAGCGTGGCCGTTTTCATGTGTTGGTTTGTTTTCACACAGTACATGTATGTTATCAGTTTAAATGAGTTTTCGTGGGTTTTAAGACATACTATCTATGCTTTTAATGTCATTGAATGTCCGAACTGAGTGTAGATGTTCATTTTACTAATGCCTTGACTTGCATGTTTTACTAATCTATAGGTTATCATATTTCCAAAAGCCTAATCAAAATCGTCTCAACAAAACCCTCCCTTTTGGGTAGCGGCACCCCGCTTGAGTAACTGTTTTATCTACCTCAATCCTAAAATACAAAGATGACACTCACTAATACTTGATCATTTATCTGTTTATCTAGCATCTGGCTCAGTTAACATCAAAAGTTATTGTGTCCCGAAGCATTGAACAATCAAACTGTTTAGTCTAACCAGAAAATTTTCATAACCTAACGCAGTAAAGATATTAACTTAGTGCACACCCACAAGCAGTTAAAACACTGGATCTCGAATAGAAGCACATTTTTGAAATATCCACCAGTTGCATTGCTTATAATGTTTAGCCGAAGCAAACACTGCTCACCACCAAACTCAGTCTCACAATGTAACTGGCGAGCACATTCTACCTAAGTTAGGGGCATAGTTATTCTTTTCCACATGGTGCAGCAGGCAAATCGACAGACGAAGAGATGGGTTGCCTGGGCGAGCAATACCAATCATAAAGTGTCAATAAAACCTTTCACCTCAAGAACACCCGTCTCAAACACCTGCTTCAGGTTTGAACATGCTACTTCATTGGACTATTGTATTGTTTTCTGTTTTTCAGTTTGTTCTTTCAGAAGTTCTTCAGAAGTTGTCATAAACAATGTCACGAATTCACAAACACTTTCCCCAGATCCATCCACGAGTAGTACAGATGGGAATGCTGCCTACTCCTCGCCGTCGCCTGGCATTGATTTACAATCGGATATCAGTACAACAATAAACGAATTCTATGACGAAACATCCAAATTGACCGAGAGTGCTTCAAATGTTCATTCAAGCACAGATGCTCCAATAACTATGCCCCCAGAATCTAAGATAAACGATTCGCTTTTAAATCACTTGATCACCAAAATGACAACTAACACAGTTCTAAACGGTATTGCATCGAGTAGTAATTTAAATATGACACCAAGGGACGTCAGCCGCATTTCATCAAATTCCATGACTATAGCAAGCAATCAATATAGTTCTACTACAACCAGGCCACCAACCGTGGCAGACATCCACACAGGAGTAAACACTGAATTGAATAGCTCACATTACAATCAAAATCCAGTTTCAGACATTTCCCAAGAAATCAACAGTCCAGCAAATATGAGGTCCAGTATACATAGTTATACATTGGGGCTGAATATAAATCCAGATATGGCGGTTCGCCACGAAATAGAACCAGTGTTAGACTTAAATAATGTACCAACGAATCAGAATTCCATTTCATTGACAACAAAAACTCCGGATATTTCTCAAGACATCAATAATCCAGTACATATAGGGTCCCTTATCCAGAAGCATGTATCAAACAATTTACAAATCCAAAACACCAATGACCCGAGATCGGTTATTCCGAGCATAACTGATCCTTTCGATTTAAATGCCCAGTCAGTCATGAATCAAGAATCTCTAAACAAACCAAGTACCCCAAATATTTCGGCGAATACTCCTGAAACCGAAATTAATAATCTCGCATCGTTTGTTCAGAACTACCCATCCAATATGAATGTTCTCAATCAGGAATCATCGAATTACAACACAATAACAGGTACCCCAAGCAATCGTACTTCTTTCCAATCTAATGAACCCACTATTAACACAGAAATCAATAATCTTTCAAGGTTAGTTCAAAACTTTCCCTCTAGTCTAAATGTCCCTCAAAATATGAATCTAGAATCGATACACAACACAGGTTTACAAGCCAACCCTTCTGACCAAACCAATAATGGCGTGTTGTCAATAAACGAAGCATTTAACACCCCCACCCAGTTGAATGTGCACAATTCACCAATTACACTTGGATTCAGCTACGACGATTTTCATGATGATACATTTTACGATGAATATCTATCCGATGCACCGTCTCCACAAGTGACGCCAATCGACGAATCGGTAGCAGCTAGTAATCAATCATCAGATATAAGCTTATCCTACAGGGACGATGACTTGTATGCCACCGACTTCGATGTCCCAGATCACCTGGAATCCGACGAAAACGAAGTATTTGATGATTCTGGTGATTTTGTTAAAAATGTCGATTTCCAATCTTTAGGACTAGATGACTTTGACCTCGATTATCATCTTGGTGCGAGCAAGGAATTTGATTATGACGATGATCTGGGTGATGATAGCGCAGAACAAGAAAATGGGGCATTGGATTACGTTGCAGATTTACGGAATATTCAAAAACAAAACCATCAAGCCGTCCATATCAAAGAAAACATATGGGATTTTGCAGATGATTCGAAATCTAATGGACACGAGTTATCCGAAGAGCTGATAGATGACCCAGAAGATTTCCAAAAACCAAGATTAAACTTTGGATTAAACCATATAGGATCGGGAAAGTCGTCAATTAGTGTCGGTAGTCGGCCACATTCTGATGACGAATATGAAGCAGAGGATCGAAATGAGGAATCATTTAACAATTATAATATATTCGAAGGGTTTGGCCATTCAGCAAAATATGTTCCAAGAAACAATGTTGTCGACAATACCCCCAAAACACGACCACACAATATATACGGTCAACGATTGGCTACCTTAATGGAAATATACAACAGCAATGCAAATTCAGGCGCAAAAAAATTAAACACAGAACAGAAATTTAATGACCCCAACGCGCTTATGAACGTGTACAATACCATCATGAGTGCGAACAAGGGCAGGACTCTTAACAAACCCTTGCCTAAAACAAACAAAACAATTCCAGGCAGCAAAGGGAATCGTGCAAAACAGATACGGAGGCTTCAAAGAATTCAGAGATTGATGAAAATTGCCGCTAAGCGACAGGGGTCAGCAACCCCAAAGACAGCACCAACAGAACAGAACAATTTCTACAAGACAAATCCAAGTGCTAACCTAAACAATATTTTCCGACATCCGTCAGATGAACCCCAAAACGCTATAAAACCAGGTTTTTCTAATAGTGGGTCCACGTATGAATATTTTACGCAATATCCGTTGCCCAGGCCTGGATATGACGAAATTGATGAAGCAGAAGATGATTTCATAGAGGATATGTTTGGCTTAGCAGGATTTAACGAGAATCCTACAGCCCACAGTAGAAACAGCCGATATGGTGAGTATAAATATTCAATTTGGTATTCGAGATGAAGTTTCTCTGTACAACTCTTTCAACTATATTAAAATATTCTACAGATATATTTCCAGAAAATAACCATATCCATGTGGATGACAGAATAAGCACTGGAGTTGATGACAGGTTTGCATGCGAGAAGGTGTAGGTTTGGCTATTGTCGGGGCTTTTTTATAATTGTAGATTGGATGCTAAGCCCTCTACATCTCGCAGATCTGGATGCGGACAGTCATGCGACACAGTGGGGAAGAAGAGGGTGGAAATTAGTATCTGAATTCATAATAACTGATTACATTTTTCAGGAAGTTGTCCTGCTTTACCAATCAAAGTCAACAAATCCCTGGTAACAATACAGACAGCAGATGGGTGCGAAATGTAAGTACTTTATAACAAATGTAAATGCCTGTTCGAAATTTGCTTCATGATTTCGATCCAGATTAGATCATCGTAGAGCTGCAGCTATAAAACAAGACGTGACTCCTGTCAATTTCTACCCTCTATGCAATTAATTCTCGTAGTATAACATGAATAGTAAATTATGCCAAGGGTCTTTGTTCTTCACATTTTAATAATTTATTTTTACATTCTAGTGTCATTACATTTGCTGCAAATGGAGACCAAGATGCCAGTCTTGATCGGTAAGTTATATAAAAAAAAATAGTTTATAGATAATGGCAAAGTGAAATGTAAAGAATTGAGATTTAGTTTCCTACTTGTCTGAATTGATAGAACTATTGAAGGCTGGCATATGCCATGGCATATTCTTATTTAGAATTCCAACGGTAAAGGGTTGTATTAAAGGGACAATAACATTCTTGCTGGCTTGGTAGCTCCAGAAAATAAATAATACCCTTATTCTAAGTACTAGATGTTTAAATGTCCTACCTGTTGTGTAAATTATCCATTACAACCTATTTTATTTGTCCAGAGGGTTCGAAAATATTTTAAAAACCAAGTCACATTTGAAAAGGTTTACGTTAGACTTTTCAAATCAATTGGTTGAATTTTTCCAATTTTTTAAATTAGGTGTGTTAAGATGAAATTTATATCATCATTTAATTGGAATATTCTAAAATAATACGATTTGTTGACCAGAATGAAGATTGGGACATATTTTTCAGTTACAACAAGAGTGTTATTGGGGCTTTAAGTATACGCTAATGTGTACGTATTCGTCGAAGACCATATAACGCACCCGTCTCATTATAACAAAAATATGAATCGCTTCGGTGCGAAATCACAATTATAGTTTTTCATATTGTGTTATTTCATTATTTTCCAGGGACAATCTAGATGTTAAGGTATCGTATCGAACAAACACCGACCGAAAATAAACACCACCACTAAAACCGACAATGAAAGACAAAGAATATCATATGCAACAAAATAGGGCGTGTTTAGTAATTTGAACAGGACGGGGTCCGGGCTGCGGACAGCGTCAAGTTTGGCGTGACCTCTAGGGCCAGTTGTTTAAAACACAGTTATTTTATTATTTTAAAGATCCATTAGCATAGAAACAATAGAGAATATTTGAGGCCGTTATTTCCTAAAAGTGAAACTATATCATTTATCCTATACAAAATGGAATACCCCCCCCCCCCCCGTAACTGTCTAGAATGTTTTATATACTTCAATAGACTGATAATCTATAATATTATGGCGGTATATTAGTGCCAAAATTCTAACATGCTATCGTCTAATTTCTAACCTCCATTCATGTAACTTCTAACCTCCATTCATGTAACTTCTAACTTCCATTCACGTAATTTCTAATTTAAGACAATGTATAATTCAACTTCTTTATTTGTTCAGTGTAAATATCAATTCTATTTCATCTTATTTCTATTATTGAGGCGAAAAATGTCCACTTCATTGTGGTATTACATGTTAAGCTCGAACGGCAAACAAATTTAGAATTTTGATACTTCTACCTAGCAACCATCATTATGACATCGTTTGGTGTCGCCACTGTGTGCTCAATTGGATGATTGCGCACTTGATCGGGACCATAATTGGTATAAACGACCCATTCTTCGTTTGGTTGAAGGTTGGAAGGAGTGCTGAGAGAGAGAGAGAGAGAGAGAGAGAGATAGAGAGGTCACTTAGTATTAAACTCAGTATCTGTGTAGGCCTATCCATAACATTTATACCCTGTGTTAATATAGACCAACTGCATATAGATATTAATTATTGGCTCAACCGTAAAAAAAAATAAAATAAAATTCTCCAAATCCCGTTTAGCTTATATTTGAAATAGAAAATGAAATGAAATGAAAGAGGGTTTAACGCCCTACTGTTTTGTTCCGAACCGGGCTAATGGAGACGGACATACGCCATACAGTGTGCTTTAGGGAAATATTGCCCGGAGAGCGGATCTACGACGTGGACTTATATCGAAGTCTAACGGTCACGGGATCTTTTACGTGCACGCCAACATGTACATGGAACCTCGGGTTTTCATTCTATCGGAACGACAAGACACTAATAAGGGGGAACTTTTTTCGACCAATGCAGGGATCGAACTCCCGACCCACAGCCTAGCGAGCCTGCGTCTTACCCACTTAGCCACGGTATTCGAAATAATATTTGCAAACCATACATTTATATCACGTTCAATGTTATTTAGAGGGTAGGATGGCCGAATGGTTAGCACGTGCACGCTGTAACATAAGGTCTGTCATTGAATAAACTGGCGTGGTTTCGATTTCCCGTTTTTACGTGACATGGAGCAGAGCCGCCTTTCCAACCTCGTGGGTTTTCTCCGGGTCCTCCGGTTTCCTCCCACTGCTAAACACTCCTACGCGCAAGCGAATTATTGAAATACAATTGAACGGTGTTAATACCGAAGTGACCTGGTTGGTGTCGAGTTGATGTTAAACCCCATGTCCCCATCTCTCTCTCCCGATGTTGTTTTCAATTTTAACACTCAGGCAAGCCACTCAATCTGACGAAGAGGGAGTTTTTTTGTATCAATAGAATGGTCCCGATCAGGTGCTCAATTCCCAAACTGAGCACACGGTGGCGACACCAAACGATGTCATAATGATGGTTGCTAGGTAGATGTATCAAAATTCTAAATTTGTTTGCCGTTCATGCTTAACATGTAACACCACAATGAAGTAGACATTTTTCGCCCCAATATTAGAAATAAGATGAAATAGAATTGATATTTACACTGAACAAATAAAGAAGTTGAATTATACATTGTCTTAATTTAGAAATTACATGAATAGAAGTTAGAAGTTACATGAATGGAGGTTAGAAATTACATGAATAGAAGTAAGAAATTAGACGAAAGCATGTTAGAATTTTGGCACTAATATACCGCCATATAATATGACTTTTTGCTAAGTTTTGTTAAGTTAACGGCTCTTTCAGCAACAGATAACGATCCCTTAACTTCGTGTTAACGGGCTTTATTAGTTAACGGGGCTTTGAACAACCGACCCAGGGAGAGTAATTTAAAGTTTAATAACATTAAATACTCCGAGATAATTTTTCTTTCTACTCATTGGGTTACATACACATACATAAATATTGTGGAGTGCCACCAAAGGGGCGTTATTTTGATGAATAGAAAGGAAATATCGCGAGCAGGGGATACTGCATCCCCACAACCGTCAACACCCCCACCCCCAATTTCGATCCTAGACATGCGCCAATTTACATATACCTGTTATCTGTGATTATTTGTACATTGTTTTGTATTGATAGTGTTGTTTCATTATAACAATGGCAGTATGTCATCGACCCTAAAGGGTATATACGCAGGAGTGACACAACAATATATGTTAGCTATTAAAAGTTTAAATCGGTATGTAAGGTAGAATAATTCGTCACCATAAACCAGCTTTTAATCATAATATGTTGAATAAGCATATTAATTTAGAAATACTAACACTTTAAGTTCTAGTACGTACGATCTCCAAGAATAATAACCATAAATTATCGCACTACCGATTTATTAACACTGTATTTGAGAAATATATAGGCTTGTAAGAATCTATGTAGAAGATAGAGAAATGTGGTTTCACGTCAACAAACCAGGTTCAATTTTAATTCAATAATTCGCTTGCAAGAAGGGGTCTTCGGCTCTGGGAGTTCCCGGAATAAACCCACGAGGCTGGACAGAGACGCTACTAATTGTTACAAGCTGGAACTCGAAACCTTATAATCTCACGCGCACGTGTAAACCATTCGTCCACGCCCCCTAGCCAAGCATCAAATTAGTTTGTAGATAAACATATAATAAATAATACAACATGTTTTAATCTATACAAAGGCGGCACGTTTTTTTTTATATAATAAAATAACAATATTGATACTTTAGACACAATATTTATACAATTAGTCAATAATTTGTTATTAATGAATGGGCTGTCTGCGTTTTACATAGCGCTACGAACTAAGTTGACTGATGATGTTTAACCGCCCGTACTACGGTATTCCAGAGAGACATCAATCTGATTAAAACACAGTTCCTGTTTCGTTTCCTTTTTTATTTGTTCAAAATTTCGATTTACTTGTTTTCGCATCGCAATGGTTAATATATAATTAAATATAAACAGACGTTCTGGTTGATCCAAGGAATTAACCAATGCAATTGCCTGTTGCAGCGAGTTCTTGGCGTGCGGTGCAGACAACGACAACGATATTTGATTAATCAATGTCTGACATCGTATGGCCGCTGATACGACCTCCCATTACATCAGGTAGGCCATCGAAAGTATAAAAACGAAACGAAATAGAGACCTGGGGCCTATTTCACGAAATTTTAACTAAGATAAGATCCCAATTTTAGTAATTTGATTGGATAATATTAGATTGATTTTAGTGCTTAGCCAATCAAAATTGAAGTATCTACTAAAATTGGATTTTATCTTAAGTTAAAATTTCGTGAAACAGGGCCCTGTATTTTAAGCAGATTGGAGTGCCACATACTTCACACATTTCCCCATATTAAACCTCACCGTAGTTGTATTCCTGCTTTGATTTTAGATTTGCGGGGGTTAATATTTATTATTTCAGTAATGCAGGTGCCGTTCAGGTGTAAGAGATTTTAAAGTTTATAATTTCTAAAACACAATACCCATTTAAAATAATCCTTGTTGAGTATCATGACAAAGTCGTTCTTATTTCAATATTCTGAATAAAATATAGTTTATGTAAAAATGTTGTTATATTTTGGGACCTGTGCCTCAATTGCTACTTAACTTGTGGTTCATCTTATTCGTGGTGTCAACTGCGCTTTCCGGAAAAAAAAGCCCAAGACTCGATCCGTCGATTCAAGTACGACTGACATGCTTGATTATTGCATAATTACTCATTGATGGGCTTCCAAATTTGATATCTCCAGCTTCATTAGATCTAACCACAACATTTTGTCTTCCAAATTCAACATGTGTATGTCTTCTTAATTATGAATGTTTGGTTAAATGAAATGTTGAATCAGACCGTGTAATACAAATTCTGCGCGCATCCTTATAACATAATATGGATGACATGAGATTTTCAGCATTAAGCGCATAGAAAAGTTAGGAATGGCAAATGATATGAATTACAGACTTTGTTTTATTGATTGCAAAGAGAATTCATTCCAATAAATCGAATTGGCAACCACTGCATTATATACAAATGGGAAGCTCGTGATACTATTTTTTAAATGTCGGAATTGATTATTTTAGCAAAGATTAGAGGTGGAGCTGGCTTTTGTGCATATCGTCTGCAGAGGATGTCGGGTTTTCAATTCATCAAATTTTTGCAAAATATAATGAAATTGAAACATTGTTGGACTGATATTCATTTAAGAGATTTACCTTGAAATATTGTGGATAGCAAGGGATTACCCAGTAATGATAAACTTATTAAAATAAACGAAGTATTCCCACTCCCTTTCCAGTCACCCTCGTCTCTACAATTTTTCTGTCTAAACTGCATGCAATCGAGATCTTATTTACTCATAACCATGTTCTCAACAATCACACAAATGATAACAGAAAGTGATTTTGGTGGATATAAAATTTATTTACATATTTACATTAGGAATAACAATATAAAACTGGAACATCAGGAACTAAATTACGTCATAAAACAATAACATTAACATAGTGCATCATTATATTACAACCATTCCGCCCTTCTGCCTCGACAGCGGCTAGAGTTGGGCGAGCCGGTCGCTGCTACTGTTTTCCTTTCGTTCGATGTAAAGTCTTTATATTATAACAAACAGTATCAATAAGCCTAATGTTATCAGATATCTATAATGTTTTGGATATGAACCCGAACAGGGAATTGATTTCTGCTATCTAAATCAGCGGGCGAATGAACGGACTCCTAATTTCTAAATGAAATCTATTAAAAGCTTATACATGCTCTTCATGAAGTAGAAAAGGTGTATAAATATAAATCACTGTAAACAATCACAAATGCATAACTAACGAAATAACATCGAAATTAAAAGCCTAGTTCAAACTGTTCTACGTGGCGACTGATGTACCAAAACTGTATTGTTCTTCTTGCGCCAGGCCTCGATATCTTTATACGATTCTACACTTTCATAGAAATAAGTAAGAAAAAATTTCTCTTTTGATAAATCTTCAATGGGTGGTACTTTAACCAAATTAAAGTAATTGTTCCTTTTCGTCTCGTGTTTAGCAACTTGCATGTTATTGAGGATAAAATGAATGAGCCGCATGAATTCAGGACCCACTTTATGAAAACTGATGGTAAACTTGCTTATCTGCCCCTAAAAACGAAACGATAAGAAACATAATGTAAATATCGTGGAACCACGATGTTTATGGTTCGATCTAGATCAGAAAGTTGAGGGGAATTCTCGAGTCTGCTCAACATAGGAGGTTAGAATTTAACGAAGACTAATCTCGGTTGGTGACTGGTGTAGGACATGAACACTGAAATGGGAATTAATGTCCTACTGTTCTGCTCCGACTTCGCTAACAAAGGTGGACAACAGACCTAAAGGGGGGGGGGGGGCTATTGTGTATTCCAAGTGCCAGGGAATCTTTAAAGTGTATGCCAATGTGTACACAGAACCTCGGTTTCTCGTCCCACCTGAACGGCTAGACAGCTGTCCTTCGGGCTAGCGAGCTAGCTTGGCTCCCAAGTAAGGACAGTAAAACCTTCATCACCGTTGTTTTTATGAAAAGGGGGCCCAGTGGTTATGCAGTTACGAATACAAGAAAATAAAACAAAATCATACGAAAACGATCAATAGGCAAGAAAATACAGAATTATGATCACAATGTTAAAGTTGCTTTGACATGCTCAATGTGCGCTAAATTCGTATGTCTTATAAGTACGAGTCTATTGATACATAAATAATTTTTTTTATGGGAATTAACTTCCCCGTTATCAACAATAACCTAGTTAATTTGATACTAACATGTTTCACTTTATGATTAATAATGGAATTAAGTGACCTGTCTGCATAATAATTGCGGGTCTTGGTTTTGGCTTCAAAAGTTATATCGATTAATAATTATGCTTGAATTCACATGACCCATTAAAAACAATCGCCATTTAAAAAATAAACGTAAAAATAGATGAAAGCAATCACACTTAATAATCGAGGCTATAATTGGCACATCCTACTTACCCCCAGTGGTCTCATTCCACCAATCTATGGGGAGGGGGGGGGGGTTATCCGCAATTGATAATCGTGCTAGGTTTATCGACTAATCCCATCAATCGTTAATTGCAAAGGAAGTTGCCAAAGTGGGATAAATTAAGCAAAACGCAAGTCAGAAGGTAGCCTAAATGCGGGAAGTCCAAATTGTACTTAATGCATATTTATTAATAATATATTAATGAAGACTGGGTATGTGTTTATATATACGTATGTTCGGGAGTTTAATTGAGAATGTGTGAAATAGCTTTATTCAACGTCCGCTTCCACCGAGGTGATATCGCAGACTAATTATTGAGAATGAAATTGCCAAGAATAAACTTTAACACACTATAATAAACATAACAGAATGGAATATTTCAAAGACCGAATAGTAATAATAATAACAAAAGTCAAACATGTAGATGTTATACATATTTGAAAGGGGCTGAATTGTGTCGATATGCGACAGATGCGATGCAGACAAAATAATGTATTGAGCCGCTATTTAAATCCGCAGTAGCAAGTCGTGATTTTTATCCCTAATGGCTTTGAACTCGAAAATTTATTCAGAGAGGGAGAAATGGGGTTTAACGTCCATTAACATATGGTTCAATTTTATTTCATTAATTCGCTTGAGCGTATAGAGGTCTTTAGCAGTATGAGGAAACCGGAGGACACGGAGAAAACCCACGACGTTTGACAGGGGACCATGCTCCTTGTCACGTGCAACCGGAATATGGAAACCACGCCAGTTTACTCAATGACAGACCTTTTGATACAGCGCGCACGTGCTAAGTATTCGGCCATCCAACACCCCATAAATTTACTCTAGGGTTACTTTCAAATAAAAGTACAGAAAATAAGGAAATGAAATGAAATGGGATTTAACGTCCTACTATTCTTTCCCGAACTGGGATAATGAAGACGGGCATACGCCATATAGTGTGCTATGAAGGAAATTTTGTCCGGACAGTGTATACGAGACCTGAGTTTTTTAACCAATGCACACGACTAGACAGCTGTCTTTTTCAAGACCTCCGCCCTGCATCCCCGACAAGGAAGAACCACGCCGGAAAATATGGATGAACTTTCTCGGTCAATGCAGGGATCGAGGAGGCGACCACCAGCTAGCGAGCCAGCGTCTAACCCACTTAACCACTGCGATCCCCAGAAAATACTTGATGTTTTAAATAAAACTATTGACTTTAATGTTCATGAGTTTGATTAGTTAGAAAATTATTTTATTAAGAAAATTTTAATTTGGGTAGTAAATCTTTTGCTTTACACCTACATTTAATTACGTAGTTTATGCTCCTAAATCTGATTCATTAGATCCTGCGCCGTCTGTTGTTCTTAAAGACTGTTTGGACGAAGTTGTTCCTGTATATCATTTTCTATTATTCCGAATGTTTTCAAACAAACTTACGTTACCCCTTTCGTCGAAATGTCTACACCGGATCCTAGTGATTTTCAAAATTACAGGCCTGTCTATAAATTAACTTTTGTTTCTAAAATATTGAAGAAATGCATCGCTTCTCAGATAAAGGCTCATCTAGATAATAACTGTTTATATGAACCATTTTAAAGGGCTTATAAACAAATTCACAGACGTAAAAACAGCTTTTGTCCGGGTTGCAAATGATATTTTAATGAAAATTGATAAAAGAAAATGTACATTTTTAATTCTATTAGATTAATGTGTTGCTTTAATTCAACACGATTGATCCTTCTATTCTTTTACTAGACTTTATTTTAAATTCGGCATTTATTGCTCCGCATGAAATATTTTAGAAATCAATCTTGTTGGTAGAAAACAGTGTATTTGAATTAATTGTGAATCGTCGTTTGAATCTGTTAATATGTCCTGGGGTTCCTCGAGGTTCTGTTCTTGGTCATATTTTATATAACCTTTGCACTTCACCGTTAGGTGATGTTGTCAGAAAATATGGCCCGACCTTAAATTTTTATGCAGATGATATCCATATTTCTTTCACGCCTAATTGTATGAGTGAAATTAATGGGCACCAAAATACTTTCTAAAACGGGAATACGATAAAACTGAATATTTGTTATTAAGTAAATATGCCCGTCTTCCATTAGTCCAGGTTAGATGCAGAAGAATAGGACTTTAAACCCCATTTTATTTCATTTCATTTTATTTGTACATCCCACCCCAAAGGTTACTGTAAGCTGTTTTAATGGCATTTAGTAATTGAACTAGAGTATACAGGTGACCTATATGGAAAAGTCTGCGTTTTATGGAATAATCTACCATTTAGTTTGAGATGATGTGCATCTCTGTATAAGTAACTTTTAACATGTGCATAATTTTAGTTTTATGCTTATATTGTCACGTTTAAAGGTGTCCCTATAAATACGCTGTGATAATAAATAATAATAATAATATTAGAAACAGCGAAACAGAGAGATGGGGGTGGGGGAGCGAAACGGCCATTGAACTATGTCATTTCGGGATTAAAATGCTTTAATTTTGTGTACAACCAGTGCCAGAAGACCGAGAGACCGAGATGAGCTCCACGATGTTGGATAGGGGACATCACTCCTCGGTACATACAAGCTTTGAATCAAAACAACGCCACTTTCTTACACGACAGATCACTCGCCCCACCTCACCAAATACATGCTGTATAGTACTTACCACTCTTTTGTTATTTCTAAGATATTGATGAACCCACGGGCGAATATGGCCCTTTACGTAATCCCAAAGTGGACTAACATTGAATGTCTCTTTGCCATATTTGTCAACACTGCTTATTAGTGGAACACCCATTTTAGCTAAACATCGACCTGTCTCCAAATCCTCGGCACCGCCCGTTAATCGGCATAATCCAGGCTTTTGATAACCTTTTATCAGCATTCGCAGTGCCTGTCTATTCAACACATAGCCACAGCCACCCGCCATATAACCATTGGGTGCATACATTTTGATATGGCCGCCCAAATATGCCGGACCCTCTTCTCCATAATGTGACAAAATATATTTTAAATTTTCAATAACCATGTATGTATCATCATCTGCCTTCAAGAACCAATCAAAATCTTGTAACAAGTTGTCGTGGATATATTTAAATGCATACACGACTTTATCCGTCAGGTACGTCCTTCCTTCTGGAAAGTCAACAGACAAAACATCATGGCTGTCCTTTTCTTCAGTCATAACAAACAAATGCTTATCACAGTGACGAACCCAAGTGTCGTTGACAGCGTCCAATTTTGGTTGTTCATTCAATGTTGCAAGAACAACACACAGAATTTTAATTTCGTTGGTGCTTCGAATAGCCTGAATTTCAGTCCGCGTGTCTGAAATACCAATGTTTAAAATCAAAGTCTATTACATTTTTTATTACCAATTCAAATGATGAATACTACAATAGTTAATGGGTCCAAGGGTCAGCCCTAGACATCTTTTACGTGCACTCCAATGTATACACGGGACCTGGGTTTTTCGTACCATCCCAACGACTAGACATCCGTCCTTGTGAGACCACACGTCCTGCACCACGGACAAGTGGAAATCACGTCGGAAAATCCCGATGAACTTTCTCGGCCAATACGACCCCCATCTAGTGAGCCAGCATCTTAACCACTTAGCCACCGTGACTACTTCATATAACGTGTTCAGGCCACTTTACAAAGTGACAATAACTAAAGCAGATGCTTGATAACTAAAAGAGCGCTAAGCATAAGAGATTAGTTGAACATATAGTAATGGCAATGCTCGGTTAGGTGCATAAAGTTCTAAAAGATCTAAAAGGTAAACAGGGGCTAAATTATTTAAACATTTAAAAGTAACTAATAAAATCTTAAAATATTTAATCAGTGTAAATTATATAAAGCTACAAGTCTAGCTGTAGTATTCTCTATCGTTTGTTATTTATCTATAAACTTTAAAAGTAATTACCCAACAAGAAGTGAATTAAAGTTACATAATCGACTTTTAACTTACCGGAAGATCCATATATAGACCCCAGGATGCAAAAGACAACAGTAGAAGCAAGCAATAAAAGAATCAGTTTTTTCACTCTAACTTGTCTTATTGCCATCGTATTCATAACAAATGGGCAAATAACATTGACACAAATCGAACAAATAATAGAGTGTGTAATGTAAGTAATACAGTCGGCTAAGAAATCAAACAGCTGTCACTCAGATCTTGATGAAAATATTAGCATTGATTGGCGGCAGATGGATGGCTATGTTGTGGTTTATATTTTACCGGACACATTAATTAAGACGTAACAGTTTATTAGGAAGCCATGGTGAAAATCCCGTGACAACAATGAGTATTCGTAGACTCGTGGTATGATCGTTGTCTCTAGTATGATCTGTAGTCACTCCGAACTTCATAGATTGTTTCTTCAACCTTTTCTGACTGTTGAAAATTTCATTATTATGGTAACTGATCTCAGCAGCTCTACACGAGTCCATCACGTGTTGTAACGCGTAATCAGCTTTCATTAGAAGATCTCCTCTTAATTTATTGTCTCTTATTCCACATAAATTCTACCACTAATACGCGAGTCTTTCTAGGGTTCGAGTTTACAATGATAGGCAAGACTTCACAAATCAGAATAAAAAGCATCAAATTTCTCTTTTCTTTTCAGGTTATTGTACCCTGGTGTTAAATTTATGTCTTTCTACCGGGCTGTTTTCCGGGTGCACACTTCACGAGAATAGTCTCCACATTTTATTTATTCTCGCCACCTTTCCAGTGAAAACCATTATAACCTTGGATATCATCAATTTCGATGACATGAAGAAGAATGATTCCGGGGTTTTGTTTTTGTCGTAATCATCAGGAGGGTTACTAGTCCACCGCTATAAGAAATAGTAAAAATAGGTTGCCAGGCAACGAAACATACGCCCACACAGCAGCCAAACCGTCCGGGCAGTCAACAAGAATTGTCGCATATTAAGGAATTATCAGAAAATCATTAGAATTTGTTTGGTTTTTATAATCAAACGGTTTTTTTTAAATCATATAATAATTGTGACCTCCAGAGGCACCACAAGCTAAAAAGGGTGATTTTTCGTACAATCAGGGGACATAATTCAGGAAGTAATGACCCGATGGGCGCAAATATCGAAAGGAACTAAGATCTTTGGGTTTAAAACATACCTGTCAAGTTTCATCAAAATCGATTCAAAATTGTGACCTCTATAGGGTCCACAACCTTGATATAACATATTTTCACACTATTCGTGTACAAACGGCGGCCATTTTGTCCGTCAATTCTAGTCCGGTTTTCACGTAATTCAAACTCTCTCTTCATTACCATGTAACGGTGATATAGTCAAACGTTTTTTTAAATCGGATAATAATTTTGACCTCCAGAGGGACCAAAAGCGAACAAAAGCGATTTTTCTGACAATCCGGGGACATAATTCAGGAAGTTATGATCCAATGGGCGCAAATATCTAAAGGAACCACGATCTTTGGGTTATAAACATACATGTCAAGTTTCATCAAAATCGGTTCAAAATTGTGACCTCTATAAGGTTCACAACCTTTATATAACATATTTGCATACTATTCGCGTACAAATGGCGGCCATTTTGTCCGTCAATTTTGGTCCGATTTTCACGAAATTCGAACTCGACCTTCATAACCATGGAACAATGATATAATCAAACGTTTTTTTAAATCGGATAACAATTTTGACCTCCAGAGGGACCACAAGCTAAAAAGGGCAATTTTTCGGACAATCAGGGGCCATAATTCAGGAAGTTACGATCCGATTGGCGCAAATATCGAAAGGAACCAAGATCTTTGGGTTATAAACATACATTTCAAGTTTCATCCAAATCGGTTCAAAATTGTGTCCTCTACACTGTTCACAACCTTGATTTAACATATTTTCACACTATTCGCGTACAAATGGCGGCCATTTTGTCCGTCAATTTTGGTTCGATTTTCACGAAATTCGAACTCAACCTTCATAACCATGGAACGGTGATATAATCAAACGGTTTATTAAATCGGATAACAATTTTGACCTCCAGAGGGACCACAAGCTAAAAAGGGCGATTTTTCGGACAATCAGGGGCCATAATTCAGGAAGTTACGATCCGATTGGCGCAAATATCGAAAGGAACCAAGGTCTTTGGGTTATAAACATGCATTTCAAGTTTCGTCCAAATCGGTTCAAAATTGTGACCTCTAAACTGTTCACAAGCTAAAAAACATGATTTTTCGTACAATCAGGGGCCATAACCCATGAAGTTACAGTCCGATGCACGCCAATATCGAAAGGAGCCGAGATCTTAGGGTGATAAACCTATGTTTTAAGTTTCATTGAAATCGGATAAAAATTGTGACCTGTAGACTGTTCACAAACAATTGTGAACGGACGGACGTCCGGACGGACGGACGGACGGACGAACAGGGGCGACGACAATATACGTCCACATGAAAATGTGGGCGTATAAAAATAAGGGTATGAATATACCTAACCCTAACCCAACCTTCTCCCTAATAATAGGTATCAATGGACTAATGAACTCTAACACTAACCCAATCCTAAACAAGGGTATGCATATACCTAACCCAACCCTCAGGTATCGGTGAACTCCAACACTAACCCAATCCTAAACTTAATATAAGATATCGGTGGATAAATGAAATCGCAGACAAGTGAAACCGCGGACTACTGAGCATTTCACGTCAGAAGCAATCCTGTGCATCTCGAAACTCGCCTGCATACTTTGAAATTCTCGGATAAATTTCACTTTAAACTCGGTAGATCAGCTATGATTTTTATTAACAAAATACGTTTAACCTGTCATTCCAGAAACTCCAACACTCGATTTCAGCAGTCCAAAAACTTCATCGCTAGATATTTAGCGAAAACGAGGCTGCGAGAAAACGTGGGCCATGGTGAAAAGCCCATAACAATAATGACGTCACGTTAAAGTGACAATGTTATAGAGGAGATAACACTACAGGCTATTGGAAATGAGAACACGAACATTGCATTTTTAAAGATGCTGATCAAGGTTATGTGGACATGTCCGGGAATAAATGAAGATGAGGTCGGGGAGTCTGAAGGGGGCTCATCTTAAATTATTTCCTCAAAACATATTTAAAACAACAAATTGCTCCACTTCAGTGCACTATATTCATGTCGATGTTCCATCCAGAAACATATCAAATGTATACACAATGAATCCAGTTGGGCTGATGCTCTCGCTTGTCTGAAATCATTTTCAGCATGATTGTTTTTTTTTAAAAAGTTGTCTGCCAAGTCTTCGTGCGAGTATAGTAATAGCTGCATCTTCTCTTGAATACATACTTTGAGGTTTAGCAGAATATCTATGATTCTTTGTTTACGTCAATGGTCTCCTGATTTTTTCGCAATAATCGACTAATGGTTGGGAGGTTGTGACCCAAATATTGTGCAGTCTGTATCATTGACATCCCAGCAACCCCATGCCGGTAAATTACCATCTTTTTGATGTGGTAAATTACTGGGATCAAATGGGACACGTCTATATTAAACTCGGTGCAATGATTGATTTCCCAAACGACATTCTTTTCCAGTGGCGGATCCAGGATTTTTTGAGGGGGTGACAACCTCGTGTTTTGTCTCACCGATCGCGGAGCAATGGGTGCCGCAGGCACGCACCCGAGTGCCGTAGGCGCGAGCAGTAGAGGGGGTATGGAGGGTATGCCCCCCAGAAATTTTTTAAAAATTATCATCGATTTCCTCGCATCTGAGCCATAACGAACAATGATTTCTGTTCGTCGACAATGTTTCATTTCGTTGATGATTTTCAAAATTTGAAGAATAAATTTCGAAATTTATATATGTTGATTATTGTGAAATTTTGCATACATCAAAGATAGTGCGGACTGTACGTACAAAGAAGTTGCCACATTCACGGAAAAGTTGTCAACGTCTCTTATAAAAAACAGCAAGTTATATATCCAGATCATGAACCTAATAATGAACAAACTGTGTTGATGCCTTCATCCGGCGAGACACTGCTTCAATGAATTTCCTGCAAATGTCCTAAGAGATCAGCCGCTGTTTACAAAGCTAATTCCTGCCACTAGTAGTATAGATGTTGATTGTGTGTCTGATAAGATGCGCACCGTGTGCTATATAATATATATATACGACCATGCGTGTGCATGCCCCGGTGGAAGCTTGTAGGACCCAGGATTCCTATACACCGGTGGGAGGGAGGTGACTAGTAACCCTAGTCACCCCCCCCCCGGATCCGCCCCTGCTTTTCATATTGCAAGGGACTCATGTGGGACCACCTGGCGCAGATGTCGCTGGTATGTATGGAAAATAGAATATCGCAGACATATTAGTGATTTTAGCTTAATTTTTGTGAAACTTGACCTCATTCAATAAAATAACCAAGATTTTATTCAAATATTTTACAATGCATATTATCGATTTTTTCCGTGATGTTTCCAGACTTGTCAAAAATAAAATTGCATTATGTTTGTTGTGTGTATTATTTTCATTTGAATCGCCATTTCATCAACATCTGTACATTGATTTTTCGCTCAGGGAAAAGTTATCGAATGTAACGTGATATATAATCTGGGTGTTCGAGACAAGATTGTTTGAAAAAAAAAACCCACATACGTTTTTTTCTTCCATAGTCACCCTTACATTTATAGAATTCTGCCTATGTGCTTGTCAACAATTTAGTATTATTCACCCCATGTTGGTCTGGTCACTGTCAACAACTAGCCAATAGAATTTGGAGCATCATGGCATGGATTATAAACACAATCAACACATCCAATTACATCTAAGCAACAATCAGAAAAAGAAAAATTGGGTCTCTGGGCTCGGACATGTGTTAAAGTAAAGCTTTATAGTATATATGGCATCTATTTAAAATCATACCTTGTTAAAGAATAATCATATTATAAAACACTAGACTCAGTTGAAAAAATTATACAAAAATATCATTTAATTGTTTTTAGTACCGTTTTATTCACCTAAACCACGACGTCAGTTATCAAAACAAGGGAGGTAATCTGTTCTTAGTTAACTTAGAAAATCAACCAGTTCCAGTATGCAGACCTCATTTCCAGTGACAAATTACCTATTACGGAACAGATATAGAACTAATAAGGTCTTGTTTTTCTCAGAAAATATGAAATTATAGCTTCAATTTCTATGTCCATTTGAAAGGGGGAGAGCGGAACTAGCTGGTCATCATCCTCTGCCGCGGCCACATGATGAAGTCGTGCTGGAGGGTTGTTAGTTCACCTACGCACTATGAAGTCGTTTTATAGGGTTATTGAAACGAAATGAAATGAAATGGAGTTTAACGTCCCACTGTTCTGATCCGAATTGGGCTAATGAGGGAAATTTTGCCCGGACAGCGGCACTACGACCTACTCTTTTATCGAATTACGTGCACGGGATCATTTACGTGCACGCCGATGTGTACACTGACCTCAGTTTCTTGTCCCACACGAACAACTACACAGCTGTCCTTGTCAGGCCCTCCGCACTGCTGTCAACAACGACTCAGACAGCGAAACATCGGAGAACATTCAAATACTGCCCCCTTTCAGCATTAGTTCGGAATGTGAATGTCGCCATTTTGAGAGATATCGGTTTTTTTTACATGTAAATGCCACCATTCACTTCGTTCACTAATATCAAAACATTCGCAAAACAGTGAACGTCAGTCGCTATGTCCTTTTCGGTGAATCATGTGTCAAAACTGTGTTATTCTTTTGTCTCCAAGCCTCTATGTCGACATACGATTGCCTTGTTTCAAAAAAATATGACAAAAAAGGACGCTCTCTTCTTATGTCCTTGATCGGTGGCACTTGATTCATGCTGAAATAGTTCTTGGTATCTATCTCTGGCTGAAAGACTTTCATATTATGGATAACGAAGTGAAGGCGTCTCATGAAATCTGGTGATAACTTGTGGTAGCTGATGGTATATTGGCTAATCTGTCCCTTAAAAAAAGAAAAAAAGACTCCAAATCACCGTAAAATGAGTGTAAATCATCGTATGTCATTGACAAATATACACTAAGTAAATTGTTTCAATTAACTGGAATATACAGGCCACAATTCTATGAAATACAATTATTGCTTATTACTGATTGACTTTTCGGCTAGGTTTCTCTAGTCATTATCAAGTAGATAACAAAGTTGGTTTAGCAGTCCAGGACTTTATAGTAGTGTGTCAGTGGGTTTATGCATATCAAACGTCAAACGTATTACAAACTAAAGAAGCGGTGTTCCAATTCCCTTAAAGGTTTTAGAAAAATTATTCAGATTGTTAGATTTATGCTCTAGCTTTCAGCGAATTTTATCCTGATACGTGTCTCAATTATCAAGGGAATAGTGGAATTGAAAATCCTAGCGCCGCCACTGTCATTTTGAACATATATTTTTGAGAATTCAGGAATCGGCATAATAGCACGATGGGAATAGAATTGCCCCCCCCCCCCGCCCCATATAGGAACAAAACATAACTTAAAAACTATCCGGGTATTAATGTATAGTATTGTCTTATACTGTCAAGTAACAGAGACAATAGTAAGATTTTGCATTGTAACTCACAATCTGTTTACGATTCCTAACATACTGTTGGATCCAGCCAGGTAGATTTCCCTTTCTATACTCGTCAAGTTCCCCGGCTTGAAACGTTTCTTTATCGTATTTGTCAACACTGCTAATTATCGGAACACCCATTTTAGCTAAACATCGACCAGTCTCCAAATCCTCGGCACCGCCTGTTAATCGACATAAACCGGGCTTTTGATAACCTTTTATCAGTTTTTTCAGAGCTTCTCTGTTGAGCGCATAGCCACAGCCACCCGCCATGTAACCATTGGGTGCAAACATTTTAAGATGACTGCCAATGTATGCCGGTTCTTGTCCCTTATAATGAGATACCAGAAATTTTAAATTCTCCACGATCATGTACGTGTCATCGTCTGCTTTAACGAACCAGTCATACTCATTTAAATAATGGTCATGAAGATACTGAAAAGCATACACAACTTTGTCCGTTAGGTACGTCCTCCCTTCTGGAATGCTCACGTTCAAAACATCATGGCTGCCGTTTTTGTTTGTCATAACAAAAAAGTATTTATCGCAGTCCTGCACCCAAGTTTCATTAACACCTTCCATTTTTGCTTTCGCATTCGGCGTTGCTAAGATAAAACAAGCAACCTTTATATCATTGATGTCCCTTCGTTCTGGATAGCGAAGGAATATATGTTTTCCTGAAATGTAAAAGACATTTGTAAACTTGTATCGTTGATCAACATACATGAGACAGACTACGACTTCAACGTTAATTCTGGGCTCTTCGGTCACCTCCAACTTTTCCCAGATTTTTCGTTGGGCTGAATGTTTTTCACTACAGACAAAGGAACAAATGATCATGACTTTGCAGTAACATTTGTATCAGGTTGACCACCAAAACCTGGCAGAAAATGTTAATTCAAACCCTCGTCGTTCATTCTAGACCAAAAAATCAACCAAACTGGACATGCAAAGGGGCCGAAAAGAGACAGAGGGAGACTTGCTATAGACTAACTGTGGGTACCGAGGTGAAATTAAATGATGGTCTGCTTCCTATGTATAAGTATTAAATATGTATTTTACATATAGAAACCATGCATATTTAACAAGTTCATAGTATAGTGTACATATCGAAACTAAACTGAATGAGTTAATATCAGACTGTACATATGAAAGCCCCTTTTAATGAGTTAATATCAGATTATACACAGATTATACACATAAAATAGCGATTGAATGAGTTAATGTTATATATCATACACCTAAGTCTAATTTTCCGAGTGAATATTATTATACATAAATATAAACCCCATGTAGATGTAGATACAAAAGCTCTTTTTAATGAGTTAATATAAAAAGCGCCATTTCATAGGCGAATATACACAGAAAACACACATTTAATTGGTTGGGTATATAAAAACGCAATTTAATGAGTTGATATTAGATTTATCATACAAAAGCCAAATTTAATGAGTTAATATGAGATTGTACACATAAAAGGCCCATTTAATGAGTCAATTGCCGATTATATATATAAAAGCAATAATAAGCAAAGTCTCGATTATACATTTTGATACTAAATCATTAAACGCAAATCATATTTAAATCTGTTGAAAATCTAGGGTATGCGATGGCATCGAGAATTAATTATGCTCATGGCAACTTAATGTCTAATTAATAATTTATTTAACATTCAAGGCCTAAAGAAATACCTGAAAAATTTCCCTTTAATGAGCGTTGTATTAAAATCTCATTAAATGAGTTCATTTTCATTTTTTTTTCTTTAGAATTATGAGCAAGATTATATTATTGTTGTTCGCTAGCTTGGAGATCCCGGGTTCGCTCGCGGTCCTGGATTAGAAAGTTCAGATGGATATTCCGGCGTGGTTTCCCGATAGCACACTTAATGGTGTATCGAAAATTATTTAGTACTTGTACTTTCAAAAAGGGGAGTTGTCTACGATATCACCCTAGGAGGAAGTGGACGTTAAATCCCACGAACGAACGAACGAATCAAAACGGGGAAAACCTCCATATCGAAGTACGCAAATATAATATTTTAGGGTTTTTTTTTAAAAAAAGATTATGATATTCAAATTTTTATATGTTACCTGAAACTATCGAAGTACGCAAATATAATATTTTAGGTTTTTTTTTTAAAAAAAAGGTTATGATATTCAAATTTTTATATGTTACCTGAATTCTTGGGATAGTTCCAGGTTATGCTTAAAATGCATGCGGCACTTAACACAAATAAAATAATTTTCACTTTATATTTCCGTGATATCATTGTGTCTCGGAATGTGATATACCCGTATTAAAGTTAACGTTACAACATCTTATATTGACAATATTATTGAGGGTTTAAACTGGACAGCATTGGCACAGCTGTTGCATAGATATTGTTCTGTCGTTTTAATCTAATCAATGTATTATTGTCTTTTTATAAGAAGTGAAACTATACTTTCTATACCAACATCATCAATATGATCGACTTAAACCTCCATGGACTTGATATTAAAGAAACAGTATGCGAGGTTTACAGAAAGAGCTGGTCATTCTTGTTATAGGTCGTACATTAATGTATTGAAATGGTCAGTCGAAATACCTTATGAATGGTGACTTTTAATACAAAGAGAGACAAAAACATGGAGTTTAACCAGGACATTTCGGGACTAACATATGGTTCAACTTTATTTAAAAAATTCGCTTGGGGAAACCGGAGGAGCTGGAAAAATCTTACGTGGTTGGACAGGCGAACCAACTCCTTGATAAAACAAGTGGAGAATTGAAACCACATCACTTGACTCAATGTCGGACTTTCTGATTCAACAACCACACGTTAACTCCCCACGTCACCTGTCACGTCTACCACCTTTAATCCAAAATAAAACTTGTTTTATCTAAGAAAAGAAACCTGTAAATAACTCCATTGTCTGAATTAGTTTAACGATTGTGCTTTTATTAACACATAAGCGTATTACGCTGATATGAAAAGCCAATATTAAAGTTACCTAGTAGGCTGAAAAGGTGGTTATGGATTTTTCCTGTGTGCTTAATAAATGCCTTGACAGAGGCGGATTCAATGGGGGGCGCCACCCCCCCCCCCCCTAATTTTCGACAGTGCCATTTTTTACTACTGAAAGTGCCTTTCAACTAGCTGTTTTGCTCGATTTTGAGGCTCATTTTCTACGATTTCCGAACGTTTAGACGAAAATATCAGCGAAATGGCTCTTGAATTGGCTAGAGAGGCAAGGAAATGGCGGATAATTTTCTTGTGGCTCCCCCCCCCTCTTAGCGGCGTGCCCCGTCTCCGCGGTCTGTGCCCTCATTTTGTGGCCCCCCCTTTTCAAAATTACTATATCCGCCCCTGCTTGACAATAACAACAGGCAATAATTCTTGCCTCGCTAACCGGTTTTGGTTTAGGATCTGAATTTTCTAGCCTGGTTCCCCCTTATTATTATCAAGGGTGTAGATCATGGTGCCTGGCGTGGAAAAGCGTCTTAAAACACCAGATTGTATCAACCCATATAAAATGATCTCCTGTTTTCGCTTCGAGATTCTTAACAAGTGCGAACAAAGTAACTGTGAGTTACAACAATACAGTAATATTGAAATATCGTCTTTCACTGATAATAATTAGAATTTTATCATATTTTCCCTGTTCGAGCTTCCCCTTAGCAATTTGCTCTCGAATTGGTCGTGGTAAAATGTAAAACGATCAAAAAGAGATGGGGAAATCTTCCGCATTGGCTTTTGATGGAATTAATTAACAAACCTTATATATCATTTAAAGGCTGCGAATAAAATTTATTTTCACGCTTACAGACAAACACCAAGGGAGAAAGTAACAAGTAAGATTTCCTATTTAATTTGATTTTATTTTGCTAATCAGCAAGCAAAGATACAAGTCTTTTGCTTGAATGCCAATGATTAAGATGCCAAATATAGAAGTTTTATTTAGAGCGTTCGTGATTGAATAAAAAAGGTTTTTTTAAAAACCAAATTATGGATTGAAAAATGTTTTAAAAGAATCGGCTAAACGTTTTCATTTTGTTAATTGAAATGATATGTAATAATGGATCAGCTGAAATTTGAATATAATGACTTTTAATTAAAATTATATAAAGATATTAACCACACTAAGTTATATGATATACTGCCAAACATTTCAATTTGTATCACATGAAATGAAATGAAACGGAGTTTAACGTCCTACTGCTCTGCTCCGAACGGGACTAATGAAGACGTGCTATGTGGGAACTTTTACCCAGACAGCGGCCTACACGTATATTGAATTCCAACTGTCAAGGGATATTTTACGTACTCGTCAATGTGTAGACGGGACCCCAGGTTTTTCGTCTCAACCAAACAACTAGACAGCTCCCTTACCAAACATAAAGAAGAATTATGTAAGCGCTAAATCTTACTACTGTAAGTCTTTTTTTTTTTACTTCAAATGTTAAGACAAAGTATTATATAGACTTTTATTTACATAAGCAGCCTTCTAGAACACTGAATGACCGAGATACAAACAGTTTAAAACACACACAAGTTTTAAACAAATTAACGATATAATGAATAATAGCGATTGCTACGATAGGCCCGTATCTAGACACCATTAAGCAGGTGGGGGGGGGGCATTACCTTTCGGTAGGGGGGCGAACATTTTGAGGAAATTTTCGGAAAGGTCATTCTAACAGATTGTTGTAATCATCATGCTATGTAGTTACCTAGGCGTCTAATAAGCATTTTAAAATAAGTATTCAAAAAAAAAATTAGCTTTTTTAGGTTAATATAAGGAACTGTGTATACTTTAATGATTGTTAGCAATTTCTGAGCGGGGGGAGAGCATTTCACGCGGGGGGGGGGGGGGGGCATCCCCCCCGCGCCCCCCTGTAGATACGGGCCCGTGCTACGATAATCTTGACAAACTTGCACACGTTTAGAATAAAGTAATTTAAATCATATTTTCAATATTTATATTCATTTTTCATTATATTTTTTAAACTATTATAGCAATAACACAACTACAGTTCTTTATGTAAATTTTATATAATGCATCTTTACTAATATAGTTTCGCATTACAGTACAATATTTATTTATTATAGTTTATATGAATTTAATACCATTTGAAATATATGTAACCGCCTGAAGAAGTTTATAACTTGAATTGACTTAGTGTTGAAATTCAATATATTGAATATGCACACTATTGGTATATGTTATTGATCGTAGTGTATTTACACGTGTTGTCGATTGAGACTTGCAGCAAAATGGCTTTGGAGCTGTCAGAGGCATTATATTCCAATATAATATAATTGTAACAAATACACTAAACCCCCATACAATATATTATTATACATAATATACTATTCAAAAAAAGTAGGGGATATTTGATTTTGGGGGCATAATACTAAAATATGCAAATGACTACGAAAAAAGTCACTATAGAACCTAACAGAAGAAACATTTCCAGTTACAAGTGACGCCCAAACGCACCAATAGCTACCGCATGGAATGCAGGTGATGCTTGCGATCATCAATGGGGTCCAACCCAAGATTTGCACGACACTGACTTTGAATGTTACAGTCAAGGCACAGACTGACCATTATAAGGGTAAAATGATACCCGGGTCAAACAGCAAAGTTACCACAGCATCACAACAAAGTCAGTAACGGGTAAATCCTCCTATGTTTGCCAAACAAGCATTGATCCGACGTGGCATACTCCTAATGAGACGTTTAAGGTCATTTTGGTCCAGATTGTCCCATTCCTGTTGCAACGCAGCAGCAAGTTCTTGGACATAGGCAGGACGTTGTTGACGTTGACGTAACCTCTGTCTAAGCATGTCCCAGACATGCTCGATGGGGGATAGGTCGGGACTCAAGCAGTGGACACATTAGCCGAATCATTCAGCCGAATGGTTCGGCCGAATCAATCGGCGCCGAATTTTATTCGGCCGAATGGGTGGACACACCAGCCGAATGCTTCGCCCGATTCACCAGTCGATTACGTCACCTTTCACGTCACATGATCAAAACATGGCGGCGTCAATGTCTTCAAACAATCACGTGACTTCTCGATATGAGTGACGATTGGCTAATGAATTCTACATTCGGCCGAATGCTTCGGCGAAGCGGACACAGCAGGCGAATATCATTCGGCCGATTAAATATTCGGCCGAATATATCAAACCTGTTTGATTCGGGCGAATCATTCGGCCGAATCACAGTGGACACACTAGGCGAATTTTGACGCAGATTGATTCGGCCGAACGATTCGGCCGAATCATTCGGCTAGTGTGTCCACCGCTTTAGTGCTGGCCAAGGTAATGTGGTGATGTTCTGTTGTTGGAAGTAACCTGTAACGATCCTGGCCCTGTGACATCTTGCGTTGTCATCCTGGAAGATGAAACGGCGGCCATGACGTCGTGCGAACGGCACAACATGGACTGCCAAGATGTTTCCCGGTAGGACTGGCCTGTAACACGCCCTGCAACAACATGTAAAGCCGTTCTTCCAGCAACAGTGATGCCTCCCCACATCATAACAGAACCACCCCCAAATCGATCATGTCTGATGACGTTAACGTCTTGGAAGCGCTCGTTTCGACGACGCCACACCCACCTACGTCTGTCCAAAAAATCAACAGTGAACCTTGACTCATCTGAAAACATCACATTGTTCCAGCGTCGATTATCCCAGTGTTGACGATCCCTACACCAACGACGTCTTGCCTGAATGTGATGATCTCTCAAACAAGGGATCACGCGAGGACGTCGGGCGCGAAGGTGACCCCTATGCAGTCGATTCCGAATCGTCTGGCCACTCACTCTCACACCAGTGTATGTTTGAAGACGAGCGCTGATCTGATTTGCTGTGATGACACGATTTCTCAAGGCCAAGGTACGGATAAATCGATCCTGGGCTTGAGTTGTCGCCCTTGGTCGACCTGAACGTAGTCTGTCCTGTACAGATTGTGTATCACGGTATCTGGACAATAGCCTGCTTATGACAGACTGAGAAACATTCATCGTCCGCGCCACAACCGCCTGTGTTGTGCCGATCTGTAGCATGCCAAGGGCACGTAACCTTTCATTTTGGGTAAGCCGACGCATATCAAAATTTGTTATCTGGTCACTAAAACAATTAAACTGATGTTTCCATCCTGGAATTCAATGCCACAATGACTATAACATTCAAAGTCAGAGTCGTGCAAATCTTGGGTTGGACCCCCATGATGATCCCAAGCATCACCTGCATTCCATGCGGTAGCTATTGGTGCGTTTGGGCGTCACATGTAACTGGAAATGTTTCTTCTGTTAGGTTCTATAGTGACTTTTTTCGTAGTCATTTGCATATTTTAGTATTATGCCCCCAAGATCAAATATCCCCTACTTTTTTTGAATAGTGTCCATATTGATGTTATTAGTTCACCATGAAAATATGTGAGCTTAATGTCAAATGTTTGACACACAATCTACAATTTAAAATGTGTGCACAATGTTGCGCAAACTATGAACATTATTATGTGCTTTTAGGCGCTTTGTCGCCCAGTTTAATGTTACATGGAATATAGTTTTACACCCTCGAAAGTACTTTATCGTCATGTCAAGGGTATTGCAATTTTGTGTTGAAAATTAATGACTTAGGTCTGTCGCATAGCTTTAGCCTAAGGATATTTGGGCACGGTGTAGTAATTATGTTACTTTGTAGCTATATATTATATTATGTACAGATTATATTACATAGATGGTGTCCTCAAATACAAGAAATTTATATGGTTTTTTTTCTGTTCCCAAAACTCACTCAGATATACCGAATAAAGATATTGTTTAAAACAAAATAATAAGCGAAAAGGTCGATTGAACATGAATGGTATTCTTTTTCTTTTTTGCTCTTTAGTGTCCGCCAATAATTCAGTGAAGGCAAAGAGATGTTTGTGTTCCTGTTAGTTATATCAGGCAGTATTTCTGGTAAGTTTTTATTTATCCTTATGAATGACTGGGACTGGGATGCGGCGCGTACCGTTTAGGGTTATAGAGATCTGGCGTGCATTACTGCCGGGACGTTATAATGCCTTTAACAGTAAAACCCGTGCCGTAAGTTAACGAAATGCAATAAAATAAAAGGATTTTAACGCCGCACTTTTATGTGCGGACTTGGCTAATGAAGACGGGGTCAAAACCAAAAATACGACACAGATGTCAGTAGCGCATGTGTCCTCCACTGTCTCTTACGCACGCTGTGCAGCGGCGTAGCATGGAATTAACTATCTGTGTCGTACTTTTGATCTTGACCCCTCTGACTTTGTACCGTTCATTACAGATTAAACATCCATAAATGTACAAATGTGTTATTTATGTGTTCCCATTTGAATATTGTTCACAATAAGAAGCAAAATAAATAAGATATGCTTACAGGATCATTTTTTATACGAAACACTAAGTGATGCGTTTTCTATGGCGCTCAGTAAAACATTGTAAAGTGACCAAAAGAGCAAAGGGGGAAACATATTGTAAAAATGATGCCTGTATGAAACATCATATTATACTACGTATGTAAATAACGTACGAAAATTAAATGTTCACACTGATTACATTATTTTTAGTCTTTCTCCCCCTTTCCCTTTTCCCCCCTTTTGCATGGCGATTTTTGTCAACTTTTTGGTGTAGAATCGAAGAAAAGGGTTTGAAAATACATTTTCTGCCAGGTTTTGGTGAATATTCATGATTTTGAGACGGAAGGATACAAGAGTTGTGAGGTTGGTTACGTTGAAAGGGAGGGCCTAAAATTGCTTGCTTAGTTGTCTCTACTTCCAGCTTGCGTATCTCAAGTTTTTCATGGCGAACCTCATACATGCTTTTGGGCAAGAGTTTGCCACATGTTGCTTCATCTGTGGTAGAAAGCGTTCTGCCCAACGAATTTTTGGGAAAACGTTACAGCCGGTCAAAGAGACGAGAATTAACATTGAAGTCAATGGGGAAATAATTAGTGATCTGTGGCCATATTACCGCCTTTATAGGGTTTCTTCCCTAAATTAAAGAAATTAGTGTGATTAATACTATACAGAAGAGGCGAAGTCGTTACATTCAAAAAGTGCATGGATTAAATCTACCATGGCAACATTTATTGTTCTCATATTGTGTCGCTATGGTAAAAGTTTTTCAAAATAATACAATTTATACGGAAAACAATCACTGGTTTATACAAGTTTTGCTAAATGCCACTGAAGGATCATGTTTCAACATTATAGCTAATTAATATTCAGCTTCCTCACTATTCAATACAGTACTTTCCTTAAAGCTTTAGTGGGCGGATTAGATAGGCGTAGGGTGATAAACATCTCAAAACAACAGGCTACAGCCTACTTATTTATTTTTTTTTTTATCAAATTCCATTGCCAAAAATTCATTTATGTGTATGTCAATGTGTATACCCGTACACTTGTCCCCGGTTTTTTGTATCATCGAACGAATAAACAGCTGGCCCTGTCAGAATTCCCTTCTGTGCTCATGCCAAAGGGAACTTACTCGGCCAACACCGACAGCAAAACCGAGATTTCAGGGCCAGTAAGTCAGCGTCCCACCCAGGGAGCCTATCACGGCTCACGCCTTAGCTCCCGCCGTCAGATCATTTAAATATTATGTGGGTTATTTTGTCTTCATTCTGTGAACAAATTTAAAACCATAGTTGAGATGGAGAACATGTATCATCATTCCACTAAACATTTATATGATTTTAAATAATGTAAATGCAGAAATGTTATCAACACAATAAATAATTTTAAAAGTTTTCCAAAACAAATTAAATCATGCTTTAGCGTGAATTAGGCCTTATTGATTTTAACAATTACAAATTTGAAGTTTCAAATCAAATATAACACAATCGTCAGTTACAAATCATGCTTCGAATCTGGGTCTAAAAAGGAAGTGAATGTACTCCCTTGTTTTGATTGGTTGAAATAAAACTATGTATTTTGTTGTTATCAAAGAAAATCGTGACAATGAAGATTTCTGTGTTTGTAATCAATCAATGTTTTTGCTGGGAAACGAAATTCACAATTATTTTTTCTTACTTTCAATTTAACGACGAAACTGTCTGGGTAGGACTATGATATGAGTGAAAATTCAAGAGTAGCAATCCTATTGCAAACCAGCAATTATCTTTTATCTGATGTACACTTGTCTTTGTTATTAAAGTGGAGCCGCGGTGGCTCAGTGAGTAAAGTAACGGAGTCGTTAACCTGGATGTCTCAGGGTTACTCCTGTATTGGCAGAGAAATTTTCAAGATTGTCCTGGTCCAGAGCGCTTTCCCATTGTCTAAGTATCTCCCAAGGGACAACGTATGCCGTTCGGCCGGGTGAAACCGACTTCCGGTGTAGACATAGTCGTGACAGTTGGGTTAGATCCCCCCCCCCACAGAGTCGATGCCCGGGCCATATTTCCCCAATATCACAATCTATGATTCACGTCCCCGTCTAGACAGTGCAGAAAAGTAAGACGTTAAACCCCATTTCATGTCATTTATCATTAAAGGCTGTTTAAGTGGTGAGATACAAAGTGTTCGAGAATCAGAAGATGGCATACCTGAGTTTCAATTAAACCAATCATTGAGTTCGATTAGTACACTTAATATTAGCAACGACAAGAGTATTCAGGTTTTGTATTTTGACAAATCTACAAGCAGATGCGAGGTAAGAGAAATGAAGTATTGCTAGACTCGTTTTTATAACTCTAATTATCCCGAGCATTCTTTCCAGCATTACCCTCGTCAACTTTCATACATCTGTTCTGTTATTTTAAAATTTTATAACTTAAAACCAGTCAATGATTCATCTAATATTCGCCTACATTATGTAACACTACTGCTGTAAAACGGAAAGAAGCTTGTTTATTGAACATACATTATGTAAGAACCAAATCGCAGGCCTTTCTTTGGCCTTAAATGTTATTTAAATTATTAATTAGACATTGATTAACGCAACAAGGCCTTAATCAACTCTTGATGCCATCGGATGGCCTCAGTTTTAAGTAGATTAAAACGGTTTGGCCATTTAATAATTTAATTAAAAAATGGTGAAGCGGAACTAAGACTCGAATGACCTGTACCCTGATTACGACCAATGGACACATCTTCTCAAAGTTACAGCCATTGATTACTTCAATGAAATTTTCAATATAATATTCATTTTGCATTATCTATTTTTGAAGTATTATAGTGAGAATGGCCAGCCCTTCATCTAAATATCACATTATGGCTCTTTAATGTTTTCTTACTTTTCTTGAATCACGGAATATCCTCCATGAATTTTCCTGTTCTTATTAATAGTTAAATCAGCTCCAGTTTCCGACACCCGACCTCTTGTGTAATGTTTCTTCTGATACCATCACCTTGCGTATCGGGAATGTTATTGTTAGCAATGAAGATATCGCCAACTACACATGTACAAATAATACTCATGTAATAGAGGGGTGCTGGCAATATTTAGTGGTGCTAGGTAAGTACAAACTACAGATGAAACTTTTCCCTTAACCATTTTATATTTTGGTGTCAAGAACTGACCGCCACTTGCCGCTCATCTTATTGTTCTTCTTTAGCGTGAATCTCTTGAAAAATATTAAAAAAACCCACTAAGGCTCCCCCAATTAGAACGTTGGGCCGGCTTGCTCCAAGATGGCGGTAATGAGGTCACACTTCATTCCCGGACCACAAACACTGGGAATTGACATGCGACCCTCATTTTGGTGATCAGTGATAGCTTACAATTTTTTGTTGCATTTTTAAATCAGTATTGCCTTTTTGATTTTTTGTTGTTGTTACTGCTCTAACTACGCTTGGATGAACTAAAAACGTCCATATAAACCATATAAATCTATTATTATATGGTTATCTATAAAATATTTCTTTTGCTGTAATGATTTATGAACTATAAAATCATTTTATAGAAAAAGCGAAGATATTGGGTATGAAACCAGATTTCAATCCTCTAAAGGTTTTTGAAGGATCAGATGTCAGTTTGTTGTGTGAGACTGATCAATCGGTATATCCAGTCATTACCAACTTCGTTTGGAAGAAAGATGGTCAAATAATACCATTAGAAGTTAACGAAACGTATAAACTCACTAATGTTTCAACAGACAATTCAGGTACATATGAATGTACTGCTAACAATAGCATTGGAAGCAGTTTTCCGGTCCAAAAGAAACTTTCAGTGTTGGGTAAGCAGTAAAATTAATAAAAGTGACTGTTTGTTATTTCTATTTTTAAGATAGTGTCTACCATTTCTCCAATTTATTATTCAACATTTAGTTAAGATAACAAAAGCCCCATCAAGGTATTTTAGATAAGATTACATGTCGCAGGTTTGTTTTGATCGTATCCCATTTAGGTTATTCACTCAAAATTAATTTGATTTTTTTTCGTGAGTGTGGTTGTGTCTCTTTGTACTTAAATTCGATGCTTATTCTGAATAGTTACGTAACTGCAGTGGATGGTATGAGCCTTTTCATTCACTGAAAACTGTGGGCGTAATAATGTCAACACCGTGCCCGTCGAACTGTTGACATGGGATAGAGGCTATAGATTTTGACGGATTCTTTTGAAATGTGGTTTAAAGCAATGTGTTCATGAGAGTGTCGATATTTTTTGTTCTAAGAGTTTCGTAGTTATCCCCCTTTACTGAAAACTAGAGGCTAGTATGCATCGAGGTCTCGAGAGAATGGATTATGTCGATTTTCAGATTTCCATAACTTTCTGTTCCGGAATAACCTCCTTTGCCGAAAGCCTTGTAATAGCGATATAATGTACAGTCCTTGGCAGTTTTTATTTCAATATTCAGTGTACCTTGACATTTCGTTCCTGAGTTTCTCCTATTGGTCAAAAACCTTGTGATCACGACAGAGGTTGCGATTTTCCCCATCTAATTACGATTTGTCGTGTTCGACACTCTTATTGTAAAACGCTGCTGATTCGATTATAATTTGTTAGATGCGTCTGGCTATCTTTGGTCCAGGAACAAGATGTTTCAATGGAAAAATTAGTCGTTTACAACCAAGTCACATTAACGCCGTCGGGCCCGACCTAATATTTTCAATGGAAAATGGCATTGTGGTGATTGATTTTAAACATTCATCGTGTAATCGATTTCATAAAGTTGTAAGAATTTAGCAATTGAACACATTAAAATAAAAAAAAATAGTTGTAAGAATTATATTGTTAAACGGTATTTAGTATATAATTGAACACAAACACAATAGTTCTATGCATAACAATGACTGCTTCAGTAATGTTTTAGTTACGTTCGGCCACTATTAGTTTATGGGTTCGCCAATGTATCGCATACTAAACTCAGGCTGTCTGTTTACAGTTAGCCCCGCTAGAAAACAGATCAATATTTTAATTCCTAAATCGAGGATTTTAGTGGAAAACACTAAGTATAATTCGGGAATTTTAAGACGAATTTATTCTGCTTCCATTTAATGGAATCGAGTAGGTTTATTTAATGGAATCGAGTAGGTTTATTTAATGGAATTGAATAGGTTTATTTAGTCGTTGTAGGTTTATTTAGAACTACATTTCTAAACAGTATACTAATTTCTGAATATGGCGGCCATTAAGGGCAGGGATCTTTTCTAGAGGTGGATCTCTGTGCAATGTATTGATTAACTATTAGATATTGCCTTCATTACGTACGGTTTCAATATTGTATTCAAGGTGTAATCGATTTCATAATTACGAGGATTCGCTAATATTTTGAATATTTGATTGTACATAGTACATATTTGTTCTTTCGGTCTGTATCAGATTGTCTGTGATATCACTTTGGTAAATTAGGTAAATCAATGTTGTGCTTGAAAACGGTATGGAAATCATTGCAGAAACATAGCTCCAATAAAAATGCAGAAACTGTTGTCCATAGAGCTGTTGTGTTTATTTTAGTGAAAATTTTTATAGAATATTTAACGGTTAATGACTTATTTAGTTGATAGTTATTTTATATTTTCTTTTTCCTGTATTGAATTGATTCTAAAGTTTGGCCCACGATTGTACCACAGTTTTATGAAATAACTTCGATTGGTAATACTAAGCTGATATGTAACTTTACTGGAACAGTATACTGGAGAAAGGTGGGATCAAGCCACGTCCTTTGTAATGGTTACCCTACGTGTGATGTATCTACCCAAGAATCGACATATTATGAATGTTTTAGTGAAACAACCCATATCTCTAGCTTTGGTAGTCGGGTTACTAAAATTTCAAGTGCAACATTTCATATTATTTATCAGTGTGAGTAAATATATGCTATTGATTCTAGTAATCTTAGGATCCAAACCTGATTTAATAATAGAACGCTTTTGATACGTCGTACATAGAAAATGTCGCAGATTCCTTTGGTAATTAAAGACACGTAATGTAACAGCTAAATCTGCCTATATAAGGTCTTTTTGGCCTCAAATGTTATACAAAGTATTTGATATTCATTCACATAACAAGTCCATAATTAAATCCCTCTTTCAGATTTAAACATGGTCGTTATTTAATGATTTAATTTAGAATTGGATAAACGAGACTTATTGATGCTGTGAAATTTCTAAGTATTTGAAGCTGCAAGTATGCTCTAATTTTGTAATAACTTTATCTCATAGCAGTTTAGAGAATGAGGTTCTCCTTTATTCCGTTGTTGTTATTTAAAATATCTTCACCTGGCTTTAACCTTTTATATCGTTTATCTAATTTGTAGATAAACCCGAGCTTCAAAACATCCACGAAAACCCAATCCAGCTGACCGGTCGTCTTGGACATCCATTTGAAACGAAACTAGCATTCAAAGCTAACCCGAACGCAACGTTCAGCATATTAAATACGACAGTAACATTAAGGCGTTCAGAAGTTCAAGCTAATGTATTTAAGATAAGCTCCGATGGTTTAACAGAGGCGGACTTTGGTTATTATGCATGCCAAGCCACCAACGTCCAAGGAAGTATAAACCTTCCTCTGTGGTTAAAGGGTAAGTTTGAATGTAAGGTAGGCTACTGCTGTGGCAAACTTGAATAAAACCTTCGAAACTGTTTAAACAAAGGTGTACCCGGTATGCCACAAACAATTTTTGTTTTTATTTTAAATTCAAACTTTCATATTTAGAATTCAACATTTTGAATGAATCTTCGAGGTCATCGTAGAAGTAACATACGTAACTGGTTCTAATATTAATTTCATATATTTGATAGGATACTTGGACAAGAAGTATCTCTGTTTAAGTGATATGTTTTCGTTATCCTTTGCTAAAGATCAAACATCAGAATCGGTTTCTGACTGATGATATCAACTCGGGAACGAAAATAGTCCCCTTAGTTGGGCATTATAGCATCTTCTAGTTAAAGTTTATATTTGTTCTGTTTATATTATATGCAGGCACGTAGCCAGGGGATGGCAAACCAGAGGAGGGGGGGGGGGGCAATGTCCCCTGAAAAAATGTTTGCCCCCCCCCCCCCCCCGAAAGAAAAGTACCTACTTTAGACTGTGCAGGGTATGCCCCCCCCCCACACCTAAAAACTTCACTGCCACTACGCTGCCAACAAGCTGGCTTCGGGCCTGATTATATATGCATTTTATTCCTGTCTTTAAATAATTACGTCAACACAAATTCTTAACTAGAATTCCCTGGTGTCGCGGTTTCACTTTGAATACAGTTTTGCTTGCGAATCTATTCGCTTCCATGTTTTGACGTACGAGTACACAATTATTATATACTGTTGCTTCATATCTTTTCATTGATGCAATTCAATGTAGTGACCACTGTCGAAACCGGGTACCGAATCAAACCCTAACATAGTTTTCGACACTGATATGACGACACGCAATGGCAATTAATATCTGGGGTGGGGTTTTAAGAAGAGTAGGCGTAAACTCCACTGTCCGGGTAAAATTCCCCACCTTCCCAATGCATATATGCATTATTTCAGGGCATCCGGAACCACCAGTAAACTTAACATACCAAATGATAGAACCTAATCTAGTTGCATTATCATGGGAACCAGGGTTTGGTGGAGGGAAGTCACAAATCTTCCATGTAAAAATGTCCATTGATGGAAGCGACTGGCAAAGATACAACTGTAGCGGGACTAATATCACTGCACCTTATTGCAACGTGACAGACTTGCCGGTCGATGTTGTTCATTTGTTTGTGGTTACGTCTTTGAATGCTTACGGTCTGGTTTCACAGGAGAGCAATACTTTGATTGTTTTAATAAAAAGCAAAGGTAAGACTGTGCAGGGTATCCCCCCCCCACCTAAAAACTTCACTGCCCCTCCGCTGCCAGCAAGCTGGCTTCGGGCCTGATTATATATGCATTTTATTCCTGTCTTTAAATAATTACTTCAACACAAATTCTTAACTAGAATTCCCTGGTGTCGCGGTTTCACTTTGAATACAGTTTTTCATGCGAATCTATTCGCTTCCATGTTTTGACTTACGAGTACACAATTATTATATACTGTTGCTTCATATCTTTTCATTGATGCAATTCAATGTGGTGACCACTGTCGAAACCGGGTACCGAATCAAACCCTAACATAGTTTTCGACACTGATATGACGACACGCAATGGCACTTAATATCTGGGGTGGGGTTTTAAGAAGAGTAGGTGTAAACTCCACTGTCCGGGTAAAATTCACCACCTTCCCAATGCATATATGCATTATTTCAGGGCATCCGGAACCACCAGTAAACTTAACATACCAAATGATAGAACCTAATCTAGTTGCATTATCATGGGAACCAGGGTTTGGTGGAGGGGAGTCACAAATCTTCCATGTAAAAATGTCCATTGATGGAAGCGACTGGCAAAGATACAACTGTAGCGGGACTAATATCACTGCACCTTATTGCAACGTGACAGACTTGGCGGTCGATGTTGTTCATTTGTTTGTGGTTACGTCTTTGAATGCTTACGGTCTCGTTTCACAGGAGAGCAATACTGTGATTGTTTTAATAAAAAGCAAAGGTAAAACTGAGCGGTATTTATTTTTTAGTTGTTAATTTACAGTTTTTGCCTGTATTTTCGGATTAGTCACATGCCTAATGACCATAATTAATTCTACTCTTGTATTTGCACCACTGGCAAGTGATTATGCCATTGACCTTTGACCCGAGTGTTATTATTATACCCAGCTTCTAAAATCCTGGTTCAGCACTAGAAAAAAACAAGATTATTCATTTTGGAACACCTTGCACCACTGAGGCGTTCACATTGCTTACAAACTTTGTCGTACTTTTCTGTATTCCAACTTCATTTCCCATTCCGTTGTTTTTAGATAAAGGGACGACTCCGGTTGGAATCATCGTAGGGTCTGTTTGTAGCAGCATATTACTTATTATTGTCATCATCTTATGTGTAATGTATAGACCCTGGAGAAATACCTGCAACTCCGAACCCGATAACAACGAACCAGATAGTAAGCTATACTATTTAATTAGTTAAAATGTATGTTTAATACACACCAGTCTGTCGTCCGTGAAGATAGTCGCAATCGTTGCAACCCAAAATGCCGGGGCGGAGAGGGAAGACGGAAGCCCTTGCGCCTAGCTGCTCGTTGAAGTGTGAGAAAATATTTTGAAAATAAGTTGGAAATGCTGCTTTCTTGATATCCAGGTATTTCTAGCTTATTCACGGCGTAAATGCAATACTAAAAAGGGCACCCAAACTACGTGAGAATATTAACTTTATGAGCCTCACACGGTATCTAAGTGAATAAGATTCTGGCTCGCAAGTCTGGAGGTCGCGGTCTTCGTTCCAGGGGAAAATTGGGCAGAGGGCAGCTGTCTAGTTGATCGGAGGTCTCCCTCGCACATTGGCGTGCACGTAAAAAAATCCCTAGGCAATATTTCCCTCTTAGCACAGCCCATCCGGAGCAGAACATCTCATTTCAATTCCATACCCATCTACGTCCCCCTCTGCCAAATTTTCCACATTTCGAATGTAACAGATATTGGTCTGGTCATAATTTATCGTATATAGTTCACACAGCAACATATGGAAACTGTTGGCCCAATTCCTTCAGATAACAATGCTTTATAATTTGCATATGGAAGGCGAAGATCGTTTTTACTCTCAATCCAATTATGATATTCTATGTCACGCTATATTGCCAATAAATTATATCTATTGAAACGAAAACCGAGACAGTGTTTAGCTGGAAAGACTGAAACCTATTGGAATTGAAGTGGTGTCCACAGCAGTAGTCTAATATTTGCATTCGAATAGTTTTTCAACCCAGTAAATCTATTAATATTTAAAAAGCACAAGGACAATGCTGATATTGATTACTTAAAATGACGTGTAATATTCGAACAGTATTAATCTTTATACGATATGACCACTGCTACACAGTACAGTCTATGGACTAGGTATACCATAAAATAATCATCATATATTTTGTTTCATTTCTCATTTTGCAGGAAACATTTATGAACAACCAGAATCAAAACGGTCTTGTGGGTAAATATTATTTATAATCCTTTTGTACCAATCCCCCCCCCCGTCACCCAATACACACACACCACCCACCCACTCAACACACGCACACACAATAATTAAGATAATAACTTTAAAGCAAAAGAAACTAATGACGGAAAAATGAAGATATCCCGCTCTTACAAAACGTACTGAGAAATAACAGAACATCTACTTCAATGTGGGTGCGGGAAGGTCAAATTGATAATTTCAATTTAGATTAGTTCCTTAACTCCATGACTGTCGACTGACCTTATTATTTAAAGCGCACACGTTATGCCACTCAACCATAGACCCTACACTCACCCACATTATGTTCAGGGATTTTGTAATGAATGAGTAATGTCAGTTTTATATTTTAGATCTATGTTCATTCGCATTTTGGAAAATATTCGAAACAAATGTAGAAAAGATGGCGGCGCAGTTGATAATGGTAAGTATGAAGTTTGAAATGAAAGTGCAATATTATTAAAATAAATGAAGAACAATGCTAAAACTAACAATTATGCATAAAATAAAATTGGATGATATTCCTACTTTTCTGCTCTGACTGGGCTAATGGAGATAGGCATACCCCACGTCTCTTATGTTGAATTCCAACTGTCAAGGGCTATTTTACATACACGGACGGAACTCGTTGTTTGATACAATTTGAACGACTAGACTCTGTTTCTTGACAGACGCCCGTTCATGAAATTGAACAATATGTAAGTCCCGAAATGACCTAGTTTGTGTCGAGTGGACGTTAAACCTCTTTTCTCTCTCCTTCCGCTACACTACTGAAAAAAAGAAACCACTCCTGAAACGGTTTAGTATAAAGACATAACTGTGTGCAATAACGGCAATATCAATTGCTGATCTCTACCATAAGTATCTTGGGGCTGTCAGTACATTTAAGTTGGTGGCTCACCTAATAAAGCGCTGGCATACAAGCCAGGAGGTCCGGGGTTCGTTATCGGTATTGCTCAGTATGGTTTTTATACTTGTCCGATGTGTCAGAGAGAGGTCCCGGCAAGTCGTACATATGGGTGCGAAATACTGATGCCGCTCATTTAGAAAAGAGTATAATATGACAGTGCTGCTGCCCGAGCTCAACGCCCCATAGCATACAGTATGGTACGAACCTTTCTTCATTAGTTTTGTCGGTGCAGAAAGGTAAGACTTTAAACCCCATCTCATTTACAAAGACAATTTCAATCCAAATGGGACTAAATACTATCCTCGGCTAGGAATTGCAGAATTCAGGGCCATGTTTCACAAAAACTTAAGCTAAAATACGCTTCGAAACTGAAAACTGTTGGAAGGTTGAATTAACGGTTGCAATATCAATGGGGAGAGTTTCATACGTTGAAGCAATGTTTGCACACGATCAGACATTCGTAGAGAGGTGAAATAAATGAGTTTACTGCGTAATTTGTGATTCGAAAAGTATCGGTGGGTTGGCCTTGAACTTTGCATTTGATTCGTGACATGGGAATTTGATTTACTTGCAGACTTCAATGGAAATAATGTGTATCGATAAACTAAATCGCATATGGATTTGTAGTTTTATGGAGAATTGTCACAAAACACATTATGATATTTGTGACTCCAACGGCTAATCTAGGTTGTAATTTTTTGTCGCATTTTAAAAGTATTTATCAACTTTGAAATTAATGCACCAAATATCCAATGTTCCGATGTCTAGATTTAAAAATGATACTTACTCAATTAAATGATTTTCACCAAGATAAAACAGCTTTGACTCCTAAAATGCCAATTATTTTTGTTGTTTTATTAACGTAAAACTTCAGTTAAGAAATAATAATATATTTATATTAAACTTTAATTTCAAATAGGCCTATAACAGATTTCAATATAGACACATTTGCGATTATTGATTTATCTTTTTACAAATCATCATAACCCCCAAAAGTTATTACTACATATGGTTTGCCTAGTATTTCTAAAACCAAGAAATGGGCCATATTAAACCATTGTAGACGAACACATTTTCTTTGTAGATAAGAGGGTTCTTCTTTCCAAGACATTGGATATGAATAAGTGATTTTTGTTAGTGTTACTGGGGTTTTGAGGGGTTTTTTTTGGAGTGCTAATATGGAGCGCCATGCTTAAATTGACTTACAATAAAATAATCGCATGGACCGTACCTGTATGTCTCATGCTGTGAAAGGTATTTGAATGAGAACGGTTTTCGTGAATGATGGTTGGAATATTAAAATTATGTGTCCCGGGCGGTTCACAATAATAATTGTCTTTATTCCAATTATATCTGTATATCGCAATATATATAACAATGCGGCTCTAATCAATGTTTGTTAATGTCTTTATTTTAAGTTAGGACAGGTTGACGGCTATCCTAAGTTAAAATTGCTTTTAGTTAAAATTATCCTTAAAATCGTTTTGTGAAACTCATCTATCTTAAGTTAGGATGCAATTTTAGTTTAAGACGATATTAAGGAGATTTAAGATTTTGTAAAACAGGGCCCAGGTGATTATCATTTGTTTTTACAGAATCTTATGACACTGCCAAGCGCTGCACAGAACAAGAGAATTATGATACGTTAGACATTCGTAATGAAAACCATTATATTAATATGCAAAATAAAACAACCGGTAGGTATTTCATAATCATACTGTCTGAACTGGAAATGAAATAATATTAACATCCTACTGTTCAGTACCAATCGTGCCAACAAATACGGACGTATGCTTTACATGAGGTAAATGGTGCCCTGATAGTGGCGGTCCTGTTTCACCGACTCTTCGATGAATGTCAACTGCAAAAAACCGAACAACAGGGATGTTGGGTGGCCGAATACTTAACTCGTGTGCGTTGCATGATAATGTATGTTATTGGGTCAAGTTGCGTGGTTTCGATCCCCCGCTTGTCCGTGACAAGGTTTAGAATAGCCAGTCTTTCTCCAGTTTCTTCCCACTGCTAAAGACCCCAACGCACAAGTAAATTAATGAAATAAAACTGAACCATAATATGGTCCCTGACTGTTCGAAAAATTGCATTTTTTTTGCTTGTGGACCCTATAGAAGTCACAATTTGTATTCAGATTTAAAAATCGTTAAAACATATTACCGTTACACCCTAATGGTGATTAAGTTCGAATTTTGTGAACATCCTACCCAAACCATCCGACAAAATGGCTGCACCTTGTACTCAAATAGTGTGTGGACCTCTTAGAAGTCACAATTTTTATCCGATTTTTATGAAACTTGAAATGTATGTTTATAACCTAACGATCTCGGTTCTTTTTTATATTCGCGCATGTCGGACTGCAATTTCTAGGATTATGGTCCCCGATTGCACAAAAAATCACGTGTAAAAAAATATATTTTTACCAAATGGCAACCCTAAACTCACGAATGGGTTGACCACATGAGCGTCATCCTATTGTGACGACTTTTTTTATATTTTTTTTTCTCTCGCCTAATGTAACACTGACACCAATGTAAAGTCGGACTGCAATTTCCAGGATTATGGTCCCCGATTGTACAAAAAATCACGGGTAAAAGTATATATTTTTTACCAAATGGCAATCCTAAGCTCACGAATGGGTTGGCCACATTAGCGTCATCCTATTGTGACGACCCTTTTAAAAAAAAAATTGCCACGCCTAATGTAACAGTACTGCCACCAATGTAAAGTCAAATATGGATATAATATGAGGGGGCCGTAGACATCCTACTTGCCATGCGAATAAAATGACTGAATAACAGTTTATATAATATTTGAAGCCAGAGAAAACAAAATGCTACAGGTAGATTTAGCTCTGGCATAATGCTCTTTAATGTTATATTTTGATCTCACCTTTTTAACTGTATGTCATCTAAAAATTTCTTCATAATCAGATAACGCCAAAAAGTCTGACGATAACCCTATTTACGAAAACATGACGAAATCAAGCCAGAAAAAGAAGACAAAGCAGAGGACTCCGCCAAAAACAACGGAGTTGGAATTAAGTGTTACAGAAAGTAAATACATTTACGAAAATATGAAGAAATTAAGTCCGAAAAGGAAGACAAAGCAGAGATCCCAGTCCAAAACAACCGAGGTCGAGTTAAGTGTTACAGAAAGTAAGGATATTTACGAAAACATGAACAAATCAAGTCCGAAAGGGAAGCCAAAGCAAAGGACCTGGTCTAAAACAAAAGAGGCCAAATAAAGTGTTACAAAAAGTAAAAAAGAAATGATTAGTGTCAATAATCTGTATTTTAATGCCGTGTGTACAGGCCTGGGTCCATATTCAAAGGATATCTCATAAGAAAACCTTTGAATACGGACCCTGATATCAAAAATGTCTAATACATACTTCTATATATAAATATCAAATTAGTGCTTCATAATGTAAATATTAAATTGATGCTTGTATTTATAATTGTAAATAGCAGTCAATGTTTGTATTTTATTCTTAATATTTTTACAAAGTCAAAACCGATAATACGTGGTGAAAAGGAGAACACAGAATGAAATTTCAGTAAGCGTTTTCAATATATGTATTTTATTCTTAAAATCTTTACGTCAAAACTGATATTGCGTGAAAGAGCTTTCTGCTGCATAACTTATTTTTCAATTTACTGCTCTAAATGTGTTTTAAAGATCTTGACAGAAGTCATAACCTAAGTTTTGAATATGTTATTGACTGAAGTCATGATTTCTCCAACGTTACACACCCAGATTCTGAGGTTACCTGACCAATATGGAAAAAATACATGTACTACCAATCTGTGTATCAATAATTTGATCACTTAGAGAAATAGCAATATCTTTTACTTTTACAGATTAAAATATACTCACGTTATATCTACAAGATGAACTTAGTTTGACTATTACATTTTGTATATTGATATTAGCTGTATTATGTAAAATTGTTGTAATACCCCATTTGTATCGGCTTTATTATAATTCTTTATATGTTTTATGTATAATCGTTCTGTGGTGTAATAACGGAAACTGAAATGGGGTTTAACGTCCTACTTTTCTGCACCAACGGGGATAATGTAGACGGGATATTGTCATAACCCATTGTCGTGGCATTGTATTATCAAACTACGTGGCTTAATTTTAATTCTTTATATATTGTGATATTTAAAAGACGCTTAATTAATAAAGGATAGAGAGCTAGATTATGATTTGATGTAAATCAGAACGGTGAAATAAAAGTTGTTGATATTTTTTACTAGCCGTATTTTTTTCTATTTAAAGTATTTATCTTCCGTAAACATAAAAACTTTCTGCTTTAAACTAAAACGATGCCCGTTTTACTTCCCAAAGAAAGGGATTCACGGGTGCTGCAGATATGTAAAGATCAACTTAGCACTAGTTTTTAAGCAATACGCATTAACGTGAACGTGTCTAATAAATTAGCAATAGTGGGTTCGTTATGACAGGGGTGGTACACAAAGAAGAATATACGTACTATTTTTGGGAACACCTGGCACCACTTATCACTGGGCTCACATTGTTCTGGATTCATGTTTCAGTGTAAATTTCAAAGCATGCATTTCCATGTTAGAGCTAGCACTCTGTGACATGGTGACAGTAAGGTCACCTGTCCAACCTCGTGGGTTTTCTCCCAGGTCCTTTCCACTGCTAAAGACCCCATACGCGTAATCGAATTATTGAAATTGAACCATGTGTTGAAATGACCTAGTGAACTCTTGTAAATCCAATTTCTCTCTCTTCAAGTGGGGAACACGTGGCTAAGTGGGTAAGGCACTGGCTCGCTAGCCTGGAGGTCGGGTATTCTATCCCTGCATTGGCCGAGAAAGTTCATCTGGATTGTCCGGCGTGAATTCCCCTTGCCAGTGATGCTGAACGGGTTGGGCCTGATAAGGACAGCTGTCTAGTCGTTCGGATGGGACAAAAGATCCTTTGGCAGTTGGATTTCGATATAAGAGCAGGCCGTAGCGCCGCTGCCCGGGCAAAATTTATGTCATAGCACACTGTATGGCGTATGCCCGTCTTCCGTTAGCCCAGGTTAGGTGCAGAAGAGTAGGACGTTAAACCCCATTTCTTCAAGTCAGCGATGCGTTGTAACAAGAGTTGTCTCCCTTACTACACTACGGACAGCCTTTTCTGAATAAAACTGCTTTACAGCGAGATAACGATACCAAACGCATATAAAATTGATTAAGCAAAAAGGTAACAATATATAAGATAGTGACTCGTGTATAGCGTTATGTTTGAGTTATTTGTGTTGAGTTAAGTTGCGATAAATGCTATACTCGATTATTAAGACTTGTTCACAAAGATACAGACTGTGTGATCGTAATGAGGTTAGTGGTTGTAGCTCGATGACATCTCGCCTGGTACGTTCGTGCATTTTTTATGCGCGAACTCTTAGTTTTTCTATTACTGGCACGCGCACGGGCACTATTTTTTATTGTTTTCCATGTACCAAAATCGGGGATTTCGCGCGTAGGTACTTTTGAGTTATTATTCTGTGAAGCATACCACTTGCCACTGTACCTGTGTATCGCTAATTATCAACCGAATGTCTGAAGACCGTTCATATTTATTACGCGAAAATTTTTTAGGACTGAGTTGATGCGCGCTCCATTTGTTGCAAAGCAAACCAACGGTATTATTTTCTCAACAGTGTATGAATTTATTCATAGCGATAATATCCTTACACCGAGAGAAATTATCTAGTCTCGGTGAATAGAACCATGGTTGTCTGGTAGAAAATTACTTTTGTATTTTTTGGAACGGAGAACAGCGATTTTAGAAGCAAACTAACCTGCCGCACATGATACTCATAATAAAAGGCGAGAACTCTTTTTGCAGCGGAAGCTTATCACTGAGTAATAGGTCAAGGTTTTATACGTTTGCCGTATAAAAATCTAGCAAACAAGGTAAATACCTACGAATGTCGATAAAAAAAAATAACATTCGGATTATAACTCTAGACAAGGTGTGTTAATTAAAAAGGGTGTAAATTGAATATTATAATATGTATAGGAAGCCTAGTGACGAGTGTAGTAAGTGCTGCCCGTCCGTCCGTCGGTCCGGCGTCCACAATTGCTTGTGGACGATCCAGAGGCTAAAGTTAATATCCAATTGACTTTAAATTTATACACGGTGTTTAAGGTCATGAGACAAAGAAGCCTATTGATTTTTAGCAATTTCCGATAATTACTGTCAGAGTTATGACCCTTGATCACTTCAAAAAATCTTGTGGACACTCTAGAGGCTAAAGTTAATAACCGATTAACTTTAAATTTATACACGGTGTTTAAGGTCATGAGACGAAGAAGCCTATTGATTTTCAGCGATTTCCGATAATTGCTGTTTGAGTTATGGCCCTTGATCACTTCAAAAATTCGTGTGGATGCTCTAGAGGCCAAAGTTAATATCCGATTGACTTTAAATTTATACACAGTGTTTAAGGTCATGAGACGAATAAGCCTATTGATTTTCAGTGATTTCCGATAATTACTGTCACAGTTATGGCCCTTGATCACTTCAAAAAATCTTGTGGATGTTCTAGAGGCCAAAGTTAATATCCGATTCACTTTAAAATTATACACAGTGTTTAAGGTCATGAAGCGAAGAATCCTATTGATTTTTAGCAATTTCCGATAATTACTGTCAGAGTTATGGCTCTTGATCACTTCGTAAATTCTTGTGAATGCTCTAGAGGCCAAAGTTAATATCCGATTGACTTTAAATTTATACACAGAGTTTAGGTCATGTGACGAAGAAGCCCATTGATTTTCAGCAATTTCCGATAATTACTGTCAGAGTTATGGCCCTTGATTTTTTTTTTTTTGTAAACAATATTTTATTTCAGAAATACATGAAATGGGATCAGGGAACAGGCAAAGCCTATATCACCCCTCTCCTCTGATCACTTCAGAAAATCTTGTGGACCCTCTAGAGGCTAAAGTTAATAACCGATTGACTTTAATAATCATATTTTAGTGTATTATAAATGTTTCAATACCGAAAAAAGTAAAATATGCGACAACCCTTGTTTACTGCCCGGACGATTTAGCTGCTGTGGGCGTATGTTTCGTTGCCTGGCAACTCTCGTTAAAAGTTGTACGCGAACTAAATGCGTTTGTTAGATACTGACAGAGCAGCCCGGAGTCGAGCAATCGCCGCCCGAGCTGTCTTCGTCAGCTAGTTTCAAAATGGCGTACAACCAGTGCAAGTGGGAAAAGACGACAATAAAATCAGAAATATGTTATTTATTATTGTCGCACTTATTACATCACTCCTGTCTAACAAATCATAAAGCTGTGGTGTTACGGTGGCGGCATAGTATTTCACCGTAACACCACAGCCACTCTAACCATTCATAATACATCTAACCATCACTCCCTACACTCCCTCGTCTACTTTCCCAAACGTCAACAACACATCTCATACATCCATTTCGCTGATTAACCCTTGTACCATGTCTACTGGTTCCCTATTCAACCTGTTACAGGTTTGAGAAATAGTGAAACCATTAAGTCACATTTAAAGGAAAGTGATTATTGTTAATTTGCTTTGGATACTCTAAATTGTTTGACCATGGATGTACTATAAATGTATTGCTGTATTCATTATTGATGAACATTGCTTAAAGATACCTGTGAGAGTACTGAAACACTGTATCCAATGGAACAAGAAGATGTAAATGCATAAGATTGTGTTATTATGAATAATATACCCCTATTTCTAAATGGCATGTAAAAATATTGCAGTGCCTTTTATTTACTAACTATACAAACTACATATTTTAATGCTGTGTACAATAATAATAACTATAATCGCTGACTTTCATTTAAAGAAATCGATTTATGATCGATATGAAGAGCAAACCGTGAACAATTGTATTTATTATTTATAATAGGGAGAAATAAAATGAAATGGGGTTGGATGTCCAACTGTTCTGTTACGAACTGAGTCAAGGTTGACAGATAACTCGGTTACCCCTTCCCTTTGTGTAACTGCTGTGATTTTTAATAATCATAGATCAGGATTTCCCCTTTATTTCGAGTGAAAGATTTAAAAATTTCCATTGTAAGTCCTTTGTTGTGATCAATATTATACATAGAAACTATTATACGATTATAAATTGTTTTTCTAATATCATTGGTGGTTCTTCGATTAAGACACGTGAGCGGTGGGTGGTGCTTCAAGCTGTTTCTGACGTTTTATCCAATAAAATAAATTTGATTTGAAACAATCTCGACATTGGACAATGTTTAATGTCCATATTCCATGCCCCACCTGTTTCATCTGTAGTGTAACGTCTAAATGAACACAACAGTCATATCGCTGACAGTCTATTCTCTTGGTTTTATTTTATGATAATGGCTTTATGTCGACATAAATCAAAGTATTTAGTAGCTGGTATTGTAATAAGTATTATTGTAGTTTGGAGATTTCCTAATTCAGTACCATCAGTTATAAGAACACAGACTTCAGGCATCGACAACTTACAGAAAGATATTCAATCTGCTTTGAACGAAAATGTTTATAAAATTGTTGCTAAAGACATGGTACCAAATTCAATGGATTCGGATAATTTAAAAGGTCATTCGGATACCTCCTTGAAACATTCATCTCCTGTTATACCGGTATACATTGTAGAGGAACACCACGAAGGTAACTCCATTCTTTACATTCATTCATTCTTTGTATATCTAGCTTAACAATGGACGTCATAAGCCAACAATGATAGCCCCGCTAAGTTTTCAAAAATTACAATAAAAAGTATATTCTCTATCATCTTCACAAGTTGATACAGGGAAAAACAGCGTCATGCTGTAAGAAATAATCCAAAACTAACCAGAGACCTCAAAAGCCTACTTGACGCCGCCCGCCACCAAGGTTACTGTTTTGTCAGTGCCAATTAAGTTGGGTTTTTTTGTGATTAAAGAAAATCAAAAATTTTACTCTTTTAACACTTTATCTAAATAGGTATTTATTAAATCAACTAAACATTTTTATCTTTATTCCATTTCAATTCTCCATTTGATAGAATAACCCTATAATTCTACCCTCTCTGGTTTACAAATTCAAAGGGTCCCCCAAAGAGTGTCGCCCTTGGGCATATGCCACCCCCCCCCCCCGCCTCTGGCTCAGCCCCCTCCTACACGAGGACCCTGGGAATAAGTAATTCCAGTGTAAGAGCAAGGTCCCACTGGGCATTTTCGGCACCAGCAATGTACTGCCAATATATATTGATGAGCCTCGGAAGGTGTCGGAAGCAAATTCTTCCTAGTCCTTCCGATGGTTCAACATGGCTCGCGACGCCATTGTTTTTTCCACATCGTCGATGATTTTTACATAGTGGGACCTAGGCATTACGAGTAAATCGGGAATCCTAAAAACAATTCAGAACTAAAGCCAGGCTGACACTTGCACGACTTTTGGCCACGATATTGTCGTGCCCATCAGTGTCCACACTGACACGACGAGTTCACGCATAGTTTGCGCATTGTTTACGCACTTCCCGCATTGGCACAACGAGTTTGCGCAAATCGGATGGTGTCGTGCCGACTCGAGTCGTGCCAATGCGTGCCACGGAATCGTGCAAGTGTCAGCCTTGCTTTAGATACGGTTTTACAGACATGTGATCAGGACGAGTTACCACGACATCCGGACCGACGACAGTACTGTCCAGGTTCTATATAATACTTAGATACCACTTTATTTTAAAGAAGAGGAAATCAATTCATCCGCATTCCGAGAAAGATAATTATATAATCCACTCAGAAAGTTTTTACGGAAAACTTTGACTTCTGGAATCAAAACTAATTCGTGCACATATAAAGATTTTCATCATTAAGGTATTAGTAAATTTCTTTTTGCAAACATTTTACACTCTTTTTTCAGTAATCCCATACTGGTTCAAGGCTGCCAAAGAGGGAAAGATACCTACCCGTGGTAACGTTTTGGTAAATAAGTTATCTTTGTATCGACATTGTCACGATATTACATTAACAATCCAAAATGCCACCACTGGAGATAGTCCAGTGACAGAGTGAACACAGTGTCAAAAAGGGAAAATAAATCGCATTTTAAAGTAATAGTGTCAATTTTACCTTACGAATACAGAAAAATAAATATTATTCCGAGAATTTTTGGCAGACATTAGGTGTGACGTGTGTAGACAGTTGTGTGATTTCGTATGTATCTAGATCCTTTGGGTTTCATCCGCATCCAAAAATATTTAACGAATGCAGCCCATTCGTAAATGTTTCTTTTTATTTAGAACAATACCTTTCTATATTACACCTTTCAAAGTAATTTTAGAAACCATATTTTTGTATGGAAATGAAATGTTTTGAGTTCATTCATGAAGATATTAAAATGAGTTTAGTAGGAAATCAATTCCCTGGGTAAAATAGTTGTTGGGTGTGCTACCATCTTCATACATCGGCTATTAAAAAATATATATAGTTAAATTAAAGGGTTAAAAATCCAATTATTGATGTCATACACTATTTATCTAATATCATAGCTGTAAGCTTAAAGATACATGGGTGATGTGATTTGATGATCTAAATAGACTCATTTTTCTATCAGTAGTTTGCTGCAAATCCATCTTAAAACATTTTGAGTCCAAGGAACCCCATATGGACGTACAACCTAAGCATAGAATGAAATAAATACATATGTCAATTATCGGAAGTGTTTCAATAGGGTTTTCATACAATATCAAATATTTGATGTCAAAGTCATTCGTAATTCTAATTTTCTACAACATTAAAACCTAATTTACGTTATAATTTCCAATATTTGAGTATGAATTACATTACATTAGTTTTGTAATTACTCTGAAAAATAGTAAGAAAAACGATTTTCTGAATCTGGGTTTCTACTCTATTCACAATGGCTTTTTATACATTGAAACTATTGATCTGAATTAATTTATTCTTTGTTTGCGTTTGAAATCTACTGGATGTGGATATAGGATTAGCAAATTGATCTGAATTCAATTACGATTGCTTGTTAGTGTAACCAAGATGTTTTATACAGTCCGAGACCAATAGCACTGTAATTACATTAAGTATTTTCGAGTGTGTAAGCCAAACAAACTACACAGCTACATATCCCCCAAGCAATGATCCGGAAAGTCCCTCTCTAGCCATTGCTGTACTGTCTAGAATAATCCTCGTCACTCCTAAAATTTCACCACGTGGGTGTTGACATAGTTGACAACTTACCTTCTTCTAAGTACCCATGGCTTTTGTCGTGCATAATAGGGTGTATTCGAACCATTTCTGTAAGATATTATAACTTATTTATTAATTAATGGTAATTTTATGCAATTATCTGCAGTGTTTTATAAAATAGTTCCTGCATGCTATGGTATTTCTTTATTACCGTTCCTATTATTTCGTTTAGGTTCATATTGATGGTCACCCAGATACAGTAACGCCAAATTTTCAAGAAGGTTTACCCATCTTTCATCAGCCAAAAACTTTGCTTCATTTAAAACAAATGATGCAATCCAACGATGCATTTATAATGGTAAGTACTCTGTGTAAACCGAAATTTACAAAGGGTTTGTACGTAGTCATTGCGTAAATTCATTCGATGTAACAAGCCAAACTGGAAAGAATAGACTAAATATGGTTTAGCTCACAATAACTTTTCCTTAAAGTGACAATTTCATATTTTCTAAGAAAGTGGATTCTTGCAGGTAACATAACAATTTGAAATATTTCTACGCGGAAATTTATCATTACTGAAAATCTAAGTCTACACTATGAAAGTAGTCGGTTGTCCGGGTTTGTGGTTTAACAGATAACGATAATGATTCCTGGTTACCCGAGGCAAATATTGTAATCAACCTTTTCACTTTCAACATGAAAATGATGATTATTTTGCCTTTACCGGTTCTTTTAGGACTTCAAACTTAGTCTAATGCTAAGGATTGTTCGTACTTGGTTTTATTTTATTTTTGTTAATTTCTCTACTGGCACTGGTGATTAATAGGATTAGTCTTTAAGAAGGTAGTAGTATTTATTGATACCATGTATTTAGGGCTTTACTAATATTTATGACTGTCGTTTGTCTGTCTGTTCAAGGTTGGCGGCTACACTAGCGATGTCCTGGGGCTGAAATTCGGTGTTTAAGGGGGAGAACTGGGACTGGGAAGTACAATGATCTTGGTGGCGTCGGTCTACCCGCGTAGCATCGTGTCGTCCGCTACTTTTAAGATATTCTAAACATATGATTGTAGGGTTAAGCAAGATAAACCCTTCAACACAGAAGTAACTGCGCTAAAACCAAGCCACCATTTGATTTCAGTCGATGATGGAGGTTCTCAAGAAACACGATTAGTAGTAGGCCTATTTGCATGATAATACAATTGCATGTATTGTTAACCTCAATATTATAGCATACACCTTTGATTTCAGTCATCCATCTACGCAGGACTCATCTCAAGAATGATCTGGATCTATCCATCCTGGAACAAAGACTTTGATGAAGATCGTGTACTAACGGTTGGATTTGGATATGCTTTCGGGCGTACCTATAAAGATGAACTTCCACTTTGCTTTTGTGAGGAATATCTTTCAGAACCTGTTACAATGCAATGTTATCACATTGACGAGGATTCCCATGATCATAAAATACCAAAAACTGACTGTAAAATAAAACAAATAGTAATCCAGGAGGAAATAGTCGATTATAAAGCTGAAGAACTTTCACAATCCGGTGATTGGATTCCTTCAACAGATAATGTGTTCTTTGATATTGACGAAGATTATTATGGGTGTCAAGCTGCTTTCCAATCCCTTGCGGATGTAAAAATTACAGAAAAATATGTAGACGATGTACTAGTTCCAGTAATACAATCCATTTTCTGTCCACGTGATGCTAAGTCTGAACAGGCTTTTGATAAGATTTTCTACAATTTGTTGCAAAGTCTTTCAGGTAACAAGTTAAGGCAAATTAAAAGAAGTGATATAATCCAGGACACGCTGCAAGCAATCAAACAGAATAACCTGGATGCGGAGCTCTGTGGTACGAGAAACACCGGGATCGATATTAAAAGCCTGATTGGAAAGTTAGGTGTTTTAAATACGAAACAATTGCGGGCCCTGGCAGAATTGGGGATTTGTTTAACGGTCACACCAAAAGAGAGGGACTTCGATCGCTTTAATGGTATGAAATTATGTGACGGTAACAATCGGCCTAATAACAGAAGTCACGTGTTCTTTCATACTCCTACTTTGGATGAAATAAATAAAAGGACGAAACAAATGGAAAGTATAATACGAAAACTCCCAGAGCCGAAAATGGTAACTATTTGTCGATCATCAAGAGACGGATATGTTCCTGGTCAATTTCTATCTAAAATAGAGACAGATATTATTAAGACACTTGGTAAAGTGTTTCCTAATATAACAGAAAACTCTTTACATTATGATGCTGAATTGCATGGTGGAAAAAGAGGCTGGTACAAAAGACATTCAGATACTACCTGGTGAAAATTTACAGCTTATGAAACAATATTATATAAATTGTTACGTTACTTAAAAGTACGAACCAGCAGACGCATTTACAATTCATGAAGTGATTTATTATATGGAGAATAATAATCACAACCCTGATAACATAACGTTGATTTTATAAATTACATAAATAAGTCATAATAGACATTAAATACTTTATAGCATTTTTAATGGATCAAGAGCAGTTTCGTGAACTACAACGGCCATTCTTAGAACATTCTCCTCTAATTACAAACACACATGATGCCAAGCCCTTACACTCGTTTGGAAAGCATAAGGAAGAACAACTTCTTGGAATCTCACTGGAACTAGTCGGAAGATTCAAACTACGATTACAGCAGCTCGACAAGGCAGGGTCGTCACTCCATATAAGATTAGCACAACAACCGTCTGCCTCAATCAGCTAATATATAATGTTAAACAATAAGCTTATGCAAGTTTCAAACAGATTTCTTCAACGGATAATGCCATATATGCTTCGAAAACGAAATCGGGACGGAAGGGCGGTCATCAGATAATAAAATAATAGGTTGATGAATATAAAAGTACTACACGGGTATCTTGTTGAAACGTTTCTGAGAATAATAATTATATACCAAACAACAAAAAATTCAAAAACATTGAACAAAGAAATTTGTTTCCATACAAATTAAATATGTAATTAGCAAAAGGCACAACTATGGTGGACTATGGCTGCCATTGCAAATGCAGATCATTTTCATGAAATTCTATTTTTATTTTCTTTCATTTAAAAACAATTTAAATTTGTATTTATTTTAATTTTCTTATTATAAATTATTTTTAATACAATTTTTTTTTTATAAATTTTTTTAAAAAAACTTTTTTTCTAAATTATTTTCGTTTGATTTTGTTTTATAAATTATATTTTTAATATTTTTTAATTTATTTTAATGACATATTTTTTATTTATTTTATTTTCTTAAATTTTTTTATTTAAATGTCTATTATTTTTTTTTAATTATTTATCTCCCTTATCTTTTTTGTATATTATGAATATTTTTTTCTGAAAACGATTTTTTTTATTTCTAAAAATAAAAATAAAGTTTCATGAAAATTTTTTTTAAAAAAAAATTATTTATCCTCTCAAAAGATTTGTTTTTTAATTTTTTTTTTAAAAAAAAGGTAGAAATTACAAAAATTTTCTTATTCATGTTCCGTGCTTTGCCATAGTCTGTGATTGTGGGTTAGGGTAAGGGTTAGGCTTGGCCTAAGGTTAGGCTAAGGGCTAGCCCTGTTTACATCTCGAGACGCAATCTACAGGTGCTAGCCCTTACGATTGGTTATTAGCATCATTGAATTTGGTCGGGCAGCAGGGGAAGAGGGCACACTATTGTCATTAGGGCAATGTAAATGTGATGACGTGGGTATGGGAACATTTTCCTAAGCGAGGCCACATAGCCACACACACACACTGTTAGTAGTTCGGGTTATAATTGCGGAAGGCGCAACCTGGAGAGGTAGAAATTCCAAATAACCAAGCTTTGTTGAGTGGTAAGTCAGTTGGATATTTTCTCTCCTTGAATAGTCAACAATAACAACAAAAAAAACAAAACAAAAAAAAAATACATGGTTTGGTAACATCTTTATATGTTAATTCAACGAAGCTGTGTTAATACATATCAGATTGTATGTTAAATTCATTCTGATATTTATTTTCAAATAATCAATAAAGTTCATTGAGTTATATTTATTTTATCTGGATGACATAAAATATCTTCCTGTCATACATTTAGCTCAGTTCTACGTCCTTTACCTGTTGGCATAATATACAATCAAGGAATTGAGGAATGCTCACTAGTCCACGGGTTTATTAGTCCAATGATATCTGTTATTAGCTTTAGGGTTCATTGGGTTATACTTATTGATACCAATATTTATAGTAAATTTTTATAGCGGCAGTCTAGTGAACCCCTCAAAAGGAATTGACCCCAGGCATCACCAAACCCACACTATGTGTCAATTTTAATGGAAAATACCACCAATTAAAGTAGTTCCTTTTTGAACTGTCTTTGCGCGGACATCTCCGCTGACAGTTACTATGGAGCCCTCTATCGCTGCAATATGAAAATACCGTTCATCCCCACCTCTGGTCTGAGGCTATTTTTGAATCCTTACCGACTATTTTTCACCCAGAGTCGTCTTTGTTTGCCAAAGGAATCATTTCTTGTTACAGCTGACACACAGTCATATTAATTCAAGTAGAATTCACAAAATACGTTTGAACTGAACAACCATTACGAGACCCGAACATAAGCAGATCACATGTTTATTTAATTGCCGGATTCTACTGGAACACATTGTCGAATTATTATAAATTTGTGTCAGATATGATGAGCAATGATTCATTTTGCGAAAAATAAACAAGTTAGTAGTGGGAGGAAACCACAGGACCCGGAGAAAACCCACGATGTTGGACAGGCGACGCTACTCCTTGTCACTAACAACCGGGGATTCGAAACCACGCCAGTCAACAATCAAGAACTAAGCGATATACGGGTTCTGTTTCTTGAGCATAGGTCGAATGAGGGCGTTGCTCGGTTCTTGTAAGGAACTATTAACTGGAAGAAGATGAATGTTGTCTTTGACAAGAGTGGTTGGTGCTAGATCCAACTCACATGACTTTGATTATTAAACACTATTACCAAATTTGACTTTTCGATTTGAATTTTACACACACACAATCTATCTTAATAACGATAGTAAAGTATCTGCATAGACGAACAGCCTTATTTGAAACAAGTGTAGCGATTTGCCAACAAGTTGAGTAGCAATTTAGTTGGTTGGGGAAGTTCTCCAAACTGTTCCCGCAGTGAATATTCACTTGGCCGCTACAATCACTGATAAGCATGACATCGACGAGGCTTAATGAGTATGGAATATTAACTTTTTTACTCCGACAAATTAAATTCTCAAACAATTTTTGAGGTAAAAGAAAAATAAATATAGACATGTGAAGTATTTGTAGTTAAAAAATATTTCCTATTTAGTGTAAATGGGTATTAAAATGAGTAAAATGCATCATTTTTCCCGAAGCAGTTAGGTGTTAAGTAAACATTGCACGAGCTGTTGAACCAATGACTAACGCCCAGTGCAGTCAACGCACGTGTTGTGGACAGTCATCTGTTACAGAGATGATTCGTAAGTAATTATCTGTGAAACAGATTAGGAGTTCTCCTGTTGCAATTAGTTGATCAGGACCCGCACCCTTTTTTTCTGCCACCAGTGGTCTATCGGCCGACCACAGGGAGAAGGCGGACTAGCTAAAAAGTATTTGTACTAGATGTATATTCGACTCTTTCACTCTGAACAAAACTGTTTTATTATGTATTATAGGTAAGTTTTAATGAAATCTTCTATACTATTTATAAAGAGGCGAACTGTCCCAGTTCAAGACGTTCTGTGATCTGTTCTGTTAAATAGGTAGACGCTATACTCTTCATTAGCTGCAAGCCCTTAAAGGCTGTGTCTGTTTAGCAGTTTTTAGTCTTTTTATTAGATGCAAGCATCTAAAGTCTATATCTGTGCTTAAACTGCAAGTAGAGTAAGGTCTGTGTGCTCTAGGGGCAATTACGAAGAACTATTGGTGTAAATACAAGAGTTTCGCCTGGACCCTGGAGACGGATATCCCAGTGGGAACAACCGACCCAGGTAACTAGTGCGGGATACCACTTTCGCCTGGCCGTCTCGACAGAATGACACTAATACTGAAAATTATTTCCCAGCTCATGCAAAACTATACGCTCGTTATGTAAACAAAGTATACATTGTCGTCAATATAAATATAAATTCAACTTGATTTAACAGATGGACACAATGTGATTTATGATAAAGTTGACATACAGAAGTATATATATATATGCATATTAATTATCGTGCCGATTATAGAAGATCTGAGTAAAACTTTAATTCATGCGTAGTTGTATTTGCTTCATCTATATAACCTATACCTTTCAAACGATTAGTATGGATGCCAAATGTTGATTTGCCAAAATCAACTTCTACTATAACATCTGTCATCTTCTCTATAACTTGGTACGGACCTTTCCAACTCAACATTAATTTTTCTAGGAATACTGGTTGTTGTTACAGGTGTAAACACGAACACCCAATCACCTTTGTTGAAACTTCTTTTAGTAGAGTTCACATCATAGGTTGGTGTTTGTGTGTTACTTGTTTCTTCTGTTTAGCAAATTTGTAACCTTCCTGAAATTTGCTTCATATGGATGTAGCTGATCTTGTGTCTCTGATGAGCTATATGCTCCTTACTTTTGTACCTTTACTATAATACGCTTACATTTTCTAATGTGTCCGACAAAAGCACTATCCGTTTTGGATTTTCGTTCTTGCTATGGTTCCTTCTGTTTATCTTTACTTTTAGGTGGACAGTTATATACAGCTATTTCACACATTACCCCAATCGTTGCAGAACAGTTAACTGTAAAGGCTAATTTAACTAGGCATTTTATATCTTATTTAAGGCCAATACCATCCTTCACTGGCCGGTTGCTAAGACCTGTCGCATGTCCATGTCCAGAACGGGGATTAGGGTATGTATTGTTTTATATAGAAATTGGTTATGAAACTGCAAGGGGCCTATCTATTCTAGAGAACGATGGCGTCTGTGAAGCTGCAATGGATGATAGTCCTAGTTAGGAAGTAAGAAAACATACTAAATCTTCGAATAAATGTGAAACGGTTGGATATTCAAATTGGGCGCTTGGTATTTATTAATGACATTGCATTTGTTTTTTCGTATACGATAGATTAAGGTTCATATTTATATTTCATTAAAGGTCAATATTAGTGTCAAGTCATTATCACAAATGTGATACAACTGGTTAAACACATTCCAAATATTATTTTAACAGAGATCATTGCTACGGTAGCTGCGCAATAAAGGTTTCGTGAATCGGAAGTGACGAACACGAGTTATACCTTTATATAACCGACTGAAGTGACCAGTGATAACAGATACACGGCCGCATTTCTGCTCACTAATCATTCCTTCGAAGACAAAACGTTATGTTGTTTTTATTCCTTCTATAGGAGAGACCGGGGCACATTGAACCATTTTGTTCACATACATGTTTGTCCTTCATACATCAAATGTTTTTACTAGAAGATCTCTTTACTTTATTGTATTGTTTGAAGACATATCATAGTTGTTATCGTGTATCAGATTCAATTAAATTACATATAATCTTTAACTTATTTTTATACGTCCACATTTTCATGTGAACGTATATTGTCGTCGCCCCTGTTCGTCCGTCCGTCCACAATTGTTTGTGAACAGGCTACAGGTCACAATTTTTATCCGATTTCAATGAAACTTAAAATATAGGTTTATCATCCTAAGATCTCGGTTCCTTTCGATATTGGCATGTATCGGACAGTAACTTCATGGGTAATGACCCCTGATTGTACGAAAAATCATGTTTTTTAGCTTGTGAACAGTGTAGAGGTCACAATTTTGAACCGAGTTGGATGAAACTTGAAATGCATGTTTATAACCTAAAGACCTTGATTCGTTTCGATATTTGCGCCAATCAGATCGTAACTTCCTGAATTGTGGCTCCTGATTGTCCGAAAAATCGCCTTTTTTAGCTTGTGGTCCCTCTGGAGGTCAAAATTGTTATCCGATTTAAAAAAAAACAAACGTTTGATTATATCACCGTTCCATGATCTTGGTTCCTTTCGATATCTGTGCCCATCGGATCACAACTTCCTGAATTATGTCCCTGGATTGTCCGAAAAATCGCTTTTGTTAGCTTTTGGTCCCTCTGGAGGTCAAAATTATTATCCGATTTAAAAACACGTTTGATTGTATCACCGATATATGGTAATGAAGAGAGAGTTTGAATTTCGTGAAAATCGGACTTGAATTGACGGACAAAATGGCCGCCGTTTGTACACGAATAGAGTGAAAATATGTTATATCAAGGTTGTGGACCCGTAGTTATGGGTGAGTTTGAATTATGATTTTCTGATGATTACTTAAAATGCAACAACTCTTGTTGACTGCCCGGACGATTTGGCTGCTGTGTTTGCGTATATTTCGTTGCCTGGCAACCTATTTTTTTAAAAAAAAAAAAACAACAACAAAAAACAACACACATTTAAATCCACTTGACCGTAATGGTGCAATGTACACTTATTTACAAAATAGTCGGGGCAGGTTTAACCACATAATTGGGCATATTGAACAGTGGTAAAAATTCAATGTTAACATAGACCTAGATTTAGTAGTGATCTTATGAGTCTGCAAACAATCGGTGTTTAGTTAAAAACAAATATCCACATATTTGACATCCGTGCAACGATCGAAACAAGTCTAGATTCCTTAGGCTCCTACAAATCGCCGTAAGATGCACACAAATTGGCAGTTTGGTGGGATCAAAATCAAGTTTCGAACACTGCTCCCATGAAGTTTTAATTCCCTTTATACGATAGGCCTACAGAGTTGGATCAACTGATATTCTAAATCCTTTGTTTTATTTTCAAAGTACCTCACTGACAATGGTTCAATCTGCCCCATCACAGTTTCGTGATCAAAATTTAAAAAAGAAATAAATTAATATGCCTTCTTATATCGGTTAAGAGGTTGTAGATTAGACATATATGAACTGATTTTAAGTACAATAATTTCCTAGGCTAAGAAGTTAACAAGTATGGAAAATGATAAGTGGTAGTAGTGCATTTTCACTTTTAAGCGCTCTTTTGAAAAAAAAAACCATTGCGTAAAAAAATAATTGACAGCATGTGGCTATATACTATTGGCAGAGACATGGATCTCAGAAATTATCTCACTTCTGTGTAGTCTTAAGATCGACCTTACGAGGCGACTCAACTGGTCGCCGACTGGTTTTCCGGCGACTGCCGCCGATCGTCGCACGATTTCCGTCGTCGAGTCTAGCTACGACCGTCGTGCGACAGTTTTTCACGATCGGCGACTGAGTCGCAGGAGTTTCACTCGGCTAATCTCGACAGATTCCGTAAACTACATCTAGTCTCGGATGTATGACAGTAAGTGATATGTACCTACGCCCATACATTTGCGATGCGGCTACCGGTTTACTTTAACAGGAAAACTTGACGCTATTACACAAATTGGCAACCTATTCGGCTAGCGACCTATTCGACCGATCGAGCTGCAACCTGTTCGTTGGAAACCTATTTAGAGTAAAGACAACAGTCTCTATTTATCAACCAATAAAATCCAACGTTATGTCTATCAAATGAAAGTAGAATATATTATTTTTTATCCATTCCTTCAGCTCAGAATAGAAGTGTAATTTCGTCATTATCTTACAGCTGGATCGGTCGAATAGGTCGCTAGCCAAATAGGTCGCCAACTTGTGTTTGGAATGGGCGCAGCCATGTTTCATCCGGGACCTTTAAAGTAGTTCCAATATGGCGGAATTCATCATACAGCCGAGTTTAGATTCCCGAAATCTTTCGAGGTTTGCCGAGTGGCAGGAGTTGCACATGTTCTACTTATACGACGCGACGGAACCAGTCGCCGACTCGTCATCGTCGATGTGTGCGTTTCTACAATCGGTTGCCGACTGTGCTATAAATTTTAGCCAATCAGAGCGGCGAATGAAAAATCAACATGGCCACCTCATGTGTGGCGCCATTTTGAACGAGTCACATGATCTATTCGCGAGGACACCACAAGTCAGTGTATCGGTGTCGATGTGAGCGCGCTCACGTTCAATCGTACGACCGATAGCAACTGGTCGGCGATCATTGCTGAATTCGATCTGAGTGCAATCTACAATAGTCGCCGACAGTTGGTTGAGTCGCGTCGCAAGGTCGATCTGAACCGGGCTTTAGGTTGTTTAGTATTACTTATAAAGGATATATCCATGGTGGTTCAATGTACCCATATTTACAGTGTGTCCCGGTCTACCCTACCCTATAAAAACATGGCAATACAAAAGTTCACAAAGTCTGCGTATAACACACGGTCGAATGATTTCTTATTCCCAAAGTAAAATCCCTATTGTTTTTGACGAATGCCCCCTCCATTCTACTCATCTGTAAAGTACTATACCAATCAAAGCTGGAATGTGGACATATACTAGAGCGGTATCGATGCTTTAAATTTTCTTTACCATAGCACTGTTACTTGTTGAATATCGACAACTTTTTATTTAACATGAAACTCGTGTATTTATTATTGCCGTTACATAATTCTTTTATAAGTTAAAATTTAACTAAATGTACATAATAATTCTTTTACAAGTTAAAATTTAACTAAATGAACACAATTATATATATATCTGTATTACTAACACCTATAGATTCATATTTATTCAATTATTGTATTTGCATTTTAACTTAATTGTATTCTTAGTGATTCTTACTTAGTGTTCTCGTAACATGTCAATATAAAGGGTGTAAATTTCCATGTTCACAATGAAAGTCGATATTATATGAAAGATCTCTAAGCTAATATGCAAGTTAGATACTGTTTACAATACATTCAGTAGATTCGCAGGTGTTACTTCCCACTCACTGCTTATGGACTCTTGAATCAAAGTTATATTGTACCACACGTGAAATGTTAATGTTGTGGGTACAATACATTTAGAATTATTCCAGTTTAATTATGGTACCTGTTTTTATGGTTTTGCAACGGCGGGGGCATAATGCTGGTGGTTGGGAGTGGGGGGGGGGGACAAAACATTCCCATTCGAAATATGTCGGCCCCTTCATTAAATATATTAAACTTTATCATTTAGAAATGTCGATACCGGTCTTATTTGCTGTATTGTTGGTTACAGTTGCTGAACTAACTTGCGGAGAATTACCTCAATAGTACAGTGCGTTGTAATTAGTGCAGCAGAAAACATCATACGAGAGAGAAGAGAGAGGGATGGGGTTTAACGTCCACTCAACACAAACTAGGTAATTTCGGGACTAACATTGCGCGTAGGGGTCTTTAGCAGTGGGAGGAAACCGGAGTGCCCAGAGGAAACCCACGAAGTTGAGAAGGCGCCCTTATCTCCATGCCACATACGCTCACACCAGGGCTCGAAACCACAGCCGCAAGCCAGAGGTGACCGGCCCGCTAGAGTTCGAAGCGCGGCACTCTAGACCTCTAGGCCATCCCAACCCCTCAAACATCATACAAACACGGTTATCGTTGAAACATGTATCAACATTGTTACAATTTCAAGATGGCCGTATTTTTCATGATGGCGACGTTCAGACAAGGCACTATATTTATTTATTTTAAAGTCACACTAAATTATATTTTACCGAGGTTTAAAGGAGCTAACTCGCTAATATTTGGGGCCTAGAAATTGACACAAATGGGTCGCAAGCCATATAATAATTTAATATGAATGTATATAAACTGATTTACATTCAATCATTTCCGTTTTTACTCTAATATCAAATCAGTTTTGTTTGGCGAAGTACACCAGAATTCTCAATTGAATCACAATATATATAGCGTCTGGTTATTCCAGTCTACATAGTATTTATTGCGCATGCTCACCGTTTGAGATGTAATGTGGAGTATACCTAGCCTTGTTCTTTGGGTCCCTAGATGAAAATGAACCTGAAACGCCGTACGTGTACCAATGGTAAAAAAATTATTTCGTCTTAAAGGAGCTAAATCGTTAACATTTGGGACCTAGAAATTGACACAAGTGAGTCGCAACGCATATAGTTCTGTAATATGAATGTATATAAACTGATTTACATTCAATGGTTTCCGTTTTTACTCTAATGTCAAATCAATTATGTTCGTCGAAATAAGCCAACAGTCTAAATCAAACACAAATTTATAGCGTTTGGTTATTCCAGTCTACATACGCCGTTTGATTTGGTGCAATGTGTTTAGCCTCGTCCCTTGAATCTCTAGTTAAAACTGGGACTGGAACAATAGAAAATGTTTTATTTTGTCTTAAATATTGGATATCAGAAGCCCATCTTTTCCCGGTAAGATCACAGTATCAATGTTGATTTAAATTGACAAATAATTCGTGTTTTCAATGTTGAAGATTTTTGATGATATTGAGTTCGAGACTTAGCTACTTTAAATATTGGATATCAGAAGCCCATCTGGTCTGGGTAAGACCACACCATCAATGTTGATTTAAATTGACAAATAATTTGTGTTTTCAACGTCGAAGACTTTCGATGATGTTGAGTTAGAGACTTAGCTAGTTTAAAATCTAGTTCACGTTACATCTAAATTTCACAAATATTGAGGCATCTAAAGCTTTCACAAACTTTGCACAATTCACACATTGCGTTAACTGTAGGGACCATGGCCCAAGAGGTTTCGGTCTGATGCACACTTCACACATTGCGTTAACTGCAGGGACCATGGCCCAAGAGGTTTAGGTCTGATGAAAACCAAATCTTTAGATCCTTAACATATTTATGTTTCATTTAAATCGAATGGTAAGCGTGTGCTCGCTGTATTTTAAGGTCTTCATTGAGTAAGGTGGTGTGGTTTCGAATTCGAATTCCTCGCTTGCATGTGACAAGGAGTAGGGTCCCTCATCTTCCGACTCATACGTGCAAGCGAAATATTCAAATATTATATTTGCACCATATGTTGGTGCCCAAACTGACCCTGATTGTGTCAAGAGGAAGTTAACCCCCATCTTTCTCTGTCATACTCCAATAAGTTGCGCTCGAAGGCAAAACAAAACCGAACGCCTCCAAGATCGTATAATCGCTATCATGTATCGATGCCGCTTAATGAGTCTCCAATATTAACTTTTTTCCTCCGTCAAATTAAATTCTAAATTATTTTTTATGTATTAGAAAAATAAATAAAGAGGTTTGAAGTAGTTGTAGTTAAAAAATATTTCCTATTTAGTGTAAGTGGGTATTAAAATAAGTAAAAGGCATAATTCTGCCCGAAGCAGTTAGGTATTATGTAAACAATGCACGCGCCATTGAGCCAATGATTGACGCCGCGTGATGTCACTACATTGCACGTGTTGAAGACCGTCATCTGTGACAGAGAGACTATAAGTAATTCTCCGTGAAACAGAATGGTATCGTAAATTTCATCTGAATCGGACAAACGACCTTCGTACATTTTCACGTTTGTACTCAAAAGCCAGGGTTCATAACCGTAGTGTAGAGAGAGAGAGAGAGAGAAATGGAGTTTAACGTCCACTCGACACAAACTATGTCATTTCGGGACTAACATATGGTTTTCAGTTTTATTTCAATAATTCGCTTGCGCGTAGGGGTCTTTAGCAGTGGGAGGAAACCCATCTCCATGCCACATACTCTAGACCATCCCAACCCCATAACCGTAGAAGTTATGTTGGGTGTATATTTTACGTTTCATAAAAATTGGACTAACGAACGTAGGCGACATACGTCCTCATGAAATGACCAATTATTCCAGCAGTATGTGAAGGATGAGGGGCATTATTGAAGTGAATCCGGAGGCTTATGGTGTATATTCAGCATACTATTCGTATTTATCCAGCAATACTACCGGCAAGCAATTTCTTTACGATATCACCCTTGGTGTAAGTGGACGTAACACTCCAGGAAAGAACGAATGCAAGAAATCATTATTTGAAGATAGCCCGTTTGATGTCTTTTTCCGAAAATAGAAAGGGATTATCTAAGGTAGAGGGGTCATTATTCCACGCAAAGCATTCGGCTTTCCCTGCATAGTCAGCACCTTTAAAGAAAGACAACAGCTCTAACCATTTAATTTACATTATTATGATCGACCAGTTGGCCTAATTTTCGCCAACCACAGCCCCGGAGTAATCTGGTGTGTTCTTTGCATTTTTAAAATAAAATTTCTTGAAGTTTTTCGCATATGACCAGTCAGAAATTCTCACAATTGTCTGCAAAGTACAACCATGCATAAAAACAACAGGCACCGATGTAGATTTAAGTGAATGGGCCTAAAATTTATTATCCGTATCAGATGCAACAAAGACAACTTTCCACAACCTAGCAAAAGTGTTATAACAGCCTTATATGTACAATGTGAAATGAAAGCTGGTCTGACAAACGATTATTCACGGTTTTACATAAAACAAAGTGTGCGCAACACACTGACTCTTATCTTCAAAATGAGACACAAACGTCTTCAATTTAGTATCTTGACTAGTTTCAACAAATCGGCAAACATAATTTAATATCTTTCCTTTTACCATATTCATGTTATAAAGTTTCAATACAACATGAATATGTGGTCTTGGGGCATAGATAAAGGTAGCAAAGTGACTGTTATCGCACGTTAGTTCACCAATATTGTCCTTAAATAATTCTAATCCCAAACCTTAATCAGACACATCCGGTCTTCATTAGCCCAGTTCGGAGCAGAACAGTATGACGTTTCTCCCCAGACAGTAGTTAAACCCCATTCATTTCATGTTTCTCTATTTTATTTCATTTCAAGAGGCACTAAAACCGACAAATATCTCAATACTATGAAAACCCTCCATGTAGAATCGTATGTCATCTTAGATGGATTAAAACACCTCTTCATAAATCTAGCTATAAACCCGTGATTTGCATACCATGAGTTACTGAATAATTTGAGTATTAGATTTATGTGTATCAATCACACAATAAGATTTCCCATTTTCTAAGAATAAAATCAAGATTGGAGAGCATGTCGGGAGTTGGTGATCCTCGTATAACGGCAAATGCCGAACGACAAAAAAGAAAAAAAAGAAGGGACAATGTGGCCTTATGGACGGGATTCCTTTATTTCTCGCGTATTTTTAAACGTATATTGTCGAAACTTCATGGATTATGGCCCCGGATTGTCAGAAAAATCGCAATTTTGATGTTTATATCCCAAAGAACTTGGTTCCTTTCGATATTTGCGCATATCAGATCGTAACTTCCTGAAATAAGGCCCCTGATTGTACGAAAAATCACCGTTTTTAGCTTGTGGTTCCTCTAGAGGTCACAATTATTATCCGATTTAAAAAACCGTTTGATTATATCACCGTTACACCCTAAGGAAGGTTGAGTTCGAATTTCGGGAAAATCGGACCAAAATTGCCATACAAAATGGCCGCCGTTTGTACGCAAATACTGTTAAAAAAAGGTATATCAAGGTTGTGGACCCTGTAGAGGTCACAATTTTAATTCGATTTTGATAAAACTTGAAATTCATGGTTATAACCCAAAGATCTTGGTTCCTTTCGATATTTGCGCATATCGGATCGTAACTTCCTGAATTATGGCCCCTGATTATACGCAAAATCGCCTTTTTTTTATAGCTTGTGGCCCTTCTGGAGGTCACAATTATTATCCGATTGAAAATAAACGGTTGATTATATTACCGTGACACCGTAAGGGAGATTGAGTTCGAATTTCGGGAAAATCGGACCAAAATTGCCATACAAAATGGCCGCCGTTTGTACGCGAATACTGTTAAAAAATTGTATATCATGGTTGTGGACCCTGTAGAGGTCACAATTTTAATTAGATTTTGATGAAACTTGAAATGCATTGTTATAACCCAAAGATCTTGGTTCCTTTCGTTATTTGCGCATATCGGATCATAACTTCCTGAATTATGGCCCCTGATTGTACGAAAAATCGCCTATGGTCCCTCTGGAGGTCACAATTATTATCCGATTTAAAAAACGTTTGACTCTATCACCGTTACACCCTACGGAAGGTTGAGTTCGAATTTCGAGAAAATCGGACCATAATTGCCAGAAAAAATGGCCGCCGTTTGTACGCGAACAGTGTAAAAATATGGTACATGTATATCAAAGTTGTGGACCATAATCATTGTCGGCTTCGAATTTCATGAATATCAGACTGGAACTGACCAACAAAATGGCTGCTCCCAATACAGTATGAACTACAGGACTTAATGATGTAGGAAAAATCACTTTCGGTATTGCTTGTTCTCTATCCATCTCTCAAAAATGTGGGCGTATCCTGCCTGGCAGTGCCAGCCTATCTTTTAGCTTGTGGTCCCTCTGGAGGTCACAATTATTATCCGATTAAAAAAAAACCCGTTTGATTATATCACCGTTACACTCTAAGGTAGGTTGAGTTTGAATTTCGGGAAAATCGGACCAAAGTTGCCATACAAAATGGCCGCCGCTTGTACGCGAATACTGTTAAAAAATGGTATATCAAGGTTGTGGACCCTGTAAAGGTCACAATTTTAATTCGATTTTGATGAAACTTGAAATTCATGGTTATATCCCAAAGATCTTGGTACCTTTCGATATTTGCGCATATCGGAACGTAACTTCCTGAATTATGGCCCCTGATTATACGCAATATCGCCTTTTTTTTTAGCTTGTGGTCCCTCTGGAGGTCACAATTATTATCCGATTTAAAAGAAAACGTATGATTATTACTGTCACACTGTAAGGGAGGTTGAGTTCGAATTTCGGGGAAATCGGACCAAAATTGCCATACAAAATGGCCGCCGTTTGTACTCGAATAATGTTAAAAAATGGTATATCATGGTTGTGGACCCTGTAGAGGTCACAATTTTGAACCGATTTTGATGAAACTTGACATGTACGTTTATAACCCAAAGGTCTTGGTTCCTTTCGATATTGGCGCATATCGGATCGTAATTTACTGCAATATGGCCCCTGATTGTACTCAAAATTGCCTTTTTATACGCCCACATTTTTATGTGGACGTATATTGTCGTCGCCCCTGTCCGTCCGTCCGTCCGTCCGTCCGTCCGTCCACATTTTTTTTGTGAACAGTCTACAGGTCACAATTTTTATCCGATTTCAATGAAACTTAAAACATAGGTTTATCACCATAAAATCTCGGTTCCTTTCGATATTGGCATGTATCGGACTGTAACTTCATGGGTTATGGCCCCTGATTGTACGAAAAATCACGTTTTTTTAGCTTGTGAACAGTGTAGAGGTCACAATTTTGAACCGATTTGGATGAAACTTGACATGTATGTTTATAACCCAAAGATCTTGGTTCCTTTCGATATTTGCGCCCATCGGATCGTAACTTCCTGAATTATGGCCCCTGATTGTCCGAAAAATCGCTCTTTTTAGCTTGTGGTCCCTCTGGAGGTCACAATTGTTATCCGATTTAAAAAATCGTTTGATTATATCACCGTTGCATGGTTATGAAGGTTGAGTTCGAATTTCGTGAAAATCGGACCAAAATTGACGGACAAAATGGCCGCCGTTTGTACGCGAATAGTGTGAAAATATGTTATATCAAGGTTGTGGACCGTATAGAGGTCACAATTTTGAACCGATTTTGATGAAACTTGACATGTATGTTTATAACCCAAAGATCTTGGTTCCTTTCGATATTTGCGCCCATCGGATCGTAACTTCCTGAATTATGGCCCCTGATTGTCCGAAAAATTGCCCTTTTTAGCTTGTGGTCCCTCTGGAGGTCAAAATTGTTATCGGATTTAAAAAAACGTTTGATTATATCACCGTTCCATGGTTATGAAGGTTGAGTTCGAATTTCGTGAAAATCGGACCAAAATTGACGGACAAAATGGCCGCCATTTGTACGCGAATAGTGTGAAAATATGTTATATCAAGGTTGTGAACAGTGTAGAGGTCACAATTTTGAACCGATTTGGATGAAACTTGAAATGCATGTTTATAACCCAAAGATCTTGGTTCCTTTCGATGTTTGCGCCAATCGGATCGTAACTTCCTGAATTATGGCCCCTGATTGTCCGAAAAATCGCCCTTTTTAGCTTGTGGTCCCTCTGGAGGTCAAAATTGTTATCCGATTTAAAAAAACGTTTGATTATATCACCGTTCCATGGTTATGAAGGTTGAGTTAGAATTTCGTGAAAATTGGACCAAAATTGACGGACAAAATGGCCGCCATTTGTACGTGAATAGTGTGAAAATATGTTATATCAAGGTTGTGGACCTTATAGAGGTCACAATTTTGAACCGATTTGGATGAAACTGGACATGTATGTTTATAACCCAAAGATCTGGGTTCCTTTCGATATTTGCGCCCATCGGATCGTAACTTCCTGAATTATGGCCCCTGATTGTCCAAAAAAATTGCCCTTTTTAGCTTGTGGTTCCTCTGGAGGTCAAAATTATTATCCGATTTAAAAAAACGTTTGACTATATCACCGTTACATGGTAATGAAGAGAGAGGTTGAATTACGTGAAAATCGGACTAGAATTGACGGACAAAATGGCCGCCGTTTATACACGAATAGTGTGAAAATATGTTATATCAAGGTTGTGACCCTATAGAGGTCACAATTTTGAATCGATTTTGATGAAACTTGACATGTATGTTTATGACCCAAAGATCTTGGTTCCTTTCGATATTTGCGCCCATCGGGTCATTACTTCCTGAATTATGTCCCCTGATTGTACGAAAAATCACCCTTTTTAGCTTGTTGTGCCTCTGTAGGTCACAATTATTATCTGATTTAAAAAAAAAACGTTTGACTATAAAAACCAAACAAATTCTAATGATTTTCTGATAATTCCTTAATATGCGACAACTCTTGTTGACTGCCCGGACGATTTGGCTGCTGTGTGGGCGTATGTTTCGTTGCCTGGCAACCTATTTTTGTTAGCTTGTGGTCCCTCTGGAGGTCACAATTATTTCCCCGCTTTAAAAAAAACGTTTGATTATATCACCGTTACACCTTAAAGTTTGAGTTCGAATTTCGGGAAAATACAGACCAAAATTGACAGACAAAATGGCCGCCGTTTGTACGCGAATACTGTTAAAAATGGTATATCATGGTTGTGGACCCTGTATAGGTCACAATTTTAATTCGATTTTGATGAATCTTGAAATGCATGGTTATAACCCAAATATCTTGGTTCCTGTCGTTATTTGCGCATACCGTATCGTAACTTCCTGAATTATGGCCCCTGATTTTCCGAAAAATCGCCTATGGTCCCTCCGGAGGTCACAATTATTATCCGATTTAAAAAAGATAGGCTGGCACTGCCAGGCAGGATACGCCCACATTTTCGAGAGATGGACAGAGAACAAGCAATACCGAAAGTGATTTTTCCTACATCTTTAAGTCCTGTATTTCATACTGTATTGGGAGCAGCCATTTAGTTGGTCAGTTCCAGTCTGATATTAATGAAACTCGAAACCGACAATGATTATGGTGTGACGGTACACAACCTAGAAATGTGACTTTTCATCAAAATCGGATAAGAATTGTGACCTGTAGCGAGTCCACAACCATGATATACCATATTTTTACACTATTCGCGTACAAACGGCGACCATTTCGTCCGGCAATTTTGGTACGATTTTCACGAAATTAGAACTCAACCTTCCTCATCAAAATCGAATTAAAATTGTGACCTATACAGGATCCACAACCATGATATATCATTTTTTTAACAGTATTCGCGTACAAACGGCGGCCATTTTGTCTGTCAATTTTGGTCCGATTTTCCCGAAATTCAAACTCAACTTTCCTTACAGTGTAACGGTGATATAATCAAACGTTTTTTTTTAAATCAGAAAATAATTATGACTTCCAGAGGGACCACAAGCTAAAAAGGGTGATTTTTCGTACAATCAGGGGCCATAATTCAGGAAGTTACGAACCAATGAGCGCAAATATCGAAAGGAACCAAGATCGTCGGGTTATAAACATGCATGTCAAGTTTCATCAAAATCGGTTCAAAATTGTGACCTATATAGGGTCCACAACCTTGATATAACATACTTTCACACTATTCGCGTACAAACGGCGGCCATTTTGTCCGTCAAATTTGATTCGATTTTCACAAAATTCGAAGTCAGCCTTCATTACCATGTAACGGTGATATAATCAAACGTTTTTTTTTAATTGGATAATAATAGTGACCTCCAGAGGGACCACAAGTTAAAGAAAGGGGGATTTTACGTATAACCAGGGGCCATAATTCAGGAAGTTACGATCCGATATGCGCAAATATTGAAAAGAACCAAGATCTTTGGGTTATAACGACGAATTTCAAGTTTCATCAAAATCAAATTAAAATTGTGACCTTTACAGGGTCCACAACCTTGATATACCATTTTTTAACAGTATTCGCGTACAAACGGCGGCCATTTTGTATGGCAATTTTGGTCTGATTTTCCCGAAATTCAAACTCAACCTTCCTTACGGTGTAACGGTAATATAATCAAACGTTTTTTTAAATCGGATAATAATTGTGACCTCCAAGCTAAAAAAAGGGCGATTTTGCGTATAATCAGGGGACATAATTCTGGAAGTTACGATCCGATATGCGCAAATATCGAAAGGAAGCAAGATCTTTGGGTTATAACCATGAATTTCAAATTTCATCAAAATCGAATCAAAATTGTGACCTCCACAGGGTCCACAACCTTGATATACCATTTTTTAACAGTATTCGCGTACAAACGGCGGCCATTTTGTATGACAATTTTCGTCAGATTTTCCCGAAATTCGAACTCAACCTTCCTTAGGGTGTGAAGGTAATATAATCAAACGGTTTTTTTAAATCGAATAATAATTGTGACCTCCAAGCTAAAAAAAAAGGCGATTTTGCGTATAATCAGGGGCCATAATTCAGGAAGTTACGATCCGATATGCGCAAATATCGAAAGGAAGCAAGGTCTTTGGGTTATAACCATGAATGTTAAGTTTCATCAAAATCGAATCAAAATTGTGACCTCCACAGGGTCCACAACCTTGATATACCATTTTTTAACAGTATTCGCGTACAAACGGTGGCCATTTTGTATGGCAATTTTCGTCCGATTTTCCCGAAATTCGAACTCAACCTTCCTTAGGGTGTAACGGTGATATAACCAAACGGTTTTTTAAATCGAATAATAATTGTGACCTCCAGAGGGACCACAAGCTAAAAAGGGTGATTTTTCGGACAATCAGGGGCCATAATTCAGGAAATTACATTCCGATAGCCGCAAATATCGACAGGAACCAAGATCTTTGGGTTACAAACATGCATGTCAAGTTTCATCAAAATCGGTTCAAAATTGTGACCTCTATAGGGTCCACAAGCTAAAAACGTGATTTTTCGTACAATCAGGGGCCATAATCCATGAAGTTTTGATCCGATACATGCCAATATCGAAAGCAGCCGAGATCTTTTGGGGATAAACCTATATTTCAAGTTTCGTCAAAATCGGATAAGAATTGTGACCTGTAGAGAGTCCACAACCAAATTGTGGACGGACGGACGGACGGACAGGGGCGACGACATAATACGTCCACATGAAAATGTGGGCGTATAAAAACGTTTGACTCTATCACCGTTACACCCTACGGAAGGTTGAGTTCGAATTTCTTACCCACTTAGCAACATGATCCTCAGTCGAATTTGAAGCCTACTGAAATGCGACTTTATAACCCAAAGATATCAAATTCTAACTTAATGATGTAGGAAAAATCACTTTCGGTATTGTTTGTTCTCTATCCATCTCCCGAAAATGTGGGCGTATCGGTTCCTTGCCATCGTAACTTCCTGAATAATGGCCACAGATTATACGGAAAATGATCTTTCCTTAGCTTGTTGTCTCTCTGGAGGTCACAATTATTATCCGATTTTAAAAACTGTTTGAGTATATCACCGTTACACCGCAAGGAAGGTTGACCTCGAATTTCGTAAAATTCGGACCAAAATGGACGGACGAAATGTACGTGAAGAGTGTAAAAGAATGGTATATAAAGGTTGTGGACCCTGTACGGGTCACAATTTTAATCCGATTTTGACGAAACTTGAGATGTAACCCCAATTGTTTTCAATTTAAAAAAAAAACGTTTAAATATATCACTGTTACACATCAATGAAGGTTGGGTTCGAATTTCATAAAAAAAAACAACTATATGTAACACGAAGGATGTGGACGCTTAAGAAGTCACAATTTTTTTATCCATCTTGATGAAATTTAAAATATGTTTGTTCCAAAGATCCCAGTCTTTTCCCATACTTGCGCACTTCAGACCGTAACTATCTGGATTATGGTCCCTGATTGTAAGAAATATTACTTTTGATTTAAGTTGTTCTATCTGTCTTTTGAAAATGTGGGCGTATCCTTCCTGACAGCCGCTGGTTTATTCAGTTGTAAAACAATATAACCACGTGAACATTCACAACGATACGAAGAAATGGCAGCACATATGAGAAGGCGTATATTTTATATGTCATGTAAAATCACTCCGTGTTAATGAAAAAGCACTTTTTTCACAAGCACCTGGTTCAGAGAACCAAGAAACAAATTGAGTCGTAACTATCTGGATTATGGTCCCTGATTGTAAGAAATATCACTTTTGATTTAAGTTCTGGCAGCCGCTGGTTTATTCAGTTGTAAAACAATATAACCACGTGAACATTCACAACGATACGAAGAAATGGCAGCACATATGAGAAGGCGTATATTTTATATGTCATGTAAAATCACTCCGTGTTAATGAAAAAGCACTTTTTTCATAAGCACCTGGTTCAGAGAGAACCAAGAAACAAATTCTATATCTGGATGAAAATAATGTTAAAGATAGGCTGGCACTGCCAGGCAGGATACGCCCACATTTTTGAGAGATGGGTAGAGAACAAGCAATACCGAAGTGATTTTTCCTACATCATGAAGTCCTGTATTTCATTTTGTTGGTCAGTTCCAGTCTGATATTCATGAAATTCGAAGCCGACAATGATTATGGTGTGACGGTACACAACCTAGAAATGTGACTTTTCGGCAAAATCGGATAAGAATTGTGACCTGTAGAGAGTCCACAACCATGATATACCATATCTTTACACTATTCGCGTACAAACGGCGACCATTTCGTCCGGCAATTTTGGTACGATTTTCACGAAATTCGAATAATTCAGGAAGTTACGATCCGATATGCGCAAATACCGAAAGGAACCAAGATCTTTGGGTTATAACGATGCATTTCAAGTTCCATCAAAATCAAATTAAAATTGTGACCTATACAGGGCCCACAACCATGATATACCATTTTTTATAAACAGTATCCACGTACAAACGGCGGCCATTTTGTCTGTCAATTTTGGTCCGATTTTCCCGAAATTTGAACTCAAACCTTCCTTAAGGTAAAACGGTGATATAATCAAACGTTTTTTTTAAATCAGAAAATAATTATGACTTCCAGAGGGACCACAAGCTAAAAGGGGTGATTTTTCGTACAATCAGGGGCCATAATTCAGGAAGTTACGAACCAATGAGCGCAAATATCAAAAGGAACCAAGATCTTCGGGTTATAAACATGCATGTCAAGTTTCATCAAAATCGGTTCAAAATTGTGACCTATATAGGGTCCACAACCTTGATATAACATACTTTCACACTATTCGCGTACAAACGGCGGCCATTTTGTCCGTCAAATTTGATTCATTTTCACAAAATTCGAAGTCAGCCTTCATTACCATGTAACGGTGATATAATCAAACGTTTTTTTTAAATCGGATTATAATTTTGACCTCCAGAGGGACCACAAGCTAAAAAGGGCAATTTTTAGGACAATCGGGGGCCACGATTCAGGAAGTTACGATCCGATGGGTGCAAATATCGAAAGGAACCAAGATCTTTGGGTTATAACCATACATGTCAAGTTTCATCAAAATCGGTTCAAAATTGTGACCTCTATAGGGTCCACAACCTTGATATAACATATTTTCACACTATTCGCGTACAAACGGCGGCCATTTTGTTTGTCAATTTTGGTCCGATTTTCACGAAATTTGAACTCAACCTTCATTACCATGTAACGGTGATATAATCAAACGTTTTTTTTTAAATTGAATAATAATTTTGACCTCCAGAGGGACCACAAGCTAAAAAAGGCGATTTTTCAGGAAGTTACGATCCGATGGGCGCAAATATCGAAAGGAACCAAGATTTTGGAGGTTATGGACATGCATGTCAAGTTTCATCACAGTCGGTTCAAAATTGTGACCTCTATAGGGTCCACAAGATAAAAACATGATATTTCGCACAATCAGGGGCCATAATCCATGAAGTTCCGATCCGATACATGCCAATATCGAAAGGAACCGAGATCTTATGGGTATAAACCTATATTTCAAGTTTCGTCAAAATCGGATAGCAATTGTGACCTGTAGAGAGTCCACAAACAAATTGCGGACGGACAGGGGCGACGACATAATACATGTGGGCGTATAACAATCCGAAAAATTTAACGCTTTCAGACCCGACGGGACTCTGATGTCGTATCATATGTTATATGGAATACAATGGACATGTGCATTATGGTCAGTATAACATTACAGGTCAGTTTTAGATAGGTGTAATGTCGTGTTGAAGAAGTGCCGTCTTAGTGCTGTGCAAAGAATGTGTTTTTCTAAACATAAATTATATGATTTTTCCGAAGAGCAGTTGCTTCTTCCTCAAAACCTGTGAATGCAGATGATGTGTTTAAACCAAAGTGGAGGGCAAGAGATTGTGAACAAAAGCTGGTGATTTCAGAGGCCATGGGGGTAATAATTCAATATTGTAAATCAGGGCCGGATGTACCTACGTATTGTTCCTAGGTTAAAATTAGAGAAATCTTGGCATATTTAGTACAGTAGACCACGAGATACCCGTGGGCCATATGCCAAATGAATATTGGTTCCAGTAATTGCATATTTTTAGTTAAATTTAAACATAGAATTGGATAATACAGGTGTCTTGGTTTTCGTGTATTTCTATGTGTGGTTGTCCAAGTGTTTAAAGACGGTTTAACTGCTGGAGATTATTCTTTGATGTTCTTAGATACAAGTTTGCGAGACCATATCCTGTATCAAACGAATTTGTAGGCCTATGCTGTCCAGAAATCAACCAAAATTAAGCCAGTTACAGATAGGGAACTTTTAGGTTTCACTGGAATTAATTTATTAATTGGATACAATCGGTCACCAGCCTTAAGGGATTACTGGAAGTCTGCTGGTGATTTGGGTTTGCCCTTTGTTTCATGTATGTCCAGAAACAAATTTCGTGAAATCTTGTCTAACCTACATGTTTATGATAATGCGGCTTTACCCCAAGTCAATGATGATAAATTGTACAAAATAAGACCAAGAATGTCGGGATTTAATTCAAATTATGTGAAGTTGTATGATGTTTCGAGACAAATAGCCATGGACAAGAGCATGATTTTGTTTAAGGGTAGGAGTAGTTTTAAACAGTGCAACCCCTTAAACGTGTATTCAAATTGTGGGTGAGAGCATTTATTAATATTGGATGTTTATCAGAGCGGTTTGGTGCTGCAACTTTAGTTGAAGAGAGGCATTGGAGTTTTGGCTTGGCCGAAAAGGTTGTAATATCTTTATCTTTCGGAAACTAATTTGATTAAATTTGCTGGTGTAGTCACAGGAATCTGACCTTCTATCGTTATATATATGCATACACCATACCGAACTAGGCAATATATAATAAGGAAAGAACAGGATTGCAATGCCTGTTGAAGCCTCGATTTTACCTGCTCTCGCTTCGGTTCGGTTTTTTTTTTCAACAATTCGTAATGTCAGGCATTCTAACCTCTGCCAATTCACTCAGATATGTTTTTTTCTTCCATTTAGCCGTTTTGATTTGCATAAATACTCCACACAAAACGATATCATCGCCATGTTTCCAATATTTACATTTTATTTTCCTTCGTTGACGTTTATCCCAGACTCCATGTGCTGACGTCACACAAAATCAATCCGCGGTGACTAGATCACTAAAACAAGTGCCAAAGATATTTTACGATTTCCTCTGCCATTCCATTTTCCATGGCAATTTTTGTTAACTTTGGGGTGTAGAATCGAAGAAAAGGGTTTGGTTATACATTTTCTGCCAGGTTTTGATGAATATTCATGATTTTTAGGCGGAAGTATACACTTCAGAAGTTGGTTAGGTTTTGTGTGACGTCAGCGCATGGAGTCGGGGATCAACGTCAACGAAGGGAAATATTGGAAACAAGTGGCCGAAGCGAGAGCAGGTAAAATCGAGGCTTCAACAGGCATTGCATTCCTGTTTTTTTTATTACATTTTGTCTAGTTCGGTATGGTGTATGCATATATATATATACGGATAGGTCAGATTCCTGTGGTGTAGTGGACGATACATTTGAGAAATTAATAACTTTCATACATTTCTTGTCAACCTTTGAGGAATCATAAGCAATATTGGTTTAATAGATGAGAATTCTTCATACTCATCATTTAAATTGCTCTCAGGTTTCAAGCTCAGAGACATACCAATACCTTTCAAATTGCTGTAACTTAGATTTGGATCAGAAATAGACATTCAATTCACCGAATTGAAGCCATTTCTCTAAATATTTGACTGAATTGAAATAATTTGTGATGATTTGTTATCGTTTAATTGGCTGGGGTACATCCTCCGATTGTTCACCGAAAAACTTGTCATCGTGTCTTCGGTGAACTTTTGAACAAAGTTGGTGCATGTAGCTGTGTTGTGGTGGTATCTTTCTCTAATATCTGGGTGGTAGTTAGAAATGGCTCAATGGTATTTTTAATGACTAGTATACTGGTAACATACACGATTCGGTATCGACTTCATCACCATTTTCACTCTCCTCGAGATACTTCCATGCTATATTAGGGCAATCATCTCGACGCAAAGATAGACAAGCCAACAGTGAGGCTGATGCCCCCCGCCGAAATCCCAAAATAAATAGCTGACCCATATTAATTAATCGCACATTTATTTTTTTTCAAACGTATCGAGCAATCAAACTGTACACGAAGTGTCATCCAAAAGTGTTTTATAAAGAAAAATGCTAAAACCGACGAGAAAAATGAAAATGTACCCTAGTTAGGGGGACCCTAAAGGCAGACAAAAGGGCCCCCCTAAAGGCAGACAAAAGGGCCCCCCTGGCCTGGCCAAGGGAAAGGGCCCTCGTGTCCGTGTCAATCGTTTCTATACACTGTTACTGTTGAATCCATTACTGAATGAGAATGCAGTCATTGTATTGGCATAAAAATCATCTTGTCCCAAAGTATCATCCAATCAAATTGCTTATCTCTGCCTATCCTAAGAAGAAAATGCTCATCTTTGAACTCAATCAAGGCATTGACCTAATAAGCACACACACCAATTTTGAACATTTTAACTCATTATCGAACTTAGTCAAGGTATTACTGTAATGAAACTATACACCAAGTTTCATCATTCTCACTTAATTAGAACTAAAGTTATCGTGTCCCAAAGCATCAACCAATCAAATTGCTTATCTCAACTTACCCTAAGCGGAAAATGCTCATCTTCGAACTCCATTAAGGCATTGACCTAATAAGCATATACACCAAGTTTGAACATTTTAACTCAATTAGAAGGAGAGTTATTGTGTTCCAAAGTCTCGACCAATCAAATTGCGTATCGCTCTGCTTACCCTGAGCAGAAAATGCTCATTATCGAACTTAGTCAAGGGATTACTGTAATGAAACTATACACCAAGTTTCATCACCCTCACTTAATTAGAACTAAAGTTATCGTGTCCCAAAGCATCAACCAATCAAATTGCTCATCTCTGCTTACCCTAAGCTGAAAATGCTCATCTTCGAAATCCATCAAGGCATTGACCTAATAAGCATATACACCAAGTTTGAACATTTTAACTCAATTAGAAGGAGAGTTATTGTGTTCCAAAGTCTCGACCAATCAAATTGCGTATCGCTCTGCTTACTCTGAGCAGAAAATGCTCATTATCGAACTTATTCAAGGTATTACTGTAATGGAACTATACACCAAGTTTCATCGATCTCACTTAATTAGAACTTAAGTTATCGTGTCCCAAACATCAACCAATCAAATTGCTTATCTCTGCTTACCCTAAGCGGAAAATGATCATCTTCGAACTCCACCAAGGCATTGAACTAATAAGCATATACACCAAGTTTGAACATTTTAACTCAATTAGGAGAGCTATTGTGTTCCAAAGTCTCGACCAATCAAATTGCGTATCGCTCTGCTTACCCTGAGCAGAATATGCTCATTATCCAGCTTAGTCAAGGTATTACTGTAATGAAACTATACACCAAGTTTCATCACTCTCACTTAATTAGAACTAAAGTTATCTGTCCCAAAGCATCAACCAATCAAATTGCTTATCTCTGCTTACCTTAAGCGGAAAATGCTCATCTTCGAACTCCATCAAGGCATTGGCCTAATAAGCATAAACACCACGTTTGAACATTTTAACTCGATTAGAAGGAGAGTTATTGTGTTCCAAAATCTCGACCAATCAAATTGCGTATCGCTCTGCTTACCCTGAGCAGTAAATGCTCATTACCGAACTTAGTCAAGGTATTACTGTAATGAAACTATACACCAAGTTTCATCAATCTCACTTAATTACAACTAATGTTATCGTGTCCCAAAGCATCAACGAATCAAATTGCTTATCTCTGCTTACCCTAAGCGGAAAATGCTCATCTTCGAACTCCATCAAGGCATTGACTTAATAAACACATACACTAAGTTTGAACATTCTAGCTCAATTAGGAAGAGAGTTATTGTGTCCCTAAAAGTGCTTACCCTGAGCAGAAAATGCTCATTATCGAACTTAGTCAAGGTATTACTGTAATGAAACTATACACCAAGTTTCATCACCCTCACTTAATTAGAACTAAAGTTATCGTGTCCCAAAGCATCAACGAATCAATTGCTCATCTCTGCTTACCCTAAGCGGAAAATGCTCATCTTCGAAATCCATCAAGGCATTGACCTAATAAGCATATAATAATAATGAGTACATTTATAATGCGCTATATCCATAAACCAAGTTCATGCTCAAAGCGCTACACAATTATTATCCCGGTCTCTAGGATACAGGTAAAGCCTGATTACCTCCCTTTACCCCTGAACTCTCAGAAAGAGCCCCAACATATGCTGCCCCAAGGAGCGCGAGCACAACAGTTTTTTTGTGTAATACATACACCATCCTACCGGTACCCATTTACAGCTGGGTAGACTGGAATACAGGGATAAAGTGTCTTATTCAAGGACACGAGAACTCGACGCACAATTCGGGTCTCGAACCTGCAACCATTGGGTCACAAATCCTACTCTCTAACCATTGCGCCAAATCCCTTTACATGAGAGAAATGTAAACACGCCAAATAGGGATTTTCCCACAAAACATTTTTCATTTGACACTTAATAACATGTGCCGTTTTACATTTAACTTTTGTCTTGGAGGTATTTTGACTTTATCAATACCGGTATTAGGTCTTTGTACCTTGTAACTTTTTCATATAATCAACGGAATAAAATAAAATAAAACCAAGTACGAACAATCCAAACCATTAGACAGAATTCGAAGTCCTAAAAAGGCAAAATAGACTGCTCCCCGTGCATAAAATACACGACAAACAGTGGTAACCGGTGTCCGGAAGAGTAAGCTTACCCTGCTGGCGCGCCATAGCTGCATCCAAACTATTAGGCAACATGTCGGTAAAATAGCGTGATTGGCCAATGAACTATCGGTATGCAAAATGCACGTGATGAACTGTGTTAACGATGTAGTAGACATAATCAGGAAAAGACATTGTACTACTGTAGCAGATCATTTAATATTGGCAGCGTACCCTTCCATGTTAACTCTCTTGGCAGATAAAGTCAAATTATTAAAAAGCTAAAAATATCAAGGTATCAATATCGATTTGAAGTTGGTTTTAACAATTCGATGATTTAGTAGTTAGAATTTTTGATGCACAGTATTGTGTTTTCTCATAAGTGACGTTAGCATTATCTGCAGAATACGAAGATATTTTCATGGCTGTGAGGTTAAATGCATCTAATCTAGATACAATTTGAGAGTACATATCCTCGGAGGATTCGTTTGAATCCTCATATAAATATAATATCTACAGGGAAAAGCTTAGAATTACCGTGATTCGAGGCATCTGATGCTATAGAGAAATATGATATGGATTCACGATCGCGGAGTATATCTTCAGTTGATGCTGTAGAAGGGCCTCGGTTACTATAGCTTCAGCCTTTGTACGACCACATGACATTTTCATTCCAATCTCGCAGACCTGACTGTTAAATTTGATCATACATTGTTGGGAGCATAATACACATGGGACACCTCTGATGCGGAGATATCATCAAAACTGTTGTTATTTTGTGAGATTAAAAATGATGACATGGCATTTATTTTGATTTGTGTCTCTTTGACAATGTGTATGCTGAACTTCCCGAGCGTGTTTTTTTTATGTGTATGCTGAACTTCCCGAGCGTGTTTTTGAACATCAGACTCTCCTCCATGAGTGAACAATTTATTGATTAACGTGCAGTGAGCACTTTTATCCCCTCCGTGTACTTTGCTAAGCCAAGTATATTACGATAGCCATGCAGAATTGAATTTCCACAATCTTTGTTTGGATAATTTGGAACAGTTTTAGGATCGGAAGATCTTTTAAAGATTGGAACAAGGATTTTTTTACGGTACATACAGGCATATTACACGTAATTGACACACACGTAAACTTACTAATCGTGTTGCATGTGCAGAATGTTTGAAAAACGGAAATATAAGTCACCGATTAAGTTTAGGTAAAAAAATACCCGTATTAATCTTTGAAATACAGGCTCCAAGGCCACACCAATTTTGACACTTTCTGAAGGTATCAGAAATATGCGAAGTTCGCCGAATGGTTAAAAGACGTTATCAGGGGGATACTCGATTGAACGTTCCGGAATTAAATTCTCTCAATTCCGAAAATAGTGTTCATCGAGTGAAAAGGAGAATTTCGGTGTGCAACGCATGTACCGACTGCATAAATAATATCTCAACCAATCATGACAGCTAGTACTTATTTGTTACTAATAATACGTCACGATTCTACTCACACCATCTCAGCTGTTGGGACTAGAAGAACTGTGACATGGCTTAATTCCGTATCACTTGATTGCAATTCTGCCAAATCGGGTCGTTCCGGATTGACAATCGAGCACCCGCAATGTGTCTAAAAAATGAGACTACAGTATGGGGGATAACTCTATTAATTTCCCCATTGACTTCAAATAGTTCAAAGTTAATTATCGACTCTTTGCCCACCTCTAACTTTTCCCCAAATTTTCGTTAGGCTGAATGTTTTTCACTACATATACAGGAACAAGTGGTCATGTCTTTGCACCAAAATTTTAAGATACACAAACTTTAAGAGGCATACTAAAAACGTGTATCTAGTTGTCCTACATATTACCGTAGCCAACCTGATAACCCTGTTATTCTTCCGCCTCAAAATCATTTTGCCAAAACCTGTAGAAAATATTATTTCAAACCCTCTCCGTCCATTCTAGATTTAAAAAAAAATCAACAAATATGGGCATGCAAAAGGGGAGAAAAGAGACCGAGATCAATAGACGAACTACAATTTGGGTACCGAGATGGTGAAATATAATGATGGTCTGCCTCCCAATGCGAGACGGCTGGTCACCCTACCTGACAACCGCAGAAGAAGCCCCTTTTAACACGGAAGGACGAATTGATGTTTTCTCCATTTTTTATAACGGAATCCTATGTCACATTTCCGAATTTCTTTAGAAATTTCATCCCCAAACTAATAGCCTGTTATAGGCGTATTGATATTACATAACGGCACCTCAATTCTGCCAATTATACTTTCGGAGTAATACCGGTAGCAACTAATTGCTGTATTTCACTGAAACGTTTATCATAGCTTTTTACATCTATCTCATTCCATATATCGTCCTAAATTAAAGGCGGCGCTAACATTCCACACATGTCAGGTATTTTATCAATTATATCATCAGTAGAACACTGCGACGAGGTGCAGTATATTTGCTGTATCAAACAAAATTCTCCCACTAACAAATACAGGGCTATGGTCAGCTTTGTGAGATACGGTCTCAAATTCTACCTTTAAATTGGGCATATTTGACACGTTCTCATATTCATTAAAGTGGAATTCATCTTCCTCTAATTCAAAATTATTACCCACTTATGAATTGACCAGCTATATCCGCATCTGACAAATTATCCAAACCATTCAAATTTTGTGTGGTTTTAATAATTTTAGTCGTGTAATCCGGTCTCACATGTGGCGAGATGCCGTAAGCGTGACTGTTCCTTCGTACACACCAGTTCAGTAGCAGTATTTACAAGCTGAACTACAGATTTTACTTCACCCGCTTTTCTACCCTACCCCCCCCCCCCCCGTTATTTGAATTAGAAGGCATAGTCTTCGATACCTCAGTCGGCGGTAAAAAAAAAAACTAAACAACAGCTGGATCGGTAAGACGTAGAATATCGGTAGCCATTTTTATACGCCCACATTCATAATGTTATGCCGTCGTCCCTGTCTCTGTGTGGGTCGCCTACAGGGCGCAATTCTTACTGGATTTTCTTCGAACTTTGTCTACTTATTCCTTCTATCCTGAGGATGACCCTCCAGGGGCAAAGCCACGCACATTTCTTGTATTTGTTTGTTTGTCATCTAGAGGCCACCTTTCATAACGTATCATCTTGAAACTTCTCTGTACCCCAAGGAACGTCCCTATCGTTTGGGATGCATGTCCAACCCACAGAGACAGAGGAACGCCCATTTTCTTGTGTGTCTGCGCGTCGCCTAGAGGCCACGATTCATCTTGAAACTTTACGTCTTATTCCTTATACCCTAAGGTTGATTCCTATTGTTAATGATACATGCCCGACCTCCCCTCCCCGGACAGAGCCACGTCCGTTTCTTGTATTTGTTAGTCACTTACAGGCTGCATTCCTTAACGTGTTACCTCGAAACTATGCATACCTATTCTTTGTACCCTAAGGAACATTCCTATCGTTTGGGGTGCATGCTCATTTTTATACGCCCACATTTTTATGTGGACGTATATTGTCGTCGCCCCTGTCCGTCCGTCCGTCCGTCCGTCCGTCCACATTTTTTTGTGAACAGTCTACAGGTCACAATTTTTATCCGATTTCAATTAAACTTAAAATATAGGTTTATCACCATAAGATCTCGGTTCCTTTCGATATTGGCATGTATCGGACTGTAACTTCATGGGTTATGGCCCCTGATTGTACGAAAAATCACGGTTTTTAGCTTGTGAACAGCGTAGAGGTCACAATTTTGAACCGATTTGGATGAAACTTGACATGTGTGTTTATAACCCAAAGATCTTGGTTCCTTTCGATATTTGCGCCAATCGGATCGTAACTTCCTGAATTATGGCCCCTGATTGTCCGAAAAATTGCCCTTTTTAGCTCGTGGTCCCTCTGGAGGTCAAAATTGTTATCCGATTTAAAAAACCGTGTGATTATATCACCGTTCCATGGTTATGAAGGTCGAGTTCGAATTTCGTGAAAATCGGACCAAAATTGACGGACAAAATGGCCGCCATTTGTACGCGAATAGTGTGAAAATATGTTAAATCAAAGTTGTGAACAGTGTAGAGGACACAATTTTGAACCGATTTGGATGAAACTTAAAATGCATGTTTATAACCCAAAGATCTTGGTTCCTTTCGATATTTGCGCCAATCGGATCGTAACTTCCTGAATTATGGCCCCTGATTGTCCGAAAAATTGCCCTTTTTAGCGTGTGGTCCCTATGGAGGTCAAAATTGTTATCCGATTTAAAAAACCGTTTGATTATATCACCGTTCCATGGTTATGAAGGTCGAGTTTGAATTTCGTGAAAATCGGACCAAAATTGACGGACAAAATGGCCGCCATTTGTACGCGAATAGTGTGAAAATATGTTAAATCAAGGTTGTGAACAGTGTAGAGGACACAATTTTGAACCGATTTGGATGAAACTTGAAATGCATGTTTATAACCCAAAGATCTTGATTCCTTTTGATATTTGCGCCAATCGGATCGTAACTTCCTGAATTATGGCCCCTGATTGTCCGAAAAATTGCCCTTTTTAGCTTGTGGTCCCTCTGGAGGTCAAAATTGTTATCCGATTTAAAAAAAAACGTTTGATTATATCACCGTTCCATGGTTATGAAGGTTGAGTATGAATTTTGTGAAAATCGGACCAAAATTGACGGACAAAATGGCCGCCGTTTGTACACGAATATTGTGAAAATATGTTATATAAAGGTTGTGGACCTTATAGAGGTCACAATTTTGAACCGATTTTGATGAAACTTGACATGTAGTTTATAACCCAAAGATCTTGGTTCCTTTCGATATTTGCGCCCATTGGATCATAACTTCCTGAATTATGTCCCCGGATTGTCCGAAAAATCGCTTTTGTTCGCTTTTGGTGCCTCTGGAGGTCAAAATTATTATCCGATTTAAAAAAACGTTTGACTATATCACCGTTACATGGTAAAGAAGAGAGAGTTTGAATTACATGAAAACCGGACTAGAATTGACGGACAAAATGGCCGCCGTTTGTACACGAATAGTGTGAAAATATGTTATATCAAGGTTGTGGACCCTATAGAGGTCACAATTTTGAGTCGATTTTGATGAAACTTGACAGGTATGTTTTAAACCCAAAGATCTTGGTTCCTTTCAATATTTGCGCCCATCGGGTCATTACTTCCTGAATTATGTCCCCTGATTGTACGAAAAATCACCCTTTTTAGCTTGTGGTGCCTCTGGAGGTCACAATTATTATATGATTTAAAAAAAAAACGTTTGATTATAAAAACCAAACAAATTCTAATGATTTTTTGATAATTCCTTAATATGCGACAATTCTTGTTGACTGCCCGGACGATTTGGCTGCTGTGTGGGCGTATGTTTCGTTGCCTGGCAACCTATTTTCTTTTTGTGTGTCACCTACAGTCCACAAAAATTAATCGATTGTCTTGAAAACTGTTTTATACTTATTCCTCATAACCTAAGGCTGATCCCTATTATTTTAATGTATGTCTGGGACAGAGCCACGTCCAGTGTTTCTGTGTCTTGTGTTCCACCTGCAGGCCGCAATTCTTACCAGATCCTCTTGAATCATTACATACATATTCCTTATACGGTACCCGTAAGGATGACCCCTATTTTTTTGGTGATTGCCTTGTTTGCCTCTTGAGATATTACAGCCATTTCATATTTCATTCTCTTCCTTTTAAAAAGTACCATATAAATTAAAAGAGGAATGTGGACGTATATTGCAACGTTACTGCCGAGTAATGTCCGTCAAAAAGTAATCCAATTACCGTAATCAATAGAGTTGAGTTGTTGCTCAATCGGTGCGGAAAAAGAAGACGGCGAAATCTATTTATATACGCGCGAAGTAATACTGAAACTTTGGTGTGGCGGAGTTGGGTTAGGCTTGGTCTGTTACAGACCCGTTCGTCGGGAAGCTGGGTCCCGTTAAATAGACAAGGTATGTGTTACGGTCATCAGTAAATTTACAACATTCATCTCCAATTTTTTTTCTATACGTGAGGTCCCGTTTAAAAACGATATCTCAATAAACAATCCACGATAACTTATACAAAAGATGACTTAACTCTCACAGAATCGTAGCGGTATAAATGTGTACCTTTACATTCAGCCAATTCAATCCACCAGAATGACCGCTGTGCAACTCCACCAGCTCATGGCTGAGTCCTCTGGTAACATTGAAGCGGTCACTAGTCTCGGGACACAAAAAGGTCTTGAAGCTGCGTTTCTGTCTTGGATTTATGTGGTTCAAGAGTATAATGAGGCAACGCTAATACATTAAGCAGGTGGAAGAATTTATGGGTAATAAGACGTAGTTGCCTCGCTCGGGCCAATTTCTTAGTTTACAAACTGCCCCAAGGATAGGAAATGTTTTTCCCCAGGGGAAATCTGGTATTGAATCTAAATGCCAAATTAAAGGGTGCACGTTCAACTAAATAGCATAAGTAGTCGAAAGCTTCAAGTTGTCTTTCAATGATTGTTGTGCCAACTAAATAGCATAAGTGGTCCAAAGTTTCAAGTTGTCTTTCAATGATTGTTGTGCCAAGGTGGTCTCATGGGCAAAGAAATAGGGCAAGTGGTCCCTGAAACAACGAAAATTTGATTTTTCTATTTGTTCGTTGGCAGCCTTTGGGGGGGGGGGGGGGTGATTACGGTTCATATAACTGATTCCCGATTGTTTTATGTATTTCAGAAATGTGTTTTCATAAAGAGAGAGAGAAATGGGGTTTACCGTCCACTCAACACAAACTAGGTCACTTCGGGACTAACATGGTTTCAATTTTATTTCAATAATTCGCTTGCGGGTAGGGGTCTTTAGCAGTGGGAGGAAACCCACGAGGTTAAGAAGGCGCCCCTATCTCCATGTCACATACGCTCACGCCAGGGCTCGATACAGCAGCCGCAAGCCAGAGGTGACTGGTCAGCTAGAGGTCGAAGCGCGGCACTCTAGGCCACTAGGCCATCCCACCCCCCTGTTTTCATAAAAGATGGTGTGATAGTCATGTTTGCAGAATTTCTTGGCGATATTTGTCAATAAAGATTTGAGTTGAGGAAGATCATTGAGCACCACAATGAAACAAAAAAGAAACTGTAATGCGCCTTGATAATTTAGAGGAGGGTTATTGTTCATCCAACTCCACTTTTCGACCAATCAGAATCGAGGACATATTTTATAAGATAAGATAAAGAGATGGCAGTGCTCACTATAATAGTTAAAAAATAGATGGTGTAAAGGTAATTTGCTGAAAATTTCAGTCAAATTGGTCCACTACTACTAGCCGAGAAAAAAGCATTTGAAATATTCACATAGCCTCGGTCATCATTACTCAAATCATTAACATAAACAGCATAGTCTCGATTATCCACTTGATTGATTTAATTATCAACGGCCATTAAGCGGCATAAACGAATTCAATCCGCCAACATCATAGGCTAGCGTTGACTGAGTGGTCTGGATATGTTAATTAATGTCTAATTGATTATTTAGATAACATCTCAGGCCTAAAGAAAGACCTGTAATAAGCAGATTTTGCTCTTGCATAATGCTATTTTAACACATTTCGCGTTGGTGTCTTAACAGAATCGACACAATTGATTGGTTATCTATTTGGTTATCAAATCAAACGTCAACTAGCAAAAATAACGCAAATTGTCATGTGGCTATGATATAGTTTAGTACGAGTATTTATGCAAATACAAACGGAAAGATTGAAGAAAAAACGTATCTGAATGAATCGACTGAGGTTTGATTGCCTGAGAATAAAATACGAGCTTCAACAGGCATTGCATTCCCGTTCTTATATATTGTCTAGTTCGGTATGGTGTATGACAATTCGTCGGCGGTATACCCTCGCTCGTTGCAATGGGAACCGCGAAACGCAGCTGAACCAAACAGTTATCCGGTGTTGCTGTGGCCATACCCTCAGGTCTGAACCCAATGAAATTGGATTTGACGATATCGGCGTATTTCAAAACAGCAGCTCTAAAGGAACGTCTGGCTCGTAATCTGGTTTCACGTAGGCGTTATGTACCGGGTCACTCTTGTTTGGCGTGGGGTTGTGGGGTGACTTGTTGAACTTTGCGCTCGGTACCTATCCTAAAGGCGAAAAATGGTACTCGGAGAAACATTCAGCAGCCTGGCTACATCTGTAACCGACTAATAGCGTTGTTCTCCGTTCCGATGTGGCATGACTTGGTTCGTTGAGTGCTTTACATGCGCAACTGATTTAGAAACTGAAAACCCTCGGGATTTTAAAGACCTTAAATTTATGTTCCATGCGAATAGCACGCAAAGTGTGGATCCTTTCTTTTTTTGAAGAGTAAATATATATGCGGATAAGGTAAGATTCTCGTGGATATATTGCTGAAAACATCAATATTGATTAGTTATTAAGTGGCAATTTAAACTGAAATAATATATACCACGAGTACATTAATTATATTATATGATAACACTCCTGAAAACCTCAATATATTGACATAAGCAAATAAATAATACTTACTATTTCTTGTTTTGTGTTGCCAGCAGCTGCCGCATTTTGCTTTATAAAGGGAAATTGTCCCCACCTATTTACGCCTGTCAAGTTTGGCAGTATTTATGTTTAGATAATCGCGACCTTATATCTATGCGTTACATATGTGACACTATCGTGTCTCTTTGTGACTGTCGTCTAGGGTTTTCTTCGGACTTCACGTTGTTTAAAATATGTTCAATTATTCCGATCTTCAATTAACTGACACTGGAACACTTTTTATGTTAAATATGTTTTTTTATATCTGTCTAACATCCATAATACAGGTAACTACAATATTATTGAATATAAGTTCAATGTCCTTAGCTTGTGTTCTGAGGCGGGATTTCATCGCCTCTCAGCCGGGAAGGCTGTAGTGTTCTCCCAACCTCCCAATGGTATCTAAAATGTATTTCCTACCGCCCCATCATATCTCAATCCGGCTTGTGAGCCAGGGCAACTCACGGTAGGAACTTCCCCTTGAATCTCTCTCGAATGATATCTAAAGAAACTTAAACTTCGAATGTTCTTATAAAGAGGTTACGTGCATGAGTCAGAATTGAGCCCCGGGAAATTGACCAGGTGCTTCCTTTATCGGATTGGTCAACTGCACAGATGCTACCCTGGATTTCAAGACAATGTACTTATATGGGCACCTACTAGAGTGACTAACCACGTTTTTAACTCATGGGATTACCTTTTTTGGATTATCAGACTTATGATGTCATTGCCCCACTTTAAACTTCCAGACATATTCTTGTTAGCCTAGTTCTTGTTGTCACTAAAAATTTCAATACATAAACCAGAAGATATTTTACAAACTAAGGTAACCCCTACAGTATATAGCGTCTATAGTGTAACACATAGACAATAATAGTGAGTAAATTTACTTTCATTATCTAGTCGTTTAGTAATGACTTTAATATCTCGTCATTACAATTATTTGCAGATTTTGAGACTAACGAAAATATTTGTATGGTGACATGTGTCATACCAGGGCTTTGAACTAACCCCGACGAAATACGAACATAGCAGTCTGAGATGCTATTGTGGCAATATTAAAAGGTCACGAGGTCTGATTTTTTCTCCCATGTCAATATCTGCAGTTTCTTTAGTATCTTTTAATTATTAATAATATACTAATCAAGCTCCAGTCGTTTTTTGATAAGCTCTAGTCGTTTTTATGTCTAACTAGCACTAGTGTAACGGCCAACCTTGAACAGACAGACAAAGACGGTCACCAATTTATTAGTATAGATGTCCCTTTAATATCAAACAAAATGGTAATTGTGGAACGCATAACATTATAAGACCAATGTTAAAAATACATTATGGGAGATTTTTGTAAGGGGTTAGCCATTCTTGCCATAACAGATAAAAATTGATGATGAAAAAAGAATATATTGAAACTTTCAGTCAAATTACTTTATTCTGAACATAATTGTTATCACCACTGTAATTTTTGACTAAAAATAGTAGCTAATTCCATCTACACCTTTTCCGAATATGGCCGATGGTTTGATTGGCGGGCGTTAACTCCGCGTCTTTAATCTCGATCATCAATTAGTAATGGCTGTGGCATAGTTAACATATTCGGTTGAGTCTACAGAGTTGATTTTGTGCTTGTTGTGTAAATAAAGATCTAATTTATAGTTTCTATGACATCTGAAGCCTAAATAAAGACTTGCAATAATCAGATATAGCTTTTGCATAATGTATGTTTAAGCTTCAGTTAATTTTGTGATCTTTTGTGGATAGTCGTATTAGGGATATATATTTTCTTGATTACTGATACTGACTGGATCAGAATGAATTTACGACTCTGTAAGAAACGAATAGGAAACTCATCAGTTATATTATTATTACTATGTCTGTGCGTTCTCTTCCCGTGGTACTTCAGCGTATCAGAATTGAATATACCCTTCATCAAAAGAAATGGCGTTTCAGATGAAAGACATAAACTGAACAAGCATCCTAATCTAGAGATTGGATTCTATCAACAGATATATCCGACCTCCAGACTAGCAAGCCAACGCCTTACCTACTCATACCCCCACCCCACACAACACTTGTTAAAGTGTTTCCTAATGTGGCAGATAGCTCCTTACGTTATGGTGTCGAATTAAAGGAGCTAAATCGCTAATACTTGGGACCTTAGAAATGGACACAAATTGGTCCCAACGCATATTATACTGTAATATAAATTTATGTAAAATAATTTACATTCGCACTTTTCCGTTATTACTCTAATTTCAATTCAGTTAGTTCGGCTAAATACGTATGACATGACTCGCAGAATATGCCACGTCCTCCGAGTTTCTTGACACAAATGACACTGAAACGCATAATGGTACACGAATTGTGTACCAATGGTAAAATGTTAATTTTATCTTAGATATTAGATATACCAGAAGCCCATCTTTTCTCGGTCAGATGACAACATCAATGTTGATTTAAATTGAGAAATAATTCGTGTTTCAATGTCAAAGACTGTGGATTATAAAGAGTTAGAAACTTAGCTACTTTATATGGTGGACAAAAGCTAGTACAAAAGTCATCCTAAAACTCCTTGATAAAAATATTAGAGCGTTATCCTAAAACTCCCTGATAAAGATATTAGAGCAGCGCATTAAGTCAATACAATAAAAACATAAAAATTGAAATAATTAACGTGACAGAATCTCCGCAAACAGGCGTTATAACATTATTCGACTGTGAATAAAGGTGAAAAAAGTGGTGTATAATATACATGGATATTGGTTTGTGTTGTATTGTAGAAAAATAGTCAGTTTTTATTGCACATATTACGTCTATATAGTGAAATAAACCACAGTAATTGTTATTCTATAATAAGGTATGTTAGTTTTTCAATCAAAACATACATAAAGCCGTTGTTCAGATACAACAGATGGTGTGTTTCACTGTTGGCACAGTAAGGACCAACTGAAAGAAAATATAAGCAAGCCATTTTTGATTATCTCATCTTCCAGGGATTGAAATAATACTAAATAATACTTGGGTTAGATTAAGTTATAAAATTATATTGATATATCTACAATGATATTAATTACTTGATGAACAATATATTATAGAGTTTCGTAGGTATATATTTGGGGTTCAGTTAAACAAGTAATAAGGCCCGGGCCAATTTCACAAAGCAATTTCAGGCGTATGAATATGAGAAATATCATTGATCCAGAAAAACAAATTTTGTGAATTGTTTCTCGCTGATGTATTCGATACAATTAAAGTTTTATAAGGGCTATATTTTGGTTAAAACAAGACGAACAAATCTTAAGTCCGAGTCCACGAATCTGAATTTGGGTAGTTCAGAAAGATGTTCAAAGGTATTAAAATCTGAGTTTTGTTTGAAGTCAAAAAAGATACGTTGAGACCGCAAATAAATTGGTTTGCTTCATCCTTTTAGTGTGTGAAATTGAACTAATCCTTGTGTTATAGTAATGAAGTCATTAGTGAACTAGCGGCTGCCAGGAAGTATTCGCCCATATTTTCATGAGAAGTTACAATCCTATATGCGCAAATATCGAAAGGAACCAAGATCTTTGGGTTATAAACACGCATTTCAAGTTTCATCAAAATCGGATTAAGATTGTTACCTCTACAGGGTCCACAACTTTGATATACCACATTTTTACTCTATTCTCGTTCAAACGGCAGTCATTATCTGCGGCAATTGGTTCCGATTTTCACGATATTTGTACTTAGCCGTCACCACGGTGTAACGGTGTTATAATCAGACGTTTGGTTAAATTGGATAATAATTGTGATCTCTAGTGGGACCACAAGCTAAAATAGGCAATTTTTCGTATAATCAGGAGCCATAATACAAGAAGTTACATCCGATAAGCGCAAATGTCGAAAGGAACCAAGATCGTTGGGTATTAACATGCATTTCAAGTTCCATCAAAATCGGTTCAAAATTGTGAACATTACAGTGTTTACAAGCTAAACACGTGATTTTTCGTACAATCAGACTGTTCACAATCAATTTTGGACGGACGAATGGACAGGGGCGACGACAATATACGTTCATATGAAAATGTGGGCGTATAAAAACAGCCATTCTTTAATTGGGTGCAACTATTAACCAACTGACAGGAATAGACTTGCTTGGTTTATTATTGAAATAGTCCCAGCTTTGGAAGGGAAAATACACGGATTAATTACCTTTTGTATTTCCTAATTTCTACTTTTCAAGTTGCATTATGGCTTGGTAAGCGTGTTGTCGCCTTCTTACTGACATCAACAAATATAAAAATATGACTAAGTGAAAAGTAGCCAAAATGAAGGTTCGGAAATCAGAAATTTAGGCAATAATGAGGGACGATGTTATCGCAGTGTATTATTTCTTAATTTCCTATTTTCGAGCTACATTTTGTCTTAACTTCCACTTTTCGACTTTCGTGTTTTGAAGGGGCGAAAAGTAGAAATTATGAATGGTAGTTATAGGCTAGAAACGTCAACGCTGATTGATAAATCAATATCTTATGTCATAGTGTCAAAAGCCGGCCGTTTTACCCCTGACGTGAACTCCCACCGTAACTTATCAGATCTTCATGTAGTGTCGGCCATCGATATTTTAATTAGATTGAAACAAATTACATAGAAAACACTCATAATCTGGAATTTCTTTCAAAAATATAATTTTTTATTGCCATGTCTTGAAAAATGTACAAAATTTACATGTGGGATCTTTTTTCACTTTTTATATTGCCAGCCTGGCAAGAAATATAATTTTAGAAACCTTGGCAATATAATATACAGAAAACGAGGTTAAAGCTGTGGGTTTTAGCAGCTGTACGTTTAAATTTGGTTGGGAGACATGTATGGAGCGGAATTTCCCCCATAATTCTAAATCCTAACCTAGTAATGCGTATGCTAATATGCCTACTTCTATGCATGTAACTTCTTACTAACAAATGTTAAATTGGCTGTTTACACATGTAAAAATGTTAATTTATATTACTTATTTTTTAAATATTGCAGTTAGAATTTGTATTTTGTTCTCTTTCCATTATTAGTTTCGTTCACAAAAGTTGCGCGGTAAAGCTGTCATAATTCTAAGCCAACTTTTGCTAACAGACGGCGCAGTTTACAATTGTATGGTGGCTCATTAGGAACACGTAAAAATGACCCGATAAATAAATGGGCTATTTTATCGTGCATTTTCACAAATAATGCACTATCGATTGTTTTGGCTTATTTGTTTTCTAAAAGAATAATATATAGCAAGAACTCATTACTTCATGAATGAAAGTGAATAAATAATTATAAATCGGTCATGCTTAGTTTAGCTTATCTCTTCCCCTCAAAATTATGAAATGTTATACGCACACAAACAAAGTATTTAAGTCACCTATATCGGGCCAGGCTTCCAAATCATCGGGAGTCGCGGTGCCTCGGTGAGTAAGTCATTGGTTCGGTAACCAGGAGATCTCGGGTTTCCGGCTCGCTTTCCACAGGTTAGTGGCTGACTATGAACTGTGTCTTCATGGGACGAAAACCCAAAAACGTACACCAAGAGTAGGCCATAGCGCCCTTGTCCGTACAAAATCCCCAGAAATTGCACACTTCATGACGTTACCCTGTCTTCATTAGCATAGTAAGTGCATAATAGCAGGGTTTTAAACTATATTTCATTTCTAAATCACCGGTTTTGTGTCTGGAGGTAGGGGTTTGGGGGATTGGGCCATTATTGATCCCATTCTATGGTGTCATAACTAAACGAAATTAAAAATGGTATAGTTCTACATTGTTTACACCCTCTCAAATTTCTATATTATGCGCCTGTTGAGGGGTTCCGGGGTAATTGCCACCGCCCCTCTCCTCTTATATTTTAATGTTTCCAAATGAAATGGAGTTTAACATGATACTGTTCTGCTCCGAACTGAGCTAATACGCCATACAGTGTGCTATGAGGGAAATTTTGCTCGGACAGCGGCACTAAAGCCTACTGTAGGGGGGGGGGGGCACGCCGGAAAATCTGAATGAACTTTCTCGGCCAATGCAGGGCTCGAACACTCGACCTCCAGGCTAGCGAGCCAGCGTCCTACTTACTCAGCCACCGTGACCCCCCCCCCCCCCCTCCAATTAATGTTGCCATGCCTGTAAATTATTTGGAATCAATAAACTTATACCAATGATAACTGACAGGTACATAACATTAAAATTGATTAGACAACATAGGGTTGTATAGACAAATATTATTCTTTCAAGGGTTTGCATCCATTCATATTTTCACGTGCACGTATTATGCCATCACACTTTTACGTGCGAGTGTCTACAGATCCCAATTTGTTATCCTACTTTGATGAAACTTAAATTGTATATTGATATCCCAAAGATTTCGATAACAGTTAGTGTAGCTCCTGATCGCACGAAAGTCGCACAAACAGCTTGTGGATCACAATTTTTATTCAATTTCTTTAAAACTAAAATTGTATGTTATAAACGAAGAACTCGATTAGGTTCAATTCTGGACCGTATTTTCCTGGATTTTAACCCCTGGTTGAGCCAAAATCGCGTACATAGCTTGTGCGCCCCGAAGAGATCATAATTTTGATTAGCTATATATAATATGTTTTAAACATAAACAACAATCACTGGTGAATTCGATTTTGGAGGAAATCGGTCCGGTCCGTAACTTCTCGTTAAAATTGCTCCGCCCCTTCACGCAAATACATGCAGTTACAAAGCATGTAATACATATTCATGTTCACAATGGGCCACCATATAGTAAACAGCGCCACCTGTTAGCATAATGATAGTTAGAATTATGACTTATCATAACGGGTTAAAAGGGAGTCCTAATTTTAACACGCATTATGCTAACAGGTGGGGCTGTGTACTATATGGTAGTTCATTGGGGACATGTACAATATCGCTCTTTTCATTACCCGTTTTTTTTAGCAATATTCGTTCTCAATAATTTTGAGAGAAGTAATTGGCTAAAGATATATAAAATATGTTACGTACAAAAAGTAAATTATTCTTATATTATTTAAATAATATAGAAATACGCCGGTAGAAAAAAGCTATTTTGTGTTTGTTTTGGTTTATAAACAATATTTTATTTTATTTGAGATTGGATTGAGAAACAGGAAATGATAATTCAGATATATAAATATTTAAGCAAAGCCACACCCCGCCCACTCCACACAGACACACCTCACCCACCCACGAACCCAAACTTTGGAATGAGATTAATAAGATCAATTTAAGGGGCGAATCGTTCGCCCAATGCCCAAAGAGACCCTCTACCTCATAAGACAACCTGGTGATTTGGAAATTAAACATACATTATGCAAGAGCAGAATCTGCATTACCAATTGTCGATGTCACCTTCAGCCTGCGATGTTTATTCTATAAAGATCCGATCTGATGTTCAACGCTGATTCATGATTAAATCAAAAAAAGGATAATCGAGACTGTGGTTTTTTTGTATCTAACCGACTTCAGTAATGATGATCGAGGCTATGCGCAAAATTCAATCGCTAAATTCTCGGTCAGAGTGAAACTGAAATTTTCAGCAAATTCCCTTTACATTAGTCAGCTTTTTGGGCCTATCTATTCTCCCATAATTTATCTTTAAATGAAATCGAGTTTAACATGCCATGAAGTGTGTTTAAGTGTAAGGTGATTTTGCACGGACAGAGGCGCTACGGCCCATTATTATTTCAAATTCCAACGTCAAGGTTTCATTTACGTGCACGCCATTAGAACGACTAGACATAGTTCCACGTTAGGAACCGAAGGGACGAAAAACCGAGGCCCCGTGTACACATTGGCCGTAGCGCCGCTACCCGGTCAAAATTTCCCTCATAGCACACTGTATGGTATGGTTCATGCCCATCTTTCCTTAGCCCAGGTTAGGTGCAGAAGAATATAGGACGTTAAACCCGTGGAAAACCCGAGGGACTTTCTCTTCCAACACCGGCAGCGAACCCGGTTTTTCGTCCCTTCGGTTCCTGACGTGGAACAATGTCCCGTCGTTCAGCATCAAGGCGAGAACAAGCCATGAAGTGTGTAGTGTGAGGTGATTTTGCACGGACAGAGGCGCTACGGCCCATTATTATTTCAAATTCTAACGTCCAGGGTTCATTTACGTGCACGCCATTAGAACGACTAGACATTGTTCCACGTCAGGAACCGAAGGGACGAAAAACCGAGGTCCCGTGTACACATTGGCCGTAGCGCCGCTATCCGGTCAAAATTTCCCTCATAGCACACTGTATGGCGTATGCCCGTCTTCCCTTAGCCCAGGTTAGGTGCAGAAGAATATAGGACGTTAAACCCGTGGAAAACCCGAGGGACTTTCTCTTCCAACACCGGCAGCGAACCCGAGACCGAGTCTGGGACATACCCACCGAGGATCATGAAAATTTTGAAGCTTGACCCGATAAAAAGCTAAAATAATATCAAAAAAAAAAATTTACTTATGTGCCTAAAATATTTCATAAATTTGAGGGGAAAAATGATAACCTATTTATATTTATTTATTCACTCCCGTTCATGACGTAATTAGTTCTTACTATATATTTTATTGTTCTTTTAGAAACACAATATGCTAAATCGATCAGCAGTATTATTATGATAAATGCACGACAGAGAATCCTATTTATATATTTTGGTTTTTGGATAAATTAAACAATTGCACGTTGTACAGTCCTTAACATACCCAACATTACCAAGCAGTACTTTTAAATAGATAGTCACCAATATTTCCACTAAAATATTTATTATAAAACAAAACAAAAAACAAACCAACAAAAAAACAACAAACAAGAGTCTCTATATTATCCATTATGTATCATGTTCTATATTTATGTAATTATGTATGTATGTATATATTTTTATAATGTGTACATGTATGTAAATCAGAGAGAGGGGTTACACATAGGCATAGCCTGTTCCCCAATCCAAATTCAGATTTAATGAATAAAAATATTGTTTAGAAAAAAAAAAAAACATATATAGAATAGTTTATGATTTTGGTCTCTGTCGGGTTATGAAAAGGGCGAGATTTTGCATGTCCCCAATCAGCCTCCATACAATTGTAAACAGCGCCGTCTGTTAGCAAAGTTTAGCTTAGAATTATGACAGCTTTACCACGCAACATTTGTGAAATGTCAAAATGTTAACGAAACTAAACAGACTACAATAAATTAAAACTAATAATGGAAAGAGAACAAAATTCAAATTCTAACTGCAATATTTAAGAAATAAGTAATATAAATTAGCATTTTTACATGTTTAAATAGCCAATTTAACATTTGTTAGTAAGAAGTTAGGATTTAGAATTATGGGGGAAATTCCGCCCCATAGACATGGAGATAAGAGTTCTTTATGGATCCTTTTCAAATTAGTTCTAAATGCAAGTTTTCCTGTAGGATCAGCTGTAGCAGAGACAAATCTGATGTGTGTTATCATGTAGTTGTATATTTTTTAAGCAAATAAAATACTCTTCATATCGTTGTGCCATATTAATGATGCGGGTGGCTAAACATTGAACTTGCGTGGACATTACCGAATTTGGTGACCTCGGGATGGTAGCACATTCCGTTTTCCACACCCCGACTTTCATTATCTGTATCTACAATCTTGGGTTACATTGATGAGCATTGTAAATATACATTTGGAACATCTGTCAAATGTAGCCATAAAACCGAAGTCGTTTAGTTTGATGCAAATATTTATTGTCCACTAATCTTACCAGTCAATATCCCCGTGTCTTTTGTGCCAGCCCCCTTTTCCACCATGTAATTCAACATCATAATGTAAAGAGTTTTCTGTTATATTAGGAAACACGTTACCAAGTGTCTTAATAATATCTGTCTCTATTTTAGATAGAAATTGGCCAGGAACATATCCATCTCTTGATGATCGACAAATAGTTACCATTCTCGGCTCTGGGAGTTTCCTTAATATACTTTCCATTTGTTTTGTCCTTATATTTATTTCATCTAAAGTAGGAGTATGAAAGAAAACAGCACTTTCGTTATTTGGCCGATTGCTACCATCACATAATTTCATACCGTCCATATGATCGAAGCTCGGCGTCCTGGATGTCTTTTCTAAACATATCCCCAATTTTGCCAAAGCCCGTAGCTGATCCTTGTTTAACCCGTTTAATTTTAAAATCAGATTGTTAACACCAACGTCTACGTTTTTTTCGCTACAGAGTTCCGCTGTTAGGTTGCGTTGTTTGATTGACTGAATGGTGTTCTTGATGATATCGTTTCGTTCCTTTTCCTGTAAATTTTTAACACCATGTTTGCCCGAAATACTTCTTAACAAATCATAGAAAATCTTATCGAATGCAAGTTCAGTCTTGGAATCTCGTGGACAAAACAAGGATTGTATACCTGGCCCTAGTACATCGTCTACATATTTTTCGGAAATGTTCACATCTAAGAGGTACTGGAAAGCAGCTTGACATCCATAATAATCTTCGTCAATGTCAAAAAACACGTTATCTGTTGAAGGAATCCAATCTATGGATTGTGAGAGTTCTTCAGCTTTAAAATCGACTATTTCCTCAAACATTACTATTTGTTTTATTTTACAGTCATTTCGTGGAATTTTTTTGTGATGGGCTTCTTCGTCATATGTATTAATGTGATAACATTGCATTTTATCGGGCTCTGAAAGATATTCTTCACAATAGCAAAGTGGGAGTTCATCTTCATAGGTGCGATCTAAAGCATATCCGAACCCAATCATTGTAACGCGGTTGTTATCGAAATCTTTGTTCCATGATGGATAGATCCAGATCAGCCTTGAGATGAATCCTGCATAAACGGATGACTGAAAAGTAAGATGTACTTTATAATTCTGAGAATAACTACTTTCAATGCGGTGGTTATTAAATTTGTTTGGATAAAAGAAAATGGCTAAGTGAGTTAACCACTTGAACTCCTTAAACGAGATGTAGTGTCAAGAGTACTCGTATCGCACACCATACCTGAGTGTAACTGGATGATGTCCCTCTCATTTCTGATCGGTTAGACATCGGTACATTTCGAGTGAAATGGCCAGATTACTAGTGCAAGTCTGTTGTGTGTGGTGGTTTCAGGTGGTTCGGGACATTTCTTTCCCAGGCTTAAACGTTACATTTGTTGTCTTCGGTTGATTAAAGAACAAATTAACCGCAGGCCACAAATCAGAATTCTTGTTTAATCCCATACTCAATATCAAAATCGATTAAATCTTATATCATAGATGGATGCATATATCTGGGTCATTCATTTGATGTGTCCAGCAGAAGCCAATGCCCTAAATCAAATGATTGATTGAATTACGAGATGGTTGCTAATGCTAGGTTTCCACTGTGCGATACGTTACTATTGAGTCCACGATCTGGTACGTGCATATACGTTCGGTTACGTTTCAATGCGATTAAACGATTGCTACAACTGACATCACAATTATGATTGATAAGAACTGATAGGATTACTTCACCATTAGAGCCACGATTTCATTCGTAGCGTGAATCATGATAGTGGGTGTAAACTACCCAAATGGATCAGGTGTTCTGTGCAAAATCTAGTGCTTCGCTTTTGGCTTTATCCTGCGAAATATTTTTTTTATTATTATTTCAAAATGATTACTTACCATTATAAAGTCATCGTTCGACTGCATCAGTTGCGTCAAATGTCGTGGAGTTTTGGGTTGATTAAAGATAGGTAACCCTTGTTCAAAATTTGGCGTTACAGTATCTGGGTGACCATCAATATGAACCTAAAAGACATTAAAAAGTGCAAGTACCGAGAGAGATATTCAACATCATTTGGGTTCCAGTAACGGAATCCGTTACATTTAAAATACCACAGACCACTACAAAGCAATGCAATTTATATTTCAAACAAACAAAGTGTTAAGACGTCGTACAGATGTAGTTAGCATACCCTAATTTTTGCAAGACAGTAGCCGAAGCGTAGCACCGAGTGGTAAGTCGAGTTAAAAGGGCTCGACTACCACGTTTCTTAGTCTTGTATAACATATTTATAATTAGAAAATAATTCCCGGACTCGGTTCGTAAAAATGCTCTGTCAATAAGATCATTGTTATCCGGATTATTCCCAAGTTATTTATGTGTATTTGTAACCCCCGTTTGCTAGTTCTAGAGTCAACAACGTCATTAAATATTTATTGTTCAAAAGTATTGCCAAATCATTGTGCGATATCTTATCTTCCAAAAAAAAACCCCAAAAAACCTCTACTACCTACTAATATTTTGAACGCCAACGATATCAACAGAACTGCAAATTATCCTGATCTCTAAAAAATATCAACTGTTGCTTAATAATTGAACTTGTTAAGAAATTATGGTATAATACAACCACAAAAATATCTTCTACCAATGCATCAAAATATATGACAAACCAAGACCGAACGCATCCATACTATCTCCTCTAATAGCAATGATATCAGATGAATTGAAAACCATGTGACAATTTGTGATAAAGTAGATCGTAAAGAGGATAAGATGCTAAAAATTTCAGTCAAATTGATTCATTCTAAACCAAGTAAAACTTATTTTAAAATCACTGTAGCCTCAATTGTCATTGATACCGCTGTGGGTATAATTAACAAAGTCTCGAGTATTCATTTTTGCGTTTAATTATCAAGCAGAGTGCAACAGCAGCATGGATTCAAATCCAATGAAAATCACACATATAAGAGAGAGAGAAATATGGGGTTTAACGTCCACTCGACACAAACTAGGTCATTTCAGGACTAACATATGGTTTAATTCTATTTCAATAATTCGCTTGCGCGTAGGGGTCATTAGCATTGGGGGGAAACCCACGAGGTTGAGAAGGCGCCCCTATCTCCATGCCACGTACGCTCACAGCCGCAAGCCAGAGGTGACCGGCCAGCTAGAGGTCGAAGCGCGGCACTCTAGACCACTAGGCCATCCCAACCCCCCGGCGCACATATAAGATGCCGGACATATAAGATGACATCGAGGTTTGATTATTGTCTTTGCATGTTAATACATTAATGTCTAATTATTTTTTAACATTTCAGGCCTAAAGAAAGATCGGCAAATGGGCAGAATTAGTAGCTCTTGCATAATGCATGTTTAAGATTTCTGATAGAAAGCTACACCCGCCCGCCGTGAAAAAATGCCGGCCTTGAAAACATTGTCCGTCAATTTTATTTTACAGCCCCCCTTAGCCCCCCCCCCCCCCCCCTCGTTGCTCTGGGCTAGTTAAGTCCCTGACTGGTATATCTGATTAATTTGTTTGATTACATGTAAATCATTAACGGCCGATGCATGAATCTCTCAAATGAGAAGACGTGTCGAGCGATCATTGAGTTCGATTGGTCATTATGATTGGTGATACTATATTTGATTCATAATACATGACGGTGTTTTATAGTGGTGTATCCATTTGATATAAGATGGTGTTGTTTAATGTAATACAGTGGCAATATATCAATACAAAAATGGGTTATTTACCAAAACGTTTCCACGGGTAGGTAGCTTTCCCTCTTTGGCAGTCTTGAACCAATAAGGGATTACTGAAAACGAGAAGAAATGTTTGAAAAATAAATTTCACTAACACCGTAATGGTGTTAATATTTATTGACTGTAATTTGTAGAATGCTAATTTGTCCCATTCACAACTTGTAAATAAATATTATCGTTCAAGAAGTCAAATATCTAATACATATTCCTTTGTGCGGATTGACTGTCTTCTTGTAGTGCGACTGAAATTGATTTCAGACTCTTAAAATATTCGTTATCGAGATTTATAAAGACGCTTTTATACAACCATATTTTAATGTGGAAGTACATTGTGGTTAGAAATGAAATGAATTGGTGTTTAAGGGCTACTGTGCTACTACTATGACTGGGGTCATGAAGATCGCCATACAGTGTGTTATAAGGGGAAAAAATTCCCGGACAGCAGCTATGGGCTATACTATACAACTGAAAACGTTTTTGGTACTAATTACAGAAAAAAGACATAAATACCGAAAAATCAAAAGTAATGACCGAAAAAACCCTGTTAGTTGGGTCACGAAAGAAAATTGTTGACATTCTAGGTGGGTAATGGGTCACGCTGGAACACTCATAAATATAATGAGACACTAGGTTAGTCATGGATCACAATAAGGCCCACATAAGACTTATGGGACAATGTCGATGGGGTTAGATCATGCGTTAAGAGTTTTTTTCGGACGATAATGTTTCCCGTTTACAACATTCAGCACGGCATTTTCTTTATGAACTAGTTATATAACACCCCAATGCGTTCTTTGGCGGCTTTTGATCTTTTAGTTTTTGTTGTTCAGCATTCAACCGACCGTATAACTATATACGTGTTGGGTATTTTTTTCGGTATTTAGGGCTTTTCGGATTTTTTCGTTAGTTATTATCAAATAAAAAGTTATTTCAGATTTTTTCTGTATATTATAGCCGTCGGCTAATTTTACTACGAATTCCATCTGTTTATGGTCATTTACGTACCACCCTGCACCACTGGTAATCCAGATGGGCTTTATCGGTCATCACCGGGATCAAACATGGACCCCGAGACACGGCAGTGCCCCATCGTCGTTAGTCAATCTACAATTCCCTGTGCAGATTAATGATATGTCGAACGCCATTCTACATACTTACTGTGTGAGTTCTGGTAAATAATAAACGGATTTCTTCGATTATGAACAAACTAGTTAACTTTGGTTATTATAAACTTACCCGTGTGTTTGAAATGAACTCCCGTTAAATAAAATCCTTTGCACCACTAAAAATCCCAACGAATAAAACCGGTTCTCTCTTGAAAAATTTGAATATTTACTTGTTATTTCGACAGAGTGGATAATAACATTGCTTTCGTCACATATTGGACGAATCCAACACACTGAAGCGAGGTTGTTTAAATTTGACGCATATTTTGGCAACCACGTGCTATGCTCAAAGCAAAGCGCCAACATTACGGTCGTTTGAGTTTGGGCGACGAAAATATCAATTGAAGGCAATTACATAGGAGCTTTATATTGAAACCATTGATCGCCAGTCTATCAAATTTTATTCACAATGAAAGAATCACTGATTGCACGGATACTCGTAAAAATAAAGTCATATATAAAATATAAATTTTAATATCCTATCTTCTTTATATTATAAATAGTTTAACACGGATCACGAAGCACACCTCCGAAGTGTCTGAGGACTCTGAGTGTATTATTAATTTGATCTCATTCTTTCGATCAAATAATAACCGCTTCAGTGACATTTTTAAACGTGATGCGGCAGCGTTCAAGGTGCCTAATGGCATTGGGTGGCGGATACAGTGCCGATAAGTCCGTAACACCCTGTAAGAAGCGGAACATTAATTGTAAATGGCCTGCATATGTTAAATAATAATATTATCATACCATATTATAAAAATGGGTAAATTTAAGGCCCGTGAAAAGAATGTAGTTATTTTTGTTCCTCGTGCGTGTTAAAAAGAAAATTATCCCATCCGAGCCGCTAATCAAATAATTAAGTCGGTAACAAATTTAAAAAAACCCAGGTTGTTATGTGTGCGAACGCTCAAACTCAATGCCGAGTCGAGACGTGCTTTTAAATGCCTATGCTGTCACCCCTGATACAAAGTGATATCTCCCGAGGTGTGACGTAACCAGCTGCCATATTGATATTTTTCTTAACCGAAAGTTTGTGGGATTTCAATTTTTCAAGAGAGAACTGTTTTTATACATTGGGACATTTAGTGGTGCAATGGATTTTATTTAACGGGAGTTCATTTTAAACACACAGGTAAGTTTATAATAACCAAAGTTAACTAGTTTGTTCATATTTGAAGAAATCCGTTTATTATTTACCAGAACTCACACAGTAATTTTCGGATCAACCGTGTGCCGCCTATAAATTAAAAGTCGGCAGTCCTCATTCAAAATACAAAGAGTAAAGAAAGAATTTACCTTCGTGGTGTTCCTCTACAATATATACAGGTATGGTAGAAGATAAATGGTCCCGGGGTTTAGTATCCATATGAACTTTTGAATTTGGTACCACGTCTTTAGAAACAATTTGATCAATATTTCCATTAAAAACAGATTTTATAGTTTCCCGTAAATTCTCGACGTTAGTGGTCAGTGATCTATTAACTGATGGTATTGATGGAACTGTATCATGAACACTCCAAACTAAAATTATAAGCATAACTATACCAGCTACTAAATACTTTGATTTTTGTCGACTTAAAGCCATCATTCTAAATTATATAAAAGGCAATAAATGACAGGTTGGGAGCGATAGCTTGGTGTCGAATTTGGCGTTACAAATAAGCCATTAGTTGAAACACTCAAATGACGTTTAATATTGTCATGGTTCCTATTACTTAAATCAGATTTATTTCATTGGATAACAAACCAGAAACAGCTTGAAAATCCGCCTCTGCTCACGTGATTAAAACATTTCGGTTAGAAACGAAATTAATTTATGAAACTGGATCAACTGGAAAAAGCCAATTTTATCGACTTTGAAATATAACTATATCAAAAACTTTTGTGACAAATGAAACAAATATAGAAAATAAAGCCTTTTTTATTATTATATTGATTGTATTACAGAAAATATCAATGTATTAAAGGGACAATAACATTATTGCTGGCTTGGTAGCTCCAGAAAATAAATAATACCCTTTATTCTAAGTACTAGATGTTTAAATGTCCTACCTGTTGTGTAAATTATCCATTACAACCTATTTTATTTGTCCAGAGGGTTCGAAAATATTTTAAAATTCAAGTCACATTTCAAAAGGTTTACGTTAGACGTTTCAAATCAATTGGTTGAATTTTTCCAAATTTTTAAATCAGGTGTGTTAAGATGAAATTTATATCATAATTTAATTGGAATATTCTAAAATAATACGATTTGTTGACCAGAATGAAGATTGGGACATATTTTTCAGTTACAAGAAGAGTGTTATTGGGGCTTTAACATCCACATCCAAACATAATACTTCGAGATTCTGTATTTGTGTTGCCAGCTGTTAAAAGGTATTTACCCAGACATTATCGAATGCTAATGTCATCTGTCAAGTTTGACAATAAGTATTCAGATATAATAACCCGGAAGCCCAGTGGGATTTAATGAAAATATTGAGTCCAAAAGGTTTGAGGTTTGCAACACATATTTTACCCCTAGATCATTATGGAAAGGCAAGTCTTAAGTTTTGTAACCTGTGCGTGTACGTGGAAGCGCTCCCCCTACCCCTCTCAAATTTAATGTGAGTTAGAATTCAATGCCCATCCACAGTTTTCTTGCAAACATTTCATACTTAACAGTTTAAAACAGAATGCATGACTTAAGATCATAAAATGTTGTGCTAATGCTACTTAAGAGCTTGATTAATTAGCATTTATTAGTGGCCGTAATTAAAATTTAGAGTCCATGACTGAAACACAGCCTAAAAGCTAGCTAACTAAATCATGAAACGAAAAATATCACTTAAGAGCAGCAAAAGTTGAACAAACCTTGCTTAAGACTGGTTCAAAGGTGACAAAGTTCACTATTTAGTAACTGTAATTAAAATTTAGAATCCATAACTGAAACAAAGCCTAAAAACTAGCTTACCATGCCTGCGGAAATCAAAAATGTAACTTAAGAGCGACAAAAATCACCCTTTTTCGCTTGTGGTTCCTCTGGAGGTTAAAATTGTTATCCGATTTAAAAAAAAACGTTTGATTATATCACCGTTGCATGGTTATGAAGGTTGAGTTCGAATTTCGTGAAAATCGGACCAAAATTGACGGACAAAATGGCCTCCGTTTGTACGCGAATAGCGTGAAAATATGTTATATAAGGTTGTGGACCTTATAAAGGTCACAATTTTGAGCGGATTTTGATGAAACTTGACATGTATGTTTATAACCCAAAGATCTTGGTTCCTTTCGATATTTGCGCCCATCGGATCATAACTTCCTGAATTATGTCCCCGGATTGTCCGAAAAATCGCTTTTGTTAGCTTTTGGTCCCTCTGGAGGTCAAACGTTTGACTATATCACCGTTACATGGTAATGAAGAGAGAGTTTGAATTTCGTGAAAATCGGACCAAAATTGACGGACAAAATGGCCGCCGTTTGTACACGAATAGTGTGAAAATATGTTATATCAAGGTTGTGGATCCTATAGAGGTCACAATTTTGAATCGATTTTGATGAAACTTGACATGTATGTTTATAACCCAAAGATCTTGGTTCCTTTCGATATTTGCGCCCATCGGATCATAACTTCCTGAATTATGTCCCCGGATGTCCGAAAAATCGCTTTTGTTAGCTTTGGTCCCTCTGGAGGTCAAACGTTTGACTATATCACCGTTACATGGTAATGAAGAGAGAGTTTGAATTTCGTGAAAATCGGACCAAAATTGACGGACAAAATGGCCGCCGTTTGTACACGAATAGTGTGAAAATATGTTATATCAAGGTTGTGGACCCTATAGAGGTCACAATTTTGAATCGATTTTGATGAAACTTGACATGTATGTTTATAACCCAAAGATCTTGGTTCCTATCGATATTTGCGCCCATCGGATCATTACTTCCTGAATTATTTCCCCTGATTGTACGAAAAATCACCCTTTTTAGCTTGTGGTCCCTCTGGAGGTCACAATTATTATCTGATTTAAAAAAACGTTTGATTATATCACAGTTACACCGTAGTTATGGGTGAGTTTGAATTATGATTTTCTGATGATTACTTAAAATGCAACAACTCTTGTTGACTCCCCGGACGATTTGGCTGCTGTGTGGGCGTATGTTTCGTTGCCTGGCAACCTATTTTTTTATATTGGAAACGATCACTGGGTATATACGAAAAACCCATCTTTTCAAAAATAACCACTTTGAATAAATAAATTGATGTAGCATTGGCGGAATGCACATATTGGCTTTTGTAATTAATCACAAAGACAGCTCTGAACTACTTTTGATAACTTGAAATTGTTATGGGTCGGTCGCAACGATTGTATGCCTCTTTAAAAAGCATCCCTGGGTTGAAATCGCCCAAAACAGCATTCCATTCCGAAATCCGTGCCTTATTCCAAAGTACTTCTTATTTACAATTGGAAATATTTAGGAACGATAAACCATAGTAGAATGAAAATTGATAGAAGAAGACTATCAGCTAACAAAAGTATCGTATATCTGTATGAATGTATTCATTGTGTGTACATATTATATGGGTTTTCTATGTTACTGTATGCGTTATTTGTAGTATACAACTATCTCTGTTCTCCCCTTTGTCACGCCCATTTTTGTTGTTTTTATGGGGTTTGAATTGTAATACATTTTCTGGGAAGGATTATCCACTGCGATTACTTACATGATTTTAGACGGAGAGAGGGATAAATGGGGTTTAGCCTCCACTCAACACAAACTAGGTCATTTCGGGACTAACATATGGTTTAATTTTATTTCAGTAATTCGCTTGCGCGTAGGGGTCTTTAGCAGTGGGTGGAAACAGGAGTACCCAGGGAAAACCCACGAGGTTGGACAGGCGACCTTGCCACGTACAAACGGGGGTCGAAACCACGCCAGTTGACTCAATGGCAGGTCGTATGATACAACGATGGCACGCTAACCATTCGGTCATCCCTACATGATTTTAGTATGCTACTTCAAGGTTGTAAATCTAAAAAAAGGTGGCCAACCTCATACACATTTTGGTGCAAAGACATAAACCTTTGTTACCCTGTCTGTAGTGATCAGCATTCAGCGCAACGAAAATATGAACAAAAGTTGGAGCCGGGCAAAGAGACCAGAATTAACATTGATGTCAATGTGGTCTGTAACCAGTCATGCCTACCTCCATTAGAGTTATGAGCGAAACGATTTAGATAGACCATAATATTATGTTAGCCACGTGAATTGCTTTCGATATTCGCCCTGTTTTTCTTCATGATATTCACATTTATATGATTGTTGACTGGATGGCTAATAATTATAATCTAGGTAAAATACTTCCTTTGGACATATGATCGAATCGCAGTTTTTGCTGAACACATTAGGCCTACGCAATACCCGTAATGTGTTCATAATTAAAAAAAAAAAATCTTTCTGATTTCTGATGTATAATAGAAGCCAGAAATAGATACTGTATAATGATTAATGAACTGGAGATGGCATGACGTCATTTTAACATTATGACGAATGCAGACAGTGACACCATTTTGGTTAATCCAAAACATTAAAATTCATTTGGATATGTGGAGTAAATATAAAACTTCTGCGTTTTAAAATCCAAAATAATGTAAAACCTAATTATCCAAGTGGAAATTTGTTTTACACAGTGAAAGGCAACAAATATACGTATATAAATTATCAAGTACGTTATATCATGTAATTTATAGAATTTTAATTCTATAAATTACATGATATAGTATACTACATCTGACGTCAACTGACAGACTATGGTCATTGAAGAGACGACCATTGTCACGATCGGTCGCATTATTTCTGTTACCTCTTTTTTTTCAAATCATTTTTAGTGAAGCCTGTACCATAACAGGCCCGGGACTGTACAGCGCAGTGGACGCTTACGGCTGGCCCCCGGATCCATTCACTTGATTTGATATTTTCCGCAGGTTAATCTTATAGGTTTTTGTTTTTCGTGTAGTGCGGTCCTCCTGCACTTACTATTAATAATTCATCTCAGTAGCCTATATATAGACTGCCTTTATAGGCTACAGCAGTTTGTATGGATTTATGAAAATTAAATTTGTTTGCCACAGTGAAAGGCAACACACGTACACACACACCGTTATAATAAATCAGGTCGTTTCTATAAAGTTATAGAATTTAAAATATCCGCTTAAGCCAACAGATTGTATAGATTTATCACATTTTCAATACACATAATATAGTATTATTGCAAGCATAATCGAATGAAATAAATATACGTAAAAGTGCCATCAATCCTCCTTGTTCATTGACTTTAGAGAGAGAGAGAGAGAAATGGGGTTTAACGTCCACTCAACACAAACTAGGTCATTTCGGGACTAACATATGGTTTAATTTTATTTCAATAATTCGCTTGCGCGTAGGGGTCTTTAGCAGTGGGAGGAAACCGGAGTGCCCGGAGGAAACCCACGAGGTTGAGAAGGCGCCCTTATCTCCATGCCACATACGCTCACACCAGGGCTCGAAACCACAGCCGCGAGCCAGAGGTGACCGGCCAGCTAGAGGTCGAAGCGCGGCACTCTAGTCCACTAGGCCATCCCAACCCCCCCCCCCCCATTGACTTTAGACATTAGTAGGACAAGAAACCAGTGAACGCAGCTCACGATCGACTTAAATGTATGGCTGCTGGTATCTTAATATCTATTTTAAAAGTTTGCAATATTTTGCAACCATTAATGTTTTGATTCCGCATCTATTGCCGGATTAAATCAGGGGCGGACTGGGTAGCTCATTGCCCTCAGACCAACTGGTTTCGTTGGACCCCTATCGCGTTGAAGATGACATGCGAAAACGAAATTAATTTGATTCACTATTCCTGCTCCTCTCTCATATGTGGACACGAAGATTAATTTGGACATTTTGAACAAATGTCAATTTGTGTTTTTCCAAACCCGAAATGAAATCAAATGGGGTTTAACGTCCCACTGTTCTGCTCCTAACTAGGCGAACGAAGACGGGTATACGCCTTACAGTTTGCTATGCGGGAAACTTTGCCCGGACAGCGGCACTACGGCCTACTCTTATATCGAATACTAACTATCAAGGGATCGTAAACATGCACACCAATGTGTACATGAGAGCCCAGTTTTTCGTCCCATCACTGAAATCTGGAAGAACTTTCTCGGCCACTGCATGGAACTAACACCCGACCTCCAGACTAGCGAGCTAGCGTCTTACCCACTTATTCACCGTGACCCCTGTGGCGGTCCCAGGGCCAATCCGCCTCTGACAACAAATGAGTAGTAACTGTACTTGTTGCCCTGGGCATTACAAAAAGTGTCAGATTTATACGCAAATTTCTAGAGAAATTTTAGTGACGAAGGCGCATATTTTGGTAGATTTGTGTGTGCGACGGACAATGGCCAGTATATGCCTGTTTTAATGCATACTAAACTTAGGCGTCTGACTACAGTTAGCTCCTCTTGGGAACAGACACTAAGCTAGTTGATCGACATTTTAGTTCCTAAATCGACGATTTTAGTCGAAAACACAAAGTATTATGCAAGAATTTTGTTAGGTATTTCTTTTGCTACCATTTACTAAATTTTAAAAATTTTTTTTATTTAGTCTGTGTGTATTAGACCGACGTGAAACGGAGTATAACCGCATTACAAAACAGTAAACTAAATTTTGGATGTGGTGGCCGTTTAGTGCCGAGATCTATTCTCGTAGTATGAAGTAGATGGATGTCTGTGTGCAGAATGTTTTTAATGTTGACATTTTCAGCCAAGGGGCCCATGCAACTTGTACTGATTTCCACTGATGACTTACAGATTAGATTCCAAAGTCGGGTTAATACATGTATTTCCATAACATTCAAACTGCTTGTTGTTTACTATGTCCATGTTCACATCTTCAGGCCAAATCCAGTCTAGCATGTGCCGCCTTTTTACTCCCCGTAAAGCCTAAAGTGCCCCAAATTTGATCTGTCAACTCTCGGTGGCCCAAGCACGCCCAAAGCTTCATAATTAATGTGACGTTTCACCCATATAGCGAATTAAGGCAGTCCGCTTATTTAAGAATATTACATTACATTTTTTTCAATTAGAAAAATGAGTGCGATTCTTTTGCTACATGAATCCTCTTCAAACTATTATGTAAAAGTTAAATCTTTAATTCGAATACCGTCCATCAATGGTTCAATTTCAACAGTCTTTGCCACCTTCACGTCATCAAAGTTTCTTGTGTACATGGGCGTAACACGTGGGCGGGGGGGGGGGGCTCCGGTCTCACAGATTGTCAACATGTTATATAGTTTCATTTGCGGACCCCCCCCCCCCCCAAATATATATTTCACGGCTACGCCTCAGCTTGTGTAAAGACGTTCTTCTCTTGCTGGTATGTTCTGCGTGGGATACAGCTGTCACCATTTTCAAATAAAATTGTTATGCCTTATTGTTTACGATGTCACCCTTGGTAGAAATGGACTTAAAACTCCAGGAACGATGTTTTGCCTCGCAAATCAGTTTACTTGCCATTAATCATCCAAGATTTTTTTTTTTTTGTTTTTGTTTTTTTTCAACAATTCCTCGACATTCTGAACTAGAAATTACGAAAGTCGTAATAAGGGAGGCAACTCTGTCCACTGACCCGTATGAATTGGAATTACGATTATCCCGGTTGAAACAGAAAAAAAACATCATAAGAAGAAATTTAATGCTTAAGGCTGTGTAAAATTATGATACATTGAAATTGAAATGGAGGTAAATTGTTTTGTGATAGAGTAATATTCAAATAAATTGTTAGACCTGTAAAATTGGTTCATACTTTTATACAGTAAACATTTTTTTTGTTTGTATCGACATGCAGACAAAAGTTTGTTTCGAACAAAAAGTAAAATTTAAATGACCCGATGCATTACATGAAATTAATTAAAATGAAATGGGGTTTAACGTCCATCAACTGCAGGCCTATCACGCTGACTGGGTTAATGAAGACGGACATGCGTCATACACATACCCCGGGTGAAATTTTGTCCCGTCAGCGGCATTACAGCCTATTATTATATCGAATCACGTATGTCAAGTGTGTATATTCTACGTGGAGCTTGCTCTAACCCTCAAAAAATAAAAAAATAAACTCTAATTCATATTTTCAATTGCATAGAAAATCAGAAATTATAATTTATGGAGTATGAATTACAGTTTTTATTTTTGGGGGTGGGTTGGTCCGGGAGTCAAGGGTTACAGCAATTTTGTTATAAAGTACTCTATAACTTTTATCAAATTGAACTATCATTAACCCCTTTTCAACTCTATATACTTTAGGGGTAAAGCGAGAGGATTAGAAATGGGATAGAATCTCGCGACCTACCTGTCAATTCTGCCTGTTTTGTGCGAGTTGGCAGTATATCGGTGAATATTCTGCCTGTTTTGAAAACATTTGCACAGCCTGTCGCCCAATGGCCTACACACTAGTGGAGCTACTAACTGGGTGGTTCAATATGACTCTGAATATGATTGTGATTATATAGTATAGGAACACAGAGGAATGGGAGATATCGACGTCTGTGCAATTGAGCTTTCAATTGATTTGTTCGAGGGGACCTCCCAACCCCAATCCCAGCCACTGCTTCAGGCCCGTATCGAGACACCATTAAGCAGGGGAGCATTACCTTTCGGTAGGGGGGCGAACATTTTGAGGAAATTTTCGGAAAGGTCATTCTAACAGACTGTTGTAATCATCATGCTATGTAGTTACCTAGGCGTCTAATAAGCATTTTAAAATAAGTATTCAAACAAAAAAAATAGCTTTTTTAGGTTAATATAAGGAACTGTGTATACTTTAATGATTGTTAGCAATTTCTGAGCGAGCATTTCACGCGGGGCCCCCTGTAGATACGTGCCCGCACTGCTTAGGGACCCTTTCTTTGTTACGCGGGGAGGCTTACTGGGCCTCGTGTCGTACTGTCCATCTTTAAGAATAACAAGTCTTAATGTATTTTATTTATAAAACTGTGAATATACACAAATTACATTTAGTATCAATATTAACAAAAGTTTGATCTTTAGCAAAGTAAAAAAAAAATCTATAAGATTAATATAATCCAAATAGTAATACTTAATCAGTGTGTGTTTTCTTTAATTTGGCACAAGATCAAATTTAATTTTGATTTTTGCTTTGTTATTTTTACTAAATACAAAGTCCTCTAGTACATTGTTATTTTGACCAATGGCTTCTGGGCTGGTATTTCTTCTCGTCCCACTTCCAAGTGGGTTCCTGTCTTTTAATGGAAGTATATCCGGTTCACGATATTGTAATGGCATTTCGGTTGAACGACTAAAGGGAATTTTTTGCTGTGGAACTTGTAAGTACTGAGAGGACATTTTAACCTTTTTGATATCCGGCGCAGACGCAGAAGATGGTCTCAATTCGGTTACGTTACGAATAGCTCGGTCCATTGAACGCATTCGCATTAACCTTCTGCTGTCTCCGGGGTCACTGGAGACAGATGGAGAACGTAATGTTTTTAAAAACGCTGAATAAGAAGATTGGTTGTTCGCATGGCTGGGATTTGTTACATTAAACTTATGTCTGTCGTTGTAGTTAAACAGTTTCTTGGTTGCAAAACGGAAACGTTTGCTGGATATGGCATAGCTGAAGGGGTTAATACAGCTGTTCATTAAAGCGAACCAGGTAGACAATGTAAGCATATAACTTGGAATGTTCTGATTGAAGATTTGTGCTATATTTACATAGACATACGGCGACCAACACAACCCATACCCAACGATCAGACCCAACAAACGCACAATAGTTCGCACGTCTCTCCTAAACGGCGAAGCGGTCGTGGTTGTTGATGCACCGCTGTTAAAATCAACGTCTATAGCAGTTGTTATTTCTTCTACTGATCCAGGAAAACTTAACATTGAAAGGCGACGCACGGAAAACATGGCGGCTGCTGCAACAGCACCGTTTAAGCTAATATGACTAGATTCTGGACTGTGTCTTTGGATATGATGATTAGTGTCTTCAATCTGTCGCACGTGCTGATGAGCAACTTGGATAATTTTTACATAGCAAATGGTCATGATTATTAGAGGTATACAAAAGCATATCACACAATTTAAGATAGCATAACTTAGAGATACGTCCCACCGAATTAAACACATATAGCGCAACTTGTCAAAACTTACTTCACTCCAACCTACCAGGGGAGACAATCCAAATAGAAGCGCCTGGATCCACAAACACAAGAGAACTCCACCACCATAGTGTGAAGTTTTCCACGTAGAATATTGTAAACAATATATTATAGCAAAGAAACGATCTAAAGAAACAATGGCTACGGATAGAATGGACCCGACTGCAAACACAGTGAAAATACATCCAGTTATAGAACACGCCATCTGAAAAAAAAAAAAAAATACAAATAAAAATAGGGAAAATGAAAGATTTGTATTATTTAAGATATTGATCTCACGCACTGACATGGCAATGAATTTAAATGAAATGAGATATACCGTGACAAACTCGGATAATAAAGACGGGTATAAGCCTTGCAGTGAGTTTTATTTGCAATTTTGACAGAGAATTTGTGTTTCTGCTTATTCTTCGTCGACTTCTAACTGAGTTCTTTCACGTGTACACAGATCCTCAGATTTACGGACCATCCGCACAACTAGACGTTGTTCAGTTTTGATTATGATTAGAGAGTAACAAAATGACACCTACTCAAAATGTTATAAATCATCAAGCTACCGTTCAAAATTTTAATTAAAATTCTGATATAGCTGCTTTTCGTTTATTTTTACAGCACAGCATCTAGACTAATACGAAACGAAAGTTACATCTGACTGATTAGAAAGGTTAGCGTTTAATGTAAAGTCATATTCTATTATCCATATTCGATTACGTTTCCTTCAACTACATGTAAAGCCATCTACACGCCCTATATCGGCAGTTGAATTGTAAGATCGGTGATCTGTTATTAAAATCAATATGGTGGGCTTAATTTAACTTTTACCGATTATGCCTCTTCTCTTCGGTAATAAATCGGCTTTTTTGGCTTTCCAAATATTGGTTGAAATTCATCGACATGAATTCTAATTATATTTTTTATCATTTTGACGATTCAGCGTGTAACTAGGCTCCGTGAATAATTATTCTGACTATTAAACCCAGTGTTTTCTATGACAACTGGGTTACGGTTACAAAAAATTGTTTCAAGTAATAGTAAATGTGGAAAGAGTATTTATACTCAGTTTAGTGCACAAAGTCAATCCAGATAACTATTAATATATAACCATTTCAAAGCTTTTCGCAGAATAAATCTCCCACAAAATGATGACACCACAAAACACGTCACAACCTGTACCACCCAGATCAAAAATCTAGCTTGGACATATTACGGAGTTTTTGTTTATCAAATTATTAGAAACCATTTTCTGCAATAGAATTTGTCAGGTTTTGGTAATAATAATGGTAACACGTATGGTACACTTTTTTTCCTTGAGTTCCGATACTATTTGCATATGCGGTAGGGATGTTCTTTCACAAAATAGTATAATGTAACAGGGAGTGAGTGGCCAAACATCTCTACAAGCCATGGGCCATGCATTTGTAATACATAATTTCATTTTCATCAGTATACCCTTTCATACATACCTGTGAATAAATCCAGCCACCATTAAAAAGGGCACTGAGCACCAATGGCATGGAAACAAGACTGACCCCAAGGTCACAGAACGCCATGTTGACAACAAATATGGAAGACACAGATCGCAGTTTGCGCGTTACTAATATCGTTGTTATAACCAATAAATTGGCACTTAGGGCGATCAGACAGAACAAGCCCATTGATATTAATAAAACTACATCCACCACCGACCAATCCCCATCGGTTTTATCATACATGATAGGATTAAAGTTGGTCGCAGATTGTATGCTTGTCTTATTAATATACATGTAGGAACCTAGAAATTCTCTCCGATTACAAGTCTTTGAATTGCGGTAAAATGTATCGTGATCACAAATGGTATAAACTCTCAGATTATTTTTCTTCGGGTCGCCTGGAAATCTATTATGATCACAATTTAGGAAAAATAAAATAATATTGTGGAATAATATTCTTGGACGTCTCTATACACTTGAAGAACCGTTTAACATCAACCAAATACAGAAATATCTGTATTCCGCTCACAGTTTGTAATTGCTTCAAAATCCAATAATATCACAATATCTTGGAATCTATTTCGATCCCGTCCTTACAATAAAAGACGGCTCCAGAATTAATCTGCATGCCCACAACAGTTCACAAAGTCCTCATTGGAAAGGAAAACAGTTCTGCTTCAATCACTATTGCTGAATGAAATCAAAATGTATTTTTATATGTATTAGGAAACTTCCTAACCTAATGGGCGAAATGCGAACTATAAGAGCAAGCACTCCTTTGTGATAAAATATCACTGTTCCTGGTATAATATGTCCAGTGTCAAGACCAACTCACACACTGTGTTTGTTAGCGACATATCCTTATTTTTTGTTCACAGTATATTAATTTATAAAAAATCACGAAGGATTATCACACTAATTCAACATCGACTTTAGTATTATCCCTTGTAATAGCAGTCACGACTTCTTGTCACTAATATTCCTTCGCGCAGCAATTCCTTATTAACTGTATGTCTTACATTAATTAGATTTTTACAGTTTAGTCTTTAATTCATCTTTTCTGCTTTAATGGATAATAATCAGTTCATTTTTGAATTGTAAAACTCGTTTTTACAGGGTATTACAGCATCCGTTTGTCTTGGGTTTCATTATGTTTGCTGTCAGTGTCTCACTCATCTGGAATGGAAACACACAAAAAATTAAAATACAGTAACACCTCAGTATATCTTCAAAGAACCATATATCTTGATTCCAGGAGACCAGTGTCTAGATTATAAACTATACTTTCAAAATTTGGGCGGATTTCTGTGCGCGTGATGGAATGTACATGTAGCTGTTATGGGGAGTCAGATTGTCTAACCGACCCGACCGGTCCTATTTTTGGAGCCAAGTAAAACTAAACACAGTTTTTGTGGGCGGTTGGTGGCGACGGAGATGGGCTTAAGGATATCGACTTACCTAGATTCCTTGTCATCGTCTATCCACTTTTGAACGATAACCATTTATATGTTTGAACATAAAAGCCTTTTATTTTGGTGACATTTGTAATAAAAGGCCAGGGCTGGGGAGTGGGATGCTGATAGGCGAAAAGGGCACTGTATCATTAGCGACCCATTTCCCTACAAAGTTTTGTAACGATTGTTTCGTTGTCCTTAAGCCTTCTATCACAATCACAAATGAGCAATATAAAGTCTGTTTAATTCAGTTTAATCCATTGCAATATACATACAGGCAGAGAATTAATTCCATAATATCAGAATGAATCTAACCGTTTGCTCAGTGCACAGTATGCCATTAATGCCAGAAGGGTTTCCAAAAGATCATCTTAGCATAACACCAATAATTACAAATTATAAGCGTAATCTTATTGTCACGCGTTTCCCAAAATAGCTTTGAAAATGGAAAAAAATGTAAGAGAATTGAACAAGATCAATTTTTATTAACTGAAAATATCATTTAATTCGCCGAATCCAGATTACTATATAATAGCACAGTTGTAGAATGCACAATGGACATCTTATTATTTCATTCAAGAACCTAAAGTTTTATATCGCTCTGAAATAAAATACACAATGATAGATAATTCGTCTATTGTGCAGAAAAATGTAATATCTTCTGTCATGCATAATACGTAATCTGATTAAAATCAGATCTTTTCCAATTAAGTTTCCATACTTAAAAATTTATCGGACTCATTTTTTATAAATGTTTCGTATTTTAGTTGTCAATATGAAGTCGCAACTGATTCAATCATGCCAAGTCAAATTCCCATGATGCTACAATCTATTATAAAAAATGAGACGTGGTCTGTTTACTTCGTCATCCGGAAAACCAATAAAATGAAGAACGAAAATAAGATTTGAAATGTTACGTTTATCCGCAAAACTCGGTGACATGACATTACATTTTGTTTTATACCAGTGATTGCATGAATACACTTTAACTATTAAATCAAATTCTCTTAATCGGTTTCCATACTGGCGTGCCTTCATTAAGGTTCCTGTTCATATTGTTTGTACCTTAATCCTCTTTTAGGCTAGCTAATTTCCTGAACACCGGAACCCCGCAACTTCAAAAAATGCGGTCTTTGATTACGAGCGAAGCATAGGTTTTTAATTTACGATTAATTTCGTTATAAAAACCTATTTTGTACTGAGATAAAACGAATTTTGAGACATCGGTTTCATCAGACCACCCACAGAATAAAAGCCTTACCTCTATTCGACTCGACAATAATCCTACAACTCTACCCGGGCTTTGTTTTCTATATCTATATATTTACTTTATACTCTGGTTTTACTATCAAAATATCATCAAGGTTAACAGATAATTATCGCGTATTTTTGATTTCACCTCAGGTACAGAATGCTGACAGCAGTGTCGACAGCTAGCTCTATTTAGTAACACACGGTTCAATAATTCAACACTTATGTTACGATATTGTAGTTTACCGGGCGACAGGGTGCGAAACGACCCATGAGATAATACAATTATAGCTATACCATCTTCAAAGTCTCTTGCGCAACAATCATGTCTTAATCGACTCGAACATAAAAAGTAGAGTTACACAGTACATCGAAGTTTCTGTCTCAGTTTTCATGACGCAAATCCTTAAATTAAAATCTAATCGCGATTAAAGTCACTAATCTCAGTGAAACCAATCGGGTTGGAAAATGAGATAAGATTAATGAGCTTATTATGAGGGCATATGCTATTTTATGCATTACATGTAAACGTTATACTTTAAACTCGACTTAATTCTTAAAGATGCATTAATGCGGTATGAAAGTTGGTCTCATAATTCACATATTATAACATCCTAGGAGGAGATAATAATAAAGAACTATATCGGCCTACAAGGGATAGACGACAACGTGTTTTTACCGTTCGGTAAATTTATGACCTTCATCATCGGGACATATATCCAACACGGGGCTTTTATTATAGGCAGTTTACAAGACTTTAAATCCAAGGACAGACGAGATAACTCCACAAAAAGAAATATGAAAATCCGAGCCTATAACATAAAGATCATACCATAAGATACGCATATTCTGATGGAGTGGGCTTTATGTCCATATGGTGGCGGTCATACATTTACCAACGGTACAACAGGTTGCCGCTTACCTCCTTATCATAGGCCGATATATTTCGTTAATTCAGGTGGTAAATATACCACAGTCTTGACAATACATCAATACGGTATGAAAATAGGTATCATAATACCTCAGTTTTCACAATACATCAATATGGTATGGAAGTTGATATCATAATACCTCAGTTTTGATATCACGTTAAAAGATTATGAAAGTTGTTCCCATAATACGTCGGTTTATCAATACATCAATACGGCATGAAAGTTTGTATCATATAATACCTCAGTTGTGACAGTAACATTGAGTATGAAAGTTGGTCTCATATTACCTCAGTTTTCACAATACACCAATGAGTTTGGAAGTTGGTATTATAATACCTCAGTTTTCACAATGCATCAAAACGGTATGAAATTTTGTATCATACCTACATCAGCCTTGATGGCGATACATCAATAAGATATGAACGCTGTTCTCTTACCGTTGTCTGGTCGATACATCAATACGGTAAGAAAGTTGGTCCCATACCTTCCCCCGTTTTAACGACACTGTATGAAAGTTAATTCCATCCTTACCCCAGTTTCGATCGCAATCAATACCGGTATTAAAATGTTTACCTTAGTCTTGTCGATACATCAATACGGTATGAAAGTTGGTCCAATACTTACCTTAATCGTGAAAGCTGGTCTAATACCTACCTGAGTATTGACGACACTTTGTAATATATTATGTCTATAGTGAACTTGTCTCACACTTACCCGAGTATAGCACCATGCTATGTCATTTAAAGTGAGTTAGCTTGTTTCTTACATCACTCCTTATTCAAGACATATTTAAGCTTCTGGTAACGGTGAGTGCCATGTTATAACGGTAAATATGATATGTATATAGTGAGTGTATATGTCTCTATAAATAGTTGTATATAGACATAGAACAGAAGGTATATATTATTTCTATCTAGATAAACTAGATTTATCATGATATAAAAACAATCTATAGTAGATAACACTATCATCTGTACTTTTATCTAAATTGAGCTTGTTTGTTTATCTTTTTATCAATTTTAAAACAAAACCTAACTGAAGATTAATTCTGTAACAAACCAACACTAATCTATTTCTATTTTATGCTCCATGGCGGTGCGATGGGGGCTTAATATTACTAGATCTGTCATTGATTTTGTACGGTCGCCTGGCCAACCTCGTTGGTTGGCTCTCAAAGCAGTAGTTTTTCACAACTGCTAGGACCCCCAGGCACTAGCGAATTATTGAAATGCAATCGGTCATTATATTCGCTCGAAATTACCTAATTTATGTCGAGTGGATGTTAGACCCACCGCTTTCTCTATCCCTGATGGTATAGATTAGTCGCAAGTGAATCAGTGTAAAGTGTTAAATCCAATTCCATTAACAGTAAGTAAAATCGTGTAAAAACAAAAAGAAATTGGAAAACACCCAGTTTAATTTACGCAAATTTAAACATTAAGCATGATTTGAAATATATGTTTGGATATTAATTCCATTTTGCTAAGACGTCTCCATTTTGATTTATGGTGTACAAACAAACAAATCGGGTTTATTTATGGAATACTTGTAAATAACCTTCATTAAGATTTCACATCATGGCGTAAAATATGATAAAATATATATATATTTCCTGATGTTTTCAAATCTACCATAAAAACCTCCATCTTTTAAAATAAATGCGTGATAAGTTCTATGTAAAGGTCTTTACAGAACAGGATCTGTGTGCTCATAAATTTATATTGTCTAATCTACGTTAAGAACCCTATTATGGATATGTAATCAATCAACAAATCCTATAATATACATAGAGAGAGAAATCGACACAAACTAGGTCATTTCGGGACTAACATATGGCAGAAATTAGCTCCGTAAACCGCGGTCGGTGAGACAAAATATGGGGTTGTCACCCTCTCAAAATAATTCTGAATCCGCCACTACTCGTTTGCTTTCAATAATTCCTTGACGTGTTATGGAGGAAACCCATAAAATACAATTGTCCTTGACGAACTGGTCATGAGACATATTCGAGCAACTGTATGTATAAAACTGTCGATTTCATTGGAATTTTTCATAATAGCCTTCTTGGCACCGCAGTCTACCTGCCTTGAAAACTTTACTTCTATAGATTAATCCAGTGATTAGACACATTAAATCAAAATGAAATCAAGATTAGTTAAAAGAAATGGGGTTTGGCGTCCGACTGTTACGCTTTGACTGGACTAATGAAGACGGGCACACGCTAAACATTGTACTATGGGGTAACTTTTGCCGAGTTCCGCTTGATCTCCGAATATCACATCATCTCGAATCATTGAGATAATAGTTGACGTTGCGTTTCTGAACCCTATTCATTTCATGTGTTTGGTGTCTTGTCCTCTGTTTGTCTGTCTTCAGGGGGTCACGGTGGCTAAGTGGATAAGGCGCTGGTTCGCTAGCCCGGAGGTCGGGTGTTCGATCACTGCATTGGCCGAGAAAGTTCATCTCGATTTTCCGGCGTGATTTCCCCTTGTCAGTGATGCAGAAGTAGGGCTTGACAAGGACAGCTGCCTAGTCGTTCGGATGGGACGAAAAACCGAGGTCCCGTGTACACATTGGAGTGCACGTAAAAGATCCATTGGCAGTTGGAATTCGATATAAGAGTAGGCCGTAGCGCCGCTGCCCGGGCAAAATTTCCCTCATAGCACACTGTATGGCGTATGCACGTCTTCCATTAGCCCAGGTTAGGTGCAAAAGAGTAGGACATTTAACCCCATTCCATTTCATTTCTGTTTGTCTTCAGAGGTTTGTTTGTTTGTGTGTGGGGCTGTCCTCCTACACTTACAAACATGTCTCGACCGTTTAGAATTATACTATAGCTAAGTCACCATTCAAAATGTTTAACGAAACAGCAATGCGTACAGCTGATGTTTAAATATAATCGATAAATCGTTTGTTAAAAGGTAATCTGGTCAACTATTACCTAAGGCTAAACAAAATCTCATTTTTTTTTCCTGGCAAACTTGAGTATGAGCCTTTTTTGTTAGTTTATTTGAAAGTGAAACTGTGTGGACTTCTGTATCCGCTTAGGTCACCGGGCAATGCGTATTTGACATTAAACAATGCCAGTAGCGATATCGTCTCTAGGATACGAAGAGTAAATACAATCGGTTAAAAATTGCGAAACTTTCAAAATGATATATCTAGTAGTGACGTATCGGGTGTAAAATTTAAACTAAATCACAACACGATTTATATGTAAAGCGGTCACTGGTTTATAGGCCTACATAAATGGCGCGATTCTTGGTAAAGTACTCTTTCGTCGTTATGAAGAACAAACCCTTAAACTTGTTGTTGATTGACCATTTTGATTTGCATTTGTTATTATTAAGATGCTTTGCATTGTTGTCTAACATAACAGATCTTATAAAATCCAATGTTATGTTGACAAAAATCCAAAATGGCGTAATCTCATCGATATAGCCTATAAATATTATATCATTAGATTTTTTTTAACACTTACGTTTTGCATATCTAACAATAAAGCCCTTGTTCCAAAACAATAAAGCCCTCGGTCCAAAACATGCATTACAATAGTTATCTATGGATAGCAAGAAGATAAAAAAAATCAAAAAAAATTTCAATTGAGATTCAATATACATTAAACTAATACTGTGGCAATCTCACCTGTCAATGAACGAAACTAATTAAAAACCAAACACGGATGATTTCTAAAAACACGTGTTTTATATCCCGTCAATAATATCTCAACTACTTTGAAAATTGATATTCACTTAAACAATGTTTTTAATGTCTAAATGTAACAAAAAAAAACCAGCCCACACCATCCTGATGGCTAAACAGTTGCCATTTATCAAAAAGCAATTAGCTTTATTTTTAAAAGAAAAGAAGAAACTTTAGAAAATGACAAATTCGATCCATGTCAAAATATCAGGAGAAATGATTTCCGTTGTAGATATGGTGAAAGTAATAATGACACGTGATAGATCTCGAATGTCATAAAGAAGCATTACGTAAGAGCTAAATCTGCCTATTACACGTTTTTATTTTGGCTTCCAATGTTATGTAAAGTATTATTTAGACATTTATTCACATGATGGCGCAGGTCATTTAATGATTAATTTAAGAATGGAGAGGCGAGAACAAGTCGCGATTAACAAGTAACGTTGCTACGGTAATAAACAATCTGTATCAAAACTTTCAGTGTTATATGAATTATCATTTAGACATTTATTTGCATGATGGCGCAGATGTAAATGGATTAAAATACGACCGACAATTACTGATTTAATTTTAAAAAATGAGAAGTGAGGCTGAGTCTCGATTAATAAGTAACGTTGCTACGAAAATAACAATCTATGTCAAAACTTCCAATGTTATATCAATAATCATTTAGACATTTACTCCCATAATGGCACACATTTAAACAGATTAAAATACGATCGCCATTTAATGATTTAATTTAAAACTGGAGAAGCGAGACCGAGTCTCGATTAACAAGTAACGTTGCTACGATAATAAACACTCTATGTCAAAACTTCGAACAGTATATTAATTATGAATTATCTGTTTTAAAACTAGTGTTGCTAGAACGGGTATCTCTTTATCTAAATCTTACATAAGGTATCTTAATCCATACAAATGGATCCAAGCAAAAAAAAAAAAAAAAAAAAAAAAAATACACATATATAATATATCCACATACCATTAAAATTGAATATATTAATCCGTTGTCACAAAACAATGAAACACTGTATAAACCAACACCTCTGAGTGATGCCTTCTGGCGACAAGTCATACATCAGGATGGGATTATATGTAATGACTAGGTTATAACGCAGTTACTTTTATAGTAGATATATCAATGTATATCATATTATTTGTAACGTACACTATGTAAGCTACACAATGAACCGTGATTAAGAGAACTTAGACATTGGTAAAACATGTTGAGTTGTTAAACAGATACAGATATATGTATCATCTGTAGTCTATACGGTACAACATATTCCACGTGTTTTGGTTTTTTTTTAAAGGGACAGTGATGTAAAACAAGTTCTATTGAATCTCAATAGATACGGAGTGCTATTCTTACATCATAGATGATAGATCTTTGGGGAAAGTAAATGAATTAAGTTTAGGGTTCCACTGTTTCTACATGTACACCGATCGACCTAATGAAGACGGGTATGCGCCATGCTAAGATAGAAATTTTACCAAGACAGCGGCGTTTTCCGTCTTCTCCTAGTTAATGAACCGTGCCCTCAGGGTTAGTGAGTCGGCGTCTTACTACTAACTGAGGGTTAGTGAACTGGCGCCTTACTGAGGAACGCGACCTTAGGGTTAGTGAGCCGGCGTCTTACTGAGGAACCGTGACTCATTATGTCTTTAGTAGACAAAATTCACGACTATACTAAATTGTTTAATGTTTAGAAACTGACTGATGTAAGCAATATATAAACTAGACGTGGTATTAAACTTATTTGTCAGTACCAATGAAATATAAAGGCTTCGTGTAAAAGGCACTCTCTTTGATACGGATCTGCATTAAGGCGGATTTCAACCACATTGTCAACGTAAGTGACAATAGTGACATGCTATACAATCTTAAGTTAAATAGTGTGATATGACAAATACTGAGATGAAGTTAAAATTTAGCGGTATCGGGTGTTCTAGACAGTGTAAGCTTACCAGAGAATCTGGCATCATCAGATCTGCTAATTTACAAAATGTAAAGTTTAATAAATGTAACATAAATGAAATGGGGTTTAACGTCCTACTTTTCTGCACTGATGGATACAGATATAAATGTAAGTAGTATCTTTAAATTCTGGTTGGCATTGTAATAATACATTAATGAAAAAATGACCTGCTGGTAGACGAAGAAGAAAAACCTCAAATCTAAAATAGAAAATATGTCGTATTTAACACGAAACCAAGATACCTTTAAATATTCGCATTTTACTGTTTTTATGTTTAAAGATACATTTAGATGAAAATAACATCTGTTTTCGGACCTAATCAATCATTTCTGAAATGCACGTTTTCGTGCATCAGTTTGCAATTTGAGCAAGCGGAGGAAATTCTATTAAAAGAATAAATCACAAAAGATTTTACTTAAGATTAGTTCTCAGTTTCCAACGTCTTCTGTTAGTTGATGTTCTTGTAACAGCTTTTTTTCAAATCATTTGTTTTAAATAATAGTTTAAAGGGGAACAGTGACATAAACCAGTTTTTCTTTATTTTTGAATCAGAAACATTGGATGTGTATAATACCATCATTCTGAGAATATTACAGTCACTTAAAGATGGCGACATACATTCAATATCACTTAATAAAATGTAAACTTAAAAAGACAAATACATTAGGGTTGCCAGTGAAACGCGGACAGCTTTATGGCCAACAGGACCCAACATAATTTTATGCAAGACGTTACCATTCGTTAACGCCACATATTCAACATACGCTAAATAGCATGAACAGCTCAAAAATAAGTCCATGTTTGACATGCGTTACTGAAAATTCTATGCGGTCTTAGCTTTATACTGGACATCCATTAATTGATGGACACATTTATATCATATTAAAGATTTTAGACTTAATCTAAATATGCACACGGCCCATCAAATACTCTAGTCAATTAAATCGATTTGTTATGGAGATAAATGACGAATAACGTCCACAAACTAATATATGGTTCAATTTTATTTCAATAGTTCGCTTTTGGGGTCTTTAGCAATGGGCGGAAACCGGGCGACCTGGAGAAAACATAATTATGCTTATCAACTGGCAACCCTACTCCTTGTCAAGTATCATGCCAGTTGTCGCACGCATTCGGAAACACGCCCTTCTCACACCCAGCATAAGAGTAATAGCCTTAGCTTTAAAGTAATTTCTTTTATCGCACCCATTCCTCTAAATCTAATTATATTTTAGGTAAAATGTGAATGCTCTATAAAGGTTACCTAGACCCAAAACATTACACTAGGCGAGTACATTGTACAAAACGCATCATCAAGAATTATTTTTTTTTGCGACCACAATTTTACATTTCCATATGGCATATTGACAAGCGCTCACATACAGAATTTGTAAAATTATTATCGCAGATCTTTGAGCTTTTTTTTAACAAATCTTTTTCTTGATATTATTCAGTCGAGTCTGAATACCAAGGATAGTATCGGTGAAAGATCTTCAAACGTAAGAGATGAAATACGGTTAAATGGTTTTCCATTGAAGCATAGGTTTTCTTGCTACACCTTTTACATTAGTATTTCGGGAACCCATTCCGGTTAATCTTCCTGACATTACTTTAGACAGTGAAGGAACGGGGGGTGGGGGTATGCTCAATCAAATGATTTTAAAATATACTAATGGGATGTCTGACCCACAAACCGAAGGAATATAACATGAGGCTACCGAATATAATGTTTCGCGTCATTCAAGTACAATTATTCGTATGTATTTACTTATATTATGAATGACAAAGAGTACTCATTATACCTCAAAAAACAAACAAGTCAGTTCAGCAGTTATGAAAATTATTTTTCATAAAAACTGTAACAAGTAATGCACGAGACATTTTAAAACATTCAAAGTAAGAATATAAAAGTAAATATTTTTGTATAATAACATCCAAAAAATCCAGACTAATAACCGAATTTCAAAGAACTAATTTATGAGCTGAGATAATACTATATTTATTAGAGTAATGAACTATAACACCTACGAAAAAATAATATATTTAGGCTGTTAGAGTGAGGTGTTGTGTGCCAGAGTTCGCTAATAAATAATTGACAACTTACTGAAAGTTTATATATCCGACCTGGACAAAATGACAAAGTTAAACCCACACAATGTAAATGTTTGGGGGAGGGGGGCATGGGGGTGTTGGGGGAACACAGGGCCCTCTCATACGGGTGAGGGGTGACGGTGGCATATGCCCGTGGGCGACACTTCTTGGGCGGCCTAGCAAATCAGCGACCTTCGCTTCCATTTTTCAGCAAATAGAGATGATATAATTATGATTTTTCCAAGATAATATAGGGTTTTTCGAACGAATGAAAAGTTAACAGGGAAATTTTACATATCAGTTGATTTAATAAATAGTGAAGTAGATAAAGTGTTAAACGTATAAAAAATTATTTTTAATCAATTGGGCGCGGGCACGGAATAAAGCAGCTAATGTAGGCAAGGAGGGGGGGATCAGTGAAACTTTTGCCCTGAGATGCCATATGCAGGGGCGGATTTTTGCAGGAGGAGGTTTGCCAAGTTTCTGTTACGGAAATCTGCCATCATCGTGTCTAAATTACATAGGCATACACACAAATTGAGCTTTTTAAACAGAGAAATCATTTTTATACTGATGTAGGATCACTTTGTGATGTAATTTCATTGATGCAAGGCATTATTTTTTTTTCATGTACATGTAGCTGAGCAGGATCTGGATCCGCCCCTGATATGACACAAAATATCTACGGGTCTGTACCAAATGAAATAATACGTACAAACAGAGCAATAGGTGCACGCCTATCTAACAGACAATAACTTCATTAACTATGTATTACGCATACATTAAGATCGTTGATCCATATAAACAAATAAGCATTCTCTGAGTCAAGAATATGAATAAATAACATAAGCTAACAGTTCACAATCAAGACATGAACTTTCTGTACTCGGAAATGTTGGTGTTGATCTTGTGCCGGATAATTAATACAGACATCTCTTCCACTTACCACTTATTAAACGGTGACGCAGTGTAACATAAGTCGAGTGATAAGTCACTAATCTTATAGAGAGATAATATTATATCTCGGTTCCCACTTGTCAATGATGGCATTTGTGACGTTGGCAAGGGAAGTGTACCTAATCATTCGTATTCAACAAAAAAAAACAAAAAAAAAAACAAAAAAAAACCCCAAAACGTGGACCACCGTTGTACATATTCGCGTGTACGCAACTTAACTCGTATGTTATTTCAATTCGAACACGAGGACCGTGTTCTGAATTTCGCAATTTTCCATATACATGAAAAATTACTGTCACAGTAAGTGCAAGAGGACCACACTGCACGCATGACAAGATCGATAAGATAAACATTCGGACAAAATAAACTACACAACAGACATTGCAAGAAATAAGCAACAAATATCAGATCGAAAATGGATCAGGGGGGCAGTCCTAAGTGTCCATTGCGCTGTACGTTCCCGGGTCCTATAATGATGCCTACTTCACCTATTATTATAGAACAATAATCTGTGAAACGTTTCTCCTTAAATAACTAAACGAAATGAAATGGGATTCAATATCCCACTGTTCTGCTCCGACGGGGCTAATGAAGTCGGATATATGCCATACAATTTGCTATGATGGCAATTTTGTCCCGACAGAAGCGCTACAACCTATTCTTATATCGAATTGCAACTTCTAGGTGATCTTTTAAGTGCACCTCATTGTGGTCCTCCGTCCCGCATCACTAACAAGGATACTACGCCGGAAAATCGAATGAACTTTCTTGGCCAATAACCGTGAGCGAACCTGCGACCTCCAGGCTAGCGAACCAGCATCTTACTTACGTAGCCACTTTGACTCCTACTTAAATCAAAACGGATCTCCATTGCAATTATAATATCTGCTAAAAAATCTGCTTGAAGACACCATGGTCATCATTTCTGAAATATTCGTAACTTTGCGATTGAATATTACATCACAAAATATGAACTAACGGGTTTAGGGATAGGCCTGATAGCAGCACACCATCCCATTTCAGTATGACCGGGTGTATAAGGATTATAAATTATATCGAATAGAAATAACGTTGGTTCAAAAATAGCGCAGTATACGAATCTATATTACAAATCGGATATAAAGTCAGTTAGTCAAATACAATCTGGCACAGTATTGACACAGCTGTCAACAAACTTTAAAACGGTAACTTTATTTCTGTAAACAGATAATATATTCCAATGTTGTGTGTACAATATCAGTACACGGGGTCTAAAAGTTTATTTTTAATAAATATACAGTTATAGATGACATATTGATCATTAAAGCAGGTATATAGATACACCTGTTGATTTATACTGACGGGAACTCCTTAAATACACACATGGAAACACGGGCCGTCAGGCAACGAAACATACGCCCACGATAGTTATATCACCCGACAGTCCACAGGCCAACATCTTTAGGAAACTTCCTAAAGGACATATTGTGGTCAGTCATCATCACATTGAACTGGTTTTGATAATGACTGACCACAATATTATTCTTTTGGGAGTTCCCTAAAGTTAAAACAAATATAATTTCAACACAGTGTTCATTGATATGATCGATGCTTAATCAATGTTTGTACAAAAGGAAGTGACAAACACAAAATGATAACACGAGTTATCCTTCTATATAACTGACTGAAGTGGCGAGTGATAACAAATATACACCGTCGAATTTCTACTCACTAGTAATTATAAGCTGTCATATAAGACTGAAAGGATATCTGACAATTCCAAACATAAGCTGACTATCAGTAGAAAAGAGAAAGCGAAAAATAAAATAATATATAATGTCTGTGCATTACCATGCTTTTTTAAGTATAGAATGAATAAAAACCAAGTGAATGTACAGAGTACTTCAATTTTTCTTGTGTTCTCTTATCTAGTGACATTCAATTACTTTTTTTTGAATTGTCAGATTTTCTCTTACAGTCTAATATTACAACTTTTGATCTTCGAAGAAATTATCAGTGAGCAGAAATTCACCTGTGTATCTGTTATATTGATAAGGATAACTTTTGCTTTTCTTTTGTGTTCGTCACTTCCTTTTGTAGCAACCTTTATTACGCATCTATCGTAGCAATGATCTCTGTGTTAAAATTATTTTTGGAATGTTTTTAACCAGTTCTATCGCATATGTGCCAGTGACTGATATTGTCCTTTAAATTAAACAAAATGGAGAGACGTTCTACATATATTTTGTACAAAGGTCGTCGTTTCTATTAAGTGCTCGGTGCATTCAATACACATGGTAAATTTGCCTGTACGCAGGGGTCTTCAGCGACTGGAGGTAACCGGACTTTACACAGATGGGATTATTGACACTGCGCCTCTTACACTCTTTCCTTAAAGTCTGGGAACGCCAAAGGTAGTCATATCAGCATCTAATCGTATCTTTGAACACCGTTACCCACTCGGCAATTCTCGACAGATTCCGGAACCTACATATAGTCTGGGCTGTATGACGAATTCTGCCATATTGGAACTAATTTAAAGGTCCCGGATGAAACATGGCTGCGCGCATGGCGTCTTGGAACTACTTTAAAGGTCCCGGATGAAACATGGTGTCTTGTTTGTTTGTAATAGCGTCAAGTGTCCTGTTAAAGTAAACCGGTAGCCGCATCGCAAATGTATGGGCGTAGGTACATATCACTTACTGACATGCAGCCGAGACTAGATGTAGGTTCCGGAATATGTCCAGGATTGCCTAGTGCACCGTTACCAAGTAACCTAGCATGAATCCAATTAGATTGTAAAGCACTACTATGCAGGAAGTAATCCAGATTTAATACAATTTACACTTACCGTAAGGTTTGCGGCTATTTTCATAAATACACATTTAATTAAATGTCTCAATTTATTTCAGTTATACGCTGTTGGGCGTCAATAAAATAGAAATACGCCAGTATGTCAGGCCCTCAGTCCTGCATCACTAACAAGTGGAGATCGAGCGGGAAAATCTGGATGAACTTTCTCGGCCAATGCAGGAATCAAACACTCGACTTCCGGGCTGGCGAAGCTATTTCTTGAATATACCTATGTTCAACACAATACCAACGGAGTATTCGAAATACGATAATTTCACCGCTGTCAAGTTTTATTGCAACTAAATGCTATTCTTCACTTTTTTGTCTCTTGATTAACGAAGCCTTTTACGCTATCTTTCAGCAAGCTATTATTATTTATTAAGCTGAGCATGCTCTTGCTAAAATTAGACATGGGATATTGATCCACTGAAGACCAAAATGGCTAATGGATGTTTGCATAAATGCATGCAGCTTCCTTGTCTGAAATCGATGATCAAAATTTGATGATACACTTGAGATCTTTATAGCCCATTTGGCTTTTTAAGGATTTCTTAAAAGTTCCTTGCAGACAAATTGTGAATTATGAGCAGGATGTCATATATACGACAATTGACCCTTGTTCACTTTGATTTGATGTAGCATTACTTTTGAAATGTTTTAATGTTTTGGTAGCTAGTCTTGAAAAGCTATCTTATTAATTTAATTTTTTGTTGTCTTTGACTCAATTGAATATATGATCACCACGTTACTTGCTCAGCAATACCAACTATATAAACACAACATAATTTGCTAATTCTTATGATTGTGGTCAGAAGTCGTTGGCACAATAATTTACAAGTTTTAAGATGTTCTTTTGTATGGTACGCTTGAATGGAATAATGCCAGGGAGAGGAGCGGATTTTGCGGGGTGGTTCTCGCTTGCTATTGTCTAGTCCTTCGGATGTGATGGAAAACCAATGTCCAATGTATACATTGGCGTGCACGTAAGGATACCTTGAAAGTAGGAATTCGATAAAAGAGTATGCCATACTGCCACCACCCAGGCAAAATTTACCCTCATGTATGGTGTATGCTCGTTTCCATCCGCCCAGTCGGAGCAGAACAGTAGGCAATTTCATTTCGTTTCTTTTCCTACCACTTATATGTCACGAGTTGCTTTACGAGCAAGCAAATGTGTAAACGTGTGACATTTGATTTTAACATTACCATAATATAATTACATTTTCAGGAGAAAATCATAATTATTATTGCTAGTCCAGAAAAACCCAATTGCCATCCTTTCAATAAAATTGCGTTTTCAAAACGATGGATAAAGTTTTAATTCTAACATACCCCAAAATGGGGACATAAATAACTTACTCAGTACTCCAAAGTATATTCTAATCCGTTTCAAGCTCGAAAAAGCATGATTATAATCACCGTTACTTTAGAAGCAGTTGGAGCCCAAAACTATCCAAACTCGTCACGTCACCACCCAGTAGAGCTTAACATCAACAATCCACAATCAAACCAAACTGTTTACTTCTAAGACTGATTACAGATATTAATCTCTCAATAAATTAATAATATTCATATGATCATATCTTCAGCCGATATCCACGATTAATAATTTATATCATATTTTAGTAATCCATCTAATAATGTGGCAGCCTTGTCCAGAATTGATTAAATTCTAAGCTGTGTTGAGAGAATCTTGTTTGCTCATTTCGCCCTCCCATGTCCCGAGGTGTAAAATTCGTCATGGCGGTAAAATTTATCAATAATTGATATGATTATATATAGATAAATCCACGTCGTATACCTATCTAGTACCACATCAAGTTCAGATCTTCATAAATTATTCATCGAGTTGGGCATCAACGGGTGTAAGAACGAATATAAATACTTTCAGTCAAGTAATGTTATCAGATAGATTATATAAGCGCAAATCTCATAGCAAATAAACAACATGCTATTTATTATTCGATGGTAATTATTTGAGAATACTTTATCATCACCCACCCTGCACACTACATCAGCCCATTAAGGAGACAAACTAATATAAGCGATTGACTTGTTTTTGAAACCTTACTTTTTGACAATGTGTTTTAACAGCGAGAATAATGTAAATAAATATCATTTAAATCAACACATTTATAGCTGTCAACACGGCTTGTCAACATCATATATTTGACTATTTTTTTAACGTGGATTTTGATTGAGTAATGTTTGGAGACTATATATTTTAATTTTAAATTGCATCCTCGAGCATTAGCACATCTATTTATCACAAACTAATAGATTGTTCACGCCATACATTTATAGTTTAGATTGACTAGGGACTTATATTATTGCCGGAGATAAAAATTGTAGCGACATGATCGATTGTGTGTTCCATTGTCGACACAAGAAGCCAAACATTAAACCTCAAGTACTTAACAAACCGATTTCCGATTAGAACATTTTATCGTATAGAGCTTGTCCCGTCACTAATGTAGAATGTGATCAAACTTAATTTTTACGTAATACAAGCTTGAACGCTTTAATCCTTTTGTTATTAGTTGACCAGTGACTTTATCGCTGGACAGACAAACAATAGATCAATTTCTAAATTAAAGGTACATTAAATAAAAATTTGATAAAGAGCTAGCCATTCTTGGAATAATAGTTCAAAAATAGATAATGCAAAAGGAATAAATTGAAAACGTCATTCAAATTACGCTATTGCGAATGAAGATATTAGTCTTTAACGGTTTGACAAGATGTGTATATTAATTGCAACCAACCATGCTGGTTGTTCGAAGAAATCAAAATATGGACTGACCGTTTTAATCTACTTATTATAAGAGATATCCAATGGCATCGAGAGTTGGTTATGCTCCTGTCTAATTAATAATTTATAAGATGTACACAATGGCGTTCACGTAAAAGATCCCGTGGCAGTTGTAATTTGATATAATAATAGGAATTAGTGCCGCTGTCCAGACAAACTTTATTTCATAGCACTCTGTATGACGTATGCCCGTCTTCATTAGCCTAGCCGGAGCACAGCAACAGGTCGTTAAATCCCATTTCATTTCATACGTTTCAGAGCTGGTTCCCCATGAACGAGTAATTCACCGTCCTCGTCTCATTTGTCTAAGAGTGTTGACTAACTTAATGTAAGTAATCTTGATAAAAACATTTCTAACACTAGTATGACTTTAATAAAAACTAATTGCAGACTGCTAAACCAATAACTGCCAATAACCATTGAAACGTACAGTACATGTCTGCGATGTATGCGTCTGTTCTAGTTTGTAAGACTTTCTTGCGTGAAAAACGACAATAACTCCAGCCGGGTTTTTCACGCTTCTTTGGACTAATGTCCTAGTTATGTCCTAAACTAGGCTGTCGATACACCATGGATAACAATGCGTGTTTAAGGCGGTTTTGGATTGATGCTCGTCTGGAAAATAGAGGACCCCACTGTATAGGTATTTATTTACAGGGTAATAAAATGAAATGAAATGGAGTTTAATATAGAAAAAGGTACACATTACACAATCACCTGCTATATCATCGATCACCGTCACGACAGCATAGGCTACCAGTATAGAACCACGGCGGTGACCCATCGACCATACCACCTCACTGTATAGCATAAAAGAGGCAGCGCAACAAAAAAACACTACTGCCTCCGAGACCCCCCCCCCCCCGCCGTTAGGCATTATGAGTCGTCAGAGTGCTTTCATCAAATGGAAAACGTTTCCATAAACTTTAATTAGCAAATAAAAGTCGGGATATTAATGTGCTGAATAAGCCAATATAATATACAATTTGTCGTGTACATTGGTTTTATTTTGGAGAAGACGGAAAGCTCCAGAATGGAAGGCTGTAAACCGCTCAAATATCCATAGCGCTCCAAATATCCATAAGTCGGTATTTAATTTTTAAAAAGTGTGTTTGCTCTATTCTTCTTTTAGAAATATGTCTAGTGCCTCCGAGACCCCCCCCCCCCCCGCCGTTAGGCATTATGAGTCGTCAGAGTGCTTTCATCAAATGGAAAACGTTTCCATAAACTTTAATTAGCAAAGAAAAGTCGGGATATTAATGTGCTGAATAAGCCAATATAATATACAATTTGTCGTGTACATTGGTTTTATTTTGGAGAAGACGGAAAGCTCCAGAATGGAAGGCTGTATAAACCGCTCAAATATCCATAGCGCTCCAAATATACATAAGTCGGTATTTAATTTTTAAAAAGTGTGTTTGCTCTATTCTTCTTTTAAAAATATGTCTTGTGTTTAAAGTATATAATAATCGGTGTCAATTCTATAACGTGAGGAAATAAATGTCCTGCGATGTTATCCAAACATTTACACTTGAAATAATTATATACTATTCCAAAAAAGTAGGGGATATTTGATTTTTAAGCGTTATTAAAGTCACCTAATGAAACTGATGAAGAAACAAATGACAAAATGAAATGAAGTTCACATTCATCGATTTATTCCAAATGGTCGTTAGACTAAGTAAGGCACAGACTGACCATTATGAGGGTAAAATGATACCGGGGTCTAACAGCAAAGTTACCACAGCATCACAACAAAGTCAGTAACGGGTAAATCCTCCTCTGTTTGCCAAACAAGCATTGATCCGACGTGGCATACTCCTAATGAGACGTCTAAGGTCATTTTGGTCCAGATTGTCCCATTCCTGTTGCAACGCAGCAGCAAGTTCTTGGACATTGGCAGGACGTTGTTGACGTTGACGTAACCTCTGTCCAAGCATGTCCCAGATATGCTCGATGGGGGAGAGGTCGGGACCCAGTTCTGGCCAAGGTAATGTGGTGATGTTCTGTTGTTGGAGGTAACCTGTAACGATCCTGGCCCTGTGACATCTTGCGTTGTCATCCTGGAAGATGAAACGGCGGCCATGACGTCGTGCGAACGGCACAACATGGACTGCCAAGATGTTGTCCCGGTAGTACTGGCCTATAACACGCCCTGCAACAACATGTAAAGCCGTTCTTCCAGCAACAGTGATGCCTCCCCACACCATAACAGAACCACCCCCAAATCGATCATGTCTGATGACGTTAACGTCTTGGAAGCGCTCGTTTCAACGACGCCACACCCTACTACGTCTGTCCAAAAAATCAACAGTGAACCTTGACTCATCTGAAAACATCACATTGCTCCAGCGTCGATTATCCCAGTGTTGACGATCCCTACACCAACGACGTCTTGCCTGAAAGTGATGATCTCTCAAACAAGGGATCACGCGAGGACGTCTGGCGCGAAGGTGACCCCTAAGCAGTCGATTCCGAATCGTCTGGCCACTCACTCTCACACCAGTGTCTGTTTGAAGACGAGCCCTGATCTGATTTGCTGTGATGACACGATTTCTCAAGGCCAAGGTACGGATAAATCGATCCTGGGCTTGAGTTGTCGCCCTTGGTCGACCTGAGCGTGGTCTGTCCTGTACAGATTGTGTATCACGGTATCTGGACCATAGCCTGCTTATGACAGACTGAGAAACATTCATCGTCCGCGCCACAACCGCCTGTGTTGTGCCGATCTGTAGCATGCCAAGGGCACGTAACCTTTCATTTTGGGTAAGCCGACGCATATCAAAATTTGTTTTCTGGTCATTAAAACAATTAAACTGATGTTTCCACCCTGGAATTCAATGCCACAATGACTGTAACATTCAAAGTCAGAGTCGTGCAAATCTTGGGTTGGACCCCCATGATGATCCCAAGCATCGCCTGCATTCCATGCGGTAGCTATTGGTGCGTTTGGGCGTCACATGTAACTGGAAATGTTTCTTCTATTATGTTCTATAGTGACTTTTTTCGTAGTCATTTGCATATTTTAGTATTATGCCCCCAAAACCAAATATCCCCTACTTTTTTTGAATAGTATATATTATATAAAGCTTACACGATGCAATCTCGGAGTTATCACGGGCGATTTATAGAGTTGCGTGTGTAAGTCCAGTGTGCTAAAGTGTGATAAAGCAATAACAGTTACTGAACTTTGAAATTAATTATCACCCACGTCAACCGTTGTTATTTTAATCTGTCATGCGCATATTTAAACAGAGCTTCATTAATATTATTTGCATAGTATCACAATCATGCCTGACAATATAAACACGCCTGAAAATTTATACCACCTCCACCTATATATAACAAGAAAGGAAATTTATATAAACACTAAATAAACTCAAATTTAACGAAAAATTAATATTTAATCAGTAACAATGCTTAAAATAATTAAAAGAAAACAAAGATGTTTTTAAAAATATATTTTATATGTGAAATTTCTTTGTTTGAAGTAAATAACACCCCCACCTCTCGCCACGGTTGACCATAATGGAATGGTGACCTTATAATATTTCTTACCTTATTACATCTATGCAGAAGAGCCACCTATCAAACTCTCAAATTGAAATGAAGGACGGGAGAGGTCTATGGTGCGCGCTTTAAATCATAAGGTCTGTCATTGAATCAAATGACGTGGTTTTGAGTCCCATCTTCTACTTGACAAGTAGTATAATAGCATTTTCAAACTCGTGAGTTTTCTCCAAGTCCTTCGGTATCCCCCGTTATTAATGGGCCTGTCACACTATAACGTTTTAGACAACTTGTTCCGACGTATGAAATAATTATCCAACACGCTGGCATACGCTGAAGTTGAATTCAAAAATCAAGAGGACGCACTTTTTGGACGCATATATAACGGACTTCTAACGCGCTGAACGAATATATAACCTATGTTTAACGTATGAGTTACTTATTATCCAACGTAAACATAACTTATACAAGTATATGACAGCGTGTGCCCAACGAATTTTTAGCGTTCTTGACTGATGAAGAACTGATGTACAACGTTAGTCTACCTTAGGCCTAACTTATCCATAACGTGTTGGGGCTTATTTTGACGACAACGTGAGGTCAAATATATACGCTGGGGCTCGCTAGACCAACAAGACATTATAGGGCTGTCACACATTGACGTATAGCATCAGCGTATGCCGACGTATGAGAAATTTAGCGAGCACGCTGGTGTACGTCGAATACGTTATGTGTACGTTTTTAACAAGTTACGAGCATGCTGAAAAACGATGGTATAAGTTGCTGTACGCTGAACGCGGCCCAAAATTTTGTGCATGCATAAAATTTTCAGCGGATGCCGACGTATTGCTTACACGTTAGGCGTATGTTACAGGTGCGCGACGGGTAAGATATGCACGCGTTCAGGCACGTTTCATATAAGTTACTCATTAGTTACTTCTGACGTCCTGAGCGTGTTTGAAACGTGTGTAGAGATGCGCATGTGCAAAAGTCTACAATCATGGCGGCCCCTCCACTTTTATATCTGACGTCACGTGGTCGTCGAATTATGTCCCAACACGTTCTGCACGAGTTCCGCGTAAGGCAAGAACGCTAAACATTCGCTGGGCACACGCTTCCATATGCTTGTATAAGTTATGTTTACGTTGGAGTTATACGTTATGAATAAGTTACTCATACGTTAAACATAGGTTATATATTCGTTCAGCGCGTTAGAAGAACGTTATATATGCGTCCAAAACGAGCGTCCTCTTGATTTTTAAATTCAGCTTCAGCGTATGCCAGCTTGTTGGATAATCATTTCATACGTTCAGTAAGTTCTAAGGGCGCCAGAAGTACGTTGCCTATAGGTTAGAAATAGGTTACGCGTACGCTGCTCAATTGCCCTGCTGGTAGCCAACGTATGTCAACTTATAAGTAACTTACATGTAACGTGCGTGAACGCGTGCATACCTTACCCGTCGCGTACTTCTAACTTACGCCTAACGTGTAAGCAATACGTCGGAATACGCTTTAAATTTTGTGCATGCAACTTATACCATCGTATTTCAGCATGCTCGTAACTTGTTAAAAACGTACACCAGCGTGTTTGCTAAATTTTCCATACTTCGGCATACGCTGATGCTATACGTCAATGTGTGACAGGCCCATAAAGGCCCCAACGCACAAGCTAAGTAACATAGCCATATGTTAGTCCCGAGCTGACCAGTTTCTGGACGTTTTACCCTATCCACCCTCTCTTTAATCGAAGGAACTGTATAATTAACATTGATGCCACTGTTAATTGCAAAACAAAAGGTTAGATCTATTTCAGTCTCTGGTATTTACAGACATTAGAAGCAATCACATATGTTGATTAATTAGTAGACTCGCACCTGCCACGTCATTAGTTAACTTGTAAACACGTTTTAATGTCGGAAAAGATCTTCGTGATTCCATTCAGTAGACATGCAATAAGCTGAAGTTTAGACGTTCATACAAGCTTAATTAAATAATTTAATGTTAAGAATTGAATGGCGGTAACAGAACCAGAGCCGTCGTTGTATTCTTAGCATTACCCCAATAAGGTATTGTTCTCGTCGAAACACCACAAAATAAAAAAATAAAAAAAACTTTGAAGAATTTGACCGAAGATTTAAGCACAAATTGCATATGGGGTTTTATTTAAGGAATGGTCTATGGGCTTTTCTCATATTTTAAACTCAGGGACAATTTTAAGAACTTCGTGAAGCATTAGTGTAAAGAGTGATAACGCCGTTGGTCCAATTCACATAGTGCCGTAAAGCGTGGAAGTACCCCCCTCTGTATAGCCGCAATGCCTCGACAGCTACTTACCCGGACAGACCGACAGGGTGCCGACAAAATATGCCAACAATATTCTAGTTATTGTCCTTCTTACCAAAATCTAAAGCTAACCCATCCTTGCACGACCATCCTTGCACGACCAAGTATATTGTTATTACATGAAATTTGCAATATTGTTCCTTAATGCTCCACAACGTGTAACATCATCCATTTTGTTTCTGGTTAAATTTGAAATACAACTGCTGCTATATTAGTGTAATGTGTGCGGTTGAAAACTAAGAAGTATCTAAATAGAGAAAACCAAGAAGAATCCAAAACGTAGAAGCAAGTGCACAACTGCAGAATTGATCTAATTGATGCTTTCGTGATATCTGCAATTTTCTAATCTTTGACAATTTAGTTGCATGTGTAGCCGTATTGTTTATATTCAATAACGAGTCTTATACGACCAAAATTCACTTCTTCAGAATAAAATGGAATTTTGTTCAAATTAAAACTAATCATGCCCTATTTCCCTCACTTATTGAGATGGAATTGGTGAGTGGTATGTTCGTTTACGTTTTTTAATAAAAAATTCAAACGCCAATAATTTATGATTACTCTCTGGCAAAACGTAAACAACATAACGAATCAAGTCATGCGCCGTTACTTGAAAGGCCGAGTCTTAACAAAGTTCGGCGACTCTGACCTCTAGAAATCTAAACAGACGGGGGGGGGGGCGTCAAAATACAATAACACGAAATGCTGGTGTGCTAAAAGTACAACAAAGATGTGCGAATTCATCAAAAAGAAATAACATCAACTGCCCCTCCCCCACAAACACTAATTGGTTTAAGTATAAAACAATATCTTCCTCACTAAATGAAGAGTGACATCGGGAAAAGTTAGAATGAGTTTTCTATTTGAAAAAACATCTAACGTAGTTATACTGAATTAAACTCAATGTCAATTTAAATATAACTTGCCACCAGAATAGATTGTATTTATTTACCATTCCACGTCTTTTTAAACAAAGGGATCAAGAAATCCCTCTAATTGTTTACGTAAAGTATAATTGAATTGGGTTAGTTGAAATGGTTAAATAAATAGTTCCTGTTTTTCCTGTGATCATTGTGATATGTATAAACACTGCCAGATTCGAAGGGGCTATGTTTACAAGAAAACAATGCCTTGTCGAAACACTCAACAGTCGTGTTCAAATGTTAACGGAATGAGTTTATATTTAGAAAATCTATTTTTACTTTTGTTTATTGTTCATCACAATTACATAATAATATATGTATGTCTGGGATTAAATATGGATGGAAGTTGTTCATATCGTTACAATAAATGTTTAAGGGAGACGTATTTAATACTACTGTCAGATTTACATGAATCGTTTCAAATTATCTCATTAGTTAGCCAATACAAGTGGTGGTTAAAATTTATTAAAGACCAATAAGTAGCCATATAATTATATTCATATATATCTTAACGGTGAAATTTTAGAGTAAATTTTTGTTATGTTGTTACCTACTAGTGGTTGGTATCACAAAGTTTGTAGAATTATTAGGATTTAATTTGTTTAAGGCACATAAAGATGGCGATGTGAAATCAATACTAACAAATGCAGAATTTAAATGGGTATACAATAAATTAGAATTGATGTTTGTACGTTTAAAAAAAAAAAAAAAAAAAAAATACACGTTTTTGATTTTCTTTTACTGTTTGTAACTCAGTAATTTAACCTTTGTTCTGGTATATTAGGGCTTAAATTGTTCGCTACAAACTACACAAGACAAGAGGTTAATGAAAAACAAAGTGGAGGGCCAGATCTAGACAATAATCTCCTAGTGGTATCTATAAGCTCTTTGAGGACCCGAGGCTAGAACACTCTCTCAGATTCAATTATGAATACACCGGAAATCGGTCTTTGCCGCCTAACTTTGCAGACAGGCAAATCTTTTGTTTTGATTGGGTATGGTGTTTGGAAAGATGATGACATTTAAACATTGATCTATATATAATTCAAATGTATATGCTGAGAAGATGACGAGGTAGAAATTTTCGGAATTTCAGGTTGGTCACGTAAACGGTCGCTGCATATTTGAAAAAAGAAAGGAATTCGCGGAATACCAGCAGTCAAAAGGGCATTTTTCAGCTACATGTTAATAGGCATATCTGGGAAGAACGATGGCGCTGGTGCTTTTATCGTCAAAGGCTGTCTTTTATCTTTCATTAATAAATTTTGTCCGTCGTATTTCTGGAGTTTTCCAAGGCTTAAAGCTGTGTTTGTGTACGTTAATCAAATTCTGAAATCTAATGATTTTCTTTCAGACTAAATACTGTCAAACTGTCATTCTTGGTGTAATAACTGTAAGATAGTGTCAATTTCACATAACAAACTAAGTTGTATGGAAACAGAACTACCGACAGCTGTCCGTTCGTCAGTCACACTGTCATGAATCGCATGTTCTAAGATGGCAAGATGTATAAAGACACACTAAAAAGTGATGAGTTAATTAAATTTCTACGGTATATGTACCATACGCAATCATTCTTTCATCAGCCGCGCCAGTTAAACAATCGGACCCTGTGTTGAACATAGATTTCCAAAGTCAGAAGACGAAAACACTTAGTGAAAACACAAGATCGAAATAATACTAATAATATCGGGACAACAAGGCTCGTTAACTTATAAAAAGACAATTATTAGAACACTAAAAAAATAACATTAGGGCAAATGGATCGTTATTTGCTTAAAACAATCATTATAATTTCTAAAAACAGCATCGGTCGTGATCTTTTTGAAAAACAATTATAGGAATCGCTAAAGACTAGCAAACAAAAACAAAATATCTAGGTATTTTATTAAAAGATACGAAAACGTAGCTAAATGCACTATATAAAGTGTTAAATTCGTTTGATCTTTGGTATTAATCTATTAGTGATTGGGCACATTCTGGACGTTTACAAAGCATTAGTCTCATTTGACAACAGGTTAGATTTGAACCGATGAGAAATAAAGATCTTCATTGGTACAACAAATTGTATTTCCTTTATGGTTAAAATGTGTGAGAACACTCTGACATACATGCCATTGTAGTAATTAGTGTCGTGCCCGAGATCAGGTAATAATATACTCGTTTTAGAACTACAAAATACTTTTCTTATTTTCTACATGAGTAGAAACTGTTATGTTGACCCCAAAACATGTTTTAAATATGAATGCATTGTCAAATGGGTTAGAGATGTAGACACCCCCGTAAAATTTAAAAAAAAAACATACAGTCTCACCTTTTTACTTTTTCCGGGCCGTTGGCTATAAATTAATTGATATAAAGTTCTCAACTCACTACAGTATTAACACACTAGTCTAGAGATTAGCTATTAGACAGTATAACACCTCGGGTTACGTTTTCAGGAAATGGGTCTCTAAATGATTGTATTTAACATCTGTATACCGTTAAAGGTAACCTAGATATTGTGTTCTGTCGAACATACATTCAATTTTCATCTCAAATTCTGTGACATTAACGACCGTTATATTTCAGGGTAATACGAATGTCTAAGTAAGGTATATATCCGAGGTGTCGTATTGTTTTAGCAGTTATATCACACGTGAGACAATAAGTTCGTATTTGAACATTTTCTGTGACATTTAATCACCGTAATATTCCAGTAAAACTCGTGGAAATAGGAACGTTTAAGTATAAAGCACATATCCAAGGCGTTAAATTGTTTTAACAGATGGCAACTACAGTAATATCACTTGTAAAACAGTTACTCCGCTTCTAAACTTGAAATGCTATAATTTTAAGGAGTTATTTTTATAGCCTCGTGTTTAATATTTTAGCGATTCGCGAATCTCCATTTATTCGTATGAATTACGATTTTTTATTTCAATCTGAATTTCGGAAATGTCATTTGTAAGAACTGGGGTCAGATGGAAAACAAACAATATTATTAAAGCTGTATCATGCAATGTTGAAGACAGCACTCAAAATAATTGCAGTGGCATACAAAAAACAGAGTTATTGAAAATACCCATTACAGCTATGGGGTATTGTTGGGATTACATTTCTACCAGTTTACACCGATTCGAAACTTGAGCACCGTCATGGTCTTTTTCAATAATAACTAGCCTGTTGTTCACAATGTTCAATAAAAACAACGTTCAAGTATCAGTTTTCACACAAGGTCAATTCGACCAATCCAAGAGTCTTGCATCAAATTGAAATCCACATCTGGGTATAGGCTACATTTAACTCGTTTAGGAAATTGATTTGTTCTAGACTTTAGCAACTGACATTTGGATTAGGAATTTGAAGGTTGGTTTCTGAAAAATATAAACTATAGGCAATGGCTTTCATGATATATCCATCAACAGCAAAGGCGTTAACGAATGTATATCCTTGAACAAGGTTTTAAACACTCCACCGAAATTGTAAAACAAAATTCCACTCAAGTCACCAGATAAGCATGCAGTTCAATCCTTTTTGGATTCCGAATGCTCCATTGAACAACACCACCAAGTAGAAAATAGAGATTATGTTTGAAATATGGGCGAATAAATACGTGATAAAATCAGTTATATTAATAGTTCACTGGTTGAATTTACCAAACATGGAGACATATTTGGCTTTGCATTATCGATATGCTAATTATTATATAATTAGTCTAACCAAATTTAAAATTGCATCCTAATCAAAGTGGCTATCATTTATGGGAGCAACGTGTTCTTTCTGGCTTTGAATTATCGTACTTAATATCTATTATTCAACTAAATTTCACATTGCATCCTTATCAAGGTGGCTAACATTAATGCGAGCAACTAAATATAACAGTGCATCCTAATCAATGTGGCTATCATGTATGCGAGTAACGTCTTCCATTAATTGCTAAGCCAGCGGTTAAACTAAAGTTAGTACTGATGATTGTTTATATCACTATTATAGAATTGTTGCTGTATATTTAGCATTATTGGGTATTTAATATTCAATCATTATTTGCCTTCTAGACATCTATCTCCTGTTTCTTCAACTTCTTCTGATCATTTTCCTGACGACATTTCCTGTTTAAACACCAGGTGGCGTTATTGCGGAATTTATTAACAGTGCCTAGGGTCCAAAATGATCTCGTTCTCATATGATGGATGGAAAAGTTAATACAATAATAATGAAACTTAAATAAGAATAATTGAATTCAGATGAACGAGTTTCTATTTTCGACGTTAGATTTCTATTATTTGTAAGGTTTTGGTGAGTATTTCTTATTTTGAGACGGCTGGGTCAAGGGGTTAACAGATATGAATTAGCAAAAGCGCCTACGGAAATCAGGACGAGGCCACTATATTTCCTTGGCGTGAAAACAATAATATACACTTTTATCAGTTAGTTTTGACATATAAGACCATTAAATTATCAATGGTTATATGGATATAATACTGAGGTGAATGGGGGACATAATGGCTAGTTTTAATTCAGTTATAGCGGTTAGAATAATCGTCAGCTCGGTTGGTACAGAAAGATAGATTTCATTTTAATTAAATTTTGACGTTCCAAACAGGGGGTGGGTGCAAGAAACCTAGCACAGTTCCCCTCTTCCTACTTTCAAAACAAATTTCGAAATCATCACTATATTCTTTCCTTTTGTAATCTATTGGCAAAACGAAGCAGATAAGGATAGTATCCATTCCGTGATCATGGGTTACGATTTCGTCGAATAAAGGAGACGATATTTTGCAAAGCCAAAGCTCACAGGCTCAGACCCACCCCAATTAGTTTAGACTAGCCTTCCATTTGTTTAGATGTAACACCCATTTGTTTAGACGTACCTCTCATCCTTTGAAGAATATATTTTATATGGGATCAAAAAGGAAATTTGATATAAAGTACATAGAGTATCTCATTTTCCACAGACGATCACACTGCTATCGAAAAGTGCTGAAAATAAATACAAATGTGGGTATTTCTTTGTTTGATCAAATTCCGCAATAGTCTCCCCTAAACGACCCAACATTGACCTGGAAGAGACAATAGATGTACATGTAATATTGAACTTTCACCCGTAATCCTTGACCAACAAGTCTTCAGTAAACCCTGGCACCCTACACTCATTTTCTCACATAAATATATTGTAGGATGAATAATATATAACACAAGATAAAAATAACATGGGAGTTGGCTAATAACAAGCTAGTTTGACTCCCAAGAGAATACATCCAAGTTCTCGTGGATTTCTTAACGTGATGTCTAGTGTGTTGCAGGAATCGGTGGCATTCAATGACTTATATGATTTAATATACTTCGACGTTTTTACAATATTTCGTCTGCGGCATATATATCATGTACGTTTACCATATCTTGATTGGAATCAAAATTTAATAAAAGAGAATACAGAAATTTTAATAATAGTTCTTCATTCCTTGGATGTAATTATTTAAATGTATTATTTTCATTGCAAAAAGGAAATCTTACTCTACGGTTGTTAAAGAGGCCCAATGAAATTAGGTTCATAATTGTGTGATTTCAAATTCGATCTCGGAATTGGTTCTGGTGTAGTTTTGTATTTGCATAGCGCACATGGGTCTTTTATCAAATACTTTGTCGTTGAAATCACGTCCAGGGCCATTTATTTAAGAAAATCGGTAACGTGCACAGTTCCGGGGCTTTCTGTTTTTATAGTTGCGTTTGTTTCGATGAATGTTATAACATCAGATGATCTCGTTACCAAGCGTTAAGTTCGATCTGGGATGGCGATCTGGGATGGTCTTTCCAGGCGTTAAAGTTAGGTACAAGCAGTATGGGTTGTTTTACAATAACCTTCACCTCACCATTATTAAATTTCAGCTATTCAAAACAACCAAATACATATATAGATCCACAAGTAGAGACCCTAAAGGACTTGACAATATTATAGAACAATTACAATGTACATTTATCCACATAAGGAACCCAACAAAGATTACTTACTACGCGATCATTGTAGATCACAATCAAGACATACACTCTGGGATCCTTTAGTACAGACGAGTAAAAATTTATATTGTAGATCCATCACACAGTAGCCACAATTTCCCAGACGGAACCGCTGTTGAACAAGTCATCAATGATGGATGTTAATGATAAGAACGAATGTAGACTAAATTAGACATTGGTCTCCCTTCATTCGACCTTTGCCTTTATAAAACAATTCATCCGTCAGCAGGTAAACTATATATATATTTTAGATATACCTATGTGATGATACAACGTTACATAAATAGAATATCACGCCATCTAGTATTGTTTCAGCGTCTGGGGAGGTATTAATGCACACGGATTACCGTTATACATTTTATATTAATAGATTTTTCTGATAGGGAATCAGTACAGCAAAGTTACCATCATTAATATAAGTCTAGATTAGCAACATTTATTTGAAATTAGTTTCCTAATTCCCAAAGTCTTGAAAAACATTATGATTATCGTGAGTTTTGGGCTTGTGGCTAGATCCTTACAGATAATTTTCAGCAATTTAATAGATTGCGTGTATTCTCGAACAGATTCTATTAACAATGCCAGCATTGCATAAAACAGCTTTGATTTTATTATCAAATGTTATATTAAGTTTTGAGAACAGTTTTCTTCTAGCATTGTTCTGTACATACATTTCAAGTTATCCCCCGAGTATTCATTATTTATTTAATTTCTCTACAATATATTAAAAAAGCCATCGGCTGTTTGTGAGATTCATAGTCTCCGGTCAAAGAATTGTGAGACAGAGAAGATGGAGAGAGATTTAACGATCACTCGACAAAAATCATGTCATTTCGAGAATAAACATAAGATATAGTTTTATTTTAATAATTCGCTTGCGTGTAAGCGTTGTTAGTCGCTGGAAGAAACCAGAAGAACCTGGGAAAACCTAACCCTTGTCACGTACAAGCTTGGGACAGAAACCACACCAGTTTGACAATTCGATCCCAACCCCCGATTTAGGTTAAATCAAGCAAAGGAGCCTTATACTCTGAAAAAAACAACTCAACGCCAGACTACGAATTAATCACGTTCTCTGGCCATGGTTATCGAACTAAATATAGTTATTTCCTCGTCATGATATGTAGTAACTAGAGAGGCAAGCATATAAACAAAAGAGTTTAATTAAAAAATCACCGGATATCATTTCGTTACTTTATTAAAAAAAAACAACGTAAAAATGTCTGCCAAGATAATTATTGTCTGGTATACTAATACTAACGTAAGGTCAAAAAATCACTTAAACAAAATGAACAAACATCAGGTGTGGATCCAGGAATTTTTGCAGGAGGGGGTTTGCCAGCTTTCGGTAAGGGAAATCTGCCATCATCGTCTCTAAATTACATAGGCATACATACAAATTGAGCTTTTTAAACAGAGAAATCGTTTTATACTGACGTAGGATGCTTTGTGATGTAATGTCATTGTTGCAAGGCATTATTTTATTTTATGTAGCTGAGCAGGGGGGGGGGGTGGACCCCCCCCCCCCTCTGGATCCGCCCCTGAACATTAATGATTTTTTCCTCTGAATTGTGTCCGGCATTTGGTGGTTTGGATATTTAAACCCAAGTATTAATTGGTTTTAGGATGTCTGTAGATATTTCCAGATGAAGGTCTAGCAGGTCGACTTTCTTCTAATTAAGGAAAACTATATAATTAAGCTCCAATAACAGGGCGCCTAGTATGGCTGGGTTTTGTATTAGGGTTATCAGATAGTACACCAACTAAAGAAGTTGTCTCTAGTTCATTTGTTGTAAATCACCGAAAACACTTACGCGGGCCATGTGATTTGAACGCAGAGTATAATGCAAGGAATTTTCCATGGAAAGTTGAAGTTTTCAGCTTGCCATTCCACTAATATAGCACGTGGTTTGTATATGTGTCTTTTTATATCTCTATTCCAACCGAAGCCTATTTTTGCAAAGGGTTTAACTCAGTGTGAGGATCATCCCAAGCACCCTAATATACGGGGGTAACTTTACTCGCTCTTTTGCCTTTGTGAATTAGTTTTGTTTCCAAGAAGTGGAGTGAACATAGTATATTGACTATATTATTATGCAAACAATATTCACTTTAAACTTAATAGGGTGACTTGGCGATAAATTACCCGCTTAAAACATTTTAGAGGTACAATTTACATATGTTCATACTATTTGATAATTAATCAAATTTGACAATGCCCCTTTAATGCTTGGAAACCTAAGTTGTATAGCGAAATACAGACCCAAAACTCTTACATTATTTCATGAATTAATTTATTACCGTTTTGTCAACGGAAGAAAATCTAAACATACACAGCCAGCAGTAAAACTTTATATGTATGATTATACATGTTTGTTATACATGTATATATATATGTATAATTATATAGTTGTTTATTAAATGTATATTATACAACTGTTTATTATATGTATAATTATACAAATGTTTATTAAATGTATAATTATACAGTTATTTATTATATTTAATTATATAGTTATTTATTATATGTACAATTATACAATTGTTTATAATTGATGTTATAGCTAGATGTTAAAAGTTAGATTTTGTAAATATTTAAAGTAACATTTTTTTTTAAATATTTGTAAAAATACTATTCTGTATAATATGTATAAATTATTTATAACGTGTACAAGGGATACAATTGTTATAATATATATAATGATACAATTATATGTATGCACAATGATACAATTATTTATGTATAATGTATCGAATGATTATCCCTTCTAAATTAATGTTAACGCTTTTTAAACACGTTCGACCTTTTTGTCATTCTATTGTCAATTTTTATTGACCCTTTGTTGAACTAAAATGCATTCCTGAGACCTGATCGCCGGTGGCATTAAGTCATTTCGTACCGTTAACTGTTTCAAGAACTATTTACCGTACGATGTTTTGATATTGAAAGATCCGTTGTTGACAAAGCTGAACTAATGAGTAAATCTATATGGAAATTTGTCGTAATATTATTACTACGGCGGGGTCCATTCATAGGTCACCTGTGACGTGCCAGCTAAAGTTATATGATTATTAGCAGAAGATTAGAATTTCGGTAATGAAGAAGGCCATATAATGAATAATTTTGAGATGTTTTTTTTTATTTTGGGTATAGTGTTACAATAACTATGAATTGTAAGATGGAATGGGTTGGGGATTATGAGCTCGATGCGATGTAGTAATTGGAAACATCAATGGAATATCTAGTGTTTTTTGATATTGGGATCAAAACAACAAATCTAATAATGCCTTGCTAAATAATGAACGATAATTTTCTGACATTGTTATTTCAAAGGATCAAACATGTTTTGATATTTCTAATTACTATCAAAAATATACATGACTTAATAAGGCAAGAATAAATTAATTATTACAAACGGGCAACCACTAATTGGCTATTTGAATTAAGCGCGTGCTGGCTGATGCCCCACATTGCTGGTTGAGTCCCAACAATCGCCCAATCATTACGATATACAATTTTATCTACAAATATATTGTAAACGCACTTAAGATCAAATAATTTAAGTAAAAAAATAATAATAAAACTGCTTTTCTTATTTGTATAAGTACGACTTTACCATTTGAGATAGTGTTTAGTAATCTGGAATTTAATTGCTTGGTGAACTAGGTCCGGAAGTGTATTTGCTGAAGATAAAATATGAAATTGATGGATCGTATTTTTCGATAGCTTATATGGGATGGACTTGGATATGAATGGCGATTATCTTGCAATGGGTTTATGTACGACCATTGTGCTTAGATTATCTAAGATGGTACAGTTAGCTTTTATAAAATATGTGAGAAGGGGGGACATATGGGAAATTTGACAGAGCAGATTAGATCCACATGGCACTGAGATGCAATGGTCTTAATTGGCATGGAGTCAGAAGTATTTTGTTGCACTCAATTGCAAGATCGTTGAGGTTTGGGGGTTTGATGGCCTAGTGGTCTTAAATGCCGTGCTTCGACCTCTAGCTGGCCGGTCACCTCTGGCTTGCGGCTGTGGTTTCGATCCCTGTTGTGAGCGTATGTGGCATGGAGATAGGGGCGCCTTCTCAACCTCGTGGGTTTCCCCCGGGCACTCCGGTTTCCTCCCACTGTTAAATGCGAGTTATTGAAATAAAATTAAAACAAATGTTAGTCCCGAAATGACCTTGTTTGTGTCGAGTGGACGTTAAACCCTATTTCTCTCTCTCTCTCTCTCGCAAGAACGTTATATATCCCTGTTAAACAAACAATTAATTTGTAAGGACATGTCGTCAACGTGTTCTCCTGGAATAACAAATTATAGGCGAAAAAATAATACAACCTGAATTTCACTCTACAAAAAACCCAACACATTATCAATGAGCTGTGCGTGTAATTGGGGTTCAATTTTAATAGCACAGCACTTAAAGTGATATCGCGAGTTGATATAAAAGATTTTCTAAATTGCACATTGAATAAAAATAACGTGAGAATTTTCAATCCGTACTGGAAACATCCCACAATAAAAAAAAGGCATGGAAAAGTTCCCAATAATTGTGAAATGTGACTTTCCGAAGCCTGAAGCCATTCAATGAACACACGATTTGACTTCAGGCAGCATTTGATTCAATATTTGATGAATAAGATTCAGATATTATAGAATTCACGTGTGTCTTTATCTGATGTTTAAATAAGCACTTTCTCTATTCTTTTGCCCAAAAGTAATTTGATTGAAGAAGGGTGTAGTATCTATTCAATGTGTTTCAAGAGCTACTTGTTCTGTGAACGTTGGTATTTGCTATCAATGAATGAATCATTGAAGTGGCAGTAAGCCCGACATAGATACATTAAGTGTATTCTAACCACTAACTCGTGTAAATATTATATTGTACATTTTCACCCGAAATAGTCTTGCTTCAATTTTCAAAGTTTAGCATCATTTAGCTATTATAACTAACGCTAAAGTGATTACTTCTCAAACTTAAGTGATTATTATTTTCCCGTAATCAATAATCTAGATATATCTTTATTATACATGTCGAACTTCACTTTGCATAACTATTACTGGGGTAAAATACTTCTGAAGACTACAGTAAAATATAGAGACTGTATTATATAGCCGTCCATGTCAACCAGAAAATGGGGTTTAACGTCCAACTGCTCTGATCCAACTGGGCTAATGAAGGCGGGAATAAGAGAAAAAAAAGTGTCTGGGAACCGCCATTGTTTCTCGTCACACACGAACATATATACATTGTCCCCTGCTAGGCCCTCTGTTAGTACTAGTGACAAGCGGAATCCTGCCAGAAAATGCCGATCGACCATAAGGACATCCGGGTTAGTGAATCAACATCTTACGCTCTGAGCGACCGTAGAAGCAAACGTAATGATACTAGTACGTAAGTGAAGAGAACATTTGCTAAATTTGTACACATACTATTCTTGATCTGCAGTTTCCGGGCACATGAAAAAGTGTATGGCAGCTGGTAGACGCATTATTATGTTACGACCCCCAGATATAATTTGGGGTATAAATACCAGCACATGTATCAGATCTGCATTTTTGGAGCACTAAAAAGGGATTTGCTAACCAGGTGGCAGAAGCAGTATTCAACTAACCCGAATCCGTCAATATACAGCTTATATCGATCACCATCCACAGACAAGCGATTAACTTCAATGTCTACAAATATTAACGGTTCTGTATATCCCCCTTTGTACATATGGTAGCAATTTATACCACATTTTGATCTCAGCTTCAGACAGTATTTGTGTAGAAATTCTACGTTACTAAAGCTCTAATGATAGATAACTTCCAGACAGAAGGGTTTTCGCGTTTTATAACATAATATTTGATATAAATCTTCAATTATTATCCCTCCAGGATATGGAAAGATGAATTTGAGAGGCTCTTAAGACGCCCGTTCTGAAATACTTGATCAGTTCTAAATATTGATCCCTTGGATGTCAATACAGCTGAAAATCAAATCATTCAGCTGAATATTCCCTTAGCGTAATGAAAAGACAGTCGGGCGGGGCGGAGCCTGCTATTGACGTATGCCTTTAACCATCCACAATTTCTTCAAATATTGAACTAAGTTGAAATTCATATAAAGTATTCAAGAAATATCTCGTTAACCCAATACTTAGGATTGTGAATTTAAAGACTCAAAAATTATCTTAAAGTGTAATTCCTGGGTATGATAGGGTAACGTGTTCCTTGATATCTTTAATCTAGTTTCTTTAACTCAGTTGGCAATAGTGATGATCGCTGTTTTATTCTTCAAGTCAGTGGGCATCGTTATCCAGACACTTGGTGATAAATGGGAATGCATTGCCAAAAAAATGAAACTTAATCCCAATAAACAGAAGTAAACTGATTTTTTTTCTGCAAACGGGTACAACCGAACTCCCTATACCTGTACAACACCAGGATAATAAATGAAATGAGGTTTAACTTCCTACTGTTCAGCTCTGAACTGGGCTAATGAAGACTCACCCGGCAAACCTCGACAGATTCCAGAACCATCATCTAGTCGCGGCTGTATGACAGTAAGTTATATGTACCTACGCCCATACATTTGCGATGCGGCTACCGGTTTACTTGACGCTATTAAAAACACCATGGGCGCAGCCATGTTTCATCCGGGACCTTTAAAGTAGTTCCAATATGTCCAGGTTTGCAGAGTGATGAAAACTGGCATGAGCCACACAGTGCTATGGGAAACATTTTGCCCGGACATCTGGTCTACTCTTATATCGAATTCCAAGGGATCTTTTGCGTGCTCGTCAATGTGTACACCCCAGGATAAGAGTTTGGAAGAGTATTCTACACATATTTAACCGGATCGATTCAATAAAATATTCACTAAGACGTCTACATTTAAATGTCTAATTGCGGTTACTAATCAGTTAATTAAATAAGTAAAGTCGCCCATTACCCACTACCATGTCCATGTCTACATTACCATAATTACATTGTGAATTCCCATTGCTATATTGAGGTAACATGATCCACGTAAACAAACATAATATTAGTAAATTTGTTTTTTTTATGAAATATTTTTTCTGAGAATTTGATTATTTGTTTTTTCCTCTTCTGATTATTAAAGTATCTAGAAAGGAAATGGGAAAAACCAACTCAAAATTCTAAATATGCGATAAAAGTCACAATCACTGCCAGAACATTTATTTTTATTAATATTCTCTGCATATATATTGTAGTAGTGAACACGTACACAAAGAATCCGAATTTATACCGATCTATGAATAAAGTAAGTATATGTTGTTATTTTAAGCAGCTATAAGAATATATCTTATAAGTATTACAAGTGTTAACATCTTGTGAAGTGCGAGATGTAAGAATAATATACATTCCTCTTAAAGTTAGGTGCACACTTGTTTTTTACTGTACTAAGTGTTTAACGTCGGCTTCCCCTCGGAGGTGATATCGCAGGCAAGTTGTCTTATTATCAATTGTATTATCTTAGCACAGGGGTCTTTCCCATGGGAGGAAACTGGGGTACTCGGATTAAACTACAACCACAAGACAGAGGTGACCGGCCAGTTTGAGGTCGAAGCGTGACAATCTAAACCACTATATAAGACCATCCCAACCCCCTAGATGTGCACACAACACGGCAGATAAGTTATTGACCCAGTGAGACTAGCGAATTCTAGGTCCTTTTTATGCGACTGAGTCTTAACGCTACAAATCCAATCATCCAAATCCAATCGGTAACTTATCGCAACTATCAGTAATGATAGCTAACACTGCCTCGTGTTTGTTCCGTCTGGGTTTCTTTTGCTAATTGAATTGGATAACGACAGTATTGTATTTTAGAACAAAACATGGTAGTAAACTTCTCGTGTGAATATGGCTTTAAAACGAAGCAATGGTAATTGGTCGACAAGTAAAACTGACAAGAGTCACGTGCTTAACATCAATCTGAAATAAATGTCAATGAAATAAACCCGGAGCCAGTTATATAGTTAATATATATCCCCTTACAATTATATTTACAAGTTGTGAGTTGAAACATCTGTTACCTCAAAGTTATTCTACTTTCGATTTTTATATTAAAGGAACAGTTCTGTGTTAACTCAAGACAATGTTTTCCGTCGGGAGTTTTACAGTAGTCAATTAACATTTTATGAAGATAAGATTCAGTTACACAAATTATATCATAATTTCTATACACGGGTCTAAACACTTAATAAATTGGCAAAGCCCGCGGTTTTTCTTGGTAAAAGTCTATACAACAGTCTGACAGATACCTTAGAGGATGTTGGGGGGGGGGGGGGTGAATGCCATGTAATTTGTGTTGCAAGTGTGATGTTTACTTTCTATTCCTCAATTGTGATGGGAGTCACGGAGACTAAGTGAGTAAGACGCATGGTTGGTTTTCCTTCGCCAGTGGTGGACAATTGGCCTGACTAGGACAATTGGGACGAAAGTCTAGCCGTTCGCAGGAGAGGCCCCGTGTATACATTGGCGTGCACGTAAAGGATCCATTGTAAGAGTAGGCAGCGGTGCCGCTGTCCGATTAAAATTTCCCTCATGATGTTCGTCTTCATTAGTCAAATCGAAGCAGAACAGTGGCCCTTAAACACCATTTCATTTCATTTCATTAATTAGCAAAGGTAATTTTCACTTGACATTGCCAGTATTGCCCCATTGCTTCTTTACGGGTTGGGAGGGATCTGGAGAACTGAAACCTTCGAGACTAATAATCCAACAATCTATAATAATAATAATAATAATGTCGTCATTTATAAAGCGCGTTAATACTGAAGAAATCAGTTTCTAAGGCGCTGATACCAAACAATGTCACTATTCATTATATCTTTAGACACATTTTAGTGTAAGAGATTAAGACAAACACCTACAAAATAAAGCTACACACGTATATTAGTGATTTGACAACCTATTGAGAAAAAGACATATAAATAGTTATTTTTTGACTTTCTTAGAAAATATGAAATTCTCTCTTTAAGTTAGTTTGTGGAGGAAGACTGTTTACCTTTGGGAGTATACATCCCCCAGACTATCCACAATAAAAATGATGGTAACAGGACTCATACATCGGCTATTTTTACACTCAAGATAACACAAAATATTATTAATGTCTAGTTGAAACAACGCCGGTTGTCAATAAGAGGACTTCGGGGAGTTAGTTTGTGGAAATAAGTTATGGGATTTTAAGATATTCTTATTGATGGAAGCTATGATTTGTTTTGAGGTTGTAATTGGTTGTAATAGTTATTGACCGTTTTTCATTGAATGTGGTCACAAATGATAACATAATTACATTGAATCCATATGGTCCTGTCTAATAACATACATTGAATCCTTATGGTTATGAGTTTTAGCCTACATCATATACATTATGGTCCTGAATTATAACATACATTGTATCCATTTGGTCCTGAGTTTATAACATACATTGGGTTATACATACATTGGGTCCAGACTGTCCTGAGTTATACCATACATTGAATCCGTACGGACCTGGGTTATAACACGTAGCGGATCCATATCGTCCTAAGTTATAAAATTAACAATGTGAAATTTGCAAATCATCAACATTAGTGAGAAGGGGTATTCTTATTTTGTCTGGTGTTTGGTGTGTCTCGTTTGCTAATATCAACGTGTCTTATATATACATATAGCTTTTTATTTTATTTTTTTTTTGGTCACCGGAAATCGAAAAGAACAAAGTACTGGTATGTTATGCTTTTGTGGGGGTATATTAGTAACAAAGTCCGACTTCTTCGGTTGACGCCGAAGGCAGTTAATTGAATTTATCAGAAATATGAACCAATGTCTACTGTAGTCTAAACCATAGTGCTAAAGTGATTGCTAAAATTCAAATAAAAAGAAACAGGAGCATTGTAATTCGCCCAATAAAAAAAAATGAATCCTTTCAATATGTCACAAATTATTTCAGCTCTTTTTTCTCCAGATCATGATTTTTATATAATATATGGTTCTCGTTTGTCTGTTTAATTTTCCTTCTAATTTAATATTGACAAATCATAAATAATCGAAGTATGAAACAAGATACCAAATGAACCACAACAGGGGAAATAAATCACAAGCTTGAAGTTTGTTTAATTCTTTTTTATCAAGTCTCTGATCGTGATCAAAGTGAAATAAAGTGTGTTATATCACTATCAAATATTGCAAGAGGATGGTAAATGTGGATTTATTAGGTTGAGGATTACATGTGTAGAGAATTTACTACCTTTCTTAAAAGACTTGCAACTAATTTGAAGCATACTTATTGTAAACACATTTAACACATTGGTAGGATTTCATCTATTTATATACCGTATCTGACGTAATAAACGTACTGAGAGAGAAAGAGAGAGTTTGAGAGAGAGAGAGTAATATATAGTGGAGGGTACGTTTGAGGAAAGCTCAGAGAGCCCTATTCCTTTTGTCATGCTTAAGCCTGATCTAATGACAGACATTGGAATCTTATGATTAACAGAGTATATGCTAACCTACTAGATTACAAACCTCATCTTTCAATCCTCCGTGTTTCCAGATAAGTGTTGGTCCTATATAGTTCAACGTAGCAAAGCCCATCGTGGATCACATCGGGCATTACTACGTAAAATTGACAATATTTTTAATCGGAACAACGATTGATTATTGTTATTTATAATATTTCTGCCACATTCAACTACAATTAAGCATACAACCTTACCTGAAACGGGTATAAATAATCGTATTTAAAATCAAGGCGTTAAAGGCATCAAATCGTAGCTAAAAACAAACACATCAGTATATCTCAACGTTTTTAGCTACATTCTCGCAGCTAGCTAACCTACAAGCCCTAGAATTATTAAAACTCAAACAAATGCCCAACTACAAATTTACGTCATGCAATAAATGAAATAGCTAGTAGTTTCTGCGGTCTTATCCCCCCCCCCCCACACCAAACCTTACCCTACCCTAAAATATAGAATACGCTTATTGAAGAAGTACGGTTACCACGTTGAATACGGTATGCTAATTTTATCTCCAGTGTATTAAAACGCCCCAATTTTCCCACCCAAAACGAAAATTTGAAAATATTACAAACTGTCTCCGTTTTCTTTAATATATTCTATTTTTTTATTTATAGCTGTTTAGAAGGCTAGAATAAATTAATCATAATTATATAAATTTATCTAAATGTTCTTTAGATGGATAATGGGATAATCCTTCTATCTGATAAACATAATTACCGACATAATAAAATAAATAAATGAATAACACCTTCACTGACGATTTGCCAAACCAGCCCACCCCTCTCTTTATAGTCATGCAGACCAAGCCTGGCCATTAACACAGAAATGGGTTAGTGGAACGAACTCACTAAATAATAATCTTCAATTTTTGTCTCGGTGGTAATTAAAACGTGATACAGGTAAAATAACAGTCAGTGGAGCCAATTCTTGAAACATAATCTTAATTTGTTTGTATCGGTGGGATATTAAGCGTGATACAGGTGAAGTAACAAGCCTAATATAATTAATAACACATTCTGTCATTACATAAATCATTATGGGTTATTAGACTCTTTTGGTTCGTGTAAAACTAATTGAGTGATTAGCAGGAGTCGCGAAAATTATTTTGTATAACTAAGAAGACGTCTGAATACACGACGTACCAATCTAATTAAACTAGATGTTATTCTCGTCCGGTAAATTCGGCTGGTCATTCCATTAAAATGTTTCAGAAAGCTGCGTTCTGGGCCTGTGACGACAACAAAGTGGTACCCCTGGGCCTAATTAGACAGACAATTATATGTCTGGACTTATAGATGTTTATTAGAGTTCACGAAATTCTCTATATAGCCGGAATTGATTGTTAAGTTCATCTGAAGTCCACTGAACGCGCCTTAATAAAGGATGTAGCGGCGAGGAGTTAACACGTGCGCGTTGGATCAGAGGGTCTGTCATTGGGTCGCGTGGCGTGGTTTCGATTTCCCGCTTGTACGTGACACGGAGTAGGGTCGCCTACCCAACCTCGTGGGTTTTCCGGGTCCTCGTGTTTTGCTCACTACTAAAGACCCATGTGAACAAGTGACAAACCTACATGGGTTAGACAGGTTACCCTAAATCACGTTACAAAACTCGATCACTTAATTGAATGAAAAACCGTCTATGGATATGGTTTAAAGTAAAGGTATGGTAAGGTGGTCCACGGAGAAGCTCTTCGTTGTATATCGTTCAGATCAACAAGGGAAATGAAATGAAATGGGGGTTAAACGTCCTACAGTTCAGTTCAGATTAGAGGGGTGTGAAATATAATTAGGGATTGCTTGGTACTGAAATGAAATGGGGTATAACGCCCTACTATTCTGTTCCGGACCGGGCTGATGAAGATGGGCATACGTCATCCAGTGTGCTATGAGGGAAATGTTGCCCGGATCAGAACAACAAGTAGTATTGTCTTTTGCCATAGACGCTGATCTCACCACGTGTAACTAATACCTTAGGAAAAATTACCACAAAAATAATGAACAGAACTATTAGTAAACGAGATGCTTGATGAATTAAAGGATTCCCTGTCGTGAGTTGGAAAAAGAATGTGTAGTCAATCGAATATAACCTATGTGGATTAGGCGGAATGCCACAGGTCGTGTAGAAGCAAATGGTAATCGTTAGGTCTTAAATGATCTCGGTATGCTAGTGATTTGATAAAACACTGTCACGTCATTCGTTTTTGTAACTGAACAACAACACACAGCATAATAACAACTAAATCATCCAAACAATAATATTAAAGATGGATTATGAACGATTTGGATAAAAAAAAAAAGAACTATAATAGTTCAAAAACAGAAAATGAATATATTGAAATTTAAATCTGAATGGGTTGTAGCGCAGATTGTTTATTGTTTATTATCGTCGCAACCGTACTGGACTATAGAGACACGAAGTTTCGATTATCCAATTTACAGTTAAATTTACAAATCACGAGGGTGTACCAATTCATTTAAAGCTCGACCATCCGATGGAGTTTAACGTCCACTTGGCATTTTGGGTCTAACATATGGTTCAATATTATTTCAATATTTGAATAACTCGCTTGCGCGTAGGGTTCTTTAGCAGTGGGCGTAAACCTGGAGGACCCGTAGAAATTCCACGAGGCTGGACAGGCGACCTTCTCCTTGCCATGTGCAACCGGGGAATCGAAATAACGCCAGTTCACTGAATGATAGACAATAAGGCACACAGTTTTTAACAGGTTAAATAAGACCTACATTTTTTTAAACAGGTTAATTATAAAATGCATAATATAGTAATATACTATTTTTGTTCTTTCAATTAATCTGCAGATTAATATAATATTTCAAAATTTATATTATTCTTGAATTAATATACCAGGTTTTAGATTGAAATGTTGCACTATTTCAATGCAAGACTGACAATTTGTTTTATAATTTTTACATACATATAAGGTTTGTTTCATTTAGAAACTGATGTGTAGTGTCTTCCATATTATCTATACATTAGAACACCATAACTTCTTCAGTCACATACAGTAAATATACCGGCTGATTGGTATTTAGTTTACTGCTATATCTCCAGGAAGATATTGCCTTTACATGACCATGATTTCCATTTAAGAATGATACCGGTTGATAAACAAAATACAATACTCGTCTCAAGTACATCAACTCTCATTTGTAAAGTAAATTTCCTCATCAGACCTTCAGATGTTTTTACCATACCGACTACATGATAGTTCTTACACATTCTTCCAGATACTTTGATGGAATCTTTCTTGGCTTTTTTTTTATAAATTATGACCCAATCGAGTCTGTGCTTTCATTTTTCGTGAACATTAGAAATAAACTCTCAGATAAATTAAAAATATTAGCCTTATTCTATAACACGGATCATGTCTTTCAGAGCAAGAAAACAAAACGCATTTAGCACAAACATGATTCATTTAGTTTTAAAAGACACGGGTAATTACGTCATTTACATATATACGCGAATCCATTTAAAGAATATATAATATATTAAAAGTGCTAATATACCATGATACAAACATTAATTAAACTGAATACATAATATATTAAAAGTGCTATACCATGACACAAATAGCAACATATATAAAAAAAACCGATGTAATATAAGTTTATGACGTCAGTGATTACAGAACAGTATATATCAACATGTGATCTCATGTGACTAAGAAGATGACATTATAATTTCCGTTGAATATTTCTGTTAATTTAAGTTAAAATGGGTTAACATCGTGAGGATCGTCTAGATCTTCAGTTATGTCTCCTTTTCAGGATCGTGAAAGGTTATATTAACTAATTGCAAATTTCGTTAAATTTACATATGAACTAGCAGTATATTTCTTTAATTCAATTAAGAAATGTTTTATGGCTTATCTATTCTTGTAAGGACTGCCTTCATTAGCCTAGTTCGGAGCTGAGCAGTAGGGCGTTAAAACCCATTTCAATTCATTTCTTGCAAGGAGTGTTTAAACATTGGCTTGTTTTGATCAGGACCCTTAACCGTACTGTGTACATACAAGGGAAAGGTATTATAGGTTTACTTTAAATTCTTAATTAATGTTTATTTATATAATAAATAACTGAATTTAAATGTGAAATAACATGTTTGTTGTGTTGACCATAACGCATACGCCATAATGACTAACGAGTTTCTCTTGCTGCCTGTAAACATCGTGAATGTAGATTTCGTTTAAATAAATCAATAATTGAATGAAATGCTTCTAATTGTTGCACTTCAGAACATGTAATTAATTATCAAAGACTTTGTGATGCTACAAGGTGATCTAATTATTATATCGGTATTTCGACTTCGCTGATTAATTCATTTAAATGTATATAATATTCTTTAACAGGAGCAAGATAACCAATAAAGCACATAGTAATTCCATATCTGATCCATCAGTCGTTTAAAGGAAATTCTGATTAAATATTATTTTTTTATCTATCATTGTTTCTCTTTGCTTCATTTCAGCGGTTAAAAGTATCTATTATTGCGCCATTCATGGTTTTATTGTAAAAATGGTTATATGATAATATGCTAATGCATTGGTCCAATCTACTTTACTCTTTGATCGAGACTCTCTAAGCGCGGACAAATTAATTATTACGATTAGCTAACAGTATGCTGACAGTCATTACTGACTGAATTAGTTTTAGATTGTGATAATAATTATATATGCTCAGTATGTAATATTGTCCAGCACGCTATATACAAAAGACGCTAGGTTATATTATTAACCACATCCAAGGTCAATTTTCCAGTACCCGTGCACCAGGTTACATGTAAAACATGTACATGGGCGACTTAACACAAACTGGTTAATTTCGGGACTAACATATGGTTCCATTTTATTCAATTGCGCGAATGTGTACACGGGACCTCGGTTTTCCGTCCCTCCCAAACGACGAGACAGATGTCCTTGTAAGACCCTCTGTCCTGCATCACTGACAAGAGGAAACCACGCCGGAAAATCTGGATGAACTTTCTCGGCCAATGCAGGGATCGGACATCCGACATCGACGCTAGCGTGCCAGCGTCTCACCCACTTAGCCACCGTGACTCCCCACCCAACCCTAATAACAATACGCTTCTGTACATAAAGTTTTTCAACACATTAGAGAAATGTCCGGGAGAGTAAAGGGTTATTTTTTCGACAGGTGATTATGCATTTAAGATTCATTTCGTGGTAAGTATCTTACCTCCAAACTGCAAAGTTTACATGTCATTTAAAGATGGGTTCAAAACATCCATATTTCTTCTGCTTACTTCTAGCTATGTCCTATTTTGCCAGAAATGAATGTTTGGAGGAGACCCATAATAGTTCTTAATCGTCGAAATTATAAACTACGAAATAAAATGTGTGAATTTTTAAACATTTTGCAAATGGATTGATATTAAAGATGAATAATAATAACCAGTTTAACGGTGTCGACGTGGATTAACCAGATGTTCGCGAACACTTCTGTGAGATGCATTTGAGAGCCTAAGAAAGGGAGAGTGGTGGAGTTTAACACAAACGATGTCACTGCGTGATTCACATAAGGTTTGATTGTATTTCAATACTTCACTTACGTGTGGTTGTGGTTGGGTGGGCGCAGGACCCGGAGAAAACTCACTAGATGCAGAATATAGAAACCAATCCATTTGACTCAACAGCACACGCATTAAAGCATTCGCCCCACCTGCATTTTACAAAGTAAGAAACAAGGTGACATTGTTTAGCGGTATACACTTCTTTCTTCTACTATGTATTTTGTTTAATATAACTTGTGGTTTAAAATCCAACCAATTAAACAACGTTTGCAATGTAATAAAAATTAATTACACTTACCGTTAGGTGATTGCTTCATCAATTAGGTACGCGTTGCCGCAATTCTATGCCTTGAAATAAATCCTCCTTACATTTTACGTATCAAAAGATTAAGGCGTATTGCATACACATCATGTCAAAAGTTGAGTTATAGATTGTAGATTACCTTCATCCATTCATGATCTGTCGTTTTACAAAACCGGTATAACCGGATAGGGTTGTTTAAGTCAATCAAAAGTAACTCTCAGTGTAACCGAGATCTGATAACGATTATCATTTGGAATGAACACTGCTCCCACCGCATTTAATAGCGTAATGGTGATTTAGTCAAGCCGTGCAAATCACATTGACGTTGGAGAAAGTTTCGATTTGGTGAGATTTCTCATTATCATCGTTAAATAAAGTTAACACAAGTATAAGTGGGGATGGTGTTAACTCGTTCAGCGTCCTTGGGTTCATGTGGCTTAATCACATCAACTATATCTCTGATTCTAGTCAGTGATCTATCAAGCGAATATAACAACCTGCTTCATTCACAGGCCCTCATCACCAGACACTGGCTAACATAGGAAGAGTCTATTTCTGGAACCAATTCCTGCCAGAGGCGGACATATTAACCGTATAATGGGCCACGCTGTGAAGACTGTAAAACCAGGTACACATGTGAAAATACTACATCTACCCTCTTTAATAAAGAAAGTATATATTTTGTAACCTGCTTATTCATTATGGTATTGGAACTGCTTCTTTAATTTAATATTTCTACATTTTTAAAAAAGAAAAAAATACGTCAACGCTTAACATAATATGTAAGATCTTCAACAATCTTCATTTGAAGTAATTATTTAAATCTTCAAAAATTAGAAACAACACGCCAGAACAACTCAATTCAACCAATTACAATGTGCCGTTTACCATTCTGTGACAGACACAACGCAATTTTATGCAAAGGTTGACCCGTGATTTAGTACCAGTATGGGTGGTCGAGGACCTAAATGCCATCACACTATATCATTCGAAGATAAGGCGAACGTTTCCAGCATAGATGATCCACTAAAACTGAACGGCTAACATTAATCGGCAACACCTGCAGGAACACATGCTTCCCATACTGTTGCATCATGTATCGCCAGCATTTGCATTACGTCCTAGTCACTGTGTAATAAAGTACAAGACTGCGAAGAAAACTCCTTGTTATAAATATATTATATCACGCAGATGGAGGATTGGAAACGAATGACACTCTTTGCTAAACATTAGAAATTTGTATTATGTACGTATTGCAGCAAAAAGTTAAACAGTTATTTCCAAAATATTTTTAAATAAACAACATTTAAACATACATTATGCAAGCGCAAAATTTGTTTATTGTTGGTCTGTCCTTAGGCCTGAAATGTTATAAAAAAATTAGACATTAATTAACTTATCCAGACCATAATCAACTCTCGATGTCGAAGCTAGCATGAAATATTTGTTGGATTGTAGTTCGATTTGCTAAAATTTACCGATTAAATAGATAACCAAGACTACTAGTTTTGCCTTACCGACTTTAGTAATGATGGTCGAGGTCAAGCGGAACTTTCATTCGCTTAGTTCTAAGTTCATAGTGGATCAATTTGACAGAAATTTTCAGCAAATTGCCTTTACATTAGCTAGTGTTTAACTAGTGTAGTGAGAACTGCCAACGCATTATTTAATTTCCCATAATGTATCTTTAAATTATCTTAATAGATTCGGATCTAAATTCTTTATATCACCAGGGATCAGAAATAAACTTACATTACATGTAAAAGTGATATATTGGAATAACAATTGATAAAACTATAATTAAATTTTGAAACATGAGTTAGATTCTCCTTGGGTAAAACGCTGGCTCACTAGCCTAGAGTTCGCGTGTTCGATCCCTGCATTGGCCAAGAAACTTCACCGGGATTTTCATTGTAATTCTCTGTAGCGTTTTTTGAACCTGTTTATAACGATCTAATTATGACCACTTACACGTACACATACCTAAAATAGTATAATAATTGAATTAACACCGTTAATTTGTTCCTTTCTTTACTTTAAAATTGAGTATTTATCTATACGCCTATGCAATTTCAAAAGTCTCGACACTTAATGAGACCAATTAGCGACATGGTAGGTGGATTTTCAATAGCCAAAAGGACATAGAGTTATTATTTCGCGATTGTCTCCATGTTAAAATTACTAATTTCGTCAATCCCCCGACAAATAATATTACATGTAATCTTGAATATAATTTCGTGTGTATCTTTAGCATTTTATCCAGCTTCAATAACATATTTGTGTAACTTGTAAGGCAAAAATAGGACCGGCATGATACAAGACATAAATGTAGAAGGGGCATTCAGCTATGAAGTTTTACAAGCTAATATTATATAGATAGTGCAGTAATCTCCAAATGATTCATGTGGTAAGTTCTGCTGGATATGGATGGATATTGCTGTGACTAACAAACAATTACACATTACTTAAATACTCGCTGGGGAATGGGATAGTTGGGTAGATAACTTTTCGGATTCTTTGCCACCATACAATAACACATAATGCTGCATTACTTGTAATTACAAGGTAAATACCACGAAACGTTAAAACTCGTATTCGAAAAGTCGATCAGTTCTTTTTAATTGATCATACATGTACATAACACAAATGCTAATAATAATTTATCTATTCGTACGTAAATACGTACATTTACAAAGATTTAATAAAGAAGAATATATAAATCTACAAGTAATTATTATGTACAGGAGGTAGTAATCATACAATAACTATTCTGTACCCAGAAATTTTATAATTTCAATTCTTTTGATGGCCTGACATAGAAGAATCAAGCGCGAATAATTCAAAGTTTTTGTCTATGGTAGGAGGTTTCATTTCATTTCCTGTCGGCGATATAGACACCTTTCGCACACTCAGCATCTTTAAAAATTACTATAAGCCCATGTCCTGTCCCTACGAAAGCCTACAGGGCTCATCTATTTTTTTTTTACTTCGGAGTTCCTAGTTCTCACTTCTGAGTTCCTAGTTCCCACTTCTGAGTTTAACTCTGAATTCAACGATTTTGTATAAAATGCGCACTTTCTACTCTCTCATTACTTATTGGTTCGACGCCGACAGCGGTAAAATAAAGAATGAGAATAGATGAATGAAAATATACATGTAATAAAATGTTGAAATATCGCTTATATACTATTCAAAAAAAGTAGGGGATATTTGATTTTTAAGTGTTATTAAAATCACCTAATGAAACTGACGAAGAAACAAATGACAAAATGAAATGAAGTTCACATTCATCGATTTATTCCAAATGATCGTTAGACTAAGTAAGGCACAGACTGACCATTATAAGGGTAAAATGATACCCGGGGTCAAACAGCAAAGTTACCACAGCATCACAGCAAAGTCAGTAACGAGTAAATCCTCCTCTGTTTGCCAAACAAGCATTGATCCGACGTGGCATACTCCTAATGAGACGTCTAAGGTCATTTTGTTCCAGATTGTCCCATTCCTGTTGCAAGGCAGCAGCAAGTTCTTGGACATTGGCAGGACGTTGTTGACGTTGACGTAACCTCTGTCCAAGCATGTCCCAGACATGCTCGATGGGGGAGAGGTCGGGACTCAGTGCTGGCCAAGGTAATGTGGTGATGTTCTGTTGTTGGAGGTAACCTGTAACGATCCTGGCCCTGTGACATCTTGCGTTGTCATCCTGGAAGATGAAACGGCGGCCATGACGTCGTGCGAACGGCACAACATGGACTGCCAAGATGTTGTCCCGGTAGTACTGGCCTGTAACACGCCCTGCAACAACATGTAAAGCCGTTCTTCCAGCAACAGTGATGCCTCCCCACACCATAACAGAACCACCCCCAAATCGATCATGTCTGATGACGTTAACGTCTTGGAAGCGGTCGTTTCGACGAAGCCACACCCTCCTACGTTTGTCGAAAAAATCAACAGTGAACCTTGACTCATCTGAAAACATCACATTGCTCCAGCGTCGATTATCCCATGCAGTGTTGACGATCCCTACACCAACGACGTCTTGCCTGAATGTGATGATCTCTCAAACAAGGGATCACGCGAGGACGTCGGGCGCGAAGGTGACCCCTATGCAGTCGATTCCGAATCGTCTGGCCACTCACTCTCACACCAGTGTCTGTTTGAAGACGAGCGGTGATCTGATTTGCTGTGATGACACGATTTCTCAAGGCCAAGGTACGGATAAATCGATCCTGGGCTTGAGTTGTCGCCCTTGGTCGACCTGAGCGTGGTCTGTCCTGTACAGATTGTGTATCACGGTATCTGGACCATAGCCTGCTTATGACAGACTAAGAAACATTCATCGTCCGCGCCACAACCGCCTGTGTTGTGCCGATCTGTAGCATGCCAAGGGCACGTAACCTTTCATTTTGGGAAAGCCGACGCATATCAAAATTTGTTTTCTGGTCACTAAAACAATTAAACTGATGTTTCCACCCTGGAATTCAATGCCACAATGACTGTAACATTCAAAGTCAGAGTCGTGCAAATCTTGGGTTGGACCCCCATGACGATCCCAAGCATCACCTGAAATGTTTTTTCTGTTAGGTTCTATAGTGACTTTTTTCGTATTCATTTGCATATTTTAGTATTATGCCCCCAAAATCAAACATCCCCTACTTTTTTTGAATAGCAGTTATTTATATAATCGTTATTGTGTTGTAGGCATTCAACGCGAACGGTAGAGAGTGTCTGAGAGGTTGTTCTACTAAAACATTTTTGCAAATTAGGATTTATTTCCGTGCATATAAGGCCATTCCAGAGGCGAGGCTTTGCAGTTTGATTAGCTCGAACGCAGAGCATATATTAGTATCGTAGGCATCTACCTTGGGCGCTAAATGTCTGCTGGGAGGTGGGCTTTTAGCAGGAAAACTTTACATCACTATACACCGTAATCACCCAACGCGGGCGCTAAAGGTTGAGTCTAGGGTTACACCACCCAAGGAATTAAAAAAAAATTACGAATGAATTTCGTGCATTTGAGACCATTTCAGCAGCGATGTCCGTTAGATAAAAATAATTGTGCCCAATCCACGGATTCATTGGTAATTTGAGTCCATGGGTCTCCCACCAGTCAGTCTCTTATCACACCTGCCCCCTCCCCCACCTAGATCCGCTACAGGATGGTTATTATAGTACACCTTATCCTTGAGATCCCCCCTGTGGACCGAGGCTAGCCCATTACTAGGTAGTATAATAGGTCTATTGCCCCTCCCCAGCGTGTCGTAAAGGCGACTCATGGGGAGAGTGGTCGGGTGACTCCGCAAGTACTTCCAGCGTATAAGCAGATTATCTGTGAAAACATGTGGATTGGCGCAAATTGATCTGATTTACGGTGTCGACATGCCATAAGACAATATTCATTCATTCATTACCTTTGAGATACCTAAACAAATAAAACAAAATCGGGGATTTGTAAAATAAATCAGTTTATTCTAGAATACTAGTATAGGCACTTGGTTTAGGCGGGAAAGTTAACACGAAAGTAGCAACTGCGCATGCGCTTTTATAATATCTCCGAATTTAAGTAAGTAAGAACTCAGAACTCTGAATTCAGAAATTAAAAAAAAAAGTAAATGAGCTCTGTAGGCTTTCGCATGTCCTAAATAAAAATATATAATTAAGCAATCAAAATAAACTGTGAAATATGTTTGTAAAAAAAAAAACCCAAAAGACAATTGCGACGTTTTATTAAATTGTACCATGCGCAATGAATAAATATGATTAAACCTGATAGCATAAAATGAACAGTTATTCACATTACGGGCTACACACCTGTGACTTAATTGCGTCTGAAAATATAAATCCGTTGATTATCAATAATAACTTTGAATGACCAAGACTCACGATTTCGTTTTTTCCACAGCTGTCCCGGTTGTTAATCTGGTTTTACAAGAGAAAGCAAAGTACGTGTCGGTGTATTAGATACCTATATACTTTTACTTCAGCGCACATAAAGACAATATCAATGATAACGGGTTGTATATTCTTGTTGCTTGTGCCATCCCCGGTTGTTGATTTGGTATTTTGATATTCTCCTAGTTTAAATTATAAACAATTTAACCTTCCAAAAATCACGATTCGTTGTAAAACAAATGAAGTTTCTGATGTAGGACGAAATTTGAGTGTTATTAACTTTCATTATATTTTAGTGCATATTTACATTTCATGTTTAATGTTGTCTCTGCACATGTGTGTGTGGTGAATTTTATATGGAAAGAGTGGTAATGCCCATCTACGCTTCAACAGAAAGCTTTCTAATAACTGGTAACAGAAATTTGTTCGGGACTTCCTGGATCACCCACAGTGGGAAAGAGTTGTAAGGCTTTAAATCATATACCATGATCATCCCAAGCCGACATAAATGGGGCTTAACGTCCACTTGACACAAACCGTCATTTCGGGACTGACATATGGTTCTTGCAACTGGTTACAGAAATTTGTTCGGGACTTCCTGGATCACCCACAGTGGGAAAGAGTTGTAAAACCTTTAAATCATATACCATGATTATCCCAAGCTGACATAAATGGGGCTTAACGTCCACTTGACACAAACCGTCATTTCGGGACTGACATATGGTTCAATTTTGTTTCAATAATTCGCCAGTGCGCATGAGTTTTTAGCTGTTGGAGGAAACCGCAGGACCCAGAGAAAAGCACGAGGTACATGCCAAGCAAGCTTGAACAAGTTTTTTAAAACAACGCTGCATATGTACAATCGATACGGCCTTCTGCATTTCAATATCAGACGGGGACGAAATTTTCGGACAATAAACTCTGACCATGCGTGCACGATTCGGCGGACAGACAGACCTGGCAACTATATGTCGACAGTGTGGCCTGCATGCTTTCATTAATTAAATACAACGAGTATTTGTCACTTAATTGATGACGTCAAACATTTGGTGCAAGACAGGAAATGGCCATTCTAAACTAGTTCCAAATTTGAAGGACAAAACAAAGCCTGCAATTAATTGCGACGGGCAATTAAAGAAATCCATTCCTGAAGAGTGTCGTTCACATTAGAGAAAACAGTTAAGAGAGAATAATTTAGAGATACCCAAGTTATAAGATAAGGCTGCTGCATTCGTAAACGTGTATAATTGGAAACAATAGGACAATGGGGAGTTCCAATACGGCGTAATAATGAATATTGATGGCTTAAACAGTTATTGGTTTTATATTTATACTCCCTTAGGTAGTTCATATAGAGATAAGGCGAGTTTTAATGATGATGCCGCGAAGTAAGGTTACCTTAGAATACATGTCTCTGCTTTAGGTTGTGAGATAAACAATGGATGAATATGATGGGAGTTAACGTCCTACCTTTTTGCACCTAAAGCCTCTATCACCCTAATCAAGTTCTCAAAAACGCCCTACTCCGACCCAGAAAAATCGAAAATAGTCATAAGCGTTCGCTGTACTGTAATGATACAGTGTCTACTCAAATTTAAAAATAAAAGGATTTACTAGAAAGAACTAATGCGACCGGTAATACCTGATACCACGAAATATTTTATTTCTAGGGGGTTTGGTAATTATGCACGTTGGTATTTTCTAGATAAAGCACGGTAATAGAAGAAAAAAAAATGATATTTAGGGATACCATTTCTCGATAATATTTTTTTTTAAATGCCCATGAAATAGAAACGCTTTGTTTGATATAACGAAATACGTTTGTAAAATCCACGAGACGCCGTGTGTCTAGTTAATTTTTATACGTATATTTCTTCAGCTAACCTTGAACTGTCAAGATGGAAGAGGGAAGTGTCTATTAAAATAGAGACATTTTCTGGATATAAACAGGCTATCCCGGAAGCAACTGATAATCAATCCCAGCTCAGAATCCAAAACCCCTTAATGGCGGAAGAAGCTAAGAACGACACCACAAAAGCTGTTAACGCACTGACAACTTTCCTTCCGACAACTTTCATGACCTTTCCCTTTTAATGCATCGATGTTGAGGGTCGTATAGTGTATTTTCCCGACATGAATATTTTTAGTTCTTGTAGTTCTTGTGAATGAGAATAAGATGATGAATGGTCGAAACATTGGCAAACGGAGGTGTGTATAGCGTCTCAGTTGATCCACAAACATTACTTTATTCAAATATATATATAACAGCAGATTCACACATCAGTGGCTATGATCTATCAATATAATAATAATTACGTTATGTTTAAATCCTGCGATGTCTACAAATTCGTCACCGCCATATTATTAAGGGGACACGTGACATTTGAAGAGGTATATCGCAAAGCCAACATTCCTACAAAATATGGTTTAAATTGTAAAATAAATGTTCCTTAAATCTGCACAGACACATCCTAAACAACATTACAAAATTGGGCTGAATTTCATCGAATAGGTTTGGAATACAAGACGAAAATACGGGGACCCAGCGTTCAATCTGAATCGAGGAAGAATATGAGCGGAAAATCGACTGGGTTGGAAATTGAAAGTAAGCGAATTGAACTGGAAGATAACACGTCATCATCGAAAGATATCCCTTGGTATTTGATTGTGACATCAAAATTTGGTGTTGGCCGAGAAAGTTCATCCCGAATTTCTTCCATGGTCCCACCATGGTAGTGGTACAGGACAGATGGGTTGGCAAAGGACAGCAAATATTTAACGTGCATGCCAATGTGTAATAGGGACCTCGGTTCTGCAACACTGACAAGGAGAAACCACGTCGAATAACCTGATTAACTTTCTCGGCCAATGGAGGGATCGAATATGGGACCCCTATCCTTACATAATGGGCACTGTCAGAATCAAGATAAGCCGTTACAGTAAAGGGAGATAACCACAGTTTACCAACCGAGAACTTTCCTGATAGGGAGGCAGACCACCATTAATTTCCCCATTGACTTAATGTTAATTCTCGACGCTTTGCCCACCTCCAACTTTTCCCAAATTTTCGTTTGGCTGAGTGCTTTTCACTTCAGACAGAGGAACAAATGGCCATGTCATTGCACTAAAATTTGTATGAGGTTGACCACCAAACTCGAAGAAGCATACTAAAAAAATGTAACTAAATGTATCATCGTAGCCAACCCGTTGACTCCGTTATCCTTCCGCCTCAAAATCATGAATATTTACCCAAACCTGGCAGAAAATATAAATTCAAACCCTCTTCGTCCATTCTAGACCGGGGAGGGGGTGGCCTAGTGGTCTAGAGTGCCGCGCTTCGACCTCTAGCTGGCTTGCGGCTGTGGTTTCGATCCCTGGCGTGAACGTATGTGGCATGGAGATACACGTGGGTTTCCTCCGGGTACTCCGCTTTCATCCCACTGCTAAAGACCCCTACGCGCAAGCAAATTATTGAATTAAATTAAAAACCATACGTTAGTCCCGAAATGAGCTAGTTTGTGTCGAGTGGACGTTAAACCCCATTTCTCTCTCTCTCCATTCTAGACCAAAAAATCAACAATAATGGGCATGTAAAGGGGGAGAAAAAAGACAGAAAGAGATTTGCTATAAATAGATGGTGAAATTTAATGGTGGTATGCCTCCGTAGGAAACCCTAAGAAATGACAGTGAGCTCCAAACGTCTGGCATCGGGTATTATATCGTCAAACTGTCTCTTGTATTTTTGTTGTCCTGTTCTGTTCATATTAGATTTCAAAAAGTGTATTACAGTACAACTAACTATTTGATGTCGTGTAGTTTTTGATCCGCATGGTCTTTAACATCACTCAGGACATTTTGAGACTCAAATGTATGTTATTTCAAGAATACGATTTTGGTCATATCACAACACAACGAAACATGCGTCGATGACAGAAAAGTATACATCTCCGGGGGTGTTAAGTGAGAGAAGGGGGTATGCAAGTGTCTCACGGTATGTGGGGTTTTTTTTGTAAGTCTCATATAAAATAAATTTATTTGAAACTTTCAAATACGTGTCTTCAGAGAAAAATGTAAATTGTTTAAAAATGTATAAACTATTCGCATATATGTACATAGCCGGCACATGATCAGTATCAATGAACTTTATTTCAACAAATCGGAAGAAGTTTGTAGTTCAGTTAAAGGGTAGACGGACGAATCGCCGGATGTATGTGTATGGATAGATCGATGGACTAATATATAGACCGAAATAGATGCAAATATGTGTACAACAGCAAAATCATCTTTAAATTTAGTTAGAAATGGAAGTGACCGTTAAACATAATCAAGATAACAACTGATTTATTTATGTCCATTTATTGGCACTTTGCATGCGTCATCTTTACAAGTATTTTCATCACGTAAAAATAGTTTTGATTAAACCAAAACTAAATGAACAAATAACTATTAACATAATACTGAGAATCCAACACAAGAAAGAATACTAGAAATATATTTAGGTTAACTACATAATTTCAATGGGATAATACAAATTGGTCAGATCTCAAGACCATAAAATAAAAATATTTTCTCACTTAATAATAATTTAATCGTCTTTTTTTCCCTTTTTTAAAAACATCTTGAAGTCTAAAGTACTGGATTGACAAACTATGGCTTATAGAACACAGATCTAAAACTGTTTTGAATTGCATCCATTACACTGTGCGATATAACGTTTAATAAGTTTTCAGGTCAGAAAACTATCTTTTAATTTCGTTTTGTGACAGATTATACAATATTGAAATCAGTTCAAATAAAACAGTTGTCCATGAGCTATTCCACACAGAGAGACTGAGGATAACTCTCCAATTTACATGTATGAAAATATGATAAAGATCAAGGTCGTTTAAAAACTTAATAAAACATATTGGATGTAGGTATGCCCCTTGCCAAATACCTTGACAATGTACATTTAAATAACACATTTACAAGTTGTTCTCTGAACTGTAAAATAGCTACCCATTCTTTGGGTAATCCGTGTAGATATCACATTATTTTTGCCATTGGCTTAAAGGAGATTATACAATATGAGCCTTGACACAAGTTAGCACTGAACGAAAAACAAAAACAAAGAAAATTGTAAGAAAAGGAGGAGACAAAATATGATTAAAAAATAAACAAAACTTACATATGTACATCTAGACAAAAATTATAATATATTCAAGTACATACATAGTCTATATAAACGACTCATTTACACACCATTCTTTAAACAGATACATAAATGATGTAGAATAAACTGATAAGAACATTTGCATTATATTGTTAAATATTTGAAACATTTTGATTCATTTCCAATCTGTTAACAATCTCTGATTTTAATTATCTTACAGCAAAATAATTACCCTTTAAAATCCAATAGCCGATATATCCATCAAGATTACATTCACCACAATAACGTATTTATTTCAAATATCGGAAATTAAAATTTATAATATACAATTTTACATGCCGTTGATGCTCAAACAAACAATAATATATTCAAGCTGCTAATCTGAAAGAATTAGTCTGGTATTTCGGATTTGGCTTGAAAACAAAGCTATATATTGCAACCATATGCGACATTTTTGTCGACGTATAAAATTTTTAAAAAAAATCGTGATCCGTTATACAAATCAATCATATAGTCTGCTTTGTAACAGAAACAGCAAACTCTCAAGTCAGTATTATGATATTATTGTGAACAATTCCTTTCTCAACTATCATATAGTACATGCATTGCGAACAAGTTAATTATTCTCAAAATTAGCATACTGATAGCAACCTGCACAAATCGTCCAATAAATCAAATTGATCAAGATTTTTTGTTGTGTACCCGCAGAAAACGTACCTATTGGTTTGGCAGACTGAAGCATAGGGCCTCGAGATATATAGGGGACATCCCCATCGGCCAAGTGGTTTAACATATTTGACACTAATAAGCCTTTCTTACATGCAAGGAAGACGTAAACATCCACCGTCCTAAAACACTCTGATCTTCATCGAGTCACAGGAATTGGGAGGGGGCTGGTTAGTATAGTATCCGTTCAGGGCCTCTCTCTCATCTAAACCCGGCACAGCTGACACGATTGTCCTTTATCAAATACCAATCAGATATAAAAACAAATATACAGCAACAGTCCAGTATGATCAACCGTTGCTTGCGATGAAAACACGAAGTCTGGTCTTAATGCCAGAAATACGAATGTCAATCTACATTGTGCCTTCTAAGTTACTACAACTCGACTTGCAACTTACAAAATTTGAGCCAATTAATCCTACGTATATCAAGTTTTGTTGACTAGATCTATATCATAAATAAAATTATTTACATATAGACAACTCTTCGAAAATCAGAATTGTCGACCAAATAGTGATACAAAATATAGCAATAAAATTGCGTTGACAACAGAAACATGTTCAATAATCATAAATAACCATTTAACATTTAGAACTCTCAGCCATAAAAAATAGGCTGAAATGTAACAATTCGTGTAGCGTCCACCCAAAAACATACGCTTCTAAGAAGCGTAAACGCTCTCTCCATTCAGTAAAAATTATGTTATATTTCGGAGTATAATTGCATAATAATCAAAACGGTTATATATAAATATATTACACATTATGTCTATTAAATATACGTATATTGTTGATAATCTTCCAATCTTCATAAATATACAGAGCTTAAATAAATAAGATAAACATTGGGATTGGGAATATGAATAAAGGGAGTAGAAGCCCATGCTACCATGTATATACACTTGTTCTGCGTTAAGGGCATTTAATTTGGCTCATTTAATACATTCTAGATTAAGAGCTCGAAGTTCTTAAAATTCCATGGCTAAAATATATAAATAGACATTTAGTGGAAGATTGTCTACTCCATTTATTAACATTCCCTGATTTCATATTAATTTACATTTGTCTATAACAAATTGTAATCATGAAATATGCAACTTAAGTCGTTATTGCATTGGAGTTATCTCCCTTAAACCGCGATCTTCACTATTTCATGGGTTACTGATAATTGAAACGTTAATTGATGTGTGTTCATTGCGTATCGATTTAAATTAGTTACATATCCCTATCTAATTGTAAAGGGGTGGGTGGCTGTTACCCCGGCTGATTAGCCCCATTACGTATAGATGAGGGCTTTGCACAATTGAGTATATACTTGTAAACATCCTAACAATGACACAAGTCCATTCATTCTATTAAAGATGCATTATGTAAAGCTAAATCTGCCTATTGTAGATTATTACTTTGGCTCAGAATGTTAAATAAACTATTTAGACATTTATTCTGATGGTCGAGATTTAAATGTATTTGAACACTCACGAGATTTACAATTTAGAGATAAAATATTAATTTCCGTTAAATACTGTCAAATCTTCAAACACATATAACTTTGTGCACGCTAAAGTAATTTAAATCACATTTTCATTATATTCATTTAACATTAGCCGAAAACATCCGTCAATATGTAGCGTAAACGTCGTCTCAAAACATTACATATTGTGTTATATGTTATCTAAATATTACATAATGGATCTTTAATAAAGTAATTAACTCCAAGTAGATAAATGATATATTCATATAAGCAATACATATCGCATTGTTAGATGCATCAATAAATGATCTTTATAATTATATTGTGGGTTAAATATATAATATGCTTCATTCGGCCCACTCAATGGCCGGTATGGTGAAAGTTAGCCTCGTCAAGATCCTACTCCAACCTTGGAATATCAATGTTATAATTCCCACTAATCGAATGTCACTATCTTCAATCACGTTAAGGAACCCTGAAATCATAAATTTTAGTGCTGTAAATCAAATCATTATTAAATATTTTTATGGATAATACAAATATTTAATCTTGCTGTACAAACTTTAGAAGACAAGAGTATACATTTAAATAAGAATACAAAAGCAGGCCCATTGCAAGCGAGGGGGAGGGGAGCAACTGCCTTTTCAACTGGACGCATTACGAAGCCAACAACCAACCTGCACACATCAGTATGGGAACCCAATAAAGCCGAATCACACGATTAGCACCACAACTTGGTTTATGGAGTGTAATCTGTGGGGTGCCTCATCCCGGAGGGGCGCCAATAATGACATGATTGGTGGGGCGCCTTGTGATGACAATATGATTGTCGGGCCGCCACAGAAAGGCCACAGAAGCCCTTGACCCCCTCCCCCTCATAGGTACAAAGAAGCGGAAGCATTCATTTTGTTGGGTAATTTATTTTTGATTTTAGATTCATGGAATTGCGTAGGGAGAATATTTGGATCTAATATCACATTATACATGTATATACCTGTTATAATGGGGTCTCTTTCTTTATTGGTAAGCCATTGGGTCTAGATGGTCCTTGGGGAGGTCGTGTAGGACTAGGGTTAATATTCGTAAAACCATTTGCGTGAATCACAGGTTTTTCCTTCTCTTCACTTAGCTTATTAAAATGGGTACCATTAATACCAGGACTTTTAATAACTTTTGGATTCGTGACAATACCATTTCTCTTGCGTCTTGTTTCCGGGGAACGCATCTCCAGAGCCGATTGTCCCATCATGAGCTTTGTGGGCGTGTCCTGGTTATTTGTCCTTTGACCCCGTGTACTACGTTTCACATTTTGTGGGAAAAGAGCAGGGTTGATCTGCCATACCGGTTCTTCCACAGAACTCATCATCTCCGCATTAGGATTGGTTATTATGTTTATTGTAGCAGAAATTTTGTCTTGCTTTAAGCTTCCGCTTTTTATCGGCGACGGGGCTAAAATGTTGATATTGTTTTCTAACCCTGGCGACATTCCCGAGTATTTATGTGCTTGGATAATCGGAGATATGGGTGGGGTTTGAACCGGTGACTGTGGTTCACTAACGGGGGAGAGAACTCTACTCATGGGTCGCGTCCTGTTTTTCCCCATTGAGCACTGTTGTAGTTGTTGAGTGAATGTCAAACACTGATCTGCAGCGCCCTCTAATTTGTTGTTTCCGCTTTGGGAACTCTGATTTGTCGAGGTTGTGATGTTGCTGGAAGATTTCGAGTTGTTCGAATGATAAGATTTACGACGGTCGTAAGTTGATTCCGGTGAATCTGAAGGGGAACTATGGAGAGCGTGTCCACCAATAACGATTACACTTGTGGGTGGGGCATTCGAATGAAGTGGCTTCATTTCATTACTTGATGTTGACGATGAGCTTCTGCTCTTGTTAACACCAACAGGAGAAGCACCGTAATCCTCTAGAATTTTACACACAGAGTTATGTCCACTTTTCAATGCCACTCTAATGGGCGTTCGCCCGTACTGATCAGCGTGGTTGGGGTTTGCATGGAATTTTAAAAGTACTTTAACAACTTCAACATGTCCTTCCTGGGCTGCTATGCATAAAGCTGTAGCCCCCTGATTACACGTGTGATCCACGTTAGCACTATTCTCAATTAATAACCGCACGACATTTTCGTGCCCCTGCCAAGCGGCCGACTGTAACGCAGTTCTTTGATCGTTATCAATAGAGTTCACATTTGCATTATGCTTGATCAAAGCTTCCACCATTTCGTAATGACCTTGCCAGGCGGCAACATGAAGTGGCGTGCGACCCTCTAAATCGGATATTTCTACATCGACGCCATTTTGCATTAACAGTTGTGCCATTTCTAGATGGTTTTCTAGAGCGAGAACGTACAACGCTGTTCGTCCGTCGGCATCACAGTAATTAATATCAGTCCCATTTTCTATCAAATATTGCACAATGTCTTTATGATTCTCTACGGCGGCTACACGAAAGGCTGTTTTACCGTCGTGCGACTTGTGATCTATTACGGAATGACGTTCTACAAGCAACTCCACAATAGACAGATGTCCTTCCTGTGCTGCCTGGATGAGAGCAATACGACCATCATTATCCACTTCATTTACTTTGGCACCATGCGACACTAGCATTTGACAAACCTGGAAATAGAATAGAATTTCATTACAAAGTGACGAAAACAAAAAGAGAGAAAAATAAAAAATAAATGCGGGTGAAAAGAGAATTGTAGCATAATCTTAGATACCATTCAAACGTTGAAAAAATTTGATAAACAGTGATTATTGTTTGAGCTGTAATGATACGACAAATGATATCTGTCATGTTAACTAAGGTTTGTTAAATCTTTGTAACAAAGATCTATTTGTATTAAGTATACGTATTGAAGTAGTGTTGTATATCTTTCGTAAATGATGCGTTTAAATGGAGAATTGTTGCAATAACGACAATCTTGGACACCATTAAATCAGATTTGAAAACCAATGACTGTTGTTTGACACAAAAAGTTATATCTGTCATGCCAACTATGGATTTTTAAAATGTATTTTACAAAACTTTGTAACAAAGATGTTTGTGTATGTATTAAGTACGTATTGATGTATCACTGTACATGTGTTGTAGATAAAAAAAAACATGGGTGTATACAATAGTATTTGTTTTTATGTTCAGCTTTTGTTAAATGCTTAGTAGAATGTAATGTGACATGTATATATCATCTGTATGACAATTGTATGGGAAAGTGACTTCCTTCCTGTGGAGTTGAAGTGATGTGTTTAAAGTACCGACCTTGTTGCCCACCCACCAACATAGCTCTTTACGCTCCACTTCTTACAAGCTTCAATGGCAATACAGAAATATTGTGATTTAAAGGGACACTTTTCATATGTTTGTTTTGATTAATTTATTGAAATATGTAGTCCTATTTTGAAAATAAGTAAATGTTTTTCTGTTGGTAAATAAAGGATCTGTGGATCTATATCTTGAAGAAATCGTTCGGTCGTTACATGTATTTGATACCACGTGAAGTTAATAAAGACTAGGGATTCCCCTGGTCTTGTATTTTAGCAGCATTTTCTGTAAGTGTGCTCGTGATAAGTGCCAAAGTTAACTTCATCCAAGTACATTTGGATTTTAAATACCAAATACAAAAATCAATAGGAACAGTCCATTTCTCAGTACGCAGTAATGGGTGCAATTCAGTAGACTTGGTATCCAATCTAATTAGGGGGAGTAGGGCAAATGGTTAGCAGGTGCGCGCTATATAATTGGGTGTCCATTTTGATTAAATTAAAAATTTATTCTTCTACTTAATATACATTACTCGCATTAATTTCATATCATAATTTGATATTCTCTCGGCTTTAATACATTTGGATAAAAAAGAAGTCCATCAAAATACAGAAAAAATTGTAGGTGACATTTCCTTTTTTTACATCTCGTTTACATCGTCTTACACATTTTCAAATCGTTATACTCATTTTTGACCGATATTCCTTTAGAGATTCAATTTGCACAGTATCGTAAAAAAATCCCCCAAAGGAGGATTGGATAAATTAAACAAAATATCTCTTTAATTCAAAAATATAATCATGTTATAAAGTGATAATCTATATTTTTTATTTCAATATTTTATATTTATCTTATTATCTTTTTTCCCTCGGGTAAAAACTTTTCCATATAAATAAATAACATTGACTGCTCTCCATTCATCTTAATCATTTCTTTCCTGTATATCTCCGCTTGTATGAAAATCGTTGAGGTAAAACGAATTATTTCACACTTCAGGAGTTATACAAATAAGCTGATCTCCATAAAAATTGGGTTTCTCGGTAGTCAAATTACTCTCGCATTCTAGTCTACAGGATACGATTTCTGGGTCGCTTTCCGGTATTTAAAATATCTTTTTTAGCCCTTTTGTATTTATGAAAAATGTCGGTTAGACCACCAGTATCTTAGTTTCAAAAATTTGAAATAGTTCAATCTGGAATTTTTGAAATGCAATATTATGCCAAGGTTTTTCAGAGATATAGAGAGATTGGGGGTGGGGGGTAACGTCCACGTACTACACATTATGTCAATCCGTAGAAGACCAACCTAGTTAGGTGAGCAATTCTGATCCACGTTTGAACACAAATGAGATACTTTGTGATATGTAGCGTGTGTCTTGTTCAACTTTATTTTTATGTACCTGTATTGATTGAAATCTCGATTTACAGTGTCCAGCAGTTATATACCAGAATACTCTGTCAGATTAAATGTACCCGAGTAACTCAGTACGACACGCCCATTTTCTTTAATTTAACGCCAATCTACTTGTGATTATATTTTCCGCCCGAGTAACTCGAGTACACGTAAAGAGTTTTCATTTACATATATGCATAAGAGTGTATCTAACAATCTTAACAACTCTATAATTATTGCCACAGAATAAAAGGACACAAGGACATGTCCTATTGAAAAATCGTAAAGAAAATAACCGTTTTATGATTTATATACAGTATAGGAAATACCTTTTGAAATAAGTACTGGCTCTATAGTACATACTTTTAAGTACCGATGTCTATCTTGATAAAGAGTATGGGAAAATGTGAAATGATATATTTATGAATTAAAGATAGACTATAAAGAATCTAATCAATGCACCTGTTGAACTTGTAGTATATTTATCATTAATAGAAAGACTGGTATGGACGAATAGTTTCACGTAAATAATTTACAAATTCATCAAAATTAATTGATAATAACACTTGTATACGATCGTAGAAATGTAGTATATTAAATATATGTTACTAATCAGGTTAGTCACGTTTACAGAAGATTGTTTGCCTTTAGATTAATGAGATCCAGAAACTATCTTAATAAAATCTTCTTTAAGCACGAAGCTACGCATATTTTCTGAGGCCCCGAAATTGATTACCTCGATCCAAGTGTGCATAAGTTTTGCAACTTAGATAAAATCTTGATTCCTACTATACAAACTGCTGATTTGTGCAATTCTAAAAATTTCGTAGCTGAAATGTGCTAAGTATGGAATTAAAATAAAATGAAATGGGGTTTTACGTCCTATATATCTGCATCAACTTGATTAATGAAGATGGACGTACGCCATAGGCCTACAATGTGGTGCTACGTATGAAGTTTTATCGGAAAAGCGGTGCGATGGCCTACTCTTATTTCGAATTCCAACCGCCAAGTGTCCCTTTGCGTGCACACCAACATATACACAAGAGCTCGGTCTTTTGTTCGATCCGAATGACTAGACACTGTCTTTGCCAGTCCATCCACTGCACCATTAACCAAGAGAAAAGAAGTTGGAAAATTCAGCAGCTCCAAAAAGTGGTTTACTAAAATATACATGTACGTATTGAATTCAACATCTAATTTGTAAGAGTAGCTGTTGACAAATGTGTGTATTCCTGTAATGATGTGAAAACCTGATCAATATTTATATCACTTGGTCAACAGAATATGAAAAACCAAGTTTGTGAAATGTTATTTATATATAAACACCGAGTTACGCCGTGGCACACGATGTTCACACTGTAAATAAGCTAGAAACCTACTGTAAATACATCGTTAAAGCATATTTACCCCTGATGTTAAACCTTTGTAATATTATACTACTGTACTGAATACGGGTAAATGTACGACAGTATGAACCCATTAGTAGCCATCGTTGTCAGGATGTAACCCACCGATTCCATGTTATACCACTAGGCATTACAAATATTGTGGACAGTTTGCAGGAGTATTAAAGAGCAGCTAATATTTTGGGTAAAATATTAAGCTATTGGCGAGACACACGCAACCCTTTAGTGGTATTGATGGTGGTTTAGCGAAAGTTCGTGTTTAGTGCAGGGTAGTTAAACAGTTCTGCAGTTATTTTGAATATGATATTCATATTCAATTATTTCAGTTTCCTTTTGTATTGTGATATTGGCCCTTTAATGCCGTTTCAATATGTATGTGTAGCTACATGCATGTGTATAGTTCTCTTTATTATAATTGTTAGTTTTGCGCGCATGGTGTCTTCTTAAGGGGAGATATAGTAACCGCTAAATAATTAGTAAATCGCACGATGACTAAGATGGGAAAGATATCATTTCACACAAAAAGCAAACATAGGAAGACATGTCATTTCCTTTCGATATAGTCGTGGTTAGTTATAATTAATGGCAGTAGTATCCACGATAGATGTTTCTGTTCTGCAATATTGAGTCATCTGACATACTTCGTTATTTTTCCTCTTCAAAATACTGTTTTAAATTGGAGGAAGTCTATTCGCATTAACGGTTTGAGTAGAGGTCAAATATACATATAATACCGTTCATTATATACATTTTAAACATTATAACTTTCTGTTCGTGATTATGAATCACACATGCCGCCGTTTGACCTATTCGCCCATTAACTAAATTAGTTTATTACAATTTCCTATTGTTATAAAACATGACTCTATAAACAAAGCATAATAACTATGTAAATAACTGCATTGTGGTTTTTTTTTGCTATTTTAATGACCCATTGGTTGAATAACAGTATGCCATTTCCTTCTGGTATTTCTCTCTCTTTTTTAAAAAAAAACCAAACCCTTTTCAAGCGGTACACGTACAGGTGAAATCAAGTAGATGAATGAAAACTTTGACACCTTTTGTAATGCAATTCTTGTTCTTTTGATACATTTTGCAATATTTGTTTGTTTTTTAATTGGACAACGTGATATTATTTTTCATTAAAAAAATGATAGAGAATGGCAAACCGAACATGTTTACTTTGGAAAGCATTTGACAAATCTCCCACGAATCCATACAGGTGTCCATAATAACTCTCTGTAGAAATCCTCATGGCACCTGTCTTCTGGATCATCACAACAGCACCATCAAAAGATATCGAAAGGTGGCTTTGTTTGAACTAAGATTTATTTGGAGGATACTAAACTATGATCGATAGATCCTTTAATACTGTGATGCTCTTCGGTGTCTTCGTAATTATATTCGTACTGATTTTTGATGATGATAGATGAAGATATGGAGGATGTGATGGTGTCATTTAGCTACGTGGTTAATCATGTGTACTGCTGTGGTTTTCTAATTCGAAACTGTCCTATGGGATTGCTGGAGATTCTTGAAAATATATTCTTCATTGATCATAAAGGTCTGTGAATCTTATAAAGTTTTTCTGGCAATGCTTAGAAAAGAGCTCGAAAGTAAACAAACGGACAACACAACTCTAGCATACAATGCATTTAAAGACCAACTACGTGTTTATAAAATGGCAAGCATATCTTGAAATATGTTATTTATCAATGTGGTTGCAGGAGGAACGCGCTGGGTTGGAGCGATGGTGCAAATTGAGGCCCTGGTCCAACTATCAGTCAGTGCCCTACCTATATATGTATCCGAACATTATATATCGAAGTGACGTTGGCAAAACGGCAAGTCCGCGGGCATTTGTCCATTCCAGCGGTCCTAATAAGGCTACCATTGACACAAAAGCAACGACATGCCCTGCGTCCTCCCAATTCATTCCTGTGCTGGACTTAACTCTCAAGTATGATTTCTGGCAAGTTTCTATATAGTCTGCCCAACAAATGTCCTATACATGCACACGGCACAAACAATGCACAATTAAACAAAAACAGCGCAGGGTAGAAAGTATTCAAGTGAGAGAGAGAGAGACAGAGAGAGAGAAATGGGGTTTAACGTCCACTTAACACAAACTAGGTCATTTCGGGACTAACATATGGTTTAATTTTATTTCAATAATTCGCTTGCGCGTAGGGGTCTTTAGCAATGGGAGAAAACCGGAGGAAACCCACGAGGTTGAGAAGGCGCCCCTATCTCCAAGCCACATACGCTCACACCAGGGCTCGAAACCACAGCCGCAAGCCAGAGGTGACAGGCCGGCTAGAGGTCGAAGCGCGACACTCTATTCCACTAGGCCACACCAACCCCCGTATTCAAGTGACAATCCTAATATTGAAGTACCTGGAATCAAACCCACTATAACATTACTATAAATAGTCTTAAGATTATTCACCCTTTGGGTCTTCACTGGAAATTAATCAGAATTAAGATGGTTATATTAGCAATATCGCTTTCCATTAAATTGCATTAGCTGTTCAGACCCGGGGGTGATATTATACAAATTAATAACTGATAAACTACTTTCTCTTGAAAATAAGTCATCAATTTCCTCAAAAGATTGGTTTGGTTCAGCATTCGTTTCTTGAGAAAATTGTGAGTGGTCTGTATTAATAGCTTATAATAATGGAAACGACGGCCCCAATACTTTTTGAAACCTATTGATAGATAGATATTAATGGATTTGGGAGGATAATAACCCAAAAACTTGTCAATACACGATATATATAGGGTGCTAAATTATTATAGAAACTAAATGATACTAGCTGCCTATGGATTTTTTTGTGAGGGTGGGGGCGGGCTGATTTGAACAATTACCTGAGAATAACTCGCAGACAGAGCGTTACACAATGACATGAATGGCTATTACATGGGGCTTTTGCCAATAGTATACAGAGTTTTCTTGTCTGGGCCCATGCTCAATGCACCTTTGGCACCCTGGCGGGTAATTGTGCTAAATATTGATGAAATAATTGTACTGGATAAATCTTAACCAAACATAATTGTAAATTCTCAATTCCACATGTATATGAGCAGACAACCTCTTAGAAATGACGGGTTTAATTCGTGTAGAAGGGGCCATATTAACCACATGACTACCTTGCTATTAAATGACATAAACACAACCATTGAAGCAATGAGATGATTGATATGTGTGGTTATTTCTATGAAATTCATTATTCCTTTATTAATAATCTCTTGATCGCGGCTTAAGAGAAGCTGTACAAGATATTAAATACTAATATGATCTCCAATATTACGAGAACTATAAAAATAAGAAAATATAAAAACAACAAGTTTATATCATTGTATTTCCGAAGCTAATATCTCATTGCCAAATAATTTTTGATATTGTGTATTATGTGATAATGAGCTACACAATCGGATAGAACTATGATGTTTCAACCAAACATTATTTCCGTAAGAATATCTATTTGAAGCATTTTGCAATTTATTTATTTCATAACCAATATATTTGTCATCATTATAAATATGATATAAAGATTGAGCAGAAATAAATCTTTACTAATGTTTAGGCTTAGTTTACTATTGTTTCAATATGTTGTTATAGCATACACAAACTCTCGGCTCATTTTATGGGGAATACAGGTTCACTAGTCCGCGTGTTCATTAGTCCACGGATATCTATTATTAGGGGTGGGTTAGGGTTCGAATTATTGATACCCATATTTACAGTGTTTCTTATTGCGGCGGGCTAGTACACCTGACGATTAGTGAACCCCTCTCCAGTTTATACAAGTGATGATTTGACAGTGTTATCTGCTTAAAAAGTTCAAACACAAACACCAAAAACTATGAGAATAGTATGATGGCGTCTTGCTTGGACAGTGGGTCATGCTTTTACATCGTAATCTCCCAAATGTGATGATTCGACAAATCACACTACGCATTACAAAGACAAAACATCTCTTGTAATGAGAGACACCCAGTTGCACTTATTACAAAAACCACATTGGAATTTATTCATAAATACTCCAAACGACCTTGAGACCGAATTGTTCTAGCAGTTTTTGACATTGACATATGTTATCGTTATCATTAAGGTATCATTAGTGTCATGTCGCTACTATTTCCTTGCCACTTGATAACATCATCTACATATTATTGTCTACATACTTGCAACTTTATATACATATTTACATACACGCATAACCTACCATCACCACTCCAAGTCTAATCGAGCACTGCCGAAACAAGTGACACTATTTGAAGTATATTGTTGGTGCCGTATGCTAGTTCATCGTTCTACATGTAATATTAGCTCAGACCGTGCTTTATTGAAATGTCAAACGTCAAATATCCGTATCAGTTTTGAAAGCAGATTGACAAACCTACCACACTTTTGTTAGTTAATGAATTTCAAATATTTTAGTCTATATATTGCCATTTACACCTAATTTTAAATTGCTGAAATTGATAAATTAAAAGTTGAATTTATCTAACGATATTCGGCTTTTTATCTACTGTAAGTCCGTCGGAAGTATCCAAAGACTTGAGTTTCCTTGAAGCTAAAATTCATTTTATTTTCTGTTTCTATGATATATGTTCCCATTATGAATAATTATGTGGATTTAACGTCCCACTGTTCAGGACCAGCTAACCTAAAAGGAATCAAATGTAAGAGTCATGAATCCAGAATGACAATCTAGTGTAATAGTGTTTGTGAAGTACACCATATCAACGTGTATAATGGATGTTAAATGCACGAGGGTTGGCCGAAAAGTTATAAGCCTATCTTTGAAAGATCTGTACAAATTCCCCATTCGAGGTGTACATACTTTTCCCAATGAAGCTGCAATGCCTGGATGCTGATCATGAAGAAATTCAATTGATGGCTGACCGATAGCAAAAGTTTTGACCATTTCTGGAGATTTCAATGGGTAGGTCCAGAAGATGATCTGGTACATTCATTCAATGATTGTACTTGCTGGTGGCAAATGTTTGTTTCAATCTATCCTGTTAAGTTTAGAACTTTTCAGAAAGCCCTCGTGTAATAATGTTTATTTTCATGTAGTTTGACACTACCGGTTTATTTTCATATTAAAGAACATGTAAAATAGATTTAAATTTATACTACAAAATTATATTCATACCGAAGACTTCATACAATGGAATTTTAAATTCATACTACTGTATAATATAAAATAATTTATACTGCTATACCTTTTCATATCAAAGATCGTGGTAATTGGATTAAATGTTACCACCGGGTTATTTCCATACGAAATATAGTAAACATTGAATTTAAATGTGTAAGAGTTTATTTTCATATAAATTGTCAGATTTATACAACTGAAAACGAGATGGGTAGTTTCATCTACTCAGTATAGTGATATGTTGTACCCAGACTGAGTTTTTATATTGCATTTATTGTAATGTTTATCGGTTGAAATATATAGAAAAATATAGATCAATCACGTGTGACGTTTGAACCTAGATATAATTTTATACTAACAGTGTCTTCCATCGCTTTTAATTTGACCTTTTGGCATCAAATTTCCATTCATTTATGATCCTATGGGTTCAATTATTTAAGGCGATTACGAAAACGCAAGTGAACGAAACCCTATTCAAATGACATGCTCATTCCGTTGAACCATATATCCTTTGATATTAATATCATAAGGAGGGTAATTTATATATGGCCATCGGTCACGGGCCAAAAGGCAGCAAATTGTAACGCCTTATGTCTTAAATAGAGCAAAGTAAAAGAGTTCAGTTGGCTGATGAGTATACTCGGTATAGGATACGCTATTACAATCTCCCATCAATTAGTCTACTAATAAATGGTTGCCTGCTAAATAGATTAATAACCCGGTCGTAGATAAATCATCATCACACATTCTCAACTACCCCAAGAACCACAACACGGAGAATCGCCAATAGAAACAAATCTTATCTCTTTCCTTTATTACTGATACCTTATAACAGTTACACTGTCAGTCATTACAGTGTTGCTATAATAAAATGCCAAATGACCCATCTTATCAATGATTTATCACACGTGTAGCTAGAACTGAAGAAAACAATACGAGAGATCAAAACGTGTGCTTGTTGGATTATTATAGTAGCTTCCATAAAATGTTCCAAGTTTGGTAATTTAGGCATGTCACTTATATTAATTGATATGCCACAACTTGTTAAACGTGTCTTCACTACAATTATCCAGGCTAAGAAATTTAGACATACTGCTTCAAACGAAAAGTGGCAACTGCTTATTGCGGAAACTGTAGAATGAACCTCACGGGTCTTAGGATGTACCCGAAACATATTTATGAGATATCAAAGTCAAAATGGTATTTCATTTCAGTTACACTTCCAAATGAATTCATGTGGTTACATATTTGAAACTCTAACGGGATGTGAAGCACTGGTACAGTCGAAATTTGTGAATTATGAAAACATTCCCAAATATGGCATGTCTTATATTGAATACACTGTTTGAAAACTGAAACATACATGCTCCTTTCCAGAGCCATTCAACATCTCTGCAAATTATCTATCGCTCTAATAATTATGTTTATGAGCAATAGAAAATCGATATACCGGTCGACATAAAATCTAGTAAAATGCTAAGGTAAATTTAATCGTCATCAAACTGCAGACAATATATGTGTGGTAACATGTAATTTTATAAATGGTGTTGTGTATGGAACAGAAGGTATTCCAACCCACCCATTACCTTATAAACAAACTAAAAACACAAAACACCAGATAATGGGCGCACATGATAATGTTAAAGTTTCTCAACTCCAATAGCTCCACGAAATTACTTATTTGGCATCTCTCTTCTGGGTATATTTTTGCTGACTCTGTGTCGTGCACCCAGCTTGGCAAGCTTTTCCTTTCCAAATCATCCGATTTTACCTGGGATTGGACGGGAAACCGAGGTCCCATATACACGCTTGCTTACACGTAAAATAACCCTTGACAATTGGAATTTAATTGGTGTCCGGGACTAAATTTCCCCCATAGCCCACTGTATGGTGTACATGTATGCTCATCTGTATTAAACCTCCGTATGTTATCATTTAGATTAGCGTGCTTAACATCTTTTGAATTTGTATTACATTTATATTAAATCATTCTCATTCTGAATAGCATATAATAAATCTTTCAGTTAGTAAATTACATGCTTGCCATTGAAATTATAATTTAAAAAAACATGTTACATGTAGGTATTAATACCGTTTATTAAGTTAAAATCTTACAAGTAGACATTATGTAAAACACATCAGCCCATCCACTACATCTTTAACGCCATCTGTTGTTGTATATAAACACAGTTAAATGTTAGATTTCACAATTTCTGGTTTACGAATCAGGTTTTAACATTATGTCTGTGTTAAAAGAAGTGCGTCTATTTTATATCACACACAAATACAGTCAAAGAAAGGAAGTGAAATGAAATGGTTTATAACGTCCTACTGTTCTCCTCCGAACTGGGCTAAGGAAGACGGGTATACGGCATACAGTTTGCTGCGGGGGAAATTTTGCCCGGGCAGCGGCACCACGGCTTACTTTTATTATAACGAATTCCAACAGTCAAGGGATCTTTTACGTACACGCCAATGTGTAGATGGGACCACGGTATTTAGTACCATTCGAGCGATTGGACAGGCACAGTTTAATAGGGACATAATATATTACAATTAAACGTTTCTCGGTAATTGCGAAGAACTTTGTTTAAATAAATTTATGAAATGAAACGCCATGCCCAAAACGGAATAATAAAGACGGACGTAAACCATGTAGTGCGCCACGAGTTTGCCTAGGCAGTGACGTTTTCACCTACTCGTCATCGCATTCAAAAGCTACGGGCTTTACGTGTGAGCCAAAGTGTTCACGGGACCTCGATTTTAAATATCACCAGTCCGACTTGTCGCTTTTCCATCCATCGCCACTTCGGGGTGGGTGGGTGTGGGGGTGTGGGTGGGGGGTGGCCTAGTGGTCTAGAGTGCCGCGCTCCGACCTCTAGCTGGCCGGTCATCTCTGGCTTGTGGCTGTGGTTTCGATCCCTGGTGTGAGCGCATCTGGCATGGAGATAGGGGCGCCTTCTAAACCTTGTGGGTTTCGTCCGGGCACTCCGGTTTCCACCAACTGCTTAAGACTCCTACGCGCAAGCGAATTATTGAAATAAAATCCAAACCATTTGTTAGTCCCGAAATGCAACGGCGGGATGGATCCAAGTAACTCATAGTTAGTGAAAAATGTCTAACCGCGCCAACCATTGTTGTTAATATGTAACCTGCGTCGAAAGTAGTACTAGAACCCCCGCTCTCCCTCTTGCTTTTTCGAGCATTATCATTCTTTCAGGCACTTTTCCAAATGACATTCGTACTGTATATAACTATAGTATACATGTAAATATACAGAATGTTATTATCACCATCTTTACATGTTTTTCTTAATGTATATGCGATAAGTTAGACCATCTGTTATTCTGCTTCTAAAGAAGTAAAATACACGTTCTACTGTTCTTATCAAATGATGACAATCAGTTGTGGTATTATTACCTACAGCCGTATATCTAACTATATACAATTCTTACACTATATATACTAATACTTATAACCGATACTTATAGCCGTATATCTACATGTACCTATAGCATGCTTATATTACTACTACTTATAAACGCATAATCGGTTTTGGTCAAGAACGGTCCTCGAGATACCTTGTCAGTAGTGAATTATGGAGGATCTTGCAAGGAAAATTGTCTAGTCGTTCGGATGGGACAAAAAGAGGCCAGGTGTATACATTGGTGTGCATGCAAAAGAACCCTTGACAGTTGGAATACGAAATAAAGCATAGGCCGTATTGCCGCCATTCGGAAATTTCCCTCATACCACATAGTAGTGTATTTCATTTTACCTCATTTGTCATTGTCACGAAATAGACCAGTCAGACTTGAAGTTAACAGAAACGTAATTATAAAACAGTTTCAAAATCACTCAAATCGGCAAAAGATTATGGTGTTCGCAGTTTCAATCAAGGTACGCAAATAATCTGATTACTCTTGTATCAGGCCAAATATAGCTAACAGTCTCTTCAGATTTTGTGCAAAGAATTAAAAGTATAAAGTACTTATGTAAACCTATGTAAAAATGACGAATTGGCTATACCATTAAGACGCAAGTTCTTTTTCTTTTAACTCATCAAGGATCTAAACTATAATTCATAGCAATATATATGTAAGATGTTATTCTGTGATCTAAGAGCATAAGATTTAGATGGAGATTGTATAGAGTTTGCATACCGATTCTATAACATTTTTTGCAATATATTGTAGAGGGTGATCTATATGCTCTGAGAACATACCATTTAGATGAATATTCTCCTTTATACACTTAGGATCCATAACATTCTCATCTCGGGGTATAAAGGAGGATTTTATCTAAGAACATATGTTTATCATGTGTAATAGCTTGTAATAGATAATATAACCCATAGAACAATATGTTTCTTATATCACAATTCAACATATAGATATCAGATTATCCCGGTATATACCAAGATAAAGATATACTTCTTATCTGCAGTTAGTAAGTAAATATATTCCGGATGGCCATCAAGGGCAACAACAGCTTTATCCTTCCAGTGATATATCCCCAATGTAGGTTGATGGAAAATTCTTCGCATGCCCTCTCACCCCCTACTATATAACCATGAGTCACGTGCTTTAGATCTAGAATAAATTCCTGGGGTTAGGATTCGGATCACATTATGTACAAATATTCTGAAATTCAATATCACCTCCTGGTGAAAAGATATTTTATAATCATGAGTCACAAGATGCAGACCAATTCATACATTTCTAGATTAGGATGACCGAGTCTCATACATGTACGAACGGACGGGGCTCACAGGCGTGACAAAATATAAACGGGGTTTAATGTCCACTCGACACAAACTAGGTTGTTGTCGGGACTAACATATTATTCAATTTCATTTCAATAATTCGCATGCCCGTAGGGGTCTTTAGCAGTGGGAGGAAACCGATGGAGCCGGAGAAAACCCACGATGCTGAGCAGGCGACCACGCCAGTTGACTTACTGACGGGCCTTATATTGCATTGCGCACGCGCTACCCCCCCCCCCCAATACAATTAGGCGTAACAAATAAGTAACATTCATCTCGGACAGAGTCGCTGGGTCTTTAAATGGACAGACTGGACGTACATGTGCGGGTTGGTAAGGATGGCGACAGTATGTGGACAAACTGAAGGACGTACATACTGATGTTCAAGTAGATTTCTCTATTAACCAAGGCGATTATCCAAGATAAGTTGTTATCAACAATAGTAATATAATGTAAATGGAGATTAACCATTGTGAAGTGGGTGATGACCTGGGTACTACCCAAGTACAGGAAGAAGTACTCGAAACAATACCCCCACGTCAACCCCATCATTCTCGCTTCGTCAATAATCTCAACGTCTGCCCCCCCCCACCCCTCGTTTCCCAGCCTTTGAAAATTTCTGAAAATTGTATAGTCGTGTATGTGCACATATCTACTATCTACCGAATCAACCATTTGCATTTGGGCCCTGGTCTTGATTTTTTAAATCATAAGCAATTATGGTGTATTATTGATGCGAGTGAGTAAGAAGTCGAGAAGGCTTCAGCAACAAAATATAGGATGGTGACAATACTTTCCAAAATTATCCTGACGATAACAGAAGTTCCCACAACTCACTCCATTTAGGTATAAATATCGAGCGATCTCTTACGCTACTGATAATATGCGTATCAATTCTACAATATTTTTATGAGGAGGCATAGTTTTCGGGTTGTTTTTTTATCGCATTAAGTGCGCTTCAGTACTACACATCTAACACTGCATAAACTTCGTTAAATATATTGCAGAGTTCGGCAATTGAGTTTAATTACAACCAAAAACGTCATTAATAAAGCTTCTTGACTACACCCATCGTTCTAACACAGCCTAAACGTACTTTAAATATAACAGAGTTCGGCATTTCGGGCTAAATCCTGAAACACCTGATACTCAAGAAGTTTCATGAATCAACTGAAATCATTTTAAAACAGCCAAAAATAACATAGACTACAGTAACACCAAACTACTCACTCTTCCAGCTTATTATTATACAAGAAGCAAGCCGCAACAAAATAAATACAAAGATTTTGTGTGAGTTCGCGTTGATGGCGGCCATATGGACGCAGTTGCTTCTATTTATCATGATTTGTTGTTTTATTTCCGTAATAATGCTAAATGGTCCAGGCCAACCGGAGGACCCCAAGACAAAAATTAAAATGTTCATTTATATAAGATGAAATTATTTTCTTCTTAGCTTAGGGCGATCTAATGTGAAGTACGTTGATACAGTTAAAATCCGGCGCACAACAGTGATTTAATATACAGCGAGACATTGCTCTTCCAACCACATAAATACATAGTTCACTGAACTACATGTTGTATCTTATAAACTCGCTAAAATATCGTGCATAACACCAACCATCTGAATATACCTTAGCTATGATCAGAAATGAAAAATAAAAACCATAATTTTATTCAAATTGTGTATTTTTGTTTTAACCCTTACGATGTGTCTGTTTTAACGTCCGAAATGTTTGTTTCAACATTAACTTCCCAGTCGAAATAATGGATACTGTTGTCAAATCTGTTCAGAAAACTTGGACCATACACATTTCCTAACAAATATATATATTTGTCGCTGTGGATATATTTGGATATTGCTGAATGTTACTGAGAAATTAGAAGAGAAACGAATAACTATACATTAAATCTTATGCTCTTAATACGTTAGAGAGAAGATACGGCTTGAAGTAAAATGTTACAAAGTGCATCACATTACAATATTGTAATAATAGGCCCACATCAAAGGTAAGAGACATGTATATTTTGGGTAAAAACCAAAAGCCGCATGTTTGAGTTATCTTGATTTAGCCAATAATGAAGTTAACGAAACCAATCACCTCGACTCCTGTGAAATCTGGTTATACGCAACAGTGGCATTAAAATATCGACCGTGAAGTCATAATGACATCCAGTTCTCCAATACAATTCGTTACTCTGATTACATAATAATCTCTGATATTATTGATCCCGTTAAAGCTTGGTGCTTTCTAACTTCTGGCCAATATATCATCGATTTAAGGGTTACGGAATCTTCGCCATGCAAAACTACACACCCTCTCTCTCTTACAAGTAGCAAGTAGAACTGAAACAGTATGAACTGTTTGTTATATTTTACTAAACAATGAAAACGGTTTGTTATATTTTACTAAATAAATAAGAACTGTTTGTTATATTTTACTAAATAAATAAGAACTGTGTGTTACATTTACTAAATAAATAAGAACTGTGTGTTATATTTTACTAAATAAATAAATGAAAACTGTTTGTTATATTTTACTAAATAAATGAAAACTGTTTGTTATATTTTACTAAATAAGAACTGTGTGTTGTATTTTACTAAATAAATTAGAACTGTTTCTTATATTTTACTAAGTGGATAAGAACTGTTTCTTATATTTTACTAAGTGGATAAGAACTGCTTCGCATATTTTACTAAATAACTGAGAACTGTAAAATTAGGTGTTGTAAAAGAGAAAGTAAGCATACCCCGCCCTTCATGGATAGCGGACATGTACCAACACGTATTTCACTTGGTGGGGTACATGTACATATAACTTCGGAAGGTGTTCACAAGTCAAACATATTTAAATTCGACGGTATTGATATACTGGACTTCCTTATGTTGTGAATTATTGCAAATTTAAAATCCAAGAATACATATATCGAAGAGTGGGTGTGGTGGTGGGTTTTGGGTTATATACATGATGCTACTTCTCAGTCATCGTGTAGTTAGTTGACTTTGTCATTTGTGTAAATCTGAGAAAAAACACACCTATTACTCATAATGTGAATATGGAATAAACTGGCTGGTGAAGATGGGTGGTTTTAAATAGTTGGTCAGCAATAATATGTCAGCCATTTAAAGGTTAATCGAGGTTACATAATATTCACAAAATTATTCATACGTTGTAGTTTACTATAGTAATGACATTCCCTGTTTTATTCTCTCGAGAACTACATTCATGTATATAACAAGCGTTCTTTGATAGTTCTCCCCAAAGCTTCCATTATTAGCATTCATAGAAATAGAGCTAATCTCAATATGGGAATAATATCAAGCGAATCGATATGGACCCACATGATATAAATTGCTACAAAACAGAGCAGTACTCTTTATGGAGAGTTTACGGGGGTTGAATGATTTACAGGCGTCCAAATACCCCCGATGGACAGTTCCTATTATTTTCGTATCTGAAAATACCTTGTGAAACAAAGCAAGCTTTCTCTATTCCACAGTTCCACCACCAATGAACTAACCTACCACTAGACAACCTTCCGATAGGAGTTAACGTTCCGTTAGTAACATTCAAATTATTACTTTTTTCCCCATGCACCTAATCGCATTAGTCCTGTAAAATTCAATATTTCCATAACATCTAAGCAGATGCAAGAACGACACGTGATGACTGCTAGCAGATGTCCAATCAACTCTGTATCGACTGAATATGGAAATCGGGTGTTAGAAAAAAGACAGATTCCCATAAATTACGAGGACATCATGCATCATTGTTGTAATCTTCTTCTAGTTTGGGACGTCCATGTTTAACCGTGAAATCATGCTTAGAATAATTTAGCAAGAATCGCCGACCATTTGCTTCCAAAGGCATCAATTAAATCGCTTTGGGGAGGATTAGGGCCTGATTAGTCTTCTGGTGTTATAAGAGGTGTTAATGCTATGCGCTAACAAATGTTCCGCACTTCTGAAAGTAATGATTCGAAGTAATGATTTCTGTGTGTCTTTTTTTAAAAAAAAAAAGAAAACACATATATATTTTAAGCCCCCCAACAGCCGATTCTAATTTGAAGTATTGATTTTAAGAATGTTAACTGGCAATGGTAGGCAATGTATACAAAGTAGTGATCGGTTTCAATAGATCTACGTTTTCGAGAAAAATGTCTAGGGAACAATGGAAATCTCGAACAAAATCCAGACACATCAGACGCATTAGGTGATAGTCAATTATAAATTGTAATCAGGATACCAGTATAAAAGCATGTCCATTGAACAAAACACGTCGAAAACTATAATGAAACAGTAATTACAACCAAATGCAGTGACAGATCAGTGATTTTGGGGTTAACGTATACATGTACACTTGATACCGATCACTTCTGAACAAATGACTTTTACGAAGGAAAATATCTGCCACAAGCCGATTTCTAATTCTGTTGATTAGTACAGTGCTGGTCCATTCACTAATCTAACTACTACGTCAGCTTAACACAATTGGAATCCTAAATCAACGCGGTGTAGTTCATTTTAAAGGGCGTATGACTCTATTTCTTGGAACCTTGAAATAGACGAAAATGGTGCTAAAAGTATATATTAACGTAATATTTCGAAAAAAATATTGTAATTTCCAATCATATATGTTCCGTGAAATATGTGGACAGTTCAAATTTAACGGCAGCCGTTTACACCTGCTTGGTCCATTCTATGCGTTTTTAAATTATTATTTTGCTGTTTGTGAATCAGCATTTAATGATTACTTGTTTTTATATGTTCATTACCAATTGGCACCAGAAACAATTGGGTACAAGAGTCGTGTACTGATTATAAAATGTTAATTGTATCTTGAATATTTAATAAAAGACCCTATAGATTTTTAATTTCGATTATTATGGAAAATATCGAGTTAGAAACATAGCTCCTTTAAGTTTATATTTCACAGCCCCCATCGCACCAGCTGTTTAGAATTAAATATCCTGAAAAAGAGTATCATTTCGGTTGAGTAAGTAGCTATCGAGCATAATAAACATCCTACCCCAACCACCACTAAACAAGCCACTTCCTATGGCTTCTGGAACTTACATGGAAATAAATGCTATAACTACGGCATATATCTGTATGCACCTCATACACCGATTATTGCTATAATGTATCGATCGCTTGTACATGTGCTGTGCATCGTGTCCAGAAGTTTTCAAACAACTTTACAGGCAACTACAATACAGACTAATCACTTCCATAAAGCCAGGGAAATATAAAACGCAATAACAAAACTGAACAACGTTATGCAATTAATAATGATTTCGATCGATTGGGAAAAGGGAGTGGTATGACGTGTACATGTATACGAGACGGAAGCAATAATGTAAAAGACAATTCAATACAAATTTACACGTCTCACAAAGAATCAGAACTAGAAAAAACAATAAACAAATTAAAAGCAGATTTAATGAATAAAAATATTGTTTAGAAAAAAACCCAATAAGCAAATTAAAAGCCAACAAATCAACAATGTTATGCAATTAATAAAGATTTAAGGGAAAGTTTAACGTCAATTTATTATTATGACGGAAACATAACATTATACACTGCCATTTACACTAACAAGAATTTTTATATTAAAAATGAAATGGCTTACACTTTTTGCATCAACCGGGATAATGACGACGAGCACAAATATGCAATACAGTGTGCTGTGGGGGAAATTTTGCCCTCACAGCGACCCTATGGCCTACTCGTATTTTGATTTACTACATGTACTGCCAGGGGTTGTTAATTTTCCCACCAGAACGCCAATAAGGTTTTCGTTTGTCACATCGCCCGTACTTCACAATTAATGTCAAGTCAAAACTAGACGAGATCACCAAGAAAGCCTTTCTCAACCCATACTTGAATCAAAACAAAAAACGCCTAGTAAGTGAGTCAACTCAATAACAAAGGCAATGGGGTTTAACGTCCTACTTTTCTGCTTCGACTGCGCTAATGAAGACGGGCAACCGCCATGCAGTGTGACATGAAGGAAATTTTTTCCGGGAAAATCACTTCGGTCTACTCTTATTTCGAATGTTCAAGAGTTGTTTTGCGTGCACATCAACGAATACAAGGTCACAAATGCGTTGTTCCTCGCCAGACCCTATGTCTGGGACCACAGGGATCGAACACGAGACCTCCAAGTTAACAAGCCAACGTGGTACTCACTGAACCACCGCGACTCCCAACTCAATAACAAGAAACATTCTTTATGTAATTAATGTTGATGTCAATCTGGCCGTAATTTGATTTAGAGATGGAAACTATATTAATGCAATTAACAAGACACACGTAGAATTTCATTGCAACTTATAAATCATACACAGCATTCTAATCATTGCGTAACTCAATCTAAAAAAACATCGACTTGTCATTAACAATAAATTTATGTCCAAATAATTTTTTTTTTCGACATTTTGCTGTCCTGGCTCAAATATCCCATGATAGATACACTTCTGTAAGTTTTCTCTTTTTAATTATCTCATCCTTTAAAGACAAAAACCGTATATCAAGAATTTGAATGATTGGTCACGTATAAATATATCCTTACAAATCAATTGTTTACGTGATTCTTGTTCTAGGTTTCAATATTAATTTGTATCTCTTAAAGGAACAGCTAAACAGACAAAGACAAAATAGAAATTAAAAAAAATCGTATCTATCTAATTTGAAGGTCAAATTCTGAAACCTTATTACACCGAAAGAGAAATTAACATCGGACAAAATTTGATCCTCGATTATCAAGTATATTGTGTTGTTAACGGATTAAATGAGTTTAACGTCCTACTATTCTGCCCCGACCGGCCTAGTGAAGACGGGGCAGATTTCTGCATCAATCGGAGAGAGAGAGAGAAAAGGTGTTTAACGTCCATTCGACACAAACTAGGTCATTTCGGGACTAACATATGGTTTAATTTTATTTTAATAATTCGCTTGCGCGTAGGGGTCTTTAGTAGTGGGAGGAAACCGGAGTGCCCGGAAGATACCCACGAAGTTGAAAAGGCGCTCCTATCTCCATGCCACATACGCTCACACCAGGGATCGAAACCACAGCCGCCCAGAGGTGACCGGCCAGCTAGAAGTCGAATCGCGGCACTCTAGACCACTAGGCGATTCCCCACCCCCTGCGTCAATCGATGTAATGAAGACGGACATATGCAATACAATGTACTATGAGGGAAATTTTGCCCGGACTTTGAGGCCACGGCTTTCTTTCCAAATTGCATTAACTGTCAAGTGTTATTTTTGTGCATGCCTACATGCAGAAATGTACGTGTACACGTGACTTTGTTTTTTCGTCCAATCCGAATAACTGTTCCTTGTCGATCTTCTGATTAGTCAGGCAGCGCTCCATCCACTGAACGACCGACCTTAGCTCCTATCAAGTACATGTTCTTTTAAAGTAAAGCACGGTTCGGATATGTAGAAGTGCACACAATGTATAGTTGGTGGTTTAACGTCTGCATCCACAGTAGTGCCATCGCAGACAATTCAGATTAGTGTAAAGAACGTTGTTTTTTTACACTTCCGTAAAATGATTATTATGGATTGGAATCCAGCTCTAATATAAATTCTATTTAATTTGAGGTTACCGGTAAACTTGACATTCGAAGACGTTGTTGTATATCAACAGCATAACGATCTGTCCTTGTGCACTTTATTTATTAAGATAAATGGGTTTATTGGATGTATGTACACGAGGTAAATAATGTATGATGGATCCATTACGAGCCATTACCCTCAACCATATTGAGCGTATGATGGCGGTAGGTATACAAGGAAATAGCCAAGCCGTGTTCACTGGACTGACGTTTAGTCTCCTTTATTCTATAAACAATATGGTGTTCATTATAATAATTACAAATAATCGATTTTTTGGTAGACAAAACAAGGTCCGTCCCTTTATTAATGGGAAACGTGGAAAAGGAATGTGAGAGATATCGATCGATTTTCTCAGTGGTTTTCTGAGTAAAATAATCAATTGCTAGGCGTCAGTGGTCTTTGGTTACTTTGGTAATCAAATCAGCCAGGATTCAAATTCAAACTCGTCTGGCCAAATCTTAACTATGGAAACGTTTCGTGTGTGGACATTGAATGGATCGTATCTCATTTAGGCTCCTAAGAGACAATGCACATTTGGGATAAGATCTATATGTTACTCGTCATTACGTAATAATAATTGTGGTTGTTATCGGTTTAAGAATTAATCGGTTCCAGATGTCTGAATCAAATCAAAAAAACCATGTGGTTCGGTGTGACATTTAGTAGAATGCTGGTGTCGTATTGGGAGCAGGTCATGCTTAATGTCACTTCTCGTTCCTTAGAAAAGTTCAAGTAGCCAAACATATTTTTCTTTTTAACGACGAATGGGGTTTAACGTAACGTACCGTCAAGACGATACCTCTGTCATTTTGAGAAACGCATATGTTAATTTGTATATTGCCATATATGGTTATGTGTGTAATATCACATGACAGAGTGTTGCCCGGGCAGCGGTGTTTATTCGGTTAATCTATTTGATAAGGCCAACTAAGTTTGGTCAAAGGTCAGGGCATGTAAACAGGGCTAGGACTAATTCTAACACTAACCCTGGACCTAGCCCTAACGCTTACCGTATCCGTAACCTACAACCTCGCCAACCATCCCGTGCCCTAGCCTTATTTACATCTCAGCGACCTTGACCAAAATTGAGTTGGCCTTAACAAATAGATATAGCCGGTGTTTCTCTCTGACCTTCTTCGAATTCTAACGTCCAATGGCTCTTTCGCAGACGACCCATGTATATATGTACTTTTATTTTGAATTGTTTTGGTTTGTGGTCCCTGAGTATGATGTCTTTTCCATATATTTGTTTTTGCGTAAAATTGTGTGTGGTGCAGTCCCCTTGCACTTACTATTAGGTGGACCTGGCTTCTTCGTCCATCCGAAAGACTGTACCATGTTTATGACGAGCGAAGTTCGGGCTTGAAAACATCCGGTATAATGTATTTATAAAAAGAAATGAATTATGATGGAAAATCTATAAGAAACCCAAAATAATTGAGGAAAGCAGACGATGAAAACAATTTTTTACGAGCGACACCTACGATAATCACAAGATCAATTTATCATGTCAGATATTTCCCTCAACACCGTTTTTATAAGGCTTCTCTTGTATTCATCAAACTAATCTAGACGGAAGCTTTATCAGCTTATTAAAGCTTCATATTAAAGCCTTCAAAGCAAACAAAAGAAATCGATAGCCCTTACAGATTATTAAAGAGAGGCACAGTCGATTCGTATCAAACATTTCTAACTTACATTGCATTAATACGTTATTTCTTGCAAACTAACATATTAAGAATTATTTAATAAGAATATTTTTTCATGTAACTCCATTTCCACAGGGATTATCATTATTTTATGTTTTAGCACGGCTAAACATTTTTACATACGAATTTTTCATGTAGCGCCATTTCCACAGAGAGCCACGGTCGATTGTAATCGAATATTCGTAACTTACAATGTTGTATAAATTATGCAAAACAAATATTTTATTAATAATCATAATTATTAAACATTCTTTAAAAAGACTCCACTAAATAGCAGTACTGAAATAGACGTAGAATTTGAGAAGAGGTTTATTCATCTTTATAAATGCATTTTCCACAAAGATGTTATACAGTCGCTTTATAATAAACAAATGATAAAAGTAAAATTTTAATTGAGATTGAAAAGGTGATAAATAGGACTCATTTATAATCTTACACACATAATTCATAACACGTTTTATTGTTTAAAGAACATCGTGTTTTGTACGAGGTGTTCGATACATCCTTTGAACAATGCCCCTCTGCTCCTTTCCCACCATTCGATATACATGTTTTATTTTTGGATTATTTTCCAGAGGGCGTTGGAATTGTTATCCATCATATACAAATGAAATACATGTGTACTTTCTTCGGTCATTGACAGCCTCTTTAATATTATTGGCACACGTTGATAACAATCTAACATAAATAATGAATGAAATAATGAAGTTCTCTTACAAAGCATCATATTTCTATATGAAGAACGTAGGTGTTAAAAAGGTTAGGCGAGATCTTAGATAAACATTTGGTACTAGCTGTCTTGTATTTACCTTTATATATATACAGGTTAATTATTAAACTCGACAAATCTCACCTGCAATCAGTAGTTTTCAGGTGATGTGGGTCAGGTATTTAGGTCACAGGTTATCAATGGTCAGTCACTAGTCCCGGGTTTAACCCAGATTGTGGGGGTATAGTATTGACTTAACTCAACAAGCTCAAATTGACATTCAGCAAATAATTGCCGTGTACATGTACGGTGTATTCTAACCCTCGTGTCTTGTTTATTGGGTTAAACCTGGCGAAGTATGTTAAACACATAACATAACATGGATTTAGGGTTAACGCTGATTCAATAAATAATGAGGCCGTGCTGTCAAACTGTTCCCTTGTTCTTATAATGCTAAAGTGGCGTTGGCTCAGCGACTATATAGGTCCGACAGTTCATCTAAGTTTCCTGTGTAGTTCCCCATCATCACCGGTTTAGGATTTCAGACTTGACAAGAACAGTGACTAGTCGTTAGGATGGAACGTATATGGGGGTGTGCACATACAAGACCCCTTGACAGGTAGAATTCGAAATAAGAGTAGGCCGTAGCGTCGTTTTAGACCCCCCCCCCCAGCACACTGCTTGGGATACTTTATTAGCCCTGGTGGAGCTGAAGAAACCTGGGTCGTTAAGCCCTGTTTCATTTGGGAAACTATCGGAATGAAACGACATAATCAGAAAATAAGCTAAACTCAAATTCAACAAACAATACATGTATCATTGACACTAAAAGGTAATCTAATTAAAAATCTCATATAAATACAAAATAATAATCATGTCTAATACTTATAGTATGTGGACTGGACCACGTCAAGAAACCAAAGTTCCAATAGTAACTCATTATGGTGTGTTCCAGAATAAATGTTTATATTCTACTTCAAGTAAAGACACTCGTCCTTATAACCACGAGACCCTTCTTAAATCAATACACTGAACACTGTATACTCTAAAGTACATAGTCAATCAATACGCGGAATCAGAAAAGAAGAACCAGATCACGTTGAAAGATTGGTATAGAAAAATATTAACGATACATGGGTCATGCACATTTGGCTCTAAAGAGGATTGGTTTAGGATTATCGATGATACCACTGACAACATAATGCGCTTTAAATATGGCAGTAACAAGGATATTTAGTCTATTGTCCCTTTTGAAATGAAGTAGATGAATCAAACAGTGCATTGTTTATCTTTATGCATCTACGGATTGTAGCAGAATGTATTAATTATCCAGGTGCATACACTACTATTCTGTCGTTAACCATACATGGAACATGCAAATGTGTATCCTCTCTTCCCACTATTTACCATCTAGAACATTGAGCATACGAAGTACATAGCAGTACTGGGTGCCTAACCTTGATGGTTTTCCCCTACTACTAAGGACCCAAAATAATCATTAAAAACACCTCTCTCCCTCTCGTTTTCATCTCCATAGCTCTTTTGTTTTCATCTAGCTAACCCATGTTTGGTGTATTAATAAAACAGCAAAGACCTCCAAAGAACATTTGGAATGAAACATCGCACCATGGGTCATTCGCGATTACTAACAAATTCTTCCCATAATCAACAATTCCTATCTATTATTGGTTCTTTTACCAGACTGCTTCTACTGGACTAATAAGCCATCTCATTTAGTTTTCTCACAACATCAGCTCATAGTATCTACACACTGGTATTTCATTAACGACGGGTGAATGTTTTTAATTACCTTAGCAACCATAAAATGATTAAGAGGGGTAGAGGGATCATGTATCACAAGTGTTTTAAATAGAAACACAAAGTTAATACTAATCAGCACTAATTACCATCTTAGTAAAATGAAACAAAACAGGTTTCCTGCAGATAACTTAAAATGATCTTTTTTAATCAAAAAGATTATGAATAAAGAAAGAGTTCTTTGGTGTTCTTAATTTACTTGTTTGATGCTAAAAGCTGTGCACAGGTTGAGTTAAGGATCATGCTGATTTGAAGACTCTTAGAAGTAATCATGTTTATTTTGGAATATGTAGAACTATGGATATAAGAATGAAGCATATGACTATTACCAAGGACGATAACATAAGCCCCGTTTACATTTGGCCGCGATTAGAAAGATAATACTAAACAAAAACTATGAAATAACATTTAAAGCCTTTGATACATTGCGTTAACCTTTATAAATGCGCGAAAGGAAAGTAACTGTGTAAAGAAATATATAAATTCTCTACACTCGTGCTTCTGAACAGAAATTGGCATTTTTGTGATTAGAGGAATAGTGATTTCTCATAGTTCTATCGGTTACAAAAGTAGGTTTTACAAGGGAACCTTTCTGGTTATACTTCCCAGCTCTAGAGGAGTACCACATGTCATAAAAGGATTTCCGCCAGTCTCCCACAACCAGTAAGTAAACATCCGTACTAGAGTTTTTAACTAGAACCCAGATACGCGTAATTCAATACCTTAAAACAGCACTTACAAATACCGATCAATAAAAGCGTTTGTCTGATTTTAATCGATTTTTCATTATTTCTGTAGATCTACTTTAGATAATTTGGATGCTTTTCTTGTGCCTTTCGTCTGGTAATTTAACAGATCTATAAGATACGCGCAGGTATTAGTTAATGTGCTACACAATCTGGCTCGTCTTCTCTAGAAAGAACACCGACAAATTACAATACACTGGACCTCTGTTTTTCATCCCATCCGGCGACTAGACGGCTGTCCTTGTTAGCCCCCCTCATCCTGTATCACTGACAAAGGGAAACCACGCCGAACTTTCTCTGCCAACTCCAGGAGAGAATCCGAGACGTCCAGGACTCGAGATATTTTAGTCTATTGGAAAAGCCTGTTTAAAAATTATATGGTATTTTTGCCCTCGCCATACAAATTGTCTTACAAGATTTATTCCTATTTGAAGTATCTGAAAGTCTACATGTGTCTATGTAGTACAAGTGGATGTACAAGTAGGTATTGTTTATCTATGTACGTATATTGTTTATATAGGTATGCAACACGTGGTATATTTGTTTATCAACCTGGCCAGGTAGTAATTAATGTAATTTTACCTACTATAATTTACTTGTGATATTTATATACATGTATAAACTCACCACCTTTAAGTGGTTAGTTTAAATTGTCCATACATGTATTACTCAACACTCCTGGGTTTAACCGGTTGTCTGGAGCTGTCGCTATCCAAAAGCTCTAGAGTTCTATCACTTTGTTGGCCGAGAATGTGCACAAGAATTTCTTGGGGTAGTTTCCAATTCTCAGTGATACAGAATGCGACTGAAATTCGGAATAAGAGTAGAAGCAATGCTGTCCGGGCAAAGTGTCTCTCGTAACACACTGCATGGTGTAGGCCCGACTTCATTAGCCCAGTAGGTAACAATATTGTCGAAAGCTGGTCGTTGACGGATTGGAATCGCATAGACTCTAAACAATGATTAACGATGGAAAGCTACCGAAGAGGCAAATCGCATTGACACCAATCTAATGAAATTCGGTTTTATTAGAAGGGAATCTCACTCGTTAGATTGATATTTCGTTTGACGATTGGTGCATTTCAATCCCTCATCACAAAGTCACTGGAATCGAACAAAGTCACATTGAATATGGCTACAGTGTAGACAATATTCGATCAAAAGACACGTTCCAAGAATGCAACAACTAATAACATGGTCGAACCATCAAACTTCTGTTTGAACTGGTGCTTCAATCGATCTATTCATATTTCATCTGATTGAGTCGACGCCAGGTTGTATCATCGAGTTAAACTTCTTGGTTGACAGTTGTCATTAGCAACAGTGGAGTTTATAATTATCGAGAATGACAAATTAGAAAACTACGCAAGGCTTTATTTTGATGGTAAGACGTGTCCTCGCCTCCTCCCTTATCCCATTAAACCTTTTGTCAGCTTGTCCATTATGATACCGTCGATTGGCAGAACCATGAATAAGGCAACAGTGACCTGTTTTTTTACGCTCGCTGATAAGATATAAATTAGTCGACGCGCACATGATCAAACAGACCCTTTGATGACATTTACTCAAGATGCAATAACCGTGTTACTACAAAGTCCTCAAAGGTAAAGGAACTAACAATGTATAATTTGCTTTGGCTAACAGGCAAGACAAATTTTGAACCACAGATTAAAAGATCAACATGGATATTCAACCTAACAGAGATGTATTATTCAAACAGCAGGTAGTCAATTTAATGAGGGGCAAAAATAAACGAACCCCTACAACTACTCGATAACACCACGCCTAAAGTGTTATCCAAGATGCCTCCAAGCAATTCCAACCGCTGTGACCTTTCACCTCATGAAGTAGTCTGACACACCAACAAAAGGTAACAACCCGTTAAACGATTTAATTAATCAAGATGACACTGTGCTCGATTTGCAAGACATAGCCGTGACTACATAATTGTGCTGATAATTAATCTAGTCTAGTCGACGCCAATCTCTATTATCCAGTCAGCATTGTACGCAAATAGTTTACACGGACGAACAAAAGCATGACTTCTATTAAATCTCTTTTTAATGGATGCCAATTGAAAGTGATCTGTGACAGCTCTTGTCACTCCAGTGCTAGATTTCACACCTCGATTGAACGGTAAGGTGGGGAAGGTTTGACCCTTTATCATCATTTACGACATCTCCCAGGTTCACTGAGTTAGCAACCTAAAATGAATGGTTTGGTAATGAGGGGTGAAATTAAAATAAAACGGCTGAATAAAGTTTAACCTTTTTTCTGTTTGGTGTGAAATCCTATTATGACAAGACCGTTAACTTTTACACAGATTCGTACACGAATAAATATAAACAAAACCCACATCAACTAGAAACAAGTAACTATTGCCGCCACTACTCTTCCCATGGACATTAATAAATGATCTTTTTTCATATTTTGTAGAAATTTGTTTTAGTTCTAATTATAAGCCTGACTTTTCAATCACACGTTGTATTGTATTTCCTGAAACTATAGAAGATTTGAATGTGAAGTACCACACAGATACAATGATACTGCAGAAGAAATTTATATACAATGTTATTATATACACAATATGCATACGAACTTTCTAAATGAGAAGGGGGGTTGGGATGGCCGCGTGGTCTAGAGTGCCGCGCTTCGACCTCTAGTTGGCCGGTCACCTCTGGCTTGCGGCCGTGGTTTCGAGCCCTGGTGTGAGCGTATGTGGCATGGAGATAGGGCGCCTTCTCAACCTCGTGGGTTTCCTCCGGGCACTCCGGTTTCATCCCACTGCTAAAGACCCCTACGTGCAAGCAAATTATTGAAATAATGAAACCATATGTTAGTCCCAAAATGACCCAGTTTGTGTCGAATGGACGTTAAACCCCACTTCTCTTCTTCTTCTCTTCTAAATGAGAAGTGGTATCAGAATCAATATTATGATAATAGTCACTATAGCTAAATGTAAACCAAACGTGGTATCAGCAAAAACAACATGAAAGAGTCACTAATTGTAGCTAAATGAGAGGTTGTATAAACACCAACAACATGAGGATAGTCACAACTTATAGCTAAATCAAACGTGGTATCAGAATAGGCAACACAGCAAATCATTATAGCTAAGCGAGAAGTGGCATCAGCATAAACAGTATAATGATTGACACCACCTGTACATGTAGCTAAATTAAAAGTGACATCAGCATAAACAACACGAGAACAATCACTAATTATAGCTAAGAAAGACGTCGCACCAGTCATTAATTATACAAAATAAAAAGTGTTATCAACATAAACAATGCGAGAATCTACATGTAAATGGAATGATGGTTTGGGCCTGAATTGTATCTGACAAAGCTTGGTACCATGAAACATATTTCCTAAACACATGTACATATATTATAATGACAACGAAATTTCCATAATGCCAACACCTTGGTGTATACAGTTATTACTTTAGAGATAACAGCCCAACAATCCAATCAATATCAATTAGTCTATGTACATGTGGCAGAAATAATCCAAACCTAGGAATACAGATCATTCTGTATAGATATTTTCAAAATTTTAATAATAATAAAAGTATTTTGTATTTCTGAGGGGGGGGGGCAATCGTAGGTTCCCCTCCACCCTTTTACGCTAATGATGTTTAAAACAATGCTAACAATGAATTAATAAGATCCCATCGTGATTCAATTTCTTGTTTCACATATTTTTTTTATGTATTTATGTGGACACCCCTCCCCACCCCACCTATTGATCCGGTCTAAATCAATCCACTCTCGGGAAATACGTGTCAGTCAAGTCCACTCGATGTCATTATTTAGTGGGGAAAAGATTTAATCTTTATTGTATGCCAATAAAGAAATCTCCAAACATTCCATATCGACAATGCAGTAAAACTGCTCAACGACATAAAAACTGCGTGGAAAAAAGTTCAAATTAATAATTACACAATGTAAGTCGGGTATCCACGTTCTACATAAATAGTCCCCAATGGGACATACTTACTAAATTACCTAATACATATACCATGCCATGGGAAAACTAACAATGCATTTGTCGTATAGATGGCGGCCTGGACAAAGAACAGTTTTAAAACAGATGTTATTTTTTTCTGGCTGCCATGTTTGACCTTTACAGGTAACTAACGTTGAATAATATTGATCTAGTGGGAAAGAAAAAATCATTAAAACGCATCCTAGTGTTGTAAAATATTACAGTCCATAGGTCATATTACTGCGACAACTTAAATACAATGTCACGTGGCTCCAATTAGCTTGTTTAAAACAGCTAACCTTTTCCTGAATACACAGTTTACACATGGTGATATTATATTAAATTTCTAAAAATAAACAAAAATCTTAAAATAACATTTTTCTTTAAATCTTTATGTAGATAAAACCTCCATGCTCAACGCTCGCGCAAAACACGATTGATGGCCAATAGTTTACCATTGCCCCGTCTCGTGAATCAGTAACATCAGACGCCGAGATTTTTATTAGCAATTTCCAAATACATGTTTATGGTGTCCAAATATTTACACATTTCGAGCTGAAATATTTTAGGGCTTTTTTGCTGTGAATTATATGATTGTCAACCATGCAAACCGTGATTGATCGTCTGCCGATTTCATTAGTTTTTCGAGCGTCTTCCACCCCGATCAAACGCAAATTAAAGAAATAAGGATATGTGTTTAGTGTTACAGTTACATTGTCTACCAGTGTTCAAATATTAAATATTAAAGCCACAACATTCCAGAGTAAATAATTCTATTTATAGGAAAGACTGCTCTTCAAGCAGTATATTTTTATACGCCAAAGAACAGCCATTCCAATAAATTATCACATTTCTGTTTGACCACTGCATTTAACTAACCCAACACGGTAGCACCACCTGTCTTCAGAAACGAGACTTTTTCAACAAAAAAGCAAAATCGAACTATATATACTGTATGAGTTACAATTAATTTCTACTTCAATGTGATATATAATTATGTAGTCCCCGCTATGTCAAATGTATACTGCAGTTATATTGTCATGTTAAATGTATATGTTAAATGTATACAATACATGTATATTGCCATGTTAAATGCATACATGTATCTTGCCATGTCAAATGTTTACATTTAAACATTTTTGTCTGGACAAAAATCACTAAACCTCTAAGCCACTGAGAAAACATAACGAGGTTCAGAATAATTGAATTTGACGGAAGTCAATATCAATAAATGTTTTAAATGTATTAACGTTTGGTATTTTCAGCTTTGAAGCGAGTTTGACATTTACAAAGGTGCCTGATAATTGCAAATGGACGCCTTATACGAATTAATGGATACTATGTGTCTTAACATCCTACTTTTCTGCACCTACCGGAAGAATCAAGACGGCCATACGCCATACTGTGTGATACGCGGAAAGTTTTAGTCCGCACAGCAACTGAATTCTGTCAAGGGATTTTGTACGTGCACGACAACGTGTACATGTGACCTCGGTTTCCATCCGAACGGAACAATTACGAATTGCACGCGCATTCGTCCACAACGTCTATGTGAGGGGTGGGGGCACGCACCGGAATAACCAAAAAAACCTAGCGCGACCAAAATCGGGATTGGACCGTTGTATACGAAATGGACGCACCGACTCTGCTAATGAAGACAGCCGCAGTATGCATGTACAAGTGGCACACATAAATGCAATTTGCTTTTAGAAACAGATACCATCTTAAAGGCAGGATATACTCCACACGTTTATATCCAACGAGAACAAATGTCAGTATCAGTGCTTTCACCAATCATTATTATCAAGTCGAATTCTTCTTTCAAATGAGACTGTAACACGCGATCATATGCTGCCTACGTGCAGTACTACGGTTAATTATTTGATGCACGAGGCTACCATAGTTTTTTTTTCTGTAAGGACTGCTCTTGGATGAGCAATTAAGCCTTTCACAAAAATAAACCATTTCAGGTTATGGATGTCCGCGTTTTTGTCTCTTTATACAGACTTCTTAAAATCGAATTGACTTACTACATCTGTACAACCAGCAATTATAGATAGCAAATTTAGATGCAGATTCTAACTTATCATGCATGTCAAATGATTTCCTTGCTACTTAAGTGAGTCAGAAAACAGGTCGGGCAAATAATATTCTGCTCGTTAGACTGTTTAAATCGTAAGGGCTGGTTAATCATACCGTGGATACAAATAAAGCTCATCCGAATCTATGGGAACACAACATTACAGAGATGTCACACTTGGGCTGAGGGGGGGGGGGGCTAATGGATCCAACCACTGGATCCACGCCTGGTGTACGATTGAAAGTGTAACATGCGGTTACATGCCGTTTACTGAAATAAGGCAAAGCTTTGTTCGGACGAATACGTAAAACGAAGTTATCAAAACATACTTTACAGAGGCCCCGCGATGTAACTTTATAACATATGCATTAGGATGTGGTTAAAATAAAATCCTGGGGCCTATTTCACGAAATTTTAACTAAGATAAGATCCCAATTTTAGTAATTTGATTGGATAATATTAGATTGATTTTAGTGCTTAGCCAATCAAAATTGAAGTATCTACTAAAATTGGATTTTATCTTAAGTTAACATTTCGTGAAACAGGGCCCAGATCTTTAATTGGGAGCACTAGGGTATATCCAAGTCAAATACTGGATAAACGTAAAAGAATGACCGTTAAGTTAATGTTCGAAGCGCAATATTTTAATAATAAAAAGGGAGTGGGGTATAGACACACATGTACCTGATGTATATCTAATGTGCCTCTTGTGTGTCCCGGGCTTTAGGTTCAGTCGTGGAATCTTTTTGTGTTGAACGGAAGCTACACATATTGTTATCAAGAGGTCTAATGTATTATTCAAATGGATGAGTCAACATTTTATTGATTGTTATTGTTTAATATTATTCTTTGCTGATTCAATCACATTAAAGATTATTGATGTAAAAAAAGCAGCATGGTGTTTTCTAAAAAAATAACTCTGAACTAAAGATAAAGTTTGAACTCAAAGAACATAACTGGGATAATGTGTGTGATGCAGAGCTGTTAATGTTAGAGAAAGAAGGGTTTGTAATATAATTTACCCCGTTTCAACCTGTTTCAACGTGTGATATATAAAGTATTTTAAACGTTAATGTATATATCCCAGATACAATTTATTTATAAACGTGATCGATGAAGCCCACATGTTAACGGTTTTCAATTGTGAATTATGATATTTGATTGCGAATTATGACATTTAATTATGGGCATTTGATTGTGGACATTTGATTAAGAATTTTAACATTCGATTATGGTATTTGATTGTGAATTAATTATGGTATTTGATTGTGAATGATAGTTTGTGAATTGCATGTAAAGTACATGATTGCGAATTATATAATATAATAAATGTTAATAAAATATGTACATGAAGTTTATATTAAATGTAATACGAAATCATAGACTTACCTCAAAGTGTCCTTCATAGGCCGCCATATGCAATGGCGTCCATCCGCCATTGTCTCTATGCATTTCATCTAATCCACGGTCTAACAGTAAAGTCACTACTGCTGCGTTTCCCTGGGCAGCCGCTACACACAAAACACTTCTCCCTTCCCCGTCAATATGATCCACTGCGGTACCCCAAAACAACAGTTGGCCAACCACTTTTTCGTGACCCATGGAAGTTGCGGCCCACAGGGGAGTTCTGCTGTTATTATCACAATGGTCTACGTCCGCGTCCCACTCTAACAAAAGTTCACAAACTTCATGATGTCCCTCATACGCTGCAACCAACAGAGGGGTCATACCATCGTGATCTCGGTGGTCAACTTCTGCTCCCCTTTCCAGGAGAAGACCAACAACCTTTGCGTGACCTTCACTAGCAGGTATGCATAAAGCTGCAACGGACAGAGCAGTTCGACCATCGCAGTCCTCGTGGTTAATATCTGCTTTATAATCCAATAAATGTTCTACAATTTCAACATGCCCCATATATGCAGCGGCTATCAAAGCAGTACGTCCTTCATTATCAGCTTTGTTTACATCCGCACCGTGTCTTAGAAGCTGAGTGACTATCTCTTCGTGTCCACCCCACGCAGCAGCCCTAAGAGCTGTTCTTTGATCACTATCTGCATGGTCAACCATGGCCCCAGCTTCTAGGAGAATAGAAACGACGGAAGTGTGTCCTCCCCAAGCTGTTGACCTAAGAGCAGTCCACCCATCATTATCTGCGTGATTCACGTCCGCTTCGGCTTTCAGTAATAGATCGACAATCTCCTCAAAGCCTTGACGAGCTGCTAGATTGAGCGCCGTTTGACCAGTTTTGTCTACAGCTTCTACACAAGCACCTTTAACCAATAACAGTTTAACTAGGTTAAGATTACCCTGATGCGAAGCTGTATGGAGAAGGGTTCTGCCATTTCCATCAATCTGATCAACTGGGATATCGATTTCTTCTATAGAAGACACTGTGTCATCTTTATCCTCTTCCACTGACAGAGTACTTGTGTTAAGATCATTAGTGGGCATTCTAGCTCCTGCATCAAGAAGCATTTTAACGACCTTTTGATCCTTGGGAACCCCGGAGGATAAACTAGATTCCACGTCGGCTCCCGACAACATTAGCCAATGAATCAAGTTGTGATTATGAATTGGGCTTTGTACGTTAGTCTTTAACAGATGGAAAGCAAAGTCTTGTATTTCCGGTGCCGAAAGCTGAGATGCCTGCAATGTGGCAGACATTGCCAACATCCCATGACCTTGAGTTGCATTACAAAGATATTTTTGGGTACAATGTTTTACATCTAGCAACCACTCGGCGAAACTATGATGAAACAGGATTTTATTCCCACTGTCGCCGTCTATTAGAATTTTTGACATTAAATTCATTCGTCTGTCGAATTCCTCGAAAGTCAACGTGATATTAAGACCGCGACTACAAGAGTATAACTGCGATACCGATAGGGGTCTACGAGCGGCTAAGATGGTGTTTAAAATCGGTTGAATTTTTTCGAATTGTTTTTTCACAAAGAGTCGTTGACACAGCCACAAATAGAGACCGTTTAAGGTTCCTGGTATTTCTCTAATTTCACGCAACATGATAAAATTATCGGCCACCCCATCTAAAACCTTTTCCAGATAGAGAAAACAACCGTTACTTTTAATGTGTAATTGGTTCAACATTTCCGCTGTCTCGCGACTAAGATGTTGTCTTAGCGCTTCTTCTTGATCTAGCCGACATAGGATGTATTGCTGTACGTCACGTACAATGTGAGACTTCCGCAAATCATCCAGACTAATTTTTCTAAATCCGGTAAACATACGAGTAACCGATTTACTTTGTTTTCGAGACGAACAGACTAATAGCAGCCACGGCGGTACCATTGGGTGATGATTAGCCAAGAGTTCGGCAATGTTGCGACTTATGCCCGATTTATCACTTGTCGTATTTAAATACGATTCGTCTATAGAATCAATTAGCATAAATAACGTGTCTTTAGGAGGGTCGATGGACAATAATGGACTAAGCACGGCCTGTTTAAAAGCTTCGTCCGGATTCTTATCAATCTCAACCTGGTTCAGATATTTTCTAACCGCAGGATCTCTTAACTTTTCTCGGTAACCTAAAATCAGTTCAGATTTCGACAGCTGATCAATTAATCCTGATATAAAATCCACCAGTGAAAGGGTATCAATGTCATGAGCCTGACAGAAATGATAAGCGATTAATCGTTTGTGTAGCGCACACTGTTTACCGGTTGTCGTCGTCGGCCAGACTAATTCACATCCTAACGCTGTTTTCCCACAACCAGGTCCTCCCATGATAAGGGCCCCGCATGTCTTGGATTCCGGACGATGTTCCAAGCAATGTTGAATTTTGCTAAAAGACCACTCACGGCAGAAGAACCGCTTATTTTGTAACAAACTTTGCGCCATGATGAGAACAGATCGGTGAAGTGATATCACCGTCAAGCTAACGAATAAATTCCAACACACACACTCAGAAAACGATTTATCTAAACAGACACACGGCGCATTAATCCACAGTCACGGAGGTGTATATAACTTATTACATATAACACTGTTATTGTCGTGTATAGAAGCGACAATATGTTCTACGTTGTAATCCAATCACTAGTTATTCAAACAATAACATTTGTCAGTGAAAAATTCCACGGCGTCGTCAGGGGGTTCTCTGATCTCTTCGGATTCCATTCAGTCTCAGCAATGTAAGAGGGTCGGGCTTCCAGTAATGTAGAAACCCTCGTGATCTCCACGCGCTGACCTCGCCGACTAGTCCATGTATCTGAAAGTAAAGACTATTGATAAGAACTAGGGAAAATCGATGAAAAATAAAATTGGTAGTCGAAATGGAAGACAGAACAAGTTGACTAGGAAATTTCCTCGATGAGCGAGTATAAAGTGAGTTACTCGCATACGTAAATTGATCCACAAACAAATGGACCAGACAACACATGGACTGCACGTATCAGCGTGGTTAGAATCAAAAATGATACATTATTACCTCAATCACAGACTTGGAATCAGAAAACATGATGTAACCGGAGATTAATGTTGTGTTATACCCGAACTCGACAACATCATCAATATTGATACACAAGTAACGTACGTTTTGTAAATGGTTTATTCATCATTCGCAATGAAGTGAAATAAGCCATGTAGTGTGCTATGTGGGAGATTTTGACAGGGCAGCAGCGTTAAGACCTACTCTTTTTTCAAATTCTGTCAATGGATCTTTTACGTACACGCCAATGTCACACGGGACCTGGGTTGTACGTCCCATCCAAACCGTATACACTTTCCGTGTCAAGTCCTTGTGGGGCCAACAACTGGAGTGAAGCCGAGGCCTAGTGGTTAGCGAGTCAGAATCTTACTTATCGAGCCACCACGGCGCCTTGCTCGCTTGAATAAATATACCAACGTTGACATGGAACAGTACTATTTCATCTGATTGCGAAAATTAATAATAAAAAAAAAAAAAAAAAAATTGCAACAGTATAGACACACAGAACAAACTGATAATTGATGTTCTTTCGTTTTCACTGGTCCGTTTCTGTTACCATGAAGTGCAATTTTTAATTACGCGTACTTATTATTGCGCAAGCAAACAACAAGAGAACGCTAACTAAATCAATATAGTTTGTGGCGTGACTGATACCGAAATGTCTTTCTAATGTGCGATCCGATCATGAATGCCAACAAAACGTCATTCCTAACAACTTTATTTTGAATAACATCCTTACCAAACTATCAGATATGTAGATATTCATCTGGAAATGTAAAACTGTCTTCGACCAGAGCATTCTCATATCTCACGAAGCATGAATGTTATGTAAATACATGCATACGTTGTCAATTTTGTATTCGCTTTGGATTATTTCGTCGGAATTTGTTGTCATACATGCATAAAGATAGGTTGCCAGGCAACGAAACATACGCCCACAACAGCTAAGTCGTCCGGGCAGTCAACAAGGGTTGTCGCATATTGTTTCTTTTATCAGTAAGGAGAACATTTACAACACATGATAATCTTATTATGAGTAATAGCCCATTAAATAATTATCAGAAATGATTAGAATAGTTTTGATGGTTTGTCTCAAGGCCTTTGTCCACAAGATATTTCAAAGTGATCAACTGCCAGAAATTATCAGATATCACTGAAAATCAAATAGGATTCTTCGTATCATGACCCTAAACACTGTGTACAAATTTAAAGTCAATCGGATATTAACTTTAGCCTTTAGAGCATTCACAGGGTTTTTCAAAGTGATCAAGGGTCATAACTCTGGCAGTAATTATCGGATATCGCTGAAAATAAATAGGCTATTTTGTATCATGACCGTAAATAGTGTGTATAAATTTAAAGTCAATCGGATATTAACTTTAGATTTTTCAAAGTGATCAAGGGTCATAACTCTGGCAGTAATTATCGGATATTGCTGAAAATCAATAGGATTCTTTGTATCATGACTTTAAACACCGTGTATAAATTTAAATTCAATCGGATATTAACTTTAGCCTCTAGAGCGTTCACAAGATTTTTCAAAGTGATCAAGGGTCATAACTCGGGCAGGAATTATCGGATATTGCTGAAAATCAACAGGCTTCTTCTTATCATGACCTTACACACTGGTATAAATTCAAAGTCAATCGGATATTAACTTTAGCCTCTAGAGCGTTCACAAGATTTTTCAAAGTGATCAAGGGTCGTAACTCTGGCAGTAATTATCGGATATCACCGGAAATCAATAGGCTTCTTCGTCTCCACTCGGCAAACCTCGTAAGATTTCGGGAATCTAAACTCGGCTGTATGATGAATTCCGCCATATTGGAACTACTTTAAAGGTCCCGGATGAAACATGGCTGCGCCCATTCCAAACACAAGTTGGCAACTTATTTGGCTAGCGACCTATTCGACCGATCCAGCTGTAAGATAATGACGAAATTACACCGTCTATTCTGAGCTGAGGCTTCTTTGCATCATGACTTTAAACACCGTTTATAAATTTAAATTCAATTGGATATTAACTTTAGCCTCTAGAGCGATCACAAGATTTTTCAAAGTGATCAAGGGTCATAACTCTGGCAGTAATTATCAGATATCACCGAAAATCAATAGGCTTCTTCGTCTCATGACCTTAAACACTGTGTATAAATTTAAAGTCAATCGGATATTAACTATAGCCTCTAGAGCGTTCACAAGATTTTTCAAAGTGATCAAGGGTCATAACTCTGGTAGTAATTATCGGATATCGCTGAAAATCAATAGGCTTCTTCGTCTCACGACCTTAAACATCGTGCATAAATTTAAAGTCAATCGGATATTAACTTTAGCCTCTAAAGCGTTCACAAGATTTTTCAAAGTGATCAAGGGTCATAACTCTGGCAGTAATTATCAGATATCACCGAAAATCAATAGGCTTCTTCGTCTCATGACCTTAAACACTGTGTATAAATTTAAAGTCAATCGGATATTAACTATAGCCTCTAGAGCGTTCACAAGATTTTTCAAAGTGATCAAGGGTCATAACTCTGGTAGTAATTATCGGATATCGCTGAAAATCAATAGGCTTCTTCGTCTCACGACCTTAAACATCGTGCATAAATTTAAAGTCAATCGGATATTAACTTTAGCCTCTAAAGCGTTCACAAGATTTTTCAAAGTGATCAAGGGTCATAACTCTGGCAGTAATTATCAGATATCACCGAAAATCAATAGGCTTCTTCGTCTCATGACCTTAAACACTGTGTATATATTTAAAGTCAATCGGATATTAACTATAGCCTCTAAAGCGTTCACAAGATTTTTCAAAGTGATCAAGGGTCATAACTCTGGTAGTAATTATCGGATATCGCTGAAAATCAATAGGCTTCTTCGTCTCACGGCCTTAAACACCGTGTATAAATTTCAAGTCAATCGGATATTAACTTTAGCCTCTAGAGCGTTCACAAGAAATTGTGGACGATGGACGGACGGACGGACGGACCGACGGACGGACGGACGGACGGACGGACCGACAGACGGACGGACGGGGGCGACGGCAATATACGACCACATTTCCATGTGGGCGTATAATAAAAACCACATTGGCAGGAAAAAATCTAATTTATACATCTCCGTTGTATCTTACTTAACCAACTGTATAATGGTGGTATATAACTTAAGAGTCTTCAATACAATATAATCTACAGTCTTAGACATTAAAAACACGAATTAGAATTTAATATGGTTCCATTTCAATCGGTAAAAATTTCCCTAATAGAACACTGTATGGCGTATTCCGTCGTCATATGGCCCCAATAAGTGCGATTTGTAATGACGGGTATTGATGAACAAGGAAAGGGTCACTAAGGAAGTTCATTTGTCAAATCGTACTCCTAGTGCAGACTGAACTACCTAGAGGAAAACGATTGTCATTATATTTAAACTGCTTACGTATTTCACCGAACATAACTGATAACGGAAAATGGAAATACAAATAAATTTAATTGAACGCAAATCAGTTAACTTACATTACTATCTGCGATTCGGCCTATTTTAGATTCCAAGGAATATAGATTTAGCTACATTAAGACTAAATATATAACCGAAGTCCATAAGCCGTTATACCAGGCCAAATGTACATGCACACCTGTAGGGCATATATTTATATTAAATTGAGATTCATCTTGACTTGCACATGTTCGTGTTTATGTATCATATATATCGTTAGCTTATCTATATACACGATCTTATTTTTGAACTGTAGAAAATGCGGAATGTGGCATTGGTCCCTAGGCTGGTATCATCAGATAAATAAAAGGTTCTGAAACGACTATCATAATATATATCAAAAGATAATATAATATACAATATTGTAGGTGGTCCGTTCAATCCATTAAATCGAACCAAATATAAATGTGCTTAACGTATGTCACTAAACAGGGTTTGGGCAACGAAAGTTCTCCGGGTTTTCGCTTGTCAGTGGCGTATGACTAGAACATTGTCTAGTCGTTCGATTGGAACGGAAATCGAGTTATTGATGTGCACGTAAATGAGCCCTGGACAGTTAATGCTCGGGGCAAAGTTCCCACGTAGCACATCGCATGGCGAAAATTAGGAAGTTAAGCACATTTCATTAATTCTAAAATGCATGAAACGCTAAATTTGAATATCCTTACGAATTTCAACTGTACGATATGATTGTTATTATGGTAACGGCTCTATGTATAGCATTTTGTATTTGATTACCCATTAGTATTTAAATGTTTATTCCAATACATGTACCTATCATAATCTATATCTTGAAAATAACACAGTTTAAAGCGAGTAATACACCGAGAAAACGTCCATATATTTGGAAGGTTTGTATATCTGTAAAATTATGTACATGTACATGTATGTATCTTTGTTTCATGTATATATTTTTGATTCATTTAATTCATATATGCACATAACTTTATGAGGTTTTTTTATACAAGAAAGTTTCTTCTCTTCATGTAATGATCTTAATTTGAAATCAGCGCGTAAATGGTAATTGTAGGAGCTATTTCAACGTTTTAAAATCACATTCCAAATTATTTTTGTTTGATATTTTATGTAAATATTATAAACAGACACACATACAAGTACAGGATTTAATGATAACAAGGGCAGACTCAGTCGAGAGATGGATGGGGGGGGGGCACCTTGGACCAAACACAAACCAACCCACCTAAATAGTGCCCAGCTTTTAAAATAAAAGAAAATATAATGAGATAGTTATTAGACATAACGTCAATTATACACGTATAAGGGCATACGGCGTTTTCGGTGGGTTTCTTATGATTTAAGACGCAAAGTACATGTATGAAACAATATTCGTATCAACTTATATTTGCTATTTTGATTTGGAAAGGTTGGTTGGCCGAATGGTTAACGCGTGTGCGTTTGGTCATAAGGTCTGTCATTGAGTCAGGGGGTGTGGTTTCGATTCACCGCTTTACGTGACAAAGAGTAGGGGTGCCCGTCAAACATCTCTTGGGTTTCTCCGAGTCCTCTGGTGCAAGCAAATTATTGAAATACAATTGACTATAATAATGTTTGTCCCGAAATGCTCTAGTTTGTATCGAGTGGACGTTAACCCCCCCCCCCCCCTCTCTCTCTATCTCTATTAATGTGTAATTTTCTTCCACTTGTATTCATTTTTGCACAAATATAGGTGAATATTTTGTTGATACATAATTTTATAACATTCCTTTAACCAGAACAGATGTTGCCAACCTATATTACCCGTTAATATTATCATAAAATCATAAACATATTCAGAACACGATATAATAAATAAAAGCAAATGGAATGTCCTAGGGGTTGGTTTAATGTCGCATTATATTAATTAACGTGTAAGTACCAGTATGTCTCACTTGAATTATGTGATAACTTACACTGTCCGTGTTTTATACGTGTGACGTATTTGTGCTTCTGGGGCGCCCTAAACTTTCTATTTGTGACTTTATGCTGTAATTTCATAATTATATCGTAAGAACAAAGGAAAGCCTATTAAAATTGAGAGTCATTTTGAGTGGTATTAAAATTTTTTCGTTCTTGTTTTAATGGATTTACACCGATTTTAAGTAACCTATAATTAATTGGCATAATATGACCTGACCTGACCTCTCATCTTGCCAATAACAAGATATAACTCTTTAGAGTAACAATCGGCTGCTGACGTTTTCAGGATCTTGTAAATTCATCAAAGGACACAACTAACCTAACATACATCGCAGAATCTCGACAAATATTAATTATCTAGTTAAACAGAAAAAAAAACATGTTTCAGACGACTTGGCAAGCACCTGATGACATTTTGTAAAGATAGACAAAAAGATGAGTGGAGTCTTCATAAAATATATGTATATCTATTTCAAATACGTCTCATGGTTGTAATTCATCATTATCTATCAGATATCAGATGCAGTTTCTATACATTTGTCGCAAATGGAGACACAAAGGCGAATGGAGAAAATGGGACGCCTATTAAATATGAGGCCTGTGATTTTGTTTCATTTATCATCAAATGAATGGAATATTTTGCATATACAATAATTTATTCCAAGCTACTGTCGATGGCTTTAACATCTTACTTCTCAATACCAGCAAGTCTAACAGCGTGCCGTTTGGTGTGAGGGAACAAGATACTGATACGAAATAAATGCTAAATGGAACGGTAATATTGGCTATTCAAATTCAAGTTCAAATGAACAATAATTTTTTCCTGGAAAAATCAACGGTATTATCATGGTCATCAGAAAGAGCAAGCATAATATATATTCATTATTTCGTTAAGGACACCTATCCGTTACAAACGAGGCGACCATTTTGAAATTTTTCAGAAGTTAAAGCTGAAACTCTTACACATTATTTATTTGTGAACCACGAAGGTGGTTTATGAAACTGTGACATTTCTCAAATGTAGAAAAAAAAGCCTAAATTCTGTATTCCTGGAAGCAATTACAGATAAAATGTTACGAATTCCACATCGACCGATTTGTACTCGGTTTTACAACGACGCCACATTCTTATTCTATTGACAAATTAACAGGTTAAATTGCTCCTTGTTTTAATAGAGAGGTTCCATGGCCAAACAACCGAGTTCTGTTAACCTACATTTAGCGATCGTGGGAAGCTTTGTTACTTCAGTGTATAAGACGACTTAATTCCATTCTTAAGGTTCGCCATTATATTCTAACGCGTAATAAGAAGAATAATGATTGTCTATTACACTACTTGTAAAGCCTATTAACAGTTCCAGGAGAAGACCTAAGTGGTACGACATTCTAAATTCCATCCCTGAACGTAGATTGACCTAACAAACATTAAGCTATTCGTGTAATCCACGTACGTTTGTTGCAAATTTCTATTAAAAGCTACATAATAACACTTAAAGATCTACGTGGGAATTCAGATGTCGCTCAATGGGCACTTCACCGTAAAATTGCTGTAAGCTACGATACATTTTTAGATTAGTTTTCCTTCTAAAACTTATTTTAAATGGGATAATCAACGCCATATTTTCAAACTGGATTGTTTTAGTAAACAGTCGCTGTCGTAAGTGAAATGAAGTGGCAGTCATACGGGCATCTGCCATGTATATATATGTCTAGGTTATTACGACAATAATGATTTTATGTTTAAATAGTCGAACAGACGATCAAATTATGCTTGAGGGAATACACGTTAAATCCTCCAAGATAACCCATAGCACTGGTCTTATCTGGTCTACAAAATCAGAGAATGTCACATATTTATCATGGGTTTTAAAACAGAATCGAACAGAAACTTGCTAAATTTGGTAGCTACATATCATGGCCATTGTTTTGGGGTTAACTTTTATGAAAAATGACAACCAATTCGAATTGCGTGAAAGGAACTATGTAAGCCCGGCATTTTCACGCTTGACACAAAATTCCAAACTAGTCTGATGAGACACGAACCGCGTGCACTTTTCCATTATAATAAAAGAGAAATATGCATGAGTGGTGATACGTTTGCACCTGTACAGATATTGACATTATTGATTACATCACTTGTTACAGAAATATAGTCTCTGGGAGACAAAGATTTACACGTAAATACATTCTTGTAGTCAGGTATTTGTATTTGTGTGATTTGTCGACACAAAAATTAAATGAAATAGGGATTAATGTTTTATTTTTCCGGACGGACTGGGCTAATGAAGACCAGCATACATGTACACCATGCAGTGTGCCGTGCAATTTTGCCCGGGCAGCGGCGCAACAACCTACTCATAATATTGAATTCCATCCAGGGTTCATTTACGTACACTGGACCTCGGTTTTACGTCCCATCTAAACGACTAGACAGTTGTCCTTTCAGTGCCCTCTGTCCTGCTCCATTAACGAAGGGGGGGGGGCGCACCGGTTAACATCGGGGCGACCCAGCGTCTTAACACGGAATCACCACGGTTCCCTTTGCAGTTAAAGAAACACGAACCGATATAGCTGTGAAATTATTTAAAACAGTTGGTGGGATTAAAAGCTAAGTCGCGAATTACCAGACATATTATCTAAAACGCCTAAATAACTACAAGTATTAGAAATATCTTGTTGTATGCAAGCAATACCATCCATTATTTTTTGACGTAAACAAATGGGATATACCAAAGAATAGTCTTGTGTGATTAAATTCAATATTGACGTTAAATTCCTCAAAACAGAACAAAGCTTCTCAGTATTAAACAAAACTATAAGAACACCATTTTCTTTTGATTATCTATCAATTTATAAACCTTGGGAGATAGTTACCCTATCACCGAGTCACACTAACGAATTATTTACCTTGTGATCTTGTCTTTTGAAATATTCATAAAACGAAAGCCAACATCCCAATAGTTGCAAGTGTCGTCTTCTATTCAAATCCCATCAAAATATGGCTGTTAACTCTGTGAGATGTGTTATCGGATGTTCTAGTGCACTACTTACAGCTTACTAGTGCACTAGTTTTGATCACTTGTTCAAGGCTTAACTTCTATATAATGCGTATGGTTTCCTATTACAGGGTATACCCTGCCTTGTTTTGGTTAGAATGATTTCAGAATCTATCGACAAACCCCAACCACTGTTCGTTACACTTGCCATACAGATAAAGTGACGGATTTTGGTATAGAATGGGGGGGGGGGGCTTTTTAAACACGGGAAATTTCAAACATTGTATATTATTATGTATGATAATGTGTTTGAGTTACAATCAATAAATTCTATTTTTATGTTTTAGACAAAGTTGGCAAATTTACATTAAGAATCAATAATTATTCTATTTTCTGCACGGGGAACTCCTAAAACACATTGACCGCAGTCATTCACAGCAATTCTATACACGGTCACAATCAATAACATCCTGATAATGACGATACCGACTTCATACAAATGTTCTTGAAAGCCTAACGCTGGTTTGTGTACTCTATAGACAGTGAGGCAAACAATGTATTAATGTATATGGTGAGTTCGGTATCGCTCAACACCAACACAAACTACTACCGTCTGCAAATTCTTCGGGCACTAAAAATACTTATGCACATCTGCGCTTAGTTGTAAGTTAATGTTACAAGAACATAGGGTGCATGTTTGTACCTTAGGCTTGTACATGTACTATCGCAAGAAAGACACTTTGAGGCTTCGGGCTTTCTTTGTGCATTCACAACATTCCAATGCGCCCGAGATTATACATTTGTAATCCTGGAATTCAAATTAGCACCAATAAGCCTTCAATGTCAGACACCATGAGGCTACCAATTGAAGAATTTTGCTTATATTTACAAATGAATCCAACTATCCTGCTGATTCCCCAAGGAACATTCGTGTAAAGGGTGGCATCGTCTTTTGATAGAGAATAATTGGATGTCTACAGCAGGAAAAGGTGGCATACTAAATGTACTAATTGAATTTAAGGAGATAAATGATATTTCATTTTAACACAATAATTGTGGGACAAATTATTAAATAGATTCTTATTTTGGGTAACTTTTCTGCCTAACACGATATAGCCGTTCTACGATCGGACTAAATAAATGTCTAATTCAGATTTTGGAGTGACTTATTGCTGCAATTTTATGAGAGGTATACGTACGTTATTTATTTTAATTCATTGCGTCGGTCTAGCCAATTATTAAATATCGATCTTAACATGATTTACAAGAAAATTTGGGTATATTTCATATAAAACGCATCGCTCTCCGGGTGGAATAAATAAATGTGACTTATGACAGATATTTTATATTTATTCATTACATAGGTCTGGCACATTATTAAATATCGATCAGGAGGGTTTATGATTACTTTACATTCCAACATCCTATACACGGTATTACAGAATATACACACGAAGATAATATATAACCTACTATGATGTCAATCAATATCCACACATTTACATACATAATGTCCAATATCCCATGTAACACTAACACTCATAAAACTGCATGTACATCTACTAAAACATGTCCCCAGACTCGGGTCTACGACCACATCGAGACCGATATATGTCGGAACATGCAGAGTGATCGATCGATTATGCGGCCTATAATAACCCTCCCAATGCAAGTTAAATGAGGCCATTTAAGTCCTGATTAAGCCCATACAAAAGCTGACAACGAAAGAATAATTGAACGAGAAACATCCCATACAGCTGGCAGTGTACAGCATGCATCCATCGTTTCATGATGTAGTCCCAGACGAAACGTTGCTAGTCGAAGACTATTCGCGTGTTTGCAGAGGCCACATAACAGACAAGAAGCACATTCAACAAGCACCACATAATTAAGGCTTCCGTCTTGAAATCCAGTTATAAATCCACGAAAACTAGAGCTTCAAGTCTACCTACCTTTTCCAGTGTCCTCAATGCACATATCCCAGACTATGTGACATATATCTACATAATAATAACATAGTAAATACTGGCCGGTCGCTATCCATTGAAACGCTCTCCCGTGTCAATCTATTTTTACACATTAACTACCGACAAAGGCTGAACAACCGCTAAATGGGCGGATAAATGACGTCATCAACGATTCGATTGGATGATGTTGAGGTCATGTTTTGGGTCAAATGGATGATTGGCAGTCAGTAAGTCGATAACGGAGAGTGTGATCACAGCACGCGATAACAAAAGAAGAAGTATTTGGGTAAGTGATTAAGATATTGGTAATGAAGAAAAGATAAAGTTTAAGACCGCATCAAAACAGGACTGAGAAAATGTAAGCAGACGACAACAAGGTCATGTGTTCAATGGACATCTGGTGCGCAGTAAATCGGTATCGAAACCCAATGAAATTTGATAATAGACGTAGAGCAGACGATAAATCAAACAGACGTGACCTAGTTTTGAAAGTGACAGACACGAATCGAAACTTGCTTGCAATATGCAAATGATAAAATGTCTGGAGAATTAACCCCGATGTTTCATGAAAATGGAATGTTGTTAATTTTTCCCCATTTAAGACATCATTTACAGCCTGAAGAACAGCTAGTTTGGTTTAGGGTTAGACTTGCAAGCATTGGAAACATATCTTTCTGTTATTGTTGTTTATTTTAATAAATAAAACATTCAGTAGTGTTTATTATTTCATTCACTGTTTAAAACAACAATACAACAATATAATTAGAACTACGCTGTCGTGTTTTCTTTCTTGGAAGAAATCACTAAATTAAGAGGGTGAGGAGTTTCGATATAGCATTAAAATTCCTTATTCTTTAGAAGAAAGGGGTTGTTGATATTCTTTAACTGTTCCTGATAACAGAAATGAAGACTGACAGAAGTGTTTAAACTGAAATTTTAGACACCATGAATGGCGACTACAAAGGCACTCTAAGAGTTAAATGTAACACGATCTTCTAAGCTTTGGGTTCTACGATCACGTGTTTTGATCTTAAGGAATGAGGATACCCTTGAATATCCCATTTTCATTCTTCCATGGCCTGTTCTCTCAGTCATGACTGCACGCGTTTTCGTTCGTTTTACAATGTTTAATATCCCTCACATGTGTTCTGCCGAGTCAACTGATGCATTAGTATGTCCTTTTGGAACGATTAGTTTCTGATTTCACTAAATTAGGTTGTTGCTCGTTGCATTTTAAGTTTGATCGTGACAAGGAGTAGAGTTGCCTGTCCGATCTCATAGTTTTTTTTCCGGGTGTACCGATTTACTCCCATTGCGAAAGACCCCACACGCAAGCGAATTATTGAAATAAAATGAAACCATATTAGCCATATTAGTCCCGAAATGACTTAAGTGCCGATTGGACGTTCTTTACCCAAGGGACATAAATGTGTAAAATAACCTTATGTATCGTCCGTTTCTACAATTAAATCATATCACAAACATTTCGTCTCATTATTTTCTTTAATCCAATAAATACAAGGACAACACACCTGCCAATCATAAATCCACTGACCACTTCATTCTTTGTCCGTCCATAAAAAAACCTTTTTTATTACTTAACCTCTCTAATTGTCCACGTTTAAACCCCTTGAAATCATTTGTGGTCAGGTGTGAATAAAGAAGCTGCAAGGATTAAGGCTATAATGACCACAACAACCCTGTTATTAACCACCCATCGGTGGTATTCATCTCTTTAATGGAGTTAACATCTGGAAATACATTGAATATAATTTTTATAGGGCACAAGTGTCCAGAAGTTTCATCTTTAAAGAGTTCTTTATGGTTTATATACAAACTCCACCATAACTTTATAACATAACTACACACAAACATTATCGCAAGTATTATTTAGTACAATATCCATAGTATAAATCGACTCATTGATACCATATATATAATTATATAGATAATTTTGTAAAGCCTTTGTGTTGTCTAATGATTGGGCTATGGAAGGTCATGGTTAAAGGAAAGAGAGAGAGAGAGGGGTGGGGTTTAAAGTCCACTCAACACAAACTATGGTACAACGTACACGTATACCCCCCCCCCCCCTCTCTACACGATTAAGAATCTATTTAAAGAAGGACAGGGTGATGTTGATGAAACATAGTACTACTCAGTAAATGACTGTATATTTCGATTTTTAAATCGGCTATTAATATTGTTGTGGTGCCAGCGATTTCGACAAATTAAGATTTTCCGTGTGTTGCGAAATCCTGATATTGATATTACATTATACTGGATGAGTACACGTTGCTTAATACATGTAGTATGAAGAATTCTTGGGAGTAGTTTTATGCCACAAATAACAAAAAATAAACCCAAACCGTTCTCTTACACCAGGCTTTATTGTTGTCGTCCATGGACATGAAACCAATGACTGACCACAATATATCAAAAAGCTGCGCCATAAAATAATATGAAACGCACGAGGATCGATTAGGATTAATCCTAGCCCTAGCTTTACATTTGTTGCGAACACATTACAAAGCTGATCGTATAATTGAATAAAGACAATGATGTGTAAGACAATTAGTCTGGACAGTTTGCGCCATGACGTAATAATGACGCGCCCAACACAAAAGGTTCTTCAATTTTTCTGATCACCCACGTGTCCCTCACGTGACTTGTCATGCATGCTAATACTTTATCAAGTGTATGTTAGACAAGGTTTAGTCACATTTAAACGTTTATTATTCCTTTTAACATCCGACTTATCCTTTTTTTCCGTCTTCTTTGTTGCAGGCTGTAAAGTCTTATCAGCGACACAGGTCAGGTTGACACTCGAGAATATTAGGTCATTCTTATTGTACGTGCTTAAACTTTTACTGGAGTGGCTCACAAAGCGCCAGTTAAATATCGCTTACATGTTTTTTGAATAATGTAACAATTGATTAGTGCAATTCTCATGAAAGTAGGGGGGGGGGGTATCCGAGACAAACCAGGTCACTTTGGGACTAAAATATGGTTCTTTTTTTATTTCAATAATACGATTTCGCGTATGGGTATTTAGCAGCGGAAGGAAACTGAAGGACCCGGAGAAAACCCATGAGGCTATACGGGCGACCCCATGTCTTGTCACGTAAAGAGTCTCATCAACGATTTTTTGCTCGTGGTGCTGGCTTGGGCATTTTTATTGCTGGCGGAGCTGGTATGAGCAGTTGCCGTTCGTATGATCAGCAGAAGATGCCGAACGTTGAACATTTTGAATTAATATTCAACGGAGATTCAACAATCACAATGACTAAAAGAGACTTAATGTATGTCTTGTGCCATACCTTTTGCAAAGATTCATTATTAGTTTAATAATGTTTCTTTTTATTAAACTGTGTTTCCCATTCAACATCAAAGACGAAACAAAAAACCTCATTAACAAAAATCTTGTTTCTAATCTCGTGTTAAATTCATCTTTACAGAAACACTAAAGTGAAATTTCCCATTCACCGTCGAAGATGGAACACATCGGGGTGCTCTCATACCTTCAAACTCTTGTTTTACCTTTATATACCTATAATATTGTCATTTTTCACATAGGTATACAATAAGATAATTTCCTGATATTAGCTATCTAGAATCGAAATACATAGGTATATATATTATACTACATAGTTTAAAGCACATTGCTTTAGTGATCAGGATGCATGACTCACATGAGTTTTTCAAATATCCTTCAATTTCATCAGCAAAATAAAGAAGAAAACAAGCGAATTCAGTTTCCAGTCACGGGTTAATGTTTAAGTAACACGTTTTTAAATATTAATTATACAATAATCGAGACTAAAAGCATTAAATTACTTGTGGCAAATATACCGTCGATATGAAATCATAATTTTGAAGACAAAATATACATACCTGGATATTAGAGTCAGGATATTATGATTATAATGATACAAATTCCCTTGTAAAGATTATTCAAGTTAAGGTCAAGAACAGATTAGTGAACTGCGAGTAGATGCGATTATCATTACGTGTGTACTGTGACATACGACATCCTTGTGGCACGAGACGTTTATGAATGAAATAAAGTTATGAATGAAGGTGTGATATCTCTCCTGTCAAGGTTTATCAACTTGTGTATAAGCTACGTAGGTTATGCAATGTATGCATCTTTATAGCCCCGGTTAACACACCTGTATGAATTAAGAATGTATTATTTTAATTGCTGATGCAACAATACACACAGGATTAACCAAAAAACATCAGATTCGCAGTAGCTGCTTTATTTATAATATATTCAGGATGTATGACTATAATTTGTTGTCACGGTTTCCGTAATAATTACTATTTTAACAGGAATAATAAGTTAATAGAGTGTATTTTCATTGTCCTATATTTATGACACAGGGAATGCAATTTAAAACATGTCGTGATCAATTAATTTCATGCCTATTTCATGATAATCAAGCACGATTCTGTAAAACAAATCTTGAAAGAAAATAAAAACAGCAGTGTTGTATAAGGGTCGATTTCTAGTCCTATTTTATTTATGATATTGGAAATTCAAATTGTTAATTTGGATTTGCAGGTGTAAATTTGTCTATGATTCGAATTAAAATCACGCATAGAATGATCGTTGTTCGACTACCACCAAACCTCGGCATGATCAGGATTGTAAGGTGTTGCTACGTGTGTACAAAGTCAGAACACTCGTGGAACCGAATATTTACGATGTTAGGGGCTGTTGGCAGGACCCCCCCCCCCCACACACACAATAATAAATAAAAGAATTATTATATATATATGTGTGTCCCAAAATGATCTGAAGACGAGACTAACAACCTGGTTATTCCACATTAAGTTAATCGGGTACAAGTAAACATGCTATCATATAGGCGGTAAGGAAAAGTAGGATTTTATTTCGAACTGTCATTGCACTAAGTAAATAAAGGTAAGTACCCGATTTGTAAAGTATGTTAATAGTTTTATAGCCTATGGTCATTTAAGGTTTGTTCAAGGTTATATGACAATAGACCAAATACGTCAAGGTATTATTTCTTATGAATATTTCCGCAAAAAAATGGGCGGTAAGTATAATTAGGGTTTCGTTACTAAGCGTCATTTTACCAAGTAAAGAAAGGGAAGTAATTTATTAACATTGGGACATTTGTTTGATATTATATAGTTTGTAGCCTATGGTCAAATATGTCAAATTAAATTTTTTTTATGAATATTTCTTTGTTTTCAGTTGAAATATTTGTAAAACAAATGCGACATTTATTTAGACTAAGTGTTATGGATCACCAGAAAATGTGGGGTTGGTTTGACCCAAGAGACCTTGTTTATAGATTTCACCCCTTAAGATGTTTTTGCTTTTTAACAAGGGTAAAGTTAAGGAGTGGGAGTAATATTTAACATATGTTTAATGGGTATGTATACTAGATATTTTATAGATAAAATACATAAGTATGCCATTAACTCTACTCATATATGGAGTGCCACGAACCCCCAGGAGGCCATTTCGGAAATAATTAAATATGAATCTACGTACTCTAAAGTATAGACATTATGCTTTTAAAAAGCAAGATTTCCCCAACGCTAAAATATATATGATAATTAATGTAGTCTAAAACTAAGACAGTACTAAGAGGTGGAAGTTTATAAATTTACTAAAATGACCATTATATCATGAAACAGAACATAAAATATATCATTCTTGATGATTATGGCATGCGTCGGACAAAGTATTCTTATTCTTTCCAGAAGACATGTCGTTCGAATGTGACGAAAAACCGAGGTCCCCTGTACATATTGGCGTGCACGTAAAAGAACCCGTGACAGTTCGAATATAAGAATAGGCCGTGTAGCACTGTTGTCTGGGCAAGCGTATGCGTTTTAGCAGAGCAGCAGGACGTTAAACCCCATTTCATTTGTTTTGGAACACCTGATACCACTTCACCGCTGATGAGTTTATTCCAATGATACGGTTTTACTGTGCCTATGTATGATATTGAAAAATCTTGGCAATCTGTAGCATGACCGCTGATTTTGCCATTTTGTGTGAACTATGTTGTGTAAATACCCGTGTGTTGATATAGCACTTGTCTCCCAAATTCACAACTGTATAGACAGAAACACGGTGTCCTAGCACAATAATAAATATTAACCACAAGCATCGTATTGTAACGAATCGTTGCGCCGATAGAAAAAAAAAGTTGAGAGAGAGAGGGGAGAGAATAACGTCCCCTCGACACAAACTAGGTCATTTTGGAACTAACATGGTTTATTTTCATTTCAGTAATTCGCTTGCGCGTAGGGGTCTTTAGCAATGGGAGGAATCTGGAACACCCGGCGAAAACTCACGAGGTGGGGACAGGCGACCTTACGCCTTGTCACGTACAACCGGGCATTCGAAACCATGCCAGTTGACTCAATGACAGGCTTTTGTGATACAGTGCGCACGTGCTAACCATTCGGCCAAAAAAGGATGATAATACTCAAAATTAACATTCCTTCGGGTAACACTCTTTAAATGCAAACTAATTATCAAAGAGAAAGTCTGGAACCGTTAGATTCTGTTGAATAGATCACTCCCTCTCCCACGATAAACCCTTTCATATTTCCGCATCACAATGCTAAAGCACCCCCACCCACCCCCAGGCCTCTGTGTGTGTGTTATCTCCACTCGGTCTCTCTCCATCTCTCTCTCGTCAACTTATCAAACAGCCATAATACACATAGGAAGGATATTGATTATTTGTGTAAATTTTTGTGGTATTATTAAAAAGTATTTATGCCTAGGGGAATACAGGCTATGTTAAATGGCTTTCATAAACAATGTTCAATCGATACGTTTCTCCGATCTGTCAATCTAAATGTAAGATCTGAATTGATTAACAGGCTAACATTCAAATACATTTGAATTGAGACCTTGATAATTTGTACCATTGGTGTAACTTTCAAACCTGGCCTGTGATATTGTTTTATTATAAAAGAAACAATGCTTTAAGTTATTAATTAGATGTTACTATCAAAGAATATACATTGAAACGTGTTCGATAAGTGTCATGCTAATTGTCACATCAGATGTACTTATTTACTTAAGATTGTTGCATTTTCGTCTTTTAATGCCGATTTACCCTAAGAAGGTTGCGGTGACAAAAAATGAACGAAACGGAGTAGTAATAACGCCTGCCAATAGGTAAATGAATATAGGGGTTGTTCCCAGGAGGTCGTATAGGATAATGAGTATAAGTCTTATCCACCGAAGCTAAGCTAAACGAGTACCAGACTTATCCATAGGAACGTCTAATAGGGTACATGAGTATAAAATCTATCCCCAGAATGCCTTTTAAACAGGATTAGTGAGTAAGTATACTGCTTATCTTCAGAATGCTTTATATGGCAATATAAACGACTATAAGGCTTATCCGGCATCCTAGAATGGAGACAACACATCTTTTATTTTATTTCACATATTCCTTAAATGTGAATAAATGGTAGTTTAATATCCCATGAAAACAAGTGACAGGTATTACCACCATTGTACCACCTTATCTTCAAGATACACCCACCTGTCTTATCTATCATCATTATTAATTGATGTAACCATAGAAATAGTCAGATTTCAAATTTTTAAATCGATTGTCTTGATTATTTATGTCGGTAAAATTATTGATTTGTGATTAATATTGATGTAAGACTACATTCTCAACTCGGTTATATTGAATTGATAACAGATTAATCGTTTATATATATATATGTATTTATAAAGGAGGAAACGTGTTTGTTTGGTTGATCAGTTAAGAACATTTCATAAACATGTTTTACCAATTACTTTTTATTTAGGAATTAGGAATGCCCCTGGCCAGTATAAAGAGTGTATTCTACACATTTTGTTTGTGTACGTACATTTAGTTCAGAGAAAGTGGTTTACCTAGGCTAAGACCGTTCCTCAATCCCATACCAGGAAATGTTGGATTCGGTCCTGGCGTTGGCTGAAATGATCTTCGATATTAAATACTTGAGGCACATTACACATTCCATAACAACAGTAAGACTAGAACGGCTGTCGGGGCAAAATGTTTGTCTTCATTTATTTTTCATTTCATCATTCTTCTCCGGGTTTTTTTGGAACAGTGTATCTGGGGGTTTAATACCTCAAATTGGTTCTTCTGTTCTTTAATATTATGTTGTTATTAGAGATGTAATGCGATAATCTCTACGTTACTATGGACATAAAGGCCAATAGTCGACCTGGATGAAACGAACGCATTTCATTCATTTGCGTGTCAATATGTGACATGTAATTGACAGCTGATGGCTGCTAAAGAGGATGTTTACCACTCTTACTATTATCACCTTAAAGATGAGTTCCTCGAGGTTAATTAGGTCATCTTTCAAACCTTATTTAAAGTAATATTATATGACTGGGAAAAGGTTATTAGTAAGCTGGTATTAAATAAAGTAACAAAGAAATTCTATCCAGTCATCCTGTAAAATAACCTGACAAATGGCGGTTGAGGATTAAATAGACCTATCTACACTTTTAGTCAAAAATGATATTCCACTATAAAAATACTGGGGGAAACATCTAGTAAATGCATAGAACTTTATAGACGTTCTATGCCCAGTTTGACCAATCCGGGAGCTGGACCAATGGTCACATGATCAGGAGAGAAGCTGGCCACAGAGAACGGTTTGCTGGAACAGCAAGAAAATTATTTTCAGATTTTACTTGATGCACACTAAAGAAATTAATGGGCCTATGTTGGAGATAGTTCATGATTGTGAAATTCATGACATCAAAAATTCCAATGGTCTATCTCCATTGTTATGTATGGAATAGAAAATTTGGATGGGGCCCAATTAAATCTTTTTTTCTCTGGAGCAAAAAGAAGTGCGCAATAGAAAATTTGATTGGGGTCAAATTTCAGATCCCAGTTTCTCCATTTTGTTAATCTATAGGCCACGAAATACTTAAGTGGGACTACAAGTGTTAACACTGGAAATTAACACATGCAATAGTGTCGCTCGGCCATGTATGCGCTAGTAATTATCTTGTTTGTAATCATGGCAGTATTGCGGTAACATGGTTACCACAGAAATCGTGCGGGGCACAGGAAACTAATCGTTATATCAATGGGTTGTATGAAACATGTTATGAGTCGATTAGACAAGATATATATCTGACAATGGTCGAGTAATATGGCAATTATATCAGAATCTCCCAACGGCATTCATTAAAACCACTTGATTATTTTCATTTTGAAAGGGACAAAACCTCAAATGGGGTTCAATAACTCTACACCCATGACGCACAGTGCTTTATTGCGTTTAATTCACGCTGCCTCTGTGGTACTGCTAGATTTGTAATAAGCTATCTCCACAAAATATAGTAAATTTTTTTGTGCGCAGAGGATATATGTTTGATGTGAGTATGGATAGCTTGTCTAATGGAACAAATGTTTAATGATTATTTAGGACATGGTCTCAGCACACAGTTCCTGGCAGGAAAATGCCTATTAACGGAAACAAACATAATACGAAAGTAAAACGACGGTATAAAATTAAGTAAGTATTCAATCCAACAACCGCACAACTCCCTCTAGCTAGCACTATACTGTCACTTCGGTTTTATGATAATAAGATTTTGACCAATACCAGATATACTATACACTAGCTATGAAATATTGATATGAATACCAAGTCAGGGATATTAATGTAAGAAGAGGATGATATCATCCATTGTTTGTTTGAGTGATATTATCCATGTTGACCGAACATGTGTTTTATACGATTTATCGTGATATTTGCGCAAAACAGCATTATGGTGATAGTTCCACGCCATCTTAATCCCCTTTTAGTCATGCATCTACGTGTATCCACGGTGATTACATTATTTCATACGGCCACGATGTTGATGAAATCATATTTTACGCCAATCATATTACCCATGGTGAAAATACAATATAATATTTAGCTCTTTATTCAAATTTCAAATTCAATATTTAGATTAGATCACGCTAACCCTTGTGTTATCTTTCAAACAAAAAGAAATTGCTCTTGACGACCAAAACAACCCCCCCCCCCCAGAAAACAAAACACTAATGCCGGTGATTAGTATGAACGTTTTTATTAAATATCAATTATCCTTAATTTTTTCAATTATTTATGAAATCATATAAATTTTGTTGTCGGTCAGTGACGTGTCGCTTTATGCAATGCATTTGACGCTTTTGACAAGAAAACGGTGATTTGTAGGACCGGATTGTATCGGAAGGACATGCATGACAACCCTAATGACGATTCAATCCATTTCAAGATTGATTTCTTTTTTTTAGAGTAATACTTTCGCACCAGAATCACTTTTCAGTATTGGGATACTGTCAAATCAACTCTCTGTTGACCCCGGGGTTGGATGTTTAATTTTAAGGAAATGATGCGAAACGATATGTCAACAAACCTAAAGTCGTCCATTGTCCCTAGGTATTTGTCTTAATTGAAAATAACAACAGAGCCTAGATTATCCAGTGTACACAATGTACAGCAATAATATAAGGTTAACCAGTGACCTGTCAACACCACGATACAGGTCACTTGGGGTTAAAACGTGATTTTGTTTAATTAAAGGTCCTGACCTGCAGTTAGGTGTCTCGAGAAATACGAAACATTAAGAATGTCCGACGAAATTATAAACATCCATGACATTCAGTTGTGATAAGTTTGTAATTTGGCTGGGTGTGTTGCTTGGTACCATTTGGAATCATGAGCTAGATGCTAATATCCATGTAGGGAACCGCTAATGAAGACGAATTCCAACAGTCAAGGATTCATTTATGCACACGCAAATATATACACGGGGCCTCGTTTCTTTTTTTCCAAACCGAACGACTAGACAGGTGTTCTTGTCAGGCCCTAAGTCTTGCACCTCTGACAATGGGGAACAGCTGTCGAAAAATCCCGATGAACTTTCTTACCCATGGCAGGGATTGAACAAGGGGCTCCTCAGGTTACTCAGCCAACGTCTTACTCACTGGGCCACCACGTCCCCCCCCCCCACATTATGTGAAATATGGGTTTGTAACTATTAACTATATAGAGTACCTTTATCACCAGTTTACAACCCGATCTATCTCCACTTTAAGTTTGAAAGACTACCAGACCTTTCTTATAGCCTCCTTATGTGATCTAGGAGCTCAAATCTGACAATACCACTCCGAGATAAATCTGCTCATAATCAGACTGATGTCATGAACAAAATCTTTACAAAACTCCACCTCGTAAAAAGCTTTTTTATAAGATCCACAATTACTTCTATACATTAAGTTCTCTCATGTCAGATCTAATAACCTCAAACTTGTAGAATGGAAGTAAATAGCTCCTATTTCTTTTATTGACAATGGCGTATAGAATCTCCCGAGTATCGATTATTTGTATGGCTAATTTGATTCTATGTTTTTCCCTCCTTCATCAATCAGATAATGTACCAGTACCGGTTAAAGAGACTGGAACCTCGCTGATGTTAGATAAATGAATACAGTTCAAAGAGACTCTCTCGTCCAGATACTCTACCATTGCTGTTTAATTAGGCTGAAACACATCTCTGGTATCAGATAAGTTGTACTGTTTTAAATAGCAATATTGTTTTCAATTTATAAAGGGCAAACCTGCTTCTTCTTTGGAAGGAGTTAATACATATACATTTAGCATCTAAAACATTATTGCATCACTACACAATACCCAATTGATAAACCCTAAAACAGACCTAGTATTTATATGTATTTAAAACATCCTAGTTTATGGTCATCTACAAATTGATTGAATCTTACAAACATCTACAGTTCTCAAATACAACTTTCAATTCGTAAATAAGTTACTTATCATGATAATTGCCGTTTACTGTAAATGGAGATACACAATGGGAATTATTCAAAAACATTGCATGTACCGGAGTATAAGCGGCTAGACTAAATCAATATTCATAGTCAACAATTAACATGATTAAAAATGATTAATACCGACAAATGATGCTGGTTAGTATATACTTATTGTTGTGTGGAAGCCTCCATAGAAACCAATTTTGTCTCTGCTTACTTACAGAGTAACTGTCGCTTCAGTATTTATGCAATTAATTTAAGCTATATATATATAGAACATACTTTTTGTTTCATAGATGAATCTTCATCTGTCATATTACTCTTCTCCAGACAAAATAAAGGCAACGCCTAATAACTCACGTTTTTCTTTTTTGGAGAAAACAAAGGAAACATAATGACTGAATATTAATACACAGCTTATCCATTGATTTGACTATTGAGTTACTAGGTTTTTCTGTTGAAATACTAGGCAAATGAAGGAAGTTGCTAGGTTGTGTCATGCGCGTAGCTGCTAACAAAATCAAAAGATTGGAATATCTAGTAAATCAACAGGAAGCACATACCCTTATAACTACAAATTTGGCCCTTACTCAATTTTGACAAAAAGGTGAGTTACTAGGTTTTAACGTTTGACGTATGGGCATTGTACTTGGTAGCACTACAACTTCCATTTTTATGAACGTATTCATATTTTGGTAGTTAAAATAACATTATTTAAAGATGGTTCTGTAGCATCATCTTGTGTCCCTTACATTGAATCTGCAAGACTGAAGAAACATTCAGTATAGGATAATGTTCCGATACAACGTTTAGAAAAATCTTATAGCAGAAAAGGCATACTTTACATCAGACCGGAACCTCCCTGATGTCGGAACATAATCAGCTAACGAAGTTTTATAGGATAATGTTGCAGTACAACGTATAGAAGAAAAATCCTATAGCAAAAAAGCATACTGAAAACTTCCTGATGTCGGAACATAATCAGCTACAACTGCATAACGAGGCATTACATACCAAATAATTTGCCAAAAGATATGTCGCTTTATGTGCCAATTTGTACTTGGATCATGTTGCAGTGCTGTTTTAAAAGGACTTTCCGCATCATTAATAAAGAGCTATAATGTACAGTTCAATTACGAATTATCTGCTCTGACATTTTCTCTATTATATAACAATTGAAGTTACAGTATACCACCAAGGATACGAGATACCAACCACAACACTTAACAAAATCATGTCAGACACCCACTCGGATCACCGGGAGTTAGCTATAATATTGTAAAAACGATCTCTTGGCAAAATTTCACTACACCGCGTAACGTAAGGGGGGGGGGGGCGAAACTACGTCCTTTGCCCAAATATGGTGTTTATGTACCATGAAGGGCACAATGAATTGGTTATCGGTTACGGTTCTAATGGGTTGTCTTATGAATATATACTATAAGTAATATACCATTATTACCGGCATTTTATAACAATGGAATAAGTCAAAGCTATACAAAATATTATCGTTGCTAACAGTTTGATTATATAATTTCTATTCCCGTAGGCTACTGTTTGTTCTGTGTTTTTTTAAACTACTTTGTGGAATAAATTTGCCGTTATCATGTACGAGACATGTGATGGGTTGTGATAGGTCATTACATGTTACAATCGTTCTTGAGCAATGAAGGGGTCACGGTTGCTCAGTGAATAAGACGTTGGTTCGCCAACCTGAAGGTCCAATGTTCGATCCATGCGTTGGCCTAAAAGGTTCATCGATATTTTTCCGCGTGGCTCCTCCCTGTCAGCGGTACAGAACAGAGTCTGGCAAACAACAGTGTATAGTAGTTCGGGTGGGACGGAAAATCGAGGTCCCGTGTACATATTGGTGTGATAGTCAAAGCTCCCAATGCAATTTGAATTCGATGTAAGAGTAGGCCGTAGCACCGCTGCCCTTCCACAATTTTCCTCTTAGCACGCTGAATGGCGTATTCCCATCTTCATTAGCCCAGTGTAGGAGCAAAACAGTAGGACGTTAAACGCTAATTCATTTCGTTTGATCAATGAATGCATCGGTGATTGAAGACCGTCGGATAAGGGGAGGTAACTCTAGTAATTTGGAGCGGAAGAGTGTGTTCTACTATTTATTTCCCTTGAATGTTAATTCTGATCTGAAACTCTTGCCCGATTCCAACTTTCTTCCCAATTGTCGTTGGGCTTAACGCTTTCTGACACATATGGAGCAACAACTAGATACGTCTTTGCTACAAAATTGATATGCGGCTGACCGGTGAAATTACTTGAAATAGCATACTATACACATGTAACTATCCGCGTACAGGTACAAAACAACAACCTTTCCAAAGGAGTTTATTATATATAAAATAGATAATAAAGTGCTAAAGTATAATATGTAGCAATAAACAAAATGAATTTTAAAAAAGCAAACATACACAATGGATATTTGATAAAACAATTTCTTTTTCAAACGTTTAACAGGAATACATTTGAAATTTAAAAAAAAAACCTTAATATAAACACACCCAATGGATATTACATTTAATTTTAAAAAGCAAACATACACAATGGATATTCGGTAAAACAATTTCTTTTTCAAAAACAGGAATACATTTGAATTTAAAAACTTAATATAAATACACCCAATGGATATTCCATTTAACAATTTCTTTTTCAAAAGTATACCAGGAGAAAACATTTCTGACCAAATAATATTGACAATGGAAATATAACTTATTAATTTACTATTATAATATTTACTTTTAGAAAAAAAACAAGCACATTCGAGACACACTGTAAAAAAGTACATAAACGCATTTCGTTTCAGAAAAAAGGTCTTATTAGTATTAAATTTAAAAAAAATAATTTTAAAATGTAATATTGTTATTCCCTTAAATAAAAATATAAGGAAATTGTTTAGTTTTTAACATACATCACTATTATGGATAGCACAACGGATATGCTAGCGGTGATAGTAGTTGCTCCTGAAAGAGAAAACGACAAGATTATACAAGTATGCTATCTAAGGTGAATGAATGAATGAGAGAAAGAGACCGGTCAGCAAGAGGTCCAAGCGCGGCACTCCAGACCACTAGCCCCCCCCCCCCCCGAATGAATGAATGAAATGGGAGTGTAACGTCTCATTATGCTGTTGCAACCCGGTTTGTTGTGCCGACGGATAAACCCATCACACAGATTTGTTCCGGACAGCAAATGAATTCCAATTGGCGAGGGCCCTAGAGTTTCCGTCCCAACTGGCCTGCGCCATATGGCTCTTTGCACAGTAAAGGGACAAAACATAATCAACTTGGACATGCTGTAAATAAAAATAATTATATTTGTTATGTTTTTGTTATTGTTTTTAATTGATACATGGCTGGGGAGACAGAAAAGACAATATTAAATAACTGCATGGAAATTATATATTATTTTTCTCAAAATAAAGATTGAAACCCTCGTAATTTGGATGGAGCCTAACTCCCGAAAAATAATAGCTATTGGATAAGGCTTCGGATTTTCAACAAAACTTTGGTGTATGTTTGAATTATTGTTCTATAATGATTAATGTTGAATTAGGACAACGCCGCAATCGTTAGGGACTGTAAAAATAAACAATATCTTTCCTTCAGTTTTCTTATATTTTTTTCTCATTTTCCATCCGAGACGACAACGTAACGCTCGACATTTTGTATAGTGTCTAAGTGTTGATGGTTTACAATAAGACCACTCAAATTGGTAAAATTTGGCATAAAGTATTTCTTACACCGATCAATTCTGTATTTATTCCTTTTCATGTTATTTTTGCTGTAACAAAATGTCGAACGTCACGTAAAATTCAATTCATTCCATCCGCAAACCCATAACGTTGACTTCGGATAAAATACATTCCAAAACTTTTGTCATCTACTCATGGGGAACGGTTTTTCGCGAAAACTGAAGCGAATACGACTTGTCATTGAAGAAAATAAAGAGAACAATAACCGACATTGATAAATCTATCAATTCCTCATGTTTTCAAATTCCGTCCGGTTCTAAAAATAGTAACGATCGATGTCCGGAGCTGGCGCATCTTTTCAGAATGTAAACATCCGGGTTTCGAGTTCTTCCAGACCGAGGCTCAGGGACTGTGTCTGTTATTCTGGTATTTCACTCTATATCACGTTTACACATCTAATCTACATGGAATTGGTTGCGATTTCAATCATTGGAATTTTTGATAAAGTTATTTTCCATCCGTCACATTTTGATAACGTTATTTTCCATCCATTACATTTTTGATAACGTTATTTTCCATCCATTACATTCTTGATAACGTTATTTTCCATCCAGTTATTGATAACGTTACTATATTTCCATCCAATATAACGAACAAAAACCAGCATTTATTTTGATGAAAGCTTGGCAACAGATTATTTTGGGTTTTTTTTGTTTGTTTGATACAGAATTCACACTGCAGATTGAATAAAAATAATTGTAAATAATTAAATAGAGAAAATAAATGTTGTAGAGATATAACAGTTGTCATTTTCTATCCGAGTTATGCCAATTGATAATTCGTCAATAATTTTAAAAGTAATGGGAATAAACAGTCCATTCGGTGTTATTATAAGGCGGAAATAACATACTATTAACTTAAAAAAAAAGTCAAACAGTTGTTTCTAAACCTAAAATGGGCATTATTTATCGTGCAATATCTGAGGTTCTTTTTTGCTATCTCTGGGTAAAGTTACGTAAGCACTCATATGAAGGAACAGATCCGCTAAACTCTCCCAATATATGAATTTTAAATTCATAAAATGGTCCCTTGGTATGAATCAAGATAGATAAATGGCATATTATTACATTTCTTTTAATCTTCTTGTTGGGAGTAATATGTCCCTTTACCGTGCAAATAGCCGTATAGTAAGATTGGTAATATTTTTGCTCTTTAAATTATATTAATATTATGTTCTTGTTATGCATCTAACGCACCCAAATGAATGAGTGATGGATTGACACATATAAAGATTTATAATATGGTGAACATGGTTGGTTCTTTGTGAAAACAAAAATTATCTCCTGATCATTAATGATAAGAAATTTTCTTGTCCTTTTACGGATAGTTCCCACGTCATTTATCAAGAAAGAAAATCTCATAATTAATTACGTCATATTTGATCAATTAGATAATTGAAAGCCGAAACCCATGCGCAGAAAACCACCATGACTCTGGTCGATCGAAAGACACGCATTGAGTGAGATATCTAGGTTCGTTGGGAGATACCATTGCGGTTGAAGAGACACCGTCTGGATTCAGAATGTCACGTTAGGTCGTAGGAGAGCCATATGATGTAGGTAACCCGTCAGTAAAATCGTTCTCTGCAGTTGAGAGGGTAGAGAATGACTTTTATTATAATCTATGCTGGTAACCTATGTATCCAGTGCTTGATATAAAATGTCAAAACGAACTGTTGCAGCGGTGTTCCTGGTAGACAGACGTCTTAACTACAGTGATAGTAAGCTATAAAATTTGTAGAAGGAGAGGATATGCGTCGTACGTTTGATGTGGTTAATTTTTGTAACAGTTGGAGCTGTCCATTCTAACCAGTAACGCATATTGCTACAATCACGATGAAGGGGAAAGCATGTTGCATTATGACAAGGATCTTTCTTGTTTATAAATCCTGGGGCCTATTTCACAAAATTTTAACTAAGATAAGATCTGAATTTTAGTTATTTGATTGGACAATATTACATTGATTTTACTTCTTAGCCAATCAAAATTGAAGTATCTGCTAAAATTTTGATTTTATCTTTAGTTAAAATTTCGTGAAACAGGGCCCTGATTAGTAAGCCAGCGCCTCCACCCACCGAACCAGGATATAATTATTGTTCTTAATAATTTTGATGTTAATGGTAAAAAATTTCAACATATTAATGTTCTATATATTTAAAGGCTTTGTCGTTAATGTATTGACATAAATTTCAGAATAGTTCAATATTTACAAATATGTGGGGAAATAAAAAAATAGTCAGCATTCGGCACTTCTGCATATGATATATAAGCTAGAGGACACATATAGCTTTCGCTAAAATCTTTTGATGGGGCCTTTTCATATTCTGATTAAATTCATATTGAGAGATTTGCTACCGGTAATATTTGATTGTGTAAGATTAGGTAAACAGCTGACAGTCCCCGTTATAAAAATATAAAAAAAGATAATGAAAAGGGAATATGTTGAACACTACTGTGTAGCCGTGATTGTCTTTGCTACTGCTGCGAAGATAATAGACAAAGTTTCGGTTATCCATTTTTACGTTAAACCACAAACCATATTGAAATCTACTTATACATCTGAGCCATCCGATGACATTAATAGTTGATCATGGTCTTGGTAAGTAAATTATATGTTAAATAATAATTTTGTTGGATGAAATCGTAAAAAAAATCACAATTCCTTTAATGTTAATTAAATCAGTTTTTAACACTGACACTGAGGCCGTTATTTATTGTAACGGATTAACAATATGTTAGTGTTGTGTAGGCATAAAAAGGATACGTGTACTCACCACAGTCCACATGTGGGTGGTACCTTACATATTCGTCAAAAGCAGACTTGTAACTTCCACTGAAGCAATCAGCATTTACCAAACAGTCTTTATAATTTCTGATCAACCTACAATACATTATTGTAAAAATAACATTCTAATTTTGAAGTGGGCCCACACCGGGAGCTTTAAAACAAATACCAGGGTTTGCTTTGATGGAGTGGGCTTATTTCTCTACAGCTGTCAGAATTCGAGTGTAAATCCAGTAAAGTTTAAAATTATTGTTCACACACGATTAAATCTAGGCGTTGTGTTCGTCCACATTTCATGGAGGTAGTATAATCAGTAGTGTCCGTAATGCAGACAAAAAAAAATAATTACTACCCCTGCGATCGAAACTCCTGAAACGTCCTGGTGGTGTATAAGGTACTGGAGCGTTTTCGGTGTTCATGTGGAAGCCTACACATGCTTCAATTTATTTCCACAATTCGCTTGCGCGTAGAAGTCTATAGTAGAGAGAGGAAACCCGAGGTCCTGGGAAAACTCACATGTTGGTCAGGCGACCCGAATTCTTGTCACATACAAGCGGGGATTGAGTGAGAGAGAGATTTAACGCATACTCGACACCAACTAGGTCATTTAGGTACTAACATGATTTTTTAAAATTCTATTTCAACAATTTCCTTGCCCATGTGGGGCAGTGTCAGGAAACCGGAGAACCCAGAGAAACCCCACGAGGTTTGACAGGCGATCCTACTCCATGTCGCTTACAACCGGGTAATCGAAACCACGCCAGTTGACTTTATGACTGACCTTACGATGCAGCACGCTCGTGCTAGCCATTGTCCCTTCACCCTCGGAATCGAGTATAATTGACAGATGGAATTCGATGTAAAAGAAGGTCGTAGATACGCTGTCGCGCAAAATTTGCGAATATAACACACAGCTTGACGTATTATGGGGTAGACAGGCTGGACAATCAGCCCATAATCTCTTTTATATAAACTAGTGTCCAAAAGAAACGATACCACCTGTTTGCAACGACAGAAAAGAAAAACTAAACAAAGCAGAAGTTTGGGATTAGTGTTATTCTTTTCAGAACATCTGTACACAAAATCATTTCAATCAAATCTGTACAATCAATATGACAAGCCGTTAAAGATCGGTGGGGTTGAAAAATAAACATTTCGTTAGAACACTGATCACAGAAACAACGGGAAATGACACACCAGTGACACCACATGTCTAAAAGTCAAGTCAGTATTGGGTATGTCCACCTTGAGCATCAATACATGCCAGAACATGCCTGCGGACTGATAACGTCAAACGTCTGATGATGTTGGGAGTGATTTGTTGCCATTCCTCGAGGAGACATCGTTCCAAGTCCTGCAAGTTGACTGGAGGCACAAGGCGACGTCGCATTTGCCGATCGAGGTGGTCTCATAAGTGCTCGATGGGATTCAAGTCCGGTGAACATGCGGGCCATGGCAAAACGTGTACGTTGGCAAGGAAGTTCTGTGTCAATCTTGCTGTGTGCGGCCTTGCATTGTCACGTTGAAAAATGATTCCACGAGGCTGTTGCTGCAGAAAGGGCACCACAACAGACCGTAAGATGTCATCACGATAACGCTGTGCATTCAGGTTTCCACGAATTACGACAAGCCTCGTTGTGACGTCACCACATATGCCACCCCAAACCATTAACCCTCCACCTCCAAATGGCCGGACCTGTAGGACACAGTTAGGCGCCAAACGTTCACCAACTCTTCGGTATACAAGCTGCCGTCCATCGTTTCGGAACATGAGGAATCTGCTCTCATCAGAGAACATAACACGTGCCCAGTCCCGCCGTTGCCAAAGTCGAACTCGCCTGGCCCATATCAGTCTGTTGTGCCGGTGTCAAGGCATCAGGTGCAGTCCGCGGTACGGATGTCGTGGCCGGATACCATACTGTCGTAGTCTCCTGTAGACGGTTTGTCGACTGATCCTGTGTCCCAATGTTGTCGCCGCCGTGGATGTCGCTGTTACGCTGCGGTTCCTCAGGTGTAATACCCGGATGTAACGATCCTCACGGGGCGGAAGTGATCAAATGTTCCCGGTATTTTTATGGACTATGCTGTGTTAGGGATGTGCAATACGAATTGGCATGTTTTCATACTTAAAATTTCACTTAGAAAAAAAATAATTGGAAAGAAAGTTGGTATCGTTTCTTTTGGACACTAGTTTAGTTGTCTGATTTGTGGATTTTTCGATTTCACTCCCCAATTATAAAATGGATGACTATATTCACTTTACCTGCAAGCTTCGCTATTGGTGTATCTACCACCTTTAATTGCACAGGATGATGCCGTCATGGTGTTGCACTCTGCAGAATTTATATATTAAAATTAAAGAAGGGTTTTCATATTAATTACACTCTCATAGAACCAGTTCAGAATGCACACATTGGTAAGTTCAAATTACATTAGCCTTAAACTATAGAAAGGTGAACATGTGTTTTTTTGTTTCGGGGTGATCTGGATTAGGGTCTGTAAGCTTGCGCGTTTGCCATTTCTTGGAAGCAATTTTAAGCAATTAGAAGGCACTGTCATTCAATTTATGACCATTTACGTTCAGAGTCGAATATTCACTCCTAGGTTTGCTGTTTCACAGAACATTATAACACGATCCGAGCTTGAGATCCTGCTACAATACAGCCACACACAAGTCGAATCACGGAAGGGTGACTTTGATGTTTTAAAGGGACAATCCCGATAAGAACAGAGTCTCAAAAATTAAAGTCCGAGTATTTATGGAATTTATGGACCAAAATATAGCGGCATGGTGTATTTACCTCGTCTCAAAATTTCAGCTCAAAATATTGAGTCGTTTGGACGTGAACGTCAACACTGCTTATCCGGACACGTAACCCTTTTAAGATTTCGGGTCAATTTTATCATTGGGTGACCTGATAATCGATTAATGTTTCTTGAGAGGTCTATACAGTGAACGACCCATGCCCTGTACTTGACAACAAAAGGTAAATTTCACCTACATATTATTTTTATAGAAAAAAGTCTGGTTTTATCCAGATACTGTATAATAAAACGTTCTCCATTTCCAGATGAAGACTGTCAGGTTTAAGTTATTTACAAGCAGATCACAAATATCGGGTTAGTAGGTGGGCCTTAGGTTATGGATTTTAAAGGATTTTAACACAAAATTAAGCAGTTTTATTCCCCAAAAAGTTATCGGGATTGACACTTTAAATCTTCTATGATCCTTCAAAATAGTAATCCGGCGGTCGCCAGGACAGATACGCCCACATTTTGCAAGAGATGGGCAGAGAAGAAGCAAAACAATTATGCATTGTTTTTGTACAATCAGGGACCAGAAAGTTATGTTCGGATATGCGAAAATAGCGAAAGGACATCTGCTAAAAATTGTGACTTCTAAAGAGTCCACCATATACCATATTTTTACACTATTTGCGTACGATTGGGTGGCCATTTTATCAGACACTTTTGGTCTGATTTTCACAAAATTCGTTTTCAACTGACATTAAGAGTGTACCGGTGATATATTTAAACGTTTCTTTTTTCAATCGGATAAAAATCGAAAGGAACAACGATCTTTTGGTTATGAACATGTATTTCAAGTTTCATCAAAATCAGATGAAAATTTTGACATCTAGAGTGTCCCCAAACAAAAAAGGGAGTTTTCGTACAATCAGGGACCATAATCCAAGAAGTAAGGTCCAATATGGAAATAAACCGAGATCTTTGAGCGATACCTACATTTTATGTTTCGTGAAACTCGGATAAGATTGTGACCTGTACAGTGCCTCACTGACCGACAGACGGGGTGACGCTATAACACGTCAACACAATAATCAAAATCTGGGCGTATAGAAATACATGTATACTATATTTACTTCTAGTACAGTTCGCTTCATCAGAATTGTCATTACAATCATCGTCACCATCACAATGCCAACTTCTAGTTATACATCGTCCATTTGCACAACTGAACTGATCCTGACTACATGTAGAATAATCTGTAATATAAGCATTGTGTTATAATAGACAAGTAAATGCCAAATATATTTCGATACATATACAGCCAATCCAGCAAGCTTGCACGGAAAATTACGAAATTTGTCAATTCCTGGAATCTCACCAAATATTCTTACGCCATCAACTCACTCAGGAAACCGGGCCAAAGCATTTTTAGTCTTCCTCCCCTCTTTGCATGGCAATTTTTGTTAGAATTTTTGGTGTACAATCGAGGAAATGGGTTTGAAAATATATTTTTTGGTCATGTTTTGGTGAATATTCATGATTGTGAAGCGGAAGGATACGAGAATTGAGAGGTTGGTTAGGTTGAAACGTAGGGCTGAGAATTAATTGCATGTTCATTGGGTTTTACTTCCAGTTTATGTATCCCAAGAACTACATGATTAACATCATACATGCTTTTGAGCAAGCGGTTGCCCCATGTCGCAAGGAAAGATACGAACACATTTTGCAAGAGATGGACACAGAACAAGCTTAACAAAATGCATTTTTTTGTACAATCAGGGACCATATCCAGAAAGTTGCGTTCGGATATACGAAAATAGAGAAAGGACCCGAGATCTTTGGGACATCTTAAAAATTGAGACTTCTAGATGGTCCACAACCTTGATATACCATATTTTAAAAACTATTTGTGTACGATTCGATTTTAACTGCCATTAGAGTGTAACGGTGACACAATTAAACTTTTTTCTGTTTTTTTTGTTAAATCGGATAAAAATTGTGACCACAAGCTAAAATATGATTTGAGGACCATATTTAGAAAGTAACGTCCGATATGCTCAAATATCAAAAGGAGCCAAGATTTTTGTATTATAAACATATATTTCCAGTTTTATCAAAATTACGGGTAAGCGGGGCGGCCATTTTGTCCCTTAAATTTGCTCCGATATTCATGAATTTTGAACTCAACCCACATTTCGATGTAGCGGTGATATATTCGAACAGTTTTTAAATAGGATAATAATTGTGACCTCTAGAGGGACCACAAGCTAATATCGAAAGGAACCAAGATGTTTCGGTTATGAACATACATTTCATCACTCAGATGAAAATTGTGACCTCGAAAGTGTTCGCAAACGAAACACGGGATTTTCGTACAACCAGGGACCATAATCCACGAAATATTGCCCGATACATGCCAATATCGACAGGAACCGAGATCTCTGAGCGTTAAACCTATATTTCACGTTTCATGAAATTCATATAAAAATTGTGACCTTTAAAATGCCACAACAAATTTTGGACTGAAGAACGGACAGGGGGAACGCTATAATACGCCCACGTAAACAGCTGGGCGTATATAAATACATATATACTATATTTACTTCTAGTACAGTTCGCTTCATCGGAATTGTCATTACAATCATCGTAACCATCACAATGCCAACTTCTAGTTATACATCGTCCATTTGCACAACTGAACTGATCCTGACTACATATAGAATAATCTGTAATATAAGCATTGTGTTATAATAGACAAGTAAATGCCATGCAGTAAATATATATCAATACATATACAGCCAATCCAACAAGGTTGAAGGTCTTCTACCAAACGAAAATTTGGGAAAGAGTTAGAGACGAAAATTAACATTAAAGTCAATGGGGTAATCATTAGTGATCTGTGGCCATAAACTTCAGGCTATGTATTGATTACAGTAGTCCATTAATATTAATAATTAGTTGTTAGTTTTAAACTGTGTAGACAGTCAGTAGTTCCAAATGTTTAATCGTGTCTTTTGTATGAGGATATATAAATATTTTATCTGAACCAATCTCTGCTTGAATCTGATTAAAACACAGATCTAGTGGGGATCACGTTATGGGTCATACATTTGATTAACCAATCAACGTTGGTGTTCCTAATCGAACATCCCCAGTTCCGTATATCACACGCTAAGAACTCGCCACAACAGACCATCGTTTCATTGGCCAATCCACCACATCCTAGTGTAGTAGAAATAAAGTACCAGCTGTTGCCAGGCAAGATACGCCCAAATTTTGCAAGAGCCGGATAGAGAACAAGCTAAAAATTTTTTTTATAAAATTCGAACTCAACCATCATCAGCGTGTAACAATGATATATTTAAACGATTTGTTAAATCGGATACAAATTTTGACCTACAGAGGGACCACAAGCTGTACAATGAGAAGTCTAATTCAGGAGGTGACGGTCTAAAATGCGCGAATATCAAAATGGACTAATATAATTGGGATATAAAGATATATTTTAAGTTTCATCAAAATCGGATGAAAATTGTGACTTCTGGAGTGTCCACAACCTTGGTATGACATACTTTTACACTATTTGCGTACAAAGAGCGGCCATTTTGTCGGCCGGTCGGGTCAGATGTTCACGAAATTTGAACTAAACCTTCATTGATGTGTAACGGTTATGTATATGAATGTTTTTTTTAAAAACAAAAAAATTAAAGACTAGTATGACTTCTAGCGGGTGCCACATGCTAAAAATACGACTGTCCGTGGATGAAAACAACCTTCTGAAGAATTGATGCATCTATATGACAAAAACTCGGCAATTTAAATTTTTATACGCCCACATTTTCATGTGGAAGTATTATGTCGTCGCCCCTGTCCGTCCGGACGTCCACAATTAGTTTATGGACTCTCTACAGGTCACAATTCTTATCCGATTTTGACGAAACTTGAAATATAGGTTTATCCCAAAAAGATCTCGGCTGCTTTCGATATTGGCATGTATCGGATCAAAACTTCATGGATTATGGCCCCTGATTGTACGAAAAATCACGTTTTTAGCTTGTGGACCCTATAGAGGTCACAATTTTGAACCGATTTTGATGAAACTTGACATGCCTGTTTGTAACCCAAAGATCTTGGTTCCTTTCGATATTTGCGGCTATCGGAATGTAATTTCCTGAATTATGGCCCCTGATTGTCCGAAAAATCACCCTTTTTAGCTTGTGGTCCCTCTGGAGGTCACAATTATTATCCGATTTAAAAAACCGATTGATTGTATCACCGTTACACCCTAAGGAAGGTTGAGTTCGAATTTCGCGAAAATCGGACCAAAATTGCCATACAAAATGGCCCCCGTTTGTACGCGAATACTGTTAAAAAATGGTATATCAAGGTTGTGGACCCTGTGGAGGTCACAATTTTAATTCGACTTTGATGAAACTTGACATTCATGGTTATAACCCAAAGATCTTGGTTCTTTTCGATATTTGCGCATATCGGATCGTAACTTCCTGAATTATGGCCCCTGGTTATACGCAAAATCCCCCTTTCTTTAGCTTGTGGTCCCTCTGGAGGTCACAATTATTATCCGAAAAAAAAATGTTTGATTATATCACCGTTACACCGTAAGGAAGGTTGAGTTTGAATTGACAGACAAAATGGCCGCCGTTTGTACGCGAATACTGTTAAGAAAATGGTACATCATGGTTGTGGACCCTGTATAGGTCACAATTTTAATTCGATTTTGATGAGGAGGGTTGAGTTCTAATTTCGTGAAAATCGTACCAAAATTACCGGACGAAATGGTCGCCGTTTGTACGCGAATAGTGTAAAAATATGGTATATCATGGTTGTGGACTCTCTACAGGTCACAATTCTTATCCAATTTTGATGAAAAGTCACATTTCTAGGTTGTGTACCGTCCCACCATAATCATTGTCGGCTTCGAATTTCATGAATATCAGACTGGAACTGACCAACTAAATGGCTGCTCCCAATACAGTATGACTTAATGATGTAGGAAAAATCACTTTCGATATTGCTTGTTCTCTATCCATCTCTCGAAAATGTGGGCGTATCCTGCCTGGCAGTGCCAGCCTATCTTTCAATATATGTTCCATATATAGCTTGTGGACCACCCTATCGCGTGCATAAACTCCATGCTTATAAAAACTGAACGTGTATGTTGATTCTCAAATGACAAATTGTCGAATGATCGCAAACCATTCATAGACTGAAGCGTTTGCTGCACGCCCATTTTCCTTTCTAGGTATGTAAAAGACCGTTATAGTATCATAGACATACAGAAACTAGATGTGTACTCACCACAATCGACGTGCGTGTGGTTCCTTACATATTCTTCAAAATCAGACTTGTCAAGTCCACTGAAGCAATCAGCATTTACAATGCAGGCTTTATAATTTTTAATCAACCTACAATACATTATTAATAACATTCTAATTTTAAACTGGGCACTTGATAAAATAGGCTCATTTCTCTACAGCTGTCGGATTCCGGGCAAGTGTGGATGCAGAAAAAAGGTTAAAATGGTGGTCACACATCATTAAATCTAATCATTGTGTACGACCACAATTCATGGTGGTAGTATATAATTGTCTACCTTGTACGTCAGTCCACAATGAAAACAGTTAGAGCGTTACTGTCAATGTGATCGAAAACCTGTAAACGTTCTACGTTTAAGGCACGATTATTGCTCTTGAAATGTAAAAAAAAAAAACGTTTCCAGTGGCTCTTTTTATCTTACCCCTTGGTACGGAGTTCACGGCGCGGGAACCTTAGCTAGCCACAGTAGGAATTATACTGGAATTTAATGGGATGTGATGTTATACTGGCCTGCACCGACTGGGATAATGAAGACGAATATATGCGATACATTTTGGCATAAGAGAATTAATGCCCGAACAACTGTTCTCTTACATATACGACACCATACGCTGTCCCTTGTCAGGACTACCGCAAATCACAATGAACACACTCGGCAAATGCCGTTATCTTAGTCTCTTATCATCCATACAAATATTCTACGAATATTAGTCTGGATGGGTCCTCAAAATTTGACGGAAAATAGGTCATTGTCTGGATTATCCAGTCTTTTAAGTTACCACGTACTGAATCTATCAAAACAGCTCGCTTGTCAACGATGGCACTCTTTTACTTTAAAATTTTGTTTGTAAAGGTTTCAATTGAAATGGTAATTTTCTCTCGTCACGAATCAGACGTAATGCTTCTCACAATCTTCTTAATTCCTCATCGTCTCTATTTTGTTTCTAATAATAGATGTGCCAAGTGAACTGTGGGATATATTTCAACCACGCTTTATAGAATCTAGCAAAATCGGCCCGGCTTCATAAGATCTAACACTTACCGATACTTTCATTGGATACTTAAGCCAATAGGTTCCATTGCCCATGCGTAACCAAATGTTTGGTTTTTTATGTGGTAGATTATCCAGTAATTTTCGTCAAAAATTGAGAACCGACCCAGACCCTCCGCGCGTTGAAGACTAGGAGGTTCTGGGTGACCGAGACTACCGTTATCTCCGCTAACGTCTTATTCACTGAGTCTTGGTAGCTTTATCAAACTACATGTTGTACCCAATGGTTGCATTATAAATCGGGGAAGTTGTTTTGAAGGTGGTTTCTTTACGAAAAATAGGTTGCCAGGCAACGAAACATACGCCTACACAGCAGCCAAATCGTCCGGGCAGTCAACAAGAGTTGTCGCATATTAAGGAATTATCAGGAAATCATTAGAATTTGTTTGGTTTTTATAATCAAACGTTTTTTTTTTTAAAATCAGATAATAATTGTGACCTCCAGAGGCACAACAAGCTAAAAAGGGTGATTTTTCGTACAATCAGGGGACATAATTCAGGAAGTAATGACCCGATGGGCGCAAATATCGAAAGGAACCAAGATCTTTGGGTTATAAACATACATGTCAAGTTTCATCAAAATCGATTCAAAATTGTGACCTCTATAGGGTCCACAACCTTGATATAACATATTTTCACACTATTCGTGTACAAACGGCGTCCATTTTGTCCGTCAATTCTAGTCCGATTTTCACGTAATTCAAACTCTCTTTTCATTACCATGTAACAGTGATATAGTCAAACGTTTTTTTTTAAATCGGATAATAATTTTGACCTCCAGAGGGACCACAAGCTAAAAAGGGCAATTTTTCGGACAATCAGGGGCCATAATTCAGGAAGTTACGATCCGATGGGCGCAAATATCGAAAGGAACCAAGATCTTTGGGATATAAACATACATGTCAAGTTTCATCAAAATCGATTCAAAATTGTGACCTCCATAGGGTCCACAACCTTGATATATCACATATTTTCACACTATTCGTGTACAAACGGCGGCCATTTTGTCAGTCAATTCTAGTCCGATTTTCACGTAATTCAAACTCTCTCTTCATTACCATGTAACGGTGATATAGTCAAACGTTTTTTTAAATCGGATAATAATTTTGACCTCCAGAGGGACCACAAGCTAAAAAGGGCAGTTTTTCGGACAATCAGGGGCCATAATTCAGGAAGTTACGATCCGATGGGCGCAAATATCGAAAGGAACCACGATCTTTCGGTTATAAACATACATGTCAAGTTTCATCCAAATCAGTTCAAAATTGTGACCTCTATAAGGTCCACAACCTTGATATAACATATTTTCACACTATTCGCGTACAAATGGCGGCCATTTTGTCCGTCAATTTTGGTCCGATTTTGACGAAATTCGAACTCAACCTTCATAACCATGGAACGGTGATATAATCAAACGTTTTTTTAAATCGGATAACAATTTTGACTTCCAGAGGGACCACAAGCTAAAAAGGACGATTTTTCGGACAACCAGGGGCCATAATTCAGGAAGTTACGATGACCTCTACACTGTTCACAAGCTAAAAAACGTGATTTTTCGTACAATCAGGGGCCATAACCCATGAAGTTACGGTCCGATACATGCCAATATCGAAAGGAACCGAGATCTTAGGGTGATAAACCTATATTTTAAGTTTCATTGAAATCGGATAAAAATTGTGACCTGTAGACTGTTCACAAACAATTGTGGACGGACGGACGGACGCACGAACAGGGGCGACGACAATATACGTCCACATGAAAATGTGGGCGTATAAAAAAACCTGCTGAAGCGATTAAACGTGGGTGCCTCTCTCTAAAATGCTGGCGGAAGCCGCTAGAGGGTCAAATTCAAAATGGTGGTCAGATGTGGGTGAAAATATAAAATTATGTGATATAGGCTTCTGATGTGTCTATTCGTATGTTTGAAAGGTCTCTGAATCGAACTGTTGTAATCAAACACCCATCCAGCCACTAGTTTTGCCAATATGGCCGACAAATCCAATATGGTCACCATTTTTGGCCTCTCAAATAGTTACGGGGTCGATGTCTTCAATTTTGATGAATTTGTGTCGATAGATGGCAACCAGCAATATTACTCATCGATATTTAACATCTGATATACTCTAGCTGTAGTCAACTGATTTTGAATTTAATTTATTCAACGCTTAATAATGGACCAATGTAATATTTAATTACGCATGATCATCAACATCACCAACTTATTCAGTTAAAGTCAAAGTTTTACTAATCAGAATCCGACTGAAAAGATAGGTCCAGTTTTGATTGTACATCAGAATCTTCATCACTTTCATTATCACTTAAACGGCCTGGTAATGCTCTAATTGGGCCGCTCTGTCCATTATGGAGCAGTTTCCAACCATTACAAACGGAAGAGTGTGTGATCTCAGACTTTCAGTAATTAAGCATTAAATAAGCCTGAAAATGAAATAAAGACAAGACACAACTATCGATATGCGAACGGTTGTTGTCCCCCGCCTTTCGAAGAAATTTTGGGACACAATAACTCTCTTCCTAATAGAGCTAGAATGTCCAAACTTGGTGTACAGTAGAATCTGCATTAAGCAGCCACCCACGGGAAATTTTAGGATTGACCGCTTAACGGGAGTGGCCTCTTAATAAAACCTCGAGTTTTTTGTGCCGACATCAATTAATATTACGCTTGGGTACACTTGCATCGGTAAATTTGGCCGTCGCTGAATCTCGGACATAACTTCTGTAAACTTGTCATTTTGTCCCAACCTTCAATACTACTGTCTTTCATTGTCATGCATTCGATAATATTTATCCATTTTTGTAAAATCTCATGGTTTTTTTGTGCTGACATCAATTAATATTACGCTTGAATGCATTGGAAGCAAACACCAATGCAATACTTCACTTGCATCGGTAAATTTGGCCGTCGCTGAATCGCCGACATAACTTCTGCAAACTTATCATTTTGTACCAACCTTCAATACTACTGTCTATCATAGTGATGTATTCGATAATATTTATCCATTTTTGTGAAGAAAATTGATGAATTAATTTTATTTTATCAAAGAAGCACATGAACCAAAAAACGTCGCTGATTTAGCTACCGAATCACAGGGGGTGTAACTCTATGTAATATTACAGGTGGCGCTAAAAACGTCTATTTAACAACATAGCGGCTTTTAGTCGGTACTTTCAGTTTATTCAATCAGTATCAAATAATGCCCCGTTACGTGTGAAAACAATGATCAGGTTTGTCGTTTAATAAAACAAAAGATTAATTAACAGATAATCCCGGGTTAATTGGTATTTTCACATTTCTTTTTATCTGATTTGCGGGAGTCCAGTTAATTGATTACTACTCACGGGATTAGCGGGGGTGTTACGAAGAACGACAAGATGATATCATTCAACAATGGCCGTTGAATGGGCGATGTTTTGTTAAATTCATTTGCAAAATAGTGACCGCTGGCCGCGTTAGAGGAGTGACCGTTGAATAAGGAGATGAAACAATAGAATTTTTACGGGGGAAATTTATTGTGACCGCTTACAGGGAGATGTCACTGAATAGGAGTGGCTGCTCATACGGATTCTACTGTATGTGTTTATTAGGTCAATGCCGTTCGATGGTGAGCATTTTCCGCTTAGGGTAAACAGAGATAAGCAATTTGATTGGTTGATGGTTTGGGACACGATAACTTTAGTTCTAATTAAAGCCCCAATAACACTCTTGTTGTAACTGAATAATATGTCCCAATCTTCATTCTGGTCAACAAAACAAATTCCAATTAAATGATGATATAAATTTCATCTTAAGTCTTAACGCACCTATTTTAAAAAATTTGAAAAATTCAACCAATTGATTTGAAAAGTCTAACGTAAACCTTTTCAAATGTGACTTGGATTTTAAAATATTTTCGAACCCCCTGGACAAGTAAAATAGGTTGTAATGGATAATTTACACAACAGGTAGGACACTTAAACATCAAGTACTTAGAATAAGGGTATTATTTATTTTCTGGAGCTACCAAGCCAGCAAGAATGTTATTGTCCCTTTAAGTGAGTTGATGAAACTTGGTGTATAGTTTCATTACAGTAATACCTTGACTAAGTTCGATAATGCGCATTTTCTGCTCAGGGTAAGCAGAGCGATACGCAATTTGATTGGTCGAGACTTTGGAACACAATAACTCTCTTCTAATTGAGTTAAAATGTTCAAACTTGGTGTATATGTTTATTAGGCCAATGCCTTAATGGAGTTCGAAGATGAGCATTTCCCGCTTAGGGTAAGCAGAGAGAAGCAATTTGATTGGTTGATGCTTTGGGACACGATAACTTTAGTTCTAATTAAGTGAGAGTGGTGAAACATGGTGTATAGTTTCAATACAGCGCGCACTCGTGAAAGAACTGTTATGTTGTATATTTATGTTGTACTATATAAACTGAATTTTTTTTTTTTATCTTAGTTTTCTTTATTCCCCAACACGGTCACGCCTCGCCCATCCTGTGAGAAACAGATCTTCAGACAACGCCCACGGTGCTTGCAATGAACCGGGTGAATTTCACACAAGTTTCCAGGCCTCGAAACCGACCGGGAGATGCATCTCCATACAATATCGTACTGGTAATTGCGTGTTCCCTCTTGCGCAGTTGCAAAAGAATTGACATGTTCATTGTCTGTGTACCCGGTCACAAGACCACATTAAAAAAAAAACGTCACAAGGTCTCATGGAACACGCCACAAGTGAACAGCCTATGGATACAGGACCTTACATGGGTCCATTATTAAGCGTTGATTAAATTAAAATCGAAGTCCGTTGACTACAGAGTATATCACATGATAAATATCGGGGAGTATATATTGTTCAAAATTGAAGACATCGACCCCGAAACTATTTTTCAGACCAAAAATGGTGGTCATCTTGGATTTTTCGGCCATATTGGCAAAATAACTTGGCCCTCTAGCGGCTTCCGGCAACATTTTAGAGAGGCACCCAAGCTTAATGGCTTCAGCAGGTATTTTTTCAGATAGAAACCACCTTCAAAACAACGTCCCCGCAAATTGGTCACGGATTTTTGGTTTCGTGCCCAACTATTTGTACCTTTTTTTTGATAAGAGTGTACCCGATGATGAAAACACCATTCACCTGTGTTAGCGTAATCTGCGAGATTAAAGTGTATTTCTCATACAACAGTCTTGACATTGATGGGTGTGGCGCGTTTTCATCGTGTCAAGTATATTATGCTGTCAATTCATATTAGGATTTTAAAATCAAATTTCAGAGCAACAAATGAAATCCGTTAATGCAATATTAAATGATGAATCTAAATGGCTATAGCTGAACCCGCGGTTGGTAGATAACCTGCAGGTACCTGGCCTGACCCCAGTTTTCATCATTGGCGTTCGGGTGTGACCAAACCAAAGACCGACGTCCCTTGAATACGCATGGGTACAAGTAAAATAACCCTTGACAGCTGGATTTCGTAGAAGGACGTAGATACGCTGTCATTTCCCTCATAGCACACTGTTTGCTGCATCTTGGCGTATTCCAGTCTTAATTAGCCCGAGATGGAGATGAAAAAGGTGGGCGATCGACTTCATTTAATTTCTTTGATTTGTAGATTTTTACGCCCCCCCCCATTATATGAATAACTATTTTCACATTACCTGCATGCTTCGCTATTGGTGTAATTTCCACCTTCAATTTGGCAAGTGGATGCCACTATGGCGTTGCACTCTGCGGCTGTCAAATCGTAGGAGTTTATAACTAGACATTAAGAAACGTATTTATTTTAATTACACTCAGACAACTAAATAAGTTCATAATACACTATTTGATAAAGTACAATTGCATTGGTATTACTATTTCGAGACGGTTTTTATTTTGGGTGAATGAGGCTGGTGAACCTGTGCGTTAGTCATATTTTAACAGAGGTCATGAACTAATTTCAGGACATTTGACCTCAGGGTGGCCGACTCATCCCGGGTGCTGTTTCCACAGAACATCAACATGATCACATGATCTGGGATTGCGACCCTGCTACGGCATAGACGGCTTAATTCCAATGCCAAAATTATTAATTGTCTTCCCACTCCTGTGCATGGTTACGTTGTTTATGTATCTCGGGATTTCAGTGTTGAACCTCATAAAAGCTATCGAGCAAACGGTTGCCAAACGTTGTTCCGTTGCGAAAGTTAATAGCGTCAATGGAAAAATTATTGATGTACTGTGGGCAAATAAAAAGAAAAACACAAACACATCACTGTTTTTGATCTCAGTATAACGTTAAGTCTCCTCTGAATTTCACCTCAAAGATAAAATTGGGTTTATGTCCAACACATCCAAATGACATAAAGTCCACAACTATTGTTATGGACTTTCGGTCTTTATGAGGTGTTGGCGCGGCCATTTTGAACACAATATGCCGACATTATTTGTGTTCTCCCCCCCCCCCCAAAAAAAAAACTAGGAAAAGACACCCAAGATCATCAAATTGAGTTGGCCATTTGCGGGGGGTCCTACCCTGGTAAACTTTTAGGATGTTGTAAAGTACATTAATCCCTGCCAGAATCAGTTGAAAAACCTTTTATTGCATTTTTGGGTGGTTCAGGGCGTATTTCCCATATATTGACCTGACTAATGAGGGAGAATACGCAATTGTGTCGGGGCATTGGACTTTGACGGAGATTTGTTCAAAGGGGGAATACCCTAAATTTTCTGCTCTCGGGTAAAAGTTTAATATAGAATTATGATGGTTTCTTTTAAAAAAAAAACAACCAAAAACAAATTGCATCTTAGCGCCGTATTCGTGTTAAAATATCTATCATAGCACACCGTAAAGCTGTTTTCGGCACAGAAGAAATTAGGAGCTAAGCCATTTCATTTCATTCAGACAGCTAATTGCAACATGTTCAGTAAAGTCATTTACATAATGTTTTTTTTTTATATAATTATAACTCATTTTCCCCCTTTTCAACATGAATAATGCAGCTCAAGTACAATTCTAAGCTTATTTACGAAATGTGTCCAAAGGAACAAAAAATGAAACAAGTATCTTATAATACTGTCCAATATTTACCAAACAAAATCGTAAGAAACACTCCACGCTTCATTTTCCTTGGGTATGTAAAGTTACTCTCACACTCTTAACCAACAGTTTGCATATTTTATCCTTTTATGGTATCAACAATCCCGACATGCCCAAAACATTGGCGGTTACATTAAAGCTGTAATCCCGTTGAACGTTTATTGAATCAACGTATTCAAACGTCGACCAAGATGAACAGTATTAGATATTTATGGTTTTGTTTTTGTTTGGCAGTTTTTAAAAAGATACGATATTGCCTTATTTAAGGCACCTAAATTAGATCTGCGCCCATCCCCATGTGCATTTTGGCATATATCTACAAAGGTGACGAAGCAAAACATTTTCAGTAAAAATCTTATAAATTTTCGGTAAAAATCACACCGAAATGTCCTCTTGAAATACTAGCAGAGAAAGCGATAGTGGTGGTTTCTGGCACTTGAGAGAAACACCGGAAGGGTAACATTACCATTATTTTTTACCACACTATATAAATGCCATTGTCCAGGGGCGGATCCAGGAATTTTTGCAGGAGGGGGTTTGCCAGGTCACGGAAATCTGCTGTCATCGTCTCTATATTACATAGGCATACATACAAATTGAGCCTTTTTAAACAGAGAAATCATTTTATACTGATGTCGGGTGTTCGATCCTTGCATTTGCCAAGGAAGTTCATCAGATTTCCCAGTGTGGTTTCCCCACTGATGCAGGACGGGGGACCTGACAAATGACAGTTGCCTAGTCGTTCAGATAGTGTGAAAAACCGAGGCCTTGTGTACACATCGGCGTGCACGTAAAAGATCCCTTGGCAGTTTGAATTCGATATAAGAGTAGGCCGTAGCCCAGGTTGGGAGCAGAATAGTATAGGGCGTTAAACCCTCTTTCATTTAGTGCAGAAAAAAAAATCTAGTTTTGGGTATTCGATAGGGTAACTAAGCGTCCAATCCCACCCATTGGAAATCGGGCCTGATATCTTCTCAAAATGCGTTCGATATTTGCTATATGAAATGTTGTTCTTTATAAATTTATGCGCAATCGCAACGAGCTTTACGGAATGCACTTAAGAACCGCCTCCTGCATCACGTTCATAACAATTCAAAATTCCAATTGTAAACAGGGAGATAACTTCTAAAATGGAGGTTGATAGGATTATTCCTTCTTGGCAAATGTATGGAGGTGTCGGAGTTAAAGGGGAAGACCAACGATTTTCAACAATGTTTCCATAAATCTTAAATATTCAGAAAGAATTCAATCTGTAATACAAGTAAAAAAGTTTTTGTAAAAGAGAAATTAATTTTTATTAAAACCGGAAGTGACATGGTTGGTTTAACACGCTCGCTGGACTCTATAGAAGGCATACAGATTTGGCATAAGTTTACTGCTGTATTGTGTTCACGCCTCATCCTTGGGCCAAACATTTTATCGAATGGTCTGTTTGTTAGGATATTATAAACACGAATTTATGGGGTTTTAACGTTTAGTACTCAAAGCCGTCGCGTAAAATCACTCATACAAAACAGTACCCCGTGTCCCAGTTCACACCGCATGGCTAATTATTTACATCACGTGGTTCGATTGACGTGTATGCCGTTTGCTTCGATGTTTTTATGCGTGCTGAGTCTGCTGACAGTGTTTGTATTTATTTTAACGGACTTGTGACACATGCATATTCAAATAAATATATTAATTTCCAAAGTTTGTCAACGTCTGGCATTCGAGCCCACTCATTCTCAAGAGGAAATAGAAGAAAAAAGGAAAAGCAGCTCATGTCGACATTATGCGCCAAAATGCACTATAATATGTCTCACATGCCCATAATTTTGGTCTGTTTATGTTGAAAAACGCTGTCATCAAGCACGAAAACATCGAATCAGACGATATATATGTCACTTGTAAGCTGACAATCAAACCACGTGATGTAAATAATTAGCTATGTGGTGTGAATTGGGTCACAGCGTACTGTTCAGGGTGAGTGAATTTACGCGACGGCTTTGTTTACTAAACGTTAAAAAACATAAATTCCTGTTTATAATATCCTAACAAACAGCCTATTTCATAAGATATTTGGCCCAAGGACGGGCGTGAACACAATACAACAGTAAACCTATGCCAAATCTCTATGCTTTCTATAGAGCCCAGTGAGCGTGTTGAACCAACTATGTCACTTCCAGTTTCTCGTTTACAAAAACTTTTTTACTTTTGTTACAGAGGGAATTCTTTCTGAATATATATTTAAGATTTATGGAAACCTTGTTGAAAATCGTTGGGGTTCCCCTTTAAGATATCCATATCCCAAGCTTCTTTGAAAATTAACAGTCGTGCATGTGATATATAGAAGAGTGGTCTTTCTTTGGGGAATTGCTTTCGGTGAACACAGCTTAAAATCTGTACATTGCAATTATTAAAGTCCATTTAGTTTGCATTCACTGGAATAAAGAATCGTAGTACAAAATTATCATGTGAATACATATAATGTGTAAATTTTCCAAATACCTCACGTATGTATGAATAGAACCTTTAGATATCGTCCCATGAGCAACACAAGGTCATAAGTGACATTTGGTAGTTTTGGAGAAAAAAGCATTTTAAAGTTTGAAATCGCCTGAAAAATCAAAAAAAAATAATTTTTTCACCCTTTTCCAGAATGTTTACAGTAACATGAATGCGCATGAAATAAGAACAATCACTATTTCATTTGGGCGCCCCTGGTGCCAAAATTTCACTTACGACCTTTTCATACTCTGTTATGTATGGCAATGATTGAAAATCTACAACTTAAGACCAATGTTGATTTAAAGTTTTTATTACTATTTAATATCAGGTTCAGCGAGTCGAGACTTGAGGACTGAACCAATAGCATAATGTTGTAGCCTATACACAGGTGGCCCTAACGAGCGAGAAAAATGGTGTTTATTGGAACTAAAATATGGTTCAATTTTATTTGAATAACTAGCTAGGGGTCTTTAGCAGTGGGAAGAAACAGGAGACCTTGGAGAAAACCCACAATGTTGAACAGGCGACCCTAATCCTTGTCACATACAAGCAGGAAAAGAAACCACAGATTTTATGATCAAACACGCAAGCATTGACCTTTTCCCCACCCCCCGGGCCTTAGCCTACTAGGCCCATACCTCCAAAATATACGTAAAAAAATATGGTTTATAAGATAATCCTGTCACGCCCAAGTGGGGACTCGAAACCACGCCACATGACGTTAACCATTTCTCCACCACTCCGAGGCCTTAACCTACATTAGGCCCATACGTCCGAAATGTCACATATAAAATGATCGATCTCGTTTTCAAAATCATTGTTGTTATTTTTATTACAATAAAACGACCAAAAAATGGGCTGCGTAATGTTTAAAACGAGAATTCGATACTCAACAAATGACTTTTAAGGTTTCTAAAGGCCCCCGCACACACGAGCCGAAAACTGCGTACGCAAATGGCGCAGCGTCATTTTCGGCTCGTGTGCTGGGGTATTTTCGAGCGCATTTTGACGTTCGCCAAATAACTGTCATGTTTGATATTTTTTGATGCAGCGCCAACTGCGCTCTCGTGTGCGGGCGACTCAGCGCTATTTGCGTTTCATTCGTCGTCAATGCTCATGCGTCATCACTACTGCCAAATGGCGGCACCCAGTGAGTTCGTCAGTGACGCAAATTTTAGAGGATAAAATCGTCGATTTATGGCAAGAATATCCTTGCTTATATGATACAAAATGCGTAGAATTTCGAGACCACTGCCATTTTCGGATGAGTGGTGGTCACGTGAACGCCACACTTGCCGCAGTAGCTTTCGCGCAGCATCGTTTTCGGCTCGTGTGCGGACGTCGTATTTCTGCGTCAAATGCGCTAAATGCGTACGCAAAATGCGCTCGTGTGCGGGGGCCTTAAGGGACGAACATTATTTAACATAAATTTACCAGTAGGCCTACGCACTGATATTCTGATTTTTTTCTCCATAAAAACAACAATGATTATGTGAATAAAGATATTAATTGATTCTGAATGCCCTACCCTCCTTGATAGAGAGATAAACGGCGGTCTGAAGCGTTTTTACAAATATATAGGCTAAAACGTAGCACGCTAGGCCTAGCTTAGCCTGAGTGGATGCTAAAGTGTTAGGCTATGTTTAGCTACATCATCACTGCTGCTCTCCGAGCCGATCTCCGAAGGATTATATTCATCTTGTCAGGAGATACACTCCTCTGAATCAGGGCCCTGTTTCACGAAATTTTAACTTAAGATAAAATCCAATTTTAGTAGATACTTCAATTTTGATTGGCTAAGCACTAAAATCAATCTAATATTATCCAATCAAATTACTAAAATTGGGATCTTATCTTAGTTAAAATTTCGTGAGATAGGCCCCAGATTCTGTAATTGCATCAATAACTTGCATAAAACTTAATTTTGTATTTTGTGCCGTGTTCATGTTGGCCATGGGCTAGATAGGAAGTACCATCTGCTCATGCTCAGATGTCACTTACAACCTTGTGTTAGTCAGCCATGTCCACTTACGGCCTTGTGTTACTCTTCACCATCAGAACGTGGCACTTGCTCCCATGTATTATCGTGTTCATCCATCTATAATTTTTGGTTACTTACTACCATTGCTTATGAGCGAAAGGGGGCGACACTGTATTGTTCATTTTTATTAATAACTCATTTTTATACGCCCACATTTTCATGTGGACGTATTATGTCGTCGCCCCTGTCCCGTCCGTCCGGACGTCCGTCCGTCCACAATTTGTTTGTGGACTCTCTACAGGTCACAATTCTTATCCGATTTTGACGAAACTTGAAATATAGGTTTATCCCCAAAAGATCTCGGTTCCTTTCGATATTGGCATGTATCGGATCAAAACTTCATGGATTATGGCCCCTGATTGTACGAAAAGTCACGTCTTTAGCTTGTGGACCCTATAGAGGTCACAATTTTGAACCGATTTTGATGAAACTTGACATGCATGTTTGTAACCCAAAGATCTTGGTTCCTTTCGATATTTGCGGCTATCGGAATGTAATTTCCTGAATTATGGCCCCTGATTGTCCGAAAAATCACCCTTTTTAGCTTGTGGTCCCTCTGGAGGTCACTATTATTCGATTTAAAAAACCGTTTGATTATATCACCGTTACACCCTAAGGAAGGTTGAGTTCGAATTTCGGGAAAATCGGACAAAAATTGCCATACAAAATGGCCGCCGTTTGTACACGAATACTGTTAAAAATTGGTATATCAAGGTTGTGGACCCTGTGGAGGTCACAATTTTGATTCAATTTTGATGAAACTTAAAATTCATGGTTATAACCCAAAGATCTTGCTTCCTTTCGATATTTGCGCATATCGGATCGTAACTGCCTGAATTATGGCCCCTGATTATACGCAAAATCGCCTTTTTTTTAGCTTGGAGGTCACAATTATTATTCGATTTAAAAAAACCGTATGATTATATCACCGTTACACCCTAAGAGGGGTTGAGTTCGAATTTCGGGAAAATCGGACGAAAATTGCCATACAAAATGGCCGCCGTTTGTACGCGAATACTGTTAAAAAATGGTATATCAAGGTTGTGGACCCTGTGGAGGTCACAATTTTGATTCGATTTTGATGAAACTTGAAATTCATGGTTATAACCCAAAGATCTTGCTTCCTTTCGATATTTGCGCATATCGGATCGTAACTTCCTGAATTATGGCCCCTGATTATACGCAAAATCGCCTTTTTTTTAGCTTGGAGGTCACAATTATTATCCGATTTAAAAAAACGTTTGATTATATTACCGTTACACCGTAAGGAAGGTTGAGTTTGAATTTCGGGAAAATCAGACCAAAATTGCCATACAAAATGGCCACCGTTTGTACGCGAATACTGTTAAAAAATGGTATATCAAGGTTGTGGACCCTGTAAATGTCACAATTTTAATTCAATTTTGATGAAACTTGAAATTCATGGTTATAACCCAAAGATCTTGGTTCTTTTCGATATTTGCGCATATCGGATCGTAACTTCCTGAATTATGGCCCCTGGTTATACGCAAAATCCCCCTTTCTTTAGCTTGTGGTCCCTCTGGAGGTCACAATTATTATCCAATTTAAAAAAACGTTTGATTATTTCACCGTTACACTGTAAGGAAGGTTGAGTTTGAATTTCGGGAAAATCGGACCAAAATTGACAGACAAAATGGCCGCCGTTTGTACGCGAATACTGTTAAAAAAATGATATATCATGGTTGTGGACCCTGTATAGGTCACAATTTTAATTCAATTTTGATGAGGAAGGTTGAGTTCTAATTTCGTGAAAATCGTACCAAAATTGCCGGAAAAAATGGTCGCCGTTTGTACGCGAATAGTGTAAAAATATGGTATATCATGGTTGTGGACTCTCTACAGGTCACAATTCTTATCCGATTTTGATGAAAAGTCACATTTCTAGGTTGTGTACCGTCACACCACAATCATTGTCGGTTTCGAATTTCATTAATATCAGACTGGAACTGACCAACTAAATGGCTGCTCCCAATACAGTATGAAATACAGGACTTAAAGATGTAGGAAAAATCACTTTCGGTATTGCTTGTTCTCTGTCCATCTCTCGAAAATGTGGGCGTATCCTGCCTGGTAGTGCCAGCCTATCTTTTACTAAATGGTCACTTACGACCTTGTGTTGCTCATGGGACGATATACTGTCATGACTATTAACATCAAGGAAGTAATCGTCACGACATTCATGTACATTCTTAATAATGCATCGTTTTATAAGGTTTAACGTTGAACATTTTATTTTCCTCATTTTAACTTATAATCTTGTATTATAGGAAATTAAACCCATTTTATTTTCCTCATTTTAACTTATAATCTTGTATTATAGGAAATTAAACCCATTTCATTTCCTTAGCCCCTTCTTATGAAGAATTGGAATACACTTCTCTCTCAACTGTACATTAACCACTTTTAGTTACACATTTGTTTCTTTTGAAATACTTCCAATCAATGTACTGAATATGAAACCATTGGATTATTTTAAATATAGTGTATTAGATATAGAAACCATCTTTTTACTCATAAAATCGTTATTCATAATTCTTCTCACAAAATTAATTAAAGGGTATATCCCGATTTGGACAGAGTCTCAAAAATAAAAGGAATGGAGTATTTACCAAGTCTCAAATTTTGAGTCGTTTGGACGTGAACGTTAAAACTGCTTATTCAGGCACCTAATCCTTTTAAGATTTCGGGTCAATTTTTCGTTGGGCGACCTGAAAATCGATTCCCATTCCTTTACATGTCTATACAGTGAATGACCCATGTGCTGAACGTGATAACCAAGGTAAATTATTCCTACACATTATTTTTATGAAAATTTAATAAAAGTCTAGTAATCCAGACACCGTGTAAAACAGCTTGGTACATCGGACTCTATTTCCAGATTAAGACTGACGGGTATGTTTAAGTTGTATCAAATATATTGAGTTTGATGCTCTGTCCGAACGGATTTTAACACACAATATTATCGGGGGTGCTTTTCATTGACTTTTCTAAAATAAGCACCAATCTGTCTGCTTGGCTATTTAACGTTATCGTTTGCATCACATTTGCTGGTATACCTTCATAGAAGCTCCAGGTAATGTCAGATCAAGAAGCTGTGATTAAGAGGAGTGGGGGAACAAATGTATAGGCCTAGAGCCATTCATAATCCCACCCCACGATGAATGTCAACAAGACTCTGACTCTAATACTTGGTGTCCCGGTAGAACATAGACCTTATTTGTTCGCCTACCTTTATCTCTCCGGAAAGAGAAAAAATATTAGAGAGCAATGTGTTTTAATATTTTTTAACATCGAAAAAGACGAGTTGGAGATTTTATTTTACCTGGTTACATAACGGCGTAGAGATACATCAATTTTCGATAGCAGTTTACCTATTGCAAGGTCCTATATATTGATTGACTACAGGGCTCGCACTGGCTTTCAATTTTTTTCCGCCAAAATGGATGATAATTTTTATGTAAAGAAATGTTCATATATTTTTTCCGCCAACTTGAATATTTTATCCGCCAAAAATATGTGATAAAAAATTATACAATATCTAACAATTTTATGTCTCAGTTAGGCTTATTATAAAACAATTACCAATATATACAATATACAACAACTTTTAACAAATCAGTCTTTGCATAATACATTTAGCACAGTTTTGGTTTACTAAGATCGGATTTTACTTTTGGTAACTTTAGTCTCTTTGAACATCGCCGTATTGCACTATATTAATATATTCAATATTTACACGTCTAATCTCGTCCAAGGATTGCGTGTACAATAGAACTATTGTTATTTTCAGGTACCGTAACGGTATCTGAATCTCTGATAGAATGATATGTACTAAATTATATTTGTAAGAAATGCTTACAATTATACCCGTCGTTCGCCTTTAGACCATTTTAGCGACGGTAATGTGATACAAATGGCGAACCGCTTTCTCGCTCAAGAATCGCCGATATTCAAGTAGCCTAGTTCATGCGTTTTCGACCATGATGATGCGATAATTTGAAATAATGACATCCAATAGGCATACTTGTATGTTTTACATGCCGTATATGATGCCACAGTAAACGGAATTGAACTAGATTTACTTCTTTTCGATATAATTGTCGGTCATTTTGGTTACATGTATTTACCTTTCTTCGTTTTAAGACGAAACGAAACATCAAATAATCACCGCTTAATTTAATCATTAAGATTAAATAGTGAGGGAAGATAGGTTTAATATACATCATTGGCAATTATCAATCAACTAATCATTAATCCGAGACAATTGATTAGTATTACTCGGCGACGCTATCCGGATTATCAGCCAGTTGATTAATTTATTATTGTGTTTAGCCACGTGATTGACACTCAATAATGGTTAAAACATTATGAATACGATTAGAATTTTAAGATTTTTTTCCGCCAGTTCTCAAAAAGAATCGCCAGTACCGTAAAACTTTATCGCAAAAATTATCGCAAAAATCAAATTTTAATCGCCACTTTCATTTTTTTATCGCAAATTGCGACTTTGTGAGCCCTGATTGACTAGTATTCTTTAAGGTCAATTAAATAAAAACAGTATATGTTTAACAAAAAAGGAAGATACTTTTTATATAAATTAAGTGGTTTCTTTAAAAGAAAAGAAAGTAGTTCCTTTTTGTTTGACCAATCAAATTCGTGTAAAGCGATATCTCCTGAGGATTAAGTATAATTAAGTAGGTAAGACGCTGGCTCGCTAGCCTGGGGGTTGGGTGTCCTATCCCTGCATTCATATTTTCCGGCGTGGTTTTCCCCCTGTCAGTGATGCAGGACGGAGGGCCTGGCAAGGACAGCTGTCTAGACGTTCGGATGATATTAAAAATCGAGGCCCTGTGTACGTAAAAAATCCCTTGGCAGTTTGAATTCGATATAAGCGTATGTTGCAGCGCCACTACCCGGGCAACATTTCCATTATTAGCCCAGTTTAGGAGCAGAACTGTAGGACGTTAAACCCCATTTCATTTAACAGTCTTATTTTGCAATACCTTTATTGTCAGTGTTTAGTAAGTAGTGGGAGTGAATAGTTATCATCAGTCACTGTTCCTGGTTTAGTTTAATATTAACAAGAATACATTATTTAGGTTCATCTGGTAATACGATGTCCAAGATTGCCAAATTTGCCATTGGAAGAGCATATTGGCCCTGTTTGATTTGTCCATACCGGTGCATACCGAATGACCATAGTTCGGCAATGTTAGCGGTGGCGAAGTCACTTGATTTAACCGACATAGCCATTGCACTTCCTATTTTTGGCCACTGTCGATAGTTTGACGTCATATTCATTATATATTTCTATGCAAGATGGCGTCTTTTTACACATAACGTCATATTTTCATGACGTCATGTGAATTTTCTGGCTTTATCTATATATTATACGGCTTTGATACCAGCCAAAACCTTGTATTATATATTAGGGAAAGTTACGAAAACTCATTTACAGGCGCCATTTTGGGTCCCACTATGACGCCATAAAACTATGACCTCATATAGCTTTACTTAACAAAACGTTTTATATTTTTTCTTGGTATATCGTTTTACGGGATACATTTTATCATAAACAAATTGCAAAAGAATAGTTTGGATAGAGTCTCTAAACCATGATGTATCCTGCGGTTCGGATAACGTCCCTCTAAAAAATCATCTACCCTGTAGTTCGGATAGTCTCTAAACCATAGTATCCCTCAAATCCATAATCTACCCTGTAGTCTTTAAAACATGATGTACCCTATAGTTCAGATAGTCTCTAAACCATGTTTACACTGTACGTAGTTTCTAACCCTGGATTTAACGGATTACTTTCATTGACTAGTGTATCCATAGTACAAGGCACGTAGGCCTATCCGTATGTTTACCATGGATTTCCAATAAAATAATAACTCTTGGATATCTCCTGTGATGACGCTATTGTCTGAAACAAAATTGGTATTAAAACGATTTGAAAGGTAACACTATGCAAGTAGGTGGGTAAAGATAACAGTATGAGAGGGGGGACCTAGAACAAATTGCAACAAAAATCATTTCTTTGGGAACTGTTCGGGGATGGTCTCTAGTACTCCCATAACAAAAGCGGCCATTATCGGTCTTGGAGAAATTTGCATAATTAACATAAATCTAAGATGGCTGCCATTGGACCAGAAAATCGCCGGAATCTCCGAAACGGTTGACTTTAGAGAAAATAAATGTATTACCGACCTATAGGAAATCGATACTCGCGAGTTCAAAAATGCAAACATATTTTGCCCACGACCTTACTGCGACGTCGTAACGTCAGAACGTTCTGATTGTGACGTCATTATCAAATCTAATTGTAACTGCGCTTGGAAAACTGCTGGAAACTACGAACCGCTGTCCAATTTGTACAAAAAAATCCAAAACTGAAATTATCTGTCATAATTCGTTTAAAGACATCTTAATAAAAATAGAAAAAAATGTATAGAAATATCAATGAAATAGAACACATCTTTGAGAACCAGTTAACGGGCCAAAACTTCAAAAATTGAAACTATCGTCCACATCTTCAAAGTCATCACTTATCACCGTTTCCGAGTTCGTACAAGATATACCCCGACATTCTCCACACCCCGCAGCACAAGCCAAACCATGCTTACGGCAACTACACCGCTTGGAATTACGGTCCCCTTTACAGCTACAACGTATGACTTTAAGTAGTGATTCGGGCGCAGGAGGACTGTCCATCGTCTTGGCAACGTATTTTTGGTTCGAAAGTTGCCAACCCCAATGTTCTGGATTTAGTTCTGTGGCAACAGTATGTTCAACGTTTCGTCGGCTTTCCCACCATAAATCAATACGAGTACTTTTTCACCTGCAGCTGCAATCTCAGATGTTGTAGCTGAACTCTTCGTAAATACGTGACCAAGTTGACGAAGCTGTGACGATAAGAGAGCTTTTTTAGTATTAGGCCTTTCCCGATATCATACAATTTGGAAGTGGTGTCGCACCCGCCGATGGCATGAATAAAGGGAAGGATTTGACATATTTCTGCCCCAAGCTTGTTTATTATGCTACCAATATCCCAAGGGGCTCTCTTGGATCTATGACCGGATGTCATAATTAGAATTCCAGGCTCCAGATTACCAGCATGATGACACAGTAGGATTAAAACATCGGTATCTTCTGCCAGGACCAGTGTTGGCCCAGAGCGCGACAATTCTACGGCCGTTGTAACTATTAAAACATCGGCATCTGCTCGAGCTTTCTTTACTTCAATATTATGTTCCCTCATCACTTCAGCTAGTAGGTCAATGAAATTAGACTTGTTTATTTCGTTTGACAAAAAATTTTCTTTCTTAGATTTGAGCTGTTTTTCGCGACCAAGTCCAATAACCTCTGTGGATCTTATACTACCTTTGTTACGACGGAAGTGTGTTGTGTCCTTGGTGGATGGGCCATTATAGCCGTCGAAAACTACGACAGGGTTGGCATGTTGTTGAAGGAGATGTACATATTGCAAAGAAATGTGCCCAAAAGTCACTAGTCTTGGTCACTAGTTTCGTATCTTAGGTTAGTTAGCTCTTGCATAGACCCACTTACTGCAGAGCATATCGGCAAAGCCAACCCTGAACTATCCATCAGATGTCCTATGTTGCCAAGAAAGCTCATGGCTGTATGAAAACCGCCGAGATCTAAAACAATCTTCTTGAGTTCGCTGGATCAAGACTCGTTGTGTATGATGGTCTTTGCCTTCCACCACAAAGGCTGGTCAAACGTTATCACTGGTACACATTTATGTCGTCGACATTCGTCAGATATAAAGGTAAGGGTTGAGTAAATGCAGCTCATATTCGTTGGGTCCATATCGATCATAGGCCAAAATCGAATAGAAGTTTTCCTACATGGGGCCCTCTTTACATACTGCCTGCATAGTTCCTGCAGATCTCAGAGGCCATGATACTTTCCAAATACAATCCAGTTTGCTAGCTGGGTTGTCACAATCAATCGGAGGAATTTTATGGTACAGTAGAATCAAATTATCAGGAGGTGGATTGTAAAAATGTATATTGACCATCGATTTTAGAAACTCACTGGACAATTTTGTGTCCCGTTTTATGCGTGCTTTGATCTTTATTTCAGGCGTTAGAGTTTCTACCATTCCCATGGCGTGGAACGATTTTTTACCGTCGATCGACCATGGATTGCGATCTGCATTATCGGCCATATATTGACGAAAATGTCCACCACATGCAGAAAATATGTCTTGAACACTGGGTATACCTTTTGAGGAAAGAAGTAACGATTCTCTGGTTAAAACGGGCATATCAACATCATCAACGTTGGGCATATCAGCTGTCACCACTGAAGCAATTTCCAATTCTGGTGGTTCCCGGTTATTGGTGGAAACCAAAGAATCATTGTCACTATGTGTTATTTCGGCGATCTGTTCTGATTGACAACTGTGAGATGCAGCACATGTCTCGAAGTTCAGTACTTCTGAATACGATGAACAAAAGCCATGAGCATTGAGTGTATCAATGAGGAAACGCGATCCGTACTGATAGTGCAGCTGTACAGCAAGGCCCAGTTGTATAGGACACGGTATTGCCCTTGGTCTAACGGCCTGTGTTAAACATTGTCCAAGGGAGGCTGTCTTCATCTCTGATTTTGTACCGACTATCAATTCCTCCAAGAATAAATTTAAAGTTTCGGGCAAATAGGAGATCATCGTATCAAGAGACTTCATGGATTCAGTTTCGGGATAAAATTCCTTGGTCTCGTTGGAGAACTTCTGAATTATATCACTCTTTATCAGTGCTGCGCTAGCTCGTATCAACCTCTCCTTATCTTTCTTAACATCATATTGAGGTTTTTCGTAAAATTCTTGCAATATTTCTGCTGCTGTGTGATTAAAAGTGACGATATCTCTTTTGCCATTGATGTTGGAAATTACTACACCCTCTCCCAGTGTTTCCTGTAGTTTTTGTTTCATATATTTTACACTATATGGCGGTGTATACAATCTTGACATTTCATCAACTAATTCAGAAATACTGATCTGCTCGCCTGAGTTTGCTACCAAATTTTCAACAACTGCTTGAAATGCCCGATCTCGGTCTTCATCTACTGGTCTACCACTTGCAGGTAAAACACCGACGGCTTGATTGTTTAACGAGGAGGGTGATTCTTGGTATATAATTGGGATTTTCTTGCCAGTTCTAAAGTTTACGCTACATATTTGATGATATATAGCATCTGCTGCATGAAGATCCTGCCCTACATACTCCATCCTGTCATTCACTATCGCCGACCAGTCATCCTGCCTTTCAGTACAGATGTTCCTTAGTTCATTTTGAAAACCCGTTGTTCGTACTAGAAATGCAGCTTCGGATCTACCAGAATAAAGAGCATTAACAGTAGCTGCTTGACCACAAAATAAACAGCACTTGCTGTAGTCAAAAAACGCACTTTGAGAGCGACGTTTAGCTGGCGGACAGATATTATCAGAAACAGTTTCATGTCGTTTCTTCCCTATAATAAGGTGAGTTTTCTTTGCATTCACTAGTGACTTTCTACATCGCACATGGACTGTGGTGCCAACTGCCACATACAACTCAATCTGCCTAGCCTTTGCGGTATTATTGATTCCATGTGCGCCCCGCTGTGTAATAGAAACGGTTTCATCACCATTAGCAAACGGCGCACTACATATAGGGCACACATTCATCGTAAAATGACGCGACAATTTACCGGGTTTTCATAATATTTCAGTAGCAGAAAGTTTTGTAATTTTCCAATATGGCGCCGTTGACAGACGTCACAGTGAGGATGACATCAAAATGACGTTACGACGTCACAGTGAAGTCGTAGGTAAAAACTGTCCGCATTTTTGAACTCGCGAGTATCGATTTCCTATGGGTCGGTAATACATTATTTTCTCCAAAGTCAACCGTTTCGGAGATTCTGGCGATTTTCTGGTCCAATGGCAGCCATCTTGGATTTATGTTAATTATGCAAATTTCCCCAAGACCGATAATGGCCGCTTTTGTTATGGGAGTACTAGAGACCATACCTGAACAGTTCCCAAAGAAATGATTTCTGTTGCAATTTGTTCTAGGTGCATTTTTATTTTTACCCGCCTAAAGTGTGAGATTTCAATTCTCCGCCTTTACGCGACAAGGAGTAGGGTCGCCTGTCCAACCGTGTGTTTTTTCTCCGGGACCCCCCCCCCCTCCACTGCTAAAGACTACGCGCTAGCGAATTATTGAAATAAAATTGACCATATTTTTATTTTCGTCCCGAAATGATTTAGTTTATGTCGAGTGGACTTTACATCCCATTTTTCTTCCTCTAATTTAGTGAGACAGAATCTTACTTAGCCACATTGCCCCCGTAAGTATTTGTACATGTACATTTAATACTCCAACTCGTGATGAAAGTGTCCCTTTTTTACCAGCTATAGGTAATCGCGATGGCACAGTCGGTAGAGCACTGGCTTACTAAACAGGGAACCCGGGATTTGATCTCCGTGTTGACGGTGAAAGTTCCCCGAACTTTTTTTCAAGCGTTGTTTCTCCCTGTCCTTGGTGTAAGACGGATGGCCGGGAATTCTCAGCGTCTACTCGTTTGGATGGTACGTAAACCTAGTTCCCGGGTATAGATTGGATTGCACGTAAAAGAAAGCTTGACATTTGGAATTCGAAATAAGTGTAGGCCATACATAATGTCAAATATATGCACATCGTCATTATCCAAGTTAGTGCGGATCAGTAAAACATAAAACAATTGTCACCCCCCCCCCCCCATTACAGTAGCATTTAGTTTTTGTCATATATCGATACTTCTTAAGCATTTGTGTTTTTCTTTACGTTCTATTAAATGGACAGGCGACCCTACACGTACAACCGAAAAGGGGCATGCAGGCGCGGATCCAGGATTTTTTGTAGGGGGGGGGGTGTGTGTCTAGGTTTGATAATTGCTTAACTAATTGCGCTGAACCGATTAATTTGGTAAATTAGATTCAATTTGGTTCATTCTGACGTATTTCCGGAAGGTAAATTCCAAAATAACAGGTCTAAATCGCCAATAGAATCGCATAGAAAAATTTCAAGCCTGAGCAGGGGGGGGGGCGGACCGCCTGGACCCTCCTCTGGATCCGCGCCTGGCATGTTGCAGGTAGGTGACAACATGCCAAGCAGAACCTTAAGACGAAATATACGAGAATCGATACTTATGCTTATGGCTATACTTACACGGTGTCAAATAAAATGTATGGGTATTTTATTATATGGGTATATAAACCAAATCCCGTCATATCAAACCAAACTTACCAATAAGTGTTGCATGGTATATATTATACAGATGGTGATGAATAACGAGGGGAGATAACTCTGACTAGCATTGCTAATTCCCCAACCATAAGGATACAGATCACCAAATATTCAGACCTTTTTTGTTTAAAGTCAAACTTCGAACCTTGAGACATGTCAAGCCAATAAGCCCACACCCTGATACAGAACTGGTGTAAATGACAGCTTAATGTTCAATATTCTCTTATCAAAATCTCGGATTTGTGGTGTTTGTTGCATTTATGTCATTTATAGAACAGTAAAATGTTAATTTTGCTCCTTTTCAGACCTCTTTTATGTTGTCAACTATGTCATAACTACTTTTTTGACTTCATTTTTTCAGGCAATTGAGATGTAAAGATCCAGATATCTTGCTTCAGTACAATAATTGCAATAAAGATTTGTATGATGCTTCTGAGCTTTGAGGTATTGAAAACATAAAACTATTTAGAAATTGGTGAAAATTGTGTATTCTGTGATCCTTTTGTTAGAAAGGGGTGGACATAGGCCGAATATGGCATTTTTTTCTTTCAACAAGGCCTATTTTAACCATAATTCATATTTATTGCATCTATTTTAGTTTATATGTACATATATTAGCCAGGGATGGTAAAACATATCTGTTAGGCAGATTCCTTTGGTAATGTTAGCTCTGCAACCAAAGATAACATTAATTCAGTCATTGACATTTTTAGGGGGTGGGGTTACATGTTTCAGTACAGACCTCTATAATTACAATCAATACAACTGATTTGCATATTTCTGTTTGCATATTGTCCAGGGTTTCCAACAATATATTACTTTCCACTCTGGCTATCTAAAAAAAGTGGAAAATTATTGTGTTTTTAAAAGATGCTACATGCAAATTTTGTACATTTTTCATGAAATGGCAGTAAAAAAATATGTTTTTGATAAAAATTCCAAATTATGAGTGTTTTTTATGTAGTTTGTTTGCAACTTGTCTATTTTTTTCACAGAGCTCAAATACTGCCTCTATTAAAAAAGATTTTTTAAATTTTAGCACAAAAGGCCCAGGGGCCCGAGAAGCACTACTGTACTTAAAGCAGCATGTAAACTTAAAGGGCCATCATTTTTGCAGTTATTCTTTGATTTTGATTTCCTTTCACCGGCATGTTGCCAGAACATATGAGAAGCAAATACAAAAGGTCTTTTGGTGATATCTGAAGTTTGACCCCCTATATAGGACACAGATCACCAAATATTCATGGGCCGTCACCCACGAAACAAGGGCGAAAGTTATTTTTAGTCTTTCTCTCCCTTTCCCTTTTTCCCCCCTTTTGCATGGCGATTTTTGTTGAATTTTTGGTGTAGAATCGAAGAAAAGGGTTTGAAAATACATTTTGGTGAATATTCATGATTTTGAGGCGGAAGGATACACGAGTTGTGAGGTTGTTTACGTTGAAAGGGAGGGCCGAAAATTGCAAGGTTGGCTGTCTCTACTTCCAGGTTGTCTAGCAAGTTTTTCATGAAGAACCTCATACATGCTTTTGGGCAAGAGTTTGCCACATGTTGCTCCATCTGTAGCATAAAGCGTTTTATTCAACAAATATTTGGGGAAAAGTTACAAGCGGTCTAAGAGACGAGGATTAACATTGAAGTCAATGGGGAAATAATTAGTTATTTGTGGCCATACCAGTTGAGCAGAAATTATTAATGTTATACATACTGGTATATATTATAGTAATGGCGATAAACAGCACGATATGATGTTAATATCCCTGATATGGTAGACAATATAAGATGTATAGCCAAGAGATGAAACAAATGATTGGGGTTATTCCATCCTTGCGTTGGTCGACATTGTTCATCGGTTTTCCGGTGTGGTTACCCACCTATCATTGGTGTATGCCTGGCAAAGGATAGCTTGCATAACTTATAACACTAAAGGCCTAACGAAAGGCCTGCAATTGGTAGATTTATCTCTTGAATTATGCATCTTTAAAAGCTAGATATTTAAGAGCTTACCCATGACTGTGTTCAGTGTGATAAATTCCCATTCATAAACGGCATTCTGTCTGCATCTACTTTCCTTTGCCATATAAATTTTGACTACTGGCATTGACGTTGCTGGATAGAGCTATGCGAACGCATAATAAGCCTACACACGTGCTTTACATTGTCAAATTAATTAATCTATTAGAAATGTGCTGCAAATCCACCCCAAAATATTATATTCGTTTATAAGCTACGTTTGACATCTAACCTGATTGAGGGGGGGGGGTCCATATCAAAACGTATTATTACATATTAAAACCTAAGTAAATATGTTTAAATCCCCCAACGAAAGAATATTTCAGAGTAAAATCGAAAAATTGCAAATTGGTGACCTGTGACCTCTTCTTAAGTGAACTTTCCACTAAAAATCCCATTCTTAAGTTATATTTCCTGGTTCAGGGCACACTCCTCCATCAAATGCCACTGAAGTGGTTTCCGCACCTTCCATGTTGATTAAACCGATTTTTGGGGTTACTATGGGTGGCCCCTCCTACCACTCCCACCACTGGTGCAACTTAAGAATTGGGTTTCAGGAGTCTCCTAACCCAGCCATACACCACTAGCATCCCAAACCTTCCGCACCTTTCATGTTGAATAAAACCCACGTAGCTCCCGGACTATATAGGAGACCTAGATGGGCACTGCTCACATACCCAAACAGTTTTAATTTCCCACCCAGACGCTTGACAGAGGTCCCATGCCCAACAACCACGGCCTTTGTCGGACGCTTTTGTTTCCTCTCTTCTGAGTAGACAGATTTTTGTGTCGGGAGGTGACGACCTTTTAATCTAGCTATTGTGTCTTTACGAACTGCGCTTCCTTACATAGGCGTGATGACGAAGTCAACAAAAACTGAATTATGCCAAGCATATAATGCAGAAATGAAAGGTCTTATTTTCTCACTAAGATGTTCAGTTACATTGGCCATGCGTTCATAGAGGCTGACATGCGACCGTTAGCAGTGAAACGTTGACTGGGAAGCGAAACTTTTTCGACAAGGGTTTAATGGCACGGTCTCTGAACGTACAGGGCGAGTGTTATAAGACCTGCGTTCAGAGCTGAACGAATTGCAACGATGATTATAATCCAACATGTCTACGAACATTAAATCAACCCGAAGCCGGATCGTATACATGTATCAAGAATAATCAACATGTTTACAGAAATAACCCTTTTTATTCTGAATGTAACCACATATAGCCTTACCAACACCAGTTTACCCCTTGCATCGCCCACTAAAACGAATCGAATGTACCATCCGAATCTTATAAAACAATAAAATCAACATAAGGTCCCCGGTCTTGTTTCTCATAAACTAGATATTTATAATAGGTCAGCACATTTTCTTAGGTTCTTTATTCTTTTACGTAGAGACTCACTGGGAATAACGGAGAGCAGATAATACCGTCGCCTAAAATGGCCACACCTTCTTTCCTGTTCTACTACCATCTTCATCCCTACATTGAATCGAGAACACTTATGTGCCAGTCACCATTCATATACCATATTGCAAGGACACAGGTGCCAATTCCAAAACGTAATTGAGAGTGTACTGATTCCGATTCTACTGCCAACTAATATTATGTTAAAGATCGTATGCGAGGTTACTCTAAAGATTTCGCTTACATTATTTTCAGTAAAACATACTTTAATACGTAGAAAACGTGTTTTCTTTTTTCTTTTATTTAAAAAAAAAATCCTCAGTGTAACAAAAAAAAAATTATACATGTACATGTATTGTAGTATTTACATAACAATAAAAGTAAGTTGCATTTCAACAATTCTAAATCAACATTTTCTTTGGGGTGACAGGGTAAAAAAATTTGAGATTTGAATTTCAGTCAGAAGTTTATCAGAGGCTTGATAACTGCTGATCTTGCAGGAGCAATAATATCCCGTAGAGACACAAAAATCCAACATCTAGACTGCTAGTTGCTTCCCTACCAGACATTGTGGGCTATGCCGAATTTTAGCTTATCTGAGTCATGGTATTTCTGACATTGCTTGATTAACATGATTTTGAAGTGATGTAGCTCGAAATCTGCCAAACACGTTGAGACCAGATTTCGAACCACGTTATTGTGGGGTGGAGGCAGGACTGGGACAGATAAAGGTGTCGGTTCGTCAACTTTACATGGACGAGAACACAGGCTGGATTGGCAGGCTATTTAAAAGTGCATTATGTGTGATTGGGCTAAATAATTGGTGGTTCTTCCTATAATAGTTTATGTAAAATGAATATATTCCAAATTGTAGTCAGATTACTTTATTCTAAGGGAAATTATGGGTGTTGGAAGCTAGAGTAAGAATTGATAGCAACGGTACTGGACAGACGAGACTAAGTCTCGGTTATCCACTTTATCGTCATTTTTTAAAAATATCTCGTGGGAGTTCTAATCTATTTTAATCTATGCCATCCGATGGTTTGGACAGGTGATTATAGGGTTGAAGTCAATTAGCGATCTTTAATAAGCACATTTAGCACTTGCATAATGCATCTGTAAATAGGTAGACAATTTAAATAATTATATACACAGAATATTGTAACTACTTTAAGAAATATATACATTATTCACAAATTCTTGGCGACAGTTTTTGGTTGGTCGGTCTAGGAAATCCAAGCTGTAATTAGCGTCGAAACCATCAACAGGGAGGCACTTATGGTAACCACAGATCCACCTAATGTTACAAAAATACATTTATTACTTATTATATTAAATTGAAAACACATTACATTTGAAATGAAATGTTATAGTGATTAACGCCATATTCTTCTGCACTATCCGCACCAATGAAGACTGGAAAGAAGCATTTATCCATGCACTGTGACAGTGTGCTACGATTCCGCCCACTCCTCGTCAAACTTCCAACTCTCAGTTTACATACACTTCAACTTGTAAACCTTATCTGGCGTTTCTTTGCACAAGAACGACTATAATAGGCACTTCTCCTTGCTAGGTGCCCGGGACCGAACCCCTGACATCCTGTTTAGTAAGCTAGCGACCTACCCACTTTGACTACCAATTAATTTTAAATAAATAACATACATGGCCCTTGGAAAACGGTGTCTATTCCCTCATGTACATCAACCGCGTTCTGGATGATGTGATTGATTACCTAATTAACCGTCTGTTCGGTCAAATTTCGAACGTGCGGTGCACGAAACTGTGGATGACCCACCACTAGAAACATCAACACTGATTGGTTAATAAAATGTCGACGTCATAGGGACAAAAGCCGCGCGTATGATGTCTGACGCGACCTCCCACTACAACCCGTTAGATCTCCGTGAAGTTGAAATCATCGAAACTATAAAACGGAATGAAATGTAGATCTGTATTTCATAAGGTTGCGTTCATTGGCACTTTTGGTGGAATGTTTGGCAACGTATTGATGATGATGTAGAGAGTGCAGATTAAGAAATAGAAAATACCTACCACATACAACATCGAGAGAGTAATAATAGGTATTATATCTGTCTAAATATTCACCATAGAAACAACCTCTATCTTCTAAACACTCCCTATAGTTGTATAAGACCCTGAAATATATAGAGGAATGAATAAATGAAATAGGTTTATAACCTCCTACCTTTCTGCTCCAACCGGGCTAAGGAAGATAGACATTGGAATATTAGTAGGATTTAGACTAATCTCTATTTTCAGAAGCACCAGAAAATCCACATTTACATTGATAAGAAAGACAATGTTCGAATATACAATTACTTATTATATTGTTATAAAAAACTTCAAATATCAACAACAAGTCTTACTCAATGTCCTCACCTGCATTTTTCCTCGCGGGATTTGCCTTGGGTCCTGCCGTAGACACAATCCCTTGGTTGCCAACATTCACCATTTACAGACTGCATGATGTACAGAACTACAAAGAAAAGGAGAGAGATTATTAATGCTTAAAGCCATCGATGGCATATGCACACGTCAAACACAATAATGTTCAGAAGCCGACTTCACTTCCGGTGTTGACCGAGAAAGTTCACCAAGGTTTCCGGGCGTGGTCCCCTTGTAAGTGGTGCAAAACGGAGGACATAGCAAGATCGGAGTCTAGTCGTTCGGATGGGGCAAAAACCATAAGTCATGTGTACACTTTAGCGTGCACGTAAAGAACTATTGACATTTAATTTGGAATTCGAAATACGAGTAGACCATAGCGTCGTTGTCCAGGAAAATTTTTCCTTTTAGTACACTGTAAGCCGTGTGTCCGTCTTTATTAGCCCAATCGGTGCAGACAATTAGGACGCCAAACCCCATTTCATTTTAGAAGTTGAGGTTAAACGATTTATCACCATGTCACTATAAGGACAGTAATAAATAAATAACTGATACTTATCAAATGATTTATGAAGAGATAACACATTTTTAAACATATGTGAATTACTGAGGGCGATATAATGTCCGCGTGACCCAGAGCTAGAATGTAACCTTTACTTCGCGGTATAACTGTTTACCTATGGGTTGTACTGTCTTTTAAGAAATATTACAATTTACTGCAACAAGGGTTATTGGGATAACTGAAAAGGTCAACGTAAAAGGCGCAGAAACCATTTTGAATATGGGCTATAGCATTGGGAAACACCATTCTCTTATATATGCTAGTAGACCAGTAAAGGTATGGAACAGACCCGGGATAATTTACAGAAAGCTGGATTCAACTGTTTTTGTATCTATGGTAGATGCTTATCAAAATACCAAAAGTAACCCAAATTCGGATTTGCGGATCTAGGGGAAAATCGATAATCAATCCATGATGGCGGACAACGACTGAAATGGCTTAAAATGTCAAATATATCAGAAAAAAAGCGTTTTAGATCAAATAAATGTTCGATGAGTCAATATAAAAATGATATCATTGAATCAGATGATGGGGTCAAATAGTTACTATGAAGCCTTAGTGGTGTCATAAGGCTCTTTACACAGTAAAGGGACAAAACATAACAATCAACTTGGACATACTGTAAAAAAAAATATATGTATATTGGTTATGTTTTTGTTATTGTTTCTAATTGATACATGGCTGGGGAGACAGAAAAGACAATATTAAATAACTGCATAGAAATTATATATTATTTTTTCTCAAGTCAGAAAACGAATAAACTAAATAGAAAGTTACGTCATAACACAATTTCGAGTTACAAAAAATAAACCAATTAGATAGAAATAACTTTTAAATTAAAGTAGGAATAAATATTAAGGATACATAATGGGAGATTAATAATAATAGTCAAAAGCTAGATAATGTAAAGGGAATGTGTTGAAAATTTCGAATTGCTCCACTGTGAACCGAGATATTAGTTTTAGGCGCATGTCATCATTTGTGTGAATTCGTTGAGAATATAGATGTAATGGAAATGCTTGTTTATTTGGTATAAGGTTATTTTGAAATAATGATTAGAACAACAGTCTTCATATGAGTTTTTGAACGTGGATATTGATGTTTATTACAAATGTAACATCCTATACATGATACTGTACTATTTTGTACTAGGACTAACCGTCTTTATAGAACAATAGACCATAATATTCATTCTCGAGATACCTTTGAAGTATTTGGCATGTTGACCCTTTTCCGGAAACGTAAACAGTTTGGAGTGTTTTTGTTTACATTCTAATATTTGCGCCATGATTTCAAATATGCTAACAAGGTATATTCACCTCATATTGGGAATATCAGTTTCATATATATTTTTTAGGATTATAAATGTTAGACCCGGTTTTAAACAAATGTTATGAATTCAAAACGAATATTATGGACTCTTGTATATAGTTTTTCTTTTATGAAAGGTATTACATTTTATGGTTTTTATTATATATTGTAGATATATGTAAATGTAGGCCTATAGTATACTATTTATAAACATAATACAGTATGTTAAGTTTAATGATTGGAATAGTTATTTTAAATACACGTGGGATGTTGTTTAAATGTATTATTTTCATTGCCCATTACTTTAATGTTTTTGACTGCATTGTGTTTACTAAAAATGTCACGCATGTCGTTCCCAAAATTTAATTAGTTTAGTGACCTTGAATGTAGAAATTACTCAGCAATTTACTATAGAAATATTCTGTCGCCAGGTGCAATCCCATACAAGTTTGAAATAAAAATCTCTCATGGACTCTAACCAGTTGATAGAAATAGTGAACATTTGATATTGCTGAAATTTTATATCGTCATTTTACACATCTGTAATAATCAAAGTAAGAAAACGGTTGGTCACAGGATGACAAAGAATTTGTAGCTCGATGGCTGGTTGTCGTTTGTTTACCGCATGTATATTTAAAAGAAATCCTAGATTGACATGTCACGAGCGGTGAACCGAGACGCTACAATAAAGCTTATTTTTATTAATGTATACCACGTATGTGAGGTTAAAGGGGGGGGGGGAGATACGTATCTGACTCACAGACGCATGAGTCCGCTTGACGACATGAACATACTATAAAGACGCCGTTCCGACGACAGATGGGACATGATACTATTTTAGGAATAAACGAAAAAAGCCTTATTCTTTGTTCCTGCGATTACGTGGTTAACTTCCTATAGGGTTCGCCGTATAGCATATCCGTCGTAATATAATTCCTCTTACTATACGTGGTTAAGTAACTAATATCTATTGTACAATGTAAATCACCACCATACGTGTATTGATTAGATATAATAAAAAAAAAGTAGGTCACCTCAGTATGGTTCAGCATTAGTATGTATTCTATTTACCTGTAAAGATTGTCAAGATAAAGACGCCCTTCATGTTTTTGATCTTCCTGGTTTGTCGAAAATAAAACTATACATATAGCACGACGAGAGAGCGGACGTCGAACTCACACCCTGGTTTAGTTCTAGAAATCCAGCCGAGCGTACGCTGTAATGAATTGCACATACATGTATGTAATAGATTTTGTACCTTCAAATGCTGTCCAATCAAAAGCAGTTTTATTAAAGCCGATATACTGTCGTATCATTACTCAGGTATTTCCCTTCAATGTGTGCTTAAGGGAGCTAACTCCAACCAGGACTGTGTTAAGGTTCAGGCACGACCAGCATTGTACACTGGTAGTTAAATACATGACACACTTCTATGGAGGAGATTTATTGTTTCGGCAAGTATTTTCCAATAAAGACTAGATGTATACAACAATTGTTTTCCATAATATACCTTGGTCTTGTGCACATCCAGGATATTTACTAAATATGAAACAATTATCTAGAATTTTGTAATGCAGTAGATCAAATGTGTCGTAACACATTTAGAGTAAACTAGGGGTGGACTGCCCCACCCCACCAATCTTTTACTGTTAGGTACGCTATAGTTTGAGCCACAAATGTAAAAGAACCAAAGTTGTATACAGAGACGCGTATATACATGATATTATGTATACTGTATTTAATATATGATCCAAAATTATATAAAACTAATGGTTGATTCAAACGCGTATAGACTTTAAACAGGTTGTACGTATATTATATATACTGTATACTGATATAGTTTATGTAGTTGATCCTGTTATGTAATACGATATATACATCCGTGTTGAAGTAACTACTTATTGCGCAAATTATGTGGATTATGATATATTCATATATTATATAATTCCGTGAAGATGATTAACATGTCATCATTAATCGGAATTCATAACTTATAATATAACACGTTCGCCACTTGTTTGGGGTGGCGTCTGCAGACATGAAAAGTAAAGTGTTACCTAGTCGTTGGGATGGTACGAAAATCTGAATCCATGGATGGACACAGAATGTGTCCTCTTTAATTAAGCTCATCGCACGAGACCACAGAAACAGATATCTTACTCTCAAGAGTTTAAAGATAATGTATATTTGTTGACAAATCGATATGAGCATAGTTTTCTTTCTGGATACCTGATTATGGGGGGGGGGGGAGGATGACCTAGTGGTCTAGAGTGCCGTGCTTCGACCTCTAGCTGGCCGGTCACCCCTGGCTTGCGGTAGTGGTTTCGAGCCCTGGTGTGAGCGTATGTGGCATGGAGATTGTGGCGCCTTCTCAACCTCGTGGGTTTCCTCCGGGCACCCCGGTTTCCTCCCACTGCTAAAGACCCCTACGCGCAAGCGAATTATTGAAATAAAGTTAAACCATATGTTAGTCCCGAAATGACCTAGTTTGTTATGAGTGGACGTTGAACCCCATTTCTCTCTCTCTCTCACCTGATTATGAAAATTATCAATTTGCTATCTCGTGTCTTACAGTTTCATAATTAAAGTTTCTTATGTCGTTGAATAGAGATTTTAAATTGTTTGTTTTCTAACATCCAGGTTTTTCTCCCCGCTTGGTTGAACATTTGTGCTTTATTATTCTTTTACATTCGGGCTAAATTAAATGACAACTTATTAGGAAGTAATCCGACAGTTTATTACATCATGTGTTACAAGCGTGTTTTGTGTGCGTAATCATAGAAATATATTTCTATGTGCGTAATAATCTTCTGTTGAAAAACATATTATTAAAATAGCAGACCAAACATTAGGCAGATTTATTATGACCGGCCTACTCTTCAAACAAATTGGCTTTCTGTTTACCAATCATTCTAATTACAGATGTCGATCATACACGAGTTTATGGTTTGTTTTATAACATTTATTCTTATAGAATAGATGAAAGGAGGTGGAGGGCGAAGATCTTATTTAATACCTGTCATCATAACTACTCGAGTTTATCGAGGTCTGAACATGGGTAATTTGTTATAACAGTGCATGTATACACCTGATGGTATTCATGTATGACACATAATAAAATTGACCTGCACTGATATCGGGAAGCCAGGATACATGTTAATTTCTAACCTTATCAGTACACTACTGGAGAGAGAGAGAGAGAGAGAGAGAGAGAGAGGGGCATAGAATGCTCTTTTTCTGCAATGTGTTGATGAAATTTTGCTTTCTCTTATGTATTTTGTTTATAAACGTGTTTAGCAATTGGCCAAGGGGAAGTAACATTTCACCTAACTGAATGATTTTGAATATGACTTAATTAATGTATTCCCGATATGTACATATTATTTCGATAATCTCAACAGTAAACCTAGTAATCCCAGTAAGGGTCAATTATGTAGTATTTAGCTATGAGCATATGTAATAAGAATTAGTAATACATGTTCTTGAAGCAATGACAGTGAAGTGTGTGGGGTGTGAAGGACTGAATGGTTAGCATGTACTTACTGTATTATAAAGCCTGACATTGAGTCAACTGGCGTGGTTTCGAATCCCCGGTTTCCCCCCCACTGCTAAAGACCCCTTCTCGCAAACGAATTATTGAAATAAAATTAAACAATATGTTTGTCCAGAAATGACCTAGTTTGTGTCGAGTGGACGTTAAACCCCATTTCTCTCCCCCCCCCTCTCTCTCTCTCTCTCTCGCAATGACAGTGTGTTTACAAAATATCTAACTGTAAATCAGTAAGTCCCCAGATGCGCATGTGTTTGTCATATTTGGAAAACCGTCGTTAAATAATACTATTAAACAAATGGAAAGCGATCAGTGGAATAATGGCTTGCAATACCATCCAGTGTTTTATTACTTCCAGTGTGTTCCAAGAGGGGTTTCCCCTCATCTTATATTTTTGATATAAAAACGGTTGCCATATATTCACTAGAGCTCTCGCCATTGTCAGGATAAGCTGCTATAATCGACAGGTATTGTGTGAGGAATGTGGTCAAATGTTTTCTTGTATTGTCGTTAATACTTTTATGTACTGTAACTGTTTTGACAGCATAAGAAAGATATTCTTGTTAAATCTAGAATTGCAAACACCCCCACCCTCCCGAATAGTTTATCCAGTCGTATACGTGCAAATGAACTTAAACCAATTTTGTCTTTCAAATGCAGTTTTGATCCAACCTAAACGCTACTTAATTCAGGCACATATCTACTAGTACAGAATGGTAGTTGCCAACTGAATGTTGGTCGTTTGGCCTTTTCCGACTCTTTATCATTTCCGTATGCGATTTCCTTAATTCAACTCTGTTCACTGATTATCTTTACATCCCAAATTCAAAGATAATCACCAAAACATGGCAGTAAAAATTGATTCTTCGATTCAGGACCCGAAGATGACAAACATTGCGATGCTTACTAAAAGGAGGCTGGCCACCAAATACTATTTCATTTACTTTAATGTTAATTCTTGTCAGGTTCCAAATTGTCCACAAATTTTCGCTGGCATGAACCCTCTCCGCCATAAACCGCAACCCCTGGCAAGCTGACTATATAATGTACATTTTGAGATACACAAATTGGAAGTAGCAAATTATTAACCGATAATTTCGCTCTGATATTTAAGGAAAATCACATAATATGTGATTCGAGGTAAGTTTTAGTGGGCTTATTTCAAATCATTTGAAAGGATTGCCTCCCTTCAACTACGATATTCGTCGATTAGGAAATTAGGTGCCCTATTATAAATGCAATATCGTCTCTTTATTGCGAATTCCAACTGACACGGGTTCTTTTACACGCCAAGGCCTATGCGCGTCCTCGATTTTTCGTACCTTGCCACCTGAACTCGTAGAAACTCGGGGAAATTTAACATACACCACGGGATCGAATGGCGAATCTTCTAACTAGGACGTCGGCGCCTTCCCAGCCACCGTGGGTCCCGTTGTTCCTGATTATACAGATAGGACATCTTCTCCCAGCTTAAACAAATAGAGTGTAGTAAACACGCCATGAGGAACACTTGAAATTGGGTTATATATCAAACCAATCATTTTTAGGCAATTACTTATTCCTATGATTAGGACATGTTCGGGCGGACAGTGGCGTTTCCGTCCAATATTATTCGTTCTCCAACTGTCAACGGCTATATTGAAGTAGATAAGTCTCTAACTCAATATCATCCAAAATGTTTGACATTCAAAACACGAATTATTTGCCAATTTAAATCAACATGGATGTTGTCATCTTACCGAGAAAAGGTGGGCTTCTGATATCCAATATTCAAGACTAAATAAACATGTTAACATTGATACACGAAACGTGTACCATAATACGATACAAGCCCATTTTCAACAAGTCATGTCAAACCGTGACCCATATTTTTGTAATCTGGAAAAACCAGACGCTACAAATTGCCATTCGATTGAGGCTCCTGGCATATTACGCCGGACATAACTGATTTGAAATTAAGAGTAAAAACAGAAACGACTGAATGTAAATCAGTTTATATACATTCATATTACATTATTATATGCGTTACGACCCATTTGTGTCAATTTCTAGGTCCCAAATATTAACGATTTAGCTCCTTTAAGGGCACACAGAATTGTCCTCGAGGAATGAGCCCCGATTGACTGTCTTGATAGTTAAACACACAATCTTTAGATTTTCTAGCATTATCAGTTCTTCCTTTTACCTTAACGCATTTGATAAATGGATCGCAGGGTATTATTCGTTTCAGTGCTTTCTCGATCTTGTTGGTTAAAAGCTCTAGTCGATAATATTTGTTGTGGTCACGTAAGCATGCACAAAATGCAAAGTAAACTGCACCCACATGCAATCTGATTTATATAATCGCATAATAACTCACGATTCGACATCTGTTGCTTCCTTCCCCAAGCATATTATCTGCCTATTGTCACGTTTCTGAAAGCAAATTCTCGCTCTGGTGTTTGTATTATTAGTGATCTGGATCCTAAAAAATCATTTTAAAGCCACAACACAATAGTTTGATTACACTTGTCTTTAGCGTAATTAAAGATGCATTATGTAAGAGCTAAACCTGTTAATTGGATATCTATTTAAATTATTAATGAGACCTTTGTAACATGACTTGACCATAATCAACCAGCATCAGATATTCGCGATTTTTGATTTGATTGAGACATGGTCTCTATTTAACAATTTCATTTAAAAATGGATAACCGAGACTTTGTGTATTATCCCAACAATGGTACTTGGCAATCTAGTATAATGATAACTTAACAGCCCTATGATTTCGCTAATCTTACATCATGTTCCTTTAATATGTCCAACAAGATAAATCAATTATTGATAGCGACAGACCATACGAATATATTCCGGCTTGCTATCTGATATCACCAGTTAAAAATGTTTCAACACTTTGGCAAACATCTGTGAATATAATAATTGTTAGAGTGGTATGCTACTACTATTAAGTGAAGGACACTGTGTAACTGCAAACCCAAATTTGTCCCTTTGTCAAAAATACATTCACTAAAATTACTCCTGTTGATACTAATATCCAATTCAAGCAGTTGCAGCTATATTTATTGTCTGTCCCATGGTAAATAATATAAGGATTTCTACGATTATGAACAAACTACTTTAGTTAAGTTATTATAAACTTACCTATGTGTTTAAAATCACCTCCGGTTAAATAAAATTAATTGCACAATTAAACATCCCAACGGAAAAAAGGGGTTCTCTCTTGAAAATGTTTTTGCTTGTATTTTCGTCTGTGTCCATCACAACATTATACACGTGACGTTATAGGCTAAACCATCGTAATTATGTTGAAGGGGGTAATTTGTGGTCTAGGTTTGATAATTTCTTAACTAATTGCGCTCAACCAAGTAACGGGGGGTTTGGGGGCGCTCCCCCAGAAAAATTTGGCAAATTAGATTCAATTTGGTGCATTCTGACGTATTTCCGGAAGGTAAATTCCAAAATTACAGGTCTAAAAATCGCCAATAAAATCGCATAGATTTAAGTTTCAAATTTTCAAGCCTGAGCGGGGGGGGGGGGGGGGTCCGGACCCCCTCCCCCCCCCCCCCTGGATCCGCGCCTGCCTGTGTTAATATAGACCAACTGCATATAAATATTAATTATTGGCTCTACCGTAAAAAAAATAAAATAAAATTCTCCAAATCCCGTTTAGCTTATATTTGAAATAGAAAATGAAGTGAAATGAAAGAGGGTTTAACGCCCTACTGTTCTGTTCCTAACCGGGCTAATGGAGACGGACATACACCATACAGTGTGCTTTAGGGAAATATTGCCCGGAGACCGGATCTACGACCTGGACTTATATCGAAGTCTAACGGTCACGGGATCTTTTACGCGCACGCCAACATGTGCACGAACCTCGGGTTTCCATCCCATCGGAACGACAAGACACTAATAAGGGGGAACCACGCCAGAAAATCTGGATGAACTTTTTTCGACCAATGCAGGGATCGAACTCCCGACCCACAGCCTAGCGAGCCTGCGTCTTACCCACGGTATTCGAAATAGTATTTGCAAACCATACATTTATATCACGTTCAATGTTGTTTAGAGGGTAGGATGGCCGAATGGTTAGCAAGTGCACGCTGTAACATAAGGTCTGTCATTGAATAAACTGGCATGGTTTCGATTTCCCGTTTTTACGTGACATGGAGCAGGGCGGCCTTTCCAACCTCATGGGTTTTCTCCGGGTCCTCCGGTTTCCTCCCACTGCTAAACACTCCTACGCGCAAGCGAATTATTGAAATAAAATTGAACGGCGTTAATACCGAAATGACCTGGTTGGTGTCGAGTGGATGTTAAACCCCATGTCCCCATCTCTCTCTCCCGATGTTGTTTCCAATTTTAACACTCAGGCAAGCCACTCAATCTGACGAAGAGCGAGTCGTTTGTATCAATAGAATGGTCCCGATCAGGTGCTCAATCGCCAAACTGAGCACACCGTGGCGACACCAAACGATGTCATAATGATGGTTGCTAGGTAGAAGTATCAAAATTCTAAATTTGTTTGCCGTTCATGCTTAACATGTAATACCACAATGAAGTAGACATTTGTCGCCCCAATATTAGAAATAAGATGAAATAGAATTGATATTTACACTGAACAAATAAAGAAGCAATCTAATTAAAATATAGATCTATATTTCGTTTCGTTTTTTATACTTTCGATGGCCTACACTCATGTAGATCTAACTAGTTTTAGTGGAAGCTCACGTTCTATGACGTCAGGTATCAAGCACGGGCCATTTGACCGGATAACGTCAGTCATTCGATTAACCAATTAGCGACCGCCATGCTTTTCAAAATCTACTTTTGTTTTGTTATGATTTCTATCCGCTGGTGTTTATAGTATAGACGTCGTTGGCTGGTAATATCTACCCACAGTTCCACGCATGAAAAGGTCAAACGGTCGATTCGACAGACCATTTGATTGGCTGACCCCTCATTTAAGTCAGAACACGAATTAAATAACAAGTCTTCCAGATCCAAGAGTAGTAAAGACAAGAAAAAATGAAATTTTGAACTATAAAAAACGAAACGAAATTGGATCTGTGTTTTAATCAGATTGATAAAGAAGTTGAATTATACATTGTCTTAATTTAGAAATTACATGAATGGAAGTTAGAAGTTACATGAATGGAGGTTAGAAATTACATGAATAGAAGTAAGAAATTAGACGATAGCATGTTAGAATTTTGGCACTAATATACCGCCATAATTCATACATGTCGCGTTCGATTATTTGCTCCGTGCTTACTCGGCCAGGATCCTCGAGTACGTTTCGACATGCGCAGTGGGAATAAGTAATCGAAGGCCGCGGCGCTTTCTTCGGATATCAAAATGGAAGATAAACGCCTCCAAACAATTAATTATGCTCGATGTTCTGATAAATAACAACGAGCAGACAGTAATCCATCAACAAACTTTAGACTTTTTCATTGGTACCTCACTGGTACTATTAAATCCAGAGAAGCGAAATAAAGCCCATATTATGCAGAACATACTTTAAATCAAATTTTCGTTCAACCAATGTAACGTTTGTTAACTTTGTTAACGAGCTCCATAGCTTACAAGAATTGTAGTTAGAACGGCAAGGTTATGATCGCACACTATATAGATTCATTTCGCTCACTATCTGACAGATTTGGAATATATAGAATTCAACAAATGCTTATTGAACGAAAAGAACAAAGGAAAATCTCTTGTCCGTGTTACAATTGCCCATTACCCCACAAACGTGAAGAAATTTATTACGGTTTTGCTAAATATTGTAAATTTCCCGGAATAATCGGATGTATGATGGCTGTCATATTCGAATTATGGCGCCCAAGATGAAGGACAATCGAATATCACACATAAACCGCAAAAAGGTCACTCGATCGGTCGTAATCCAGGCTGTAGGCTATGTGATCATCGAATTCGATTTACTCATGTTCACATCGACTGGTCTGGGTGTGCACGTGACGCTAGGGTTTTGAAGACTTTCCTCTAATCAGATACCAAATTCAGTAAGAAGAATTCCTACTTGGGGACCCAGTCTGCTCTCTTTAGCCATGGAATTATGACTCCATACATTGGTTTGGGGAAACTGACCCGTTATCAAGAAAGAAAAATATTTAATAAACATCTTAGTTCTGCGATCGAGCGTGTCTTTGGGCAACTGAAAGGACGCTGAATGGCTTTTTATACGCCCACATTTTCATGTGGACGTATATTGTCGTCGCCCCTGTTCGTCCGTCCGTCCACAATTGTTTGTGAACAGTCTACAGGTCACAATTTTTATCCGATTTCAATGAAACTTAAAATATTGGTTTATCACCTTAAGATCTCGGTTCTTTTCGATATTGGCATGTATCGGACTGTAACTTCTTGGGTTATGGCCCCTGATTGTACGAAAAATCACGTTTTTTAGCTTGTGAACAGTGTAGAGGTCACAATTTTGAACCGATTTGGATGATACTTGAAATGCATGTTTATAACCCAAAGATCTTAGTTCCTTTCGATATTTGCACCAATCGGATCGTAACTTCCTGAATTATGGCCCCTGATTGTACGAAAAATCACCCTTTTTAGCGTGTGGTCCCTCTGGAGGTCACAATTATTATCTGATTTAAAAAAACGTTTGATTATATCACAGTTACACCGTAGTTATGGGTGAGTTTGAATTATGATTTTCTGATGATTACTTAAAATGCAACAACTCTTGTTGACTGCCCGGACGATTTGGCTGCTGTGTGGGCGTATATTTCGTTGCCTGGCAACCTATTTTTCTAATTCTTGGAATCGTTAAACCAAGATGCAGAATCACTAAAATAAACCCAACACTACTGAGAAAAGTCCAATAATTCTTCCGTCGCCTAAACTTTATCTGCAAATATAACTTCGATCAAATAATTTATTTGCTTCCATGTTGAATAATGGTATACTTCCAGAAGTAACCGGCTCCTTGGGCAGACCTGTTACGTCGGTCTGGTGCGAGTAAGTCGTTCACATGACGTCATCGGTAACCTGAACGCATTCGCGGTGGCTAGAGTAAGCGCCAGTAATCGAACGCACCAACACAAAATTTGAACTGCTTTAACCCCCTTATACGAAATGATCCATTCCGATAAGTGACGTAATAAGCTTCCATTTTTTATTTCTCGGTGTCAAAGTTTGTGAGAAGTTCAATTTTACAAGAGAGAACTTTTGTATTCGTTGGTATATTTAATTGTGCAATGGATTTTATTTAACCGGAGTTTATTTCAAACACATAGGTAAGTTTATAATAACCAAAGTTAAGTAGTTTCTTCATAATCGTAGAAATCCGTTTATTATTTACCATGGGACAGACAATAGTTCAATTTCTGGGACATAGGCTTCATTAATTTTTTTGTAAGTTCAGTTACTAGTGATAAATGATGCCATCAATTAACTATAGGCATAATTCAAACTTTCAGCCACTTTATGATCCGTTTTTGTCCCCCGCCTTTCGAAGAACGCAGGAATTAAAATCGGTATGTCCGTCCTTCTGCCTGCCCGTCATACTTTTTGGGACACAATAACTCTCCTTCAAATTGTGATACACTTTTCAAACTGAGTGTATGAACACGATAACTTTGGTTCCAATTCCGTGAGAGTGACGAACCTTGGGATATAGTTTCATTATAGCAACATCTTGGCCAAGTTCGATAATGAGTATATTCGGCTGAGGGTAAGCAGAGCGATAAGTAAGTCGATAACTTTGATTCTAACTGGGTCAGAGTGATGGTAGTTTGTCTATAGTTTCATGGCATCAATAACTTGAATAAGTTCGATGATGAGCATTGTCTATCTACTTGGTAGATGAATGCTTTGACAGTGTCGTGCGCAGTTTCCACTAATTTGTTTGGTTGAGACTCTGGAACCAGGCTAAGTAATTTCATTGGTCGATGCTTTGGGACACGATAACTTTGCTTCTTACTGATGGGAAGAGATGAACTTTGAATTCGATCGTGAACATCTTACGCTTTGACTTACATTAGATTTTCAATTTGATTGCTCGACACTTTTCAAAAAGATAAATGCGCAACTAAGTATATTAGTATATTATGCCATCTATTTATTCTGGGATATCAACGGGGAACATCAGCATCACTGTTAACTTGTTCTTATTTATTCCTGAAAGCAGAACTCATGTCTGTGTAAACGGATATTATGCAATCATTTTGCTGTATTATCTGATCCCAATATCATTCATTCATTCTGTAACTGCTGGGGTGTGTGTGTGTGTGTGGGGGGGGGGGGGGTGACCGAATGCTTTCCATGTGCGTGCTGTTTCATATAAAGCCTGTCATTGAGTCAACTGGCACCGTCTCGAATCCCCGTTGTACGTGACAAGGAGTAGCGTCGCCTGACCAGCCTCGTGGGTTTTCTCCGGGTCCTCCGGTTTCTTCCTACTGCCAATGACCCCTATGCGCAAGCAAATTGTTGAAATAAAATTTAAAAAACCCTAAAAAAACATCAGTCTGTCAGTCCATAAGTAAACATGTGTCATTAATACCTGTGTGATGTAACCAGGTGGTTCCTCACAGAAGATGTACCCTCTTATAACTGGAAACGCACAATTGATACAGGTAAAATAGTTCAACACTAAATGATATGAACTATATTGATCTCTCAGATAACCCCCAGAGATTTTAATACTAATACGTAACAGGAAATGATTCATATATATACTTCCATCTACAAAATAAATTATCAGAATTACACGACTGTCGTTTAGCTAATATGAAGAAAGAAAATTAAATTAGACAATAGGTTACTGGCCCGCCATTACACGCCAAATTTACGTTATCTTTCATATATAATGGAATTGTTTAAATATAATATCATCAGTTATTAAATTAGCATTAGGTGACATGAACCTGGTCACCAACGCGTTTTATATTAATATATATACACCCACGTTGGTTAGTTTTGTGGACATTGCATTAATTTGTTACATTTTAAGCAGGTTTCATAACAATGTCCAGACAGAATGCCATTTATTGGAAATATGGTTATATACAATATATTTAACACAGTAACCTCATATTGGTACGTTGTAAGATTGAATACGTATACACTTGAACGGAGATTGTCTTAAAGGACAATATTGGTGTCAATCATTATCACATATGTGATAGAACTGGTTAAACACTCAGCAAATAATTGGACTTGGTTTGCCATTCATTGGGTATCTATCTTTTATTCAAGGCCTTAGGCAGTCATGCAATGTCATTACATACAGTGATTGGCTAATACCAAAACAAAAAAAGATATAAATTCAATTCTTTGGCAGTCAATTCTTTTATGAACTGTCAGATATCCTCCCACAACCACTTTTGGTCTTCGAAGAAATTATTAGTGTGCAGAAATTCGCCCATGTATCGGTTATCACTCCTCACTTCAGTCAGTTATATAGTGGGATTACTCGTGTTTTCCTTTGGCGTTCGTCACTTCCGATTCATGAAACCTGTATTACTCGTAGCAAAGACCTGTGTGTTAAAATTATATTTGGAATGTGTTTAACCAGTTCTATCACATATGTGATAATGACTGACACCAATATTATCCTTTAACATTGTCACGATCAGTGGTACCAGTATCGCGATGGCATTCGAGTGACGAAAAACAATATCCATTGAGTATCTATTTGGTTCTCCGTCTTCGCATGATACTTATTTAATTAATTATTTTTCAGGTTGCATAGTTCTTGTTTTCTGAAACAATCTGCATCGCAAGATAACGGATCAGTATAAATCTGTATTCCGTGTGAATTTATTTATTTGGGTTTTTTTTTTGGTATTAGCCAATCACTGTATGTACTAACATTACATGACTGCCTAAGGTCACTATTGAGTAACAGATTAATACCCAATGAAAGGCAACCCCAGTCCAATTATTTGCTGAGCCCCCATCACCATGCCCTACCTCCATCAGCCCAGGAAGAGAATGACGTTAAACCTAATTTCATTTCCCATCCCCAGTCTCTAGTAAAGAGCGGGCTTGCTAACCTCGAGGGCCTGATAATGGACAGCGTCGTGTAGATCGGTTGGGACGAGTAACCGAAGTCCCGTGTGCACTTCGGGGTGCATGTAAGAGAACCCTGGACAAATGGAATTCAATTGCAAAATTCCGCGCACAGCTATCTGAATGGTGTATCCAGTGCATTTTCCCCGATTGGAGCAGTATGGCGTTAATCTCCAGTTCATTTGTTCTTTATTTGTCACACGTTTTTCTTTAACTACGTATTTAGTTGAAGGCGGATAAAAGCAGCCAAAGATGATCTCAAAAGTCCCTATCCTAAACACTGGTGTCAAAATAATATAAGTTAAACAATGCATAGCTTAATCCAAGAATGTGTCGCTATAGGGTGAAATTTCGACAAGACAGTTGTTTACGGCCTATACTCTTTTATCGAATTCAATCAGTGAAATGGATCATTTACGTGCACGTCAATGTGTACACGAGACCTCTTTCGTAACATCCGAGGTACTAGACAGATGTTAGGCCCAACGCCACAGACAAACGAAAACCACTACGGAAAATCCCGATGAATTTTCTCGGCCAACACCGGAAGCGAACCCGCGAGCTCTAGGCTACCAATGCAGTCTTACTCACTGATTCACAGTGACCTCCTTCGTTCTCAAATTGCCCAGTGTTCTGTTTTCGATTTCCAGGAATGAGCTCCGACAGATTTCATTGGCCATATACAAGTTTCAACGGGAAAAAATGAATGAATTTTCTATATACACATGTATAATTATTTGTTCATCTTAACCCCTTCATGCAATGGTAAATTGGCTAGTTCCCATTAATGCCCTTTCTAATGTATTACTTGTTTCAACGATTCCTCAGTCGTGGCTAAAAGCTATAGTTTCATAATAATTGTAGCGGCCGACTAAGCATGCACTAGATGCACAACGTTACAACAGATGTATCTTTTCATATATTCACGTACTCGACATCAGGGCTGATTGTTCTCACGGCCTGGCGGATACAATTATTATTTAACGGAACTGTTACTGCCTTTTCCAATCATATTATCTGCCCATTATTATCGTCACGTTTTTGAAAGCAAATTTTTGTTCCGGTGTTTGTATTCCTGGTAATCTGGAATCTAAAACATCGTCTCTACTCTAGTCATAAGAACATAGCTTGATTACATTAGTCTTTAGTGCCAATAAATATCCTAGAGCCAATAGAGAGATTACGGTGTAAATATCATCACATTGATTACACAATCGTTCAACGAAAGAGAATGTCAGTACGACACGGAGTATAACAAGAAATGGAACTTAAGATTTGAGCATGTCCTATAGACTAATTCAGTAGCATCGCATTAGAAGAAATTTTGCCCGGACGTTTTCAATGGCTTTTAGTAATTGAACTGGGATATACAGCTCACAATTATATGGAATACAATTACTGCTTGATAATGACTAGAGAAGCTCAGTCGAAACATCGCTCAGCGGTACGCAGTAATTAGTTGTATCCGATTTAACTGTGACCCGTATATTAATAAAAGAAATGGACGACATGAGAATATTTATCATTTGTTGTTTGAAAATTTGTATATATTCAATTTTCATTATCTATTTTTGAACGCCCAGCTCTTTGTCTAAGTATTGCATAATGCATCTTTAACGCCTAAAGTGAAATCGCGCGAATTAAGGGGGTAGGCTGCCGGGGGCGAATTCTTCTGAAGAGCCCCGATTTAGGGCTCATTCCTGTCAATATAGATGCAAACTGGAGCCGTTGATTTCGATACCCAAATCTAGCGTAAAACAAATGAAATTGGGTTTAACATTTTGCTCTTCTACACCGAGTGGGAAAATTTCCAGCAGTGGTGAAAGACAGGGGGGGGGGGGGGTAACGTCCACTAGCAAACTAGGTAATTTCGGGACAAACACATGGTTCAATTTTACTTCAAGGTCTTTAGCAGTTGGAGGAGCCGGAGAGAACCCACGAGGTTGGACATGCGATCCTACTCTTTGCCACGTATAGCCACCTGGTTGGTGGAGAAAAGTAATGTTTTAAAAATAAGAAAAGCATTTGACATTTTCCCTGTGACAAAGCAGAAGCATAACTCACATGTGATAAATAATACGGAGAGCTTCTTCAAACTATACATATATTTCGCATGGCATTTCTGAACTCATTGTTGATACGGTAAGCATTTTTTTGGCGTTAAAAGAACTTTCAAAAGTACTTGGTTCTGCAATAGTTATCAGCGTGCACTCATCATAGCCAACGCTAACGAAAACCAAGACACCGAATACCGCGCACTTTTGCGTTTTGAAAAGATAACAAAAACAACTTGGTCTTTGTGAACTAATGAACGATGGGCCAGGTATGGCTGTTAATTAGTAGAAGTGGACAAAGGGGACCTTACCATGGAGTCAACAGTGATGCCTCCCCAAATCGATCATGTCTGATGACGTTAACGTCTTGGAAATGCTCGTTTCGACGACGCCACACCCTCCTGTGTCTATCCAAAAAATCCACAGTGAACCTTGACTCATCTGAAAACATCACATTGCTCCAGCGTCGATTATCCCAGTGTTGACGATCCCTACACCAACGACGTCTTGCCTGAATGTGACGATCTCTCAAACAAGAGATCAGGCGAGGACGTCGAGCGGGAAGGTGACCCCTATGCAGTCGATTCCGAATCGTCTGGCCACTCACTCTCACACCAGTGTCTGTTTGAAGACGAGCGCTGATCTGATTTGCTGTGATGACACGATTTCTCAAGGCCAAGGTACGGATAAATCGATCCTGGGCTTGGGTTGTCGACCTGAGCGTGGTCTGTCCTGTTCAGATTGTGTATCACGGTATCTGGACCATAGCCTGCTTATGACAGACTGAGAAACATTCATCGTCCGCGCCACAACCGCCTGTGTTGTGCCGATCTGTAGCATGCCAAGGGCATGTAACCTTTCATTTTGCGTAAGCCGACGCATATCAAAATTTGTTTTCTGGTCACTAAAACAATTAAACTGATGTTTCCACCCTGGAATTCAATGCCATAATACCTGTAACATTCAAAGTCAGAGTCGTGCAAATCTTGGGTTGGAGCCCCATGGTGATCCCAAGCATCACCTGCATTCCATGCGGTAGCTGTTGGTGCGTTTGGGCGTCACATGTAACTGGAAATGTTTCTTCTGTTAGGTTCTATAGTGACTTTTTTCGTAGTCATTTGCATATTTTAGTATTATGCCCCCCAAATCAAATATCCCCTACTTTTTTTAAATAGTATATATTTGGAATGTATTTGACCAGTTCTATCAGGTATGTAATAATGACTGACTACAATATTGTCTTTTAACGAATGGGGTGATAAACAGACCTAACCTGGCCCAGAGTTCACACAATCATTCTCAAGCTAAGAATTTACTCAAAGTTGTTCACCTTATTTTAACTTATAACACTTTTGTTGTTTTAATGTATAAAGTACACCAAAAAGAAACTGTGCAATGTTTTGTGTTTCTGGATTAAAGATATTTCTCATAAACAGTGATTGAACGTTGGGAAAATTTTAACTTAAGACTGATAATGCTTTGTGATCTCGGGTCTGATGTGACCAGATATGGTGCTCACATATTACATCAGTACCCAATAACTAGTCCATAGTTAGCTATTTCACGGTGGCTCGTTAGCCTGGAGGCCAGGTATTCGATCCCTGCATTGGCCGAGAAAGTTCATCCAGAATTTCTGACGAAGGACCTGAGAAGGACAGCTGTCTAGTTGTTCGGATAGGACGAAAACAAGGTCCCGTGTACACATTGGCGTGGACGTAAAAGATCCCTTGGCAGTTGGAATTCGATATAATTGTAGGCCTTACCGCCGCTGCCCGGGTAAAATTTCCCTCATAGCACACTGTTTGGCGTATGCCCGTCCTCATTACCCCAGTTCAGGAGCAGAACAGTAGGACCTTAAACCCCATTTCATTCCATTTTTATACGCCCACATTTTCATGTGGACGTATTATGTCGTCGCCCCTGTCCGTCCATCCACAATTGTTTGTGGACTCTCTACACAATTCTTAACCGATTTTGACGAAACTTGGAATATAGTTTTATCCCCAAAAGATTTCGGCTGCTTTCGATATTGGCATGTATCGGATCAAAACTTCATGGATTATGGCCCCTGATTGTACGAAAAATCACGTTTTTAGCTTGTGGACCCTATAGAGGTCTCAATTTTGAACCGATTTTGATGAAACTTGACATGCATGTTTATAACCCAAAGATCTTAAATCCGGTCGATATTTGCGCCTATCGGAACGTAATTTCCTGAATTATGGCACCTGATTGTCCGAGGAATCACCTTTTTTTAGCTTGTGGTCCCTCTGGAGGTCACAATTATTATCCGATTTAAAAAACAGTTTGGAAATATCACCGTTACACCATAAGGAAGGTTGAGTTCGAAATTCGGGAACATCGGACCAAAATTGCCATACAAAATGGCCGCCGTTTGTATGCGATTACTGTTAAAAAATGGTATGTCAAGGTTGTGGACCCTGTAGAGGTCACAATTTTTATTCGATTTTGATGAAACTTGAAATTCATGGCTATAACCCAAAGATCTTAGTTCCTTTCGATATTGCGCATATCGGATCATAACTTCCTGAATTATGGCCCCTGATTATACGCAAAATCGCTTTTATTTGCTTGTGGTCTCTCTGGAGGTCACAATTATTATCCGATTTAAAAAAAAAACGTTTGATTATATTACCGTTACACCGTAAGGAAGGTTGAGGTCGAATTTCGGGAAAATCGGACCAAAACTGCCATACAAAATGGCCGCCGTTTGTACGCGAATACTGTTAAAAATGGTATATCATGGGTGTGGACCCTGTAGCGGTCACAATTTTAATTCAATTTTGATTAAACTTGAAATGCATGGTTATAACCCAAAGGTCTTGGTTCCTTTCGATATTTGCGCATATCGGATCGTAACTTCCTAAATTATGGCCCCTGATTGTCCGAAAAATCGCCTATGGTCCCTCTGGAGGTCACAATTATTATCCGATATAAAAAAAAACCTTTGACTCTATCACCATTACACCCTACGGAAGGTTGAGTTCGAATTTCGAGGAAATCGGACCATAATTGCCAGTCAAAATGGCCGCCGTCTTTACGCGAATAGTGTAAAAATATGGTATATCAAAGTTGTGGACCCTGTATAGGTCACAATTTTAATTCGATTTTGATGAAACCTGAAATGCATGTTTATAACCTAAAGATCTTTATTATTTCCGATATTTGCGCATATCAAATTGTAACTTAATGAATTATGGCCTTTGATTGTAGGAAAAATCACTTTCGGTATTGCTTGTTCTCTGTCTATATCTCGAACAATTATTATCCGATTTTAAAAAAACCTCTTGATTATATTACAGTTGTGCCGTAAGGAAAGTTGTACCAAAATTGTCGGACGAAATGGTCGCCGTTTGTACGCGAATAGTGTAAAAAAAATATGGTATTTCATGGTTGTGGACTCTCTACAGGTCACAATTCTTATCCAATTTTAACGAAAAGTCACATTTCTAGGTTGTTTACCGTCACACCATAATCATTGTCGGCTTCGAATTTCATGAATATCAGACTGAAACTGACCAACAAAATGGCTGCTCCAATACAGTATGAAATACAGGACGTAATGATGTAGGAAAAATCACTTTCGGTATTGCTTGTTCTCTATCCATCTGTCGAAAATGTGTCAAATGAATGCTGCATATTTAGTCGTTTCCTTACCCATCATTATGCCTTGTACATGTTAAACAATTCTTAGCTCTAATCATATCATATAAAACCGGCACGGTGGGCGACATTAAATAAAGAGAGGCAAATTTTGTTGATGTCATAATTGGAAAATTGAAATCGATAGAAAAATATTCTCGGTATTTCTTTATATTTTTTTTTTATTGTAAATCACCACTGTACAAGCATTTATCACAAAGACTTTTCCTGGTTTGTAGATGTAAAGAGTTGTTGCCAGAAATGGAATTTCTTAAAGATGTAATTCATTGTGTTATTTGATGGAGTATCATTCTCCACAGAAATCTATGTTGTTGATATTCAAATTCCACCCGTAAACAGGATCCGCTTCAGTCACGTAATGACTTTTTCTACCTATTATCGCCAAGATCCTGCAAACAAATACTCATATTCGTCATAACCTAAATTCTATAGAGTGCATTGCGGGTGTGTGTGTTGAGGTGTGTGTGGGGGGGGGGGGGGGGGGGCACAAACGACTTCTCGTATTTAAATGGTATACAAAGAGCCTTGGTTTTGATCTCTATAAAAAAATGTTGACGTCACGCGAGCAGACATTCCTAATCGTTGTGTTGCCGATAGCAATGCCTATCACATTTTTCAGGGAATGCAGAATTGTTCCACTAAGATTGGATATTTTTAACATTATAATCAACTCTCGATGTCAAAGTATGTTTCCGTTTTTAATGGATTTGAGTTTTTTCTGCTGTTCTACGCCCATTGATCATTAACCGAAAAAAATGATATGTGAGACTTTGTTGATTATCGATACAGTAGTAACATTAAAGCTGAACTTTGATTACAAAACTACCGAAATACTTAAAAAAAAAAAATACTCCCATGCATAATCGCCATACTTGTTTTCAATTTACAGAACAAGTATGGCGACTGTACGGTGTACGAAAACAGAGGCAAGCCACACCCACATCCAGGATGCACTGTGTCAACCACACATCCGGCTAGCAATATTTCAACTACCAATTACCTACCGGGCTTTACTTGTTTCGTCTAATTAGTAAAATAATATGTACCTGAACAGACATAATAATTGTGTAGCAATAATATTTTCAGTAAACTTATAGACAAAAAAAACCCTCAGTCAGTAGGTAATTGGTAGTTGAAATATTGATTGCCGGATATTTCCTTTACATTTTTAACGTTTGTTTAAAACTATTATAGAGCGAACTATCAACTCTTTATCTAATCTCTCATAATGTATCCTTAATTCGGTTGAGAAGTAGACGCCATTTCAACTTTTGACTTTTTCGGCATCCAGTGATTAATCAATACCAACTACATATACAAGTTACTCTATACTTATATTTATTTACATGATTCTCTAACTTAACCATAAAATCGTTTAATCCGACACTACATAAATCTAACACTATAAAAATTAAAGGTGTCATTCAGTATTATAGGTAACAAGATGCCATTGATATATAATTCACATAAATCTAACATTTTACATTGTGCAGATACTTAATATGTTATAATGTCATCAGCTGTTAGTCTATAAATGAGATAAAAGTATAAATTAGTCCCAGATTAAGATTGTTTATTATTGTGACTGAACTTCTTGTAATCATGATGAAATTGATAACCACCCTGTTGTTAACGCTGTCCGTTGTTACTTTCTGTAAGTATCATTTATATAATTATTACTGTGTATTTGTATTATTAGCTTGCTAGTATTACGGGCCCCAAAATATTTCGCCAACAATAATGATTTCTTAGGGGTGTTCTTAGCCGGCCACATCCTCAGCCCCTCCAGAAAATTTTGTAGCCCCATTTTATGAGCTGGGAGCCGCATTTCCAGAAGATATCAGCTTGCTATATCTTTAGTACAGTGTTAGCCGAAGTTGATCATGCCAACTCGCTGTCGATAGCATATTTCAATAATATGAGCCCATAACAACTATCAGCAATCGAAATTAAGTAGCTTTCAGATATCGCTCTTATCATATTGTTTGTGTGGTGATTTTGTTGGATTTTTTGTTAAGTACGTTGACAGCATTAGTCAAAATGGGTAACACATGGTAAAGAGTCTATAATCGCGGCAACTGTATATTTAGTTCATATTACTGGTTAACCAATGATTTGTAAGGCGGCTAGAAATATAGTCACTTCAATAATTTGCTTCCAATATATTTCAGCTTCAGCAAACAACACGACTGCTCAACCTTTATCAACCTTAGCGCCATCTGTTCCGACACGATCCATTGTTTCTAATACTACGTCAAATGGTAAATTTTGTTTTAATTAGTTAAACTAAAATGCATGTACTCGGTGCCAAAAATTCCACAATTTCACGTTACAAATTGATAAGTGTTTTCTTTCAAACCTGTTCGCATGCATAAGAATGAAGGTGTTACTTTCAAATTCCTTTGTTTGACACCATGGACGATTCAGATTATACTACTGAACAACGCTGTCTCTTTTTATAATCTACTACTATAAAATTTATTAGTTTATCGTTCTAATTGTAACGTTATTGTTTTCAGAAACATGCAACGACCTCCAAAGTATTCAATGTATTAATGGGGGTTCTTGTCTGGAAATACAAGGGAGGTTCACGTGTGTTTGTTTTGGCATCTGGACCGGAACTACTTGTGATACAGCCTGTAATTAACTGATATATATATATATATATATATATATATATATGAAATAGGAATTCCAACAAAATAACATCACTGTGTGTAGTAAATTATACTTGATCAGGCTTTGGGTCATCGAATATATTGGTTATATTAAGGAGGCATATTTTTATCATCTGTCCACACATACTTTGTTGCCTCATCAAAGAATACAAAATATCATCAAAAAATACACCTTATTAACATTTGGCCGCAGAATGCGAACTAGCGCATCACTTGCACTTGAAACCGATGAGCGAATACTTGTCGAAACGTCGCGCTACATATTAGTATTGTTTTCCATATAAATTGTGCGGTGTTTTTTTAAAACGCTTTTAGTATGCAAGTCTCCTAACCGGTGTACCCTATTAGTTCTGATCCGTCCTTATTACATCCCCGGTTGGACAGGGTCGCCTGTCGAACCTCGTGGGTTTTCTCCGTGTACTCCGGTTTTTTCTCCCCCGTCCTTATTAAGCTCTTTTACACCTTATCTATGCTCAAGGGTTAATTTGAATTCATCACCTTTTATTTTTCAAAATGAAGCCTAATTTCTTGGGACATCTGAGATAAATTTGTAATAATCCAACACAGGGTGTAGAGCAGGTCATTAACTTCCTATTAATTAGGAATAACAGGAACAATCATAGGACTCTATCTTAGTAATTATTCTTAACATTTTCGAAACGTAATCCTCTTTACTCGTTCACATTTATTTATGTAACTCTAATCCGTAGTTATTACAGAGTGCCGCAAGCAGAAGACGTCCAGTTTGTTGATTCAGTGCGTTACGAAGAAAGACTGCACGGGGGGGGGGGGGGGGGTCTTTTATCGATTTTTAGCAATATTTTTTTTTAAATTTTAATTCAAGTTCTGTATTCAAAATCGATAGCTGACTATACTATTGAACCGACTGATCAAAATACAACTGGTATTTGTTTTAAAAATTATTATATAAAATTTACAAGACTTTATTTACATACATGTACAATATTTTGGTATTGCATTCTTTAATTTTAATTGCAGTTTCCGCATCAACTCAAACGCCATCAGTCCCGACACGATCTATTATTTCTAATACTACGTCAAATGGTAATTTGTTTTTATTCAATAGGGTAGTTAAACAAAAATGCTTTTACGCGGTCCCTAAAATTCCAAAATTTCGCGTTACAAATTCATTTTTGTTATCGCCCATACGCGTTCGCAAGTATAAGAATGAAGGTGTTACTTCTAAATTCCTTTGACACCATGGACGATTCAAATTATATTACTACTCAGCAACGCTGCCCCTTTTTAAAATCTATTACCAGAACAAAATCTAGCAAAAAGGGTGAGGCTTGTGGTAGTGTGTATTAGTTCCGGTCCGTTCTTATTAAGCACCGGCAACTATAAACATCCCACTTTATAGCTCACCTCTGATCTGGGGTTATTTTGGATTCCTCACCTTTTATTTTTCACCATAATACTTCTTTGTTTGCCAAAATGTATCATAGTTTCTCAGGGCAGGGTGTAGAGCAGTATTTTCATCAACTTCCTATCGACCAACTGAAACGATCACAGGAGTCGATCCTAGTCATTATTCTTAACATTTACGAAACGCAAAACTCGTATTTATTTATGTAACTTTGAACCTTAATTATAGATGTCCAACAATCACAGAATATCGCCAGCAGAACACCCCGACGACGTCGCAGCTTTAGACAAAGCGGTGGATCTTCTTCTTCCAGAAAATTTTGTAGCCCCATTTTATGAGCCGGGAGCCGCATTTCCAGAAGATATCAGCTTGCTATATCTTTAGTACATATCACTAGTATTACCACCAGTGTTAGCCGAAGTTGATCATGCCATCTCGCTGTCGATAGCATATTTCAATAATATGAGCCTATAACAACTATCAGCAATCGAAATTAAGTAGCTTTCAGATATCGCTCTTATCATATTGTTTGTGTGGTGATTTTGTTGGATTTTTTGTTAAGTACGTTGACAGCATTAGTCAAAATGGGTAACACATGGTAAAGAGTCTATAATTGCGGTAACTGTATATTTAGTTCATATTACTGGTTAACCAATGATTTGTAAGGCGGCTTGAAATATAGTCACTTCAATAATTTGCTTCCAATATATTTCAGCTTCAGCAAACAACACGACTGCTCGACCTTTATCAACCTTAGCGCCATCTGTTCCGACACGATCCATTGTTTCTAATACTACGTCAAATGGTAAATTTTGTTTTAATTAGTTAAACTAAAATGCATGTACTCGGTGCCAAAAATTCCACAATTTCACGTTACAAATTGATTAGTGTTTTCTTTCAAACCTGTTCGCATGCATAAGAATGAAGGTGTTACTTTCAAATTCCTTTGTTTGACACCATGGACGATTCAGATTATACTACTGAACAACGCTGTCTCTTTTTATAATCTACTACTATAAAATTTATTAGTTTATCGTTCTAATTGTAACGTTATTGTTTTCACAAACATGCAACGACCTCCAAAGTATTCAATGTATTAATGGGGGTTCTTGTCTGGAAATACAAGGGAGGTTCATGTGTGTTTGTTTTGGCCCCTGGACCGGAACTACTTGTGATACAGCCTGTAATTAACTGATATATATATATATATATATATATATATATATATGAAATAGGAATTCCAACAAAATAACATCACTGTGTGTAGTAAATTATACAGCCTGTAATTAACTGATATATATATATATATATATATATGAAATAGGAATTCCAACAAAATAACATCACTGTGTGTAGTAAATTATACTTGATCAGGCTTTGGGTCATCGAATATATTGGTTATATTAAGGAGGCATATTTTTTATCATCTGTCCTCACATACTTTGTTGCCTCATCAAAGAATACAAAATATCATCAAAAAATACACCTTATTAACATTTGGCCGCAGAATGCGAACTAGCGCATCACTTGCACTTGAAACCGATGAGCGAATACTTGTCGAAACGTCGCGCTACATATTAGTATTGTTTTCCATATAAATTGTGCGGTGTTTTTTTAAAACGCTTTTAGTATGCAAGTCTCCTAACCGGTGTACCCTATTAGTTCTGATCCGTCCTTATTACATCCCCGGTTGGACAGGGTCGCCTGTCCAACCTCGTGGGTTTTCTCCGTGTACTCTGGTTTCATCCCATTGCTAAAACACCCCTACGCGCAAGCGAATTGTTGAAATAAAATTAAACCATATTTTAGTCCCGAAATGACCTAATTTGTGTCGAGTGAACTTTAAAAAACTTTTCTCTCTCTCTCCCCCGTCCGTATTAAGCTCCTTTACACCTTATCTATGCTCAAGGGTTAATTTGAATTCATCACCTTTTATTTTTCAAAATGAAGCCTAATTTCTTGGGACATCTGAGATAAATTTGTAATAATCCAACACAGGGTGTAGAGCAGGTCATTAACTTCCTATTAATTAGGAATAACAGGAACAATCATAGGACTCTATCTTAGTCATTATTCTTAACATTTTCGAAACGTAATCCTCTTTACTCGTTCACATTTATTAATGTAACTCTAATCCTTAGATATTACAGAGTGCCGCAAGCAGAAGACGTCCAGTTTGTTGATTCAGCGCGTTACGAAGAAAGACTGCACGGGGGGGGGGGGGGTCTTTTATCGATTTTTAGCAATATCTTTTTTTAAATTTTAATTCAAGTTCTGTATTCAAAATCGATAGCTGACTATACTATTGAACCGACTGATCAAAATACAACTGGTATTTTTTTTAAAAATTATTATATAAAATTTACAAGACTTTATTTACATACATGTACAATATTTTGGTATTGCATTCTTTAATTTTAATTGCAGTTTCCGCATCAACTCAAACGCCATCAGTCCCGACACGATCTATTATTTCTAATACTACGTCAAATGGTAATTTGTTTTTATTCAATAGGGTAGTTAAACAAAAATGCTTTTACGCGGTCCCTAAAATTCCAAAATTTAGCGTTACAAATTCATTTTTGTTATCGCCCATACGCGTTCGCAAGTATAAGAATGAAGGTGTTACTTCTAAATTCCTTTGACACCATGGACGATTCAAATTATATTACTACTCAGCAACGCTGCCCCTTTTTAAAATCTATTACCAGAACAAAATCTAGCAAAAAGGGTGAGGCTTGTGGTAGTGTGTATTAGTTCCGGTCCGTTCTTATTAAGCACCGGCAACTATAAACATCCCACTTTATAGCTCACCTCTGATCTGGGGTTATTTTGGATTCCTCACCTTTTATTTTTCACCATAATACTTCTTTGTTTGCCAAAATGTATCATAGTTCCTCAGGGCAGGGTGTAGAGCAGTATTTTCATCAACTTCCTATCGACCAACTGAAACGATCACAGGAGTCGATCCTAGTCATTATTCTTAACATTTACGAAACGCAAAACTCGTATTTATTTATGTAACTTTGAACCTTAATTATAGATGTCCAACAATCACAGAATATCGCCAGCAGAACACCCCGACGACGTCGCAGCTTTAGACAAAGTGGTGGATCTTCTTCTTCCAGAAAATTTTGTAGCCCCATTTTATGAGCCGGGAGCCGCATTTCCAGAAGATATCAGCTTGCTATATCTTTAGTACATATCACTAGTATTACCACCAGTGTTAGCCGAAGTTGATCATGCCATCTCGCTGTCGATAGCATATTTCAATAATATGAGCCTATAACAACTATCAGCAATCGAAATTAAGTAGCTTTCAGATCTCGCTCTTATCATATTGTTTGTGTGGTGATTTTGTTGGATTTTTTGTTAAGTACGTTGACAGCATTAGTCAAAATGGGTAACACATGGTAAAGAGTCTATAATTGCGGTAACTGTATATTTAGTTCATATTACTGGTTAACCAATGATTTGTAAGGCGGCTTGAAATATAGTCACTTCAATAATTTGCTTCCAATATATTTCAGCTTCAGCAAACAACACGACTGCTCAACCTTTATCAACCTTAGCTGACACTACGTTTGAGACGACTGCCCAAACTTTAGCAACCATAGCTGACACTACGTTTGAGACGACTGCTCAACCTACACCTGCGATTGGTACTTTTTAAAAAAATTATTAATAAAATTCACAAGGATCTCTTAAAAATAGTTTAAACAAACATCGTTTCAAAACTCTAAAATAACTGATCTGCGTACATGTATGTGGCATTTTATTCTTTAATTTTAATTCCAGCTCAAGCATCATCCCAAGCGCCATCTGTTCCTACACGATCCATTGTTTCTAATACTACGTCAAATGGTAAATTTTGTTTTAATTAGTTAAACTAAAATGCATGTACTCGGTGCCAAAAATTCCACAATTTCGCGTTACAAATTGATTAGTGTTTTCTTTCAAACCTGTTCGCATGCATAAGAATGAAGGTGTTACTTTCAAATTCCTTTGTTTGACACCATGGACGATTCAGATTATACTACTGAACAACGCTGTCTCTTTTTATAATCTACTACTATAAAATTTATTAGTTTATCGTTCTAATTGTAACGTTATTGTTTTCGGAAACATGCAACGACCTCCAAAGTATTCAATGTATTAATGGGGGTTCTTGTCTGGAAATACAAGGGAGGTTCATGTGTGTTTGTTTTGGCCCCTGGACCGGAACTACTTGTGATACAGCCTGTAATTAACTGATATATATATATATATATGAAATAGGAATTCCAACAAAATAACATCACTGTGTGTAGTAAATTATACTTGATCAGGCTTTGGGTCATCGAATATATTGGTTATATTAAGAAGGCATATTTGTTATCATCTGCCCTCACATACTTTGTTGCCTCATCAAAGAATACAAAATATCATCAAAAAATACACCTTATTAACATTTGGCCGCAGAATGCGAACTAGCGCATCACTTGCACTTGAAACCGATGAGCGAATACTTGTCGAAACGTCGCGCTACATATTAGTATTGTTTTCCATATAAATTGTGCGGTGTTTTTTTAAAACGCTTTTAGTATGCAAGTCTCCTAACCGGTGTACCCTATTAGTTCTGATCCGTCCACCTCGTGGGTTTTCTCCGTGTACTCCGGTTTCATCCCATTGCTAAAACACCCCTACGCGCAAGCGAATTGTTGAAATAAAATTAAACCATATTTTAGTCCCGAAATGACCTAATTTGTGTCGAGTGAACTTTAAAAAACTTTTCTCTCTCTCTCCCCCGTCCGTATTAAGCTCCTTTACACCTTATCTATGCTCAAGGGTTAATTTGAATTCATCACCTTTTATTTTTCAAAATGAAGCCTAATTTCTTGGGACATCTGAGATAAATTTGTAATAATCCAACACAGGGTGTAGAGCAGGTCATTAACTTCCTATTAATTAGGAATAACAGGAACAATCATAGGACTCTATCTTAGTCATTATTCTTAACATTTTCGAAACGTAATCCTCTTTACTCGTTCACATTTATTAATGTAACTCTAATCCTTAGATATTACAGAGTGCCGCAAGCAGAAGACGTCCAGTTTGTTGATTCAGCGCGTTACGAAGAAAGACTGCACGGGGGGGGGGGGGGGGGTTTTATCGATTTTTAGCAATATCTTTTTTTAAATTTTAATTCAAGTTCTGTATTCAAAATCGATAGCTGACTATACTATTGAACCGACTGATCAAAATACAACTGGTATTTTTTTTAAAAATTATTATATAAAATTTACAAGACTTTATTTACATACATGTACAATATTTTGGTATTGCATTCTTTAATTTTAATTGCAGTTTCCGCATCAACTCAAACGCCATCAGTCCCGACACGATCTATTATTTCTAATACTACGTCAAATGGTAATTTGTTTTTATTCAATAGGGTAGTTAAACAAAAATGCTTTTACGCGGTCCCTAAAATTCCAAAATTTAGCGTTACAAATTCATTTTTGTTATCGCCCATACGCGTTCGCAAGTATAAGAATGAAGGTGTTACTTCTAAATTCCTTTGACACCATGGACGATTCAAATTATATTACTACTCAGCAACGCTGCCCCTTTTTAAAATCTATTACCAGAACAAAATCTAGCAAAAAGGGTGAGGCTTGTGGTAGTGTGTATTAGTTCCGGTCCGTTCTTATTAAGCACCGGCAACTATAAACATCCCACTTTATAGCTCACCTCTGATCTGGGGTTATTTTGGATTCCTCACCTTTTATTTTTCACCATAATACTTCTTTGTTTGCCAAAATGTATCATAGTTCCTCAGGGCAGGGTGTAGAGCAGTATTTTCATCAACTTCCTATCGACCAACTGAAACGATCACAGGAGTCGATCCTAGTCATTATTCTTAACATTTACGAAACGCAAAACTCGTATTTATTTATGTAACTTTGAACCTTAATTATAGATGTCCAACAATCACAGAATATCGCCAGCAGAACACCCCGACGACGTCGCAGCTTTAGACAAAGTGGTGGATCTTCTTCTTCCAGAAAATTTTGTAGCCCCATTTTATGAGCCGGGAGCCGCATTTCCAGAAGATATCAGCTTGCTATATCTTTAGTACATATCACTAGTATTACCACCAGTGTTAGCCGAAGTTGATCATGCCATCTCGCTGTCGATAGCATATTTCAATAATATGAGCCTATAACAACTATCAGCAATCGAAATTAAGTAGCTTTCAGATCTCGCTCTTATCATATTGTTTGTGTGGTGATTTTGTTGGATTTTTTGTTAAGTACGTTGACAGCATTAGTCAAAATGGGTAACACATGGTAAAGAGTCTATAATTGCGGTAACTGTATATTTAGTTCATATTACTGGTTAACCAATGATTTGTAAGGCGGCTTGAAATATAGTCACTTCAATAATTTGCTTCCAATATATTTCAGCTTCAGCAAACAACACGACTGCTCAACCTTTATCAACCTTAGCTGACACTACGTTTGAGACGACTGCCCAAACTTTAGCAACCATAGCTGACACTACGTTTGAGACGACTGCTCAACCTACACCTGCGATTGGTACTTTTTAAAAAAATTATTAATAAAATTCACAAGGATCTCTTAAAAATAGTTTAAACAAACATCGTTTCAAAACTCTAAAATAACTGATCTGCGTACATGTATGTGGCATTTTATTCTTTAATTTTAATTCCAGCTCAAGCATCATCCCAAGCGCCATCTGTTCCTACACGATCCATTGTTTCTAATACTACGTCAAATGGTAAATTTTGTTTTAATTAGTTAAACTAAAATGCATGTACTCGGTGCCAAAAATTCCACGTTACAAATTGATTAGTGTTTTCTTTCAAACCTGTTCGCATGCATAAGAATGAAGGTGTTACTTTCAAATTCCTTTGTTTGACACCATGGACGATTCAGATTATACTACTGAACAACGCTGTCTCTTTTTATAATCTACTACTATAAAATTTATTAGTTTATCGTTCTAATTGTAACGTTATTGTTTTCGGAAACATGCAACGACCTCCAAAGTATTCAATGTGTTAATGGGGGTTCTTGTCTGGAAATACAAGGGAGGTTCATGTGTGTTTGTTTTGGCCCCTGGACCGGAACTACTTGTGATACAGCCTGTAATTAACTGATATATATATATATATATGAAATAGGAATTCCAACAAAATAACATCACTGTGTGTAGTAAATTATACTTGATCAGGCTTTGGGTCATCGAATATATTGGTTATATTAAGAAGGCATATTTGTTATCATCTGCCCTCACATACTTTGTTGCCTCATCAAAGAATACAAAATATCATCAAAAAATACACCTTATTAACATTTGGCCGCAGAATGCGAACTAGCGCATCACTTGCACTTGAAACCGATGAGCGAATACTTGTCGAAACGTCGCGCTACATATTAGTATTGTTTTCCATATAAATTGTGCGGTGTTTTTTTAAAACGCTTTTAGTATGCAAGTCTCCTAACCGGTGTACCCTATTAGTTCTGATCCGTCCACCTCGTGGGTTTTCTCCGTGTACTCCGGTTTCATCCCATTGCTAAAACACCCCTACGCGCAAGCGAATTGTTGAAATAAAATTAAACCATATTTTAGTCCCGAAATGACCTAATTTGTGTCGAGTGAACTTTAAAAAACTTTTCTCTCTCTCTCCCCCGTCCGTATTAAGCTCCTTTACACCTTATCTATGCTCAAGGGTTAATTTGAATTCATCACCTTTTATTTTTCAAAATGAAGCCTAATTTCTGAGATCTGAGATAAATTTGTAATAATCCAACACAGGGTGTAGAGCAGGTCATTAACTTCCTATTAATTAGGAATAACAGGAACAACCATAGGACTCTATCTTAGTCATTATTCTTAACATTTTCGAAACGTAATCCTCTTTACTCGTTCACGATCTATTATTTCTAATACTACGTCAAATGGTAATTTGTTTTTATTCAATAGGGTAGTTCAACAAAAATGCTTTTACGCGGTCCCTAAAATTCCAAAATTTCGCGTTACAAATTCATTTTTGTTATCGCCCATACGCGTTCGCAAGTATAAGAATGAAGGTGTTACTTCTAAATTCCTTTGACACCATGGACGATTCAAATTATATTACTACTCAGCAACGCTGCCCCTTTTTAAAATCTATTACCAGAACAAAATCTAGCAAAAAGGGTAAGGCTTGTGGTAGTGTGTATTAGTTCCGGTCCGTTCTTATTAAGCACCGGCAACTATAAACATCCCACTTTATAGCTCACCTCTGATCTGGGGTTATTTTGGATTCCTCACCTTTTTTTTCACCATAATACTTCTTTGTTTGCCAAAATGTATCATAGTTTCTCGGGGAAGGGTGTAGAGCAGTATTTTCATCAACTTCCTATCGACCAACTGAAACGTTCACAGGAGTCTATCCTAGTCATTATTCTTAACATTTACGAAACGCAAAACTCGTATTTATTTATGTAACTTTGAACCTTAATTATAGATGTCCAACAATCACGGAATATCGCCAGCAGAACACCCCGACGACGTCGCCGCTTTAGACAAAGCGGTGGATCTTCTTCTTCTGAAGAAAATTGGTCCAGTTGGTCTTAATCATAGAAAAACATGTTTGCAGTGAAGGAGTGTAACTTAGCAAATAAAATATTAGACCATTAGTTGAATTGTATTGTCTTTATTTTATTGACAGCGCTATTTGCCTTTTCATGTTACCCATTTGCGTCCAGGCGGTCAAGTATGGAGGGGTATCGCTGGCAATATTTAATACTGTGGTAAATTGCCTTTTCCATTAATTAAATGTGTTGTGGCAATGTTTCCCCTTGTCTGTTGTGTTGGACGGGATCCTGCGAAGTACAACTGTCCAGTCGTTCGAGGGGAACGAAAAATCGAGGCCCCGTGTACACATTGCCGTACAAGTGAAAGATCCCCTGGCAATTGGAATTCGGTATAAGAGAAGGCCGTAGCGACATGGCCCAGTGGAATCAGGACGTTACACCCTATTGTATTTCATTTTAAAGGGCACAGATTGGTCCTAACACCGATAACATATATCGTCGTTCGAACGCACAGTAAATTAAACATAGCACACATGCAAAGAAGCAAATTGGTATACACGAGAAAGTCGTGTGTATACGCAAACATGGCTTAAATCAAACAAATATCACGGTGTTTACATTAGATGATCGAAGGAATGAAAATTATCTTGTCAAATAAACATAATGGTAATATTATTGTTACCCGCCTGTTCCTGTACGATTTTTAACTGTCAAGGGGTCTTTTACGTGGGCGTTTATACTCAACAATAGTTCTGGCAATGAAACGTACCAAAACCAGACGTGTAGTAAGAAACTCTGGCAATGTCAGATGTCATTGACAATGGGCTATTTACTGCTTCATTATTTTGTGAATTAACGAGATCGCCAAACTCTTTATTAGTTAGTAGTGTAACTGACAATTATTCATTGTATGATATTATAGTAGCTGTAACTCTAACTTAGTATTAACATTCCAATCAATATTGATGTTATCTTGCCGCGAAAATATCAAATGTGAAAGATACAATGCATATTGCACATTTTAAGATCGAGTAAAGCATCAGATGATATTATGTAACTAGTAAAGTATATGGAATGTTTTTTGTGTTGCAATACCTCACTCAAGAAATTTAATTTTATGATTAGAATCAAGCGATTGTGTTGTCCAATAAATCTGACTATGTCACGTGTTTATTATTCGTTGTATAATGTTCCTAATATCGAGTTCAATAAAATCCTATCCATATCATATCCATCCTTTTACTACAACGGTCAGCGGAAATTCCAAATACTCCATAGTAAACTCAGACTCCGATGTTCGGATCTACAGGGTCACAAGTACCTAGACATGTTGCTGACAGTCCCGCTGTGGTCCCTTCTTTGAAGATCCTGATCACTACATTTTGCAATGCCCTTTACATTCAAATGCGCTAAAGGAAACCATAGACAAATTACAATACAACCATAAAAACATTAACTGTCCCTTGTTCGGATCCACAAATTACTGTATGGATTTAAACAACAATATTTTTAATCATTCCACAAGTTTATTGACATGTCAAACATATTTTAATCTAGCTCATTAGCAGCTTTATTTTACAGTATTAGTTTTATTAACCCATAAAATATATTGTACATTGCCATCTTTCTTATATATGTATTTACATGTATTTATGTATGTGTTTGCCATTTTAACTCTGTATATACACCCAATTTGTTCCTTTGTTTTAATATTATGTATGTATATTATCTAAAGGGGGGGGGGGGGGGTCATAGGCTAAGCCTGTTCCCCAATCCCGTTCAGACATTCTGAATAAAATATTTTTTATCAAAAAACATATATATGCTCTTGAGTCTTTTCCTATCCTCAATGGGCTGGGCTACTCATCTGTGGACCAGTTGATACTTTCTCTCGATCTAGAAATTCAAGGGTCCTAGACGGTTTAATCTCACTGTGCCACCTAATCAACTGGTGTTATAGGGTAGTGGTGTGAAAATTTAAGTAAACAACGGATTATAGACTGTATCCTTATTAGTACTGTTCACCTAGTTAAGATTTAATTATTTTAATTCTCAAGGAGGTCAAAATTTAGTTAATTTGGTACAGTAAAATGAAGAAGATCGGAAAAAGCCACCCAAATATATTTAAATTTATTAACATTGCGTTGAAAGAGCAGACTTGTACTGAAAATACCATAGTTCAATTGTATAACGGTGGACGATTGCCCCTAAAAGGTGAAAATAAAAGAGTAGAAGAATCTATTCATGATCCAAAATCGAACTGTTAAATGCAGTAAAAATTTCCAATTGAATATACCGACGTCATATCACATATAGTAGGGTTATGATTTATGTTTGATACATGTATTTCTTGTTACTTTAATATAATTTATTGTAAATAAAGTTGTTAATCAGTCTAAACCTAGTAGTTTTAAAAAGCGGACTATACTTTTAACACCATGGTATTCGATAATCCCCTTGCTTGATTAATCCCCCCATCAGAACATAGGCCACTAATCAACAAGATTAGAACACACTAATCTACGGCAACCGATCACTGAAACAACATAAAAGACGAATTTCGGAGAACATAAAAATACGCTCACAAATAAAATTATTGATCACAGTAGCCGATCTGTTCAGACGTTCGGAAACGCGTCCCATAATGCATTGATGGATTTATGAATGGGATGGTAAACAAATCAAACCTGAGTTTTCCAGATATTGTGTGCTCCCATGACATCAATGTACAGTGAATGGTCCCCGTTTAGCTTTTTCATTCAAAGATATAGCATGCACCAATGTTACATTTATGTCCATATTTAATAGTTTTCTTCTCAACAGATATAATATTCAAATTAACAATGTATTTAAGATAGTATTCACGTTTTATTGTGGACGTTAAATAAACATATACAGCCGAAATAGCGACTCCAACAAGGCAGCCTTCGGGAAGGTGCGACAGGTTGTGTTGGCGTTCTCAACAGATATAATATTCAAATTAACAATGTATTTAAGATAGTATTCACGTTTTATTGTGGACGTTAAATAAACATATACAGCCGAAATAGCGACTCCAACAAGGCAGCCTTCGGGAAGGTGCGACAGGTTGTGTTGGCGTTATACTGGGCAAATTGAAATCGATCGAAATATACTCTGTATCCAAGTAATTCTTTCAGATTTTTTTCTGTTTATCAATATTATGTTAAACAACCAGCATTTATCAGAATGACACTCTTCAAGATTTGGGAATATGTGGAGTTATTGCCTACAGAAACGGAATTTCCTAAATATTTAGCCCAGAAAACAAAAGATGTGAACCAGTTTTTATTCCTTTGCTTGATGTCTCAATGTTGACAGGCAATTGTTGATAACTGCGGTAGCACTGAATCTGTCTACAGTACGCTGACAGTTTTCGGTTCTATACTAAACCCTGTCAATTGACAATTATTGACTAATCGCATGGTTGTATTTCTAATGGCTTCAAAAGCTGCGATACAGGATGGTATTGTGATGGCATCCAAACCTCTGGCGGAGGGTGGTGTTATGATGGCATAGATTTCCTCCGGGCGACCACTCTTGATACACATGCCCCCATTAATTAACGCAATTGAGCTTCCTCGAGTGTTATTGCAAGATCAAATTTTATCTCTCAAACTAGATGACAATCGTCTATTTTTTTTTAAAAATTACTGCGTTTCCATTACTTCTCATTCCTCAGAAGAGTAAATGGAACGAAGCTAATACATATTATATTCTAGACTGAAATTTTTCGCCAATATAAAGCAAAACTTACATTTGGATGAATGGGTATTATGAATTACTTATCAGTGTAGAAATATTTCACAGATTAACCAAACTATAATGTTATCAGATAAATGCTAGGTTGGCAAAAAGGCTTGATTCTGGTATTATTAGTAAATTAATCAAATGTTGCGAACAGAGCTGAGGAGACTGTTCAACATTACAGTAGCTGTTTTATAATTGTGCGACGTAACATCAAATATCACCCTTTTACTGGGCTTACAACCTATAGTGTAAGTAATAATTATACTGCTATAGTCAAGGTAATCCGCCACATGTAAAGGGGGTTAAAGAGTCAGCCTTCTGGGATCCAAATACGCCCACAAAGGGTTAATACCATTTGTTTTTATTTATGTTATAGATAATATTGTGATATATATTTCTTGTTGGTCTCGAGAAACCTCGCCAGTTTTGGCGCAATATTGCCCAATTGGAGCTGACGTGCCATTAAACAACATTTTTTTTCATTCCGATCATGCCCATACGTGCGAAGTGATTTGAAAATTAACGATCGACGTTAAACTTGTAAGCGTAATTCCACGGTAAATAACGCATTATTACAAGTTCTAGATACTAAAGTGTCATTCAAATCACCTGTCACAATTATTTCGTTATTATTTTTGGTACTTTAGTTTCTTCTGAAATTGAAGATATGTTTCCATTAAGGATTATATCAATACGACGAAAATCTAACTAATACCTTAGAGCAAATCTTGAAGTGTGGAAAAGTAGAAGTGTAGTAATGGGAAATAATTCCCAAATCTTTTACGTCTCCTTTTAAAGAATAAGACGACAGCTGTTTCTCTATCGATTGATTTTGGAGGCTTCTCTGACAAAGGTTACCTTTTCAGCCAAGGATGCAATTGAAGCTAATATATCTGCAGTTCGGATGTCTAAGCATCATCTGTCAAACCAAAGAAAATGGTAATATGGAAAGAGCAAAAAAAAAGAGAAAAACGTCGGAAGACATTATTACAATTCTTTTTTAGAAACTGACACATCTTTGGAATAGATAACGTAAGAAATAATGGAATGAACCTGTTTTTAAATACTACGGTAATTTTCGTGCAAATATATGTATGGTCTTCCTACTGCGAGGCATAAGGAGTTTGCCCTAGACGATATCCGTGTTTGATATCGTATGTCCAAACCATTGTATTCACGGATGGAACTCGAGGCTCGTCCCTCCTTATTCGGTACATGCTAACACTTGTCCATGACTAAAATGTGTCACTAAGGGACATTATGTAAGGTGAGATAAAGAGCTGACAGTTTTCACTATAATATTTCAAAAATATAAAGGTAATATGTTGAAGATTACTTCATTCTGGGCCTAGTTATCGCCGATACAGTCTGGATTATCCATTTTTGCGTTAAATCATCAACCCAAAATCTTTTAAAATTCAAAAATTTGACATAATTTCAAATTTTAAGAATAATATACCTACCTGATATATGTACATATGAATTATCGTTCCTTACGCTAAAACTCGCACTTTCCGGTACTAGACCAATCGAGTCTACCGGAAGTAGTAAACATGCGCACGCACCAGATCACATGATCCCATGCACATGTCAGTTCATTCGAGGCGCTTACAAATCGCCCTTGAGAAACTGATTCTGCAATTGGGGGAAGGATGGGAGGGTTCGTACATATATCAGGTAGGTATATTATTCATAAAATTTGAACTCATGTCAAATTTTTGAATTTTATTTCATAATATCCTACCTGATATATGTACATATGAATTATTCCTAGATTCCCCAAGCATTACATGAATGGAGGTGGTATTCAGATCAGTGTAGCTCAAATACTTTCTGATTTATATATATATATATATATATATATATATATCTTGTGAAAACAACGAACACAAATTCAATGTTGTATGTTTGTCTGTTAACTCTGTCTGAAAATGTTTGATTGTCAGGTGAACTGCTCTCAGTTCTAATAGATTGATATGTTCTTTTTTCATCATTTCCGACCACATACCCTGCACAAATCTGTTGTCTAGATGACCTCCCCAACCCCACAGTGAAGCATCTGTAGTTATGGTTACCGAGGTCTGCATTGGCAGTAACGATTGACCCTTTAAAATGTTGGCTTCCTATAACCACCAATTTACATTTAATCTTAGTTCTGGAGACACAGGAACTTTTACTGACAAACTCATTGTCGACATCTTCCAAACACTCAATAGATGAAACTGAATTGGCCTGATAAACAAACGTGCATTGGGTATCAATTCCAGACATGATGCAATCTTGCCCAAGAGACGGAGATAGTCCCTTGCTGAATCCTGACCCCCCCCCCCCCCCAGAAGGGACTGTACTGATTTGCGTAAACTGTTTGCCCTCTCCAAACTTGGGTAAACCATACCCTGGTTGAACTTTAACAGAGCACCTATGTATGTGATCTCCTGTGAAGGAACTAGTTGAGATTTTTTTATATTTATAATGAAACCTAGTCGAATCAGAAGATCCACCATTTTCCTCCGATCTTTCAATAGATCTGCTTTCTTCTGGTTGACTGACAAGAGATCGTCCAGAAACGCTGCCATTCGAACATTTTGAAAACGAAGGTGCTCCACGACCACTGAGAGAATTTTTGTAAACACTCGAGGGGCGGATGTTGGTCCGAAACACAGAACTTTGAATTGGTATACTCTGTTTTCTACGCAAAACCTTAGATATTTCCTGTGTTCCGGAAAAATCGGTATATGGAGATAAGCATCTGTTAGGTCGATCGAAAAGGCCCAATCTCCTGATTTGACTAGACGTAAAACCTTTTTGAGAGTGTCCATCTTGAAATGTGTCTTCCGGAGATATCGGTTTAATGGCTTCAAATTTATCACAGGTCGAAGTTCCCCGTTCTTTTTGGTTAATAGGAACAACGAACTGTAAAAACCTGAATGGATCTTCTTTTCTGACACTGGCTCTATTGCATTTTTTCCTAAAAGAGATGTGATTTCCTGTCTTATGAGACGTAAACCCTTGGCCGCCACCCGAGTGTGCTTTATGCCAAGAAAAGGCGGAATTTTCAGAAATTCGAGTCTGTAGCCCTCCTGTATGGTTCGTAAGACCCAGCTGCCCGAAGTGATCTCTTGCATTGTGTCAGAAAAAAAGACAGACGCCCGCCCACCGGTATCTCCGGACGTCTCATCAAAACACTTACTGTGTCACTGGTTAGTAGATCTGGAACCTCTAGTTTCTGAGGCAGAGGTAAATGACGGTTTTCTTCCCTCCTAATAGTCTCTTCGTCCCCTTCGAAATGAGTAGGACTGGCCCCCTATTGTATGTCCTCCCTCTTGGTGTTGCTGGAGCCCGAAAAATATGTTCACTATTCAAAGTATTACCTTGGCGAGACTGAAAGTGTTAGAGCGCTTAGCTGATGATGCCTCTGGTATATAATTACTTCTTCTTTTCCTGTTATATAAAACCGGCAAAAGTTCCTGGACGGCTTTCTTCTGCTCTTTTGTCTTTCAGAGCCTTCTCCAGGCTAGAACCGAAAACTCCATCCCCTGTAAGAGGGAGATTAAACAAGGTACGTGAGTTCTCTACCTCATAGAGAGAAGAGTCAGTCATGGCCATGCTTCTTCTGATTGCATGGTGAAAGGCACCCACCCTGCCAAATTGATCAAGATTTTTTGTCGACATGGCAAAAATGTTTTGAATTTGATGCATGATTTGTTCTTTGGTGAGTTCACTATCCTGAGACACAAGACCCTGCATAAGTGTACCTAACGCTTGTTGAGTATATAGCTGAATATTTATACCCATTAAAGCTGCTTGTTGCCCTTAATAAGCTAATTTTTCGGCCATCTTATATGGCTGTTGATATAGTGAACGACTTAGCAAAAGATGCCGAGGTACCATGTTTTTGAATGAGACATGATTCAACTAATGTGTCCAAGGCTGGTACTTGTAAAAAAATCCTGTCCTCCTCGCATATGGGAAACAATTCAATATTTTCCTCTGAAAAGGCTGTCAAATTAGATGGAGTCGAACACCTCCAACTATGATTAATTACATCTCTTTGAGACTGATCTAGCCTTATACCCAGTTCATTCACGGTGCCCTTTCTTGTCGTGGCGTCAGTGCCAAAGATGGAAAACAATCCTGGACCTTTGGTAGATTTGTCGACATTTACATTAATTCCCTGTTCCAAGGGCAAGACCGGCATATCTACCTCAGGCTCTGATGAATCAATCCTTTCATCTTGACCGGGTTGAATAGAAAGACAGTCAGAGTCTGAATCATGGTAAAAATAATCATTTCCTTTGCTCCTTCTTGAAATGACATCCCGTTTTTTACTTTTAGAATCTTTAGATTCGGTAACCCTGTCGGATCTCGTTTCAGACAGTCCAGGGGAGATAACCGTATTGTTTACATCGGTAGCGTTATTTTTGTTCACCATTAGGTCGAACAACCGATCTAGTTTGGACTCCATTTGATCCAACCGACTTTTTGTTTTACTCGATTCCTTCTTCTTTTCTTTTGATAAAGTCAAAGGAATAGGACTATTAGCTGTTCTCGTTTCCTGGATAGTTACGCCCGTATCAATCGGCGATTCACTACGAGTTTGCTGACCTCGTTTTTCCCCGTCATTTGTCTTATTTTCAATCATTCTACAAGGACCCGATAAAGGCGCCCTAAAATGATTACTTACCGAAGTCGAAGACAAACAACTTGACGAAGATTCCTCTCCATCCGAAACTCTAGCCATAATGGCTTCCAAATTAGAAACACTAAAAAAAAAACCAAGTGCGATTTGCAAGCGCCGAGAAAACGAACTGACATGTGCATGGGATCATGTGATCTGGTGCGTGCGCATGGTTACTACTTCCGGTAGACTCGATTGGTCTAGTACCGGAAAGTGCGAGTTTTAGCATAAGGAGCGATAATTCATATGTACATATATCAGGTAGGATATTATGAAATAAAATTTACCGCTCACCATCAATATACAGCACCTTGATCACGCACATACAGCAAAATTTCCAATTTTGAATGTTTACAAAAAGAATGTTTTATTTATTTCTTTTTATATATGTAGGCCTACTATGTTATGTATATATAAAAAAAGTTGCTGATGAATTTATCAAAAATAGGGCAATTCAAAACAGTGTTCAGGCGGAGTCCGAAAAGTCATCATACCGAGTCCAACAGATGGTCTGTGTTGAGTCCGAAATGACACTGGACCAAAATGTTGTGTTATGTATATAAAAAAAGTTGCTGATGAATTTATCAGAAATAGGGCAATTCAAAACAGTCTTCAGACGGGAGTCCGAAAATTTGGCAAGTAAATCCGAAAAGTCATCATACCGAGTCCAACAGATCGTCTGTGTTGAGTCCGAAATGACCCTGGACCAAAATGTTGTGCTATCGTCTGTCCAACTTCTTGAATTTTCTGTGGGTTCAATGGTTTCATCTTTTTGCTAAATACCCAAACTCGCAAGCGAATTATTCATATTAAATTTAACCACACCTTAGTTAGTCCCAAAATGACCTATAGTTAGAGCCAGTAAGTAGATAAGGACCCATCCTACAACAATTCTAGGTTCATGCAGAATTAAAATAAACCAATTTTGAATACATGTAGAATGAGGCAATACAACGGAAGTCAGCTATTCGTTGTAGTTGATTACCGGTAGCCTATGCATGTAGGAGTAGGACATAGTTGGACTACTTGATTCGGCAAATACATGTACATATAGGCCTTGTTTACATGTATGTCAACCCCCCCCCCCCCCCTTCTCTCTCTGTTGCATATAAATACTTAATGTGTGATTGTGTCTTCACATACACTAATAATTGTAGGACATTGGTAAAAAAAAAAGAAGAAGAAGAAAATATAAATTGTAAAAGTTAAATGAAATTCAAATTATTACCTGTTTGTCTTCTATATGGTAAATTCTCAATAATTGCTTAAAAACTAGAAGGTGGAAAGAGTCAAATAGCAGCATTGACTGAAAAATAAAATGAAAATAAAAAGAAACTTCCAAAGACTCATTCTAAATTCTATGATTTTTATTGACTGAATCAGTGAACTAATTACAAAATTGGAAAATGTCTGCTTATTTGATTAGAGAGGGTCTTTTTTTTAAAACATAAATTAGATTAGGCCTACATTTCAACAAACACAAAATTGTAAAAAGTATTTTCTAGTCCGTGCCCGGGTTTATGTCTACTCTAGACAAAATGTATTTATATATATTAAAAAAAAACATGGCCACCAATCCAACCGCCCTAGGTATATTTTAAAACAGATTCTTACCTACTGGCTGAAGTCGAGCCGTTTCTGGTTTAATGGGATTCTGTAACAACTAATGTTCATTAAGCAGAGTTCAGAAAAATGAGACAGATTCAACAATATCATGATGAAATATTTTTTCACTGTCCCCGTCATTGTAAATGACAAATTATCACCGCGCATGCGCGAATCTCCATCTGATCAGTAATCTACGCGCCCGAAGTGAATTACTGCGATGATAATCCGCTTAATCGTAATCGGTATTCACCATGGATCACTGCCTTAGTATTATTATGCTCACCAGGCGTATTAGGTATTCCTTTGATCTACCAGTTTGTTGGGCCAATAAAAAAATGAACAACTTTATTTTAACTACAGACATCTAAACATACCAATTAACATCCAATTCTGTCTGGCTATATTGTCTGTGTAAAAAAATATACCTTTCTTATAACTTGTGGACCCCAGAATGAATACTTTGTATGGAGTTTAATTTTTAAAATTAAAAACACAAAATATACTATTTAAAAAAAGTAGGGGATATTTGATTTTGGGGGCATAATACTAAAATATGCAAATGACTACGAAAAACGTCACTATAGAACCTAACAGAAGAAACATTTCCAGTTACATGTGACGCCCAAACGCACCAATAGCTACCGCATGGAATGCAGGTGATGCTTGGGATCATCATGGGGGTCCAACCCAAGATTTGCACGACTCTGACTTTGAATGTTACAGTCATTGTGGCATTGAATTCCAGGGTGGAAACATCAGTTTAATTGTTTTAGTGACCAGAAATCAAATTTTGATATGCGTCGGCTTACCCAAAATGAAAGGTTACGTGCCCTTGGCATGCTACAGATCGGCATAACACAGGCGGTTATGGCGCGGACGATGAATGTTTCTCAGTCTGTCATAAGCAGGCTATGGTCCAGATACCGTGATACACAATCTGTACAGGACAGACCACGCTCAGGTCGACAACTCAAGCCCAGGATCGATTTATCCGTACCATGGCCTTTAGAAATCGTGTCATCACAGCAAATCAGACCAGCGCTCGTCTTCAAACAGACACTGGTGTGAGAGAGAGAGTGGCCAGACGATTCGGAATCGACTGCATAGGGGTCACCTTCGCGCCCGACGTCCTCACGTGATTCCTTGTTTCAGAGATCATCACATTCAGGCAAGACGTCGTTGGTGTAGGGATCGTCAACACTGGGATAGTCGACGCTGGAGCAATGCGATGTTTTCAGATGAGTCAAGGTTCACTGTTGATTTTTTGGACAGACGTAGGAGGTTGTGGCGTCGTCGAAACGAGCGCTTCCAAGACGTTAACGTCATCAGACATTGTCGATTTGGGGGTGGTTCTGTTATGGTGAGGGGAGGCATCACTGTTGCTGGAAGAACGGCTTTACATGTTGTTGCAGGGCGTGTTACAGGCCAGTACTACCGGCACAACATCTTGGCAGTCCATGTTGTGCCGTTCGCACGACGTCATGGCCGCCGTTTCATCTTCCAGGATGCCAACGCAAGATGTCACAGGGCCAGGATCGTTACAGGTTACCTCCAACAACAGAACATCACCACATTACCTTGGCCAGCACTGAGTCCCGACCTCCCCCCCATCGAGCATGTCTGGGACATGCTTGGACAGAGGTTACGTCAACGTCAACAACGTCCGGCCAATGTCCACGAACTTGCTGCTGCTTTGCAACAGGAATGGGACAATCTGGACCAAAATGACCTTAGACGTCTGATTAGGGGTATGCCACGTCGGATCAATGCTTGTTTGGCAAACAGAGGAGGATTTACCCGTTACTGACTTTGTTGTGATGCTGTGGTAACTTTGCTGTTTTGACCCCGGGTATCATTTTACCCTTATAATGGTCAGTCTGTGCCTTACTTAGTCTAACGATCATTTGGAATAAATCGATGAATATGAACTTCATTTCATTTTGTCATTTGTTTCTTCGTCAGTTTCATTAGGTGACTTTAATAACACTTCAAAATCAAATATCCCCTACTTTTTTTGAATAGTATATTTATTGACGATAGTATACACATTACTTGTGTTAATTTTATGGAAAAAACACGAGATTTTATAAATCAACACAAGTTTGTGTTAAAGCATTAAAAAGAATACAAGTTTGTGTTGATGCAATGCAAAACAACACAAGTTTGTGTAGATTAATTTTAACACAAGTACTACACGATCCGGTCACATCCAGAGTTGATTATGGTCTGTAACTTCATGTATTATTAATAATTTATATAACATTTAAGGCATAAACAAAGACCTGTAGTAAAATGTGTTGGCTCTTGTATAATATTTACTATTAGTTGGATTTCCAATGGCTAGCGAGTGTTAAACGCGATGTCAATAGTATACAGGAAACCCCGGGTTTTAGACGAATTTCTTCTTGCCAAGCCGTCCGCCCTGTACTGCTGAAGAAGGGGGCTGCACCCAGGCAAATCCCCATTTACATCGAACCGCCTGATTCGTTTAAAACGCCATACTATAACATAGTTTGATTACATTAGCCATTTTAAGGAGCTGAATTGCTAATATTCTGGTCTTCTTTGAAATTGACACAAATGGGTCTCAACGCATATAATAATGTAATATGAATGTACATATGTAACACTCTAGGGACATATTCTAATGTAATATGAATGAATATATGACACTCTGGGACACTAATTCTATGTCCAAAATCTACCATGTCATGGTTAGTTGTGCAATAAAATTTGGAGACATCTTTATATGTTACTTAGATATATTCTACAACTGCTCTTTAGGTGTTTAAACGTTAATCACGATTAAAACCTATGATGTCTACTCTGGCAATTACGCCCAACCGTTTCCCGGGGAAAGCGCACTGGTCTAATTTATTTTAAAAAAATGAGGGGCGGATGCTTGAGCATTTTTCTTGACCATATTTGGGTAAAAGTTTCATCAGAGCGCACAGTTATGCCAACCCTATGTTTATATAATAGCAGTAACACATGTTTAAGCATATGTAGTAAACATGCTCTGTATGGAAGCCAGTCTGCAGTCTCTAATAGTATCAATTTTATTTGTTTTAAATATAATATATGTAAATATGACCTGTGTAATTTTAAATTACCTAAAATCGCCACAGCCATTTCATGTCCAATTAATGATAAAGACATCCAACTCGGAAATAGTATAAGAAAATTTATTAAACATAGAGATGTAAACTATGATGATGCTAGCAACCTTGAAGAAATTATCAACTATTTATGTACATCATAGAGAAACGTTTACTTATATTACATACACGTAAATAATTATGTAAATTCTGTATTGTATTTTGTACTATGAGTACGAAATAAAGCATTATTATTATTATAAGATTTTACTAATCGGTACTCCAGAGACCTCTGACCGGATAACTGATGATTAACATAATAGAATATCATTTTAACGAACCGTGACACAACAGTAGCCACCTTCCAGAAATAACTGTTGACAGGAACCGTGAGTTAGTCTAAGAAAGGTGAAGTAATCCTGCAAGGGTAATCTGCGTGGCATCACATATAAACTGATTTACACTCAATCGTTTTCGGTGTAATTGCTAATCACTTATGTTTGGCGAAATACGCCAGAGGTTTCAAGCGAATGACAATCTATAGCGTCTATTTAGTATTTTTAGTGCATGTCACCGTTTGACATGACTTATGGAATATGTAGATCCCCGTTCTTCGGGTCTCTGTAACAAATGGCGCCGAAACACATTATGGTACACGATTCCTGTATCAATGGTAACATGGTTATCACACCATAAATCTTGGATATATTTGACAAATAATTCGTGTTCTTTTTTTTAATGTCGAAGACTGTGTGGTATTGAGTTAGATACTTGGCTACTTTAAAGCGACAATTTCATATTTTCAAAGAAAGTCAAAACATAATTATTTCTATGTCTTTTGCTCAATAGGTTGTCAACTCACTATTATACGATCATAGGCATTATTCCCCACAACTCATTATCACAGGAAATTATACATATTCCTGAAGCAATGGCGCGAGAAATCCCTCTCTTACCATTGCTGGATAGAAGTCATATTCTTGAAATTGGGCGGGGCGTGTCTCTTTTTAACGTCCAATCAAATCCCTCCTCTCTTCTCGCATTCGGCATAATTTTCAAAATGGACCACGAAGAAAACATGTTGGCACTGGATAATCGAGCATAATAAATTTCGCGGGTTATGACGTAAACAAGTCGCGATTGTCACTAGATACATTGCGGTAACATATTTTGAGGTCTGGTTAACCCCGTTATTTTTTTTTACAATGTAGGTCATTGGTTGGTAATGGCACTACTGACCAATAATAATTTAGCACAACAATGTTCACTCAAGATAGCAGTGTGAAGTGGATTAGTTCTAATCAAACGAAACACTGCGCAGGAGTATGGAAATTATAACACAATTAAATCTCTTGTTTTTCTATTGCCCCCATGTAATAGCTATCTTCAAACGTTTGAATTTGAAGTTGAAAACGGCATTTTTGATGCCAATTTCTCAACCGGCAATAGTGAATTATAGGATTATTCTTTATCAAGGTAGAGTGCTGTTTATAAATGGTTTTATTATGATGGATGTTCCCTGGAAGGAATTTTCAAACATATACAGGGCTTAAAATAACCGTGTGCTTAAATTCTAATGACAGAGGTGATCAATAATTCGTTCTTATTTTTAAATTCTATTTATTTGATTTAATATTTAATGGTGGGGGTGCATAACGTGGAGTAATTATAATGGCGCTCCTAAATCGGTTGCGAATTGATCACAAATCCTCTAATGCGACACGACCAGATTTAAAAGTTCGATCAGCTTTGCAAATATCACCTTTATTATATTGTGAACAGTAACTTGTTACAAGAATGATACTAAATTAGAACAGAACATGTTTATCACGCATTTAATAACGCAGAACAGACAAACATTTCGAATTGAAACAAAACGTACGTTTGTTGAGAACATGCGTAATTTATACTGTAAAGTTAAGCCTATGTGTTTTGACATGCACGGGTCCTGGGGATTTGGTAGCTCGTCGACCAGCCACAAGGAACCGAACGAACATCTACTGTGACAAACACGCACAAGCGACGCGCAAGTCTCACGTCCGGGTTTTCGAAAATTTCATCCGTAGAGGGCGAGATTTGAGCAAGGCTTTAATACCCCCGTCAGACCGGGGTTGCGTCCATACTGCGCTTCTACTGCGACAAAAAATGGTCTCCGAGCGAGTCAAGATCGCCATAAGCGTGGTAAAAGCGCGGTGGAAACGCTAAATATCGTGCTGTGGTCTCCATGGTCGCCAGTGATCGCCGAGCCACGACGTTTGTTCTGAACATGCTCATATGATCTGGAAAGCTGCGAGAAAGTGATTGGGTCGCAAAAGTCCTTATTATGCGCTGCTACGGCGACAAGAAATGGTTTCAGAGCGTGCCAAGATGACCGCAAGCGCTGTGGAAACGCGAGATATCGTGCTGTGGTCTCCATGGTCGCCAATGATCGCTGAGTCACGGCGTTTACTTTGAGTATGTTCAAAGCAAACGCCAAGGTTCTGCCATATGACCTGGAAAGCCGAGAGAACGTGTTGGGTCGTGAAGGTCGCGAGACAAGCGTGGCAACATCTCTAAGAACGTAGTACACATCCGTTGAATGTGACTGACACAGTGAATAGTCATGACATCCATATGACGTTATCTAAACGTCACAGGTCACACCATAAAACAAAATGTCAACACTATCAATATGATCATTATAAACATTACAAGACACAATGTTAAAGTGTATACAATAACGTCTTATCGCTTCCTCCAACGATTTTTCACAAAAATAACATCTACAACTCTAGATTTGACGTCGGCATATTGGCACTATTTTGTGCTTCGGTTGTGTCTATTTCAAATATACACAATAAATTCTGTTAATGTTTTTAGCGTGGGGATTGGCTAATAGTTAATTTATCTTAGTTCTAAACAAATATTTAAAACTTTAACGCAATTTTGAAAAAAATAGCCAAATTCTGGCTGGGATTACTGGGCAAAATGGCCATCCACTGTATACGTGCGATAAAAAAAGCCAGCTACCATTTAAGATTCGTACGTTAGTTACGTACGCAACTGTTAAAGGGACAATAACATTCTTGCTGGCTTGGTAGCTCCAGAAAATAAATAATACCCTTATTCTAAGTACTAGATGTTTAAATGTCCTACCTGTTGTGTAAATTATCCATTACAACCTATTTTATTTGTCCAGAGGGTTCGAAAATATTTAAAAATCCAAGTCACATTTGAAAAGGTTTACGTTAGACTTTTCAAATCAATTGGTTGAATTTTTCCAATTTTTTAAATTAGGTGTGCTAAGATGAAATTTATATCATCATTTAATTGGAATATTCTAAAATAATACGATTTGTTGACCAGAATGAAGATTGGGACATATTTTTCAGTTACAACAAGAGTGTTATTGGGGCTTTAATGCAACCTTGTCAGACGGTCTTCCGAAATTAAAGAAAATGGCAATATGTTACATACCATATGCAATACTCTCTTCGGATTGAAGACAATACGGTATTTTATACCAATTAAATACTAATTTAAATCAACCTTTCCAGCGGAAATTTCTATTTTAAACCCCAATCCCGACAGTGCGCGATCAAACCGACCATTCCAATAAGTAAGTTACATGGACACACGATAACAATAAATGCCTACATTTTCTATACTCTATCAGTTACTCCACCTGTGAGGCAGAAAGCATTCAACCCAAACAACATTTGGAGAAACAGTTCGAACCGGCCACAGAGACGAGAATTAACATTACCATTACACTTTCAATGGACAAATCAACGTTATACTGTACAATAAATAAAGCATAGATGACACCATAGATGAAATGTAATTGTCCATGAATCCATGATTGACTCATCCTGCACTGTCATTAATACCCCCGTCAGACCGGAGTTGCGTCCTTACTGCGCTTCTACTGCGACAAAAAATGGTCTCAAAGCGAGTCAAGATCGCCATAAGCGTGGTAACAGCGCGGTGGAAACACTAGATATCGTGATGTGGTCTCCATGGTCGCCAATGATCGCCGAGCCACGACGTTTGTTTTGAACATGCGCATATGATCTGGAAAGCTGCGAGAACGTGATGTGGTCGAAAAAGTCCTTATTGCGCTGCTACGGCGACAAAAAATGTTTCCAGAGCGTGCCAAGATCACCCTGAGCGCTGTGGAAACGCGAGATATCGTTCTGTGGTCTCCATGGTCGCCAATGATCGCTGAGTCACGGCGTTTATTTTGAGTATGTTCAAAGCAAACGCCAAGGTCCTGTCATATGACATTGAAAACCGAGAGAACGTGGTGGGTCGCGCGATAAGCGTGGTAACATCTCTATGAACGTAGCACACGCGCAGTACACACGTGGAAAAGACGCTGCGAAAATTGTAACATTTGCAACGGTGCCTTCATGGTGTCTTCACCACAACCCTCACGCGTTGACCGCGACCCCACCCAGCGCTCTGAGTCCTTATGGCGTTGTCATAGCGATGTTACGATGATTCCACGACTGTTGCGCGACTGCATCACGACCTCATGGGGCTATCTCTTAAGCATATGGCGATTTTATGAGGTTCCCACAACGTGTATGGAGTTCTTAATACGACCATGGCGCGGTTACCAAGCTTGCATTATTCGCTTATGGCGACCATGCATTTCATGCAAGACTTTCCAGGTCATCTTGAAATTTCGAAAAAAAATCAAACCAGCTTGCACAGTCGCCGTGATCACGTGGTGGAAACGCACGTGTAGTCCAGATAAGACGTGTGGTTGAGCGACGCGGGTTCGCGATGACCGCTTATAGATCTCAATTGAAACGCCATAAGCGCGGAGAGATCGTGACGAACCCGCCGCGAGAATGCTATATAAACGCACAGGTCGCAGTAAGAACGCGACTTTTTTAAGGTTGTAATTTTGAGACATTTTTCCGCGTTGTGTTCACGCTTGCCGACGACCTTGTGTATTTCCAGGCCGCCGTTCGGTCGCAGAGCGCAGTAGGGTCACCACTCCGGTCTGACGGGGGCTTAAGGTTCTATAGTCCATTTGTTCAGAATACTGTTCTACGAATATTGCGCCCTAGGTCGGAAGACGTACAAGAATTAAAAAACACCGATCCTATTTCCTAGTTCAAGAGTTCACCTGTCTTCACTAGTAGATACCATCGAAAGTATAAATAATCGAAATAAAATATAGATCTGTAATTTAACCCCATTGCAATTATCAAGGCTCCCAGTGTGTTAACATTACAGTTAAATCGATTTAAAATGGTCTGGTTTAGCTAAAGGCACAGAACCTCTTTCAAACACACATTCATTAATATCTGAAAATTAGAGTTATCGGTGACGTACAATTGTCCAGGAAAACCACAAATCTAATCAAAAGATACACTTGCATATTTGAACGGACTAGTTTTGGTCCGTCAATATCATTTTAAATCTATTGAACTAATATACGCCGACATGACATGTTACGAATCAAGTAATCTTATTACGGTAATATTTAGTTACACGGGCAGAATTCATTCACAATTATTTTCACAACTTGCGGTTAGTAAGAAGTCTTGACACATTGATTCGGTCAATGATACTCGGAAATATTGAGATTGAAATGTGTAACTAAACACATTTCAGTTTTCAAAACACTGTTTTGCTTTAATTGAAATACGCTGTAAAGGTATTTTTGTTACAAAACTGGGAACGTGACCAATTTTGAAAGGCTAAAAGTTCTTAGTTCACGAAAAGTACAACTTATCGATCGCGGACGTTTTGGCCTTCCAACAGTTTGCCCCCAATACAAACATTTATGAACTGCTCTAATCATAAGTTAGCTCCCAATAGAAACAGTTCCGCCTATTCTAACCAGTTAGCTTAAATTTATCCTCTGTTGCCGAAACATCAGACTATCATGCTAAGGTATTGGAAATTGTAACATAAAGGTAAAAGAAGGCCTGTTTTATCAGGTCCATGTATGCGTAATATTGTGTGACTTATTGTAAAATGGTGTTTCTTACTCTGCAAACACCACAATTATTTACGGTAGACGGAAAGATCTGTGTTTGATATCTTATAAAGTGGTCAGTTGATGCGATTGGTGGAAATATGTAATGTCCTTCAACAGATAAAACTGCTTGTGATGACCAAATGAGTGTATCTAATTCAATCCAAGGGTTTCCAAGAGTGCGATACGATCACTGCAAAATAAATACTGCTGATATTGTCTGCTCTAGCTGTAATTAAAAATCTGGCTATGAATGATCGGCCAATATCTTTCTGTGGGCTCGTCAATCGTTGATTGACTTGGTCATTACCCATTGATTGACAACGGTCAATGGCACTTCTCAAGGTTCTTCCTGGAATTGACTTTACTGATGTAGGGACATCCATAATAGATTCCAATACATTGTTAATTTAATACAGCTTCTATACACGGTTTTCGACACTAAAATAAATGACGAGGAAACGTGTACAGATACACATTCATACTAAAACATAATGTAACAGGCAATAATAAAACGGTGTCTGGTTGCTGATGAAGACTGGCATAGATTAGGCGATGTTAGGGACACTTTTACCCGACTAGAAGTGTTTACGCCTACTCTGCGTCGAATTCCTTTGGCCAAGGATTAGTTTTTGCATGCATGAGTATCAATGCCCAGGTGGGCCTGGGTATTTCGTCACATCCTTACGGCAAGACGTCGGTCTTCTACACTCCCTTGTGGTGCAGCATCGGAACATATCTTTAAAATCCTAAGAAACGCCAACACCTACACCCAAAAGTGATCAGCTCTGGTTAGTAACCCAGCCCCGTGACAATATTTACGATATAGGTCAATTGCCGCATGAGTATGATCCAGAGACTGGGCAATCCATGTCTCAATTAAATTGTGATAGGATAGCCAAAATGGTTACCCCCGTATAAAGAATTTACAATTTATACGGTAATGTATTTCTGAAACAGGATGGCTTTTATCGCAGTTGGTTGTTTAAGAGCTTCCATTCTGCTGTAATACTGATAAATGCGTGTGAAATAGTTATCTGTGTGGAATACAACTATAATACGCGGGAATGTGGCACAGCCTAGGTTAGAGTAGAATTGCAATGACACAAGTAAAATGGCCGGGTTTATAGTTCGGGTAATCATTATTATCAGTGCCAATATTACAGAATTCACTGCATGCAATACTAGCGTCTCTGTTCAGCTCCCTCTCCTGTCAAGTTTTCCGGTGCTCTTTCTCCTGGTCATTGATGAGAACGGGCGGGGTCTGAACCAAGAGCAGCGTCTAGAAGTCCGAATGTGACGAAAACCTGGGTCCATTGTATACGCAACACAACCTTTGACTTGTGGGTTTTGTAATAAAAGTGGCCGTAGCGACGCAATCTGGACACAATTTCACTCAAAGCAGGGAGCATGTCCTCCTTCGGTAACCTGGTTGGTGAAGTAATATAGTTTCTAAAATAAGCCATATGTATCATTGCGATAGAAAACAACGTCTAGTTGTCAATTGTAACGTATCTTTATCTGGCGCCGAAAGTAATCAACACTCAAAATACACTAAGCTCATAATAAGTAAATAACACAAGCCGGTGCTCTTCTATTCATCGTCCATATTGACGACTCTAGTAAATATATTTTTCTCCGTAGTTCGAATATTTTTTTCAGTCAATAGTTCTGACCCCTGAATAAAATCTATCCGTAAGTTGGGTAATCTTGGCAATGCTGCGATTTTCATTATCAACCCATGACGCCATCTGTCCTTTGAACTAGTAATTTAATTTTCGTGGTAAACAAACCCAGGAGACCTTCACATCTAAAGTGTTTACAAAGCCAATAAAATAGTTTCGCTTCATTGTATCATCGTGTAGACTAGACGAATTACTAAGTTTTTTAGCATAAGACTGGATTCCCGCTATACATCTCATAACTCAACAAGAACATGTGTTTGAGGAATAGAGACATCTTAAAATGGATTACAACTTCAGATTAACACCAATCGCATCTCTAATTAGTAGCTTTATGTGAGTAATACTTACAAAATACGATTAACGTTTTATAGTTGTCGGACTTTTGATACTTTCGCCCCAAGAAACTGTACTGCGGATAGCTATTTGACCAGAAGAAAAGCGTAAATTTGTAAGTGGGTAAATATTGCCTAATTCACCGAAGCGTCTTCATGTTCCTTTTACTAGTTTTTAGATTATACTAACTGAAAGACTTACCCGTTTGTAATAATGATGAATTACAATAATGAATGAAATAAAATGACGATTAAAGTCATACTTTCTTCACGATCCAACCTATCATAATGAAGATTGAAATGCGTCAGGAGTACAACCAGGCGGGTGAACCTCGGTTGTTCGCCACACCCAAGGGTAATAGACGCCTGTACTACTGGGACCTCCGTCCTAAAGCACTAGCAAGGAGAAAAACGATCCCGAGATCGACCCCGGTTAATCATTGACAATACAATTTTATAGTCGAATCATGTTGTTATCTGTTATTTAAAAAGAATTTCACCACTGCCTCTTGAAGCTAAAACACAATATAAAACTTGTTATCAGCAAATGGTCGATCTGAATTTCCGTGTTTGTTTACAGTAACTGTTACTGCGGGTCATTTTTAATATAATGGCTTGGCTTTTATTAGGTTTTGGGTAAAAAAAAACTATGGCTATACCTTTGGATTTAAGGTTGAAATGTGTTATTGGATGACAGTCCGTGTTCGTTGAAAATGTTACGTCTACAGATAAAGCCAGTTTTGATTTGCAACAGTCAGCTTTAAAATTAAACTATAAAAGATACAATCGATTTTGTGTTCCACTGTGGATACGGTGTGTTAAAAACAGAAACACATAAAATTAACAAGCGATATTTCGGCCTACCACAAAAAAAATCATCAAAAATCGAAGCATGATCACGCTTGATTTTCTGGGATATTGTCAGGGGTTAAAGGAAAGTTTGTAGGTTTTTTAGATGGTACGGAAAAAAGGTCTACACACTGTGGATACAAATTTGCGCATACGAACCCTTGACGGGTTGTTATCTCCCATTGCACTTTCTATCTTGCACAGTAAAAGTACCACATGTTTGTCTCACCATGACCGATGTCATGATAAGTTAACGCCATTATTATTATCCCAATCCAAAAAAGCAGGGCACAAGGTGGCTAAACATTGATGACATAATAAGCTGCGTTCATGACATGAACCTGCCATTGGACTTTCAGGTACGTTTAATATAATATCGCCTCTTATTAGATAATATTATGGGCGATAAATAAGCAAGAATGTTAACCATGCATAAAAATATGCCCCGTTGCGTAATATTAAGTGTTAATAAAAAGGAAATCCCGTCATAACAACCAGATACATTGCGTTTTTATGAGATGGGTTTTTTTTTCCATTATTAATATGAACAGTGGGGATATCAGAGTACATATTGGCACTACAAACATATACACTATAATGAGCGAGAACGAATTGGTAGATTGTGGGGTGGTACAAGTTTCGTAATGGGAAATAACCCGGTAATAACAAAACATAGATCGCGAGAAAATTCACTCGGTCCTAAGTGGATAAGACGCTGGCTCGCTATAGTCTGGATGTAGGGTGTCCCCCCCCCTTCCTTCCTCTGTTTTCTGTCCTGTGTGAAGATTGCCAACTGATCTACGTTCATCGTGTACACTACGCTAGTCTCTTATGGATCGTTATTCCCCTGTAAACTACTTTGTTGTCAAGTTTCGTCTTTTAAAGGAATACCCACCCATATATGATCTAATTCCGCTCTATACTTACAGAGATATAAACAAGTCAGAACCATCTATACGTATTGATTAAATCCGATTGTATCGAAGCCGGAAGATAATTAAGTGTTTATTTTTTGAAAAGTTAAAGGACGATATTGGTGTCGGCTATTTTCACATGTGATAGAATATGTTATACACGTTCCAAATAAAATTTGGGTACAGAGATTATTGCTACGATAAATACATAACGAAGATTTGAAGAAACGAAATAGAGAAAGGAAAACAAGAGTTACCCTTCTATATAAATCCGACTGAAGTAACGATACTCACTAATAATTCCCTCGGAGACCAAAAAGTTGTTATATGAGACTGTGATTGGATATTTGACAATTTCAAAAAATAATTGAATTTCATAACATAAGAGAAAATGGGGGAAAAAGAATAGCTCGTCCATTCACTTGTGTTTATCCAATCTATACTTAGTAAAGACATGGTAACGCACGAACTTTTCTATTTTTTGTCGTTTTTTCTTATAGCGACTATTTATTTTTACAAATCGTTAGATATCTTTTCAGTCTCATAAAGTCGTATGTTCCTTTTGCTTTCGTCACTTATTTTTCTTCAAATCTTCATTACGCATCTATAATGTAGCAATGATTTCCTTGTTCAAATTATATTTGGGGCGTGTTTAACCTGCTCTATTACACGTGATAATGGCCGACACCAATATTGTCCTTTAAATAATCCATGTAGGTACATTTTACCCTTAAAGTAAGCCGCGAAACTTTCTATTTTGTCCGAAAAATGCCGAAACGATCAGCGGTTTTAAGCCCTTTTGTTGAAATAAAGCTATTCAATACATTATATACTTCTGACTTAGTTTGGAAAGAAAAATGCGTCTGTCTATATCACCATTTTACTTGCGCCTGAGCACGTGTCGTTAATGATGTCGTTACTGTGGCAGGTTGTTCAACAGCACTGTGACCACTTATACACAAGTGAGTCCTTGAAGGCAATCAGTCATCGAACCCAGGAAAGACTTTTCAATCTATTCGTCGCTTCAAGATCGTCGGTCAACCGTTGAATTAAGTGGCTGTCAAGACAAAACCTTTAAATTTATCTGGCACCGATAACGACTCACATTTAATAAAAACCAGTCCAATTTGCGCAGCGAAGCATCACAATCCGGAGACGGCGATTAATTTAGTTAATGTTACGCCTTCAACCCCTTAACGTCTAGGTTATTCACAACAATAGAAAACCAAGTGCGTTGAGCCCGGGAAATAAAAAAAAAGTTACATTATGCATGTCGTATATTTTATGCTGTAAATTTGTATATTTTTTTATCTATAGATGATTCTTCTCGTTAGACTCTCATTGTTTGCGCGATTTATATGCGTCTATGCTCACAGCAAATGACGTATAAGTTCAAGTGATCATTTTAAATTGTCTACCAGCATATATATATATATATCTAACTTGTTTCATCTAAAAATATCATCGAACTATTCCCACTTTCGTGGATCAACTTTTCCGTCAGGGAGAATTCCAAACACGCAACGGAAATTATCAGAATTAATAAAGGAATGTTGATTGCTATTGTCTGTGCAAGGGTCTGATTCTAGCCATCTTTCCGAAGACAGAGAGAGAGAGAGAGAGAGAAATAGGTAACGTCCACTCGACACAAACTAGGTCATTTTGAGACTAACATTAATTATATTTCAGTAGCTCGCTTGCGCGTAGGGGTCTTTAGCAGTGGGAGGAAACCGGAGTGCCCGGAGGAAACCCACGAGGTTGAGAAGGCGCCCCTGTCTCCATGCCACATACGCTCACACCAGGGCTCGAAACCACAGCCGCAAGCCAGAGGTGACCGGCCAGCTAAAGGTCGAAGCGCGGCACTCTAGACCACTAGGACCCCCTAACCCCCCCTCTCCGAAGACAGCAACGTCATTGTGTAATCGTCACTAAAATCAGAATGAGATCACTATTAGTACTTTAACATAAATCTTTTATTGATGATTTTGGGGATATACTACTATTGTTTTTTAGGGCCAGTGACATTGCAAATGACCTTACTTGAAAGTGTCTTAAAATTCTGTTGAGCGTATTCAGTATCCCATGAACCGATTGATTCGATACACGAAGAAAACAAAATTCTATCGAACTGTGTAAAGCGTACCATTGTAAATTTAATGGCCAACAATCAATATCCAATGTTTAAGACAGAATATACGCTTTACCATTGGTACACGTCAATTTCTAGGTACGAAATATTAGCGATCAAGCTCCTTTAAAGATAGCATATTATCTTATGTATGGTGTGCGGTTTCACGAGACTCGCCCGAGTAATCGACCATTCTATCTGTTTGTCGACTGTACAAAATGTCTTATCATTATTGAACTTTAAATTGATATCGAAACAATAATAAGACAGGGCTTGCAACAATCAATTTCAATATGTGAGCAACCAATCAAGTTGCACGAACACTTTGAAATGTGGACACGGAAGTTGATTGTATAAGATTGAAGACTGTGCACTGTAATCATCATCTGTGCTGTATAGTACATTTAGGGTTTGCAACCTATGAGACCAGTTACGTGCCAGACTTAATACGTCTCTTTAATTAATTTTCTAGTTGATCTTCCTTGTTATGAAACACCATGGGTGCTAGTCCGCGTGTATTTTGTCTATTAATTATATCTACATGAATTTATCTTTGTTAAAATACGATACAGTCCTAATGCGGATACGCGTGGGTTGTCGTCCTTATGAACTAAGACTAGTAATTGCTTTCCATGAGTTCATGCAACACGCGGATGTGTTTCGTCTATACATAGGAGTTCTGTATTTTCCCTTTCCCATTTGTTTAATACATTCTTTTGTTCACACTGTGGTTTAACATCGAAGAACAGGATATGAATTCATATTTTCGGTCAGGTTTTTTTATGATTTTTTGATCTGACACAATCCCCTAACCGTTCCTGTGTTCATGTATGTTGAATAAAAAAAAAGAATTATTACATAAAATTGAATAACACATTATATTGTTCATTTTAAAATGAAGAAATAAGTTTTTAAATCATTCTCAGAATAAAATAAGTACTTTAATTTAATAAAGTAATGCAAGTATAATTAAATGATATAAAGTAGAGTCAGTATAATGTGCTATTTGATTATATGTAATAATTGATTATGTGTGATTAATAAAAACGCTTTAATTGGTATCAATTCGGAAAGTTTACTCCGTTAATTGATGTAGAGCAAGAATTTGCGCTTGCCTTAACACGTAACATTTCATTCCTAAATGCGGAATATTGGCTAAGCACAGACACGAACGCATGACCTCCGATCTGCGCAGGCGTGAGTTTCACAATGGATATCAATTCAAACCATTCTTGTGTGTGTTTATGGATCGCTAAATTCTACATAATTGTTGGATTATTATAAATTTATGTCGGATTTGGCTACAAATGATTTCATTCTGTTGAACAAAGAAGAATCACGGTGAAAAATAACCTTAGAACCGAGGTGGGGGGGGACCTTATGTTCCTATATTCCTAGACTTTTACATTCACTTCCACCAAGGGTTTATGTCGTAGACGAGCCTTATTTTCCTATTGCAGCAATGCAGGGACAGATAGGAACGGTTAGACGACAGAGTGCGAAAACAAACCGCTCTTAAAGGAACAAGTGATATTGATACTTAAGGGCCAGGAAGTAAACAGACATGAATTGGGGAGATCAAAATAACAGACACAGCATTAAACAGATTACTTAAATCGGGCGCAGTATAAAATAGACAAAAGACATAGGAATGACGTGGATTTTAAGTTTGAAAATAATCAAGGGTGGAGGGATAACTAGTCCATATTGTCCGTGGATTATATGCTATCTTAAACCGTCTGCAACTGAAGATGAAGAATCGACCGAATATCAACGACGTAAGGGTCGAGCCATATGTCACATGTTAAGTGGAAACTTCCTCCCAAAACACCTTGTGAAATCGAAATGATTATTGATGTCCCGTGTACACGTAACAATTCATTGAAGATTAGGCGGGAACATCATGTCCAGGCAAAATGCTAATCATGGCACACTGCATGACGTATGCAATACTTGCAATCGATCGGGGAAAATGAAGTATGTAATACTAGCAATCGGCCGGCGTAAATTAAATGTAATGGGGTTTAATTTCCTACTATCCTATGGGATAAACCAAGAAAGCAAAGCTATAGTACCCGTATAAGGGTTATGTCTCTGCTGACTACAATACCGAGCATCCAGGCAACAATTATTAATTACCACAAGGTGGAATAGTCTAGATAATTCACGGAAGCAACGATGTGGCGCCCATAATACCACTTCGTCGGACGTTTTAGTTCAAGGAACATTCCGGAACTGGACAATCAAAGAGTTCACACGGGCATATTCCCAACACTGGCGTCTGGTTTTAAACATTATTTAAACAATTTATAACCGATAATAACCAAGTCGAATGCAACAAATCATGATTTTATTAATTCTTAAACTTCATAATTACATTATCCTCGTTTACTACCGTAATACACTGCCGATAGTAATCGAGGATGGAATACACCTTAAAGAAAGTTGTGACTTACAGAAGCTAACAAATGTATGGTCATAAACAAATTCTCCGATCAAATATATGGTTTAAATCTAATTCGCTGATAACATGTATGGTTATAAACAATTCACTGCTGATATTTACATGTATAACCATATTAAATGGTGAGATGTACATTGTTATAAATATATTCACTGATCGATTCAATAACTTAAAGCAAATTTACAATCAAAGGTATGGTTAAAACATATTCACTGATCGTTCGTTATGTTTATAGTTATAAACAATTTCACTGATTACTTTTGTGGTATAAACAAATTCACAGATCAGTAGAATCGTAAAAACAAGTCTAATGATCAAAAATATATAATATACACAAATTTACAGTTTAATGAAAGTCTTCCCGGAACGTATTAATTATATGCCTATGTCATCAAAAGTTAATGAATGCCTGATTGATGTAAACATATACTGAACTATAGTCAGCAAGAATTTGTTTTAATATACAGTAACACCTACGGATTTTATATATACATGTATATGTGACATCCACGTATCTTATGATATATAGTAACAGTCATATATTTATGATGTATAGTACGTTCACGATCTTATGATCCTAACAACCGTATTATAGTAACAACAATGGATATTTTGATACATAGTAACATCCGTGTATCCTATTATATACAGTTACACCCATATATCTTATGATATATTATGCAACAGTCATAGATCTTATTGTGTATTGTAACATCCAAGCATTTTATATATAACAATTCCCATGGACATTATGATTTATAGTAACACCCACGTATCTTGTGATATATTGTAACATCCACGTAAAATCCACGTATCTTATGATACAGAGTAACACACATGGATAATATGTTACACAGCAACAGCCACATATCTTTTAATAAATTGTAATATCCACGTATCTTATAGTACATCCACGACATAGTGATAGGCAGTAACATATCATATGGTATATATTTATATTCATTGATTTTACGATATGTAGTAATATTCATGGATTTTATCACATATAATTATACGCACGGATCGTATCATATTATAGTAACATCCACGGATCATATATAGCCAGAGACACCCATACATTTTAAATGCAGGTCTCGTTTTACCTATTGAATAACTTGTTGAGTAAAAAGCATTATACATTTATCCACAATAAATAATATAAATAATAAATAAATACTGCAAATTGGCCATTACAAACTTAAAATTATATCCAAATCATTTTCTTTCATTATCAAGAAGAACAAAAATCGATCATAAACGAAACGTTGTCCTCGTGGCCCAACTTGACCTTAATTTAGAAGATCGATATGCAAAAAACCGGGTGTCATTGACATGTATAAAGACGAAGATTCGACACACATCATAATACAATAATAACGTCAAACCCTATATAAATATAAACAGGTAACAGTAATAAACAAGCTAGAAATAGAAATCAATCAATTTTTTTCCTAGTCTTCTAATCATATGTTAACATCTTCAGAATTTCACATTACCGTTCACAAAAATAATATTATTGACGTCATTGCACTATCAGTTATGTGTATTGCACGTTCTTCAGGTATTTTGGATGTCAGTTTCTCGAGACACCTCATTATCCAGCTTACATCCCAAAATAGTATATATCTCTTAGTTTATTTACAGCGACCTGGTTGGTAGTCTGTGCTCGAAACATTAATCACTCACGTGTTGCACTTTCCCCGGAAAGTTCGATCGTTTCTTCCTGCCATTCACAGGCTTTTCTCTGATAGCTCGTCTGATTCTTGAATTTTATCATAACTGGCTGCGTTGCTGGCGATCGTTCTTGTCGAATTTGTATTCCCGGAAAAAGACATTTCACTCTTATGGGCGTATATGTATCTTTTTTTTCGGAAGCAACGAATGGCAGCAATGAAGGCCTGTCTGTAATTACGATTGAAGAAACAATATGTAATCGGATTACAACATGAGGATACGTACGACAACAAATGAATGAGGGATTTCGCCAGACCACTGACATTGCGTCGGACGCCATCTTTATCAAAGATTAACCAAGTGTAAAGGATGTAAATCGGCGCCCAACAGATGAAGAATTCAAGAACAATGGCGAATAACATTTTAATCAGCCTTTTCTTTACTGCACGGTTCCTTACACTATTTGACTGTCTTAATGCTCGTTGCTGTTCAAATCGGCGAAACGGTCGACTTCCGGTTGACTGGATATTCATTGGATATTCCGCTTCGTTCATTACTGAAATAGCAGGCTGGCCTGTTCCATTACTATTGTGGTTGTATTCAGCCCGATTGCTTCGTTTCTCTGCAATTAAATAAATAATGAATACAGGGAATGAATGGATAATTATAGCCGACATGAAGCCGACCAGTAAATCAGAGGTGTCACCGTCAATAAGCAAACATTCGGTCGACACAGTTCTCTTTCTACAATCCCATAATCTTATAAGTACATTATACTAAGAAATATCTGTAAATCAAGATAAAAGTTCGATAAGGTTTAGAAATCGGTCTGATCAGATGCATTGAATTTGCTGCTATATCACTTATCATAGATGACACTTCCTGGGCTGACAAAGAAAAGTCGTTCGGTGGTACAAAAACTAATATTCAGGTCGTTAGCAGTTGTGGGAGCCACGGTGGCTGAGTGAATAAGACGTTGGCCCGCTATTCTGGAGGTTCTGTGTTCGATTCCTGCCTTTGCCGAGAAAGTTCATCGGGATGTTCAGGCGTGGTTCCTGCCTGTCAGTAATGCAGGACATAGGGCCTGGCAAATGAAACGTATGGTCGCTCGGATGAAAGATACCCGATATAGCGCACAATTTCTATCATGACACTGTATATCTTGTGCCCGTCTTATTAGCCCTGTCGGAGCAAAACAGTAGGACGTTAAAACCCATGTCATTTTGCATACGAAAGCCACTGAAAAAGTGGGCCGTAGCGCCGCTGTCCGGGCAAAATTACCCTCATATCACACTGCATAGCGTATGCCTGTCTTTAAACCCTAGCCGGCGCCGAACAGTGTGACGTTAAACCCCAATTTCCTTAGCAATTGCGTGTGAACGAAGATTTAGCGATAAGACAGTAATCACGGGCATATTAATTTCTAAATGGGGGAAGTATTATGTTGACGAGACGTAAAACCCCATTGTAGCCAATGGTCATAGTGGTATACAATAGGCAGGATATATATTGCTTAACGGCACAAATTCTATGTTGTGATATTGACTATTGTAATGTAATAACGGTTGCTACTATTTTATTAATTTGACAAACGATGTAATAGCTACACGGGTTAAGATCAGCTACGTCTCAGCCACGGATGTTCAATAGGGCCACATTGGTGGCAATAGATGGTTTAGGATGAACAATTTTGTGATCGAAACGTCGTACATGATAACACAAATTAAACTAGTATAATCATACCTTGTTCGGATTGGTATTCAAGTTTCATGCCGACCCACAATATATAACTTATCATACCGTAGGCGAATGACATAATAATAACTGGCACCACGAGAAGCATACAATCTAGGAAGATGGTGTAAAACTTCTCCCATTCTATACTAGCCCAATCCTCTTGACATCTGTAGATACCATAACCCGGAGTTTTCAGTCTCTGGTATGCAGCAATTGGCCACATCAAAGCAAACGCCAGAACCCAACAAACGACGATAACTTTATAGGAGTGAGACAAGGTCTGCCATTGTCTGGAACGTAATGGTCGGCAAATGGCGAAGTATCTCTCTAGACTGATCGCCACCAAGGTAAAACAACTGACTGCTACAGAAACACCTGAAATGGACAAAAAAATAACCACTATTACCCAGGAACACCAATATATCACCCATGAGTAGATTTCTGAAAAATGGCAAGGAACTTTTAGAAAATTTCGTTGGCAGGGGCGTTAACGGTGGATAACAGTTGGGCATGAATCCCTTTTAGTGTCAACAAGCTGTCTGTTTCGTGTACACTTTGATGTTCACGTACAAGAACCTTTGGGAGTTGGAGCTTTTCCCCGTAACTACCAGAATGTCGTATACCCGTATTTATTAGCTCGATTGGTGAAGAAAACCTCACATCATTTCGGCCTTTGTAAACAAGTCAATTTCAAAAGGCTTGTTTTACGGTTACCAAATAATATTTTGAAAAACTAGTTTTGAAATAGGAGATTTAAACGTTAATCTGAAATAGAGTTTTATCCGAATCGTCGAAATTTCTATTTTGCATTTATTCTAAAGCATTATTTGAATTGACATTCACAAAAAACTAAACCGTTTTATTTCCCTTCTGCTATACTTCCTGTTCATATTTGCCACTTAATGAATGAAACCAAGAAGTAAAAAGTAGTTCGGTAAATTTGCATGTTACATGTGATTTGGCCAATAAAGATGTCAACCTAATCCTTAATGTCTCAAACTGTATGTTGTGGGAAGAGACCATTAAGCAAACTAACAGGTTTTGAGTAATTGGGAGAGTAGGAAAGAAATCCATGATATGCACACTGTTAATGTATTAAATAATTGTAAATGTTGGGGATGAGGGGATCAGAAAAGGACCAGTGTACAAATGGGAAATACAATAAGGCAAATGACAGGTCATGCTCTAGGCGCTTAAATATAGCCGTTCATGCAGTATTATGCTTTCACTTTATCGACACATATAGCCATTTGGAATGCGCGTTCTATCAAAGTTATGCATGGAATGAAACCTTTCGATCATTATGAGACTAACACATGCTTAGGTTATCGACGATAGTGTTTCCATCTACGTAGAATTCCAACTGTCAAGGGTTCGTTCACCGGAAATCTAATGTATACTTTCTTTGCCCCCCCCCCCCTTAGCATTAGCCCCGACAAATGGAGACTGGGACTTGGAAAGTATTAGAAAGGAAAGAAATCGGTAAACAAATAAAATTTGATATATTGTATCCACAACTTCAGATATTAATCACAAATTCAAGTTTTATCAGGCTATATTACACAGCGCCCCGAAAGCCAAATAATCCTATAGCTAAAATCACCTGATGGTCCTCGTTTTGTTCCCCCATTATTTTGAAAAGATGCATTTTAAAAATTGACTGATGTTTGTTACAGCAAACTGTCTGAGGCTAAATCTAGTCAATTAGCCAAGCATCCACAAGGTTCTATAAAATTCTTAAAACGAGCTTAGTAAAAGATATTGGTGGGTGCTAAGTGAAAAATCGTTTAAGACCATTAATACCCCAGCTTCTTAATTGGATTCCCGTGGGCATTTTATGTGCAGTAAATATTTTCAATATGTGACATGGTTATGACATTTAGAAGCTATGTAGGCCGTATTGATTTAGGGACAAGGGTTAATGGCGTCTTTTTCTTGTGCTAAGAATTCCTCCATTATTCACCAAATAGGTCATTCGCTGTTGCACTCAAATAGGATAGACGGTTGTTAATCCCTTATAGTGTTACACATGTCAATATCAAGTACCACCTTCATAATATTATTTCAAAAGTATTAAAAGATTTCAATTGGAGTCAATATTTCACAGTAATGTCAAGTAAAGGATTTTTAACAATCCAATAATCATGTAGACTCCTTTCCATTAGTCAATTTGTTATAAATATGCACCTTTGTCTCTAAAAACAGGAATTGTGTGTGCTGAATCTCCATGATAATCAGATAACTACGCAAACTATAAATACCATCTTCGAAACACGGTGGGGGTAATCATTTGTCGGTATTTTACTGGTTGTACACATAAAATACTATGTAATTTAAACTATACGTAAGCTTTCGCTGAGGCCAGCGGGATTGGATGACCGAATGGTGGTACGTACGCGCTGTATCATAAGGTCTGTCATTGAGTCAGCTGTCGTGGTTTCGATTCCCGGCTTTACGTGACAAGGAGTGGGGTCGCTTGTCTAACCGCCTGGCGAATTATTGAAATAAAATTGAAACATGTGTTAGTCCCGACATGGCCTCGTTTGTGTGGAGTAGAATTAAACCCCACGCCTCTCTTAATTAAGGAACACCAATACTTTTAAGAGATGTTAAAACAAGGCAATCATCGGAGCCAAACTTGTCGCTTGGAATACATTGCTACGCAAAGCAATATAACCATCAACAAGTTTACAGTGAAACGTGGGAATCAAAATTCAGGTCCGTCGTTTAGTCAGAATAGGCACGCAGTCGGCGGCGAACAGTGGCAGCACTGGTAAGCCCACGTGCACCCCTCACAGCATCAGCGGTACTGGAAGTTGCTACCATATGCTCATGCAGATGTTACCGGATACTTTTATTTCTTATTCCAGTATAAAATTCCCAATAAACCCACGACATGACTTATACATTCTTAAATATGGACATTACCTATTTTCACAACAGCCATAGCCATAATAAACAATATTAATTGAACCAATATATAACCAAGCGTGAAATTGTTAGATATTTGGACGGTTTTGGTAATTTATGGGTTTATCGATCAGGATGTCCTGAGTAGCATCAAATCCTAAACATATTGTCTGGCCATTGTGTTAAACCAACTAGAAAATTGTTTTCCACTCAATATTTAGGTACCAAAATAAGCACTTTAAAATTCTGCCAGTTGGACAATTTTTGAAGTATTTTGTTTACCTGGAATGAGCAAAATATTTTTCTAAAGAATCTGAAAATTTTTAGCTTTATCCAAATTGTGTTATATATTTTGAAATGCTTTTAGAAATAAATAAACAACTTAACTGTATTCATTATATTGTAAGGTTAAATACAAGGTTTGAACATTAATCGTTTTTCATAAAAGAAAAATTGCATCTGGTATACAAATAAAATTTCTGTGAAGCAGCCCTTCCTGGATGGCGAAATTTAGCTTGAACGTCAAGCAATCGAAATACCCCAACTACACACAAACTTTACATTTTTTTTTATCTTCGTCTGATTCTACTTCTCTTTTATTTGGAAGATCGTATAATCTTCTCCTTATATATTTGGATGTTCATGGGGCACGTTGGCGAAGTGAGAAATTCGTTGGCTGACTAAATTCATCAGGATTTCCCGGTGTGGTTCCCCTTTGTATTTGGTGCGAGAGAGGGACCTGGCAAGAACCTTGGACCGTTGGAATTCGACACTCCTACATAGCACAATGTTTGGCGAGTGCGCGTCTTCATAACCCTATTCTGGCAGAATAGTGGGACGTTAAACCTCGATACTCCTACATAGCACAATGTTTGGCGTGTGCGTGTCTTCATTAAGATCATCTGGAGAAGAACAGTGGGACGTTAAACCTCGTTTCATCTCATTTTATTTGGAAGCTCCTATAGTAAAATTTATTGCTGTGTAATCATACTGAATATTATCAGAGACTTTACGGAACATCGCGTGTTTGCCAACCAAAGGAGAAAATGCTTACATCGTTAGTCGACGAGTACTGCTGAGAAGTATGAAATGTAGTCAATATTGGTTAAATAATGTCATCATGTTGAAGAAATCTGTACTATTATCAGGTTTATTAAAAATCAATGTCTCGGTTTATTAGCCTCAAAATTTCGGACTTAATTACTTATGTCGTTATTTTATATCTCAATTTCACGCTTCATTAGTTAGAATGGTGCTTACAGATTTTATCAGCTTTTATGTTCTAATTCTTTGCTATAAGATATTAAAATGATCACAGACGTGGAAAGCAAAGATTCTGACCCAAATCTGCACAATAGTTATTGCCGTGTCTTTTTTAAGTGGCGCTGAGGAAGGCCGGGGATCCAATCCTATAGTGTTGGCCTAGATAACATTTCTAGATTTTCAAGCATGACTCCTACTAGTCAGTTAGTTTTGAATATCTGGCGGCAAGGAAATGGGTCTATACTTTCGGATGGAACGATGAACTGGTGACCCATGCAGAAGAACCCCTGATAGTGGGAATTCGAAATAAGCTGTTCGAGAATTATCAGCGTTACATAAAGTTATTTTAACACACACTGCTGTCCGAGCAAAATGTCCCTCATAGCAAACTTCTTTGACATTGTTGCTAGACAAGACGTAAGACTGTTTCATTTCATTTGTCTTTTTTTCATACGGACTGGGAAGAAGACGGGGCCGGGTGAACACACTTTATCTAACGCGGAATTCTAACCCTTGCTGTATCTTATGTAGGCGCGTACCCCCCCCCCCCCCCCGAGTCGGATTGGTTGTTTGAATAAACATTTGACTAACAGACTTGATGGTTCCACGGTGCGATTACTGCGGTCATCAATTAAATCGAATGAATTTCGGTTTCAATCAAGCGGTATCTAACCTGTTGGACCTGCATTGGGTTTGACGACATGTGCATGTCATTCTATCAATCACTCAGACCTGTATTAGTTGGAATAAGTTCTCCCATTGGTGCCCGAATTGAAAGTGTCGATTGTCATCTTTAGATTGTCGCTGTCATGTACCGCACACATATGGTAAAACTAAGTTGGAAAAATTCAAGGAAATCTCAGCGAATACAGAATCGAACACATGGGGCCACCTGCTTTGTTTCCCAGCCCTATAATCACCGAATAACAATGGTTCAACATTTCTAGACGTCCTAGGTATTTTTTAAGAAGATTCGTGGATTAAAACTCCTAATAATTTAAAGAAGATGAGTGAATTAAATTCAGAACTATTTCTTTTAAAAAGATGCGTGAATGAACGTCTCAACTAATTTTACGACGATGAGTGAATTAAATTCTCTACTAATTGTAAGGAGATGAGTGAATTAAATTATCTATAATTTTTAAGAATGAATTAATTTTTTTACTATTTTTTAATAAAATGTATGAATTAAATTATCTACTATTTATAAGAGGATGCGTAAATTAAGGAGTCTCTACTAGAAAATAAGTGAATTTAATTCTATTTGATTCCTATCTATGCATTGATTTCATGGGTCCTACGATAACAAACCCTGACCGATCCATTGCTATTCCACTCGATTGAGTCGGTCTTAACAGTAGTTTTACAATAAACAAAACGGTAACAGTTTGCTGCTGAACGGATTGTTGGGGTGCAATTAATTAGTTAAAAATATTTACATACAGAATATAAAGATGCAACATCTTTATTGGGTCTGAAAATCAGCTGGAGCTTATATAAATTCGCAAGAAATTGTTTACAAAATATAAATACATTGTTTAAAATTTATAGTAATGAATTATATTATCTATCTCTCAATGCTATGATAATTGTTGAAAGAGTTAGATAATAATGATTTGATATACTGAAGGTAATTAGGTTACCCACGCGATTAGCTGATCAAGTGATGGTAATTGAAGTCGTAAGGGTGTCGTAAACTGTCAATATCTACTGATTCTCAGTGTGAAACACATAATGTATCTGGTACTTCGCCTCGTAAATAATGATGAAGTCTTTCTAGTCCGGGAATGGGGGCTTGTCAGTCGTGCATGAAGGAATGGGGAAGTTGACAAGATTAAAAGCATCTAGTAATTCTTGTGACACGCAAAACTGAGGTCCAAAAGCGTAATTGTTTGCGTGCTCGTAAACTATCCATTCATGAAGGGTAACTAAAAACGTCTCTATCTGGGCCAAATGTCCCTCATAGCACACTACACTATAAACATGGCGGTTAATGCAGCAAAGTATGGCGTTATAACACCATAACATGCAAAATTGATTATTTTCCAGAAGCAATCTGATTAAAATACAGATCTATATTTCGTTTCGTTTTTTATACTTTCGATAGCCTAGACGGCATGATGATCTGTCCGGTTGTTGTTAAAGGGCGCGTAAGGTCATACGGGCGGCTTTTGATCCTATGACCTAAGACATTTGATTAATCCATCAGCATTGATATTATAACTAATGGATTACCAACAGTTCCGTGCAAAACACGCCTAAAGCTCGTCGTTACAGACGTTCCAATGGCTAATACCTCACACCATTTAGAACACGCAGGTTATATAACAACTCTTTCAGATCCTAGTGTTGTAAAGAAAGTAAAACGCGAAATTTTGAACTATAAAAACGAAACGAAATAGGATCTGTGTTTTAATGAGATTGTTTCGAGAACATCCCAATTCAGTAATTTCATTTTCTAATTTAGTAGGCTGCTTGGTTTAACAGAGCTGTGAAATTATTAGGAAACTTGGCAAATATTGGTTTGCCCCAACTAATAAATTCCTGTCATTATTTATTTCTGAAAAGGAAAATTGACATAACAATTTAATAACGACCACGCTTTGATGTAAGTGAAATTGTTTGAATGGTGTATTCTAATTTACGCAAATCGACCATACCGATGTGATGCCCTTAATTAGCGGTTAGGTGGAATGAAATGGGGTTTAACGCCCTCTTTCTCTTCGTAATCCAGATCAATAAATATAAATTTGGTTTAACATTCTGCTTTTCTATACCAACATGGCCAATGAAATGCAATCGAGTTTAACGTCCTACCTTTCTGCCTCCAATCGGGACAATGATGAGGAGTGTGTTATAAAGGAATGATGTTAAAGTCATACTACAGGACACTTTATGGGTCCATTAACTTCAAAGAAATTAATAATGGGTTGCCACATGGGGATTTAAACGAGTTACTATTTCATAATAAAAACTCCAGTATCGCCAAAGAAACAAAGTGATAAGCGTGAAGCTTGCGCACCATTATTATACGATTTTATTGCAATGATTTTTATGAGAGTTTTTGTCTTTATATAGGATTTCTAATTGCTACTTAACATACAAACTTGGCAAAAAGTAACAAAGTAAATATTCATGTCAATTTCAAATAGTTTATTGAAGGGACAGTCCAAGAACTCACCGACTCAAGGGTGGGTAACGTGTGTAAATCTGAAATAGCCATGTCATTTGGTTTGGAAGTTGAAGCTCAAAATATTGATATCCGACTTTATAATAACAGCGTTCGCCAAGGCTTTCAGTAAACATTAGTTGAGTATACAGGCATGTGGAACAATCGTCCGTATTCTTTTCAAAATAGTTGAAGTTCCGTGATGTGATACTTTGTCGATACGTACAATGTGGAATACATATGATGATGCAAGTTATTAAAGAAAAAATCCTTATTTATAAGGCAGTTATTTCCCAAAAAAGTATGATATATTTAGTATGTATCATGATTCCCCGAAAAAACACACACGGGGCGACTACAGGACACCACACCAATGTAAAGATGTCAATTCCTGGCAGCTATCTCCTTGGTTGACGTAAAGAGCGTTTCTTATGTGTTGACCTATACGCCCAATAGACTAAACTGCGATAAAATGACTATTTTAAATAGATCCTTACAGCATGGGGTAGTTTCCTTGCGATTAAATGGTTTTGAGAGGGATTTGAAGCAAACCTGTGATAGATAGTTTCAATATGTTTTTAGTTCATCTGTATCATCAAACCTCACAGTTTGTACTCGGGGCAGCATCTTTAAAAGATTAATAATTTATTAGTTCAGTTGGTTATATCCCAAGAAAGCACGCGAAAAAAAGTACATTTTTTTTTTCTTTTTTGTGCCAAGTAACCGTAAACGCAGGTGTAATTTATTTTTAGCCTAAACTGGTGTCTGATGTCAAATTTCTAAAATGCAATGATACGTTATTACATTGGAGGAGGCGACGGTGGCTAAGAAAGTAAGGTGTTGACTCGCTAGTCTGAAGGTCGCGGGTTCGCTCTCCGTGTTGGATGCGACAGTTTATCGAGATTTTCCGACATGGTCTGACAAGGACAACTGTTTGTAAAAATCTACGTCCCGTGTACACATTGGCGTGCATTTGGGATTCAATATAAGAATAGACTATAGCTCAACTGTCCGGGCAAAATTTCTCCCATAGCACACCGCAGAACAGTACGACGTTAAACCTCAATTATTTTCATTTCATTATTACATTTTACTTTATTCCAATTACATTGCCTTATTCTTCTGGTAGTTGAAGTCAGAATATTTACATGATGGAATTTGTTTCTAGTGTTCAAAGGAAAGTATTAAAGATACATTAGTTAAGAGTTTCATAAAGAGTTGTCCATTCTGATAATGTAAAATTAAAAATGTGAAAATTTCATTCAAATTATTCTATTGCGATATTGACCATCGAAAGTTGACAAGACGCGTGCGATAATTGCAACTACCGTATTGGTTGTTCAAAGCAAAGTCTCGTTCCTCCATTTTTAAATTAATCAAAATATGGCGGAACCTGTTGTAATCTATTTAAAAATCGGATAAATCCTATGCCAACGAGAGTTAAATAGGGCCTGAATCAGTTAATTAGTGTTTAATTAATAATTTAGATAACATTTCAGACCTAAAGAAAGACCTACACAAGGCAGATTTAGCTCTTGCATAATGTAAGTTTGACAGAGAATACATATATTAAATACTGTGTATAGAAGTATGGGACTTCAGGAACTGTAATCAAAGGATTGTGCAGTCAATTTAATTATAATGTAATTTCTGAACGAAGACAAACGCAACAACACTATCGGTCGGTTACAAGCAGCTGAATCCTACCTAGATGTAGCCAGGCTGCTGAATCTTTCCCAATGTACCCTTTCTCGCCTTTGGGAGAGGTACCGATAGCGAAGCTCAACACGAGTGACCCACCGCTCTGTATCGTCACATCCAGTTACGGCATTTACGGAAACGGTTCACAACACCGACCTCTACTGCAGCAGCAATTCCTGGATGGCGTAGGATCTCAAACCAGACAGTCCATAAACGCCTACGTGAAAACGGATTACGGGCTTAGGTGTGTTCGGGCACTTAGGGCATGGGCACAGCAACGCGGCGAGGCGAGGGTATACCGACGACAACATGTCACTGTGCGTTTGTGTTTTCGAAGAGAATACAACAACTCTTCCAGTATCTTGTGTAGTGAAGGCGCGAAAACCGATATTTTAACTGTAAAAAACGAAACGAAATAGGATAGTATTTTTAGAATTTCTGGTTAAATTTCTGAGACAACACTGGGGGCCAACACAGGACCTCTTGTTTATTTACCCAGTACCGTAAACACAGTCACCTTAAGGGGCAAGTGCTTTTCCACCAATAGCTGATACAAGATTTCTCAACTTCACAATTAAATGAAAAATAGCCATACCCTGCACTGTGTACTGTGAATAAGAATCATGCGTATATTGTAAATGCTTTCAGTTAACAGAAGCGCCGAGGGGCATTAGACATAATATACTATGTTACTTAGCATTATACGCGCTAATAACCCAATTTCCTGTTATTTCTCCAGTTCGTCATTTTACAGTTCCCAGTGGCATCGTCAAAGTACAGGCCATTACATCAACGATATTCGTTAATTAGCTAACTTCACACTGGCAGTGAGAAAATTAATTAGTAGGTTTTTTACAGTTCTACCTCAGGGACAAATTCTAAAAGGTTGAAATCAATTCGAGATAATAGTTTTTCTTCCGATTTTCAGATTGCGAAATTTCAAAGTGTTACCGTTTACTGCAGCCTATTAAACGTGTTTCAGTGTACATATGTTCAGAGGAACAGCAAATGCTATTACCTATATGGTGGACCATTACTGAAACGAAATTTGGTGTAATGTCTTACACCAGTATAATGAAGAGGGGCATACGTCATGCGTGGTTCGCTAAATTTAGGGTCCCGCATTCAACCTCTGCGTTAGCCGAAAACGTCCATTGGAATTTCCAGGATTGAGCCCTACCCCGGTTCTCAGGAGTGTCGGGCGGAGGACCTGACAAGGGACAACGTATATTCGTTAGTGTGGGACGAAAGACCGATGTACCGTGTAGCCATTGGCGTGTATGTAAAAGAACCCTTGACAGCCGGAATTCGATATGAGTAGGTGGTAACGCCGCTGTCTGTTCATGTTGCCCGTTCAAATTTAAGCTGGCTAGGGTTCTTTTACGTGCATACTAACGTGTACACTAGGCGTTAGTTTGGCCGTATCATCTGGACAATTGAATGGCGTTACTTGTCTGACCACCAGCCCTTCACTGGCCCATGACGGACACAGGGCCAGCAATGAACCAAAACGCTTTAATAAATATTAAAGATAGAATTTGAGATTGTATACAATCCTACACAGAGTACAATTCTATGCACTATAATTACTGTTTATTACTGAGCGATAATACACGTAAATTAAGTCTTTTTTTTTCAAAATTAATGTAGGTAGTTTGTTCCAAAGATTATTTGGAACCGATATTCTCTCACGGTCTCGTATATAAACTGTGTCCTATGTTTGCGCCACTTCCCCTTTGGATTCAAATCTTTGTTATACACCCACAGTGGCATTATAATATATCTATATATTAGAAAGATAGATTTTTGGCACACCGAGGCGTTAATGCGGGTATGACCTAGAAGCAAGAACATTTGCTTTTGAATATATTGATTTAGCCAGATGGGACACTCTATACGAGATTCTTTGGAAAAAAACCCATGGCGAGCCTAAAGTGCATGAATAGTCGGTAGTTTGTCTCTCCGGGTGACGTGCGTTGGCTTAAAAACATCCAGTAGACTTAACAACGATTAAACGTTTACTTAACCTAGATGTGTACGGCATGGGGTAGTTTACAGCGATTAAAATCTTAGAGGGGGATTTGAAGCAAATCTATGATAGATAAATTTGTTTGAATATCTATGTTCATATCTCACAGTTTGTTCGCATATCTAGAAACTCTAAAACGAAATATTTATTGGTTTTCGATGTGTGTTTAACATATAATTGCTTGACGACACCACAATTGGCCTTTAAGTTCGTATTGTTTTTATATCCGTATTGTTTTTACTTCTAAATAAGGTAAATAATAATGGCTCACGGAATGCGTTCAACCAGTTTTATCATATATAAAAAATTGATGTACACCAACATTGTCTTTTGTTAAAGTTAAATAACTAAATGATTATTTTGTATTGAAACCAGTTATATCACATATATTAAATTGTTTGACACAAACATTGTCCTTTAAGTCCTTATTTGTTAAAATCTAAATAAAGTTAATGATCATTGGCTTTTTTGGCACATAGAGATGGGGGCATGATATAGAAGTAGGAAAATTTATATTTGAATAACTTGATTTGTTTGAAATAAAGAGATGAGATTTTTTTTAAAACCAGACAATGACTGATGGTAAATCTTCTTTTTTTCCGACTACCAAGTGATAAAGTCGTCCATCACTATGTCAAATAACGCATCCGCACGGGACAACGGAATTAATATAAAACAAAAATAAGTTAAACAATCAAACAACAGAAAACGTACATGAGCTTCCATGAAATAGCAGGATATAAACATCTTACTTGGGAGTCGGAAAGTGAACAGCAAAATGTCTTCTGGCAGGCATATTCTTCACTGAATCTAGCGATTTGTATATATGAACTCATTTGAAACATATGGAATTTTGTTGGGCTGGTTATAAGGAATACCCACAAAGAGACCCTTTCCAAATACATAAATTCGGACAAAAATACAAGACAAGTTTCTTAAGCAATGTCGAGGTATCAAAGGATCTGTGAAACACAGTTCTCGTGAAAAAGTATGCATGTCATTGCATGTGCAAGACTCTCGACACAGATCACAAACCGATTGGTGGGGTTGGGTATCCTAGCAGATAGTAGTGGGTATAAAATTAAAGATGGGTTTGAAATTTCAGCATGAAAGAAAGTAGCGAAAAATTTTGGATATATGATAAAAGTATATTTACGCTTTAGACTGGCCTGGAAAACCACTAATTAATAATTCCTACGATGGACAGGGGATCTTTAACGTGATGTAAATGAATCAGAATAAGGTTTAACGTCCCACTTTCTTGCATCAACCGGGATAATGAAGACTATGAGGGATTATGTTGACTGGACATCTGTATTTCCGACTCGTCTTCACCAGATCCATATTGACAAGGGACCTTTTACGTGCAAATCAACGAACAACTGGACACAATTTTTCCTCGCCAGGCTCCGCGTTCTTTAACACTGGAAGTTACAAGGGGGACTTGCGGTACATACCCGGCCAACACCGAGACCTCCTGGCTAGTTAGCCAGCCATTATTTAGTGGCACACTGCATGATATCTAATCTGATAGGCAAATTGGAATTATTGGTTAATCTTATTTATAGAGAGAGAAATGTGGTTTAACGTCCTCTCGACACAAACTAGGTTATTTCGGGGCTAACATGTGGTTTAATTTTATTTCAATAATTCGCTTGCGCGTAGGGGTCTTTAGCAGTTGAGGAAACCGGAGTACCCGGAGAAAATCCACGAGGTTGAACAGGCGACCCTATTCATTGCCACGTACCCCCGGGGAATCGAAACCATGCTAGTTGACTCAATCCATTTTAGTACTGCCACGACGCCGGGCATGGATAATATCACGTAACACTTATAGAGTAAAGTAAAATAATTTAATACGCCGATTGTATATAAAGTCGTTTGCAATGAGTTAATAAAATTTGTTCTTCAAGCGATAAATTGAATCCGCGTATCCGGAGATACTTGTTTGAGCTGACAAAGTTTTAAAACACAGTATTTTTTGTTCTACTTGGTTGTGTAATGTGGGGGATTTATGGCTTAAAGGCAGTTATTCAACTGAACGATGGCACATTACCAGCATATTTACGAGCGGTAAAAAAACACAAGACCTCCGTGTATTTTAAAAATTAAACCCGAAGTAAATAGCAAGATATATAATTAGTCAGTTACAATACTGCTGTAAACCAATATAAATGGTGGTATGTCATTTAAACGTGGGCTGTATTTGCACATAAGTGGGCGCCTTACAAATGGTTGCAGAAGTGAAATTCTCATCTCGCTACACTCCATTGTATACGTGGTGCAGTATTATATAATGTAGTTAGGCATCAATGGATTCACAGACATCCCAAAGTAATTATGCTGCCCCCGATCAGTATTCATGTCTCATCAAACACCATATTCCTAAATATGTTAAGTGTGGAGAATGGGGCGTTAAAATAACTCTAAGAATAGAATTGTTGAGACAAAGGAGTTGGTTAGTTGATCCCAGCAAAACTGCAATAAAGGTGTCAAAATAGTCACTGCACAGGCATATTACGAAGTTTAGCGATGATTGTCGTCAGACCGTATGACATTTCCCGTTTTATTTTCAAATCTTCAGTCCCATATTGCATTTTAATAAGAATACACAATGCAATGAAGCTTTTATAAAGTCCTTTACTGTGCATGAACGCTTTCAGAAAAAAAATATTGGTTATACTGTTTCAGTGAAAGTATGGGCAACAAGACGTAATTTAGTCAATGTACGTCCCTTAATCAGGATGCAGACCACCTAATTGTCTCATATACTTTTGTGCAGTTGAACGTTCTCTACCAAAGTCTGCACAATTTACAATGTATACGGTTCCAAAGCGCGTGAGCAATTCGACGTCGACGCTTTGAAATACACAAATGGGATGTAACATGATGTACATATTCACAAAGTATATTTGGACAGTCATTTAGTCAGAAAATACATACAAATCGAACATATTCCATGTAAACTCGGAAAGACAGCGAGGAGGGTGGCGGTGGATGAAAGAAACCTATAAATAGAAGGAACACATTCAGGAACGTAATTGGTGGTCTGCTTCCATGAATGACGGGATTCGTCAGTGATTATGTCCCTTTAAGTTCTTTCTACCAATGATGTTCTTTTATGATCAGTTGACCTGACTGACATGTCGGTTTACCAGAATTTATGTTGCCAATAATACGAGTTAGTTAGTAGTAATCTGGTGTATTTATTGTCGACGATAAGAATTATTGGTTGGAAACTCGATCAGTTACACTCTTATTCATCTGATAATCTCTCCATTTTTACTTTTCCTTTCTTTTGTTGTTTAGAATACCATCAATCTATGTGTAACTGGTGTACATTTCACGATGAACTCAGCTGTTGATTACACATCTGACACGAGATTTTTCTTCATCGATGATTTTACGTTACAATAAAGCAAATCTTTAAAAAGAGTTTTGTCATTCAGATTTGCTTCTTTTGGAGCACACTGCATGTCGTATGCCTGTCTTCATTATCTCGGTTGGTGCAGAAAAGCAAGCCATTAAAACCCATTTCATTCAATCGATTTAATTTTGTCAAACAGTTTGTGTGTCCACCACAATCAAATTCTACGATTAAAGATTCTCCATCAGATAAAAACAATACTCAGTTGAGCAGTTACATTTAAGGAAAATCGGGGCATGTCCAACACTGGATGGCAGTTTGTTAATTCAGTGCAAGTCTAACAAGCAAAAGGCGAGGCTGGTGTCCCCCTAACGACATAGATGATCTGTATTATTCTATGTGTATAACTCATCAACCTGAGCATAAAGTACTTTAGTCAAGGCATTGATGTAATGAAACAAGACATCAAGTGTAATACCACTCTCACTTAATTAGAATAACCGGTATCATGTTCCAAAGCATCAAAGAATCAAATTGCATTTTTCTGATTAGCCAACGCAGATAATTATCATCATCAAACTTTGGTACTTTTACCAAATTAATCATAGCTAGCATGTTCTAAAGCATCGACCAAACTTTGGTTTTTATTTGCATATCCATAAGAAGAAAATGATCAACATCGAACAGTGTCAAGAAATTCGCGCTACACTAATGAAACTCCGTATTAACTTTGGACACTGTTCGTCAGCACCAACCCGTGTCATGAGCATACAGGAAAACAGCTGGACAAACAGGCGGGGATAATTAATGGTAGTTTGAATACAATTTGATGTCAGATTATTAATACAGTATTTAATCTTTTTGACACCACCGTGACAATATGTTTTCAGCCTCAGTATACACACTTCATCTATTTCACGTACAAATGGTAATTTTTGTAATCGTCCAGAAGAAACAAGATTTTAACTATAACTATAAAAGTGAAAGATAACGGTGTAGTAATAGTCAACCATACGCCATATGCATCTGCTTTAGATAATGATTTATCGTAATATTGCGTATGTTTTTGTATCACCAATCTCATTGGCGTGATTGATTGGTGCAATTGGTACAACATACACACATATTGATGCATAATGTTCAGAGATTGACTGCAAGTGCCACAACATCAAAAACTCAACCATTTGGTCATCGCAACTCCCGTCTGAATAAATCCATTCTTCAGAATGCGGACCCATCAGAAGTGGGTAGAATAAATAACTGATAAACAATCGACAGTATGGCAAACCATGGCCAAAACCACACAGCTTGTGAAATGAACGTTCAGAGTATTCTGGAAACATATCTCTGATTCTGTTTAGTATTTACAAAGTTACTATTAATTGAAAATTTGTCAGCATTCGGGTGATACATAGAGTATGAGCAACAAAAGCAGTCAGAGTTACTCCGATTGAAATCAAGCCCAGTAATAGTAATTTAATGTTGACCTATACAGTTCCGGCCCATGCATTGCTTAATGACTGTCACTAGTCTTTCGGTTGATACAAAAACTTTTTAAAGACTCTCTTGCAGTTTGAAATTGAATTCCATTGCATATGCCAGTCTTAATTTGTTTAGTAGGTGCAGAAATGTGAGAGTCAAACGCATGCATCTCTCTCTCTCTAATCAGTGCAGTTAAACGCATGCATCTCCCTCTCCCACCTGTAGCTGTATATATGTACAATTCAAGATTAACATGATAGAATCCCACAGTGGCAGGTCGAGATATGTGCGAGTCAATATTTTACCATTCTCACGTTATTACTCTACAGTTCTAACAGCTATGCCAGGAATGGTTGCAGGAATGAATGGCATTAGGCTCTATCCACTTGCTTTGTTTGTTTTTGGCAATAAGCTTCGACATAGATGTATTACGACCAACAAAAAGAAACGATCTATGATGATTTACGGGTTTTTACGGTATATAATAAACGATAACCCATACAACTATTCGATGATCGATTAGAAGTCTGAAAATTCTATAATGAAGATCGGCAAAGATAACAATGCCACACGATAAAATAATTGTGATACAGTAATTTATATGATTTTTTAATAACTTGCTAGACAAACACAAGAGGTTTTGTCAATGGCACACAATAAGAAAACGTGCTCTATTATCGGTCTGGGTTTGGTATTATAATCCCACACTAAACACTACCATACAATAGTGTCCAACTAAAATGTGTGTGTAATAGACCTGATTTATTTATATCTTTGAGACGAAGTTATTAGATATTTACACTTAATGGCCACACGATCAAGTCAATTCCCTTAATTACATCTGTGGAGGAGTTTAATAAGTATTTATTTCTAGGGATATAATGATTGGTGGGTTTTGTTTTGTAAATCATTTTGATAATAGTTAAGCGTGCAATTTCGAATTCAGACGTCGGTGAATATTTGACCCCATCCTAGAAGGGGGTGAAGGGAAGGACAAGAATGCAAAAAAGTATAAAGAGGCCAAGCGTCCCAAACCTGAGGAGAAAAGACAGACTTTCTTGGAAGAAATATTTTGGAGAAGGCGACAAGAAAATTTGCATCGTGATTTTCTAACGACCTTTTCATGGCCATATCCATAGCCTGCATTTTGGTAATTACAATAATCTGTCAATATGGACTTAATATGTCTAATTTTGAAACGTGGAGGGAAGTAATAACAGTAATACCCCACAAAATATATAACTTTACACTTTAAATGGACGTATGCAATTCATCATCGTTAAGTTCTTAATTCAAGTCAACTTAGAAATTATACAACTACTTTAGGATGTTATCATCAGTCAGCGTAAAAGTTAAATAACTAATTTTCCGTCAACATGGTTTGACTTTTGAAAGAGATGGTTTTGGTCGGTAACTATCTTCCATGTACATTACAACTGCACATGTGGAAGAGGTGACAGTGGTTCCGGACGTAGACAAAGTGGGGCTATGATTTGTATATTTTTTGACGATTCCTTGTAAAATATACCACGGTCAACATAACTGACCACTTTAAACGGTACCACACAAACCATTTGCAGAACCTATGTCAAAAACTACAGTAGGACTACACAGTAAGCGACACACCAAAAATCTAATATATTGTCTGTTGTGTAGCTAAGTCGAAGAATTTAATCGGACATGTCTCTAAATTCAAGGCCGACGACTATAGTTTTCAGTAAAACAGCTAAAGGAAATTGATCACTCATTGTAGAGACAGAGCAGTCAATACCAAATGGCCACCTAGAAATAGATTCCGGCGCGAACAACAAAATAAATGATCAATTGAAGCACTCTTCAATGGGTTGTGGGTGGAGTGTTTATTATTATAACCCCATTAAACTGGTTAATAGATCTACAGGATTGTATAGCACCTATCATCATGACCGTTAGAGCGAAAACAAATGGATGTAAAGATACATTGGTCAGTTCAATGAGTTTATCGTAGATTATCTAAACATCGGTCGGTCTGCTTCAAACTTGGTGCTTGATTAATTCTGCATGGTTTATGTACAACGTCGGTCAAGAGTTCCACACTTTGGATGAACACCCAAGGAATAACTTTGTTAGAGGTGTGTATTTATTAAACCAGCATGGGTAGAGAATGGACCGGAAGAGATAAGGACACACTCTGTCACGCGAGTCGATATTACAAACATTCAGTACCATTCGTCTCTACTCAGAATTGGAGTAGCTTAAATCAGAGAGAGAGAGAGAGAGAAATGGGGTTTAACGTCCACTCAACACAAACTAGGTCATTTCGGGACTAACATTAGGGTGCCCCACGTGCCAACTGAAAAGTTGTTCTTGACACGTTGATCCTGCACGTTTTAGTTCAATGACTTACTACTGATTTCTAACAGTCTCGCACACTCGTTGAGGCTATAAATAGCAACAGCATGCGGAAATGTTCAAAACACCAAACACTACTACAGCCGTAAAAAATCTATTGTTGACGATTCTGAATAGCAATAATATTTAACTTTTTGGTTATTACGGCATCTTTAGAAATTACGCTCGTTTTATTTTTTTAAATTGCCTTATAATTAGCTGTACCATTAGAAGCTGCATATTTTGGTTAAGTACAAATAATATCTCTGACTCAACATCCGTAATGCCAGGATATGATCAAAGCAGTAGTTTCATTTTACTTTTACAAGGTTCTTAAAAATATTGTTGAGATGCCTGATATTGGTGCTTCTAAATTCAATTTCTTGTTCCATGGTTCGTAACGTATCCCGACCCGTCAATTAGACGTAGAATGATCGGAAGACTAGTTAAGCGAAACTAATTTCAAAACAAGGGCACGTAACCTATCTTTTACTCAAAAGTGTCTGGATGTTATGGACGCCACTCCAAACCATTTTTCAGTATTATTTATGTATGGTTTAATGATCATAGGTTATGAAGTACAGCATGGTCGTTTATTTAGTGACTCAAAAGTGTCTGGATGTTATGGACGCCACTCCAAACCATTTTTCAGTATTATTTATGTATGGTTTAATGATCATAGCTTATGAAGTACAGCATGGTCGTTTATTTCGTGACTATAAATGTGTGAAACAGATTTAAGGCTTTCTAAATATATTAGTATTGTGGTGTAATTGTCGAGATATTTGGAGATATTCATTTAGGGTGGGGCACCCTACTAACATATGGTTTAATTTTATTTCAATAGAAACCGGAGGAAAACCACGAGGTTGAGTAGGCGCCCCTATCTCCATGTCACATACGCTCACACCAGGGCTCGAAACCACAGCCGCAAGCCAGAGGTGACCGGCCAACTAGAGGTAGAAGCGCGGCATTCTAGACCACTAGCCCAACCCCAGCTTAAATCAGACATGCTTTACGGGCATACATTGCACTGCAATATACACTTTCTATTGTTTGGTGTAGTGTTTCCATTTTCGGTAGTAGAGTTATTTTAAATATTGATGCGAAGGTCTCGGGTTCAATCCCTGTGTTTGTCAAAAGATTTTCAAGTCTGGTTTTCCTTGTCAGCGTCGGGAAACGAGAGATCCGTGTGTATCATTGTTTAGCACGTTAAAGATCCTCTAACAGTTTGATATCGAAATTGATCGAGTAGGTCGTATTGCCACTACCAGGGCAAAATGTACCCATTTCACACGTATGCCCGTATGTATCACCCCAGGTGGTACAAAAAGGTACGCATTTTGTCAGAAGACCCCTTTAAGTTCCCCACACATTTGATCTAATCGAATAAAATAGTTTTAAACCAATGGATTTTAACAATAAATGGATAAGTCGAGCAAGTGAATATGGATTAGTCGGCCATCACACCCAGTATTATTGCACTCACACCATTCACAGTCCTCCGTCTAAGATGGGATATTCATATTTGAAGCTGTTCATGGGAATGATTAATAGACATCAATAATATTTTCATATGTTGCTATGACGTGATTGATTTGAACAAAGTCAATATATTCAAACTTAATAATCAACTTTTAAAAAATATCTAATCTTATAATAGAGTTGTATTTTTAACATATTAAAGGGGCTTTCACACTTTCACAATTGTTATGTAAATGTTACCAATATTCAAAATAACTACCGAAAATACAAGCACTACACCAAAGAATAGAAAGTCATTGTAGGTTTTCATTGGCAGAACTCGCATAACCGTCGGTATTTTAACAGTTTGGATCTCGCTTAATTGCATGCCTTAATTTAAAAGTTTGCTGCACAAGCTCTTCTACACACTACACAGGAAATGAAATATATAAAAGAAATGACAATCTGAACATTTATGCGATCCCTTGGGGTTTTGGGACCCAAACCATTGTTTGTTCATTTAATTTCGAAGTCACAAACTATATTTATGAGACACGAACTATATTTATGAGACTTATAACTCAAAACAGATCACGTGAATGATTTTCTTTGAACTATGCTAGAAACTGTGCAGGTGACCTTTATCTTTAATATAATGCGATTGGTATGTAATTTGTATCTAATCAGATAAGGTTTTAAAAAAATGGTATCTTGGAATATCATAACTTATGGAATAGACTAGTTAATCATGAATATTGCTCAGAGACGACATCTGTAGCCTTATATCTGAATGCACTCTTCTGACTTCAGATTTTTCCCTGGCTGTCCGCATCTTTTCGCATTATAGAGTCTCGATAATAAATGCTTGCTAATCAGTCAGATAACCTCCAATTTCCGTCTAAGGGCACGCAACCTATCTTGCACTTAAAAGTGTGCCGTGTGTGATGCTGGATTGCTGTGTAGCCTACGATTGCAACCTATTTTTTGTATGTACTTTATATGGGTATAGCGTATTAAATGCAACATTACCATTTACTTAGCTATTATAAATGGGGAAAACTTGGTGGGTGTGTTATTTATGTGAATATTGTGCATAAATTATAGCTATACTGGGGGATATTTTATTCATTGTAGGACGCCCTACCTTACAGATACTTACCTGATTAATCAATGAAAAATGTTCTTCAAATCACTCCCAAAACTTTTTATTCGTTGGGAGATACCGCCAGTCAGGTAGGGAGGGGTCATTTTCAGAATGTATTTTTCATCAATGACTGTCTATTTATCATAGATTATTTTTTAATTATTTCCGCCGTTTCATTGTAGAGTCTTTTGACACCCCCTAATATTCCATATATAATACCAACTTTGTCATACTCTTATTGGAAAAACCACCCGATAATACTTTCTGGCCAATATATCTTTAATGAATACCACATTTCTGTAGTGTTCAATGATGTGTCAGTGTATTCAGTATAACGGTCAATGTACGGGATGCACCAATAAACATCGTGATGGAATAGTGCCTGTGTGGACGACAACTAAAGTTTTGTCTAGTCGTTTGGATGGTACGGAATATGAGTCAAGCCTTCTTATATATATTGGCGTGTGCATGGACGAACCCTTTCACCTGGAATTCAATGAAGAATGGGCAGAAACACAGCTGTTTGGTCCAAATTCACCTCCCAAGCATTACACGCTAAAGAATAAAATAACCAATTGTAGTCTCAGCATGCCCAAAGAATTGTGTTAACAAAACTGATTTCGTTTGATATTAACACTAGTAAACTTTTCTCACACTTTTGTCACGTCTGTAAGGTGTTGATGTTCCTTTAATATTCCTGCCAAAGATACATTCCCGTACAAACTGGGTGATCTGATGATATATTTGTGACTAAAAACATATTCAAACTAATTAATTTATCATAATTTTGCTTCAAATCCTTCCAAAAATATTGTAATTGTCACTGAATGCCCTGGTATAAAAAAATCGATCCAAAGAGATCATGTTTGTGTCACTTGGCTTACCTTTCTCGGTACCTAGTAACGGGTGCGAAGTCTAAGAAGAATTCATTGCATGCACAAAACTATGATGTCTTTAATCGATGACTATTTATGACAAATACCGAATCCTAATTAAATTCTCGGATTATCCATTACCCGCGTCTTTTTGTGTGATTTATAGCTCAGAAAGTGTTGTACGTCTAATTCTTAATAAAGTTTATCAACATGTACAACAAGCGCTCAATCTCCGGGTGCAACCTTTGACGTCACGCGTGTAGATATTCCAAGTCGTCGGGTTGTTGATTAGGGGTGTGCGATCCCTGCATTGGCCGACATCGTTCATCTCGATTTCCGGCATTTTTTCCCCCTTGTCAGTGATGCAAACGAAGGGCCTAACAAGGACAGCTGTCTAGTCGTTCGAATGGGACGAAAAACCGAGGTCCCGTGTACACATTCGTGTGCACGTAAAAGATCCCTTGACAGTTGGAATTCGATATAAGAGTAGGCCGTAGTGCCGCTGCCCGGGCAAAATTCCCCGCATAGCACACTGCATGGCGTATGTCCGTCTTCCATTAGTCCAGGTTAGGTGCAGAAGAGTAGGTCGTTAAACGCTATTTCATTTCATGTATACGCTCCATGAGTGCTGTTCAGTATTTTCCTAGTAAGACTGGATATTTCTACTTTCCACATATTATACAAAAATTGCCATAAATTGGAAATAACCACCCGATAAATACTTTTCTGGGAACCTATCTTTAACATCTTGGGATTGTATGACAGTTTTACTTGATTTATCATCCGATTTTCCTTTCATGTATTCCTGTTTTTGATCTGATATTCCTGTCATTCCTATTTTTTCTTGGATTTTTTTTTAAATGTCGAAATCATGACATGTATTAAAATTAATTAACCAGATGTAAATTTAATACAAGGCACGTGTCTAATTACTTAATGAATATACCACAGATAGGTGTATATGAATCTTAAAGAAGCTATATCGCTAATATTTTGGACCTAGAAATTGACACAAATGGGTCGTAACGCATATGATAATGTTATATGAATGTTACTAAATTGATTTACATTCAATCGTTTCTGTTTTTACTGTAATTTATACTCAGTTATATTCGGCAAAAAGCGCCTGGCGTCTCAATCGAATGGCAATCTCTTGTGTCTGGTTAGTCCAGTCTACAATGAATGTATTTATTGCGCAAACTCTCCTGAAAAGAATAGTCCGTCTCCGTTTAACATGACTTCTGGAATATTTTTTAGCACCGTTATTCGAATCCCTTGTTACAAATGGCGCTGAAACGCATTATGATACTTGATTCGTATACCACTGGCAACACTTTTATTTTGTCTCAAATATCGGACATCAGAAGCTCATTTTTTCCCGGTAAGATCACAACATCATAGTTGATTTATTTCCGCAAATAATTCATGTTTTCAATGTCAAAGAATTTGGATGATGTTAAGTTGAAGACTTAGCTACTTTAACCATTGTGTGGATACAAGATATATTTCGGAACTGGTTCATAATTGTCTAGCGAGAATTTTATAGTTTGTCAGCTACTTAACGTCGGGTATAATGCTGCAAACAGAATGGAAGTCGAGGCAATGGCAACCATTTGACGAGAAATTAAAAGTATTACATTCTTACTAATGATATTGTGTTGGTTATTCTAGAATCAAGATCTGAAAACGAATCTAGGTGCTCTAACAACCCCGTCAAAAGACGATACTATATGGAAACAACAATTAAGTTATTTTCAGATTTATATGGTTTCTAAAATTCTTTATATTTCATGTTTGCTGTTTATACCACAAATATTCATATTCTTTTAACTTTGATTGATTAGAAGATATATTATTTACATTTGTTTGGGTGTTCGCTATGGGTAACCAAACGATTGGATTTATTCGTTTTAGGATTCAATGAATTAATTATGATTATTACGTTATTATGCAGGTTACAAAAATAGAGATACGTTCTACCCGTGCAGCGCCAGGCAAAACGAACAATTATTAAAGATGCATTATGTAATATTTAAATTGGGAGAGCTAAAATCTGCATATTACAGGCCTTTTGGCTTTAAATGCTATTTAGACATTTAATTACATGACAAGCCCATAATCAACTATCTAGATCATCGGGCATGGGTCGCAAGCCATATAATAATGTAATATGAATGTATATAAACAGATTTACATTCAATCGTTTCCGTTTTTACTCTAATATCAAATCAGTTATGTTTGGCGAAGTACACAAGAAGTCTCAATTGAATCACAATGTATATAGCGTCTGGTTATTCCAGTCTACATAGTATTTATTGCGCATGCTCACCGTTTGAGATGTAATGTGGAGTATTCATAGCCTAGCTGAAAATGAGTCTGAAACGCCATATGGTACACGATTCATGTACCAATGGTAAAAAAATCATTTCGTCTTAAATATTGGATATCAGAACCCCTTCTTTTCCTGGTAAGACCGCACAAGCAATGTTGATTTAAATTGACAAATAATTTGTTTTTTCAACGTCGAAGACTTTCGATGATATTGAGTTAGAGACTAAGCTACTTTAAATATGTAACGATAAACTGGATAATCGCTCATTTGTTCAATACCGTTGCTACGATAATAAACAATCTAAGCAACATCTTCCATCACTAATACCTGCGCTCCGAATAAAGTAATTTGAATGAAATTTTCATTAACCGCCTTGAGCTATGATAGCAAAAACGACCATGTCTTACATAATGCGTCTTAAGGTCATTAAACACATACAATGACTTAAAGTAGCTAAGTCTTGAACTCAATACGACCCACATTCTTCGACATTGAAAACACGAATTAGTAATCAATTTAAATCAACATTGATGGTGTGATCTTACCGGGAAACGATGGACTTCTGATAATGATATCCAATAATTAACCACTGGTACACGAATCATGCATCAGTATACGTTTCAGCGCCATTTGTAACAAGAGATTCGAAGAACGGGGCTAGACATATTCCACAAGTCATGTCAAACCGTGACATCATATTCTTATTCGATGTTGACTAGAATAACCAGGCGCTAGAAATTGCCATTCGATGGAGTCTTATTGCTTATTTTGCCGAACAAAACTGATTTGTAATGAGAGTAAATTTTACTAATTCGTGTTTTCAGTGTCGAAGAATGTGGGTCGTATTGAGTTCAAGACTTAGCTACTTTAAGTCATTGTATGTGTTTAATGACCTTAAGACGCATTATGTAAGACATGGTCGTTTTTGCTATCATAGCGGTAACGATTGAATGTAAATCAATCATGTTTGCGACCCATTTGTGTTAATTTCTAGGTCCCAAATATAAGCGATTTAGCTCCTTTTAAACCACAGTTGTGTAAATCTATATATTGTATCAAAGAACTGGCGTTTAATAGATAGTCTGTTATACTATAGTATATAAATCTGACCAATTACAAACGTTTTAAAACATTCTATGTATCCGTGATTCTGGCGATACTCGATTCACAGTTCCGGAATTGAATTCCAAAACTGGTGTCAATCGAGTGAAAAGGAGAATTTCGGATTACAGCGCATGCGTCGACTGTATGAAAAGTATCCCAACCAATCATGACTGTTGAAACATATTTTTTACCTAGGAATACGTCACGATTCTACTCACTCCACCTCAGCTGTCGGGACTGGCAGAACTGTGACAGGACTGAATTCCGCGTCACTCGATTGTAATTCTGTCGATTCGGGACGTTCTGGACTGTGAATCGAGCACCGCCTCTATCATAGAATACAAGGGGGATAATTAGAAATAAAATCAATCGGAAAACCTTTATGGAGGGCATAAAGAAATAAAATATAAATATAATATAATATATATTTATATGGCTGCATTTTGAGCAAAAATGAAAATTAAAATCTTTAGGTCGTGAAAATATACTATGAAAAAAAAGAATTCTACTGGTTTCCCCTTAGTATAGTCGTAAATATTATAGCCATAATAATATGTTCATATTTAATATATCACTGTAAATGGGAAAATGGTGGATCTACATCACGGAACACGGAGGCGTGTGAATATAAAATCGCCATTTCGCATAGTTTTAACGGCAGATAATAGTGACCCTAACCATATCCCTGTATATATTAACTCATTTATTACCCTTCGTATAATAATTCATTTGACCTTATCTAAATTACGATACATCAAAGATAACTTAATCAACATTCTTTTATCATATCCAAAATTTAAATGATTTCATCAAAGAATTATGAATAATTGCATCATTTATTTTTAATAGATTTTTCAGAATTACATAAAATCTGTAGAATGTCATATTCTATGAACAACTCTAGGCGTTCTATAAGAAACCAGGAAACATCGCGGCCTTCTTGAAGTTATGATGAGATATCTTACCATGTTCTTTGTTCAGAAATGTCAAGCAAGTTTACTGTAACTTTCATTTATCGTCCTCATAAAAAAAAAAAATATCATGGCGGAAGAACAATATTTAAAGTCCCTGTGTTATTGCGATACTATCTAGTATTTCACAGATAATCCACGCTCACGCTAAAAAGTCCTCATATTTATTATAGCATTTAATTAAGGGATTAAAACTATAATATCAATGACGGATAATCTCCCGGGTCGGATTTAATCGGACTAAAGAATTGCCCGTTAAACGATTTAACTCTGCAGGTGGTGCCGACTCTTATATATCGTATGTGAATGATGCCCCATGTTACGAAATCTTAGATTGATGAATTTGTGTAAATGCTACTAATACGGTTTGCACACTATTTGAATCAGGTTTCACTTGTTATTTCTCTTCGCCAAAGTTTGGATTGGGTGGCTAAACGGTTATCATAATGTCTATCATTGAGTCTACTGGTGTGGTTTCGATTTCCCGGTTGTACGTGACAAGGAGTAAGGTCGCAACCTCGTGGGTTTTCTCTGGGTCATCTGGTTTCCTCACACGGCCAAAGATACCTACTCGCAAGTGAATCATTGCAAAAAAAGGAACCATGCTAGTTCCGAATTGACTTAGTTTGTGCTGAGTGTACGTTAAACCCTATCTCTTTCTGTCCAACCAGTGTGCGTGCGATGAATGATAGTTTATCCAAAAAGCGGCATTTCCGCCCTACTCATCGTCGAATGCAAACTGCCAAGGGTTCTTCTGTGTTGGATATCGGTTGACCGTCAAATCTTTACCATGCCCTACATCTGCACTATGAACAAAGCAAATGTGACTCAGACGGTCTTTACTATAAAATAATAAACTTAAAGTACATATACCACACTATAATAGTTTTCTATTTATATACATCGGAATGTCAAAATCTGTAACTCAGTACTGTCTTCAGGGATAACCTTAATTCCAAAAGAAATCTTATCTTCAATCTATAGCGAGTTCTACATCCTGTTCAGAAGGTCGCGAGTTCAATACTTACCAGGTGAAACGTGTGATGATAACATATAAACTAAACTAGACATAGATGAGTCCAGTTTGGGTTATGCAACAAAAGATTCTACCCACCGTGCCTAACCACAAGACTCCCACAAATCAATAGAACAGACCTTTTAACGAAACATAAATATGGATCAAAGACGGTGAATCAGTAAGAAACAACGCAAAATTATGAGGGCACATTATGATGAATGATCTTCTAAACCATGTGCCACCCATCTTCGTTATTTGATGTATGTACAACTTTAACCAAGTTCCCAGGGTCGTTTATATTTGGCAAGACTGCTTCTTTATAGATCTAAAACAGGCTGCGACAAAATTATTTTGAAACACTTTCAAGTTTATGTTTATATAAATGTACTCATAGTATTGTCCATAGCATAAGACTTTTCACGCTCACTGTTTCCTCGAATGTAAAGGTAAAACTGCATCTGTCTAGTCGTTCGGATGGGACAAAATACCGAGGTCAGATCCATTGGCAGTTAGAATTCGATATATGAGTAGGCCGTAGCGCCGCTGTCCGTGCAAAATTTCCCTCATAGCCCGTCCTCCATTAGCCCAGGTTAGGTGCAGAAGAGTATGACATTAAACCCCATTTTATTTCATTTCATGTTCATTGCATCTGAATTGTTTACTTTGGATGATATTGAGTTAAAGACTTCTCCCCTTTAATTCCTCCCGTATCTGTCATTTGTGTAAATATTATTAAAATAATATTTACACAAATGACAGATACGGGAGGAATTAAAGGGGAGAAGTCTTTAACTCAATATCATCCAAAGTGCAGACTGGAATAACAGGACGCCAAAGACTGTCATTCATTTTCTCTTATTTCGTCGAACATAACTGATTAGAAATTACAGTAAAAACAGAAACGATTGAATGTTAATCAGTTTATATACATTCATATTACATTATTATATGCGCGGCTACCCATATGTGTCCATTTCTAGGCGCTAAAGAATAGCGATTCAGCTCCTTTAAGGATAAATTCGAAAAATATTGGAAATGAAATGTGGTTACTGTTTACAAAAAAAAATAAAAGATTTGATGACAATTAACTTAATTTGTATAGAAAAAAATAGTACGTGAACTGAATTGAACTAAAGTTTTCTCACTTTCTTTAAGACCAAATGTTTTAGTCAATTTATTCAGAAGCTTAAAAAGAGAGAAATTCTACTTCAGAGGCAAAATAAAGAAGCAATTCTTGTGATAGGGAACGCTATTGCTTTTTCCAATTCCAGACTGTAACTGTAACGCTTTCAAGCCAACCAAAGAAATATAAGACATTATTTATGTTCGCTTTTGGTTCCATCACCCGTCGTGCATTAGCTAACTAAGAACTGATACTTGTAGAAGGAGACTAAGCGTAAGTTGATTTGTGGAGCAAAATCTAATCGCTCGAAACAAACAGTCTGAATTATTCATACTTTATTGATGTAAATTGTAAAACTGGCTTCAGAAATCGTTCCCTTATTTCATTCATTACTGAGAATCAAAGAATAAAGTCCACACGTAATAACCACTCTTGTTTCCATTAAAAGAATAAAAATGAAGAAGTCATCAGAATAACGCTGTAAAGCGAAGAGCCAATTAATTAATAAACGAGGAACATCTTTTATTATGTAGACAAATTATTAAATTACAAACTCATAATGACCGAAATTATAAACCCATAAAAAGAGGCCATAAGAACACTGACGGCAGATAATAACACTCGTTCAGTTTAATACAAAACATATTTCGGATAATGCTAGCAAATCCTCTCAAAGTAAGTAGGTAATTTGGCAACTATCGGTTTATTGGAATAATGGAAATTATTCCTTGTCTCTATGCACCAAATACAAAATGTAAAGGTGAAAAAGGAAATTGTACAGTGAAAACACCTTGTTATTCAAGCAATATAGGCGGTGATTCTAAGAACAGCATCTTGTCGTTGGTGTGAGACAAAAAAAAGAAGTCCGTTGTCTTCGTTTGTCCCCCTTGAGTCCACGATGTGTTACGTGCAGATACGTTCGCAGTCCTCAATGTATGATAAGAAATGAGAATGAACTTGGGTTTAACGTCCTACTCTTCTGCTCCTAAACTCCACCAGTGTGCTATGAGAATTTTGCCCGGGCAGCGGCGCTACCGCCTACTCTTATATTAAAATCCAACTGCCAAGGGATATTTTACGCGCACGCCAATATGTACATGCGAACTCTGTTTTTCGTCCCATTCGAACGACTAGACAGCTGTCCTTGTCGGGCCCTTCGTCCTGCATCACTGACAAGGGGAAACCACGCCGGAAAATCTGGATGACTTTTCTCGACCAATGCAGGGATCGAATACCCGCCCTTACCCAATTAGCCACGTGATCCCCCCAATGATTGGGTCACCAGAATTACTTCACGAATTTAATCGTAGCACGAATCGTGATAGTGAGGACCTAGCATTACCGTATAAATTTTAAGTAAGGAAAGGGGAAATGTGGTTTGCTTGATGACAAGAACTGCCCTTTGTGGTATTTTGGGGGGATTTGTTGATTTGCAGGTGAAATAAACAGACGAGAATTACAGTTTCGATAAAAGCATTGACAAGATTAATTCCAATGTCAGCATTGATATTAAACAGATGGATTTTTTTCTTATTAATCGAGTTATATCCGACCATTTAATTGAAAGTTACTGGCAAGCAAGACCCTAAATTCTTTTCACTGTAGTTTATGATAAATGTAAATAAGATACATTATGACTGCTCGTGTGTGATTCTAATGCATTATTTTGAAACATTGTTCTGTTTATTGGGATTATAACGAATTAAAGGGTTTTTTGCTTCTATTTAGAAGATATGTATGAGAGAGAATGTGTTTCTCTTACCCGAGAAACTTTGCCAGAACAGTGTTTATATTCCCATAAACGTAGTCAATAAACACAACAGTAATAATCACACAGACCGCATCTTTTATCAATATACATCAATATTTGAGTTTCTGTATTTAAAGGTAATGAATATTGGACACATGGGCATTATTGCGTAATCAGTAATTTTCGAGTTTTTACTTCATAAGAAATATGTCGTACAGCATGTGCCACGACACCTAATTAACGGCTTGCGCATAATTTGCAACAACAAAAGAGCTGTTTCAAGATAATATTAACTTTTTTTAACGTATTAAATCAGATAATAACAGGCAAACCTTTTCACTTGTTATATGGACAGGGAATATCCCTTTGTTCTTTGCGTTGTATAAGCAGATTGTTTTCCTTCCTTCTAGGAGAGCTCATGAAAGCCGTGATTTGAATATAACTGTTAAGTGGGTGGTATTACTTTGCCACTGATTACAGAGCTGACAAAATGGCCGGTAGCATTATAGGCATATCAGAAAAGACATCATAATTATGTTTTCCCTCGGTAATAAATAGTTACTGTTCAATTTCGCAGGTTTTAATGTACGTAATGCAACACTTAGATGACAATTAACATATATAATTTAAAACAGCATCCAGAACTGATCGACTGTTGTGAGGACAACAATCTCGTGTTCGATCAGTCGAAATTGTGTTGTTTTTGTAGTCATATTCCGTATCGCACGTAGCCATGGACAATAAAAAACACACCTTGGATAAGTTTTAACATAACAGAAACTGTAGTGAGGACAAAGTTACTGTTTTCATTTGTTATATCACTGATTTCATGAGAAACGAAGACGAATTGCACAGGAGATAAGAAAGGAAACATGTTTTATGGGAGATGAATCGAAGCAGAAGAATGCGCTAACAACTAGTTGGGACATCGATTCAACAAGAAAAACCTAGGCTCCTTTTTAATCAGCTAAGTTTAGTACAACAAAAAACAGACATCCGTTGCCATGAAAGTACACCATTAAAATAGCTGTCTGTAATTTCACTCTTAAACATTGATTTCTAGATTCAAAACAAGTCATGATCAATTATTGAATATATGGATGTAGCAACTGCAGCATTTACTGGATTTCAGATTTTGAAAAAAGAGTGAAATTATGTTTAGCGATACAGGTTTTTTGAATTGGTATTGTGTGTTTTATTTTAGGAATAGTAAATCAATCTTCATCTATAATGTCACCTCAAATTGTATAGCCCATCGTGGTGTTTTGTTCTCGGTAGTGGATCTAGTTAAAGGGTAGGTTTGTGCTTAGCAAGGGGGCTGGGGTGTGGAAGTATATTGTCGCCCCTGTCCGTCTATGTGTCACAATAATATGTATCCGATTTTGACGAAACTTCTTATCCTAAAGATATAACCGTAACTTCATGGATAATAAGAAAAATCATGTTTTTGGCTTGTGGACACTCTAGAAGACACAAGGAGTGTTCGATTTTTTATAAAACTTCAAAGTATGTGTAAAACTAAACGATCTCAGTTCCTGTCGATATTTGCGCATATCGGACCGTAACGTCCTGGATTATGGGCCCTGGTTGTACCAAAAATCGAGATTTTTTGTCCGATTTTAAAAACCATATTTTATTACACTATAAAGAAATTCGTTAAAATTGGAGCTAAACTGCTCAACAAAATGACCGCTTCGCGTACGCAAATAGTGTAAAGGTATGTGAAACAAAAGAATGTTTAAAACCCACAGTTAAATGCGGGCTTCTTTCCATATTCGCGCATATCGGACCGTAACATCCTGGATTATGACCCCTGTCTGTACGTTTATTTTATGTCAAATTAAATTAGTGGTACCGATTTTTGTTTAACTGCATATGTTTGAACATTGATCGTGTTTTCGCAGCAAGAGAGATAGGAAAGGGCTGGGATAGGTAACAGTAAGGACTGCTCCAGAGCTACACGCCCAACTGTCCTCCACTAGGAGAACCTTCTCGGGCAACGGTTGCTCCGTGAGCCTCATACTCGACCGTCATTACAAAGTCGCAAAAGTGTACCATTTCGGAGAACGGGGATGGCAAGGTTTACTCTGGGAACCACACACTCAACTATTTTCCCTTTAGGGCAGGGGCGTCATTAGAAAAGTCATTAAAATGAACCTTTTCACGTGTATAGGGCTGTAAAAGTTCTCACATGAGTTAAATTAAAAACAATTAGCTGGTAAACAAATTTTGATAACAGCAAACCATCTCATTGGTCGTTTGAATTCTTAATCCGACGTTGTTCGAAATATACTTCACAAAAAGAATTTGGATAAGAAAACTAAAAATAGCTGCTTTAGAAAAGTGGAGAACTATTGATTTGAAAGCTTTAACTATTTGAATTTGTACTTAGGGTAGTTATTTTATACAATAGTATAACATATAAGATGTACATGCAGAAATGGAAGAAATCATTAAGAAAGAAATAATGCATATTAATATAGGTTTACAACTTTCAAAGAAAACAGGAATATCATCAATCCGTTTGTGACATATTACAAAAGAATTTTTACGACTTAAGCATGTTTTGGCAACTTATCAAGCGTTTGATGTCAATGCAATGAATTGTAATCTTATTTTCAGAGGAAGATAAATCATGACTTGAATCGTTGAAACCTTAGATAATCTTCATCTTCTAAGCTAATTATTTTTCTGTTTAAAGTGATAGTCCCCATCATGTTTTACGACTTCCTTGTTCATCAAAACAAATATCAGCGTTCTTGATTTAAAGTCGTATTTTCTATGGCGGAATAAAGTTCACGTCATCTCTAGGTAATGGTATTGTCGATTGGTGCCTCTATATTTCGTTTCGTTTTTTATACTTTCGATGGCCTTTACTACTTGAAGATCTGACCAGTTGTGGTGGATGGTCACGTCAACGGTCACACGAGCGTCTCTTGACCCTATGACATCAGCGTTGATGCTTCTGGTAGGATACCCACAGTTCCACGCATAGCACGCCAAGAACTAGCTGCAACAGGTCGTTTCATCAGCCAGAAAGTGGGTTATAAAACAACCCTTCCGGTAAAGACAAGTAAAACAAAATTTTAAACTATAAAAAAACGAACGAGGTTTGAGCATATCTAGTATTAAAAGCGTCCAGAAAGTTCGAACTTGCCATGGGCCCGCAATGGACATTTTAAAACATATACAGCTACCCCTCTCGCGTCCACATTTTACCACGACCCAGGCAATATATTATCTCGAAATCTATGCTCATCGCCCGCCTTCCTCAAACTACTGTTCCGTTGATGTTCGTCAACCATTTAATCTTGTGTGATTGTGTAACATTTACAGTTTTCCTATGTATCTCCCGTCTGCTTTATTTTTGTTGTTATTGGTATTATCATAGCAATGTCTAGGCTGTGATATTTATCGATATTTATCAAGGATTCATTTTCGAGGAGCCCCCCCCCCCCCCCAAAAGAAAGAGAACCCAACACACACTCACAGCCACACCAAAGATGGTATTCGTATTTTTTATAGTGCATATCTATATCTCCTGGTAGTAAAAGAGATTTAATGCTTAATGCCGCTGTTCTTGTCCATAAACTTATCATTCGCCAATTTACCAGGGTATTCGATCCTAACTTTCCCATGAACCAATATATCACTCAGAATTAATGATAAGCAACGAATGTCAATATGGTAAAATTGGAGATCAGAAAATTAATTTCTCGGCATCTGTTTCTGGATTAGTTTACGGAGTAAAGCCAATACAATATATGTATAACTCGTTTTCAGACTGGTATTATTGAATAACATTAAGTAATTGTTCTGGATATACATGTACACAGGGCAAATATTTATGGGAAACAATTATTGTTTATGACTGAGTGGGGAGCCTCGGTGGCTCAGTCGGTATGACATGGTCTTGTTAAGCCAAGGGGCAGTGTATAGTTGTTCGGATTCGAGGTCATATGTACACATTGGCATACACGTAAGGAACTCCTGATAGTTCGAAGTAAAAGTAGGCCGTAGAGCCACTGTTCATATATGGTGTATACCCAACTTCACTAGCTCAGTCGAGACAGAACAGTAGAACGTTAAACCCCATTTAATTTCTTACTTAGCAAGATTTCGAATAGGCTTCTCTGATCTTTATTAAGCAAAGATCTCAAGAAACCTAGTCTGGACGTCGCTCTAATTGTATTACATATATGGCGGGTGTGGCACCAGGCAGGGTAAGCTTACTCTTCTGGGCACCTGTTACCACTGTTTGTCATGAATTTTGTACACGGTGGAAAGTACATTTGCTAATTACACTATTTTGCCTCGACCGTCTTTTTTAGGACTTCGAATTTTGACTAATGGTTTGGATTGTTCGTAATTGGTTTTAATTTATTCCTGGTTTTATTTTATTTATACAAGTGTGACCTCTATATGCGATATTAACCCGTTGATTAAAATACTTTGCCGAGCTGACAACCTTGTAAAATACCATATTATGTATCTTAAACAATATTGCCCAACAATAACTCAATTGGGTTCGAACTCGAAATCTATTTTGGATAGTAGGAAAATCTATTCAGGAAATGTGTGGTGTACATACCATCCAGGTTGATTGTATAGGAAATGGTAAGGATTCACGTTCTGACATTCTGTGGTATCTGATGTGTCAATAATATCATCCTCGGGCATCTACTTCCGGTATTGTTAAAGAAACAATCACTCGTACAAACTGTGCGAGTTTGTGATGTATATTTTGTTTTGCCTCTGAAGACGAATTTCTCTCTTTTTAAGCTTCTGAATAAATTGACTAAAACATTTGGTCTTAAAGAAAGTGATAAAACGTTAGTTTAATTCAGTTCACGTACTATTTTTTTCTATACAAATTAAGTTAATTGTCATCAAATCTTTTATTTTTTTAGTAAACAGTACCACAATTCATTTCCAATAATGTTCGAATTTATCCTTAAAGGAGCTGAATCACTATTCCTTAGCACCTAGAAATGAATACAAATGGGTCGCCACGCATATAATATTGTATATAAACTGATTTACATTCAATCGTTCCTGTTTTTACTGTAATTTCTAATCAGTTATGTTCGCCGAAATAAGAGAAAATGAATGGCAGTCTTTGGCGTCCTATCATTCCAGTCTGCACTTTGGATAATATTGAGTTAAAGACTTCCCCCCTTTAATTCCTTCCGTATCTGCCATTTGTGTAAATATTATTAACAATTCCGATGCAATGAAAATGAAATGAAATGAAATGGGGTTTAATGTCCTACTCTTCTGCACCTAACCTGGGCTAATGGAGGACGGGCATACGTCATACGGACACAGATCACTAAATATTTCTACGCCGGTACCCACAAATTGTAGGGCCATGTTATTTTTAGTCTTTCTCTCCCTTTCCCTTTTTCCCCCTTTTGCATGGTGATTTTTGTTACTTTTTGGTGTAGAATCGAAGAAAAGGGTTTGAAAATACATCTTCTGCCAGGATTTGGTGAATATTCATGATTTTGAGGCGGAAGGATACAAGAGTTGTGAGGTTGGTTACGTTGAAAAGGGGGGCCGACAATTGCCTGGTTTGCTGTCTCTACTTCCAGCTTGTGTATCTCAAGTTTTTCATGAAGAACCTCATACATGCTTTTGGGCAAGAGTTTGCCACATGTTGCTCCATCTGTGTCAGAAAGCGTTCTACCCAACGAATATTTGGGAAAAAGTTACAGCCGGTCTAAGAGACGAGAATTAACATTGAAGTCAATGAGGAAATAATTAGTGATCTGTGGCCTGTCTGTGTATGACAAGGCTGTGACTGATAGGCCTTAGTTTTGAAAATATGATGACTAAATTGTCAGAAAATATGTATAAAGTATTTTGACTACAGAAAAACTAAAAAAAAAGGTTAAATTTTAAAAAAAAAATCAAAATTTGGAGAAAAATTGTGATTTCCCTGCAAATTTCTCAATTTTCAGTTTTTATTTAATTTCTAACAGTAAGAAAAATATTTCTATGTCCAATTTTGGTGTTTTCAGCCTCAGAAAGCATAGATAAAGTGAACACCTTTGTAATTTCACCTAATTTTGTCTAAAAATTAGGAATATTCACAAAAAATCTGCAAATTCACCCATTTCGATGTAGAAATTAATGCCATCATGCCTACTCAAATTAGTCAAAATTTCTAAAAATGCCCCTTATTTTCATTGCTATTGTAAGTTAGATGGGATCTATAAGTTTGTCAGGTTTAGAAATAGCTGCAGTTTTCCTACAGAAAATTGAAAATTGGCAACACTGAGTTAATAATATACAGCAGATGGGTTTATACAAAATGTTCAAAACAAGGGTTGGCTCAATTTGGCCACCAATTTAGCCAAAAAAAGCAATATTTTCTTCTTTGAAACATTAAATTCTTGCATTTCCTTCCTGAAGGAAGCAATATCCTAGTCTTTATAGACATTTTTCTCCCCACCATTCTGTTTACAGAGGCTATAAATGCCCCACCCCACCCCTTTTTATTAATGTGTTTTGATAGTTTTAATTGCACCTCTGTTGACAATTAAATGATAATAATTGGAATTTGTTGTTGAATTACAGTTAGGAATGTTATTTTACACCAATAAATGGTTATTTTGTACATTTCAAGGATTTCTAATCTTTTTGGTTTGAAGGCAAACTTAGAACCCTGAGACATGTCAGGCCAATAAGACCATACCCTGATACAAAACTGGTGTAGATGTGTAAATGTCAGCTTAATGGTCAATATTTTCTTATCGAAATCTAGGATTGTGGTGTTTGTTGCATTTATGTTACTTACAGAACAGTAAAATGTTAATTTTGGTCCTTTTCAGGCCTCTTTTATGATGTCAACTCTGTTATAACTACCATTTTGACTTCATTTTTTCAGTCAATTGATGTAAAGGTCCAGACTTCTTGATTCAGCACCAGAATTGCAATAAAAATTTGTATGGTGCCTCTGAGCTTTGAGATTTTGATAACATTGAACTATTTCCAAATTTGTAAAAATTGTGTATTCTGTGACCCTTTTGTTAGAGAGGGGTGGACATAGGCCAATTATGGCATTTTTTTCTTTCAGCAAGGCCTATTTTAACCATACTTCACATTTATTGCACCTATTTTAGTTTTTATGTTCATATATTAGCCAGGGATGGTAAATCATATCTGTTAGACAGATTCTTTTGGTAATGTTAGCTTTGCAACCAAAGATAAGATTGATTCAGTCATTGACATTTTTAGGGGGTAGGGTTACATGTTACAGTACAGACCTTTATAATTTCAATCAATGCAACAGTTTTGTGATATTTCTGTTTGCATATTGTCCAGGGTTTCCAAAAATATATTACTTGCCAGTCTGGCTATCTAAAAAAATGGAAAATTATGGGTTTTTTGAAAGATGCTACATGTAAATTCTGTACATTTTTCATGACATGACAGTAAAAAAATATATTTTTGAAAAAAATTCCAGATTATGAGTGTTTTCTGAGTAATTTGTTTGTAACTTGTCGTATTTTTTCACAAAACTCAAATACTGCATTTAATAAGAAAGATTTTTAAATTTTAGCACAAAAGGCCCAGGGACCTGAGATGCACTGCTGTACATAAAGCAGCTTGTATACTTAAAGGGCCATCATTTTTGCAGTTATTCTCTGATTTTGATTTTCTTTCACCGGTGCGTTGCCAGAACATATGGGAAGCATATAAAAAGGGCATTTTGGTGATACCTGAAGTTTCACCCCTATAGGACACAGATCACTAAATATTTCTACGCCGGTACCCACAAATTGTAGGGCCATGTTATTTTTAGTCTTTCTCTCCCTTTCCTTTTTTCCCCCTTTTGCATGGTGATTTTTGTTACTTTTTGGTGTAGAATCGAAGAAAAGGGTTTGAAAATACATCTTCTGCCAGGATTTGGTGAATATTCATGATTTTGAGGCGGAAGGATACAAGAGTTGTGAGGTTGGTTACGTTGAAAAGGGGGGCCGACAATTGCCTGGTTTGCTGTCTCTACTTCCAGCTTGTGTATCTCAAGTTTTTCATGAAGAACCTCATACATGCTTTTGGGCAAGAGTTTGCCACATGTTGCTCCATCTGTGTCAGAAAGCGTTCTACCCAACGAATATTTGGGAAAAAGTTACAGCCGGTCTAAGAGACGAGAATTAACATTGAAGTCAATGGGGAAATAATTAGTGATCTGTGGCCATACAGTGTGCTATGAGGGAAATTTGGACCGGGCAGCGGCGCTATGGCCTTCTCTTATATCAAATTTCAACTGCCAAGGGATCTTTTACGTGCACGCCAATGAGAATGATGCTATGAGCAAGTGCAAATCAAGTCAATCACGTACGGTTCTAATGTTTGTTACAAGAATACCAAGAATAACTTTTATTGAAACTGCTCATATATTACGATCTGTATCTGCGACATAAATACACCACATCATTACTATATCTTCTCGTCGAAGTCGAAACTAATTGCAATATTAATGGCAGTGACAATTTCATATTGAGGAGATTCGGGAATAAGAGATGCAATCGCCCAGTAGAAATTAATATACTAATAACATACCGCCACAGCTTCGCATGTAATATATTACAGACAAGAACAAGGAAGATTATCATCATGTCAACAACCAATGAATTATGTCCGCGATCGGGTATGAACGGACGGAGGGGTCCATCGCCATGCTGATAAGATGATATGAATGGAATGATTTTACTCTCATTCTTGAAATAGAATTCCCAGATATTGCTTGGATTAAGACTGGTTAATCGTGCGTAGAAAGCTCTCAGTACTCTTTATACTGGTCGCAAGCAACTAACTTCTAGTTGTCTATATGCAGTTCGAGGTGGAACATGGAAAATATCTTCTTTTTTTTTTAAAAAAAAATAACTTCAAGCTACGATTAAGTATTGTCTAAAGTCTATTACGTCCATGTCTGTAAACGAGACTATCAAATAACTGGTCTGATTCCGATTTCTAACCCAGGGGCAAATAACTTGCCTGAAACCGATTTTTTTTTCTCGGTGACATTATCCATAATGATAATCAAAGGTGTGAGAAATGAGTCAAAAAAAAAAACATAAGCGTCATAACATTCAGAAACGGGCCAAGTGTGATGATAGTGTGTGAAACTGGAAAACAAAAATAAAATTAAATAGTTAAAAATTAATGACATTTTTTTACTCCTTTATTCCGTAGAGGGATCAAGATGGGTTTTAAAATCTTGTCCAACAATTACCCGAATTATCACCCTTTCTCTAAAACCAGTGACTATGGAATACTCTCATATTTTGTTTAATTGAATTAAGTCCAACGAAAACGCCGTTTGTTCCAAACCCGTGAAGAAGGAAAACTCTCATTTTCTTTTTATTTAATACAAGTCTTAAAAAGGTGCTATATTTTTTTCGCTTCGGGTTCTCTGTGTAAAAAATGGCGCAAGAATATCCCTGAGCTTTACATGTATGTAATGGGTTTTAATTATGTGTGTAGGTATGTATAAATATATTATTTTTGTATCTTAAGCATGGAATTAATAAATCGTACAACTAATCTTCATGCCAAATATGTACACAACGTATATAATCATCTAGTGATTTTTTCTTTCTATAATTCCCTTCAAGATGAATATTTTTTGTTATATTGTTATAGTTAAGTGGTCTATGTAAAAAGGAAAACGGATACAATATATATTGCAATATAACTATACATATATATTTAGCCATCATCAGTAGATATAATGAAATGTGTTTCTTTTATTTTTAGCACACAACTTTCTTTTTATAATATTATATTTCAAGTTTCATAATCTTACATTTTTGTTTTAAAATTTAATTTGTTTGCGCCTGGTTAGACAAGTCCAAAAGTTTAAATCTTTCTTTATGTGTAATATACTTCCTATTACACATGACACCAGAGGCTATAGAGACCCCCTGATTTTATTATAATTCTCCGTAGGATAACATCATGATATTGATTAGTGATTACAATTGACTAATCGATGCCATAGTTCTGGAAGGTTGTAAGTGCCACTTATGGCCCAAATAGTTTTTGTATAGGATCAATTATTACATTGGGGGGCTTCTCTATGCAAAATTCCATTACTGTAAGGTCGTAAATTCCACCAAAAAAATACTTTTTAAATTAATGTTGATATCCTAACTGTGTTATTAGGATTGGAATAGATTTTCCTCTCATGTCTCAAAAACTAAATCCGACAATTTTTAAGACTTAACACCTATCAGAACTATGACATCGTAATATTGAATTCTAATTCGTGTTCTGTCTTATCGGGTTTGTGGGTGGTGAGGTTCTCGTGCAAGTTCTATTTATAATGTTGAATGCAGATTATTAGTGTTTCTTACTTTCTTTCACCGTGTATTATGGGAGATTATGTAAAGAGCCGGTAGTTTGCACAATGATTAATAGTTTAAAACTAGATAGCGATGACACCGAGAGTTGATTATGGTTTGGATAAGTTAATTAATGACTAAATAATAGTTATATAACATTTCATTCCTAAAGAAAGACCTGCAATAGGAAGATTTAGATCTTGCATAATGTATGTTTAAATAACAGCTGTGGTAATCTCTATAATTATTAAGGAATGTTTTGTTAATATATTTAAATATTATTGTGAATACACATAGTGATGTTTTCTTATGTATTGTAATTCTTATAATTCTTATTAATAATAATAACATGAAATAAGGGGATTAAGATAAGAATACGGTACCGTTTCATATCGAACACGAGGCTCAGCAGGGATTTTTGAACTAATTTATTAGTTATATAAGTTTAAGCCTTGACCGGGTTAATCGAACCAGGCCATTAAAATACCACCAAATTCAAAGACGACGTTAAAGTACATATATTAAGCAATGGTTATTTCGTAAACATTGAACTCGACATACGCGAAAACATTCTAAAAGACCTATTGGACCACTCATATGACCGCATGCGACAAAAACTTATATAGCGGCCATAATGGATCCAAGATGGCCGCCATTGCTCGAATCAAGTTGGAGTATACATATTGGAACACATTCCTGGCCTATTCGAGGACTAAACCCTCGAAAACCCTGCAGATTTATTTTAGGTTATTTTGTCCCATCCCTTATATCAAGGGTTTTTTCGTAAAAATTGAGTTAGGATCAGGGCAACCTTTTGAACACGCTTGAAACAAATTACCCCCGTAGCACAGTGCTTGGTGGATGTCCACATACACTAGAACAGTTGCAGCAGAAAGGTAAAGGGTTAAACCCCGTTGTTTGATTTCACTTCTACATATAAGAACAGGTACCAGTTGTTATATAAAGATTTATAACATCCTACCGGGCACGGCACCTGTCACTAATGGTAGGGAACCAACGGATAATGGGTGGACAATTATAAATATTATTTAAGTAGTAACGAGTTCCGTGCACGAGATAGCAAATGCTTTTTCTTTCTAAAACATCTAATAATACATCTCCTGGTTTAATTTGAAAGTTGGCAATGGCACTGTACTGTACTAGTAGAAGTAAACTATCACCTTCCATTCGCAAAGATTTTATCTGGAATTCCTTATATATTTCGCTATGTTTATCTATGATACCCGTCAACAAAGACAATGAGGGGAATAGATTTTGGCACACGTACTCAATGCATTGTTGACATAAATCATAGAACACGCTATGTCGTCTTTTCGACATCTCGGTTGGCAATCTGTCCATCGGTAACTACATATTATTTTGAAGTACTTGAATTGTATTCTAAATTCAATCTATAAAACATTTTATCTTTTAGATAGTCACGTAAACCAAGGTAATTAAATCTGATTGATATTGTCGTCCCGTTTATTCATTTGGCTATTCCATTAACCCCTAAAAACACACTAAAGAACATCACGTTCTGAGTTTGGGACGTCGGCATAATAGTACCCTTGACCTTGATTAGTCGATTCCCAATGCGAATGTTGAGATTGGTTTTCTTATGACTATCCAATCATGTTTTTAAATGAGGTTAGCTAATTAGTGGGCGAAATCCACGTGTACAGTCGTCCATTCTTTTTTTCTCGGGGTTTAACGCCCGCTTCCACCGATGGTGATATCGCAGACCGACACAGTCTCTCATTTCCTGAATTTAAAGTGTTCGCTAACTGGTGCAGCTCATGGTGCATAATGATACACATCTTAGATGTAAGTTTAGTTTAAACGTATGTTATTGCATCGACAAAACATTGTTGTCGACATCAATTCTGTATAATATGGCGTTAAAGAAAGGTATCTCAAATGCTCGACAAGGCATCGTAAGATATACAAGAATTAAAAAATAAGTTGCATAGCAACTTATACAAGTCTTCTACTTATACAAAAATACTGAGAGAAAACAAAGTGATAGCTGTTTTGCGTCAGAAGGACCGCGGTTAGGCTGAAGATTAATGGTAATACGGAATGAAAATCTTGACACTTAATAGGAAAAGACTGATCGATTTTTTTCAAAAGTAGGTTTTGAGAGAGTACCTTTATACCTTGTTGATATTTAAAAGTGTAAAAACACAATTATTTAATTCTCCTTACGTGGGTTCTATTTGACACAAAGCGACAAGAAAATCCGAAACGAAATCCATCTAAGGAATTCTGCGGATCAATTTTTCATGACGCATGAAAAACGACTAGTAATTGGACAATCTCTAACTGGTAATTGAGTGACAAATGCTAAGTGCTAGATAAAATACCCCTGTTCATAATAGATATGTTTTATGGGAAAACTGTCATATTTAAATTATATTAAAGGTATTTAATGAATGCTATTTTTAAAAGTGTTTAGTTAATAGCTTACATTAGTGTAGAGTTTAAATCAAGAACCTATCGGGATATTTCGTGAATTACGGCTAGTGTTAGTCAACTAATCGGATTAAGGAGTGACGGGAGATTTTGACCCGTGTAAAGAACTAGCTAGTAATTGAATCAAGTCCTATTCTCAGTGGAGACTTGTGAAGACAAAATAACATGCATAAAGCAACTGAAGCAAAATACAATAGCAACAATGCATCTCCATAATGTCACTTTGTACGGTACATGGCATAATATGACAGGTTCATGTCCGGGAAAGTTCTCCTAATTTGCATAGGAATATAAATTACCATGCGTGCCTCCAAATCGGGTTGACTAGGAAATAAACTCCTTGTTCATTCCATTAATATGCGCCAGGCTACATATGTTACTTTATGAATCTGCTCTTTGAAATATATTTCATTGTCTATCTTCAATATGCATATCAGCTTTACTGTAATGGTGCATGTGTTACTGATGGTGTGAATGAATTATTGCCCACTATCTGTTAGAATACACACTCATAGAATCATAACCAGATGTTGCCGAGTGCCAGTGACTAGACACGAGCCAGGCGCACAGTATTAAATTCACACGTACACGTAACTATCGGTATTCAGCACGGTTTATATTTGTTTTAAAATGTGTCCGCCCTTTATGGTTTAGAATAGAAAGGTGATGATTGAGTATTATGAATGAATGTTATGTGTAGCTTTAATAGAATGAGGTATCTAACTTATCGTCAGTATAATACTTCGGTCGTTTTCAAACTAGTTTCGTGTGTTTAGTGCAACCCGAAGTCGTTTGCCCTGGCAATGGCATTGCAAACAATTATCTATGGTATTCCCGAAATGACCTAGTTTGTGACAAATAGACGTTAAACCCCATTTCTCTCTCTCTCTCCAATGACAGCGATTGATCGTGTCAGAATCGAACGGCAGTGCTGGCTATTGGGTTGTAGCCTACCCATATACAGTTTGGTCTGTGTTTTGCTGGGAAGTTTGCCGCATTGTCTACCCTTTCGGTATAACACATTTGATTTATTACAGAATTCACATAGATAATATATTAGTGTTATTTAGTATAACTGCTACTGGCATTATTCTACTCTTCTTAGAGCATCATAGGCCTACATCCTCGCCAAATATTATCAGTGTAATCATCGGTGGACCACCAGACACCATGAATAGGGCTCAATATCGACCACAGTGCCAGGACATTAACGATACATATCATCATATAAACGAAACAATTACGTAAATTGTTTCTGGTATTGATATTGTCTAGAAAAATAATTCATTTTCAGTTTCCTTAGATATTGTATAGAATTACAATGGAAGCAACTGTTACGTTTTCACGTATAACAAGTCACCCACAGACCGTCTCGAGAGGCCGTCAACGATTCATCAGGATTCTAATCAAAGGTCAAATATTGTATTTTTCTATCCACGCCTCCTCGTTGTCTTAATGGAAATACAATTCTTCTTGGGGGTTTATTTGGTCCAGACACAATTCTTATTGGACGTTTATTTCGTCCACAGTCCAGACATAATGTTATTGTTATGTTTTAAGGTACAGTAGGTTATCTGAATAAAGATAACAATGTGTATTTGTAAGAAGAATAAAAACGTAGTGATGCTGGTATAAAGTATAACATACCACAGGGGTTTGTTTTACGACCCCGTTGGCCCATACTAAACGGCGACTAAAGGACTAAAGGAACAAAGCTCTCTTACAATTCGTAAATGGGCGAGCGCGGCAACGTCTGTGTTTTTGACTTGTTCATCGAAATTTACACGTGACTGGTAACTATATGTATGGTAGATCAACGAAATTTAAATGTGTGTTGGAGAGGTGGGGGGCTGTATTTATTGTAACCTAGACGTTTTAAATTGAATCTTATTTTTTTTCTTTAACAGATTTATCAAACGTTTCGTGTAAAACGGATCTACCTATACAATGCAACTACTGATTGTTCCGGAAACATTTTGTCAAAATTCCCTGACGTCGTCGTTGGTTTGAATGATGTTCAATGACACATTGCCAAATATAAAGAAAAATTATGGGGGATTTTATTATATTTTCTTCACTGAAATGTGTGAACATCTATAGAAGTTTAGCATAACAATAGGCTATTGCCGTGACTACAAAATTGAAGCGGTTTGAGATTGAATTCACAATCGCGTGCTGTTTTGGGGTTCCTTTTGTAGACCCAATTGATGTTTAATTTACCTTTTTGACGGACCCAAATGTACTTTTCCAGGTTTATTCAATACACGAAATTACTTGAATGTGGGCATCGTGTTTCAAATTAACAAGGTGACAAGAAAGAAAGTAGCAAAATAGATCTTCTATCACGGTATCAGGAGGGTCATCTTCAGAGCCAACAAGGATAATGTGAGAAAAATGAAGGCCCATTTCAATTCTTGTCTTGCAATTCAACGGGAATTACACCTTTCTCGACTAACAAAGGGTGGTAAAGGTGACCGACACCAAGTGGTAAGGGCTACCCACACTGGATGGTAAGGGCGACTAACACCAGGTGGTACCAAGAACCCCTGGTTAGTAAGTCAGCACCTACATCACTGATCAACCGTAGCTTCCATGTATAGTCAAATAAGATGTTACCGAGGACGCCAATGTGTCCTGGCTGCAGTTCTCATTGGCCCGGTTAACTGTGTTACATTATCCTAAAGGCCCACCAAGACCAGGGGCTCATGCAAACTTTTAAACGGCCACGAACTAAATGACGCAGCACGAGAGCTGGTGACAACCTATTAGGCTGAAGCCTAGTGTCCCACCAAGACCGGGAGTTCATGTAAACAGCGACCAACTGAGGGGATGTAGCAGACGGGATGGTGAAAACCTATATCCAGAAGACATCGATATCGTTTCCAGGAGTAAAAGAACCCGGTGTGTGGTCATGTCAAAAAGGTGACAATAAGAGAACCTTTATCTTTCGAAACATACTGATTTGTTTTCGGGCTTACATGTCACTTCTCGTCACATTAATAACGTACCATGTGGCTACGATTCATTCTGAAAGATGAAAAGCTTTATCATTTGGAATTAATTCTTGTAGAAACGTCTGTACCCCGGAAATTAAATTTTAACAATGTTGGATAAAGATTAACGGGAATATTTTTAAATTTGAAGTAGCTCGTACCGTTATTGGTATTGCTTTGCTTCCTGCTAATCAAAGTTTTTCTGATAAGATGATGTCATTTTATTTGTAATGTTATTGTGATTTATTGCACGATAAAAGGACATGAAGTTGCCAGTGGGAGGGCGGGGGCGTTGGGGAATTCAATGGGACCCCAAAGTCCTGTCATGGGTAAATACAGCATCGGTGGTTAGTGCAGGAAGGAAAGATGTTTAAACATTCCATTTGTCTCCTGACTCCATCTGTTTTATTGAATCCATATACCAAATTTTCGTTTTAACCTATTGAATGGCTGACCACTTAGTTATCGGGTACGCCACTGAGTTGTCATACATGTTAAGTTGTTACAGATTACCCTCTGATTATATGTCCAGATGTAGACAAAAAATGTCAAACGTAACTCATGATTTAGACAATTTTACGAAACGTTTATGTCATAGTTTCGAATTCAATTTATTGTCCCTTTCATGCCGCGTCTATGATGATTAATGTCCGTCTCATGACAAAATGGTGGAGATACATCATGTTGGTCATTGATAAGTTACAGGATCAGTTAACCCGAGCTATACATACAGATGACCTATTTTTGATGGGAGAAGAGGCGCTAGATCTCTTTGTTCACAAATGAAGTTTCTATGGATATTCCCGCCCGTCCCCCACCCCTCGATGGTGGTCTTGTTCGCATGGGATATAAATTGGGATGCACTCGTGTATCAGCTGACGTTCATGTAAAGAAACCCGTAACAGTTGAAATGCGACGAAGAGCCATTGCAAACACCATTGTCCGCGCAACATATCTGTGATTAGGATGCCAAACCCCGTTTCATTTGTCATTGATGAAATGACATCATAACATTAATATTGGCTGAGGCGCCCTGAAATTAGCGGTCGCCATGATGATTTCGATTTTTCGTGATTATCAAGTTACGTCATAAATGATTGAATCAGGTTGTAAACGAATATTTGAGATAAATCGGTCGATGAATTTCCATATTCCTAAGGCAAGGACCGTAAAGCTTCCTCCCTTGTGGACATGGGTCTTATCAAACGCTTAGACTCGTTAAACCATATTTCAGCACCAACGACCCCAGAGATTCCCTTCTGGTGGAAATGGGTCTAATCAAACCCTGATTGACGGGTCTGGATTGCCGACGTTATTTTATTAGAAACATTATAGACAGCTTGGAAAACCAAAAAAAAAAATATCAAATTCAGAAGATCGCGAGTGTGGCTAGTCAACGAAAGTTTTAAGAACAAATTATGACTACTATTCTATACGCGATATCAGTATAATTAATAAAATAGCGATTTGGAAATTAATTCCAACGTAGTTTTCTACATTTTCAAAACATTATAGAAAATTGGAATTCTAAAAAACCAAACTATTTTTTAAGGTTCCTGATATTTTACGTTACCAATCATTAAAGCCTATTTTAAGAACTCGCGTGTATTATACATCATGTAAATAATAATCATAACTATTTATAACCAAAAAATCACGCCCGTTTTGTCTTTTAAAAACCACGTTCTCTCTTACATTATTATTAAATCCAACGTCATGGTACAATCTTTTTCTTATTTTGATGAACACAAATCATTTGATATTAACTAAAGAGCTGGGTTTGAAAACGTTCTGTTTCGGTTTTCAGTAAAGGAAACCGCAATATTATGGAGAATATTTTACGGACCTTTAATGTTTTATATTTTATACCGTAATCTTTCTGACCAAGATATTTGTTCTAAGAATATTGAAGCCGCTGATTGGCATTTGCATTTATTTGGACAATATCTGATTTTTAACAGCTAAATCCATGCTAATAAAAACAATACTCAAATTGATTATGTATTAATTTAAAAATAAACTCTCAAAACATAAAATGACAGCCATTTAATCACGGAGCGATGAGCTATGACATCAGTATTACGAACTATAGTAAAAGGTCAGGTGAAGCTAGTGTGAGGTCATTATCAAAAGTCTGCTTAAAGTGCTAAATCCCTATCTCAATATTCTCCCAAATATTCGAATTCATTATTGGTCCATTTCAGTCAATATTGAAAATATTATGAGATCCCGATATCAAATATTTAAGACATCATGAAATCGGTACACGATGTCGTGTAATTTTGGAGATGATATTTTCGACTGCCATTTGCAATGAAGAAAGAGAATCGTATCCCAGAAGGAAGGACGAAAAATGTCTGGTTCACAAACAACGAAATAATAATACAAAGACCCGTGAAGAATGCACTGAACAGGCGTAACCGACGGCCTTTTAATATGTATAAACTTTATACATTCATATTACAATAATATTTGCTTTTTGGCTTATGTTTGTACTTTTTATGATTTCAGAGAATTGAGCAATACACCCTTCAAGTTCAGAGCACCTTACCAATCATTGGATAAACAGATATATTATGTCTATAGCGTAATAACAAAACTAATTCACAGTAGAAAAGTTTTTTGGAAACTTTCACAAGAGGCAGAAAACATCAATAAAATCAAGAATTATATTTAGAACGTTGAAAGAAAACATAACATAGACATAAATTATAATTATACTAGAAAATAATCAGCTCAGGAAACAATGGTGGGAAGGCTATAAATAACAATAACCAGGTTTCAGTGATTACAGGCAACAAGTTCTACACAGATAAATATTGATAAAAAGTACATTGTACACATGCAAGTCATGATAGACTAGAAACTACAATATAAATGGCGATATGAAAACGGAAATGGAGGTTGGGTTGTGGGAGCCACCGTGTTTCGGCAAATAAGGCGCTGTCTCACAAACCAGATAGTACCAGCATCGAACAGGGGTGCAGGGAGAGTGGACTAGTTCCCGTGAGAAGAAACATCGAGGTTCTATGTATACACCTTCGTTTACGTTAAAGAGATGATTTCATATTTTCAAAGAAAGTCAAAACATAATTATTTCTATGTCATTTGCTCAATAGATTGTCAACACACTATTATACGATCGTAGGCATTATTCCTCGCTAGAATAAATCAGAACTCACCCAGTCATGGCCTATGGTTGTGATAAGACTGGATTTTCGCCCAATCGTTTAACACAATGGTTTTGTGTATTATTTCCATTACTTGACCACTCGGGGTTCATCGGTGGTTTCCGTGACTCCCACCTCATGACAGGAGCCATGCAGTATCATAATATTTTGGACAGAGTTATACGTGAACACATTTCCAATGGTCAATAATAGTTTTTCAGACTCTTGGCTATGCGTTTGACAGGACGTGGCGTAGCCTGCTGGGCAACTGTCAGTTTCAATCTTGGGAAGAGTAGAATCACGTGAATGACATTACTGCAAACATAAAATAATTATGTCGGTAAATTCCAGTCGATGTGAATTTCAACAGGGATTATATAATTATGTCATAAGTACAATTCTACACTTTTAAATGAGATCTTCGGGTGTTACAGTGACAAGGGCTATTTCACGTGCACGCCGATGTGTACACGGGACCTCGGTTCTTTGCCCATCCTAACTACTGGACTAGGTCCGTGCACCACCAAGTTACTGAAGCAACGACTGTGAGTTTTACAATATCTGGACGTTGCTGGATTACTTCACAATTCCGGATCTTATACCTACATTATCTACAGACACGTGGACAGTAGCGTTCAATCAGAGGTTGTGACATTGCGACTTCCAGTGACACCCTGACATGAACGAACCTTGAACATTGCAACTCGATCATCACAGATATACATTTCAGCTCGAAAGCGCGATACTAGGTATTCGCGACAACCGTGAAATCTGATAGGCTCACAAGCTGGGCTTGTGTCCAATCGAAATTAGTACCGAAATGTGCAAGGTTTTACGTGAAGGCATTGATAACATGTACGTAGTTAAAACGAGATCAAACCTCCTATTGAAGATGTTGCACCACTGACAATGGGGTCCGGAAACCACAGCAGACAATACCTCCTGGTTATTAAACGAGCACCTTACTCACTAAGCCAACGCGACCGCTAACTTTATTCATGTACAAGTAGAAACTCCAATATCGAGTTAATCAGCGTCGGGCCTATGGGGTGTTTTATTCTGTATATTATGTATTATGCGAAACAACCTAATTTAATAAAGATTGTGGTACATACCACATATGGGGGATATACAGTAATATACCACAGACACCGTGATGTAATTGGTTTATATTGGACAGTAAGTAATTTCATTTTTAAGACATTATGACGGCGGGACAGAATAAACATGGCCGTAGGCTTGACGTTAAAAAAAATATGATGGCTTACGGATAGTCTCGGCTTCTGACATCCATGTCCTCCCACCACATTTGTCTTTTAGATCTTCATTGTTAAATGATTTTGTTCTAATTTCTGACAATTGTTCCAAGGAATCAAATGGTGTTTTCATCTTGCCCTTCTGATTTGTCCCTGCTAATGAGGAAGTGCATACGCAATGAAGCGTGCCATGTTGAGCTACAAAATCCCACTCCAAAACAAACTCGTGAAATGAATTGGGTTGAATGTATTACTGAGCCCTTCAACCGGGTGGATTCTGGTCGCACAGCAACCTACCATTACTTTGCTGGCAGTTGTATAAATTAGTGTCAGTGGAATAAACGGAAATTCAGTTCTTCGTCCCATGCGAACGTTTCGTTCTCTAAGCAAAAAGCAATCATTATTAAGGTATTCCGCGACTAATTCAAATAAAAGAGTTGACAAGAGTCGCGGTTGTGAAATTTATTCTAAGACGGATAATGTTTAGGGTTCATTATTCCAATTACACATACAATTGTACATGGACAAAACTGGAGCTGGATTTTAACCAATATAAGAGAAAATAACCAGCCTATCGTCATAAGTTTCTATTTATACATCGATACGCTACCATGTATAACGTCAAAGGCACCAATGTCTGGTGTATGCCAGTCTCAGGCTTCATTGACCCAGTCGGCGCAGAACAATTCGTATAATTCTATTTCAACAGTCCGTATGAGCACAGGAGCTGTAGTTGTGGGAGAAAACGGCAAACCAGAAGACATCGTACCCCTTGTCACGTATCAGATGAAGATGGAAACCACACACTGTACTCAGTGTTAGACCTTTGGATCTAAATAACACGCGTTAGACCACTTCATCACCCAGCCCCCTTTTAAGAGACAATAAATAAGGAATAGCTTTGTACACGCAATCGACCGGAAGTAGGATCAGGTAATCCACATAGTAATCATACCTTTCCGTGTACATGACATCCATCACAATAATCAAACACATATATACGTCATTGCTGCAATTATGAGATAATGAGAACTGGGATTGATGACTCCAGACAAGCACAGTAAAAGTTATAATTCTTATTTTACTTTAAAAATGTATATAAAAGATGATACACGTCTAGACATACGTCATAAACTGTGAACTGTGGCTTATTTAGAAAGTTTTCTTTGATTGACATTTAGTATAATTGAACATATTAACACAAGGTACAAGTTTATGGATTACTGAGTTTGAATTAATGAGTTTGATAATAAGCGATGTTCCGAATTTACAAGTTTATGAATTACTGAGTTGGATAATAAACGACGTTTCGACAAAAACGACGCTTGATAAAAACGAGATCATCCTCGTCGAAACGTCGCTTACCATCAAACTCAGTAATTGTGTATCCATAAACTTGTAAATTCTGTTATTTAGAAAGTAGTATGATTAATAAAGTTAGCTATAATACCTGTAGCCTTGTATCACTGAAAGGCTGTTGCGGTGGCTCAGTGGAAAAGACACTAATTGGCCAACCGGGGGATCTTGAGTTCCCTTCCGGTGTTGATCAGTAAAGTGTGTCTGGTAACTTCTGGATATTATGGCAAATTTGCGTTATGGCCCGGCTTAGATTCAAGAAGTAGTTCTTAGCATATACATTGATATAAATTAAACAGTTAATTAAGTGTCTGAACGTCATTGGATGAATGTTTCACACCTTGCAAACTACAGTATTATTAACCTTTGCGAGGAATTTAGTAACTGGATAAAGCAATAAACTATAACACATGGAATAACAGCTACTTAACTTTAATTAATGGTTTCACTTAACCTTAGTTAATTTGTTTTTGAAGAATATCACCTCCTATGATCTTGTTGTTGCCCTGTATGGTTTAATGAATTGTTGTTATCGTTTTTCTGTATATATTGGCCTCGTAGCTTTTGTATAACTCTATTAGCTTGATAACGTTAAGATAAGACTCTTGGCTAAATAAATAAGTGGCTGTGTTTGTGTTATAGTTTAAAACCAATTCAGTTCCGTATCATGAAATGATAATTTGTCAACATCGATGTCATCTGCAGAACATAAAACAGAATATTACCAAAACAAGAAAACACCGATTATCGTCGTTCGGATGGGATGGTAAGCTAAGGTCCCGTGTACACATTGTCGTGAACGGAGAAGACACCTGGATGGTTAGAATTCGTAATAAGAGCAGACATGGCTCCGCTGTCCAAATAAAAATTCCGCTAGTTTGTGTTTGTAGGAATGGAGAACCGGTCGCTAATGTAGCAGATGCTAGAATTTTTGCTCTTTAAGTCAGTAGCATTATATTAATTAATATCTTTGGCCAAATATTAGATTCACACATTGTATAGAAGTCATAATCTAATATGTACAATGAGTAAATGGTTGACGTATAAAAAAGTTATAATTTGGTAAACATATCTGGTTACCGTGGGAATCAGAATATCATACACGTGATTGGAAAACTTCCTATTGCATCATTTGACTTACTATCCATGAATCACAACAATTAATTACGTCATATTTGACCAATTAGGTAATTGAAAGTCCAAAACCCAAAGCTACAAGACCATCATATCTTTGGGCATGTGTCAGACAGCCGCTTGATTCTGGAAGGAAAAGATGAAGCAATTTCTATCCGCAGACTTGCCCACCTCAAGTCTGGCTGGATTGGATTAAGAGAATGACTTCATTATTGTAATCTACTATGCTTCTGTGTATTCATATATGATATATAAAATGTAAAATATAACTGTTGCATTGTTATTCCTGGTAAGACAAACGTTTTCGCTACTGAGACGGCAAACTTCTTAAGTACAAACTTAGATAAGAAGATAAGCTAATACACAACGTGAAGAAGGAGCAAAGACGAAAAGTGAAATACTATACGATGACAAGGCTACTAAAATATGTAGTAAGACAGTAAGAAAAGATGCATGGGTCATACGTATAGGATGTGGCGACCCCTCTTGTACGTGGGCCGCTTTTCACATCTGACAAAAGACCTATGGTGCTACACTAATAACTGTTTTAGTACCACATTTAACAGTAATAAGCTTGTAATTATTATGTAAAAAAGACTAAATTTTAATTCGCAAATATTATGTTGACCTATTTTCATAATTTGACATTTTATATATACGGAGCTGGAGGTTATGAAAAAAAATCAAATGTCTGTCAGAAAGTTTTCTGTGATTTTTCTTCCATTTATTGGTCTAAACCGAATATTCAGGGAATATAAATATAGTCACTTATAGTTATAAAATACAGTTTCGTATAATTTTCATGTGAGTGCATATTGGCCGAAAGTGGTGTATAGACTCGAAGTACTTGTGATAAATGCCGACCCTTGCAGTCATCTAAATACCCAACTAGTGACATTATCATATGTTCTACAAACTTAAATTTCTATATCCAATATTAACGTTGGATCACGTGTTTCACATTAATCTCCTGTTCGTAATTCATCAAACTACTAAAATGCAGAGATGCATTATCAGTATTGGCGTGCTGTTACCGTGTTTGGAGAGACGAGATGCCCGAACTGGCAAAATGGACGCCAGCTGAGCGTTTGAACCTACCTACTGGTACATAAATATTCATATCGTTAAATCAAACGGCCTCGACATTATTCACGCTGAAGTACTATTACTAACGGAAGTGACCTTTGTAGTACTCCAGACAAGACGCTGGCGGACTACATGGAGGATCTGTTTTCCATTCTGGTGTTGGCCAAGAAAGTACATCGGCGTTTTCCACCGCGGTATCTCCTTGTGAGTAGTTCAGGACGGTTGGCCAGGGTTCATACATTCGATTGGTACGGAAACCAAGGTATCGCGTATACTTTGGCGAGCATGTAAAAAGAATACGCTGTAGCGCAGCTGGCCGGGAAAAAATTCGCTCATGCTCCATGGTGTATATCCATCTTCATTACGCATGTTGGCATGTTACAAATAATAGGAAATTAAACCCCATGCCATTTCCTTTATATAACTTTATAACCGAAACTACATATTAGAGAATGGTAAATTTTAAAATTGGCTTTAAATTAAGACGCAGTTTCTTAATTATTTACCAGCACGACAGGAGTGTATTATGTCATTTCCGAAGCCGGAGACGCCATTAACTCTATCAACTTTCGGACCACTGCAGCTTTTGGTTTCAAATTGATAACATATGGGTTGTGTGTGTTATCAAACATCAGTGATTTATCTAATACAAAAAAAAATTAAATAGAAGTTTAGGTCGAAATTTCGGAACCACGACAACAGACCCCCATGTTTACTGCTTTCTTTATGACCCGGTTGTCTGGGGATGTTATATGAGTATCATTAAATCTGTCTCTGACCATAGAGAGTTTTCCGGCATCTCCATTGCGTACGCGCGGGTAAAGTTTATTGGTCGTTAGGGATATACCATCAATATTATGGATAGTAAATGACAATCATTAACCAGAATAGATGAACTGACTCATAAATTGTTGTTAAGTTAACATATTAATCCCAGAATCCTATTCATAACCAACATAAAAACCAATAATGCAATAATATAAGCGTCAGAATTGGTGATTAATACTCCTTTTCTTCGTTAGTTCACCCGCCGATATAATAAAAACATGTATTGACAAAACATGGACGATTCACATTCAAAATGCAAAACGAGCTTTAAAAAACCTTAAAAACAAAACACGAAGTAAAGGTCTTTACTGCCAGATGACGGACGGGTGGGGCTAACCGGTCTGCAGTCAGGTGCTTCCAATATTAATGAGGCCCAGAGTTCTTAAAAGATCTTTGCACATGAAATAGACATGTCATTTATACTGACATTTTCAGCAAAAAGCCCCTGTGACATCATGGTAGCACATTTCAAGCCGGATTTGTTTTCGGTATTTGGACAGAAATTTAAAAAAAAAAACGAAATGAGCAGAGGTTTTGCGTCCAACTTTATTGAAACCACGCAGACGGACATATGCCATGTAGTATACTTCATCAAATTTCAACTGGCAGCGCTGTTTTACCTATACCACAAGGAGTAGGGTTTGCATGTCCAACCTGATCGGTTTTCTCCGGTTCCTCCGGTTTCTCCTCACTGCTAAAGACACCTAGGCGCAAGCGAATTATTGAAATGAAATTGAACTATATTATGTTTGGTCCGAAATGATCAGGTTTGTGTCAAGTGGACGTTAAACCATACTTTATTTTTTAAAAAGTAACGATTTTATAACTAACCAATATTGATCTCAAGTATCAGTGTTACATGTAGATCTAGTTTATCGAAAATCAGGTTAATACTCTTATGTTCTAATTTAAAATTGATGTCATCAATGTCAGCTTGGAAGAGAAGGGTGGGTGGAGATACAACTTTTCTTAGTTTAATCAAGAATAGCTTTATGTTGATCTACAAAGTAATATTTTATATTTGGTAAAAGGTTAAAACAATAATACCGCGCACCTATATTGCTGACAGGGTCGGATCGGGGGTCGACTATCTGATAGAATTATTAGTTTTCTCCCCTTGTTTCAGTTGCAATCGCCCTCGTATATAAGCAATAGTTTTCTTTGTCTTAAACCTACTTATGTTCAATTTGAATCTTTTGTAGAGTATAAAACTGTGAAAGTTGAATTTCCAATAGGAAAAAAGTTCAAAAATTCTTCCCCCATCCGATGAATTCAAAACTTCAGATTACTCTGCATCCTCTGCAAGGTTGTAAACAGTGGTGCAGGATGGTGTTGGGGGGGGGGGCTGGCAGGGACAGTTGTCTAGTCGGTCGGATTGGACGGAAAACCGAGGTTCCGTGTACACATTGGTTTGCACTTAGAAGATCCTTCGATAGTTCGAATTCAGTATAAGAGTAGGGCATAGTGCCGCTGCAAGGGCAAATTGTCCTCATAGCACACTGTATGGCATATGCCCATCTTCATTATCCTAGTCGGATCAGAACAGTAGGGCGTTAATAACCATTTTATTTCATTTCATTTCGTATGTAAATGTTCAGTAATCAATCTTGATTACATATTAGCGCGGATTAACTCGAAATTTGTTCGAAAAATGCTAATAGCGAAATAACGCTTTTATCGTTATTGAATTAAAGATATACCATTTTGTTAGTCCCATAATGGACCGGTTTTGTTAAGTGGACGTTAAATCCCAATTCTTCCGGTGGTTAAATTGAAAGAAATAAATAGTAATTCATATTGGTCAGACAAGTCTTAACGTGGTTACAAACTATTACAGTGATTAATAGCAATCTCAGCTGACTGTGTAGACACAGTTGTAAGAAGGGTTTAACATCGGTCTTTTAATATCAATTATCAATCGTAGACAAGTAAGGGCACTTGACAAATAGCAATTGAGTTATAAGTAAAGATTCTCGAATGTTCCATTTACAATATGTCTCTAAAGCTCAACTAACAACCCGCCGTACGTGTTTTGACACGCGCGGGTCGTAAGGTTTGGTAGCTCGCATACAAGAAACCATGTGCAGGTCCAACATTTTCTATTTCCAGTCTACGGTGCCTTACACACGCAAGAGACCCGTAGACTGCCCGTAGTAGCACATACCACAGGTTGCTTGACTTAAACTGGAGACATGTTTCTTTCTGTTATTTTGAAACAAAAGAACATTAAGACTATTTTTGTTGTGTTTTATTTTTCTCCATTATTAATCTTTCGTGTATATCGAAATAAAATGATGGCAAAGGTTCTCCAATGTCTAAGTTTCTAATTAAAACGAACATACTAGATTTTCCCGTCATTTAAGTTTGATATATATTGAAACAAAGAACACCTTAATGCTCCTTAATGTTCAATCTACAGTCTGTCTGTCTCTTATCTGAACTACATGATGAGTGTTTTTAGTTTCCCATTAATAAATTCTTATGTATATATGTAGTATAAGCCCCGGAATGTGCAATTAAGAATCTGTCTTTCTTCAGAACTAAAATATGCTCTCTGCTCGGTATTACCACATTAAATTAATTGTAACGGTTCTCTAGAATGTCCAAATTACAACCTGTCCTAAACCGACCTGCATGATCTGTCTAACATTAAATTTTCGTGCATATTGAAATATAGTAACAGTACATGTTTTGTAATGTCTACATAACCGAGCCAGTAACATAATATTATGGTATTTTTTTATTTGCAAAATTTCGTCTGTCAGTGGTGGTATTTGGCAATGGAAGGAAACCAGGGGGCGGGGGGCACTCGAGAAACTTCGCCTGGTTTTGCATTTGCCATAATGACAGGTCTTAAGATCTAAAGCAAACAAATTAAGCCAAATACATTAAGTCATTTACAACGCTAATAGCCAGTGGCATCAATCTGATATTAAAATCTGACTAACTAGTTAAGCCATGAATGTTCACACCGGGCTCTGGTTTAACAAAACATTCTCAGACTTAAGTTAAAAATTTAGTCAAAATTGTTCACCTTATTTTCACTAAAATATAGACCCTTTTGTATATCAAATACATCAGTAAGAAACTATTTGCAATATTTTGTGTTTCTGGGTCAGAGATATTTCTCATAAACAGTGATTAAAGGTTGAGTTTTTCCTTACTTCAGTCTGATAATGGTTCATGAAACCAAGGCATGATTTTGTGGACAAATCTGTAGAGGTATTGCCGAAAAATAAAGGTTTCATCAATACCTTATAAAATTGCATTATGTAAGCGCTTAATCTTCCTCTTACGGGTCTTTGTTTTGGCTTAAATGTTAAGTAAATAATTTTAAAGAATTTATTCACAGGCAAGCCTATAACCAACCCCCTAGGCTAACGTGTGGCAGAGATTTACACCGATTGAAACACGATCGCCATTTGATGAATTAATTTTAAAATGGTGAATCGATAATAATAGATGCCACATCTTGTTAAAACTTGAAACTGTGATAACTTCCGTAAGAATATAGTATATATAGTTTGAATGGAATTTTCAATAATATAATGCGCGCCATAGAAAACGCATCACATAGTTTTTCGTATAACAAAATGATCCTGTAAACATATCTTATTGATTTTGCTTCTTATTGTGAACAATATTCAAATGGGAACACATCAATAACAACACATTTGTACACTTATGGGTGTTTAATCTGTAATCAACGGTACAAAGTCAGACGGGTCAAAACCAAATGAACGACACAGATATTTTCTATGGCGCTCAGTATATATTCATTTTGCATTATCTTTTTCGGAACTTTTATAGCGCGAAAGACCAGCTCTTCATCTAAATCTTACATACTGTAAATTTTGGTAGGCTGGCGCTAGTATTGTCCGTTTTTAAGTGGGTGTCTATAATATTATTCAAAATTGATCATATTTATTCTCTTTGTAAGAGGGAGAATTTCCACCTATAACGAAGGCAATCAGAAATAAAAGATTACTTTAACGCACAGGAGATTGTTCACTTAATAAACTAAGATTTGGTGAACCTGTAACAATAAAATTCAGGGACAATTCGGGCATAAGGGATTTGGATAAGTCATATCGTCAGTAAATATTCAAATTGGATCATAATATGTAATATTTTCAGAGAGGTGTGGCAATCCCTGGCCGAGGGGCATATACGGTTGCATTCTAGAGATGGACAGGGGCACAACATGTGTATGCAGCAATTCCTAGAAGACAGGTGAGCACAAGTGACGCATGCAACATTTCCAAGAGGGGAGGGAGGCACAAGTGGCGTATGCAGCATTTCATATAGGAGAGGAAAACGGGTGGCGTATACAACATTTCCCAAAGGTGAGGGAAACACGGGTAGCGCGTACGGCGTTTTCTAAAGGTGAGGGGGGGTTTCAAAATATATAAATTGATATGAAACATCACATTCTATTGTAGTTTTTAAACAGATCAGCGGACACTCTTTCTAGGTCAGCGGTCGAATTTTTCATCATTCGGTCAGCTTATTTTTTTTTTTTTTTTTTTTTTTGTATAGAACTCATAAAAATTATTAACTTGTTATAAGTGATAACGTCATGTAAAAACCTTATAGTCGGTAGGATGAGACAAAATCTCGAAGTCATCCTTGTACCTGTTGGTGCATACGTAAAATATATGCTTTAATATCTGGAATTCGATAAGTGTGTGCTATAGAAGACTGAATGGCGTTTGTCCGTATGATGCATCAACCCTGTCGGTGCTGAACATTTGAACGTTAAGCCCTATTTCATTTTCTCAAAAGAACTTATTTCTTACCTTGTAGATATCTGATGAGTATACACATAATCTCCCCAAATATAAAATTCTGCATGATAACGGGTATGAGGGTGAAAGGCATACAGAACACCACCAGCAACAGATCACTTAAAGCCAGATTAAATAGAAAAACATTGGTCACAGTCCTCATCTTCTGGTTCTGTATCAATGTCACTATCACTAGCACGTTCCCGACCACACCCAATAAAAAGATTATGAGATACAGCGCAATCTGTATGCCCATAACAACACCTATGGGACGTCGAGTAGTTCCATTGTAAATCTTATCATCTGTAACGTTATCGTCTGTATACAAACTAGTATTTAATAAACTGGCCAGATTGGACAGTTCGTCACTTAAACTACTACAGTTATTAAAAGTCACATCCGAACAGTTAGTCAAGTTATTAAACGCCATGTTTGCTCCTCGTATTGACATTTTTCTCCAACGGTAAAAGTTATCCCGTCTGACACTGACGAAATCAGCGACAGTAGCGTAGCGTTAAGATATCAAATAAAAGTGGTTCACTTGGAACTACAAATAACTTCTGAAGCGCACTAGTGCTGCTGAAATGTACGTGCGGTTTAATAACGTATATCTTTCTTGGACAGGTTCTTTTGATGTTTTGTAGTCAAGAGTTATAAATCTGTGAAGATTAACACCTTTAGTTCCGACGACAAGTGTACACAGTGTGTGTTCAGTCGGCGATTCTCCACCCAATTGGTAGTAATCTACTGATCTATTTTGAAAACAAGCAGTACAGTCTATGATATTAATTCAAATTCTTAATGTTTTTCGACAGTTTCCGTACAACAGCACTCTACCTTTAGTTGCGTTTCCAATTCCAGGCTGAAGACGACTTCTCCAAGAACCAGTGGTACGTTTTTTTTTAAAAATACTTCTAGTAACTAACTTTTGAAACCTCTTGGATTAATTGTCGTGCAACAAAACTATACGTACAGTTGGGTTTTCAAGTCCAAGTTATTAATCCATAAAGCCACGAACTCGCTTTGGAACCGGAGGTACGTTTAAAAGTATTGGTAACTTTTGAAACAGCGCAGTCTTGGAATGGCTTAACTTGTTAAGATCTGCCTTTAAGCGACAAATTCCGTACAAAAAAGTTCTACGCAAAGTCGAGTATTCAAGCCCAAATTATAAATCCGATAATACGCACCGAGAGGGATATAAAGAGTAGGGGTCTTCAAGTCCAAATTATGAATCCGCAGAAGCGGTGACAGGAATAAAAGTAAGCTTCCGTTTAACAAAACTATATGCTAGTTGGTCTCCAAGTCCAAAGTATAAATCCGCCAAAATGAATCTCTAATGCCGGTGACAGGCATAGAAAAAGTATGTTAAAGTTAATGATTATCTCTAGAACGCGCGTATTCGAGGTGTTATCAGCGAGTTATGGTTTTATGATTTTCTCAAATTCTATTTATGTTGGCATGTTGTGCTCAGTTCATGAATGATGGCTAACAGTTTATTGGATTATCTCGTTTCTCTCACTTCGAATCAATCGATAAATAAATACAGCTGTAAATATGTATTTCTTACATACACCATAAGCTACACTCATGACCACCTATCAAATTTCATCGTTTATTATTCATGAATATGTAAAGCTATAGATAACACACGCGTGCACAATATCCTTTTAATACATATGATAGTTTCCGTTATCCGCTACAGCACATTGTAATGGAGATGTCGCGATTTTTCTTAAACACAAATAAATGAATTCCTTAAGATTCTATGTGTGTTTATTTTGATCTGTTTCTTAACATTATGCACAGTTATTTTATTTTAACACATCGAAATGAATTAAAGGCTTGTTTAAATTTTCTTAATATAAATAAAGGATTAAATAGACACGCACAGACTTTAGATCTTTCCTTTTGTGATCTACACCACTGAAACGTTGGCGGTTTTAATACAAAAATACGAATTTTGTTTAACTTTTCTCAATAATAAAGAGTTAATATTCTGGATAAAATATTCGTTAGCAGTTTTGATTCGTCCCTCTTGTGATAATACACCACTGAAGTCGTTTTCTTTATTTTAAACACAAGTTTTGTTTAACTTTTCTCAGTATTAAATAAGTAGTGTTCACGATATAACAGTTGGGTAAAGTTGTAGTTTTGCCTTACTGAGTCATACACTACAGTAGTTGTTGAAAGCAATAATAAAGAATAAAACACCCCTGCTTGGCTTAAAAGTTTAAAACTGTTTTTGTTTCTTTAGGTAAGTTAACTCCATTAGTTGGTGTTGTTGACTGAAGTACGTCAAAGATTTGAGACTCGGGATTTCTTTCACGGTTGTTCGTCTGCGCCAGGAATCAAGGAGTTATCTCTTATTTGATTATATCCAATTTGCGGAGGAGCAATAAATCCTGGAAACGGGTTCCGATGACAACTTGCAACTCATTGATATTACTGTCTGGTTTTGTACACGTGGCTTGTCAAATATCTTTAGGGATATTCAATGAAAGTTGAAGAATTGTTAGCCCCGCCCATAACATAGCTCAATCAATACTCGTTATACACACAAAGCTATCGATTCAATCATTGGTCTCCTCAACATGTCAATCAGCCTTCGACCTTTTGTATAACAAGGAACGTCAAGTATCCAAACTAAACTCAAACTACAGTCAAGTAGTGTGTAGAGGTGCCAGACAATAACTTGTCTAAAACAATTATATCAGTTACTGTAGACAGTTGTATCTATGCTGGCGGTATTCTTAAAGCGGTGATGAAGTGTTCTTGAAGAAATAAAGAAATGAAATGGAGTTTAAAGTCCTACTCTTCTGCTCCAAAATGAACTAATGAGCACGGGCATACGTCATGCAGTGTACTATGGGGAATATTACCGCGGACAGCGGCACAGCGGCCTATTCTTACATCAAAATCTAACTGTCAATGGATCTTTTACGTGCACGCCAATGTGTTCACGGGACCTCGGTTTTTCATCCTACCCGAATGACTAGATAGCTGTCCTTGACAGGCCTTCCGTCCTGCATCACTGACAAGAGAACCACGGCCAAAAAATCCCAATGAACTTTCTCAGCCAATGCAGGGATCGAACACCCGATCTCCAGGATAGAAAGCTAGCGCCTTACCCAGTTAGCTACCGTGACATCACCCCAATCCCTACGAAGAAATAGAGTATCTCTTCCTAGCTTTCTGCACCAACCGGGATAATAGAGACGACTAGATTCGGCTGTTTTTAATCCGATCTCCTCGTCAATAGGTCAGCGCCTTACCCACTCAACCATCATCGCTCCCCCAATAGAAAAAATACAGAGTACCCATACTCTGTCTGGAACATGAGATATCACTCCCCTTTTGAACTAGCAAATGGGTTTACAAGATTGCCATATGTATTTATTTGAAATTGATGGGAGTTTCTTCTAAATAATGAATTGTCTATTCCAGAGTTTGATTTTGTGTTTATATAGTAAGGACATTTTAACCTAACTTAAAATATTTTTTCTCTGGTATTATGGAACGTAGAGAAAGGTTATACAAACTTCGATAGCTAACTGTCACGCATTTACAATTTTTATTTCACAGATAAAGCACATTCATAACAGTAATTCATAATCAGGACTCGTCCATCAACAGGGAAATGAAAGGTTTTCTCCTCCTACTATTCTGCACCGATTGAGTATACGCCATATGTCGTGTATGTCAGTATGATTGAAAGTTAGATTTATAAAGCATAATAAATGACATTATGGTACAACATATACAGCAAAACAAATGGCATTATGGTACAACATATACAGCACAATAAATGACATTATGGTACAACATGTACAACATAATACATGACATTCCGGTCTAACATGGACAGCATAATAAATGACATCACGGTACAACATATACAGCAAAATAAATTACATTACATAACAACATGTCATAATAAATGACATTACGATACACATTATACAGCATTGTGGTACAACATTATTGTAGAATGATTTGGGATCGCCTTTAATATTTTGGGGTCCCTAGCATAGACCATCACATAGATGTGGATTTTCAAATAAATAATATTCGGAAATTGGGTATGGCACGGGATTTCGTGAAACGGGCCGTGTATAATAGGCTTTGCTACAATTGTACACAGTAGAAAATACGTTGTTAATCATGTACATTTCAAATATATGCATGTGGTGGACCAGGTGTTCTTAAAAGCTCAAACGCACCCTGCGTCGCGACTAATGATTTTGAAAACCACTTGCATCCAAAGTCTCTGACAGGTGATGGGAAGGGAACTCTCTGAATTTCGATTTCATTGACGTATAATTGCTCAAGTAAGGTTTCCATTTGTCTGACGTAACTCCTGTGGGACTCACAAAGAAAATGCTGGATACAAATCCATTTTGAATACAAATCTTAGCCCAGCCATGAGAACATAGGCATTTTATGCAAAAGTTTCATTCTAATTAAATCACAGACCCCATTTCGTTTTTATAGTTTAAAATTTCGTTTTAATTGTCTTTCTCACACTATAGAGCTGTTACATAACCAGCGTCTGGTTGATTTGAATGATTAGTCAAATCAGCGGTCTGTTGCAGCGAGTTCTTGGCATGAAACTGTGGGTCTGACGTCATAGAGGCAAAAAAGCCTCTCGTATGACACCTGACACAACCCCCGCTATATATACAGCTCTATGTGTAGAAGAGACCATAGGAAGTATAAAAAAACGAAGCGCGCAATACAGACCTGTATTTTAAGCCGATTGTAAAAATTCAGGAATTACTAAATGAAATGGAATTGAACTTTTTAACATTTGGCATCAACGGGGTTAATGTAGTTGTAATTTTGTAAATTTAACGCTATTGTCTACTTTTATTGAAATTGTTAGAGAATCTTTAGGTTGGTACCATATGTGCCGAAAATCGTAAGCCATACCCTATCCAATGTACGACACCATGTACGCCTGTCTGTCATGCCTCCAGAAAATTTTGGCGGTAATGGATGCATTTGGGGATATCTGGATATTGTATATTCCGCTATGACCATACACTTGAGCAAATTTTGCGATCATTTGTGTACTACTCAACAATTTGATTTCAAATTTTTAGACAAAGTAATTAAATTATTCTGCCCACATCGGCGTTTGACTGAAGCCCTGAGCCACCCCACCCTACCCGGACTTATCCTTTAAAACACCTAATATCGCCACTTTAAACCATAAGATATATGTTTAGCAAAAATATCAGCAGATCGGTACTCAGATATACCAAAAGCAATAACATATTCTCGTGTATTTATCTACTATATAATTAATGATGAATACACAGTTTAGTTGTGGAAAGACTGGATTGATCAGGGTTGAACGTCTCGCATACTTCGTACTTGGCTTATTTAGAGAAATAAAATGAAATGGGGTGTAACGTCCTATTTTTTTTCAAATCACCCAGGATAATACAGACAGGAATATACCTACGCGTTTCTCGTAGGTGTGTGCGTTTTTCGTTGACAATAAGAATGCTGATCGAGTATCATTTTCTAACAACTGGTGTATTCTGGCGCCCATTATGAAATAAAATCGGGTTTAACGTCCCACTGTTCTGCCCCGACTGGGCTGATGAAGACGAGTTGGTTCGTATATCACATGTACAAGAAAACATCATTAAAACGCGTACGACTCTATTCTTTGTAATTTTTTTAAAAAATATAAAAAAAGATGTCTAAAAGCAAAATCAATGTAACTTGAATGTATATTATATTATTTATCATCAATTATGTACAATGATATGTGAAACGGTCCCAATGGAGTTCATTCTTCACTTTTGTGTGTGTGTGGGGGGGGGGGGTTATTATTGTGTCGTTTGTGAATCAGCCGTTACTAATTACTTCCGCCTTGCTTTGTAAGATATGTTTTCTGTGTTCATTATCAATGGAGCCCGAAATCATAGAAGCACACTGTCTGCGTATGCCCGTCTTCATTAGCCCAGTTCGGAGCAGAACAGTAGGACGTTAAACCCCATTTCAATTTCATTTCATTTCAATTAATATTCTATCAGAAACGGCGACACTTCGATTAGTGAAGAAAAGTTAGACCTTAAATCACTTCATCTTGCGCTATATTTATATCTGCAATGAAAGCTTTATACCTTTTTTAAGACTTGGATACATTCTTAAAAAAGGTGTTTTAATTTGTAAACATTAGTGTGTTTAGTTTAAAAGGGGGTTAATACGAAAAGGAATGAGATGGTGAATACGTCAAAACACTTCAATATACTCATATATCACATTACACACAGCTAATTTACCCGTATCTCGCATTACAAACAATAAACGTTTTTCAGAACAGGTGTTGTCATTTCAAAACGAAACATTAATTAACCAAATACTTCAAACCGGGGTCTTTTTCACGCTTTTCATTACGACCTAGACACATTTAGAAATTACTCTCTTTGTTCTTCGCCGTGGGATTCTTAATTATGTACAAAACTTGAAAGTGTGTTTTATTTTATTGGGTGTTTTTTTCCCACCATGTCGAAATGACCCGGGCATCAGCTCGCAGATTTACCACGCATGTATCTTTGTATTTCAATCTATCCTGTCTTTTGACACACGAGGACGGTCTATTGTTTTAAAGGGCGAATGTCTCTATCTCCTAGAACATTAAAGCTAAACTAACATATTAATGTTATATGAATGTACATCTATATGAATGTACATCTATATGAAGTGATTTATATTTAGTTTTTACAAATTATTATTGAAATTTCCAATCAATTAGGCCTATTTTCGATGAAATATATGAACAATCTAAGCTGAACGGCGATCGTTTTATCATTTTGTCTTTTTTGAATCAGACATCACTTCTTTGTTCATAACAAATGGTGTATGAAACCATACAAGTACAGGACTCGTGTACTGGTTTTAAAATGTCCATTACGTCTTAAATATTGAATATTAGGATCCCATGTCACGGCAAGATAACAACATTTATATTGATTGAAATGGACCAATATTGAATTTAAATTCGTGGCTATTATTTCAAATTTCATGAAAAAAATGTTCGAGGTTCGGCTCCTTTAAGATGGCAAATTGAATAACAAAGCGTGTTATCATTTGGAAAGATTCACGCGCTAAGATGCCGCTTAAAAACTAACACTAAAGAAAAGTTCATTTTTGAGTACCGTATAAATATTTTCTCGTATTACATGTATTTATTAAAATCAATCGGACTCCATTGGCTACCTGTAAACCAACAAGGTGAAGCCACCGATTGTCATTTTCAATGTTCAGAAAGTATCAAATTCTCTACTCTAAAATGAACTCAAATTAAATACCTAACATTTAATTAAGAAAACAAAGAGACAACGGTACATAGTCTCCGGACTTGGATTCAACATGTAAAAAATAGCCACATGACAAAAGTTCAATGAAACTTAAACAAAGTCATATCTTGTATGGTCTAAACGAGCATAAGTGTTGGTCAGACCTGCCATGGATTTTTTATAAATGGCAAAATCTAAATGATCTGTTATTTATATATATTTAGATTAATATTGACCACAATTTTTATTGTTTTTACTTTAGTTAATTTAGTTCGTTCTGGTTTACGTACCTTTTGACCATAATCAGATTTATGTGGAATGCTTACAGTGTTATGTTCGTACTCATTTTTATCTCACTTATATAGTACATCACCACAGATAAGTCAAACTGAATGTTCAGCGCTATAGAAAAAAAATATTATATAGGTATTATATCGCAATCATCTTCGAATTGTGACGTCATATCAATAACACGAAGAACAAACATTCCAAGTTTTATATTGATCGTACGAGAATTAGCGGAGTTGTTTACTTTTTGAACAGCATTCCCACAATATCAACAAAAATAAGAAGGGCGCCAAGTGACTGCAGTCAGTTTCAAAACACAGAGCAAAATTCACTACGCGTTCTCCTCTCCCTTTGGTTGCCTTCGATGTTCCGTGCTTTTGATCTCAAGATAACACGCGCCACAGAGTGGAGTTTCTCGACTAAATTCAAAGATGGCATCTTCGGTATGTAATTGTGACGTAATGATACAATGCGTACCTGGAACAGAACAAGATGTTATATACTGACGAGCATCAACTACGACATACACATTGCAAATGACCAGATAATCAATTTCATTGGAGTCTATATGATGATTTGTTCTGTAGGATATAATTTGTCTTCGCTGAACCTTATAATAATATTATATTTTTACACTGGCTTTATCTATGAACATAACATTGTCATCGAAGCCAGACCGTCATCTCACATAACAAATCAACACATGAAATCTAATGAAATCTACAATTTTGTTATGTTGGATGACAATCTGTCTTCGTTGAACATTATAGTATATTATATTTCAACACTGGCTTTATCTATGAACATAACATTGTCATCGAAGCCAGAACGTCATCCCACATAATAAATCAACACATGAAATCGACAATTTAATATGACGATTTGTTTTGTAGGATAATAATCTGTCTTCGATGAACATCATAATATATTTCATTTTATCACTGGCTTTATCTATAAACACAATATTGTCATCGAAGCCAGGCCGACATCTATGGAAGCGTATATGGGTCAATAGCGCGATAGATACCGCAATATTAAGTTTGGATTATGTCAACATATTGTGATTATTCTGATGATTTTATCTCTGAAAAGTTAATTTTTGCCGAGGTAATTGAGTCAACACGCTATGTTTTATGTCCCCATTTCGTCTTAAATTTACACGTTTGCGGTAAGATATTGCTATTCGGAAGCTTTGGCGACATATTCCATTTCGCCGTAGTATATGTCGACATATTCGCAAAATATTGCCATGCGCTATGTCGACGTGTGCATCTAAAACAAAATGACGACATGCAAATTAGCGAGTTATTCAATTAACTTGGCAAAATTGCCTTTTCAGAGATAAAATCGTCAGAAAAATCACAATATGTCAACTTAATTTTGCCGTATCTATCGCGCTATTGACCCCTATACGCTTCCATATTCATCCCAAATAACAAATCAAGACCTGAAATGTAATGAAATCTACAATTTTAATGCGTCTATAGATAGGTTCATGATCGAACTGATTATGTTGTACTGTCGACATTATGAGACAAAATTTAGACTACAATTAGTAAATAATGCAACTCTCCCTTAATCTTTCGATCAAAACTATTCAACACCAAAGTTTCGTAACTTGACTGATGTGTATTTACGCGTCTGAGCCACCCATAGAGCGATGATTTTATTTAATTGACGAGTAGCAAAAACAAATAAATGCATAAAGAGTCTTTCATTTTACAACCGTTTGTTCTTGATGCAGATTTTATGCAGTATGTGGGACGGAATACACAAATAGAAACTTTACTTTGATGGTATCTATTTCATGTGGCGTACACAAATTCATGATGAAGATAGAACTGTGATATAATATGATAAAACAAAATCAAAAAAATACAAATCGTAAGACAAAACTCGATAAGAGATCAGAAATTCTCCGTGAGTTTTCACTGAATGACTTCCTCTTGATAATAAATTTAAAGATTCTAGCTACTAATTTGTCTTTTATTTGCTAAAGATGAAAGAAGATAGAGTGGATGTAAATATAGGAAACTGTTAGTAAATGGAACTCGGTTAAAGTTATCAAACATCTGTCTGTCAAATTTCAAGTATTATAATCCTTCAAACTAATTACATATACGTAATAAGGTTTCAAACTTAGAAGATGGAGAGTGTGGCTTTAAAAAGGGTGTTTGTTTTACGTTATGGTATGTCTTGTGTCTATTGGTAAGGATTTTCTGATTGGGCTCGTTCTACTTAAAGTAGCATTAGGTAAGATTAGATAAAGAGCTGACAGTTCTCGCTATAATAGTTAACAAAAATATAATGAAAAGGGAATGTGTTGAAAACTTCTGTAAAATTACTTCACTCTGAGTCTAGCTACCGCCCATACAATTATAATCTATCCTCGATTGTCATTTGCTACCGTTGTTACGATGATAAACAAAATCTCGATTATCCATTTTTACGGTAATCGCATAAACCGCAAAACATATTTAAATCTACTTAATGCCAGAAACATCCGATGGTATAGAGAGTCTATTATGGTCCTGTCATAATTATAAATGTTTAAATAATATGTTATTATGTAACATTTAAGGCATAAAGAAAGACCTTACACAATGCCCGTTTAAAATATGTTGAATGCCATCTTAACAACATGGTAGACTATTTTGTTTTGCGTGATAGTATGTTTTATGATTATTGGGTGCGTAACAGCTAAAATTGGCGGGAGTATGGATTGTCGAATTGATGACGTCGTATCCGGAAAGGGTTTATCAGATAATTAGGCCTAGCGGGCACAGACATCTTTTATTTCTTGTCTGCGTAATATTAACTTGAAACCAGATAAGAAGTTATAAATCTTATGTTACACGTAATCAGTAAATGTTCATTTACTGCTCGTTCTAATTAGCGATATCATTGTTTCAGCCCATTCTTCAGACTCTGGAGTTCATTCAGTCTTCTCCATCTTTGAAACGCATCATCTTTTCCAATTCTTTTTTCTGCCTACAAGCAATTATTAATAACAAACAATAAAACGAATTAAATATTTCGTTTAAACGAATTAATTATTTCGTTTAAACGAATTAATTATTTCGTTTAAACGAATTAATTATTTCGTTACAACCAATTCATATTTCGTTATAACGAATTCATACTTCGTTTAAACGAATTCATATTTCCTTTAAACGAATTCATATTTCGTTTAAACGAATTCATACTTCCTTTAAACGAATTCTTATTTCGTTTAAACGAATTCATATTTCATTTGAACGAATAATATTCAATATTTCACATTTTAATACAGAAAATTAATGCATTAATTATTGGGTAAAACGAATTCATTATTTTGTTAAAACCAATTCATTATTTCGTTAAAACCAATTCATTATTTCGTTATATTAATAATTCATTTAATCGAAAACATTATGAGAGTGGAGACGTGCATCCATATTAATAATCCGTACAATGTCGTGAAAAATAAATATTATCTGAAAACTACAAATGGCGTTCAAACTATATTTTATGAAAATTACATTGAACATTCGCCCACAGCTATCTTTTCTATATTGGAAGTAGGTCTGTATCTTATATTAACCGATTCTTGCTTTTCTAATTATTTTATGATTACAAAAGTCTTTTTTTTCTTTTCTTGTAACCACACTTGTATCATACATAAGGAGTCTATAATTGATGCTGTGATAATGCAAATTCAAGACGGCATAGAATAAACACGAAACTTGATAATTACTTGTCTGAGACATGTCTACAGGGCTAGAAAAATATGGGTATTTTATATACAAGGTGTGTGTATTATTTCAAGAACACCAGATACCATTTCTAGCCCAAGGAATATAGCGAACACATTTTCATCGTACTTTAGAGAACTGAACGGGCCTCGCAGCTTGGGGAGTTATCTTCGACCCTACAGATTCCGCTCTTTAAATCCGCTCCTTGGCCAGCTTAGTCTGAAGTAATTGTACGTACATGCTCTTTAGAACATCAGATGCAGTTTTCATATAATTTTTTGATCTTTATTCGAAAAACAAAAGAATTCCTCCAAGGCTGAACCGTTGCTACAGTGTGCTCCAATTGGGTATTAAAGAAAATCAAATCAAAATATCAACCTCGACTAATATCAGGACTTGTATTCAATCGGGTCGCATTAAAAAGAAGCCCGTCAAAATAGAGTAGAGACTGGTTTTTGGTTACTCGAGTATATACAGTATATATCGACTCCAGACAATGCCGAATATAGACAAATTTTTCGATTCTTGGTATTATCCAATCCCTTTAAAACTAAACGGAATTGGACACTTTTTTCGAAATGTGGTTTAAGTTTAATGCCCCACTGTTCTGATCCGACTGGGCTAATGAAGATGGACATACGCCATACAGTTTGCTACGAGGGAAATTTTGTCCAGACAGCCCCAGGCTCTTGTTTCGAATTCTGTCAAAAGGGTATATGAAACATCCATTTTGTATCCATTCCGAGCTTCTACTCGCTGTTTATTGCCAGGATCTCCTTGATACACCACTGACAAGTGGAAAAGTGGAAACCACTGCGGAAAAAAAACTAAGAACAAAGTACAACGAGTTGTATAATTAGCTAATGTCTTTGAATGTCATTTGGGGAACCACAGTGACTCAGTGAGTAAGATGTTGGCTCGCCAACATTGAGGTCCCGTGTTTATCGGAGTTTTCCGGCGTAGTTACTCCTTGTCAGTGGTGTAGGGCCGAGGGCCTGGCAAGCGATGTCTAGTTATTCGGAAGGGACGAACAACGAGCTCCCGTTTACACATTGGCGTGCACGTAAAATATACCCTAGCAGCTGGATTTCGATATGAGGGTATGTCTGATCCCATTAGCACAACCGGTGCAGAAAAGTAGGACGTTAAACCCCATTTCATTTTTTCCATTTGCTTTGGTATTCATCTTGAAGCAGGAGCTGTGGGTATATATACGTTATGTATATTAGTACATTTCAAACATAACTAAGTAATATTAATACGGACTGTAGATAGTATAGAACATATGTTACAGTAATTATCACACACACAAACACATCATAAATATACATGTTCTATTGGTATCTGTCTGTATGTACTACTCTTAACAGAATAAGATAGGCATCATTTGTAGTCTTCCCACTATTATTGTCTACATAACAAAACATAATACAAAAACTTCTTGTCTACTGGCTAATGTATAATGAACGTAGGTATGAATCACATAGATTTTAGTAAAATAAGTTTTAATGTTAATACATTTGTTATCTGATTGATTTACCCAAGAGTAATTTGCAAATGAGCGAGACATTGGGTCATTGATAAAATACGCAGGGAATCATAGGATTTTGAATTTGTAATACATGTACACGATTGGTCTGCCATCGATGCAAATATCATGATTTCGATCCCAGAGGAATGTATGCCTACTCCCGTGGGTTTTCTCCCAAGCGAATAGTTGAAATAGTCAAATATCGTATTTTAGTCCCACAAGCTTGTGTAACGTGGGCATAATATCCCCCCCTCTCTCCCTCTCTCTTTTTAACTATAAAACTGAACAAATTACCATCCAAATGTTTCACGTATATTCCAAAATTCCATATATTTACCGCCTTCCTGGATAACATGCTTTAATGTACCATGAGACTTAATGTGACACCTCAAGCAATCGTACATTTTTACGAGACAGGTGATGCTCAATGACACCTCAAACAATCGTACATACTTCACAAGATAGATGGCATTCGGTGATACATAAAACAATCATAAATCTTTATTATATTCACAAGACAGGAAATTTTTAGTAACAAATCAAACCAGGTGTTTTTGCGATTATAAATGTCACATAGCGGTATTGAAATACTGCGGGGTCTAGTCGTTCGGATGGAATTAAAAAATCGAGTTTCAGCGATGTGCACGTAAAGGAACCCTTTCCCTCATAGTGCAATGTCACCTTCATTATACGGCAGACAAGTAGGGCGTTAAACCACATTTCATTCATTGCTTATAACAAATTACAATACAATTAACTAATCAGACTACAATTACAACCCTTACTCTGGCAGCTGTTCACGGTCTGTCATTAGATTAACGCCTTAGCGTCTACTTAATAATACAAATTTAAAGGAGATTGAAAGAGGATATAACATCTCACCTTTCTGTCATTGGATTAACGGCTTAACGTCTGTACAATTAAAGGAGACTGACATGGGGTATAACGTCCCATTTATTTGCACCATCCGGGATAAAGAAAATGAGAAATAAAATAGATAAAATATTAATAGAAATGTCTAACGAACGAATCCAAATTCAAATATTCATAACCATTAAATTCGGGACTTCGTATCTCTCCTCGACCGATTTGAGCAATAATGTATATTTCGTGATTTTTTATATAATTGTGACATTAAGCACTGCACGACTACACTAGACAAACGTGATCTAAAAGAATATCTCTAATAAATCTCGTCTGTTTTTCTTTTTACTGGAATGATATATGGTCTTTCTTTCCCTGAAAGTCTGAGTTCTGAGTAATATTAGTATTCTATTGTCCGGTTGGAACTCTGCTTCCGATCACCTGTCAAATGTGAGTCATATATTATGTTGGTCCATTTAGTGTCAAGCAGCTCACGTAATGATACGAGTAGTATATACTACATACACTAATAGAATGATCATGTGAAAACCAAAACAGTCTGTACACCTAACTTTGACTGTTGGAACTTGACGAAGGTGTGGGCTGAAATGCCACTGCCCAGACAAGATCCCTACATGTGAATCTAATCTAAACATGCATTTTTTGTTACCCAATCAGAAGTTAGTTGACCAAACCCTCTAAATATTAAGGCAAACTGCAGATTTCGTTATGGTAGCGAGTTGCAAAGGATCCAAAATCGTGCTGTATGAATTGTGACTAAAGCGAGATCAAAATTACATATCACTCCCATCTTAAATAATTTTCACTGGCTCCGAGTAAGCGAGAGAATTGTTAGACGTACCGGTATATAAGATGAAGTAATTTGGTTCAGTATAACGTATCAATTCTTTGGAATTCTCTGCACCTTCCATTCGAAAATGTGAAATCACGTGCGAACACCTAGCTGTTTATACACTATAATCACTATAATTAACCCATGTGGACATCTTCATGCGCATAGAACATCCCAAATATAAATTTGTTATTATATTTTTCTTTTATTATTTTATTAAATTTTATACGGTTAGGAAATGATTGTTGACGAGATTGTGGGTTAGGTTTAAGAACTTGGGAGAGAGGGTTAAAGCTCCTCATAAGCACTTACCTATGACACTAACCTGAACCTTTGTTTTGTGCCGACATTGATGATATCAACAAGAACGGATACAAAATAATGGATACCTGATTTGTGGAACGGAATACATGATATAAATCAAAATCTTTAAATGTGGCGTGGGCGCACATATCCACTGTGTATGAACTCTAATCCACACCTTCGCGATTTATTAATTATCATAGGACCTCATTTCATTGTTGGCGCATTATGACGTCCCATTGTCCATCATTAGAAGACGCGATAGAGACCCTTGATTTTACGATTTCTTTTACGAATTTGGTGTGAAGATTTCGGTTCATAAAAAGTGGAACCCGATAGCGGTTTCTCGATTGACATTGCTACCGTTGTTACGATAGTGAACAAAGTCTCGATTATCAACATTATGGGAGATAAGATAAAGAGATGGCAGTTCTCACTATAATAGTTAAAAGCTAGATAGTGTAAAGATAATTTGCTGAAAATTTCAGTCAAATTGATCCACTATTAGCCGAGAAAAAAGCGTTTGAAATATTCACATAGCCTCGGTCATCATTACTCAAATCATTAATATAAACAACATAGTCTCGATTATCTACTTGACTGATTTAATTAGCAACGGCCATTAAGCGGCATAGAAGAATTTAATCCGCCAACATCGAAGGCTAGCCTTGACATCAAGAGTTTATTATGGTCTGGATATGTTAATTAATGTCTAATTGATTATTTAGATAACATCTCAGGCCTAAAGAAAGACCTGTAATAAGCAGATTTTGCTCTTGCATAATGCTATTTTAATTTAATAATTTACCGCCAATCTGTTGAAGATCAGGGGCATGCGACATTTGATTATGGTCTTGACAAGTTAATGTCAGATTTAGCTCTTGCATAATGTATGGTTAATTAATTCATTCCATCAGTAAAATATCTAATGCGTTAAGCTAATCCGTGTAGTTTGACTTATTTCAGCAAACAATATTTAATGGATCGTATTTGTAATCTCCCTCAATTAAGCCGTATCTTATTGTATTTTATATCATCTTATATAATCCTTAATCGTCTATCCCAAATATTTTACACTTTTTATCCAGCTAAAAATTATAAAATAGACGCACTGTGTTGTGGGCTAAACCGCTGATGGTTGTTTATTTGTACTATGTATTAGAGGATTAATTATATAGGTAAGTGTCAAATATATAATGTATATAGACCTAAACAAAAATAAACAATCTTTTTAAAGCCGCCATAAGGAGATTTATTCATTCAGACCACATTCCTAAGGACAAACCTGTTTGTGGATTACTGGGGACGAACTTGATTATTTCAGACAAGATCAACGAACAATTTCATGATTTAAAATTGAATTTATTGGCAATGATATGGCAAAGATGGACCATCCATAGAATAACAGGTATTAAATTCCAGACAACAACAACAATAACAATATCACCAATGGCAAAAATTACCGATGATTTTGAACATATTTACACAGTTAAGCAATCTTGGGGCGTGACAGGGAATCTCTTTGACTTAATACCGAGAAGCAGGAAATTCATCTACATTATGTTATACGCCATTCCATTCAACTTCACTTCAGCCGTACCGGGAAGCAATGACACTACTTGTTCTTGTCTTGCACAATTTTGTTGGAATCCCTTGAGTTGGTTCCCGGATTCTAGCATCCAATTCGACTTGATTAAGTCACAGTGAGACATGTCTATTTTCAACATGAATATATTAACCATGTTATCAATTTCAGCTCAAATTACTGAGTCGTTTGCACGTGAACGTCAACAGCGCTTATCTGGACACGTAACCCGTTTACGATCTCGGTTCAGTTTTTTCGTTGAATGACCAGACGTATGGACAAGAAAAAGATCCCTTAGCCGTTGAAATTCGACAGAGTAAGCCATAGCGCCACTGCCCCGGCGTATGTCCGTCTTCATTCAGGTTCGGTATCCTCATACCGTTCTACTCCATTATAAACTGGGTTAATTCATAGGTTTTTCACGATTTGAAATTATATGCTCTGGCCTTGGCCGTAGCATGAGTTCACCAACCAATTAAACAACAGTTTACAAACTAGTCTTACTAAGACTCCTTTGGCCTTTTGTTTACGTTCACAACAATATGGTGGCCTGCTGCAACATGATGCGAGTTACTTCCCTTCGCCAACGTCCTTTTCAATTAACGATTTATATGATTAGTCGATACAAATAGCACAACCATCAAGGGCAGATAACTTGAATGTCTACCCCCCCCCCTCCAATCTCCCATGGATTAGCTCAGACGTTCTCAAAGTAGAAGTAGAACCGAATGAAACCACTGGGGAAACTGCGAATAATCTGCATTAGCGCGGTTGGGGCAGAACAGTGTGACGTCAAACCACATTTTATTTCATTTCGTCGCAGCGAGAGGAAACGAGCCATTTTATTTTTAAATTTTCAAATCTCGCGGGTGTTTAAATCTCTGCGATCCGATGATCAAGATGGGTAATTGTTGGCTTATACAATGTCAATTTTGAACGGAGACAGTTCAGTAAGGGACACTTGTGTAATACCAATAACGAAACCCTAACTTGAGATAACCCATTTGCGAGATTTTTTATAACGAAATCCGTCAACTTACAACACATTATTTTGGTGGGTTGTTTTACTACAAATTATAGTATTTGACTAGTACTGACGACTTCTTTCATGCGTTAAAATGGATCCAAGAACACCCAAGAAACAACGACTGTTTGCAAAAGCTTGAACAACAGAACATTATGGAGAACAGAATTTGCTGAAAAGATGAGCTATCATTTTCAATGGCGTTTGATTAGAACTTAATGTAGTCAAGTCTCTGACTCAGTATCATCCAAAATCGTCAACATTGAAACACATACATTGTTTGTCAATTTAACATTGATGCTGTGATCTCACTGGAAAAAGATGGGCTTCTGGTATCCAATATTTAAGACAAAATTAAAAAAAATATCACATTATTACAGTATTATTTGCGCTGAGAACCACTTGTGTCAATTTCTAGGTCCCAAATGTTAGCGATTTAGCGCCTTTAATAATAATTTTAAAGAAATAGAGAGAGAGGGGGGGGGGGGGGTTAACGTCTACTCTACGCAAGCTAGGTCGTTTCGGGACTAACATATGGTTTAATTTTATTTCAATAATTCGCATGCGACCCTATTCCTTGCCACGTACAACCTGGGATTAAATAGAGACTAAATAGGTTACTAAATTGCAAAATTGAAGTGGGAACATGGTAGTTAAATGGTGATGGATTGTTCAGTCTCGGTCAAGTAAAATGTAACATACTCGCACGGGTATACATATTGCTGTTAAAATCTAAGATTTAATAATACATATGTATTGAGACTCGTTATGGGACAGAGTTCTACATACCCGAAGTTCATACGTTTAAATTCGGAAAAAAAGTAGGCTGCAAAGCGAAATAATCTAAAGCTTAATACCGTGTCTCAAATCCATCATAGCACACTGCATAAAGTATGAACGTCTTTATTTGGCAATAACATGCATCTTAAAGGAGGCAAGTCACCATCTTGATATCATCTATAGTCTTTCACACTGAAAACACGACTTATTGTTCTATTTAAATCAACTTTGATGCTGTTAGCTTACCGTGAAAAGATGGTCCTCTGATATCCAATATTTAAAACATTTTAAAACTGGCACACGAAACGCACGTAAGAATGCTTTCGAGTGCCATTTGTAATAAAGCGATTAGAAATTACATTATCATATACGCTGCGACCGTTTATGTGTCCATTTCTTAGTTGCCAATGAATAGCGATTTAGCTCCTCTAATCGGAGCAGTGGTGGTTAAGTGGGTAAACGCTGGCTCAGTAGTCTAGAGGTCGCGTGTTCGATCCCTGCAATGGCTGAGAACATTCATCAGGATTTTCCTACGTGGTTTCCCTTTGTCAGCGGTGCAGGATGGATGGCTCGCCATGGACAGCTGTCTGGTCGTTCGGATGGGACGAAACCCGATGTCATGTGTGCACACTGGCGTCCACGTAAAAGATCCCTTTGGCAATTGGAATTTGATATAAGATAGGCTAGAGTGCCGCTGCCGGGGCAAAATTTCCCTCATAGCACACTATATAGCATATGCCCGTCTCTAGTCAGGAGTAGGACGTTAAACCCCATTTCATTTTATTTTCAGGTCATTTAATCAATAATGAGCTCGCGTACAAGGATACAGGAGAGGCAACCGCAGAGGATTGGGAAGTGACCGGAAATTACACAGACCACGGGGCTCCGTGTCACGTGCACACCTTAAAAAATGACGCATCTGTATACCGAAATCGCACGCCTTGTACCACTCAGCCAGCCATCTGTCACCCACACAGAACTTAAAAATAACACACACGTTTTCAGATAATACAAACCTAGAATAGGATCCACGTTAATTGACATAATATATCTTATTATCTAAATCGCAGCATTATACCACTCAGCCACCCATCATCTCGTAGAAAAAAACACTAAAAAAATGGAATTTATCCACGTCACTTGACTCAATGACATTTCTTATTATCCAAACTGCACACATTATACCACTCAGCCACCCATCATCCCTCACCCCCACAGAACTTAAAAAAACATAAAACCTAAAATAGGACCGACGTCTGTTGATTAAATCACACGTCGTATTATTTAAATAGCCGGCATAAGACCACTCAGCCGCCCATCCATCACATACGTTTTCACACACAAGTGTCCAATTAATTTATTTTTGTTGCATTTTAAATTAATTATATAATCTACGCAACTACGTATCGTGTTTAAATGTGATAATTATACGGAAAGACGCGGATATCATTAGAAGTATTATAACTCTGTATATTGTCTTTATTGCATCTCCAGACAGGAAATTAAAAACATACAAGTGTTCCCAATGGAGCCAGATTTTATTTGCGAGGAACTGATTGATGTGGGTTTCACGTTCACTATTTACAGATATTAGAGATATTTAATACCTAGACAACCATATTATCCAAATTAAATCGAAATCGAAACACGCTAAAATGTATCTATATCATTTTTGTGCTTTGGCAGCCCACTTGTCAAAAATGATAAGGTGTATATTACCTGAAGTTGCCCTGATTTATTTAGTATTAGGTACCGTAGGCACGGGAGGTGGGGAGTGGGTACAGGCGTACGATTTCCATGGATACTATGACCCCCAAAGGGAGCAATTTAATGTCCTGCCTTAATAGTCAGGTTCACGCTATATTTTTGTTCAGAAATCGTGGAGATTTGCAAACTAGCACATGTTTGGAAATCTTATACCATCATATATCTGAAAACCAATGTTTACATTTGGCCAAAAATCTGCTCAGCCGCCATTTCGGATTTTCAAAATTCCAATTTCCGAATATGTCTGGAGTTTAATAACATAGAAACTCTATTAAAGAAGCCCATCGTACGTTTTGAGGCCCACAGAATACGGTCATGGTCCGCATTAATTCTATGACGTCACAGCTATTTTCAAGGTGACCACCAAGATGATGGCGAAAAACTGATAATTCTAGTAGCTTTGGTTGTATTAAAAGCTAAATTATTGTGTCTAAACTAATGTGTTTGTGTATATTAAATGGTGTCATATTATTGCTATGACGTCAATATGGCATCATAACCAACCGCCATTGGAAGTTTCGGTGTCTGTTTTTTTTAGTTTTAAAAGTTTAAATTATTTGTAAGTCAACCTACAGATAAATTGCTAATGTTGTGAGAATGAAATTTTTTAGGGGAATCATGTGAATGTCAGTGAAGCAATATTGGTTTTCTGATTCCTTGATGTTACAAGCTGAAAAAAGTCAACTTTGTTGACATCGTGAACCTGACTATACCCTTAAGACGTTATACAAATAGATCGCACATACTGAGACTACGTGTCAGTATTTGTCCCATATATCGCTACAAATAATTGATGTGAACGAGTACTTTCGGATAAAACTGAGTTCAGCTGTATCGGATAGAGTAAAAAACTGCCTACATAATAACGTGCATATGACCTTTATGTTATCATTTCGCAAAGCGACTGTTTTATAGAATGTCTCTTCTTGGCTTATCTCCATTAATTTCATCCAACGCTAAATGAGGGAAGAAATCAAACAATATTTCATTTAACTATCCCACTGCCTCCAACACATTAATGAGATAATAAATATGTACATACGCCATGCGGTGTGGTATAGAGGACATTTTTGCCCAACAGCGACGCATCGGCCTGTGTCAGGGTATATCCGAACTACTAGAAAGTTGGATATTCCGACGATCAACGGTGTCTAACCCGCGATATGCTTGTTAGTAAACCAGCACCGTACTTATGGATCGATCCAGTTTGCTTTCCCGAAGGGGTTTCTCAGAATGCAAATATTTTCAAAAGCGTGTGTGTTGCCTTGCTTCCGATATCGATGATTGATTTAAACCTAGGTGGCAACTGTCTGGATAGTATCATGGGGGAACTGTTATGTAATTTAAAGGGGCATTTTGTAAGACTAAATAAAGATTTGACAGTTATTGTTATAAAATAGATAATGGAAAGGGAACATTTTGAAAATATCCGCATAATTACTTCAATCTGAGCTCAGCTATTGCCGATACATTTACAGTGTTCCATCGATTGTCATTGCTACCCTAGGATATTATACAAAGTCTCAATTATCCAGTTTTACGTTAAATCACTAACCGCAAATCGTATTTAGCTATTGAAAATCTAGAGTATCCGATGGCATCGAGTGTTGATTGTGGTGTTGGTAAGTTAATTAAGTTGAATAAATAATCGATAATAACATTTAAGGCACAAAGAAAGACCTGCAGTATGGGGGTTTAAAGGTGTTAAGTCTCTGACTCAAAAGCATCCAAAATCTTCGACATTGAAAGCATGATTTATTTGTCATTTTAATTCAATATTGATGTTGTGACCTTCTCGGGAAAAGGTGGGCTTCTGACGTCCAATATATTTAAGACAAAATAAACATTTTATCATTGGTACACGAATCATGTACCATAATGCATTTCACGGCCACCTGTAACAAGGGATTCGAAGAAGGGGGCTGAACATCACTTCATTTTATTATCTGGAGAGTATGTCCAATAAATACTATCGGTGTAGACTGGAATAACCAGACGCTAAGGACTGCCATTCTATTGATACTTCTGGCGTATTTCGCAGAACGTAACTGATTTGAAATTAGTGTAAAAACGGTCCTCGATATTAGCGAGTTCGCTCCTTTAAGTATTGTTTTAGAGGGAAAACCTCGTTGATAAACTAACTAAGAACATTGTTAAATTCAATGACGCAATCAATTACAGCATTTGAAAATAGAGATCGCTGTCAACATTTCAATAAAATATGTGATTATTATAAAAAAAAAATGTAATGCTGGGATTTGTCTTATGCGCAGATCAATGTAAGAAGCGAATCTTTGAATAATACATAAGGTGAATCAATGGTAATGCATCGATTAAACAAACAATTGGAATTAAACGGAAAGGAATATAATACGGTGATTAACGTCCTACTGTTCTGGATAGCCACGCTGGCTAAGTGAGTAAGGCGCTGGTACTCTAGCCGGGAGGTCGCGGGTTAGCGCTTGGTGTTTGCCGAAAAAGATCATTGGGTTTTTTTCCGGCCTGGTTTTCCCTTGTCAATGGTGCAGGACTGAAGGCTAAACAGGGCAGCCGTCTAGTCGTTCGGATGGAACGAAAAACATCCCAAGATAGTTGGAATTCAATATAAGAGTAGGCACACTGCATGGTGTATGCCAGTCTTTATTAGGTCAGTCGGAGCAGAAATGTAGGACGTGAAATCTCATTTCATTAGCGATCTACTCTTATTTAGAATTCCAACTGTCAAGGGTTCTTTCACATGTACACCAATGTGTACACGGGTTTTCTTCCTATCCAAATAGCTATACGTCGTCCCTTGCCAGGACCCCTGTGCCCCGTGCTACACCACTGACAAGGGGGAACCACGCTGAAAAATCCCGATGAACTTTCTCGACCGACGTAGGGATCGAACATGAGATCTTCAGGTCAGCGAGTCAACGACCTACCTTCTGAGCCACCATGCCTCGGTACGAATAGGGATAATAGAGATGGGGCACCAGTATTATTGTAATTAATTGTGTCCTGAAGGCTGAAAGTGGCACGAAGGCATATCTTATTTCGATTTCGAGCTTTCTCTGTATCTTTAACGTGCTGGTATACATGGTTAATCCCACGACACTAAATACTTGACCCACAGATATAGGGACACCAGACTGAATTAAATGATGTTTAGCCTCCTATAAGCCTGTACCAACCGTGACATTTTTCCCATACAGTGGCGTATTCGCTTACTTTCCATCGAATTCCAACTATCACGAGTTCTTTTACAGGCATGCGTTTCGTCCCACCCGAACCACTAAAAACGTGTGAGAGGAGTTTGTGTTGTTTAGGTATGTTGTTGCTTTGAGTACACGTACACTTGTTTTACTTATGTAGTATATTGTTGTACATTTATACGTATTCTACCTATGTACATGTAATTTACTTGTTATAATGCTGTTTTGAGTACAGGTATACTTGTTCTACGTATGTAGTAATTTGTTGTTTTAAGTACAGGTATACGTTTCCAAGTACTTTTGTCTTCCCATATTGTTTTAAATGCAGATATGGGTACCTTTGTCAAAATTTGTTATTGTCGTATTGTGTTGTTTAGATTACGGAAATATTATTTGTTATTTACAACAACATGTATATATTTGTTATTCTCAACAACAGGTATATTTGTGGGAAAGACGAAGGAAATGAGATATACCGGATGAACCATGTCAAGTTGGTTTGTCGTTTAGCACTATTTATATGATATATGGCTGTATTCATATGCCATGTAATTACTTCACCATATTTCTATATTTCATAACAATATTTTATAATCATTGCTTCTCTAACTTCAAACACACATTGATGGAACACAGTCAACTGGTTCTGATATTAAAGGGCCAATTCCAATATTTTGGAGAATAAAACTGCTTAATTTTGCGTTAAATCCCTTAAATCGTCTACCTAACTCAATATAAGTGATACGTTTTCAAACAACTTAAACCCGTCAGTCTTATGTGTAGGTGAAATTTACAGCACTCGGGTCATTTACTGTATAGACCTCTAAATGAACGGTCAACCAACGAAAAATATGACCCGAAATTTTAATCTTACTTGTCCGAATAAACAGTTTGGACTTTCACTACTCAATAGTTTGACCTGAAATTTTGAGACAGGGTAAATGCATCATTACTCTCGATCTTGGCGTACTCGGACTTTTATTTTTGAGATTCTGTTCAAATCGGGATAGTCCCTTTAAAGGAACGGTTGTGTTATTGGAATGGTACCGGAGTTGAAATGAAATGGGGTTTAACATCCCACACTTCTGTACCAGCCTAGATGATGAAGATGGATATAAGCCATACAGCGTGATATGAGGATAATTGTCTTCGCCCACTCCTTCTCGAATTCTAACTGCAAGGGTTATTCTGCGTGTATGTCGTTGTGTGTATGAGAGATAGATGAAAATCTATCCGTATCATGGCTAGACGCTTTCCAGCAACAGCAATAATAGGAAATAACGCCGTATACCGGAATGGAATCGAGACCTTCCGGTTATAGAGCCAGTGCCTTACTTAGCCCACACGGCTCCATAGAGATGACTTCTGGTCAAAACATGATCTACGTTATTTTGAAATTTTTTTTAAATCGTATTGGAATAATGTACAGGGCCGTATTAAGCTCTGAGCGGACCATGGTGCCACACCCACACCAGCATGTATAACAAAAATCAGAAGAAAAAAAAATCATCTCCGATCGAAAAATCCAAAATCCTGGAAAACCCTGTAGGTTACTTACATTATTAAAAAATTAAATGTACTATTGTACCGTTATTAATTACAGAAGAATAAACTTTAGGGTCCATCTCTTTTTACTAGGGGTGGGGTTAAAACGTACGCGTTAAGCCCTATCCACTCACCATAACCACTCACCAATGTAAATCCGGCACTGGAAAACAAATTCGATGAGTAGTGTGGTGGAGACACGGGTCGAAGCAAATGCGGTAAAGAAAATATTTCAGTGGGCTATGCCCTTTAATGTAACATGATCAATAAGAACTACTAGACGTGATGTAGAGATATGTAAATATGTTATACCTATTATAACTGTTTTTCTAAGTCTGTATATCCACACTGTCTAATGACAAGTTGTCTAAAAGTCACTAGTCACGGTCTAAATTTACACCTTTTCTTCTTTTCATCCCAATATTTGTTGTTTTAGGATCAGATCGTGTGTAACATTTATACCATCGTAACAGCAAACCTAAAGTAGTGGTTATCTTGGCCGTAAACACTATTTTAGTGTATGACCTATATATTAAAACAGGTACACGGCCCTGTGACAATGGTTCTCAAACAAGGGGGTATGAAATTAATGGGGTTTAACATCCCACTGGATTAACGAACACGGAAATAGTTTTAACATACAGTGTGCTGTGAGGGTCGTCCCTTGTCATGCTGCAGGGTTTGATAGCTGAAGAGTTAGCGCGTTCGCGCTGTATTATAAGCTCTGCCATTGAGTCAACTGGCGGGGTTTCGATTCCCAAGTTGAACGTGACAAGGAGAAGGGTCGCATCTCCAACCTCGTGGAATTATTGAAATATATGTTAGTCACTCTCTCTCTCCCTTGCCATATAATCTGTCCTGCACCACTGACAAGGAGCAAACGGGGATGCTCCCAGTATTTTCATATAAATAAAGGGGGGGGGGCATGTTGCTAGCGGAGAAATTTGGGGTGTGGGGCTCTGTGCTATGACGGGGATTGTGTCCAAACAATGGCGTTTCCGCCTACTCTTCCTGGAATTCCAACAATCAAATTGTTCTTTTACGCGTACACCAACGTGTATACTTGACCTCGTCCAATCTGAACGACTAGATAGTTTCCCTTGCTAGGTCATTCGTATTGCACAGTGCAGTGTGGGGCCGCCTTTTTCAAGATGCCGGACGAAGTTTCTGACAAGAAAAGACGTATAGTGGTTAGGATGGGACAAACAATACACCAATGGTAGACGTAATAACTATCACGATTCGCGGTACGATTTAAATCGTGCTATAAATCGTGGAGTAAATGAAATGAAATGGGGTTTAATGTCCTACTACACTGCCCCGAACTGCGCTAATGAAGACGGGCATACCCCATACAATGTGTTTAAGGGAAATGTTACTCTTATATCGAATTCCACGGGACCTCGGTTTTTTGTCCCATCCGGACGAGTAGACAGTTGTCCTTTTCTGGCCCTAATCGTGATGATAGTATACATTGACGTCAGTCGTAGCATTCACCTTGATCGTATCAAAACGCATCCGAACGTATCTACACGTACCAGATCGTGGACTGAATAGGGACAATCCTAAAGCCAGGCTGGCACTTGCACGACTTTTGGCCACGATTTTGGAAGGCTCCCGCACTGTTCACGACTAGTTCACGCACACTTCACGCTAGTTTGCGCACTGGCACGACTGGAGTCGTGTCAATGCGTGCCACGAAATCGTGCAAGTTTCCGCATTGCTTAACCATCATATCGTAACGCATCGCACGACAGTGGGAACCTATCATAATGGGTTTTAAAATCGAACCAAGAAAAAAACCCGTGAGACTATAATTAGCATTCTATTGTGTATTTTTGGAAGCTGTAGACAATACCATCGATCATCGTGAGAAACGTTCACATTATGGATATTGTATTCGAGCCAGCTGACCGATGCCCATTGCAGCGACGTTATTAATCCAGTCGGATGAGAATAGTAGGATGTTAAACCCCTTCGGTTTCTAAAATCTCCTGCCCATACAATGGCAAAGCGGCTCGAATGATATCGAATTTCCCAGTAGGGAAGCTTCACGGAGAAATACGAGATCTTTTAGCATCAACCATAGACAGGGAAAAGTAGCCCATGGAGTCTGACTATGGGTAGCGTCGAATGAAAAGTAAATTCATTAACCATCGATAGCAGACATTTTAAACAACAGTCCATAATCGAATTTGGCAAATGAACACATTAAGAGTATATAAATGGTTTGGGCATCATTCACGTGACATTACAGACAAGAAACATATTGACTTGTGTGGTTATTGACGCGTGGGAGTTGGCTGATAGGTTTCGATAGTCTGTCTTGATTGATTATCGATTAATTGCCAGTATTATAGTTTCTGGTGACCTGGATAGTAAATAGAAATGTTTGCCAACAACGGACCTGTCTGTATTTGTAGACCTGCAAGCAAATCAAAGAGCCTCGATCATAACGAATGGTCCCCGTGTCACCTCCAGTTAGAATTTGACCATTGCGATTTCAAGATAAAAGAGATCTAAAATTACTTAAACATTATGCATGAGGTAAATCTGCCTATTATAGGTCTTTCTTGAGACCTGAAATGTTATCTAAATTATTAATTAGACATTAATTAACTTTTCCAGACCATAATCAACTCTCGATGTCATCGCTTGCCTACAATTGTTACTGGATTAGGATCCGTTTTGCTGCTCAACTTCCATTCATCATTTAATCATGAAATGGATAATCGAAACTATGCTTTTTATCGTATCGGGTGTAGTAATGATGATCGAGGCTAGAGCAAAAATTCAATCGCTAAATTATCGGTTCAGAGTGGATCAATTGGACTAACATTTTCAGCAAATTGCCTTCACGTTATCTAGTTTTTAACGATTATGGTGAGAAATACCGGCCCTTTATCTAATAACCTATAATGTATTTTTAACATGCTTTTAACCGTATACACAAATGATGATATATGGACGAGGGAGGTGCTCAATCTTAACTATTAAGTGAAGAAGAATTTCTGATAAGAGATGTAATAATGTCTATTGTGGGTCTATGTCTTGGCTTCCAGTGTTATACACCATTTAGAGATTTGAATGGATTTAACCTCTCGTGAGATTTAAATGTCTAGCGATAAAATGGATAATCGAGACTTATAAAATGATCTACGCTACATCTTCAAACAGACATTACTTCGCCCAGAATTAAGTAGTTTGAATGGAATTTTCAATATGCATGTAATTATCCATATTTCATTATCAGTTTTTTTTAAACTTATATAGCAATAACAACTAGTTCTGTATCTAAATCTTACATAATGCATCTTTTAGCATAAACTGAATCTAGTTATACATTTAATAGTCTGATTACCAATGCAAAGTATGGTACAATTAATGTCTATGGCATCTTCAATAGAAGGCTTGATCTCGCCTTAACAACGTTCATCTTATCAAGCCCCTCACGTAATACCCTGCATATTTCGCCACTAAGTTCATTTGGGTAAAAAGCCCAGCTTGGGAGCCGATCAGATTCATCGGCCGTTGTGAATACCAAGTCTCGCGCGTCTAGCTAAAATGTTTACATGTGACAATCGAGTTTCAAAGTTCAAAGATCGATCAATGTCAAGGTTACTTGTTTTCCCTGAGTTTTTCAATTTAAAAAAAAAAACTTTCAACGGCTGTATACTGTTTACAGAGTGCTATATGCCACGACCTAATGGACACTGCTAATTAGTCACGTGCCTATACAAAGGGCGCAAAATTTCGGGAATTGCTAAGTATGAAGCAACGGTTAGTTCGATCAATGTCAAGGTTACTTGTTTTCCGTGAGTTTGTCAATTTAAACAAACAACTTTCAACGGCTGCATACGTGTTTGTTTACAGTGTGCAATGTGCCACGACCTAATGGACAATGCTAATTAGTCACGTGTCTACACAAAGGGCGCAAAAGTTCGGGAATTGCTAAGACGTTGCTTAAGGAATATGTGTCTGTGGAAACTTTTCTGTAAGCTCAGTAATTATTACATTTAATTGTATACAAAAATTGACTGAATATCATTGTGGTAAAATTAGTCATAAATCATCTGTTACTTGTCATATTCAGAAGGATTTCTGGTTATGTATGTGCGTTCAAAGAATGGGTAGGGAAATTTCCATTCGCCAGTCAACTCCGATAATTTCCGGACAACAGACTTGCGGAAGTTTTAAATCAGGAGGCAAGAGAAATTATTTAGATATATAAGTGGACAATCCGACGACTGACCATATGCAGTCTACTTCTCGGTGTAATCGACTACGTTAGGGTTTGCTTAATATTGAAATACGATAGATATCAACTTTCTTTTGATGAGCCAATCCATTTTATATTCCGTCCAAAGAACGGATTATGCGAAAAGCGCCCAAAATGAAGGATCACGTAGAGCCAAATGTGAAAAACGCTTTGTTACATAACCAATATCACAGAAAAGCGATCCCCAGATTCACTTGTCTGCCGCTGTGTAAAATATTATATATATATATATATATAGCCAGCACGAGCTTCTGAAGATTTAAGATGTTTTGTCTAAGGTCAAGACGTCTTTGAACCCCCACTATACCCCTATCACGCGGATATTAAACATTCGTCATTTTAAACGTTAGTCTTTGAAAGACATGGGGTGGCTTATAATGATAGAATGCTATACTGAAACTTGCTTGCTGTAGCTAACGATACATTTACTAAACCTACGCAATCATTAAGCAAAAATAATACAACAAACATTTACACTGAAATTAAATGGGTTTAGTTAACATCGTACACTTCTGCGCGCACTGGGACTTAGTCTCGATCATCCGGAAAATATTCTACGAAAAAAATATTAGCCTGGATGCGTTGTCAAGATTTAAAAGAGAGAGAGAAATGGGGTTTAACGTCTACTGGACACAAAGTAGGTCATTTTGGGACTAACATACGGTTTCATTTTATTTCAATAATTCGCTTGCGCGTAGGGGTCTTTAGCAGTGGGAGGGAACCGGAGTGCCCGGACGAAACCCACGAGGTTGAGAAGCGCCCCTATCCCCATGCCACATACGCTCACACCAGGGCTCGAAACCACAGCCACAAGCCAGAGGTGACCGGCCAGCGGCACTCTAGACCACTAGGCCATCTCCCCCCACCCCCAAGATTTAAGAATAATAGGTCATTGGCTATATTATCCGGTCTTTTACATTATCAAAAACTCAGCGACTGAGGAGTGACTTTACCCCCTTCGGGAATTTGTAGGCTAGGCACTTGACTAGTCATGATGTTGATCTTGGTAGATGACTGTCATCATGCTGTAATAAAACTAAGCTCTGCTCAACTACCCATACGCGAAAATCTACCAAAAATATCAAACTACCTATACGCAACGTATCACGTGACGGTACGGATACGGCGTGATGCGGATGGGAAACATTCCAATTGCCAAAAGTCCGTATTGTTTCCACTATTGATTACTCATTCAATTTATTTATCACCCAATAGCACATTCTACAGTAAATATCGCTTGTGTGATAAATTTCATAATCTATTGCGATATCACCTTAGTAAACATCACTTCACATGAATCTGATTATTGGTCAATTAAACAGGAATTACCTTTTTTTATTTTCAAAGAACAATTGAACAATACAACATCTTTTTTATTATTATTAAAAGTAACATCTTTTTTATAATTAAAAGTAACATCTTTTTTTTATTTATTAAAACCAGGCCCGGGTCCAGGATTTTGTCGAGAGGGTGGGGGCATTACATGTAGTGCCGCATACATTAGTGGTTTGGTGTAGTTCCGTAAGTCTTCGTCGCGGCCTCATTCCGAAAGCAACCTTAGGAATTGCCTGGGCGGAGTCAAGGCGAATATCGTGTTTATATCATCTATTAAAGAGCAGGTATGTGAACTACAACAGTAACAAAGCAAACGAAAATCAACTGCCCCCCCCCCCCGCCGGAACCGCAACTCAAAAAAAGGAACTATTTGTATTTAATTGACTTGAATGGAAACACTGGGTCAATATAAAGGACTTTGAAATGGTTGAATTCCTGTAATGTAATAATGTTCAGTACAAGTGAAATCATTTGCAAAGAATTATATTTATTTACTTGTGCATGTAAAAAAGAATTGGGTGATAAATAAAATCCCCTATTCGTCTTTTTTTGATAACAAAAACGATTCGTAGGAGATTCTCTATAATATTGTTAGATTTTCATCTATATCATTATTCCACCATGAAATATCTTGTTAACACTCAACTGCAGGTAACAAAATAAACTTGTTGGAGAAACTATTGATCTCAATTCACCACGTAATGAATATCGTTGTAAAGATTTTATTATAGTTTACATGTTGCCTCAATGATTTTATGATAATTTACATAGTGTAAGTTGTTCAAATTACAGGGACGAAGTGTCTCAGTGAATTTATGATACTGTACAAATTAAAGGGACGAGGTGTCTCTGTGATTTTATGCACCTTTCTGATGTGAAGAAGGTGAGATGTGTGACATTTTGTTTCATTAGCACTTAATATTCATCGAATCCAAATGAAATATGGTATCCCCATAATGGGCTAATGAAGACTGACAAACGTCATTAAATGTGAAATGGGGACAACAACGGGGATTTGGCCTCCTCTTCGTCGATTTTTTTATTGCTATGGTTCGTTTACGTGCGCAGCAATGAGTACATGGGACTAGACGCCGTTCCTTGCCAAACCCTTCGTAAAATAACTACAGCTAATTCATTTGGAGATATGTATTATCGTGGGGCCCCTAGTCTTGAGCCACTTAGAACTGGAGAGGACGGGAGAGTGGAGATTGGAGTTCTCTCTCGAATCCACCAGAGAACCCCACATTATATCTAGACAAAGTTGGTCGCTGTACTTTTTTAACTTGAGTTTTGATAAATCATCCATTAAAGGTAATCTATACCGAAGTCCATTATATGTCTTTTGTGACATAGATTATAAAATCCCATTAAAGTATTAATGATGTTCTGTCCTATTCTTACATTTGTTTACATACTTGTAAAGTATATGGCACAGAGTCTGCGTATCCTACTTAGGATTTTAAATTATTGTTCGAGAAGTCATTATCCTTACAAAATTTCACTCATAACACACTGCATATCTTCTTTAGACAGGTCGATGCAGCACGATAGGACTTCATTTCATTTATAAAATTAAAGTAAGCTAAAGACGTTTAGAAATTTGTGGGTTTAAAATGTTTGTATTACGGTTGTATCTGTATTCTTAGTTCAGATTCTTCATCCAAAATACCGATGTGTCATTTGCATTTTTCACTAAAATATCAAATTTCTCACGGCTTAATCCATGCTTATATGTAACCAGTTGACATTTTGATTAAGCAATATACTCATGATGGATAATCTCACGGCTTTGACTTCAACTGATTTAAAACAAGTCCATCAGTTTCATTCGCGAACATCTAACATGGCGGCGTGCTCATTACATAGCTATCAGCATTGATCAATGAAATATCCATTCAACATATCTTTGGAAATACCGAATGGAATTGAATAATTCTTGTGATTGATATTCCAATTCGAGATTCCTGAAGCAATGAGACATTACTAGTTTAAAGGTAAGATAATGGAAGCATTGTCCTAGAAATTGTAGCAGGATTTCTTCAACAATAAAATTTTATTAATAGGAACCTACCTATAAGACATAAAAAAACAATAAATCATTTAAATAGTATAGAAGTTAAATATTTGAAAATGGGCGGGCATTTACTAAGGTTACAGAGAACAAATACAGAGAACTAATCGTTTATACCAAAGAAACGAAATATTAAGGCATACACTATATAAAATACAACCGTTCAATATATTGCAATTAATGAAATATAAACTATAAAAGTAAATAGAATAGACTATTATATGTTTTATGCAATCTATTCATGAAATGTTTGCCATTTGGAAACGGATTAATGAGCTTTAAAGCTTCTTTTCGAATCTAAATAATGTACACAGTATACTGTGTGTACTTGAATGTTAATAAACACTGTTTAAATCAAATTGGTTGGCTGTATAATATTTTCTAAGACCCAAATTGATACTAATAGAAATATAATAATTACTTAATTTAGTATTATATCTGAATAAATACATCTCAACCGGCTATTAAAAGTTATATTTTTTTTTATATAACAACCCGATTCCGTCTCATAAAACAAGTATAGGATTCACATTACATATCCACGGATCTGCCATATATGTTTGCAAATTGCCAATGCTTTGGGTTCACGTGCTCCTTGGTTTGAATTAAATTATGCTTATCAAGCCCATTGACAGTTTGTCGCCTTATCAAAAGGCAGGAATTTTGTACGAAAAAGTTATATGGGTTAACAAAATAAAAGTGTACTATGGGCCAGGAACCAAGCATGACGTCATCGCCGCCATCTTGCAATCGTGACGTACTATCACAAATCGAAGTCAATCGATGTGCAATTGTCCAAGAAACAAAAATACCAAGTTTTATGTCGATCGTACTAAAATTGGTGGAGCCTTAGCCTTTTTTTTACCAAAAAGCGTCGCCCCAAAACCAGAAGACAGGTGGCACTTCTGATATCAGATAATCGCTAATATTACAAGTTAACGAAGATGTTAAGAACCATTTAAAAGCAAACGAAGATGTTAAGAACCATGTAAAAGCAAAAGATAGGTACGAATAAGAATCCGTAATTTATGTTTTGAGAAATGAGCACAGTTCATTTCTAAATGTGTGAGACATCCTACTGACTGACTACCAGACTAATAGCATTTAGATAAAATATTGAAGTCAAGTGAAATATTCTAAACACACCTAGTGATGCGACGTGCTGTTCCACGTAACAAGATTAGCTTGCAAGTAAAGTTAGGAAAATGGAGGAATTGCAATAAGTTTCACGCGATAAAAGTTAGTGTGGATACCTCACTGTAAATACCTCAGTGAACAGGTACAACACTAAAGGAACAATACCACAACCACAGATATGCAATATATTCAAAGATATATAAAAAAAAAGGCTGGAAATATTGGTAGGTAATCGGAAGACCCAGAGATAACTCACGAGGTTGGACAGGCGTCTCTCACTCCTTGTCACATCCAACCGGGGAAACAAAAAAAGAATTTATTGCATCTAATCTGGTGAATCTGCAGGGTCAAAAAGAGGAACCCTACTGAGTTGCACCAATCGCACAGATCTTAAAGAGTTTCATATTTGCTTGGACTCTTATGCTAATCATGTGAGGCGAGCATCAGTGCTGTGAAATAATTAGGACTGCTGAGATTTCACGTAAGTGATAAGGAGAAACATTTTATTACCCACTTCCATAGACGAAAAGCTCCTTAAATCCAAATCTAAGCGTATATCAATAGCTAAAAGTATTTATATTTGGTATAAGTTCAGCTACACAGTCAGCGGAACAATCCTGCCTTTCGCGACTCTACTTTTATTTGAAAAGAAAAATGGTCTGATACGGCAATGTTTTTTTTTATGATATCGTCAATTGGATCTTTATGACACCTATTCTAAACCCTAAACTTTGAATAGTAAACAACCGTTCCCATTTGCGAAATCCCGTGTAGAATTTACGTAAAAGGGCGTAATTATCTCATGATGCCTTACTACTACTACTACCTGGTGTTTTAACATCCGCTTCCACAGAAGTGATATCGCACACAAGCACGATGCCTTTTCAATTTCATATTTTTATATGCAAATTCCGCTCTTGGAATGGGTGGTGTCCCTTTAAGAAGTAATTCCGAACATGAATTTATATTATTTAAATGATCATGTGGTGTTTATCGTTTCACAATGTAAACTTTAATAGGTTTAATAACTGTCACGACTGTCGTCTGAATACTAGTCATTAGTCCCTGCTCTCTATCAGATCCTATTCTATTAAACGTACAAATTACAGACTTCTTTAATCGAGTGTCTGGCTTTCTTGAAATGTTCCTTAAGACATATATATATTTAATTCATTCTCTCTGTATCTGCTGATCGTCACATTATCAAGATAGCATGAAACTTTTGTCGTCTTTATTTGAAGCATTTTATCAGCCACCTTCGCTTCCGGTCTGACAGTATGTAGTTGTTCGGATGGAACAAAAACCATTGGCGTGCATGTAAAATAACTCCGGAAAATCAACCGTCCTTAGCGTGCCGATAATTGGCATGGACCCAGGTGACATGTCTGTCGACCCTAGCGTATGTGTGACCAACCGAAATACTACAAGGATGCTTCTGTCACCACATTGGACCAACCAATATTTTGGAAGGCTGCGATGATCATTGATTCAGAGTCGAGTACAAGTGACTGGGGGTCATTGGTCCGGAGACTTGGTGGCCTCCGCATAGAGATGGGTTATATCGGGTATTTCATGGCAAGGAGTGGGCTTCAAGACATACTTGAAGTCGTGTGTTTAGATAATGCCGTCAAGCATTTACTAAGTGGCATTTGTGGACATCTCCTGATTGATGCATCACTGAACATCATCATGTTGGATGCATACGCACTCCCACCTCCCGTTGTTGAAGATTGTTGTTGGAGATTTGCTGATAGAATCATAACTGAACCCAGCATTAAAGACGTTGTGTCAATGTCCGATGATTTGAAGGTAATTGAAGACAACCCCAATTTGGGGAAGGGAACTATGCAGATAACTGCCAGACTTTGGTTGTAGCAATGTCCGATGTTCTAAAGAAAATTAAGGACAAACTCGATTTAATGAAGAGATCGATGCAGATAACTGCTAAACTTTGGCTCCAGTACATAGATATGATCCACATCGTTCGCAAGTCCATAAAGGCAAAACGAACTAGGAAGTGGATAGACAATACATTGGTAATGTTGACAACGAAACAGGTGTGCGATGAGGGGTACTGAACATCATGGTTAGCATTTCTATGAAAGAATTCTCTTTTCAAAAACATCTGTCAATATAGCTAATGCAACTGTGCGGGTTGATCCACACGTACTCTTCTAGAGCTACTAATACGAATGACTCACAGGATGATCAGGCATTGTTTAATTGCCCAGCCCGCCATTTCGGGCCTAACAAACCAGCACTAGCAGACGCACTTTTTAAACTTGTTGAAAGACAGAATTGTAAACAATCGTTCGAAACTAGTAATGTGTACTATGTACTCGACGGAGGTGCTCTCATTCAACGCTTACTACGAATCCATGACTATCCAGTTAAATCCGGTACCTTCCACTGCTAAAGACGCCTTCGCGCAAGCGAATTACTGAACAAAATCGAACCATGTGTTTGTCCCGAAATGACCTAGTTTGTGTCGAGTGGGCGTTAATATCTCTCTCCATTTAAAGGGCGTTCCTAGATGTATGTTGATTACGTGACCAGCACATGTCAATACTACTATCGTGTTTGAGGGCTACGAGAGTGGATCAATGATAAATGCTTCCACTTATCAGAGACGGGGACAGGGAATTGGACCACCTAGTGCTAACTCCTCAAACAGTTGCAACACTTAGGAAAAATACATTCTTTCAAACATTGTAAACAACAGAAGCAAGCTAGTCGCAGCTCTGTCCATACCAAGGGTGATGCAGATGCCCTTATCCTACTAATTGTATTTGAATCTTGCAAGACAAACTAAACAGACATTAGGACCTAACATGTGTGCATATATATTCTTTGTCCACACTTTGCTTGGTTGTGATAACACTTTTAGAGGACTTAGGCCCAGAAACGGCGTGGCTCTTGATAAAATTATACCTGTCCGATTCGTTTGGATTACAGAGGTATTTAAACAAAACAAGACTACTCATGGTGATATACGCAGAACTCTCGTTTCTGAATATAAGGAAAATGCAAATGATGACCTCGATATACTTCTGTGCAGATGTTTTCGAGAATAGCTTGCCAAGAGTAACACCCGGCACGACCCGGTATTATAGCCTGTATGTATACATTCAGGTTCAGAAATGGAGGGCGATGCTGGACATTTGAAGACTGTAGAATGGGGATGGAAAAACAGTGAGCCTTCTTTAGTACATCTGAAAACAGACCAGCCACCAGCACCTAAAGAGCTTCTACGAATGTTCGGGTCACTTGTAATAAACATAAACTGTACTGCACATTTGCTGTAGCAACACCCCAAAACCAGTTTTAGACAAATCTTGAGGATTAATTTTTGATAACTTTGTTTTAATGAGGATCATGTGACCGCCCCCTCAATGATGACACCCGTGCTGTGGTACTAATGCAGTCGGTCAAATGTGCTCCATATCGAGGCAGCAATACTGTTATTACATTCCTTGACCATATTAAAATAAATTACCTAATTTGACCCTTTTACATCATGCTGTTTAGGGGGGTATACTGAAATGCTTCCCAGTGGAATTAACTCTGTGACAATTAGTTTTGGGGCCAAACCCAGGACTAAATGGCGTACGCCCGTCTTCATTAGTAGAACGTTAAACCCCATTGCCGTTCACTTGTCAGAACTGTCAGATATGAAACATAACTGTACTAATATTCGATGTGTCTTGTCACTGGCGAGTCTGTATTGGTCATTTGGTATTTCCTTGGCATGTGAGACAATAATTTCGAGTGGCCTGTGTTGCATACTACCTAACTCCTTCACTGACCTATATAAGAAGTTCCATTCAAGAGTCAGGAATCTTTTCAGAACACCTGTTAACTAGTTGAGAATGTACTAGTATTAAATTTTGACATGGTGGGCAAGTCATTTATGTGCCAAATGGAAGATAAATATGTGGAAAGTTGGTAGTTGATATTGCAATATTATATTGTGCTTCCATGGAATGTGTGCTGTTCTGACGAATTTAAGACGTTTTTAAAACTCGGACCTTACAAAAAAAAGATATGACCAATATAGTATAACTAATGACAGTGTCTGAATTTCACAGCAGACCAACAGAAAGCCTTCTCGGCGACAGACAGCGAGTTGTGATTTTTGACAAAATTAAGTTTAAATGTTGGATCGCTGATGTGTTTAAACTAGTTGATCTTAAGCGTTTGATATCAAATGTGTTTAAGGTTGTAGCCGTGTTTTATGCAATGAGTGCTTACTTCGACCAACGTGTTAGATGATAGGTTCGTTCGGTACGCTGCATGGAATAAGACACCATTCTTTAAATAAACTGTGAGTGAATAACATGTCTTCGATGTCAAACGTTTCCTTTGTAAACATGTAGAGTGATAAACTCGAGCTCGTCAACTATGCCACAGCTTTGTTTAGCTGAACGCAAATTGATTTGGAATTGCCAATAATGAGGAACCGTAACGACGATTCGTTAAATTTTCGAATCACTCAAAGCCATAATTTGTGCTTTAACGATTGTGTGAGTAAAGCGTTTTTAAGCTAATGGCTCCCAGGGGTGGTGGTTTAATCGGGTCCGTATGATGTAATCAGCTTGTACAATAACGTGTTTACAATAACGAGATAGATTACCCTATGTACCGCCAACCAAATTGAAAGGAATATTGTAGACATTATTTGTGTAAGGAACTCGATTGGTGATTTCTATTATCAGTAATGGGCTACTCGAGGAATTGATAATCTTGCCGATCACTTGAGACGCGTGCATAGTTGAATATACTTCCTTATAACTTTCAACCAATACTACTCATGCTGGGTACTTTTACATTTAACTTCACAAAGGCTTAAGTCGTGATATTATGGGCACGAGTGGTTAATTCGTCATCAAACGGCCCTGAGCAAATTTTACGCTTATATGCAATCATCTACCGAGGTCATTGAATCCTAACTAGTTTGGGTAACACATATCATGAAATGGAGTTTAACGTCCCAATGAAGACGGGCAAAGGGTCTTTTACGACAAGGCGGAACCACATAGGAACATACCAATGAACATTCTTGGCCAACCCAAGGATTAAACACAGTACTTCCAAGTTAGCGAGCCAACGTCTTACTTACTGGGCCCAAGAAAATACGCTAGATAGACACATCTTACCCTTAACGAGAATTATAAATAGGTTGCCAGGCAACGAAACATACGCCCACACAGCAGCCAAATCGTCCGGGCAGTCAACAAGAGTTGTCGCATATTAAGGAATTATCAGAAAATCATTAGAATTTGTTTGGTTTTCATAATCAAACGTTTTTTTTTTAAAATCAGATAATAATTGTGACCTCCACAGGCACCACAAGCTAAAAAGGGTGATTTTTCGTACAATCAGGGGACATAATTCAGGAAGTAATGACCCGATGGGCGCAAATATCGAAAGGAACCAAGATCTTTGGGTTATAAACATACCTGTCAAGTTTCATCAAAATCGATTCAAAATTGTGACCTCTATAGGGTCCACAACCTTGATATAACATATTTTCACACTATTCGTGTACAAACGGCGGCCATTTTGTCCGTCAATTCTACTCCGATTTTCACGAAATTCAAAATCTCTCTTCATTACCATGTATCGGTGATATAGTCATATGTTTTTTTAAATCGGATAATAATTTTGACCTCCAGAGGGACCAAAAGCGAACAAAAGCGATTTTTCGGACAATCCGGGGAGATAATTCAGGAAGTTATGCTCCAATGGGCGCAAATATCGAAAGGAACCAAGATCTTTGGGTTATAAACATACATGTCAAGTTTCATCAAAATCGGTTCAAAATTGTGACCTCTATAAGGTCCACAACCTTTATATAACATATTTTCACAATATTCGCGTACAAACCAAACGGTAGCCATTTTGTCCGTCAATTTTGGTCCGATTTTCACAAAATTCATACTCAACCTTCATAACCATGGAATGATGATATAATCAAACGTTTTTTTTAAATCGGATAACAATTTTGACCTCCAGAGGGACCACAAGCTAAAAAGGGCGATTTTTTGGACAATCAGGGGCCATCATTCAGGAAGTTACGATCCGATGGTCGCAAATATCGAAAGGAACCAAGATCTTTGGGTTATAAACATACATGTCAAGTTTCATCAAAATTGGTTCAAAATTGTGACCTCTACAAGGTCCTCAACCTTGATATAACATATTTTCACACTATTCGCGTACAAACGACGGCCATTTTGTCCGTCAATTTTGGTCCGATTTTCACGAAATTCGAACTCAACCTTCATAACCATGGAACGGTGATATAATCAAACGGTTTTTTAAATCGGATAACAATTTTGACCTCCAGAGGGACCACAAGCTAAAAAGGGCAATTTTTCGGACAATCAGGGGCCATAATTCAGGAAGTTACGATCCGATTGGCGCAAATACCGAAAGGAACCAAGATCTTTGGGTTATAAACATGCATTTCAAGTTTCATCCAAATCGGTTCAAAATTGTGTCCTCTACACTGTTCACAACCTTGATATAACATATTTTCGCACTATTCGCGTACAAATGGCGGCCATTTTGTCCGTCTATTTTGGTCCGATTTTCACGAAATTCGAACTCAACCTTCATAACCATGGAACTGTGATATAATCAAACGTTTTTTTAAATCGGATAACAATTTTGACCTCCAGAGGGACCACAAGCTAAAAAGGGAGATTTTTCGGATTGGGTTATAAACATGCATTTCAAGTTTCATCCAAATCGGTTCAAAATTGTGTCCTCTACACTGTTCACAAGCTAAAAAACGTGATTTTTCGTACAATCAGGGGCCATAACCCATGAAGTTACAGTCCGATATCGAAAGGGCAGGAGATCTTAGGGTGATAAACCTATGTTTTAAGTTTCATTGAAATCGGATAAAAATTGTGACCTGTAGACTGTTCACAAACAATTGTGGACGTCCGGACGAACAGGGGCGACGACAATATACGTCCACATGAAAATGTGAGCGTATAAAAACATAAAGTATGTATAGCGAGTTGCCGTTTAGTGACCGAATGTGACATTGTCAAATCTTATTTACTGGGCCCAAGAAAACTCGCTAGATAGATACATTTTATCCTTAACGATAATTAAAAACTTGAACATAAAGTATGTAAAGCGAGTTGCCGTTAACAAGTTAACAATCCTTCCCTGTTTTATTTTATGTACAGAGGGGTTTGGTAGCTGAATTTTTAATTGTATCAGACAGTCTTTCATTGAGTAAAATGGCGTGGTTTCGATTTCCCGCTTTTACGGGACAAGGAATAGGGTCGCCTGTCCAACCTCCTGGGTTTTCTCCGGGTCGTCCGGTTTCCTCCAACTGCCAAAGACGCTTACCTGCAAACGAATTATTAAAGTAAAATTGGACCGAGTTATTCCCGACGATGACCTCATTTTATCCTCTGCTTTTATTTATGTATCCAGGACACAATTCTAGTTGTGGAATACCACCAATCTGATTAAAATATAGATAATATTTCGTTTCGTTTTATTTTTTAAATACGTTCGATGGCCTACACTATATGAAGATCTAATCGGTCACGTCAGAAGTTATACGGGTGGCTTTTGACCTTATGACGTCAGATTTGACTAACAAATTAGCAGCATTGATGTTACTAGTGAATTACCCACAGTTCCGTGCAACACACGCCTAAAGCTCGGCGTAACAAGACTGTTTCATTGGCTAATCCCTCACACTATTAGAACACGTCAACGATAACAACTCTTCCATATCCTAGACCAAATTTGGCCAGGGTGGAAATTCGCTCGGGACCAAGTTCGCCAGAGATCCAAATTCGCCCGAGGCCCAAATTCGGTGGCCTTAAACATTTACGAGATCGTGTTGGGAAATTTGATACCACTTATGTGGTGGTAACCACTGTACTGTGTGTTCGAAACAATTAACCTCGCTTCTCTAGTAATGTCAGACAGAGTTGATAGTGGTTATGTCATGGGAATAATTAATAACTTATGTAACATTAAAGGCCTAAAGAAAGACCTGCAATTGGCAGATTTAGCTCTTGCATAACACCTCTTTAACATAAATTTGAACAAAATTAATTCAATATCCTAACATGAGAACAGATAAACATCCAGGATTTTTTTCAGTCCGGTTCTCGGTTTTATGCTATGGTATACGTGGCGCTGCACAATTGTTACGATAGGACGCAAAATTCTTCTATGAATTATATCCATGTCTTCAATGAAATAGAAAAACAAACTTAAAATGTCCCAGATATCTTCTCCACTGGCGATTTCGAGTCCTATATCTTACTCTGTAACCGGTGGGTTAGATAGCTACGCCAATGGAATTAGCTTGGTAACAGTAATTTTGGCTCGTGCGTGTCTACTGTTGCTGATTTTGTTACAAGCTTTATGCATCACATGTTTAGTATTGCCTATGTCAGACGACCAAGATTTGTAAATTCAAATCGTTTCTAATTGTGTGCCTTACCATTCGTTCAAAAGTCGAACAATGGCGTCTTTGGTAAATCCGGTTACATTCAATAGTACTAGACAGAACGGAAGACCAAACAAAGTAAACCACTAGAATACAAGTTTCTATAATGAGTTTGAATGGGTAAGTTTGAAACTGCGATCTACGTGGAATCTGTTCACAGTTACTCGAAGATGTGAAAAAAACTTAATTAAAACCAACATCTTGGCACACTGACGGGGCTATTAACAATTTCAGTAAATTGGTTTCCATAAAGCTTAAAATTACTTTAACATAAATTACCCTAATAAGACTGCTTGGATAAGACAGATTTCCGGTGGAATTTTAAATAACAAAAACAAAGGAAGCAGACAGTCAATAAGTCTGATTTCGAAATGTAAACATACGTTTCAAAGGGGGCACCTGCCAATAATTGATTGGCATTTTTAAAATAATAGAGTAGAAATGGCTTTTGCGAACTTTGTTTTTCATTGATGGGTTTTCCTAATAAAAAAAATGCTTTACATAAGAATCAATTTACCACTGGGAGTAAGACACAATTTCGACACCATCTAATTTTTTATTTTTTTTTTATTTTGATTGTAGAGTGTGTTATCCAGCTCTAAATCTATCCTTGATATCGATATCACAGGAAACTATCATGGAAATGAATTGGGCTAAACTTACCAGAACCTCACATATCCAACAATAGTCGTGGATCGGACTACGGTTCTGTGGGAAAATTTTAGTAGGGAAATTTCTTTTTGTGTAGAAATGTTTATTGGATGGCTAAGTGAGTATTTTGGACTTGGGTGGACACTCGCGTGGTAGGTTATCCCGCTATGGCCTCACCAAGGGGGGAGAGGGAGAGAAATGGGGTTTAACGTCCGCTCGACAGAACCAGGTCACTTCGGGACTAACATATGGTTTAATTCTATTTCAATAATTCGCTTGCGCGTAGTGGTCTTTAGCAGTGGGAGGAAACCCACGAGGTTGAGAAGGCGCCCCTATCTCCATGCCACATACGCTCACACCACTAGGCCATCCCCCCCCCTCTCTCACAAAAGGCCCGCCGACATGATATTTATTTTAACATGCCTGCACTAGTTACTGTCAATTTCTACGAAATTTTGAACTTTTTTAATTTTCACAAAAACGCAAACCCAATTTTTGAGTGGCAACACGAAAAAAGCTCTTAAATATTAAAAATAGTACTTCAAAATTAATTACAATGGTAGGCTTATAACAATAAGAAATTGAGTGAGGGTTTTTCGAAGTCCACCAGTCTTTGACACTCACACGACATGTTCAATCAAAATGAACAAGGGGACAGGGCTTCTGAAATAACTATACGTAGGGGTGTTTGTCGGATATAATATGACAGAGCATTTATCTTGTATTTAATCTAATAAAAAAACTTAATAAGCCTCGAATTCCCCCTAAAGCAATTCCTGTAACGGTGCTTGTCTTTGATCTTTATTCTAGAGATATTCCCCTTGTAATATAAAATTAGTATTTGTCAACTCGACGTGAATTTCAGATTGAATCTCCAATTCTTTATATGTATTTATTTGATTACCAACAACTACAACTTTCTTGAAGACGGGTAAATCTAATTTGTCGAAGTTTCTATCTGTAATATATATTAAGAATTTGTGCCTCAAGTGATTAAACGTGATGCAGACTACACGCATTCCTTTCTTTCTTCTACTATCCATTATTTGATGACCTAATTTCAGACAATAGTGGGCCGTGGTGGTCGAACGGTAGGACACTGACTTCTCGACTGCCCCGAGTTAAAATCCCGGGCCGAAAACAACGATCGTGTTTTTCAATTCTGATTCTCTTTGCGTGTCCATAATTTTGTTGTTTTTATTTTGGTTTTATTTTATTTTTTTATTTTTTTTTTTGGGGGGGGGGGGGGGGGGCACTTTGTAAATAATAGTAGAAAGTGTGCATAATTGTTAGCGCAAACCCGGGTATGCTTTCGCGTACACACAAGGAGAGAGAGTTTGGGTTTATCGTCCACTCGACACAAACTGGGAGTTTGTTGTCCATTGTTTTGTTGTTTTTATTTTGGTTTTATTGCTTCAGGAATATGTTGCCTTTGGGGGATTTAAAACGTCATATTGTACGTTTGAAAGGAATGGACCAAATCAACGAGGCAGTATTGTAAATAAATTATAATAAATATAGCCGACTTCTTGCATTGCCTGCGTGTACTCTTTTGTACTTCAGGTAGGCCTCAGTGACTCCCAAAGCAGACGAATAGAAAACAGTGATCCGATTAGGTTGCAATTCAACTGGGGTGATGTTAGCTGCGATGTTTATCAATTTCCATAATTTTACTGAAACGCAAGTGACAGAAGCGCGTATAATAACGACAGTGTGTATTATAGGGAAGGCAGCGTGATGAGCTGCTAATTTCCGGAAGATTATGACGTCAACGTCACGAAGAATCTCCGCCCACGACGCCATTGTGATTAAATCAATCAACGAAATCCTGTTTAAATTCGATCGCAATCCACGCTATCCGTGGGTATACAAAGTTGATTTTGGCTTCTTGTTTAAATAAAGATCTAAGTTATAATTTCTATGACATCTGAGGCCCAAAGGAAGACCGACAAAAGTCAGTTTTTGCTCTCCAATAATGTATCTTTAAGGAGTTTGCTTTTTTTTTTTTTAAAAAGAAAGTTGGAATAAAATAAAGAAGAGCACGCGGTATGCTACAGTAAGGGCAAAATTCCCATACTCGTATTGTACACGTAATCACTGAATTGCAAATTAAAATATTATGTTAGTTGCAAAATGATTCATATAAGTATTTTGTTGTAATGACTTCAAAAACCATTATGGTCCGTCAGTTGAAAGGGTGAATAATTAACATCACAAGGGAGATAACTGCAATAACATTCATTGAAATTCCATATGACAGGAATGTACTGAACCAGCGACATCAAATTTAATTTGAGAAAATCTAATCGACCAATTAATTGGACAACATCGAATAAAGGATGTTAGAGACAGGTTTTTCATATTGTATACAAGTACCACGTGCAAATAATTTAAAATCCAAGTTTTCTGACCTATCTGAAATGTCAGTTGCAGCAGTTATGTACACAGTTTACAGAATTAGTTGGGCTTTTGCTCATTAACCTACATTTCCCTTCAGAATGTTAATATGATATATAGATTATAAGGGTGCATTTGTGTATGTTTTGTTAACCAACGTTTCCGTGATCTAGGTTAAATGGGTACAAACTCCTGGGAATCAGGGCAGTATCAAGTGGGGGTGCAGAAAAATTAGGCGCCGTGAGAAATAGCGCCCCTCGAAAAATTTTGTTGAGGCTATGAGGCGCCACCAAAGAGAAAATGCCTCTCCTAGTAAATCTGTCGCCCCTGAAAACAAAATAAACCATATAAAATACAAAATCGACTGTTATGTATCACCAGAGTGGTCTACGTGTTTCCAGAAGCGTTTTGGTTTTTTTTTCAAAATTATCTGAAGGCAGATCCCAAACATCATGAGTGCCTCCCCCCCTATCGCCCCATTCGTGGTCAGCGCCTGCTCCACCACATGACATTATAGGGTTCATTTAGGTCGCCTCTTATCGATCTTCGGGGGCGCCGCCATCAATGACATTAAAGATTCTAGATCTGGTCGCCCTATCCACATGGCCTTATTTTTGTTTCGGAAAAGTTCTAGTTTAGCGGACAAGAAGTTTCTCATTTTGGTGCAGAGATCACTTGCTATTGACTTTGATTGCGGCTCCAAATGTGCAAAAGGGGTTTCACCGCTGCAGCTCGCAGGCCCTGGGCTCAGTAACTCTGACATTATAATTCCCCCCTCCATCTCTGTTGCACCACCACTTTTAAAATCCGACATACGGCCCTGTTGTGGATAGGAGCTAACTGTCTAAGATCGTGGTTAATCCTTCATGTCTATTCAGAAGGAAACCCCAACTGAATTCCAGAATATAGAGTTACCGCCCCTGAACTATCTTCAAAGGAATCGACGCATCTTAGTTTCCTTTGATATATAACATGATGTAACTTCCCCTGTCCGCCCTTACCGAACTGAAAAAAATATCAGTTCGTCAGATCTTGCAGCACCATAGGTTTCTATAATATTGTCAATTCTGTGGGTGTAGATTACTGGCCCGATATATTTCATAAATCTGTCTGGGGTTTTCCAACTTTTATAAGAACCCCCCCCCCCCCCACCAAAAAGAAAATGTTGGGAGTTTTCCCGGAGTCGAATCGCCCCATAGTGCACCTCTCCACCTCCTACAATATTGCCATTAAAGAAATAAAGGCCTTTGTAGGTAATAGTTTCTTTTCGAAATTTTAACCAAATATATTGGGTCTTTTTTTATCGTGAGGTCGCCTAAAAGTCTGTTTCTAATAAGGCTTATAATATGGTGACCAGTCATAACTGAAACAGAAATAAAGATCTCTGCATGCAAGGTGAGTTTTTCGAAAATCGATATTTATGTTATCTATTTAAATCTAGCATGAAGATGTATGTTTAAATAGAAAATAGCTTGTAATTAAAATCAAACATCTGATATTACTTATATCATTATCCTTCAGATTTATTTTATGTATATACTGTCGGTTGTTGCCTTATTGTTATAAATAAACTGTTTGTTTGGTTTCATCTTGAGACTACGGGTATAAGATACAATATGTAAGATGTAGATAAAAAGCCAGCCATTCTTTCTATAATAGTTCGAAAAAAAAAATAATGTAAAATGACTAATCTGAAAATTTCATTCAAATTATTCTATTGCGAGCGAAGATATTAGAATTGGGAGGTTTGGCAGGACGACGTGTGCAATAATTTCAACCACCGTACTGGTTGTTCGAAGCTAAGCCTCAATCCTTCATTTTTTTTTTTTTTTTTTTAGCTTAAATCAAAGCATGGCTGAACTATTCTAATCTATTTAATATCGAAGAAATCCGATGCCGCCGAGACTTCATTGTGGCCTGGACAAGTTAATTAATGTCTAATTAATAATTTAGAAATCATGCCAGGCCTATAGAAACACCTGTAATAGGCAGATTAAGCTTTTGTATAACGTATGTTTAAAGTTCCAATAGCATATTTTCTAATAAAGTCAAAACATAATTATTTCTATTTCTTTTGCTCAAAATGTTGTCAACTCAATATTATACGATCATGGGCAAAATTTCATGGGGGTTAAAATGTTTGAGACAGGCTTATTGAGGAGATAGTAACTCAATTACCTCCCTTGTTTTCCCATTCCTCTCCATGGACGGCCATCTTCAAACGTTTGAATTTGAAGTTGAAAATGATATTTGTGCCAATTTCTCAACTGGCAATAGTGAATTATAGGATTAATAGGATTATTCTTTAACAAGGTAGGACTGTTTATAGGTACAATCTATTTTAGGGCTTTATTTTAATACATTTTAAAAATATAACCTAAAAATATGCTATTGGAACTTTAAGCAATTGCTAGTAGTCATGGGTTTGTAATTGTATAAAACATCTCATAAATCTTCTCATTTACTTGTGCAAATCAAGTTCTGGAGGTTCTGTTGTACTTTTTTTTATTGATATGAAGATCTTGAATTGAAAATGATATTCATAATGCTGACGTTAATCACCCTATAAAATGCATTAGGCCTATGTATATTAAAAAAAACTATACGATATTCAAAATATACGCTGAATCCTTTCTCACAACATTCCAGTGAAGTTAATCACCCCATTTCATCGTGTGTCGTTATTGTCATTCATAAACAAGTCTACGCGTTAATCACGATGTCACATTAGGTCCCATGGGTACACACTGCATCTTTCACATATTTAATCACCTAAGGTAAATTAGGTAGAAGTAATTTAAGGGTTAATGGGTTTGTCTATTCTGACATTCGTTGACGTCTGCTTCTGAAATCACATTCTAAATCATTGCCAAAATTAGATTTACGTCTCAGGTGATGCCTTGTTTGAAACAGGAGCATGCTCAGCTTTATAAAAAATCCCATACCACTATTCAAAATTAATTTAATTAATGGGCTAGAAATTCTTATAAAGTTTTGTTCAGGTGATAACCTTGAGACGCGGGCCGTCTTATTGTATTGATGTTAACAAATTATGTAATGTTTTCGAACATTAAACATGCATTAGGCATGAAATGTTATCTAATTATTAATTAGACATTTATAATCAATTCTTGAGGTCACCATTAACCTGCGATATTTAGTGAATTTGAATACACTTGTGAAAGATAATTTAACGTAAAAATGAATAATCGAGACTTTGTTTATTATCGCCCAACGTTAGTACTGATTATCAAGGCTAGCCAAAAATTGAATCGCTAATATCTCGGTTTAGAGTGAAGTAATTTAACTGATATTTTCATCATATTCTATTTTCATTATCTATTTTTTTTTACCACCACCTCTTTATTCAATCTTACCTAATACCCTTTTAATGAATATCAAAATAAATAAAAACAGTATCCGATATCCTTATGATTAAAGGAAGTCCGACTTTTCAAAAATATACGTGTATAATTAGCAAATGATCACTTAGCTGTAGGCAGAAAACACCGGCAATGACTTGGTTACTGAAAGAAGCGCCTCAAAGACGTCAAAGAATTTAGCCCAGGGTACAGAGACGTCTCTATTGGTTCATTAGCGGAGTTAATTTCCACATTCTGATCTTGTTTGTTATTGGGCAAGAGACAATTAATATTATATTTCTATAACCAGAAGCTAGAAATAGAAAAGTTTGGCTTGTTATGTTATTTATTTCTTTATATTTGTTTGTAATCCAGAAAATACACGGATCTTGGTACACTTGACCGTATGTCCATGTTCTAACCCATGCTAAATGTGCTTATGCCAACGCTATCTGTAAGTGTTGAGTAAACGTCCTTTGGTGGGCGTCTTTTGATGGGCATCTTTTTTAATCCCATAAAATCCAAACCGAATAATTATCCACATTTGATATTGTTGGTTTGATTTCTTAATGATTTGGCTAATAATCAATAATACATTTTAACGTTGATTAAACCGACATAAATATATTAGATATAGTAAAAAATAGAAATGCATGATCATAATCGTCATTTTTAACTGCAGGAGTAAGCAAATATCAAATGAAATGAAACGATTCGGGTATCAACCGTGGGCGTCAACTTTATGATGCAGATAACATTTGTCTCTATTTACAGTTTATGAAAATACATAGATTATATTTTAAAAATATTTGTCAAATTACTTCGTTCTAGTCTCAATTTTAATTGCTACTATTGTTACGATAAAGTGGCGTGTGTTGGTGTCTATACGACTGGGTGTCTGGGTTTTCATTTTTTAAAGAAGGCAATGGCAATCTCACATCCAAGGGTCAAGTCTATGGCGAATTGTGTTGACTTTTCGGTGAAGATACATATTCTTCCAGATTTTGGTGACAGAGATTTTATTTCTTATATGGATAGAGGGTGTCCAGCTGTGCATAAAACCATTTCGATATTTTGACTTACCCCCGCATCATAGAAAATAGGGCATATCTTCTAAGGTGTATATTTTCTGTTTTATCCGCCATATGTTACAATTTTTCTGACCATTACTCACAGAGATTAGATGCGACATTAAGGTCTCTACATTGGGACACGGGGAGACCCTCACTCATATCACCAACCACCACTATTTCATCCAAACCCTACACTTGCCAGAAAAGGTGGCTGAGAATTGACCAAAAATGACGTGAAAAGGGGCAAAAATGTCCAAAAAACAGTCTGAGGCTGTATCTCAATAACGGTTAAATTTTGAGATCGGTTCTTCTGGCTGTGAAGTAGTCCAGACGAGTCGATAAAATTCCCCCCTGAGATGAACTCTGCCGTCCCACCTTCTGCGTGGTTTTCTCGTTGAATGACTTTTAATTAACTTATCCAGACCATAATAAACCCTCGATGTCTAGGCTCCTACGATGTTGGCTGGATTAGATTCCTTTATGCTGCTTAACGGCCATTGATAATTAAATTTAAACATTGATTATCGAGACTATGCTGTTTATATTAATGATTTTAGTAATGATGGCCGAGGCTAGGCGAAAATTTCACACGCTTCGTTCTCGGCTCATAGTGGATCAATCTGACTGAAATTTTCAGCAAATTATCTTTAAGCTATATCTAGTTTTTAACTATTATAGTGAGAACTGCCAACTCTTTATCTTATCTTCCATAATGTAGCATTAATACAATATAACGCCATCATTAATTTCACGAGCAAAATTTCTACTAAACGTGTTACACAAGCTAGTTATTGAAATGAAATTTAACAAAATGTGTGTCGATCAAACACCTTTTTTTTGTCGAGTGGACGTTAAACCCCATGCCCCCCCTCTCCCTCTCTTGAAGAAAATCGAAGATTATATTATGTTTTATCTGTAAGTTAGTCTATTATAGATTCCACTAAACATGTCGAATTGCGCATGCCCATAGAAGTATCAGCCATGTTTGTCCGAATATTGTTTAATGCATATGGTCGTCCGTGTTTATACCGTGTGGACCTTTAACAGTAAGCTATAAAGATCTTAGACATGTTCATAAAACCAGCCTGCTAGAAATTTATTAATGACGCTATTACCCAATATAAAAACCATCATCATAAGAGAAACACGTATCTGAAATAAACTTGAATATCAACTAGAGCACGTAAAATAGAAGTATAAATCTGTACCACACAGGTCGATACACCTTAATCCATTATCTTATTTTAAGATGAATCGTGTCCGTTCTAAAACATTCATAATAACTAAAATGACATTTTAAACTATATCGAATTCAACAAAACAAGATAAGCATTATCACGCAAATACTTTTTCTATACACACTTATATGAACTGAGCGATAGGTGAAATACGATCTTTGAGCTTTTTTTTTTACCAGTATACCATCTTCAATGAAATGAAATGATAGTTTCATTTATTACTTTCGTTTACAATTTTTGATACTTTAACAATAGTAAAGTTCAAATGATAAATTTGCATGTGTATACAGCGAAGCAATGTAAATAGCTTAATCAAAGATAAATTGTTATATTCCTCTTCATTACGATGTTGATATAATAATAATTGTCCACGTCTATAACGCCAAAACTTAACAAAACATATTTTCATAAACTCTTTAGCTCTAAATAGTAACGTGTTTAAAACAAATGGGATTTTAAAAGTTTCTTGAATGACGATAAGGATGTGCATTGGCGTAGGTCAATTGTCAAGGACTTCCACCTTCTAGGAGTTGAAACTTCAAAGGAACGATAACCTAAAAGTTGTCAAGTTAAACCCCATTTCATTTTATTTTTTTGATATGAGTATTCCCTCACAAAGCGCACAATAGATAAACTTAGAAAGACATCCTTGAATCTCAACCGCAAATTTGGCAGACGCCTGTTCAAATTCCATATCCCAATTAGTTATTGCCATGTAGCTTAGAGCGTTCGTTCCTAACCATTAACAGTCCATTATATGAACTTCAGCAGTTATTATTCTTTAGATTAATGAACAACTGTACAGCAGTAACATAAAATTACAGAATTTTGATTCAGTGAACCACTGTATAACCATAATTCTGATAGTAAGTGCAGGAGGACCGCACTACACGAAAAACAAAAACCTGTCTTGCTCGCAGGTTATCTTGTAGATTTTTTGTTTTGTATGTACTTACTATAGGGTAACGTATGACCATAACTCTGTAAGTTAAGATTACGTATAATTAATGTAACCCAGTAACATTAGATTATGTATAACCATAACCCTCCAACAGAAGTTTTCTTATAACTATAAGGCCCTCTAACCTGTGCAGGGAGTATATTAATTCAGTGAACAAAATATTGAATATACAGGTATAGATGCCTAGTTGTTTCCGTAACCAGTTCATTAAAGTCGTTGACGTCACAAATGCAATTCTATATCTGAAATTATGTCAGTGTACTTTTAATTTCACAAGTCTTAGCGACATCCGGTTCGTTTCCTTCATAATATATAAATCGAAGTAATAATATTTACAGAGTCATATAAGATAAGACAAATCGCTTTTGAAGAATAATATACACCTTGAAATACCTCTCTCTACCGTCATACCGGGAAACGTCATCTAATACGCGACCGGTATTGAATTTGAAGTTGAATGCTACACAGATTCCTAACGATTTTGTGCTATGATTTTTGGACCACTGAATTTATGTTTTGGATCCAGCGTGATTTAGACTACACTGGGTTCGGAATCAAGCGTAGTCTGTGACAAATCGCGGTTCATCCACCTACACATTATTAGTATGTAGGTAAAAAGGAAGGAACACTGTACGCTCAATTAGAATGCGCTGGGTGTAAATGCCGGGGTTGACCGAGATGAATCATCGAGTTTCACAAGCCCGGTCTTCGTATGACTGTGTGCGTGCATTACAAAACAACGAGGCCCATCCATGCGAACATTTGAAAACCACTAGATGAAGAATATTCGTAAAGATCACTGCCTAGGCAAAATTCTGTCATTTTACACATAACAATTGAAAGTAATAACGCCGTATTGGTTGGCAGAGTGAATAAAACGTTCGTCCGCTAGCTTGGAGTTGTGGGTTCGATTGCGGTGTTGGCCCAGAAAATTCATAGTTGTTTTCCTGTGTGGTTTTCCCTTGTAGGAACAGCGGTTTAGAGACAGAGAGAAATGGGGTTTAACGTCCACTCGACACAAACTAGGTCATTTCGGGACTTCCATAAAATTTAAATTTGATTTCAATAATTCGCTTGCGCGTAGGAAACCCACGAAGTTGAGAAGGCGCCCCTATCTCCATGCCACATACGCTCACACCAGGGATCGAAACCACAAACACAAGCCAGGGGTGACCGGCTGGCTAGAGGTCGAAGCGCCACTCTAGGCCATCACAACCCCCCAAACAGCGGTTTAGTGATTCGGATGGGGCGAAAAACAGAAGTCCAATGTACACATTGGCGTTCATGTAAAATATCCTTTGGCAGTTGGAATGCGAAAGGAGAGTAGGCCGACGTTGAAGCAAGTCAGTTTGATGTTAAATCTTATTTCATTACTACATTAAATCCCATCGCATTGCATTCATACTGTGGGAATTATTAACGATATCATGTAAATAATGTTAATGCTCTTGCGATTGATTAATATCCCATTGTACTTTTCATTGCCCCGGCTAGTGTACGCTTGATAAATATCAGATACGATTTTCATTAATTTAGTTACATTTAAGTACCAAGTATAGACTGTTATTGATTATCAGGACAAACAAATTAGACCTCTAGGCTGGGCCACTTTACATACAAACCCACCGCTTGCTCAAATTTACAGAGAATACAAAGTGACATAAGAATTGGTATTTCTTCTTCATCAATACCAATCATGCCTTCACAGATGTCTTTGATCATCGCCACGTCGTTAATTTTATTACACCATCACTCCCAACCATGTTAATTTTATCTGGAAGTTTAACAAGAAAATCTATAATTCCGTCTTCTACAACAAATAACGTTTTTAGACATTCTTTTTGTTAATGATTCGTCTTACTCGTAGTCATAATACAATCTGTATTTGCATTTCAGCCATGTGCTTGTCATTGATGTATGTGTTAGTGAATAACTTCAAGGGTAACATTTAGTACTGAATAATTATCAGATATATTTGACAAAGAGCAGAACACGTTTACAGATTTGATGACTAGTACGGTCTGATTAAAATATTGAAGAAAATATCGTAATGAACGGATACCAATTATGTTGTCATATTGCACAAATAAAAAGTACCAGACACTGTGATCAAGCACTCGTTAAGCTACTCAGCTACTAGTTTAACACAAAGAGCTTGTCTGTTTCTTTTCAGAATCAGATATATCATGATTTTACTTAGCTTAATGTTGCTTGTTATTTAACGTTCATCGAGATTTTCTGTCGTTACCCCTCCTGGGTCTGACAAAGGTCCGTTATACACATCGACGTGCACGTAAAAGATGCTTTGGCAGCTGGAATTGAATTTAAGGGTATTTCAATAATTATTTGTAATTATTTTATTTATATTATTATTACCTATATATGTTTATTGTGTGAACTGAGTTTAATCCTTAGTTACAAGGTTTATTCTGTTTCCTTGACAGTCCCTCTGCTGTTGTATTTTATATTTAATGTTTTACGATATTAAACATTTTAAAGGATAATTCCCGTGTATATTTAATACCGACTATTTTCACTGCTACAATAATAAACAGAAAGGCGAATGTCCGTCTTCATTATCCCAGTCAGGGAAGAATATTTGGGCGTTAAACCCCATTTTATTTCGCTATGCTGAAAAAAAACGTGTTGCTTTGTGGCTGCTATTTGGGCGTTAAACCCCATTTTATTTCGCTATGCTGAAAAAAAACGTGTTGCTTTGTGGCTGCTACCTTGGATTATTTTACGACGGAATCCTTCCTCCCTTCCAACCTTCACGGGCACTCAATTATTATGTACACAAGGGGCTCATCTGTGTACGTTTTTGCTTTAGGATTACAACCTGTGGGTTATTTTCGGAAAATCACTTCCTTCCTAACCAAATTCTATCTACGAAATTCATTTTTTCTCCAAGTTCTGCGAATCCATACTTGTACACCTGGGATGACTGATCTGTTATTTGTTGAAGGCCTTGGTCTAGTAGTGTACCAATACTGAATTAAAGATCGTCAGGTCTCGTTAAAACAATCAATCAGAATATCCGTACCGGTGGATTAATCAATGGAGACCCGAGCAAATGACAGGCATATCAGCTATAGCGAAAGCACTGTTTGCCGAGGATGTATTTTTATCTCCTATATTTTAGTTTAGCTTAAAAGAGAACAGGAAAATTATCGGCCAGAAAGTTTGTTTTCGTATTTAATTTTGTGACCTCAATGAATTTTTAAAAAACCTAGCAACTACGTAGATATTGTAATCAATCATTCATTTAATACAGCACTAATCATTGACACAGATATATTTAGATTCATTTTACTAAGCAATTTATATAATATAATAGCATAGAAACAGATTCAGAACGTCTTGTGTTGAACCATCGGCATGGCATCGTTCCGTTCTATTCCTCTGAGCCCAGGGTCCATTCAAGAGTTTTCACGAATTCGAATTATTTGCCCTTGATCGTAGGTTGATTCTACTAACCAAACAAAACAGTTTACATAACGTTAACGTTAAGCATTATCATAGCGCAGTTTGTACACTCGATTTATATGCACAAAATGCGTCTCCCTCTTGAATGAACCCAGTGGTTACTGCAATACTGGATTAGAACGGAACTATACCACCAGGGATACGGAGGATGGTGTTGGACAGGTTGTTCCTACTGCAGCTATATAATCTGTTCCAGCACTTGTACTCAAAGTGTGAACAATTATGGTCTGTTTATATTGTAACTGTTTTCAATTGAAATACCCTCTTGGAAGATGAGTATTAAACTTCCAGTCTTAGTTATTTCTGTTTCGATACGTCCGTGGATACATGCAATAAACTACACTGGCAAACCAAAACAAAAATCCGGCAATTACATTTTCCAGCAGTCAATTGTACAAGTTCCAGGAATATATACTACATTCAAATACTATCTCAATTACGAAATGTGTCTTTATGTCGCAAATACACTATTGGTGAATGACTGGAAAATAAACTAAACGGTTTATGCATCAGGGTTGGCACAGCGAAGAAATTGTCAATTTGCCCTCTCGTGATTTCTACTCGACCATATAATCAGATTGCCGCTGTCACTGACTGGCCGTTAATTCATCTGTATAAGTTTTTACCATGAAACTGACGCTGAATACAAATTACGGGATTAAGCGATAAACAGGAACATGCTTCTATTAGAATCAAATCCACTCAGCCAATAGACGAGAAACGAAACCCAGATCAACAGAACAGTGTTGCTGTAGTCTTTTTGTTCGAAAATATATTATATCTTGGTTTGTGCCACGGCTTAACATTTTTATTCCTCCATGCACTGTTGTATATTATATCATATTCAGTTCGTCATAGTCGTGCTTACTCGATTGGCTCCTTATTCTGCACGCACACGATCAAACATTTTAGCCGAATATTCATGAAAACATTGTTCCGATCAATTTGTTCACAGTCCGCGGGTTTAAAAACACGGACAAAATTGTTCCGAAATTGCACCTACCTGTTAGATATTTGGAACCCTGTTCGTCGTCTGTGTTACAGCTGAACACCACGGAACATTATTTTCCACGCATCACCAATCAGCGATTACATACAAATCACACAAGATTTAATGGTCATGTGATATGTATGCCATTTTGAAAACGCGTTGATTTTATCTTGTGGTAGCAATGACACATGTTAATATATATACGTCATTGGGCGGTAGGTACTATTCGAGCTAAAACATTCGTTCGTATGCGTTACAGTGTACGTCGTCTGCAGTGATTTTATGTGGCGCTAGACTTTCTACGTTACCATGTTTGTCGTAGACAGAAAAAACCAAAGGAAATACATTTCCGGCGTTCTCGATGACAGCATTGGTCATTTGGTGTAATTGTTTGAATGTTTTTAACTTTTTTTACAATATGTTTTTTGTTGGTATTTATTTTCATGCGTTTTAATTTGTTTTGTTTTATTATGTGTAATAATGAAATGAAATGTGGTTTAACGTCCTACTGTTTTGCTCCTAAACGGAGCTAATGAAGACCGGCATAAGCCATACAGTGTGCTAAAGAAAATTGTGCCTTATATCGAATTCCAACTGCCAAGGGAACTTTTACGTGCACGCCAGTGTGTACACGGGACATCGTTTTTTTGTCCCTTCGAAACGACTAGAGCACTGTCTTTGTCAGGCCCTCCGTCCTGCATCACTGACAAGGTGAAACCACGCCGGAATATCTGGATGAACTTTCTCGGCCAACGCCGGGATTGTACACCCGACCTCCAGGCTAGCGAGCCAGCGTCTTAGCCATTTAGCCTCGTGATCCCCGGGTAAGGATGAAATATACCGTAAGGTTGTTTCGTTGACTTCCTTGGACTTTAAAGTAATGTTTTTACCGTTACTCAATTATATTTTAATGTCATATTTTAGATGTGACATGGAATGGCTAACACAGATTGACATTCAAATAAAATAATAATGAAGGAATAGCTATTTTCAATTTAAACTATAATTTAAGACATGTTCGTCACGAGAATATGCCATCAATATTAATCATGTTTTAAATTCGGTCAAGTTAGAGGAAGTACGGCCACTCAGTGATTAACTCTCTAAATCTTCTATCAGACCCAACCACGATGACGCTGCCGCTACCATTGCGCCCTGATAAATATGAAAGCGAGGTGCAAGCCACAGTAAGGTCTCGGAAGAAAAATTGATGGCGCCGTGGAAGTTGTCAAGGGTAAAAGCGGGTCGCCTCGAGCTACCTTGAGCGGCAAACTGTACTTTACAGTTCCCACTGCGTTCCAAATTTGTTATCCTATTACGCATTTGACCTATGCTTACATAAGGCCACAATCAAAGCGCAAACGTGGTCGCGGCGAGTGTGACTATGATTTCAGTTTACCGATACCCTGGTCGCAAAATACTTGTCACACATACGCAATGAACTAGTTGCAAACGTATTGAGTTTGGAGTGGCTGAAACGCAATTGAAGATCAAAGAGCGTAGTTGTTGCCCATTGATAAACGCTCTGGTGATCAAACTGCATGGTAACACAAGGGGTTGTAGTGAGAGTATAAACCAGGGCTAATAATTGTACAATAAGATTACCCCAGTGTCATGGACTTCACATTTTCAGCGATGTCCCTGCGCATTGGTGAAAATTCAGCTTAAACTTTACTTCATTTTGGCAAGATTTTAAGGTATGTCAATGAGTCTTAGGTGGCGGTGATGTCGCGAGTTGTCCCCGGCCCCTCCACACTTCGGAAGACCCCACCCTCCTCTCACACTGATCAATATGATTTCAATTTTGACAATTTCAGAAACTGGGAGTACTGAATAATTTAATGTGTTAAAATCCAGACGTTGTTATATGAAAATCGAACAAGGGAATATCTTGCAGCCATCAATAGTTCCGGTTCACTTCGATCACTGTAGCGACATGATATATCCAAATGTGTCAGAACAAGACTGTTACTCACAGCAATTTCAGTGTCAATAATTTGGAATTAACACAACCCATTCTCCAATGGTTTAATTTTGATACGGCCAATATACAACCCTGAAGGGCGAAGTTATTTTTGAGTCTTAGAATATATATTGTATTCCGTTTGCCTTTAAATCCAATATGAAATCCAATAATAAATCTGATATTAAATCCAATATATATAGGCTATATTTTATCTTGAGGAAACAATATCCACACACTGATCTAGCGGCGCATTTGTTTAAAAACGGTATAAACTCATATTGGTTATTTCTAATCGTAAATAAAAAAACTGATTGGATAATGTTTGTATTCCACGTTATGATACGTACCAATAAACAAAAAAAAATAATCGCGTTAGCCGCCAGTTATAATTGACATTTCATGGCTTGTTACATGCTTATGGCGCTTTATCTTATTATTAATTTCAGCTTTTGACTTGACTTAATTAGAACTGTTTTCATCATTATGAGCTAAATATCTTCGAGGCATGGCCACCATGTTGCATGTTGCTTGTGGTGATTTGGTAGTATGTCCTTCGTTTTGTTGCACATGGCAGCGGATTATTACAAAATAACAGACCATTCATTAGTTGTTTTAAACCGTTTATCAATTTGCACCACCCGTTTTTTAAGGAGCATATCACGAATGTTTGAACTGAATATCTTCGAGGCATGGCGATCACGTAGCATATTGCTCATAGTGATATGGTATACTTCGCCGTGTTTCATGTAGTGGTGGAATATTACAAAATAACAGATCATTCATTAATTTGCCCTTTTTTTAAGGATCATTTCACGAATGATTGAACTCTGCGAGCATGACGACCATGTTGCATATTGCTCGTGGTGATTTGGTAAATCCTTAGTTTTTTCTGCGAATAATTACAAAATATCAAACCATTCATTAATTTGTATCTTGTTTTTTTAAAGCCCAGTTGGGACAGATCAGTAGGACGTTAAACCCCATTTCATATGATTTCTTTTCGTCACCACTATATACATATCTGAGATAATCATCAAGGGAATTGGTAAATCTGAATACCCACCATACAATGAACGTGGGAAATCTGCTCAGAATGCAGTCTGGTGCATAGTTTATTTCAAATCAAGTTCCATTCCATTGGGAGGATTGAAACGTAATTTCCTTTGTGTGGTTAGCTGCATAATGGTTAAGGAGCAATTACTTGATTTCCATTTGAATGACTATCAGAACCCTGTAAATGGGAATCGCCAGTTTCGAAAACAACCTTGCCAATTCATCAAAAGCTAATTAATTCTATTTCTGATAATTACAACGTTCCTGTACTTTGCACGCCTTGGTGCTGGTGGTTTTAATCTCCAAACCAATCCGTGTTTATTATAATATTTTGACGTGTTACGGCACAATCCTTCACCCTTTCAAATTGATGTTTAAATTGGTCTAACTAGACCACATTATGGACCATGAGCTTCGGATATAATTGTAAATATTTGAAATCCGCACACTGCCTAACCTCGTGGGGTTTCTCTGTACCTCCTGATTTACCCCTATAACTAATTGAGATACTTTCCTGTCCCCCTTCCCGAGTCCTGTAGAAACCAGTTCCTAACGCTGTCACTCTTCAGGTAATTTTAATCTTGTCGATATCGATCCCTAGGGTTAAGGGCCAGGAGTCAATAGCAAGCCAGATTATTAATATTCCTGCTATTTTTATAAAATCTAATAAATGTCATAAGATGAAAACCAGAATATCTAGCTGTTGCCGCCAGGAATTTTCTCGTGCCCCAGTTTTTGCCAGATGTTTTAGATTATTACAGGCCCGTCAGCCCTTAAATCAAAAACTTCATAAAAGCTCCATATTAAAGATACTACAAATTATCTCTATTTTTTATTTTCCCCACTCTGTTATTTGGTCATGTGGAATCTTGTCATGTAGTTCAGTGGTGATGAGACGGTAAAGACGAGAGTATCCTCGTCGAAACGCTGCTTAGTATTAATATCAGTAATTGTTTATCCATAAAATTGTACCTTGAGTTAATATGTTCTATTACTAAATGTCAATCAAAGAAGATATATACGTAATTTCTAGTCCCTTATATCTGACACGTGGCTATGACCGAAGTGTTTTATGCCTTATCTTTGATATGTGATTTGTATGATTGTATCGTAGCTACAGCTGAATCACAAAACATCAAATACATTTTATTTTCGCAAATCGAAGAGAAACAAGACTTATTTTACTGGTGTAGGTTATAATTTTCGGATAAAAGAAATTTACATCGATCTCTGACCGTTGTCTAATTACAATACATTGGATGGAAATAGAATTTATAGTTCTAATCCGTTTGATGTAACCAAACTTCTCATATGAAAAATAACATCAGCTAGTCATTTAAAAACATTATCACGTGGTTAACAATGATTAAAAGAGATAAAACGAGTTCTTTAATGGAATCCTTGATCTGCGAATCACTTGCTTCTCTCAATGGGAGGAGAGTGAGTATCCTAGCATACGAATATAAAATATATTCCCAATGTGTCATCCCTGATCTGTGCCTCACCAGAAGGTCTATGGATGGGTGCAGTGAACGCCCATTCCCAACCCATACTCACACCAACCACTGTATGGAGGACCCCACACGACGATATGGGAAGATTAATTTCTTAATGTGCCATCCCATCACTTGCCACGTTATGAGACATCATCCATTGGTGGGGAGCAATCGCCCCCCCCCCCCAAATCAGAAATGAAAAAAGCCCGACGTGACAATCCAACCCCATCACTTGCAGCAGTCTCAGACATTCATCGGTGTGGAGTAATCGACCCCTCACCCCCCATCCGAAATGAAAAGGGCCCCACCTGACGTTCCAACCCCATCACTGGCCGCGGTCTGAGACATCCATTGGTGGGGAGCAATCGACCCCTTCACCCCCACCAGAAATGAAAAGGGCCCCACCTGACGATCTAACAACACAATTAATTCCAAATGTCATTCCCGCCCAGACCGTGATCATATATAGAATATTCTAATATAAACATTCCAATAATAACGGTGTATACACGTTGAAATCGTATTATGTACCTTTCATGGGGAATCAAATATTAACAATAAAAAAAAGACGTAACAAATTTAATAACATATCTGAGCCATTCTTGTCAACAATTTGAAATAAGAAAACGGGAATATCTTATATTTATTTCATGATCCCTGGGCCACGACATTAGAACACTCCACGCACGTTTTTACGGCGTTATAACTTCTGTCATTAAAAATTGAGACGATCGGCGAGAGAAATTGAATGTGTCCCCGGGGAAATGGCGGTAGAATGAAGCTGTGTGATTATATATGGACACCAGTAGAGAAGTTAGTTTCCTCAAGTCACCGTTCTGTAATGAAACTATTAAATAATGGGAGTTAATCAGGTGTCTTATATCGTAGAGGATCTTTGTATAACAATTCGTCAGTTGCTGGTGAAGGTATCTAATATAGGACTATCGATCTTACAACACCCTTAAATCAACCAGCAAACCAGACAATTCTTCTGGGCGAGATGATTGGCGGCTTGAAACATAAGGAAAACAAATTGTCTATGATTGCGTATTCAATGTAAAATGGTGGGTAAGGCCAAACTAAATAAATGATAAAAGTGAAATAAAACAGGGTTCAACGTCCTAATAAATGCCAAGAGGATTTCATTCGACTTTTTGAATGTTTGACAAGATGTGTACATTCATTCTAACAACCGAACTGGTTGTTCGAAGCTTCTTAATTTTCAGTTAAATCATTGAATGGCTAAACCGTTATAATCTACTAAATATTGGAGATATTCGATGGCATTGAGGGTAGATTAGGTCTTGTCATGTTAATAACATTTAAGGCCTAAAGAAAGGCCTGTAATAAGCAGATTTAGCTCTCGCGTAATGCCTGTAAACCTTTGTCAATGTAGGTGAGTAGATATGAGGGCAAAAGATTAATGAGCGGGTCCAAACACAAATATACAGATATAATAAATGACCGAGGGGGAATTTTCTGAGGTAAAGAAGATGCGTCTTCCGGCTACAAATGCGATCGCTAATGGGGCTTAAAACCGCATCCACCAAGGTTCGTATAGCAGCCAAGCAAACTACAAAGAAATTCCAATCCGTTCGCCGTTCGAGTTGAGTCATATCATATCGACAGCATGCAATGTTTCCAATTTGTGGTACGTTGCCATAGCTTATTTGTTGAAGAGCCGCCATCTTTGTGGGGAATTACAGCGGGGCTTAAACATACTAAATATATTATTCTTTATCTATTTTATCTTAGTCTTTGTATATATAAATATCCCAGATGGCTGACAATAATAAATTACCTCTTGTAAAATGCAATTATCAAAGCGAACGAAGGAAAAGATAAGATAAACCCCAAATAAAAAAAAGAATGGATGTGAATTAAATGTTAACTGATCGTTTTCCGTAATTTAACAATCACAAGTTGTGAAGTGTTTAAAAATGGAGGTTGTAAAACAACGAGAACTCTGATGCGATGTCCTATCATTCACAAATTAGAGACCCTGTCACATTTATTTGTAGTGAGATTCGAAAAAGCAGAAAACCGAGAGACAATTCTTTAATGAAATACAGGATTCGATTACAGACATAGAACTATCAAATTCAGAGATCTAACCAATGTCCTTTTTGACTCGAACTATGCTCTTCAAATTGCAATTGTCTGGTAAGAAAATGAACAGGCTTCTTTTTTTTTAAAATGCGAATGAAAACAAAAAGAACATGATTAATTAAATCTTAGGAAAACTAATTTCGTGAACCTCCTTTTAAGAAATAAATTCCATGAGAAAAATACATTATTTCTTTTTAAAAAACCCAGTGATTTATTTTTCGGAAAGGTTACGAAACCAAGTGCATGGGGTGGGGGCGCACAACACATAAACAATGGCCGAACATGATCTTTATGCACAGACGCCTCAAACAACAAACGAATTGTAGACATAATGTACATATATTATAGACCCTGCCGACAAAGCAAATTGCTATAGGCCAAATTTCTTGTTTTTGTATCCTGCATTCTCAATACCTTTATATTATACAAAATCTTTGATATGAATACTGTTTAAAACAAGTGTTGAAAGAAGCTAATTGTAGAGGAATGTGACATTGTGGGCTGAAATAATACGTAGAGGTTAGAATAAGTTTGACATAGGTCATCACCTGATTAATTAACCATCCCATGCACAGGTTGGTTGTAGTTTATTGATAAGAAGTTCGGATGGGGGGAGGTATATTTTGCTTGTCTGTGATATCACCAGCGGTGGAAGCTAATGCCACGCCCACCGAACCCGGGTACGTCTTTTATCATATTATTTTTACTACAAAGACGTAAAGTATTCATAAAGATGAACAAGATGCTGGGTGGGTCTATTGGACATCTATATGACTCAAAGATCCAAATCTAAATGAAATGAAATGGTGTTTAACGTCCTACACTTCTGCACCTAACCCGGGCGGACGACGGGCATACACCATCAATACAGTGTGCTATGAGGGAAATTTTGCCCACTCTTATATCGAATTCCAACTGCCAAGGGATCTTTTACATGTACGCCAATGTCTCCATCCCATCCGAACGACTAGACAGTTGACCTTGTCAGGCCCTCCGTTCTGCATCACTGACAATGGGAAACCACGCCGGAAAAAATCTAAATGACTAAAACATTATGATTACGAACGGACCACCAATAGAAGGAATACAGCGAGGGGCACAGTGGAATTAGATCCCTCAAGGGATTTAATTATTCGGCTGGTACATTTGCTGTTATTTCAAGTAATCTCTCACACAGCAAAATTTCTTTATAAAAATTAAATACAGAGTTTAAGCAAATACATAATAAAATGCATTCCAGAGCCAGTGAGCAGAGCGCTGGCTCACAACCAGAAGGTTTTGGTTTTCATCTGCGTGTCGGTCGAGAAAGTTAGATGGGATTTCCTAGTCTTGTCAGTCGTTCTAATTGGACGGAAATCTGAGGTCTCGTGTACACAATGGCGTGCATGTAAAAGAACCCTTCAAATAGCCCTGGGAAAATCTCCTCTATAGCACTGATAGATGCAGAGCAGTAGGATGTTAAACCATGTCATTTCGATATGTATTCAATGAAGCGGAGATGTACAATTAAATACAATAATTGTTAACGATTAATTGATTTGAGATGGGCCGTTTAAAAACAGGCCTTTTAGTGAACTATAATAATAATATAGTATTATTACAGCCAAACATTGCATCTGTTTTGTTGCTGTTTTTCATTACCGTGACAAAGAAGAGGTATTGTTTCTAAACCCGGGTTATCGAATAATTGGTCATTAAAAACGCGAACCTGTTTTGTAGTAACCGTCTTTCACATAAATAAACCGCTTTGTACTAGCGATTGAGGCGCTGGCTAGATAATCTAGGGTTAGGGTTTGATCTCAGTGTTTGTTGAGAAAGTCTCTTCCTGGACGTACTACTAGAGAATAAATCCGGTCTGACAAAGAACAGTTTCTAGGACCGGACAAAAAATAATCGTCAGTGATACAGGCTGTTATCTACGTAACAGAAAACGTCACACACGGAATTCGATTTAACAGTATGCCTCAGCAAAATTTATCCCATAGAACGCTGTCATCAGTCCGGTTGTGGGGGGGGGGGGGGGGGTACGTGCGCGCTGTATAATAAAATGAAATGAAATGAGGTTTAACGTCCTACTCTTTTTCACCTAAACTGGGCTAATGGAAGACGGGCATACGCCATACAATTTGCTATGAGGGAAATTTTGCCCGGGCAGCGGCGCTACGGCCTACTCATATCGAATTACAACTGTGAAGGGATCTTTTACGTGCACTCCAATGTGCACACGGGACCTCGGTTTTTCGTCCCATCCGAACGACTAGACAGCTGTCCTTGTCAGGCCCTCCTTCTGCATCACTGACAAGGGGAAATCAAGCCGGAAAATCGAGATGAACTTTCTTGGCCAATGCAGGGATCGAACACCCAACCTCCAGGCGAGCAAACCAGTGCCTTATCCACTTAGCCACCGTGACACCTCCCCCCCCCCCCGTATCATAAAGCCTGACATTGAGTCAACAGGCGTGGTTTCGAATCCCGGGCTGTACGTGACAAGGAGTATGGTCGTCTGCCTTTTTCTTCGTGTCCCCCGGTTTCCCCCCCTACGCGAAGTATTGAAACAGAATGAAACCATATGTTTGTCACGAAATGGCCTAGTTTGTGTCGAATGAACGTTAAACCCCATATTCCCCTCCCTCCCCCTCTCGTTAAATCCCATTTCACCCAATACCTCCTACACCAAATTTCTATGTCAAGTTTTGGGACAAAAATGACAGATTTGTTTTATACGTGTTAAAGTCGTCGATCACGATCATGTTCTTTTTAAACCTAGATCTAATTTGATTTGTAAGATTTATTCCACATTAAAACTCATTCAATCTGATTATAATATAACATCTATTAAACAAAATTAAAATGTCAAGCTTAATTTAATCAGATTAAAGAAAAGTCCATCAAATAACTTTACATGCCCCTTTCAGGTGGCGCTGTGTTGTTTATATCGACTGTCAATTGCTGAACGGGTTTATAATATTGTAGTTTGCAAGCGATCCCAAATCCCTCACATGACGAGCAGTGACTTTAATAGACACATCGTCAGTAACATTATTATTAAAGAGAATTCTATCATCAAATGATCATTGTTCTGTGATTATATGGTCATGGCTTTAAAGAAGCATTCCCCCGCCTTACGGCGTTTTCCTTATACACAAGACACACTTCATTGGGAATACAATCACTGTTTGACCCAACAATAACTAAGTCAATCATTAATAAACAATGGTTGATGCCATTAACAGCCATTCTGTTGGCCTCAATAATTACCAGAATGAACACAATTAATAATAAATTGTAATAAATGACTCTTAAGTGATGATAGCCATTTAATCAGCTTCCAACAACCGGATCAAAATATATATTGACATTATTTATGACAACGATTTTATAAATGGGTTTTAAAGTGCCTTTTTTATATACAAGGATTTTTTATTTTGTGTTTTACCTGTTTTCAACCCGTGTCAATGATTTAATTAAATCAACCTGTCAATAAATCAGTAATTGTTCTTCCATAAGTATGTGTTATAGTTTAATCAACCTGGCCATAATATCATATTTAATGTGTTGGATGTTAAGTCTATAATAAATAACAACAGCATATGTATGACTATAGCCGTTAAGTACTTTGAAATGTTAAAATATTAAACTAGTTTTGAAATCAATTTGTGTCGACATACCTTTTATTCTTTCGTCGTTTACCGTGAACCAAATAGTGCACCTTTAGCTTTACGGCTGTGCTAATATATTTTTTAGATAAAAAAATCTGTCTCAATTCAATTACTGGGTACGAAAATGGCTTTGTCTTATCTTAATGCTATTAAATTACATCCTTTGATTCATTACATCATTTTCAGAAATTTTATTCTGTTACAGATGGAGTAACAGCCATTGTTAAGAAATCCCAATGCTTGTAGAACACGGGAAAAGTCGGTCTTGTGTAATCGGATGTACCTAAATTATACATGGTAATAACAATGCTTACCTTCAAGTCGTACCTTTTGAGATGATAATAGCAAAGCTTATAGTACAATATAAATTAAATAAATGATAACAACAAAGTTTTCAGTAAAGTAGTGCAGTGAGATGATAATAACAAATTTTATAGTACATTATAAATTAAATATGTGATAATGACAAAGTTTTCAGTAAAGTAGTAATCAATGAGATGATAATAACAAAGTTCACAGTACATTAGAGAATATACAGATGACAATAACAGGGTTTACAGGAAAGAAGACTTAAATGAAGGTTAACAGTAACGTAGTACTTTTTTGAGAAGATATATGTATTAAGAAGGTTAGTCCCCACTGTTGCACGATGCGTTACGAAGGATTCGCCAATGACGATAAAAATATAATTTTGGCGATAAAATAAGTATTTTGAAAACTCTCCAAAAAATATATTCAAAACATAATGTCTACAATATTTAAACAGATTACAGGCACACGGTGGTTGTCATTTGATGGGCTGTTCAGGCTGTTTTGAGAAACTACTCCAGTTAACTCCCCAAAAATTGCCGATCTGTATAAAAGTATAACTTCTATAAAATTCCTTTATTGTACATATTTTCTTTCTGATATTTTAGCTGTTCTTTGTAGATTAAGTAAGTAAGTGTTATCAAAAGAATGATGTTATGTTTTCGAATGTAAACCCTCTGCTTCAATCCCCCATTGATCAATTGAAAGTCATTGCTTCTGGAACTTCTGGACCTAATTTCCCAAAATTTCAAAACTTGATACCAAGTGACATTGTCCTTAATCAGTTTGGTGAAACCTCATTTATTTTTGAGGATCAAGATGATATGTTCCCAAGTATTTGTGATATCAGTAAGCGCTTGCTAACAATTCCTGTGGCAGCTGCAGATTGTGAAAGACAAAATGTTATAAAAAAACAAATATAGAAGTTGCTTAAAAACGAGCACATTATGTAATTTAATGGTCTTTAGTATTAGCAAAGTGGTTACCCCAGATTTTGAGAAAGCCTTCAAAAAATGGGCATTTGCAAAGCAGAGAAGAATTTTTTAAATTGTAAGATGTATATTGTAAACAAAACTACTGAAAAAAATTAATAGTTATTTTATTTTGGTGGAAAAAATATCTGGCTAATAAATTAAAATGAAAATTTGGTGGGAAAAAAATGGAACCCAGAGTTAGCACTGCTTGCAGATACGTTCGGAGACGTTTCGATACGATCAACGCGATCACTACGACTGGCCTCAATATATGATGAGACCTACTAGGATCATCACGATCACTCCGTGATTACAACCACGATTTCAATCGTAGCACGAATCGTGATAGTGGGCACCTAACATAAAGTAGTACATACTAAGATGGTAATAACCATCTTCAATAGAAGGCTTGATCTCGCCTTAACTACATACATCTTATCAAGCCCTTCACAATACCCCGCATATTTCGGCACTAAGTTTGATTGGATCACAAGCACAGCTTGGGAGCCTATCGGATTCCTTCGTGAAAAATATCGGAGAATTATCGGAACACATTCATAGCAAACAGACTTGCCACTGCCGGTTTTTGTGCAAATAAACACATCTTTAGTTTCTAAAACTGCTTCAATTGTTTTTGGGGGGGGATTTTCCGTGAGTTTCTCAATTGAAAAAAAACCTTTCAACGGCTGTAAACTTGTCTGGGGTTTTTTTTTTTTCTTTTTGGAGGCCGCCATGTTTATTTACAGTGTATTATGTGCCACGACCTCTGATTGGAGCGTAAAAGTTCGGGAATTGCTGAGTACTGAAGCAACGGTAAGATGTTTGTAAAACTCGCGGTCGTTGCTTAAGGAACATGGGTAATAACAAGGTTTGCTGGATCTTCAATAAACAATCTTTAATAAACAACAAGCAACTACAACAACAAGGTTTCATTAAAGTAGAACTTGTCGACATAATGATCACAGGGTTAAAATGAAATAGTACTTGATGAAATGACAATAACAAAGTTAACTGTACTTATTTGTTACATTTGAAACTGCCCCTTTAATTTCTATTACAATTATTGAATCCAGAGATAAACAAAAATCGACCATGGCAGGGTTGGGAATAAAGATAAAAACCTAACCAAAAATATATTGTTTTATTCAAACGTAAGTTAATTGATTGTATTGATGGACGAATGGGTTTTGTATGATGGTAGTGATACGATGTTATTCAGCAGCCATTTTATTACATAGTTCTGGCATAAGATGAATTTAATGCAACGGAAAAAAGCCACCAATAAGAATTGTTTAATAGGGGCAACATCAATAAGTCGACCACAAGGGAATACAAACATTAACCATATCATTGTTCTGTAGAATCCTGGTCATGGTTAAGTGAAATAATACTAAAGAAAATGTTTGGCTTTTTAACACATTAAATAAGCAGAATTGTTGTCTTGTGTTTGGTAGAGATGTGATGGTAAGGTATGTGACAAAATAATTACTAAATCATAAATGCACTAGAAAGCCACCCCAAGGATCCAGAAATCAAGCGGTACTAACGTATGGTCCAATTTTATTTTCGTAATTCGCTTGCACGTAGGGGTCTTTAGCAATGGAAGGAAACCGGAAGACTTGGAGTAAACCCACGAGGTTGGAGGGACTGCCCTACTCCTTCTCACCACGGGCAATCTAAACCACGCCACATGACTGCATGTAGACCCTATGATGCAACGCGAACACGGGAACCATTTGGCCACCCGACCACCACTTTAGAAAGAACATAAGACATTGGCTATAATATGAATTTATTAGACCCTGGCCTTTAGCTCTATTCACTATGATAAATTGAACAAATTAGGGTGACCTCTTGTACTCACCAGACAGTCACCAAAGCGATAATAACCAGTAAGCTCACAGTTATATCTAACGGAATTAGTTTCATATATATTGGTGATACAGTGAATGGCATTGGCTCACGGTTCATTCCCGGTGTTTTCTTATAAAGTTCTTTGAGATTTCGTCTGTTATCATCTTCTCAGAAAAAAACCGCACAGTCTTCCGGGTGGCACGAAAAACTGGATTCATCCATGTGCATACTGGCTCTCACGTAATGGACCCCATGACTGTTGGAATTCGGCGAACTTTCGCTAATATCAATCAGCATAAGTTCCATATTAATTAGTGGGTGGAATTTCAATTTATACCACCCATCAAAAGCAAAATGAAACCTACAATAGGAAGCTTATTTAAACATGCGTATTTCCAGTGCACGCCAGGTAAGAATTCGTCGCGCTTTAAAGTATATCTGTACCGGTTTATTGTTTCTCTATATGGGGCATCTGAACTATTAATATCAAAATCGTGAAATTTTAATTGGACTATTTCAAGGTACCTAGTTTTCAAATATAACAGAAATGAATTTTTGATACTAAACTTGGATTTATACGTCGTTTGCGTGACGTATTCTGTCAAGTATTTTCAGTCCAACTGTGACATGGCGTGGCGTTAAGGAGTGGAAGCGCGTATCGATTAATGGCGGGGATTATAACCATGAGACTATTAGAGATAAAGATATATAAGTTGGCTTTTATATGTGATTCTATCATATCATGGATTAGATACCTTTCTGATCGCTTTATTATCACACAAACTTTATTAATCGTTAACTCTTCAGTTTATTTTAAAATGTGTTTTAATGTGCTTACTATCTTAAAGGTGTTGCACTATTAAACGGTCTGGTTAATACTATTTATTTTGCAACTGTTTATCGAAAAGCATAATTAATTGGTTGAATATTATAAACGGATTGGAACAGATACAGAAAAAGTATTTTAGATGTTTGAAATTATCCTTCAAGATTTCAAAACCACTGCAGAGAAGTGGGCAAGAATGGCTTATCAAAATTATAGCATTGGATCCGACTTCCAGTTCTTCGACGAAATGGAAAATGATACAATGGGATTTGATGACGATAACGGCACAAAGTTTGATAACGTAACGTACAACCGTTACGGCCGTGTGAAACTGCGGACGATTAGTATGGATATTCAGATAGCCTTTTATTCCGTGATATTTTTATTGGCTGTGGTGGGAAATATCCTAGTTATTGTTACTTTAATCCAAAATAAACGAATGCGGACGGTAACCAATGTATTTTTATTAAGTTTAGCTATAAGTGACTTGTTATTAGCTGTATTTTGTATGCCTTTTACCCTTGTGCCAGTTCTACTCAGGAATTTTATCTTCGGAGCTGTGATGTGTGTTCTAATTCGATATCTTCAAGGTATTTATTTTATCGATTCTCTTCATCTAATTCAAAGAGACAATACGTTCAGCAAGAATAGAGATGTCACTAATTTTATATTTCTATATGACATATTCAAAATTACCCAACACAATTTTCTGAAATAGCATAATACTCAAATTAACTCATGTAATAGTTTTTAATATCATTTTGAAAATAGCTCGGCCCTTTCATAGCAATGCCATTTTCAAAATAACTCCAGTAGTATTTTCCATAATATCCCGAAACTTACATATTATTTAGTAATATTTTAAAATATCCCAAAACCCACATATAAGTATTTTCAAATATTTTCAAAAGACTCCAAACTCATATATTCTGATATTATTTTCAATATAACCCGAGACTGTCTGCGTATATTGGCGTATATTGTAATATCTCTTTCAAAAGAATTCGAACTCAGGAAGTATTTTGTGATATCCGTTCCTGGACTAGTATTGTAATATCATTACAAAAGAACTCGAAACTCCCATAGTATTTCTATTATCATATTCTTATTCCTGTCGAATGTGAAGGGATTAGGACCCTTTCGCATAAAAAGTTTTTAAAAAATCCGGACGGTATAAACGATTTACACTATGCCCTGAATTAGAAACACAACCAAGTGAAACAATTCAATCTTAGTACCGATCAGAACCTGGCAAAATTGGCTTAAGGAGCTTGAATATGTCAAGCTTTGAATGAATGAAATGGGGTTTAACGTCCAACTGTTCTGCTCCGACTGGGTTAATAAAGACAGCATACAATGTGCTGTGATGGACATTTAGCCCCGGCAGTGATTCTACGGCCTACTCTTATATCAAATGTCAAGGATGTTCTTCGTGAACGCCAAAGTGCACACGTGGCGTCGCTTTTTGTCCTATCCGAACAATTATACGTTGTTCTTACGTCTTGCATCACTTACTAGGGGAAACCAGCTTGGAAAATTCCGATGAATTGTATCGGCCAACAAAGGTATCGAACACGGGACTTAAAGCATTGAATGAAGTTAGAATTCCTAAAATCGCTTAATATCGAAAATAAAAAAAATAAAATCATTGATCCTTTGTAGTAAATTATTTTGCATGCGAGTCCTCTGAACCCCGTGAGAATTTCTCTGTGTATGGCAAGTATTATATTTTAGAAGGTCTACACATGGGCAATGATGGGCTGGAAGATCTGTCTCAAATTGCGTTAATCTAATCCGAACATTGTAGCGAATTAAGGAAATATTACCAAAAAAAAAAAGACAATTATTTTGTTTTTTTCTAACAATTTTCACAATTATTGCGATGGCATTTAGTAAAGGAAGTAAGAATAAACAGGGTACTATTTAATACAGAACGAAATTACTGCTGAGTGACGTGGTGGTGGTGATGGTAGTGGTTTGTGTGGGGTAGGTTAACATGTGCGCGTTTGATCATACGGCCTTTCCTTGAGTCAAGGCGGGTTGGATGGGCGAATAATTAGCATGTGCGCACTGTATCATAAGGTCTATCATTGAGTCAACTGGCTTCTTTTCGATTCCCCAATTGCTCGTGACAAGGAGTAGGGTCGCCTGTCCAACTTCATCCAGTTTCCTCCCACTGCTGAAGACCCAACGCATAAGCGAATTATTGAAATAAAATTAAACCATGGGTTGTTTCCGAAATGACCAAGTTTGTGTCGAGTGGACGTTAAAACCCCCTTCTTTTCTTCACCGAGTCAAGGCGTACGGTCTAACCTCGTTTGTTGTGTCCGGGTCCTCCGGTTTCCTCTCACATATAAAGACCCCTACTCACAAGCGAAATGATGAAATAAATTTGAACCATATGGCAGTCGCAAAATGATCTAGTTTTTGTCGAGTCCTCCCTCTCTCTCTCTCTCTCTCTCTCTCTCTCTCCCAAGCAATGATAAAATTATAAAAAAGCAGCAATTAGCAATTAATTGCAATCATCAATCATAACGTTAAGCTGTTCCTTGGCATTTAATAATTGGCTTAGAAATACACAGGCCACAGTTCTATGGAATACAATTACATTTTATTACTGTGCGGCATTTTAACTATAGGCTTCTCTGATCTTTATCGAAAATAAAGTATTAAACATGATCGGATATTAAATACATGTACAAATCACACTTAGTTAATTCACAGTTACGTCACCCGCCGCGCCGAAGAAGTATAAATTCAATTATGTTTCCTTCAAGGTAATTAGGCATGTCGCTGATTTATCAGGTAGTGATAGAATGTAAAATATGATTGGACATTATACGACTCCAAAAAGACCCCGAAATGGACCGATCATTTCAAAGGTTAACGTAATCAGCAATTTTTCGCCTCGCTCCGCACAGCTCGCCGTCTATTATACATATAACATACAACATTTCCTTGTCAAGTATCAATGAATTTTAAATGTCTTTCATATGCAATTGTGATAGAAAACAAATATGCCATTTCGCACTACATATATTGAGTATTGAATCGCCAATTGTTATAAAAATAATTAAAACCTCATGCACAAGGTAGAATCAGAGCAATATCATTTTTATATAAAACATACAAAATATCTTTTATATATTCAAGTTTCAAAGACCGAGAGTCAAACACTGTGGCTTTCTCCGCTCGGTTGTGTTTATTTGCTTTTGATGGGAATGTTGCGAGAAAATATAAAACGGAAATAGGAATGTCGTAAACTCCTTTCATGTAACCAACTTTTTAGTCGATTTTCCCGTAATTCTGTTTTTCAGAAAACCCACTGGAAAAGTCTAGAAATTGCTTTATCTCGCTGCTCCCGGCTATGCTTTGATTTACACGCTTGTGTTTCTGAAAAAGCAGTTATGCGCCCTTGCATTGCAAACTCAAGTTTATGGGTTTGTTGCAAGTTTCTTGAAATAAACGGCAAACACGAATCTAAATAGCGCACTGGGTAATAATATTGATACTTTATTCGGGGAGCTTTTTTTTTGTCTCTTTTAGTTTTACTGCCAAACTGCTTCCAGTGAAGAGTAGCTGCAAATTTTCATTACTTTAGGAGCTGCCTATTATTCCGATTGTTTCTAATCTAATCTATTGTTATTTTATTCAATATGAGTAAGTTTTATTTGCCGCAGTTACGTATTCGAATATAAATTGAACTGACACTATTATATAAACGATAAAACTTGGAACTAATATATAGAGGTTTTATTACGCGGGTTGGGTGGCCGAATTGTTAGCACGTGGGCGTTGTATCATAAGGTCTTTCATTGAGTCAACTGACGTGGTTTCGATTCCACGGTTGTACGCGGCAAGGAGTGGCGAGGATTCCTCGGTTGAAATAAAATTGACGGCAAACATAAATATTATTCCCTTATTCTCACAATTCAAATGTGAAGAGTTATTCTTGTAAAGTAAGTGAAAATAGGTTAAAGGGACATATATAGGTCTGTCTGTAACCTTTCTTAAAACAAATATAATAGACTAACACGGTTATAAGAAAATAGCCGATCCGTACTCTCTGGTCAGATGTCCAATGGTCCCTTTGTTGAGCGGATTTTATCTTTAACAATCTGATCTAGTATTTAAACATACATTGTGCAAGAGATAAATCTGCCCATTGTCGGTCTTTCTTTATTCCTGAAATGTTATATAAACTATTAATTACACAATAATCAACTCTCGATGACATCATTCCTATGGGTCCGATTTTCATCAGATTTGAATCGTAACTGCAGTTCAACGGCCATTGATGATTAACCGCAAAACTTGATAATCAAGACTTTATTATCGTAACAACGGTAACAATGAGAATGGATGTTACCGTGTGTTCTAAATTAGAATTTATTCACTGAATTCCTGCCACAATGTCTATTCTTTAACTATTATAACGATAACCGTCAGCTCTTTATCTAAGCTTCCATGAAGCCGCTTTAATTGGCGGACCAATTAAATATAACTATTTTAAGTATATATTTAATTATTATATTTATGAAGCGCATTTTTTCTATTTACAGAATGTGAATTAACAAAACAATAACAAACCGGATGTAATATTATCAAATTATGTAGCGATAAAGTAACTCCTTTCAGTACTTGCGTATATGTATTTTTATTTTATTAAAGACGTTAACTCTTTATGAAGTGTGGCTTAGGTTGCCGAATGGTTAGCGCCTACGCGTTGCTGCATAAGGTTGTATGTGACAAGGAGTAGGGTCGCCTGTTCAACCTCGAGAGTTTTCTCCGGGTCTTTCGGTTTACTCCCACTGCTAAAGACTCCTACGCGCACGCAAATTATTGAAATAAAATTGAAACATGTGTTAGTCCGGATATGACCTAGCTTGTGTCGCGTGGAACCATTTTTCTCTGCCCCCCGCCACTGCTAAAGACCCCTACGCGCACGTGAATTACTGAAACAAAATTGAATTATATGTCTCTCTCTCTCTCTCTCTCTCCCTGTCTTCTCAGGAAACGGTTTTAATCTATACCTTAAATATATGGTGGTCTATGTGTGGATATAGACTTCTGAACACTTAGGAAGCCGTTTTAATCTAAACTGGTATTAATATATACAATACAATAATACGGTTTAACAAGGCGGAACAATGGCTTAATGTGCTTAGTCTGGTGAGAATATCCCAGACAATATTTCTGAACAATCTGTCTTTTGCAAAGTCAAGCATGCATTTATATCCTGACCTTGCATTACCTTATTCTGCGCGAAGTTACAACTGTTCGAACATGTAGCGATGGGTGTTTATTTTCGTAATATTGGCACTTTACAACCGACACTATGTCTCGATTATCCGCCGCATTGTTAAATATTTAAATCTGATGTGTGTTCCAATCCATTGATCCATCTCGGTCATCCAATGGTCTAGAGTTAATTATGGGTTTGCTATGGAAGCGTATAGGGGTCAATAGCGCGATAGATACCGCAATATTAAGTTGATAATAGGTCAACATATTGTGATTTTTCTGACGATTTTATCTCTGAAAAGGCAATTTTTGCCGAGTTAATTGAATAACTCGCTAATTTGCATGTCGTCATTTTGTTTTAGATGAACACGTCGACATAGCGCATAACAATATTTTGCGAATATGTCGACATATACTACGGTGAAATGGAATATGTCGCCAAAGCTTCCGAATAGCAATATCTTACCGCAAACGTGTACATTTAAGACGAAATGGGGACATAAAACATAGCGTGTTGACTCAATTACCTCGGCAAAAATTGACTTTTCAGAGATAAAATCATCAGAATAATCACAATATGTTGACAATAATATTGTGGTATCTATCGCGCTATTGACCCCTATACGCTTCCATAGTTTGCCATGTAAAACAATCTTGCAATATTAGTTTTGTTTATATAATACTTGAGGCCAAAGGAAAGTCCTTACATAATGTATATTTAATAAATGATAATACTGATTGCAATGAACAATACAGTCGAATAACAATTAACGGTAATTCAAGTCATACAACTAGTAAATAACTCTATAAATATAAAACGAAATAAGTTTGTTTGTATGTGTCCATTTTGGGAAGACCAACCTGTGTAAACCAAACTGTTTGTGCCCCTGAGAAGGAAATAAAGCGATATTAAACGAGGTAACTCGTTAATATTTGGGTAGCAACGCATAGATAATGTAATATGAATGTATAAAAACTGATTTACATTTAATCGTTTCCGTTTTTACTCTAATTTCAAATTTGTTATGTTCGGCGAAATACGCCAGAAATCTTAATCGAATGAAATTCTCTAGCGTATGGTTATTCTTGTTGATAATATTTATTGTACATGCATTCTCCCTAGTCAAGAATGACGTGGAATATCTCTAGTCTCGTTCTTCTAGTCCCTTCTTACAAATGGCACCGAAACGAATTATGGTACACGATTCGTGTACCAATGGTAAAATGTTTATTTTGTCTTTAATATTGGAAGCCGATCCTTTCCCGGTATGATCACTCCATCAGTGTTGATTTAAATTGACAAATAATTAATAATTCGTGTTTTTAATGTCGCAGACTTCGGGTGGTACGGAGTTACAGACTAAGCTACTTTGAAATAACTCCTAAAATTATGAAAGCATTGATGTCATCATAAATTATTATTGCGCTTTTAAGGAAATTACGAACATGCGTATTAAGCTCTATCGTGTAACGTCGGGTAACATTGTTAATAAAATATCAATTAACAAGTACTTTAGTCAATAGATGCCCAAAACGTGATAATTAATATATAAATGATTAAATCCTAATTCAGAAAAATAGATATGAGATTTACAACGATGGTAATATAGATTAGATATACGGAAGCTTATAGGGGTCAATATCGCGAAAGATACTACGATATTAATAAGGTTGTTTAGATGTCTTTAAGCGTCAAAGGACAATTTAATTGAGTTGATTGAATCAACGTGCTATGTTGTGTTTCGTCATTTCATTTAGGATGAACATATTTGTGTAAAGATATTACCATTCTGAAGCACTGCCAACATATTCCATTTCGCCGACGTACATGTCTACAATGGTGATAAATGGAATATGTTTACCAGGCTTCAGAATATGAGGGGTTAAATCAACGCAATCATCACGATATGTTGATATTTTACCTTATTAATATCACCATCTTTCCCGCGCTATTGACCCTTAAACGCTTCCATAGTTTGTTAGTCATAAAAATAGGATTTAATATAATTATATAAACCTAATCCTATTAATTAGACATGCTTTGATACATCTGCTTAATTAATATGATATACCGAGTTTCAATATAACCTATGAAATTAATTTTTAAGTTATTTGAAGGATGCTTAATATTGTGAAGTGGTCGAAATGTTGTCTAATCTAAGAATTATTAAAGTTTTGTGTAAATCGGTTGATAATCGTGGACTGCAGTCGTGCCAATTGAAACAAATGGTCGAAATTTTGCCCACTTTGAGATATCATAAAAATGTAAGTTTCATCGAAATCTGTTGATAATTGCGTTACGCAGACTTTACTACATATGACAAACAACCCCCGACTTGACTTACCGCATGTAGCAAATAGCCCGAGCCAAAAACAATAATCAGTCCAAATTAAAATGGTTCAATTGAGTAAAATAATCGAACTTTAGGGTATATTTTAGCGTCAACAATTAGATATTTCCCGAACAGTTTTGAATCCATCTAGAAACAATCCCGTGGATTCCAGCCAACTTCGTCAAGTTGTGGTCATGAACGACAGCTTCCAGTGACAATACGACAAGAGAACATTTTTGGCGATTAGACTACCGTCAAGAGGTAAATTAGAAATAAATGGAAATCAGCGCGTTTAGGTGAGAAAATGAACAAAATACCAAATGAATATACGAGTTAAACCAGTAAAACATGGCACCAGCAGTGAATATTCGCTAGGCCACTAAAAGATGACGTCGGTGCGGGTTGCTCAGCTCGCAATATTAACTTTTTATCTTTTGCACTTTGAATTTTAGTAGTAAATGTAGGAGGATCGCACTACACGCAAAACAAGATAAACAGAAAATAGAAGACTTTTTTAATAGAAAAATAAATAAATGTGTTTGAAGTATCTGGATAAAAATATTTCCTATTTAATGTAACTGAGTAGATAATAATTATGATTAAAAGACACCATTCTGCTCTAACCAGATTACGTTATATAAATATTTCACAAGCTATTGAGCCAATGATCGACGCCATGTGATATGGCGTCACATGTAGAATGCATAATATGAACTTATAAAGGTCAATCGTCTTACACAGAGTCATAAGAAGAAAGCCTTCGCAATACTTGTGTGAAACAGATTGACATGGCATAGGTATCATCCTATGTGGAGACCGAACCTCTCCCCCAAATTATGAAACCTAACTCTTTAACCAGTATGGTAATTATTGTCGGCTAAACATGTAACATAAAAAATATTTGATAATGAGTAATTATTTAGGGTATATGATTACTTGTAGCGTCAGTAATTTGAGTCATTAGTTACGCCATGCTATTCATGAGTTTTGATGTCTATAAATTGAGTCATTAGTTTTATTAGGTTATTTATATACCTGCAAAAGAAAAGCGTCTGACTACATTATTGTGCTTCGGGGTTTCCTTTTCACCTTGTACACGCTATATGCACATTGCTCTAATGATTACGCATTCAAATATAGTTCCCCGACGAGCCCTTTAACCACAATTATGTCGCTTTATGATGTACGATCTGGTTTAACGGTCAATAAAAAGCTATTTATTCTTCATAATATCATTTCCGTGGAATAAATCTATATAAGCGTGAGGTTATAGCTGAAATTTAATATCACGCATACAACATTTGGTGCCGATTCCCACAAAAGTCAGATATCTTTTGAATAGCGAATGGGTCGTGAAATTTCTTAACATCACGAAACCTACATTTCTTGTCGATTCCGATCAGATTGAAAATAGTTCTTTCGTTGTAAATGGACCGTGAAATTATATCACGAGAGATGGGATGTGTTGTGGTTTTTGAAACTGTACTGAAAGCGAACAGCAAAAGAAACGCTAGATCATAACTGAATCCAGTGAATTTAATTGGCTTTCAATAACAGGGATTTTTTAGCAGACCGCTGGACATAAAGACAGCAAGGGCGTACCAAATCCATTTAAATCCATTTTACACATTTCATCTTGTTTTTATAATCCAATCAAAAAGAGGAAGGCCGAATAAACTAATGACTGTGGAAAGTGCGATAAAAAAAGGCGCCACTCGCGAATAAAATACAGCCACCTGCGCTTGCACCGTATTATGTAACGGTAAGAACGTGTTTGGTGCGTTATGCCCAAGAAAATATGATTATATGATTTGTAACTGAACTCCGCGGCTATTTTGTTGCCATAAATACGCAATAATGCTAATGCTGTAATAGTCTCGGTCATCCAGAGCCCATTAGTTTCCGAGTGATAGAGAATATACTGTTATTGTCTCTCTAATGTCAAGGACGATTAAATTATTCCCTGTCACATTTCACAAGAGTCTGTATAAAAAGCACCTGTGAGATTGTACAGGTATCAATCAAAACCATGCTTGCATTCATTAGGGTATTTCAAATGTGAACATTGACGTTATTTATGAAGAATACCTCTATTTGGAAATACTCACACCAGTGTGCACACGTGACCGTCTGTACAGTGTCAAACCCCTTGCTGTTCCACTATTGCGACTTCCTCCTTGAGCCTCTGTGCAATTAATGCCAGATTACATATCTATCACAAAATTAAATGTGTATACTTGCGTTTCTTTTGCTGCTCAGTATATTATGGTCCCGCAAAATAAGCAAGTCAGAGCAGAATGAATTCATATTCCAAACACAATCGTACTCCATTACGCTGCATCGGCTTTATCAAATGAACCATTAACGTTGATTGTAGCTAGAAATTGTGTATATGATGGAATATTCTAGTAACAGACATAATTGGTGCCTTTATTCCAAGATTTCTTTAGAAATACCGACCGACCGTTTTATATATTACACGGTTTATAGATTTTTTTGTTTTGCTTCGTGTACTGTGTTTTGGACATACACAGCTATTTAATATTATTTATTTATCCGACCACGTAACCTGTATCAAGTAATTGAACGATACCGTCAACCGCATTCAGTAAGCCTACAGGGCCCCCTCGCATGTACGTGGTATCTCTACAATGAAATTGGGTTTAACGTCCCACTTGTCTGCAATACCCGGGCTAACGGAGGCTGAAAAACGTGAAATTTTGCCAGGGCTAGTCTTTTACTCGCACACAAACGTGACCCCGGTTTGTGTCGTAAACCTCGCTGTAAAATCCTAATGAACTTGTTCGGCTGACATAGGTCGAACTCTTTGCTTACTGGATATTGCGTCAGCTCCTTACTCAGTAACCCGGTCTTTATCAGCCCAGTCGGAGCATAACAGTAGGGTATTAGACTCCATTTCATTTCACTTACTTAGTAATAATATGATGCATTGTCACTCATTGACGATGCTCCATTGCCGTTCGGGAATTAAAATCTGTCAAACACAAAAATAGAGACAATCCAGTTTTAATGGGAATTGTGGGATAGAACGCATGCACGGGCTGCATGACAAAATATCTCAACCAACCATGGCAGCTGAAACATATTGATTGTGTTTAATTACTTCGTGATTCTACTCACACCACCTCGCTTGTCGAGACTGACAAAACCGTGACAGGATTGAATTCCGGATCACACGATTGTAGTACCGCCAATTCGGAACGTTCCGGTCTGACAACCGAGCATCCCTTATTAAGTCACTAGCGGATGACCCTCGCTCCACGAGTTCAACAAAGTATAACTCCGAAACCGGACGAGGTAGACCAACGCCATCTAGCCAATCTTACTACCCGGTTCGAGGTACTACTTTTCATCAAATTTCAGCTTCGGGACAGTCGTGGCGTAGCCCCTAAACACGAACAGACAAACGACAGTCACAGTCAGTTACTATAAAGGTTGCTCGCATAGATCAAGTAAATTGTATCAAGTAATTACACAATAACGTCACCTGCGCTAAGTAATTGTACACGATAACGTCAACAGCATTAATTAAGTAATTGCTTCACTTGTATCTAGTAATTTGCCTAAATTAATACGTTATTCGTATTAAGTGTAGGCAATAACGTCATCAATAATAATTCCACAATGACGTCATCTATATTAAATTCACTCATGTAAACAATAACTTATTCTCTTTAACAAACATAATTTAAAAGTAATGACCAATCAAGTAATTTCCCGAAGGTTGTCTGAATGTAGAAAACTGTAGGAAATATAAGAAGTGCCTAATTGACCAATGATCGATTGATAGATCAGAACGGAAATCATTTAAAAGGGTGTTGATGGGAGATTGATGTCAATTAGGACATTAAGTCATGACATAGTATCTTAATGATAATGACAATCTCAACGGGGTCCAAATACACGCGCATGCAAAAATATCTTTTGCTAATCCAGGTTTAATTTTTAAAAGGACACGGCTGTTTAGATTTACTCTAGATGCATGTCGCATGTTAACATATCTTTTCTAATCCGGGATTGCTTTTAAAAGGACACGACTGCTTTGAGTCCCGATTTAAGTGCCTTTCTCCTCATACAAGCCACATGCAAATATATCTTTTAAATCCTGTTTTGTTTTTAATAGTATGACTTTTTGGGTTTGTGCGAAGAACGAAAGTGTCGATCTTTTGCTCTAACGTTTATTTCAAGTCCTTTCATCGTATAAACGCCGATGACAGCGTCACATAGTTCCGAGTGCTCTATATGTACAGGTTCACTAACAAGGACGTCACATGGGCGCAAGTCCTCATTATTCCGGTAAGTTTACAAAGGTGGGACGTAAACCTCCATTAAATCGTATCCACTATCCCAAGTGTGTCCTTCCACTAAACTCAAATCAGTGACGCATGAAACCATTGTCTTAGTGAATGATGTAACTCCATCCTTAATTTTACTATGTTGCGCAAAATATATGCGAGTTTACAATTTGCAGCACATAACGGGTTGTGTTGTTTTGGAGAATTTTGTCCGAACAGCAATTGAATTCGAACTGCCAAAGGGTCGTCTACGCCCATGCGAACGTTGGGAGTACCGCCTTGGAAAATCCCCGTGAACTTTCTCGGTTAACTCGAACTCCAACATGGGACCTCCATTTTTCAACTGATAACAGGTCTCATTGAAAGCATTACAGACTCGTATTAATTATAAATTGATCAATATGCCCTTTAATCTATGCCTATAAACTTCTAATTAAACACGAGGTGGTTCTGAAGATGTCTGGACAAATATTTAATCTTTCTAATTTAGTCTACTTATTAATTACTTCAACCATAAAAGCCACATGTTTATAAGTATTTATCTTTTGATAAGAAGTTGTATTTTTAATCCTAAAAAAGCGAACATACATATAACTCAAGTAATAGGCAGGCGATTTAGTGTAGACAGTTCATCTGGAACTGATGGGATTACTAGACACTGCCATTAAGGCTCCTATATAATCAGGGTATCTTTTGAGGCGTGTTCTGAACTAAACTGTTATTAAATGTTCGATCTAATATTAAGTCAGTTTGCGGAGTGAAGAGTTTGTGTTGGGCTGCCCACGGTTAAACTGGTGTGAATGTTGCACAATGATTGCCATCTTTCAGACTGTATTGCCTGTTTTAGCTTCATATCAAACACTAGCTGCAATATTATAACCGCGTCTTGGTCGCCACTCCAATTGACACATCCTTCGAGGCCTTGCGCAGGTATAAATAGCGTCAAATTTTAAACGCAAATTCTCAACACTTATCACTCGAGTTTGGAGCGAAATAAATGATTATATTACAAATACAGTTCTTATCCTTTCTCAAAAATCCTTTGGCAGTTGGATTTCAACATAAGTGAAAGTCGTAGCGCCGCTGTCCGGGCAAAATATCCGGTCTTCATTGGCCCAGTGGGAGCAAAACAGTAGGAAGTTAAACCCCATTTTATTCCATTTCATTCGAATTCTTGTTCGGCGGCCATTTTAAAAACGACAGAAATATCCCGTAGCCGTTGGATTTTATCAAATCATATAATTTTGCAGTGAGGTTTCACAATTATTTTAATAGGAATTGGTTTATTTTATGTCTAATTATGTGCAGTACTACGGAAGAGTATTAGGCCCCAAAATTAATTAAATTGTTTTCAATAATTCCTAATTACGAGATATTAAGTGCTAATTGAGAGATGGTAACTCTTATTGGAAATTAAGGAAGTTATAATAGGCCAGTATCCTTTTAGTCATCAAATGACAACACTCTTGCTCAAAGAAAGGCCTTAGAAAGATTCGCCACTCTGGCTGGAGCAAGACTGAAGACATCGGTAGTGGTTCAATTTTTAATCAAACACAAGTATCGCCAAATACATACGACACGTGTTGTTATCTCGGCCAAGAATAAGAGCATGTTTTATTATGAAATATAAGAGCAGGGGCTATTTGTGGGAAATGAAATGGGGTTCATTGCATATCTTTGCTGCACCGAATAGGATAATGAAGACGATTAGTCGGTTCTAAACATGGCGTCATTTAAGACAGGACATTCAATTTCTAAAGTCAATTCTCTTGCGTCGGGGTCACGGTGGATTTGTGGATATAACGCTGACCCACTATCCGCCGGGTTATATACTTGCCCAGTGCGGTCTCTTTTATCTTTCTGTGCCAAAAAGGAAATGCGTGTGTTCGTGTAGATGGGAAGATCAAGAGCTACCAGGTTCCGTGTTACCGCTTGCGGCACATTAAATATACATTAAAAGTTGGAATTCAGAATAACAAGATTCCGTAGCCCCGCTTCCAGGTCAAAACTCATTTCCTACTTGGCGAAAAAGATGATAAGTAAAACCTTATTTCATGTCATTTCTTTTCCGTGAATATACTCGAAAATCGAGGTTTTAAACCAAAACACCTGAATTTGTGGCGAATGCAGATTTACTATAGAAATATTCTCTATTTTGAAAACAAACCTTTTCACGACCGGAACGTTAATGATTTATTTGATGAGAAAATAAAAGGATAAATAACAACTTTGAGCACACGGGTTATTAAGTTCAGATGGATACAAAATAAATTCATTATTTTTTTAATTTCCCTCCTGCTTTATGTCTATTTAGGGAAGAAACACAAATCTGAAATCAACTGCAATTATAAGCAGTTATTGATGAAACAACTTCTTGCTTCAAAACCCTTCAGAATACCGGAAGTTAGCCAATAACTTAATGATGGTTTAAAATGAGTCATTACGTAATCGCGCAATCTTAGACTTCTGCTTTGAAAGCTATATTATTTTTTTTAGTTCCTGCTGACTTTGGTAGCCTTTTGGTGATATCTAATTTACATGGGCTGGTGAACGACGTTAAATGGTTTAGTCGATGAACGGATCAAAATCAGATGAAAGAACACCAATAAAGATCTTTCGATCGAGCGATCGGACATGGACATATAATTAGACACGAGTTTAAATTTATTTATTTGAAATATTATTTAGAGCCTAGTAAAAAGATTAACTTTTATTTATTAAAACCTCAAAGAAATTTATTTGCATCATTAATTCATTTATTAAAACCTCAAAGAAATTTATTTGTATATCATTCTTCCATTCTAACGAATTAGCCATGTTAAATGGGTGCTGCTCCTTCTTATATTCGAAAATCAATAAGATGGTCCGAATCACTATTATTTTTAAGAACCATATTCAGTAATTAAGAAAGAAATGCTTGGACTAAGTAAACATTTGACCGTATTTACAATGATCAGCATGACCAAAAGGCTATAGCATGCAGGTATCCATGTATGTAATTACAGCATTAATTTGTTAGTTCAGTCAGTTCTATCCAATCTGTTCCCAGGAATCTCACGAACAGAAAAAGAGTGTCCGACCCTAATTTCGTTTGAACAAGTATCAAGTAATTTTATAAGGCCTTATTAAATGTTTCGCATTACCGTAATCAATCCTTGATCCCCCGTATAATATTTTACTCTATATAATTAATTTAAGTCTCCCTCCAGATAATTAATTAGTGGTTATCATTATCAGTTAGCATTGTATCATTACCGAGAACCATATCCTAAACGTTGCATTGTAATTGCATTTTATCAAATTATGGCCTGTTCAAATAAATTAGGAGGATTGTGTTGGTGTGGAAATATGGATGCGGGAGAGAGAGAGAAGGACAGACAGAGATAGAGAGAGAGAGGTGGGGGTTAACGTCTACTCGACACAAACTGGGTCGTTTCGGGCCTAGCATGCTGTTCAATTTTATTTCCTAAATTCGTGTGTACCTTTAGGTTTTTTGCAGTGGTGGGGAAAAAGTCGAACCTGGAAAACCCCCCGGGGGGGGGGGGCTTCCATATTTGACTCGAACATTGTTTATGGCGATTCAGATATGACGTCGCAATACAGGTAATTGACTGAAATGCGATTTAAAGTATTACTGCTATGTCCCAACTGGGCTATTGAAGACGTGTATTCATGCGTTTTGCGGTGTACTACCAATGGAAATTGTGTCCGTACAGTAGCGTTTCTTCGAATACCAACTACCACGGCACCTCGGTTGATAGAGGAGTGAGTCGGTAAAACCAAGGTCATCTCTTCTTAGAATGCCAACTACGGTACAGAAAAATGACTCGGTAAAACCAATTTCTTCTATACTTTTTATTCATGTTTGTCACGTATCAGGGATCTGTGGTTGCTCAGGTGTTGGTTCGCTTACACGGTCCTGGGTTCGATCCCGGTGTTGGCCGAGAAAGTTACCGGGTATTCTTCAGCGTAGTTTCCCTTTGTCAGTGGTGTAGGGCAGATGGCCTGGGAATCTTACATGGAGACGAAACACCGAGGTCCCTTGTAATTGGTATACATGTAAAAGAACCATTGACAGTTTAAATTAAATATCAGCCAGGACAATATTTTCTGTATGGCGTATTTTTTCTTCTTCATCATACCAATCGGTGCTGAAAAGTAGGACGCTAAGCCCAATTCGGTCATTCATTCTAACGTGTGTAATACTTTTAGAAGAATTTTTGCTCGAGAAATAAGATGGCATATTATTTCATTAATTAATATCTTTGGTTCACATATATGTAGGTGTGTACTAAAATCAACTTAGTCAATGATTGACATGGTTACATAAAAAAAGTTGTATAGCCATAATAAACTAGTTCTATCTTTCAACAAATTACATGTGCATAGAAGTTTACCTATTGCATCATTTGGCTTAATTTATCCAATCATATTCTTAATTGCACAGGTTCATGGTCATGAACACGCTTGGGCCTGCATGATATCCATTAAGCTATAAAACAATCTATATTGTAACTTTAAGCAGACTTCGATTAGGTTCCAGAGGGTTACCATCTAAGAGTCCTGGGCACCGCGGGGTGTCTAGGTTGAGAAGAGTTTAGTTAGTATTGACTATAATTGTAATATGTACTATGCTTGTATGTATACCTATGCTACATAAAAAGGTAAAAACGGACTGTTGCATTGTTATAACTGAAGAAGACAAACGTCTTAAGAAACCAGTAAGAAGTAAACACAACGTGAAGGAGAAGCAAAGACATCTAGAGACAAATTCTAGACGATCACAAGGCTACGAAAATATGTAGTAAGAAAAGATCATGGGCCGTACGTAGGATGTGGCGACCGGTTTGACCATCGCGACCCTCGCCCGCTCTCCACGTCAGACAAAAAGACCCATGGTGCTACACGTGATATGGATCTTCTTATAGTACATAGACCTACCTAATAACTACCGGCGCTTAATTAATGCTCGAAAAAGCCTGCATTAGATGTCGTGGTGTGTAATTAGGGTTTGCATGAAGATTTGTTTAAATCGATGTTTTTAATAGCCCGTAATGCATTCCTTTAAAATGAATTAGTCCTTTTTTTCGTCGGTCTGTATTTAAGAACATTTTCAATCTGACGTGAATTTGTGATGTTTAAATTAGATTGTGTGTGCAATCGTGAGAACAGTCTGTCAATCCATGGGTGAGATACATAAGCTTAAGTTCCATTACGAGTCGCACTATATCAGTATACTTAATCAGTCGTTTACGAGGGCTTCACCTGACGCTCGTGAAAAAAAAGAATTACTTTAGGTAGGTCAGTGGTTGGCTGTTTGATAATTCAGCGACAACAGGGTTGGTTTGAGTATGCAAGTGGTAATGTAATAATTAGGTGAGACTAAAACTGTTTTAGGTATGAAGGTGACAATTTGATAATTAGGCGATCGCGTCCCAGGTGGTTTTGAGTATGAATGGATTGATTTTATAATATTGTGTAAGTCCAACTTTGTTTTTAGCATGGGGGGGGGGGGGGTAGCATGTGCGCACTGTATCATAATGTCTGTCATTGATTCAACTGGCTTATTTTCGATTTCCCAGTTATACGTGACAAGGAGTGGGGTCGTCTGTCAAACCTCGGACTCCATGCCCCCCATTTCTAAAATATCCTACGTGCAAGCGAATTATTGAGATGAAATTGAACCACATGTTAGTCCCGAAATTACCAAGATTGTGTCGAGTGGACGTTGACGCCCCCACCTCTCTCTCTCGTTTTGAGCATAAAGAGATTAATTTAATAATTAGGTGGGCCCAGGGTTATTTTGATAATTCGGTACTCATATGGTTTTGAGTATAAATGGTATAGTTTGGCAAGTCCTAGGACTCTTTTGAGCATGGAAGGTATAAAATGTACAACGCACTGTTGTTTTGGGGTGTGAAAGATACAATTTTATAATTCGGTGAGCCCAGGGTTGTTTTGAAAATGGAAGGGTTTTTTTACAACTAACATCGATAATGTATTTTTAATGTAGTTACCGAACCGTGGGGTTGTAAAATTATATTTGTATTCTGTCCCATTTATAACTGTATTTTCCAGATAAGTCGATATCGATATACGATTATTTCATGAATTGTAATTTGAATGATGGATTGTATCAATAATCTTTAATCGATTATAATAAAATACAACGTGTAGCTCTATGCCTAGTATACAGTGCGATAAGTGGCTGGTCAGATGAGTAAAGTCCATAAGCCAAAAACTCCCCGCGCCCAACGTGTGACTCGTCCTCCCTTATGCTACATAATGTTAATATCCTTGTGATCGTCTAGTAGTTGTAATTCTCTTCCTTAGATTCCCTTTCACGTTGCGTATTTTCTTCTTACTATCTCAGTAGTTAAGATGTCTGTCTTTACTAGGAAGAGCAATGCATCAGTCCGCTTCTACATTTTATATTAAGTTGGATACATGTGATTACAATTAGATCACAATACAATACTTAAAATTAACTTGTCTTTCTCTCCACCCCAACTCTTTGGAAAGTCTAGCTCTAGGAACTCAGATGACCATCCCTAGGAACTCAGGTGGCCATGTCTACGGAACTGGCGTGGTATCTCTCCGGAGCCAATGATGTCTGATCTTAAGGACCTTGCAGAATCTGTTTTATAGGACCCATATGGACATCACGCACAGATCAGGCTAATCACGACCTTGAATCTGTGCAGTGTATGATGCTATTAATAAAATTCCAATCATGTGTATTTTACACCATAAATTATCCTGGACTCCGTAAACTTTACATCAGTTATTTTCCCAATATTGAAAACAATTTAATCGAAATTTTGACAATAAAATGAACAAATGTGTTTATCCCAGACCATAATATCAATATTTTTTTTTACAGAAGTCGATTAAATAGGTACAAATATGTATAATATTTATAATCATTATTCATTTTTGAATTAGGGCGGGTGGGTGGTTCGTTCGTTCCTAAAGTTTTACGTCCTCTTCGACCGAGGCTGATATCGTAGACAAATATTTCATAAAAAAACTTGCTAGAGAAATCCACAAAATAGACTTGATCCAGCTTTTTGGTGGTTAAAAACAAAGTCTTTGCAGGGAAGCGCCCAAGGCGAATTTCATCCTAAGGAGAAGCTCTTGGTCGGGTTGGTGTACTGGGGTGGCCTTGGGTATTGATAAAAACATCTGTCACCGTGGCTACAGCTTCCCACAACAATTTCTCACTAAGGCTACAGCCTTCTGGCACTATGGCAATAAACATGTCTGTTTAGTAACAGGTATTACATCCAGTAAGGTCTGCACATGATGTAAAGAGACATGAAATGGGACCAAGCTCCTTTGCTCCGAAAAGGATACTGAAGATGGACATTCGCGTTTTATGGTACACTTGATACAAGCTAGGTCATTTTGGGACTACGATATGGTTCAATTTATTTCGATAATTCGCTTACACGTAGGGGTCTGTGGCAGAGTGGGAAAGCGGAAGCGAGAAGAAAACCCACGAGAATAGACAGGGGTTTGGTGAAACAATCTGTCAATTATTCGATCAGTTTTTTAAAGTCACCAGTTATCCTTACCCCAACACCGTTCCTTGAATTTGAATTTGTGGGGAGGGGGGTTGGGGACTAGAAATGTGCATTGGCTCAATCGTGAACGATGTAGCATCATATTGACAGTATTCTATAATTTATTTTCTTAATGGTAAATGATCATGGACGAGACATTAATCTTTTAAAAATATAAAATTTCATATCAAACTTAATGTAGACGTCTATTAATCTATATGATGAAACCTTGCATTATGTTACTTAATAACCTACTCATTCTAAAAATATGATTTTTGCCATGCGTCAGTACGATTTTAAATGGAAAATCAATTCCAATCTATGTAACACAACTGTTTGGGAATGTATATAAATTACATTCCTTGGTTTATTTTAAATATAAATAATTCCCGATCATATGCATGGTTGTGTATTGTCATTATCGTACTTTTATTGGTGCCGCAACATTTTCTCGACATGGTGTACCAGCATCATAATAATTTCTTGACCAGGTGTACTTATGTTACCCTAATACTTACCCTAAAATTTTTCTGACATCGCGTATCCTTTTGGTATTATAACCCTTTCTCGACATTGTGGGTTCGATATCGTGTGTAAGTTTGGTGTTTTAAAACTCCTAAAACCAGCATTTGTAATATTGATGGTCGTCAATTAAAAAGTGTTTATAATAATGAAAGCTCTGTGTCTACATTTACCACTGATCCTGGAACCACGATGCTCAGTAGGTAGAGAGCTGGGTCACCAATGAGAAGGTCCGGGTTGGATGAGAAAAGTACCTCGTGTTTCCGTTTGTCGGGTTGCGGGATTGCGTACCTGTCAGGAAACAGCGTCTTGTTGTTCCGCAAAGCAAACATAAGGTAGCGAACCATAGACGCTGACCATTTCATGATTTCCCGCCCGCCACCACTAGCCGGAAAACTCCGAAGAACATTGTCGGTCAACACGGTGTCCAACCCCGAAGCTCCTAGTTAGCTTTGGAGCAATAGATTACATATTGACAATCATAATCTGAATACCTTTAACTTCATGTTTTTACCAACAACTCGCAACTCCGGGAAATGTTTGTATTTCCCCCAAGACCGCATTGTGGTTATATAAAGCAATCCATTCAATTTTCTTTAAAATGAGAGTCGGATGTTATTTTTGTCAACATGTTGCAATAAACTCTGATCTACTGTTGAATTTAAGAGAGTGCAGTGAACTGATACATTAACTAAAATAACAAATATACTGAACAAAACGAATGCTTCTTGCATGGTATTCCTTCCTTTAAAATCGGCTAATTAGCAGTAATATCTATATCTATGTAGGCCATAAACATTGCTTTATTATATGACATTGTTAGCGCGTATATTATGGATATTTACCAATCTCCGTACGTGTGACAATAGTAATTATTTGTTGAAACACCTAATAACATCTTGATTTCATATTATATATACACATGTATTAAAAATAAATTATAACAATAAATATTAGCCATAAGACATATATGAGTTTGGGTAGACAGTCCCAGTCGTAAATTATTTGCGTCGACATATACAGAAGAAAATCCTCGCAGTAGACTACTGGTGTCGATATTGATGTGCCTGCGCACTCAGTCTAAGCCGTAACCTAATTGGGTTTACGTATATACTCCTATGTAGACAGTAGCCGGAAGCTATCTGAGTCGACGCATCTGTTCTTGTGTAGCTGTCGTATTCTGACCTACATGGATCGACAATCACTGCGCCTTGGTAGAAGAGCAATCAGAAAATCGGCAACCCGTGACTGCTACAAACGTCTGTTTAATTTTGTAATTTTAAAACTGGGAAAGCACGGTTGACCAAGGTTGAATATTGTGTTGAACTGGAAAACAGTACACGAAACTTTAGAACACGATAAAAGCTGTTATAAAGAATCCCATTTGGTAAACGAATCTAATAAGAATCGAAGGTTAATTTATAAAACAAATATAAGTAAAACACATACGTTATACCAATAAACACAGGTCACATTGTATATATCTCTGTCTATGTACCTGGCCAAGACAGCATAATTCTTACCGTAATTTTAGTAGTTCGGGACGATAAGAATAGAGGGGGTGTCTCTTTAATGATAAACAATTTTTTGCCACCAGTCATCGTCAACCGTTCCGGTTTTAGAACAATTGATTATCGCTTGTAGAAATGATGGTATAATTGTTTTTTCTACTATATTACATTCTCGAGTTGTCTCTGTTATCGGAATCTAAGTGGTTATTTCTTCAGGAATCCAATTACATGACGTGATAAGTTCCTAAATACAGCTAACTTGTACACCAATAAAACAAGGGAATACAACTAGGTTTTAGTCGGAGAGGAGTTTTTATGGCGGTAACCAGATATAGGGTTTTTGATCATGAATTAGGATGATAAAATGTTGTTTAACACCTCATCTGTCCGCATCAACCAAGCTAATGAAGACGGACTTTCGGCAAGCCCGTGCTTCTTTGAATTCCAACGCCAAGTGTACGCCAACATGTACAGTTAATCCGAACGACTCGACAAAGTTCCTGGGCAGACCACTCCCGGCCTTGCACTGTTGGACAACCAGCGTTGTAATTATAAACATATTTACATCAGAAACAAGAACAAGTTAATTACAAGAATGAAACAACGCCTTAAATTCCACGATGATGAACTATGCTACGACTCGTGAGAATCTAAGCAGAAGTGACCCCAGAAACTGAATTGCCTATAATACTAAGCATCCTAATCCGTTAAAATACACAATTAACATACATGTATAACATATAATATTTGTCAGACATGAGAGTTTATCACGCTTTAATTAAACATATAACTACTCGTTGAGGTAATGGGACCTTAGCAAGCCAGCGCTTGACCACCTGAGCATGTAACCCGACCCCCAAGTTCGCCAATGACTGGAGCATCGGTCAAACGTTGTCGACAAATACTCTACAATAACTCTTTGAAGATTTATATGAATAAATGAGTGTCTTTTATCGGGTCTCCATCAAAGTTGTTCAAGCGAACCGAATTCTCGTCTTCTGTTTCGGCTGTGTCTGACAATTTCCAATAAAAACTGACGGAATCCCAGAGGTGTTATTTTTATAAGACTGACAGGTCGGACAACCGGAAGAAGATATGTGTGTCTAAAGATTATTAAGAAGACGACTTTGGTGTCTAGGTACATTAAATACATTAGTAGGTCGACATGTGGACATGACTGGTAAATAAAGGAACACGCACATGTCTGTATACACACGAGTTTCGTTAAAGAATGAATTTATACCATCCAGTATAAGAGAGTGGAATAAACTCAGTCTCCCTGCAAGAAACTCAAGAACTCTCAAAATATTCTCCGCCCATCTCTCTAAATCAGATATAATAATACCATCTTTTTACTACAATGGTCAGCGGAAACTCCAGATAATCCATAGTAAACTTAGACTACGATGTTCTGACCTACAGGGTCACAAATACCTCAGACATGTTGCTGACAGCCCTGCATGCCTCTGTGGTCACATTTTTGACAGATCACTATCTCTTGCAATGCTCTTTACATTCAAATGCACGAAAGGCAACCATAGACACATTACAATACGATCATAAAAACATAAACTGTCTCTTGTTCGGTTCCACAAACCACTGTAAACAACAACATTTTTAATCAAGTCCACAAGTTTATTGACATGTCAAACAGATTTTAATCATTAGCAGTTTTAATTTACAATATTAGTTTTAAATTTACGAGATGATGTGACCATTAATATATACTGTATATTTCCATCCGTACAATCATATTTGTATTTAAATATATTTATGTATGTGTTTGCCATTTTAACTGTGTATATACACCCATCTTGTTCCTGTTTTAATATTATGTATGTATACTATTTAGGGAGAGGGGTTTTACATAGGCTAAGCCTGTTCCCCAATCCCATTCAGACATCCTGAATAAAATATTGTTTATATATAAAAAAAAAAAAAAGAATGAATGTGAACAACTATTAATAAATGAAAAGATACACAACGTGTAAAATGGGTGTGAAAGTTTTAAAAATGTTGGCATTGTAAAGGAATTGGGGTTAATTAATAAAATACTGCCACCCGGGGGGGGGGGTGTCAAAGAGAATAGATAATCAATTCGTAATGCTTCTATATGTGTTCAGTATGCACGTGATTTATTTATGTTTAAAACGTATGATTCAGCTATTCCATACTGAGCATCAGCTTTATTTGTAAAAAGTCTACCATCAGAAGGCTTATTAGCAATGCCCCCACGCCGACGTTTTGTACACGCTTACTACCCATTCATGCTTTGTGGGACTTTCCGTATATTTGGAATACGATTTACAGCTAATGATTTAACCTAAATTGGATAATTGAGACTTTGCGTATTATTGCAACAACGGAAGCAATGATGATCGCGGCCACACTGCTATTGTAACGGCTTTACATTTTCAACGTATTCCCTTTTCATTATCAATTATATAACCAGTAGGACTATAGCAATTATTGTCGGCTCAATATCTAATCTTACATAATACCCCTTTAACTTTTAACCAACCATATCCATGTCGCATTTCGAGTATTAATACTAATTTTTGAATTTTGTTTCTTCTCATTTCAGCTGTATCTGTGGGAGCTAGCTGTTTTACTCTGGTGGCCATCAGCATGGAGAGATATTACGCCATCTGTCAACCGCTCCACTCTCGATCGTGGCAAACTCTGTCCCATTCGTACCGGAGTATCGCTGTTTGCTGGGCACTATCTGCAGTCATCATGACACCCATAGCCGTGTTCCAATCTCACCGTCGCCTTCCAAGTGGAGCCCATTCTTGTCGAGAAAAATGGCCGGATTCTAATTGGGAGAAGGCATACAGTGTTTTCCTGGATCTAGCGTTACTCGTGGTACCAGTATTGATCATGACAATTGGTTATGGGTGTGTTATACGTAATCTGGCCAGAGACGTTAGAACAGATTGTAATATGACCATGTTTACTAACGGTAAGTCAGCATTAATAAACCGGAACGCTCTATCAAAAGAGGGAATGATCTGGAAGTTCTATTGCAAAACGGGAATGACCTGAGTTTTTTTAATTAAAGGCTGTTGCAAAGAATTATGAATGCCCTAGGATAAAAATAATGACTCCACAAAAGTACATGATCTGGGAGTTCCAATGACACTTGTCCCGCTAAATTGTAAAGGAAAGTGTGTTACGAATATTATTACCGTTTCATTCGCTGATATTTAAAATCATTGCACCTAAAATCATGAAAGGACGTTATTCTGCTAGTATATTAGGTTAAGCATCCTTGAGTTTTGGAATGCCTCGGGCCGCCACCCACTAAAAAGTATATTTATATTTTCTACGTTGATATTTTGTTGCTGAGAAGTGACGTTAAACCCCTGGGCTCATCGATTCACAGGATTGTAACATCTTGTTCTTGACGTCAACACGGTACACCAAATCGCCCCGGTTCTTCTTTGACACATAAGTGTTATTTCTGTTTCGTGAACTATGATGGTTTATTTTTCGTTCGGGGACATTCTTATATCCTCTGTAAACCAATACGCATGTGGAAATGGAAAAGTCAAAAGAATCATCGGACTGTCTGTTATTCAGAGTAACCGAGGTTTTCTTCTTTACATTAACATAAATATGTTCTTGTAAGACATTTATATTTAACTGTTTTGAGCAGAACATTAGAACGTTAAGCCCGGTCCCATTATATTTCATTTCATTTTAACTGTTTTATCTATAGGGGATCACGGTAGCTAACTGGGTAAGACGCTGGCTTGCTAGACTGGTGGTCGAGTGTTCGATCCCTGCATTGGCGGAAAAAGTTCATTTAGATTTTCGGCCGTGGTTTCCACTTGTCAGTGATGCAGGACGGAGGGCCTGACAAACCAGTATCTTGATCACTTTGCCATCCGTGGCTCACCTTTTTGGACCAGGAACAAGCTCTACTCGTTGTTGCTATTGTTCTTGGGTTGATTCTCTTCAATAAAGGAAACGAAGGCACCTCTAAATCAAGAAAAGGACTGATATGACATTAAACTTGACATGCTTGTCCAATTGCACAACGATTGTGGACATCTTTTATATAACATCTAAATGCCAAAATGTTGATGCCTGCATATGCTCGCACTTGTCATTTTGTTACCACTCACAATCGTCACATGATCTTTGTTCCAGACATAAGATGGACTGTGTAAATAATGAACGTATCTATACAATCATTAGATAATGTTATTATACGTCCGTCTCCTGTGACTTGAATCAAGTTTGGTAGCCGATTTCCATGGTCTGGGCCACCATCATAGACAAACATTGAATTAACTTCTCTGTCTCCTAACACACATACCGATAGAAATGAAATGAAATTAATTGATACTCAACATGTTGCGAAGTTTGTATGGATTCAGTAACATCTCACCCGGAACTCGATCCGACGTGTTAAGAAGCAACAATTTATTACTCTGATTTAACGTCCTACTGTTCTGCACCGGTTGGGCTAAATGAGGTTAACGTCCTACTGTTCTGCACCGGCTGGGCTAAAACGGAGATACGCTATGCAGTGTGTTAAGGACGAACAACTCTCGATGGTTCTTTGGAGTGCACACTGACATGTACACGACGCCTCGGGTTTTCATCCCACCCGAACGACTAGACACAGTTCCTTTCTCCACTACTGACAAGGGGCAACTACCATGGAAATTCCTGAGAAATAAGAGAAAACATATAGATATGATCTGGAATTGTATTATAATGTCTATATTATTGAAATATTCAAGGGGGTGCGTTTGTTTTCAGTAACACTTTATACCACTTTATAAACGTAACGATAGGAGCATTAATTATTATATTTATGTCTCCAAATGACTTAAATTGTCGACTTGGCGCTAAAACAATATTGATACTATTAAGACTACTAGCAAACAAGTTACAGTGTTAAGAACATGTTGCACAGTCACGTTTAGTGATGTGTAACTTCAACATCTGGATCAATCTGTTTTTGCCGTTCAGCCTTCAGTCTGAACTTAATCAGGTTATAATATTGGATTTAGACAAGATAATCTTATACTGTCATTAGATAATGACAAGTTAATCCCCTTTCTTATATTTTACTTTGGCTGAGTAGCAATATTTAACTGAATTTTAAAGGTTGCTCTTAGTGTTTAACGCCCGCTTCCACCGAAGGTGAAATTGCAGACAAATTGTCTTATTTTTCAATTTGTTTATTATCTTAGCGCACGCGCAGGGTTCTTTCCTGTGGGGGGAAACCGGGGTACCCGGAGTAAACCCACGAGGTACAGAAGGCTATCCAAGCCGCACATACGCACACACTTGGGGTTGAAACCACAACCGCAATACAAGGCGCGACCCTTAAGACCATTGGGTCATTGCGACCGCCCCTTTAAGGAGGTGCTTCTGCAAATTTAAATATTCCAGCGGCCGGATATGCTTGTGTCTGGTGGAACGGGACCATAAACTTTTTGTAAGACTGTGTCCCTCGAACGATTAGATGGAGCTCCTTACCATGCGCCATGGACAATTTAGAAGGATACAACGACAATATAGAAGGCTACATGGACAATATAACAATTACACGACGTTCTTTGCCATGCGCCACAGACAATATAGACAGATACACTTTAACGTTATTCCTTTTAATGTGTTAAAGTAACTTTTTCGGTCTTATTTGAAACATCTTTTTCAATCAGACACAATATCTCTTACACAATGAAGGTCAGTATCACTTACAATTTCCGGAAGTCTATGGTCTGCCGAAATTGATTTTCCTTTATCATCTAATCGGGTTAGCGATAAAGCTAGACTTTACCATATTTGTACTGTTCTGCTTTCATTTAATAAATCTATTGATAAGCCTCCTGTCCATAAAGACAGCGTGTTAAATGATTATAAGTAGCATGTTATATCTAAAAACACAGACGCCGACTTATTGGGTTTACGTTACACAAAGGATGTACACTATCATAGAAAGGTATGATGGGGATATAAGGTTGAAATGTAACAATGCCTGGAGAATGTGTACATATAAAAGGTTTAAGTGGCTTTCAGAATCAACACGGGACAAATCAAAGAGATCAAAAGTTATAATTTGTGTATTCATTAAACCACAATAAGCAGAATCAATGTTTTATACTTTGTGGAAATGAAATGCAAATTAAATAGGATTCAACGTCCTTATTTTTTTAATAATGAAGAATGGCATACATCATGCTTTGGGGTACTGATTGCCTGCACATCAGTGTTCACCGAATTCCATAATGTGTCGTCGCCCGGGCAAGATGTCGCTCATATCACACTGCATGACATGTGCCCTTCTTCATTCTCCCAGTTGGTGCAGAACATTAGGAGGAAATTGTTTATTTTATTTCCGTAGCGCCGCTGTCCGAGCAACATTTCCCACAACTGCATGTGGCGTTTACCGTCTTCATTAGCTCTGTTAGTACTGAAAAATAGGACGTTAAACCTCATTTCAATTTACGTCATATTTACCGTGGGTGGTTATGATATCCACCCATGTATATACCGGATGTATAAAATAATCTGTATTATGTTATATTTATTTATCTGGTTATCATTATAACGGGTTTCGTGGTTTATTGAACCAAGTGAAGCTCAGTGCATTTAACAATGACAAAGTCTATTTCAATAAGATTGATATATGACAAAAGCATGTCAAATAAACAAAGCCCGTTAAAGATACACTATGTAAGGATTTAGATAAAGAGCTGACAGTTCTGACTGTGATAGTTTAAACACATATTATAAAGATAGGTTGCCAGGCAACGAAACATGCGCCCACAGCAGCTAAATCGTCCGGGCAGTCAACAAGAGTTGTCGCATATTCTTACTTTTTTTTCAATAATGAAACATTTATAATACTCTCAAATCTGATTAGGATTAACAACTCATAAAGTAATTATCAGAAAATCATTAGTATAAGAAACATGCTATAACACTTAGTATAAGAAATATATAAAATCATGGATTTAACTGTTCAGTTATCAAAATTCATTGAAAATCAATATACTTGTTCGTCTCAAGACCTTAAACTCTGTGTATCAATCTGAAGTAAATTGGATGATGAGTTCGGCCTGTAGATCAAAGGCCATAATTTCAACTGTTGTTACCATAATAAACAAAGTCTCCATTAACCACTTTTAAATCAATTTAAATCAAGATCACAGCCGCCAGATGGTCTAAAGAGGTCACTAAGGGTCTGCCATAGACGACCGGATAGTTATCACGTGCGCGTTGTGTCATAAGGTCTGCCATTGAGTCAACTGGCGTGGTTTCCATGCCCGCGTGTACGTGACAAGGAGTAGTGTCGCCTGTCCAACTTCGTGGAATTTCTCCGGGTTCTCTGGTTTCCTCCCACTGCTAAAGACCAATAGAATTATTGAAATTGAGCCATATGTTAGTCTCGAAATGACCTAGTTTATGTCGAGTGAACGTTATAACCACCCCCCCCCCCTCTCTCCTCCTCTCTCGCTCCCTCTTTCTCTCACACACACACTCTCTCTCTCATGGGCTGAAAAAAATACAAGGTGCCGTGCAGAAATTTGTATTGCATGTAATAACACACACCCATCGAATTATTGAAATTGAACCATATGTTAGACCCGAAATGACATACTTGACGTTAAACCCCATCTCTCTCTCACTTTGGGGGAAAAATTTCCTAAAAACGTGTTAGTCTCATTTGATCTAACTCGAGTGTCGACTGAAGATTAACTCCAGTTCATACCAAATAAATTAATATAAAAACTAAATATATATTATTATTTATCCATTATAACTTTTTTGTATTTTCAGGGTCCGAGGTTTCAAGACAACGGTTTGTGATGCCTAGTTACAGGACATTGGAACTGAAACTATTCAAGGATTCATTCCGAAGTGTCTCGTCTGCGTCGTCCACTGAGGAGGGAACCCCTCCCATCATGAAAAGAAGTCGTCGCGTTCACAGAATTCGACACACAAATCCCGAAAAGATACGCCAGAACAAAGTCCGTGTAATCAAGATGCTGTTCGTTGTAGTTCTGGAATTTTTTATTTGCTGGACTCCCGTTTACGTCGTTCAGACGTGGATGATCTTTGATTTTAGCAGCGCATCGAAACACGTGTCACCTCTCATCAAAACCTTTTTCCATCTGCTGTCCTATTTTTCCTCGTGTTGTAACCCAATAACGTACTGTTTCATGAACAAGAAATTCCGCGAAGCCTTTGTACGGGTGTTCCAGTGTAAGAGTCCGACACCGCCATTGAAGGACAGGCGTAGAAATACAGGACAGCTTCGTCTAGATTCACGACGTAGTGAAGCATTTAATCCAAATTCGTCTACTTCCACTAAAAATAGTTCCATACGCCAAGTAGATTACGACCCAATACATGGATCCGATGATTTCAACGATCCTTAAAACAAAATTCAATTTTGAACTAAATTCAACCCTGCCAACGGTATCAACTTATAGCGATTGTTCCATCAGCATTTCGTCAATTCTTATTTAGTCATTTTAAGACGGTCAGTATTTATGACGGATGCGACGAATAAAAGTGGATATGGGCGTAGGAGTGTTAAGCCAGTAACGTATGAAGAAGGCTAGACAATCGTAGTTTAATGGCTAACTTACCAGGAAGGTCTGGATAGAAACCGGATATAGTCGTTCGGATGGAATGAAAAACCGAGGTCCTGTGTCCATGTATAATAACCCTTGACAGTTGGAATTCGAATGAGAATAGGTCGTGACCTCGCTATTCCGGATATATTTCCCTCGTGGCACAAATTAATATGGCATAAGCCCGTCTTTATTCGCCCGATTGGTGCAAGCAAGTGGGACGTTAAGACCCATTTTGTCGATATTCAGCACGAAATTAAACACCAATTTCTAAAACGGGGTTTATTTGTCATTTGGACCACATACGGACATCAGTACATTTTAGATTTGTTTGCTATACATTTCAATATTGGCATTCAACATTTTACAGTCCTGGTATCTATAACCCTTGAGATAAAGCGTGGAACAATATCAGTGTTCTCTAGTTTGATCCGAAAGGAAATCAGCTAGCTGAATTTGAAACAGACCTGGATTTCGCGCACTTTAGAATTAGTCACAACAAAAACACAAGAAATTGGTTATTGATTATTGGATCTCCGTTAAGTAAATTTTTATTACGGGCGATCGTAATTAGAATACTTTTTCTACCATTTGAACCAATGACCAACAGAACACAGTTATCGTGTACTTTTACCCCATTCTCTGTCGTGTAACCCATATTTTGTTATTGTAAAAGTTCACAGAATAATATAAGATGTTATATCTAGAAATGGTACTAATTGTTCTCGACAGAGCATCTCCTTATACTATACACATGTTACTAATTGGACTTGGATTTTAGGAGCTAGGGTTACTCGGTAACCACAGAATATTTCGGATGTGCGTGTCTGTGGATATCACTTACTAGGGATTTGGATGATAGAAGCTTAAAGCCTGCCACATACACAGCGATTGACGTACGATTTCAAAGCAACTATCACGTCTTTGTCACCCATTATTGGAAACTCTTAAATCAAATGAATATTGCTTAAAGAATATTGCTGGTTTAAGTTTTCCCCGTTGACCATAGGCGCGGAGCGAATTCATAAAGAGATGCCACTGGACCGCTAAGACATGACGATATTAGTCCTCTATAAAATAAATGCAAATCATTCGACCATTAATGTTGTTTCAGATGTTTATTCTTTGGTAGGTAGAAACTTTAAAAGAAACGCGCTATTCAGACTAACATTGTTAAATTAATTTCATTTAGAGAGAGAAATGGGGTTTAACGTCCACTCGACGTTATTTTGGGAATAACCTATGGTTTAATTTTATTTCAATAATTCGCCTGCGCGTAGGGGTCTTTAGCAGTGGGGGGGGGACCGGAGTACATGGAGAAAACCCACGAGGTTGGACAAGCGACCCTACGCTTTGTCACGTACAACCGAGGATTCGATAATTTCATTTAACATAATATGTTCATCTGTTGAGTTTAAACAAGTTTAGATTTATTCCATGCGTGGAATGTTTCAAGAGAACAAATTAGTAGATATTAGCCGCTACAAATCAATTGCCATACCGGTATGAAGCTAGTTCCCATCGCTCCAGTCATATACACGTGTAAATATATTGCCTCATGAACGAATGAACAATTATAATATATTTATTGGGGTTTTTTTTTAGTTCAGATCAAACTTATATACAACAACGCTACAAATGTTTATTAGTTATGTTAAATACATAAATAATCCGAGTAAATTATGTGAAAGAATGTCTAAAAGAAAGACCACAAACACGGGAAGGTATGTGTTTTACAAACGCATGTGCATATAATATGGCCTGTGAACTGATCCAACGAACGAACAATTACAATCTATTTATATACTGTCAAGAAAAACGATTAGTGCAAACAGTATAATAATCATGTTATTATTTGTTAAATTTCTTTGTTCTGTTTCTTTGTAAAATAAAACGTCTTTATCTATATATTATTATGTATATACATGTATATCTATATGTACCTAATTACATGTCACGATATTAAACTATTATAAACATATCTAGATGTATGTGTACATTTACTCGCAGGCGCTTGTAGCATGAAAAAAAAAAACCCAACCTGCTTTAAAAATTAGGTCAACGTCCATTGTCATATAAGGGAGATAATCAGATTCAGGGGCAAATAACAATATTTTTGAAAGATATTATTTTCATGTTACAAGCGCCTCTGCATTTAGTCACAAATGTAGGTGACGTATACGGCCCAACTGGTGCAGTCTGACGCTCGGTTTACAAAGCATCCGTTTTCAAATGTTACTGATAACTTTACAGTTGCACCTCTAAAAACGTTTATAGGTCGAAGCGCCGCTGTGTGGGTAAACTATCTCCCACAATACTCTCCAGGATTATTCAATATCCTGTCCGGTGCAGAAACGCAAGAGATTAATGTCATTTCATCTTTACCTTTAACGTTATACCGGAAATTGTATCCAGTATAATCACCTTTTTGTTAATTCTGAAAAGTTACTTTCAAAGCAATTTTTGTATTACATTTCATGAAAACGTCCCTAAAGTATTCCAGAGAAATTTCATGAAATAATTGAGTAATAGATCCTATTACCCGGTAATTTAAGATAGTTTTAATTCAGAACTGACAATACAAGACCTAATAAATTTAAGACCCAGTATAAAGATAGTCTCGTTGTAACTTAAAGGTACATTTTAAGAGTTTAACCAAGAGTTAGCCATTCTTGGTATAATAATTCAAAAATACATGATAAAAAATAGCGAAAATTTCAGTCAAATTACTTCATTCTGAACGGAGTTTTCACTATTATAAGTTGGTACTGGAAATGGGCACCAACTGCGTCCGTACGGTTTACGAGAATTGGGGATCGTTTGGTTGACAGACGATAACTCCACCCACAAATTCTTAATCATCAAGTAACATTCTCAATGGCTATGGTACCCTCGCTTTGCAGGCCTGTAGTGACGTCAGTTGCTAACAGTAAACATTAGCTTGGTCGGACATATTGATTTAATTTTAAATGGAAGACTGTGTTTAAATCCAAGCTTTATCCAAGCCACCAAAGAGTCTACACAGTTGACTTTAAGCTTGTCATGTAAATAAAGGTCTAATTAATAATTTCTATAACATCTGAAACCTAAACAAAGACTTGCAATAGGCAGAATTAGCTCTTGCATAATGTATGTTTAAAGACGTATTTAAAGGGTAGTTATTTCCAATAAAGGTATGGCAAATTTGTTATGTATGGAAAGTAAGAGATTTCCAGTCTTACTGGTAAAATACTAGATTCCCTGGAAAACACACATTCGGTAATGTCTGGGTGTCACTAACTGTCTGCCAGGTTCACTTAGGAGGCGCTTGTTATTTCTAGATGAAATGGCTAGCCATTGAGGAAACAGACTCTGTGGTTAAACGACAGAAAAGGGATTGACAGAGATAATCCAAGAAATTACTTATAATACTTATAATAGCGTTAAATGGTTAACAAGTAACGACAAATACAACCTGTAAATGGACCCTCCCTCATTCAAGTTACATGACAAACAAGTCAACTTAAAATATATTTCTATGGCATGGGATCGTTCTTTCCAATTAAACAAATTTGAAAGTGATATGAAGCAAACGTTTGAAAGACAAATCGGTTTTTAGTCCAAATACATCTATATATCACCCGATCAAACAGTTTGTACGTAGGAAGGCATCTTTAAACGAAATACAATTTTGAAAACAGAAAAAAATCAGACCACAAAATCAATATTGCTGTTTAAAATTGTAATACGATTACATGCAACAATTTATCGGTAAACGGATAAGTATTAAATTATCGTGTAGCACGATTTTTTTCTGTTAAGAACGCAGATTTCTTTAAACATTGTTTTTATGTCCGTATATTTATTATGTAAACACAGTTTGGGATAATCTAAAATACAAACAGTTAAATGTTGGTACAATTTCCCGATTTCCTTAATTTCAAGAAAATGAAATGAAATAGGGTTTAACGTCCCACTTTTCAGCTTCTATTCTGGGTTAATCAAGACGACATACGCCATACAGTGTGCTATGGGGGAATTTTGCCCCGCAAGGGCCGCTACGACCGACTCTTATATCGAATTCCAACTGCCGAGGGATCTTTTAAGTGCATGCCAATGTGTACACGGGACCTCTGTTTTTCGTCCCACCGGAACAACTACACAGCTGTCCTTGCCAGGCCCTCCGTCCCTAACGAGCCAGCGTCTTATCCACTTAGCCACGTCATCCCCCGTATTTCTGCACAAACCGTGTGCTATGAACTGGGGATGTTCGAACAGGGTGCTCCACGAACTTCTATTCTGTTAAACGTTATTTTATGTACACACCAACGGTTACACACCGCTCCTTGCAATCCAGGAAATCCCGCAGAACTGTCTCGGCCAAAGTCGTGATAGTACTGTTTCGGATTTCCTTAATTCCAGGACTACTCGTTTTTGGATTTACCGAAATGTTAAACACTCTTAATATGCATAATTCATACAAAACAACTGTTACATGGTAAGACCGATTTTGGTAACTTTGATCTGTTCACTTTGGTTTTCAAGTTCAGCATTCTATTGGAAATAATGATGGATACCTCAAGGCCATGTCTATTTGGGTTCAAAATATTACATCTTTACATTATTGCGGGGAAAAGAATCAATTTCAATTACAATAGCTGCATCTGAAACATAATTACTGTCTGTATACTCGCGGCTACACAACTCCCGTAATCTGGAAAAACCTAGCAATTCAAATTTTGGTGAAAATTAAGTTAGACACATATTTGGACTTAGTACACATGTATATAATAATAGTCTCCTTCACTGAAAAGGCTTCTAATTATCTTAATCTAAAAAGACAAAAATAAAAGTGGTTTTACATTCAGTAGCTTAATTCTAAAACAAAACAGTTTTCCTTCAATTCCTTCAGTGTTACTAGGTTTTTCCAGATTACGGGAGACAAGTTCCATAGTTTCTGAGGTTATGAACATTGCCGCATTGGCCAGACTATGAGATGGCACACATGGATTTCGAACGGATTATGGATAGCTAAAATACTCCTTCACAACACAAATACCATATATCGATTATGAGCCAATCAGCTATTTTTTACATGGCAAATTTTATTGCTAAGCACAGCTGGGTATTAAGTTGGCTGACTTAAGCAGAAAGGCCTGTGGACTCGATCTTGGTGTTGACCTCGAAAGTACTACGGGGTTGTTCTTGTAATGAGTGCAAAATAGTAGGCATGGTAAGTTACGGGGTCTAGTCGATTATATGGAAGGAAACATTGTGTTTTCCCCTGTATATGGTGGGAGCACGTAAAAGAACTTGGCAGATGAAATGCGACCAAAAGTAGGTGGTAACGCTGGTGTCCGGGCAAGCGACGGAAGCGTTCTCATTATCCAGGTTTCTGTGGAAAAGTAGGAAGGGTTACAGCATTTTGAAGTTTTGATATTTCTAAAATCGATAAAATCTAGTCACAGATGATCTGGTTATATGGTGAGCGAGACTCGCTTGTCAGTATAGATTTTGTGGTTGACGTGTGAATGAAAATATGAAACTAAGGGTTGTGGGGGCAAGTCACGAACCAGTGACCTCCGTTGATATTCTACTTAGCTATCTTTAAACCCTAGAGTATTGATCTTTACATTGACGAACATTTTGTACAGATGATACAAGAGCCAATCAGAATACATCTAACAAAAGTACTTGATCCTTGACAGAATGGACAGTTTTCATTAGCACGAGGGCGCCATGATTGACCCGGTATTGGCTTTAAGGAGATGGTGCGTGTTTTTTATTGGGTAAATGCTCATAAAAATGGTAATTTTGAGTTCGTTTATTTCATTAAAAGAGTTCAATCTGGTTAAATTAAAGATCGAATTATCTGTTCTATCTTTTAAAAAAAGAATGTCAACATCTCAGAAACTGTATCAGTCGTTCACAACTACATTAATCAATGGCGTTAGGTGCGAGGCTTAGCGCATGCGCTTTAAATCAAAAGGTTTGTCATCGATGCAATTTTGGAAAGTTTGTGCGCGAGAAATCTCGCTGGTTTCATAGCGTTTCGTGTTAATCCTACTCGAATCACCAGATTTTTTAATCGGTTCCTGCCTCATAAGTTTAAAGTTTGGTAAATGAAACCTTGACATTGATATTCTTCTACTTCAAAGTTTAATATAAGCAATATATTATACTCCCGACCACTAGTTGGATCACGTCATGTTCCGTTTTCAGAGTGTTAAAGAATAACATCTGTTTTATTTTTCTAGCCCATTCACTTCGATCAGTATTAATATAATTTGCGTTAGCTGGTCATCGATTTGTAGATATAGTTTATAATGTCATCAGGAAAGAGATGAGTTCACATGTTATTTGATATTGTCAACAATCTTCGTGTGTATTTGTACCGTATTCAATAGTTTAACTAAACGGACGTGTTACATCTATTATTGGTGAACACAGGGATAACTGTGAACAAACTGCTTTGAACTTTGAAAATAATATAGCTACGCCGGAAGAACTTTGTATATGTATTTTTTTAAAAATAATTTTAAAATTATACTTACAAATGCATTAATATGTCTCATTTAGCTGGCAGTTCTTGCTATTATAGTTGAAGATACGTGGTGTACGACTTCCATAAAAAGATGACAGTTTTTCCTATAATAGTTCAGGAATAGATGATAATAGATGATGCATAATGATTATATTGAAAATATCATTCAAATTACTTTATTCTGAACGAAGTTACCACTGTTTGAAATTTTGTTTCCGTGACAACGGTAGTTGTTATTCGAGACTTAGTGTCGATTCATCAATTTGAAATTAAATCAATAGATGGCACCCGTGTATTAATGCGTATATATCTCTGCAATCCGATGATGTAATTTATTATAGGTTTGTCATATGAATAAATATTTACATGATAGTTTAAGTAACATATAAAGCCAAAATAAAAACCTGTAATAAAACGATTGGGCTCATACATTATGCATCTTTAACATCGAAGGTAAGAGGGTCACCATTCTGTGGATCCACTATATAAAATATTTTTATATGGTAATGAAAAGTGCCAGCAAGAAGTTTGACATTTTGTCAAGATGAAGGTTAGGACAGTTTTGAACCATCACAAAAACCCACGGATAATGAACATCCCCACCTGTTGCGTCACCAAATTTTAAATGTGCAAATTCACAGGTATTCGGTGTACATGTTAGACATACTAAAAAATACATATAGAGTTACACATTTCATCAGCCCAAACTAGTGACAACTGAAGGGTTGCACAAGCGATTATACTCTTCGTACGGTATGAGAAATGCGTAAGAAATTTATCATCCCAATTCAATGATCTGTTAAACGTTCCATTGAACATTTCCAGTAGGTTCCAACAAATACCACCAAGAACTCCGTCATCTTACTGATTGTTGGTACATATTTCGTCCCAACTTTGACATTATGGTTGGTTTTCAGTGTGTTTCCCATTGCCAATGGTGAAAGACGGGCGTGCTGACAATGTTGAAACGAAAAACGTGAACGTTTAGTACCCCTGACAGCTGGAATTCGAAAAACAACTAGGCGGAAACGGTCCTGTTCTTGTCAAACCCTTTGATGCCAATGGAAAGTTGATTTTCTTACTGGGGATAGCAAAAACCAGTATTGTCAATGTAATGCAGCATTGCACACTGGTTAGCGAAATCCAGTTTAGCCAATAAAAATGTATTATGTTATAATCCCAGATCTTACCTACGACTTGCATCGATAAGGGGCCTTATATGATGATCTACCCCAGGTATATAAGAAACCAGATAACCCCGTACAAAATATTATACAAACTGTAGGCCTGCATTATTTATCAGACGAGAATCCGACCCTTATCATATATACGGAAAATTTTGAATATATTTGGTTTCACAAGTCGTTTACAAGTCTACATATTCATATTCTAATCATCACACAGATTTAAAGGCATGTTGTTACATTTGGTGATATTGAAATGTTGCATATTCCAGATGTCTCTCCACTTGGTAAATTTCGTTTTAATAAAATTACGTTTACTCTAAGCAATTTCAATACTTTGAAAATCAGGTGTGACTTCAGTAACCACATAGAGAGTGGGTTATCTGGAGCTACGAGAACGTAGCTAAAAACGTATACTGATGTTTTTGTTTTAGCTACGATGGGGAGCCTCCAGTTTGACGTTGCAAACTCAATTTCTTTATTAATGCATGTAACATCTTTTAGATAAGTACTATTATGACTAATTAAACTTACAGAGGCCAATGTAGTCGCACAACTATCGCCCAACTCCAAGTATTCACATTTTATTTTTTAAGCGTTGTTTTTGCCCGAAAACACACCGTCATCCAAATCCATTCATATTACATTTTTGATTGGCTGTTATGGAGCCATATATTTAGCACCGCCTTCACGATGACAGTTTCCTGTAAAAAAAAAAGATGGCGGTCTTAGTAACGGCTTAACGCCTCGATTTCAAATACGATGATTTATACCCGTTCCAGGTAGGATTATAATGCTTAATTGTAATTGGGTCTGGCAGAAATATTATAAATAACAATAATCAATCGTTGTTTTGTGTCATTAGTGTCAATTTTGCATAGTAATAGCGATTGTGATTCACAATCGCACTTGCTACGTTGAATCATATAGAGACAACTTTCATCTGGATACACGGAGGGTTGACAGATGATTTTTTTTTATCTAGGTTATCTGGACCGGGCCGTGGGCTTTGAAAAGTCGATGTTACGTTTAACGATGTTTAATTGACGTGTATGCTAACTCCCTGATTATGTTTACTACATCGTTCATATTTTTGCATTTTGCATATGGAAAGTCCATTGTCCAATCACGCTTTTTACCAAGATTTTGTCTAATCGTTTGGATGCATCTATGGCGGGTGTGGCGTTTGGTAGGGTAAACTTACTCTTCCGGACACCTGTTACCGCTGATTGTCGTGTATTTTGTACACGGTGAACGGTCCATTTGCTGATGACAATATTTTGCCTATACCGTTTTTTTAGGACTTCAAAATTTGTTTAATGGTTTGGATTGTTCGTACATGTTATAAAAACAAGAAACTAAACATGTCACAATTACAAAAACAAGAAACTAAACATGTCACAATTATAAAAACAAGAAACTAAACATGTCACAATTATCTGCTAAATGTTGAATATTTCGATTTTTGCTAGGTTTGGCAAAAGGGATATATTATAGGCAGTGACTCAAATTAGTAGGGGAGAACATTAATTTGTATTCTGGTCCTCCCACCACTAAACGACGAATATTTGCCCAAATCTTCAAACGCTCGTCTTCGGTCCTACAATTCGTCCAGCATGAGATAAAGAGATTAAATATATAAAGTTTCTGGGCCTGCACTATCATCGTGATATTGATAGCATAACATATTGATAATACCCCTTTACAAATTCCGATCAAACCTAATTTAAATTCACGTCGAACATTATATAATGACAAAAAGATATTCGTGTCTTTATTTCCCACGTAGTCAACAGTTGTGTACATCTGCTTTTCTGTATGGCTTGTATAGCTACTATCAAGTGAGTAATCCAGATTTTTAAATAATATATACGTCGTCCGGAATATCTGATTCTTTGCGGCCTGCTATGACTTTCGTGGAAGATGATGACGACCAACTGTCCTGTTTTGGCGCCATTTTCCTAATCTTCGATTACTTCCATGAAATAAGTCAGTATGCATTGATGGAAATCCTACTCCCTTGCCTTAAAGGAGCTAAATCGCTAATATTTGGGGCCTAGCAATTGACACAAATGGACCGCAAGCCATATAATAATGTAATATGAATGTATATAAACTGAGGTGCATTAATTCGTTTCCATTTTTACTCTAATATGAAATCGGTTATGTTTGGCGAAGTACACCAGGAGTCTCAATTGTATCACAATATATATAGCGTCTGGTTATTCCAGTCTACATAGTATTTATAGCGCATGCTCACCGTTTGAGATGTAATGTAGTCTCGGTCACCCAGAACCCCCTAGTCTTCAACGCACGGAGGGTCTGGGTCGGTTCTCAATTTTTGACGAAAATTACTGGATAATCTACCACATAAAAAAACAAACATTTGGTTACGCATGGGCAATGGAACCTTTTGGCTAAAGTCTCGGTAAGTGCTAGATCTTATGAAGCCGGGCCGATTTTGCTAGATTCTATAAAGCGTGGTTGAAATATATCCCACAATTCACTTGGCACATCTATTATTAGAAACAAAATAGAGACGGAATAAGCATGAATCGAGATGAAGAATTAAGAAGATTGTGAGAAGCCATACGTCTGATTCATGAGGAGAGAAAATTACCATTTCAATTGAAACCTTTACAAACAAAATTTTAAAGAGTGTCATCGTTGACAAGCGAGCTGTTTTGATAGATTCAGTACGTGGTAACTTAAAAGACTGGATAATCCAGACAATGACCTATTTTCCGTCAAATTTTGAGGACCCATCCAGACTAATATTCGTAGAATATTTGTATGGATGATAGAGACTAGATGTAATGTGGAGTATACCTAGCCTTGTTCTTTGGGTCCCTAGCTGAAAATGAGTCTAAAACGCCGTATGGTACACGATTCGTGTACCAATGGTAAAAAAAAATTTATTTTGTCTTAAATATTGGATATCAGAAGCTCATCTTTTCCTGGTAAGACCACACCATCAATGTTGATTTAAATTGACAAATAATTTGTGTTTTCAACGTCGAGGACTTTCAATGATATTGAGTTAGAGACTTAGCTACTTTAAGATATTAAATGAAAGCGGTTTTAACGACCTACTTATCTACAACAACTGGGCATATAGCAAAATGAACATGGGCATATACCGCGCAGTTTGTCCCTCTGTTCAGTTGGGATGTGTTATGTATAGTGCACGGATACACGGCGGGTCTATGGTGTTCACGTTATCTGCGATTGGCAATGGAAAACGAAACTGGAAATCACACAAGAACTTTCTGGGTCAACCCCAAGATCCCCGCCCTGCGACCTCCTGGTAGATCTGTCAACATCATACGGACCAAGTCGCCAAGATTTGTTCTATACTAAGGTTGCATCGTCGATCCATCTACAATTTGCTTGAAAATTGTGCAAGAAACAAAATGTTTACGGTTGCTCAAAATAGAGGCATACCTGCTCATTCGCTAAGGTGATCACATCAAGAGCTAAATGAGACGGTTTCCACATGTTTTATGAGGTCCACGGATACCATGGTTTAAGCTTCAAACAACATCAACAGTTATTAAGTTACAGTTCACGACCAATGATCGGAATCGGATAGAGCGTGCAATGGGCCTCTGTGCGTCATTATGATTGGTATATAGGGTCCCTATATAAAAGGGGTTTTTTTTTTTTTTTTTTTTTTTTAAAAAGAGCTACATTATTTGTCGATTACTGGCACTTTCGCTTATTTTATGAAGCTTCTGGGACTTTCCCTTAACCCGGCCCTGTCAAATACTTCGTAATAAAGTATTCCTTAAAATAAAGTCCAACATAATGTTTAATTCTCAATAATTAATTTTAGTCACGTGTTGAGAGCATAAGAAATAAAATGCCATGTTGAGATAAATATATTTGTACCTTTGTCATATTTGCAGAATGATAGGTACTTTACAGAAGATCAAAAATATTTCTACGAAACTAAAGACTAACCGCAAAAAGCTGGTTGCACGTCTTAGAGAAATTGCAAATGAACTTAATAAGATGGAAAATGATGTACGAATAAGTAAAGTGAGCGGTAGTGTAGCTGGTGCTGTTGGCAGTGGCCTGATAATTGGTGGATTCGCTGCTAGTTTCTTCACATTTGGTGCATCTTTGATAGTTTCTGCTGTTGGTGCTGGAATTGGTGGAGCGGGAGCTGTAACTGGAGCCGGGGCATCAATAGCTAGATACGCTGTAACAAAGAACAGGCGAAAAGAAGTTGCAGAGTTACTGGAAAAGGATGGCGATCTTTTGGAAGATCTAAAATCAAACATTAAGATAGCCTTCGAGACTGGAAAACTGACATGGGGAGCATCATCCGCCATTTATAAAATGGTGCAAAATGCAGTGTCATTTGTCGACGATGCGGCTGACATTGGAAAGGCGGCTGTAGGGGGGATTATAAAGGGGGCTAGTAAAGGGTTAGCTATTGCCGGTGTCGTTTTTACTGCCATCACCCTTCCGGTAGATATCTATACGGTCGTATCCAACTCGATCGATATACACAAAGGCCAAGAGCATGAATTTGCAGTAAAACTAAATGAATTAGCAGATGACATAGAAAAATCGTATGAATTATGCGACACACTGGCTGGATTGTGATACAGTAAGAATCAGGCTTTCCACTTTTTTCAAATATAAATTTGATCCCTGCTCCCAATACATGAACCTAGTTGTGTAATTCTAAAGAGCATTAATAAAAATCCGATGTTGCCCATTAACACCTGCTTCCACAATAGTGGTATCGCAGACAATGTCCCGTTATACCTTAATTATGTATATAATTCACGCGTAATACAACTAACATTAATTATTATACAATCTGTTTAAATAAAATTAAAGATGTCGTTGTGTATGTATGTTGTTCCATGCACGCTTCGTCACGGCGAGCCAACCCCGCGTGTGTATTATAAAATTAACCAATCTGACCCGTAAATGATCTAGTCGACGATTTATAAAGGCAAAGGCCACACATTTGGCCCCAGGCGAAGCAGGGTATCAAGCTTGTTTTAAATTGAGTTTTTGTTATTTCTAATATCTAGCCACGATTGGAATCGTTTAATCACTCTCGTGAAAACTCGTATCAATTCTCATTACCATATAAATGTTTATTTTGTACGAAATGATAATGGACGTCAGTCAAGTAATTTTGAGACATTTAAGCCCTGTGCTAACTCGAACGCGTCCATCGCCAACCCGGACGAGACTTGTGAGCAGTTCCACCGTTCAAATAGGGCGCGAACCCGAACGCGGAAAACCGTCGACGGCTTTCGTGATGGCTTGTCTTTTCTTAATTGTGAGAGATACATTTTGTCATTTGCTATCACACACAGACGACATCTTGGCACTGTATTTATACATAATATAACGAAGGAAAAGAAAGAGGCAAATATCAGTGCATGAAATGTTTTGTCCTTATACTTTCCATACGTCTCGTATTTTTGACGATATCTTTATAATCTTTGTGTGCTTTATCATATAGAATCTCACTCCTTTCTATTTCAATGATCATTTCTTCGGTATTGTCCATTCTGCCTTTACAAGTAGACCGTGAATATTGTACACTTGTGGGAACGATCAGGCCTAGCGGTTTATGTTCGTGGAAATGATGTCATCGGAAGTGCCCGCTGATTGTTTCATTGGGAAAAAGTTCGCGCGAACTTCTGAAAAATTCGCTCAGGAGGCAATCAAGGCGGTCGTTAGCGCGAACCAATATATGTTCGGGTTCGAGCTCTGTATGAAAGGGGCCTCTAAAAATAACTAGAGCATTCCAGGACGAAAAGCCGCGTTCGCGCTCTGTATAAACCCCCCTTTATAAAGTGTTTACTGGGATCTAAGTAGTTGTTTAATTTTACCAACTATCAAGCTTAAACTTTACATACCTCATTTTGTTTGTCTCATCACACAACAGAAACAGATAGGGTACGTAATGCAGGGATCGAACATCCGACCTCCCAGCTAGCAAGCCAGCGTCTTACCCACTTAGCCATAAAACAAACTGGGTGCAGGTTTAATAAACACCGAATTCGAAAAACGAATAGGCGGAAACGCCTCTGTGCTTGTCGAAACCCATATTGTTGCCCATGGATAGTTGACTTTCTTACAGCGGTTAGCAAAAAACAGTGTTGCCAGTGGAATGTTGCATTTCATTCTGGTAAGCCAAAACCAGTTTAGCCTATGGAAATGTATATGTTATAATCCGGGGTCTTATCTGCGAATTGCAACGACAGCAGGCCATATATTATTATGATCTACAGACAAACGACTGTAAATAAACTCGTCCATTATTTTACCTGGACTTTGTTCACATATCACGAGGCGACCCCATTTAAAATATTGTACAACCTGTAGACCTGCATTTTTATCATACAGGAATCCACACCTGTCATATACATACGGAAGATTTTAAAGTGATTTCGGTTTCACAAGTCGTTTACTCTATTACAAATGTCGCCCATAAATACAAAAAAAACCTCGCAGGATCGCGTGGTTAAGACGATAAGACGCTGTCAGTGATATAGGACTGAGGCACTGACAAGGACAGCTGTTGTTCGGATGATCGAAAAACCGAGATTCCGTGTACACATTGGCGTGCACGTCACAGATCCCTTGACAGTTGGAATTCTATATACGAGTAGGCCACAGCCCGTGTAAAATTTCCCTCATAACACACTGTATGGCGTCTTCATTAGCCCTGTTTAGGAGCAGTAGGACGTTAAACCCCAGTTCATTTCTTTATTATCTTTACAAAAAGTAATTTCAAGTCTTTGTAAATCATGCGTGACCCCGGTTAATACCACATAAAGAGTGAGTTATCTTGGTCGGACGGTGTACTTTGAAAAATCACGCATCAGTGTTCGGTGGGTCGACGTTTCCTTCAACAATGTTTGCCGCGACAGAAGTTAATGAATGCAATACTCTCAAATTCATGACATTTTTTTAACATTTCGATTAACCTAATTGTGATAACAAAAGAACGCCAAATTATCACAGTATGTTTGAGAGAGAGCGAGAAATGGGGTTTAACGTCCACTCAACACAAACTAGGTCATTTCGGGGATAACCCATGGTTCAATTTTATTTCAATAATTCGCTTGCGTGTAGGCGTGTTTAGCGGTGAGTGGAAACCGGTGAACCCAGAGAAACCCTACGAGGTTGGGCAGGCGACCCCAGTCCTTGTCGCGTACAACCGGAGACAATCAGTTGATGATAATATTGACTATTTCGATGTTTGCTTGGCCTGGTCAAAGGAATCTGCAGCCGAGAACAGTAATTGATATCTGTTTACTTCCTGGCCTTCCCACCCCCAAATCATGAATATTTCCCCAAAACCTTGCAGTAGATAAGTTCAAACACTCTTCTTCGATTCTAGACCAAAGATTAACAACAACTGAATGCGAATAGAAGCATGCAAATAGAAGCAGGAACATTCGTCCACCATGTGAAGGGGGGGGGGGGTAAATACTAGTCTTATTTCGTTTGTTAAGACTATCCAGGTCGCACTGTCGAATGGGCATAGAAATGATTGAACATGTAGAATTTGTTGGCCTACACCAGGCCCCACCCCAAGAAAATGACGACCATACTGTAGACAATTCAGCTACAAATGATAATAAAGTTTATTAGGCCGCATTCTATGGACACAAATTCATGCTAGAAAAATATTTTCGTTCCTTCAAATTGGGTCTAGAAAAAAATTTATCGGTGAATAGTTAATATAGTAATTAGCGTTTGCTGAAATGTTCCACAAAATATTTAATAGTTCTTCGATGATATACGTCTTTGAAATCCGGATTATTTATTGATAGTAAATTTCATTGTGCGCTGGGTCACTGGACAAGATTCGAAGCTATTCGCCGCGTCATGTGATCGCTTTTCCCACAATCGACCAATCACGTTATTGTCTACATTCGCGTGTTGTTGGTAAACACAAAATAGCGTACTCAACGAGGAGCGCATTCCAGTTATAGAATCTACACGAAATGTCTTTACAAAGACAAAATGGGACAAGTGTCGTGAGGTATATAGACTGGTTTCAATTGGATAGAAATGGCCAGTCTATTTATCGATACAAATGGATTGATAACGAAGGATATTATATTTTGTATTGAAGATAAAGTCGACAGTGGTGTTTGATTTCACCCAACGTGTTATAGATGTTTATGGACAAAATGAACCCCTTAAAATCAGTTAAAATATGCGAGAAAGAAACCCAAACTAGAGAGTGAGATGTCAACACCCGCATCCAGTCCAACTAAAATTACAACATAGCAACTACCACTGCATTGTACTAAAGGGGTGTACATAATAATGTACCAAACATGATTTACCTTTGATAAAAATAACAACTGACTATTAGTATATTAATCATTAAAAAAAATAACAATTCACTCGTAACATAATCGTTTAAACGTGGTTTCAACGAATCGTCCTTAAAAATGCTCTTTGATAATTTCTGTAATCAACACAGCCCCTTAAGTGCACGATTCCACTCTTATATAATTTTTTCGTACATGATTCCACTTTTTATAAGGAAATAATTAATTCGTTAAAACGAAATAACTTATTCGCTTAAACGAAATGTTAATTCGTTATAACGAAATGAATAATTCGTTATAATGAAATGAATAATTCGTTATAACGAAATTAATAATTCGTTATAACGAAATGAATAATACATTATAACGAAATATTATTAATTCGTTATAACGAAATATTATTAATTCGTTATAACGAAATATTAATAATTCGTTATAACGAAATATTATTAATTCGTTATAACGAAATATTATAAATTCGTTATAACGAAATATTATTAATTCGTTATAACGAAATATTATTAATTCGTTATAACGAAATATTATTAATTCGTTATAACGAAATATTATTAATTCGTTATAACGAAATATTATTAAATCATTATAACCAAATATTATTAATTCGTTATAACGAAATATTATTAATTCGTTTAAACGAAATATTATTAATTCGTTATAACGAAATATTATCAATTCGTTATAATGAAATATTATTAATTAGTTATAACGAAAAATTATTAATTCGTTATAACGAAATATTATTAATTCGTTATAACGAACTAGTATTTCGTTTAAACGAAATATTATAACGAAATATTATTAAATCATTATAACGAAATATTATTAATTCGTTTAAACGAAATATTATTAATTCGTTATTAATATTTCGTCTAAACGAATCAATTATTTCGTTTAAACGTATTAATTATTTTGTTTAAAAGAATTAATTATTCGTTTAAACGAATTAATCATTTTGATGAATCGAATTAATCCATGTCGATTCAAAATATATTTCCATGGCTCTCGTACACCACTTCCCTACACGGATGGGACTTTTATTTGGTTCACTGGATCTCTGTTCGGACCGACCGCGAGCAATTTGCAAGGTAAATCGTGCACATGGCTTTGTTTACAAATGCTGTGACCTGGCACTTGACCCCATAACTTTTGACCGCGACCCCTCAAGCGCGACCAGTGATTGGTCAAATTTGAAATACCTGCGCAGTATCCAACTCACATATACGCAAATATGGCTCCGCATTATAAAGAAATAGGTCATGGATTTCTGGGGAATTTCCAGCTTAAACTATTAAATTAACAAAATATATTGGAGAACTTTGTTGACATGTTGATTGCACAATTATTAATAGTCTAGGTTTCTAGACCCGTTTAACGGGAGCGAAGGTGACAGGTTTTTCGACCCGAGAATGCGGCCTATATTATTATAACGCTTCAACGACGACAGTTTAACATTATTATGACTTCACAGTGACATGGCATAGAATTTTCTCGTGTCTTCAAACATGCACAAAGATGTTCTTATATAAACATTACGGAAAAGGGTAAACAATCCATCTGTTTCGTCCACACCTAATGATTTGACGGCGTGTAACACCAACTCTTCCAACAATGCTGCATATAAATCGCCGAATTTTGACTTTGGCATATGGAGAAAAGATTCGTACGCGTTTCCCCTTTTACATTATCTCACACCCATGGAGCAATTTTCGAAATTAGCTTTGTTTCTTGTACCATTGCAAAACAGATTTGCGTCCAAGTAATTCACATCGTTTGAAACTCTACATACCATAATTTCAATGGCGTCATTCTGTATCTGAACGAAGACCAACGCAACAACGCTATTGGTTGATTACAAGCAGGTGAATCCAAGACAGATCGAATGTTTCCCTTCTCGCCTTTAGAATAGGTGCCGACAGCGAAGTTCAACACGTGACCGCCCAAGCTCAGGCCAAACAAGAGTGACTCCACCTGTCCTGGATCGTCACTTCCGGTTACGTCATTGGCGTAAATGGCTTTCAACAGCGATCTCACTGCAGCAGCAATTCCCGGATGGCGTAGAATCTCGTAACAGACACTCCCGAAACGCCTACGTTAAGCCGAATAACGAGGCAGACGTCCCCGTTAGACTTAGAGCTCCTGTTTTGAAATGCGCCGACACCATGGAATCCAACTTTAATGGGTTCAGACACTGAGGGTGTGGCCACTGCAATACCGGAGAGCCGTTTGGTTCAGCGACGTGTCACCGTTCTTGTTGCAGCAAGGCGATGGTAGAGCGAGGATATACCGACGACGAAATGTAACTTGCGTTTCTTTTTTTAAGATGGCTTCCATGAGGCCATTTCTAGTTGGTTAATTTGGTAAAATTTGTGACTAATTATCGACACCCGCAATATTTTGTTATATGTATCAAATATTAGTTTAATTGTGATGTTTGATAAAGATATTATTACGTGTCAATAATAATATTAAGACTTTTGAACAATGAGACAAGGGATTGTTGTTAATAATAGCGTACTGTGCCAATTCGCATTTGATAAGCGGATTAAAGTCAATCAAACATAATATCTGAGGTCTGAATTTTAAAGGCGGTCATCATAGACAACATTATCGTAAAGATGTCGACCATTATGATGTTCTTCCAATAAAGTCTTCCTTTCAAATTTCCAAATATGTCGCGAGTGTTTTATTTAAAACGTATGGCATGTAATGGAGTCGAGTGGTTTGTACTTGAAAAGAAATATGGTCGTCTGTCTAACCTCGCGAGGTAGTTTCTCTGTGTCCTCCGTTTTCGACATAGTTTGTTTTGAGTTGACGTTAAAATCAAAGAGAGGGTAACTCCTTTGTGCCATAGTTTAATAATACGCATGTCTAGCGCCCGTGGCATTTTTTTATTAAACCATCTCAAGGGGTGGAAGAGTATTGCCTAGATGTTAAAAGCTGTAAACCTGTTATTGCTAGATCAAAATAAAGTATTGAATTGGGTTGATCCGATCTGTTATTGCAATGTGCAATGGGGTAAAATCTATTGGATTAAATTCTTCAAACGGTCAGGCGGATATTACCGCTGCAAGGATAGTTCCACAAGTTTTTTCCCATACAAATAAATGTCCCTGCAGACATGTACGAAAACAGTACTCGTCACATGTAAAGTGAAAATTTCCCAAATCGCTAGATAGAGTGGCTCCGTTATGCTAATCGTCATATTTGTCTTTTTTGGACATTTTCTTACCCCTAAATCCTGACTGAAATCAGTATCTGGATGTCGTGTATATTATTGACATCACGTTAATCTGGGATACCGTGTGTATTATTGTCAAGATTCGGCGCGGGTGGGTTTCTCTGACAGATTTTACGCCAAAGTATGTCTAGATAATATGCTCACTTCGATTAAGTTCAAGGCTTCAAGTCGGTCAAGATATAGTTAAAATATTTCAGTCAATGGAGGTAAATAGCCCTAAAACAAGATGTCGACGCACGTGACATTAATATAAGAACCATTGCCAGTTCATCATCCAAACTCCTAGGTTTGTTATAAATTAATTGGTTAAGAAAATAAAAAAAGAAACAAACTCCGAAATGGATTCAATCGAATTAAACCATTTTAGCAAAAATTCTAGGTGGCGCTAGTTTGTGTTGAACATACCCCCATTTATATCTTAAGCAAATTTAACTATAAAGAAAACAAAAATCGGGCTTTGTCAAGTAAATATGAAGACATCCTTGTAAAGATGTGATATTAGAAACTGGTACTTCAAATATTAATTTCTTGCTTCATTAATTCTCAACAATACGTTTCATTTCACAATGTCTAAAGTACTAAACCCTCACAAAACAAAAACGTCTGAGATCAAAATGTGACATATAAAAAGTTTCATTACAACAATAAAACCTTATCTAGCAGCAATAATATCCTCAATAGGTTATCATTAAATCAGATATTTAAGGTTTCATATCTATAATCATCCAGTATCATAAATAATCGGAAAGAAACAATCTATTAGCTGTTGTCCTGCGCCGTGGCTTGTCACTAACCAGAGGTAGGTCCTTCCGCGGTCTATCCTGATTTTGACCGAGTAGGTATCTCAGGATTTTTTGGAGTGCTTAACCTTTGCGTGTGGTGAAGGGTGGGTGCACACTGATACGCAGTGAATATCCGCTTGGCTGCTGCAGTCGCTGATAAAGATGACATCGTTGCGACTTAATGATTCAGAATATTAACTTTTTTCCTCCGACAAATTAAATTAGAAAAATAAATCAAGGTGCCTGAAGTATATGGGGATAAACATTAGTCTATATTTAGCTTAAATAGGTACATCAAATAGTACGGAGACGTAAAATGGGTAAAAAAAATATAATTCTGTCCGTACCAGTTCATATTACTACGTTCGACCATCAATTTGGTGGGTTTTTTTCTTCAGTTTGCTTGATTTTGAAACATTTGGATTATTTTCTTGTTGAACTGAACACCGTTTATGATTGATTAAAGATACTTCATATATATTGTGTTTATAAACTTGCTTTGTTGGTAAGCATTATGATGTGGCGTCACCTGTAGAACCATGCCAGTCTGACCTTTTAAAGTTAAGTCATCTTGGGCAGAGATAAAAGTTGACATTCGCATTAACACTGAAACAGATTGGGGTGGGTGGTCTAGTCGTTCAGATGGAGCGCTAGGACTAGGTCCCGTATAAATCATTGGTAGCACGTTAAATATCACGGACAGTGGTAAATTAAGAGAAGACCATGGTCTGGGTAAAATGGCGCTCATTGCACGCTGGGCGGCGTACGCCGGTCTTTTTAGTCCAGCTGATACATTGGTAATATCAATTCAATATGAGACAGAGTACGTTTACTCTATTGTAATTGATACTATTTCTCAAGTATTTTGAGAAATCACAATGCTATTTGCTTCCATTCATTTTATATTTTATACAGATGAATGTAATCACGGGTTTGTTGTAAATTTATCAGTAAGATACCTGTGTGGTTGTACTAACTAACTCTCTATCTTTTTTCTGGTCTTATCTAATACTGGTGTAAATAATGTTTTGGGGTTTAGATGGTACATTGAATACATTTTACGGCTATTGAAAAGAGAAGAGGTTTTGTTTTGGGGGTTTTGTGAAGGGGGGGGGCAAAAATATAATCATGGACTTGCATAAAAAGTGCAGAAGGGCCATACAACACGCAAAACAAATCCGACAAGACGACCCAGTCGGCAAGACAATCTACTTAAACATTGCAAGAAATAAATAACAAATGTATACGTAAACCTGGAGAACCCAGTCACAATTGGTGATCAACTAACACTTTCAGTTTGTTCTAAATTAACATGAAGTATTTAAAGAATTTAGCCCGTCGTGCATTTAGTCATGTATGAATTGTTTCCCTTTAATATGTAGCAGTGATATTTTATTATTATAATTATTATTATAACTTGTATCTATAAAAGTGTCGTGCATAAAGCAAATTTGTGGGGTACCAGATAAGCCTATGCTACTGGGCTTAATATTTGAAGGAGCTTCAGATATTGTGAAATCAGCCTTGGATTTCGTGTTTAGATTTATAGACCAGGAGCCCGGGGGGTTCAACCTAGCTGAAAAGCTAACCAATTTCTATATATGTCACTAGGTTCCCTATGGGTCACAGTCTCAGGATATGAACGTCTGCCGCGCCCGTTGTGGTGGGTGTGGTCAAGAGGGGCAAAATAAACGGACCCAAAAGTAGGCTAGACTAGCTTGTTTTATTAACCACGTAAAACGTGTTGCAATATGTTAAGCATATCAAAATGTATTGGGAATGACCACCGCCAGACATTTTCGGTGGTGGGGCGTGTCTGCCAGACTAAATAAACGGGTACCCCAAAACTAGGCTAGACTAGCTCATTTGCTAACCGCCTGAAATTTGTTGCAAAATGTTCAGCATATCCACGTGTATCAAGAATGACCGATGCCAGACATTTTCAGTGGTGAGGTGCCCCTGCCAGACGTCCCTAAAGGCCCTATCCAAGTAGCTAAGCTAGACTAGCTCATTTACTAACCGCATAAAAATTGTTGCAAAATGTTCAGCATATCCACATGTATCGATAATTACCGATGCCAGACATTTTCAGTGGTGGGGTACCCCCGCCAGACGCCCCCAATTGACCCACCCCAAAAGCTAAGCTAGACTAGCCCATTTACTAACTGCATGAAATTTGTTGCAAAATGTTCAGCTTATTCACTTGTATCAGGAATCACCGGTGCCAGACATTTTCAGTGGTGGGGTAACCCCGCCAGACACCCACAATTGCCCCACCACCAAAAGCTAAGCTAGACTAGCTCATTTACTAACCGAATAAAACTGGTTGCAAAATGTTCAGCATATCGACATGTATCTAGAATCACCGATGCCAGATATTTTCAGTGGTGGGGTAACCCCGCCAGACACCCACAATTGCCCCACCCCCAAAAAGCTAAGCTAGACTAACTCATTTACTAACCGCCTAAAAATTGTTTCAAAATGTTCAGCATATCCACATGTATCGAAAATTACCGATGCCAGATATTTTCAGTGGTGGGGTACCCCCGCCAGACGTCCCCAGTTGTCCCACACCAAAAGCTAAGCTAGACTAGCCCATTTACTAACCACATGGAATTTGTTGCAAAATGTTCAGCATATTCACTTATATCAGGAATCACCGGTGCCAGACATTTTCAGTGGTGGGGTAACCCTGACAGACGTCCACAATTGCCCCACCCCAAAGCTAGACTAGCTCATTTACAAACCGCATAAAACTGGTTGCAAATTGTTCAGCATATCCACTTGTATCGAGAATCACCGATGCCAGACATTTTCACTGCTGAGAAACATATTGGACACAGGGTAAGTTTCTTTTTTTTTAATCTAAACTCTTATGTTTAATGTTTTGACACTTTAACGTCATTGTTGGGGTATTATTATTTATAAAACGATATTTATATAGCGATTGTCTTCCATCGCAGAGCAATGCTCAGAGGCTCTATACAGCAGCCATTTGATTGTTGTCATCTCTTACTCTAGAAGGACGGCACTGGGCAGCAGCATGTTCACCTGGTTCAAGACCAGCAAATGTTCTAAGCTCTGTGACAGAAAATATTCTTGATGAAGTCAAGCTTTTGATGTATGCTTTTTAAAAAAATTATAATGATGCAATATGTAAGAAAAGGTCTGTCTAATTTTAAATACACCATTAACGATCCACTGTAATATGCCTTGTTGTGTAATTCCAGGGTAAGGATGTCGAACCTAACATCTGTCAGAAGTCAACTGAGGAGGACAAAAGACTCAAGAAATTTGTCAAAAACATATGGGCAACAATAAATAATGCTGCTTCCTCACGTACAGACCGTAAGTCCAACATATACTCTGATACTACAAGTCGGATTTTAAGTTGTAATGATGAATCTGCTCTAAGTTACCATCCTGCTTGTCAGAAGAGATATGCAGCGGTGAGGCGTAAACATCCTGAACCACCATTCAGTGATGTGCTTTCCAAAAAGCCCGGATTGAGACAAGGCAGGGTATTTCTCTACCGAAGTCAAACCACCAAGGATTGCTCAAAGGCGAATGCATATTCTGTGGAAAAACATGCAAGAAAAGAAGACAATTTAGTGAAGATTGCTACATTAGCAGGTTGTCAGTCCCTGCTTGAACGGGCCAATGAATCAACCAATGGTCGCATAAAGAGGCTGAAGTTGATATCATCTATATCAGACTCAAACTGTAAACCAAAATATCAGAGACTACTTCAAGCAAAGAGTCTGTAGCACGTCTCCACAATGATGCAAGCAACACAAATAGGACGACACGCTACAGTGTGTAGCTCTACATCTTCGATCCCAAATAATGCAGTTACCAAAGACCAGAACTCCAGACCCAGCACCAATCCAGAATCTGAAGGAATGCGCCACTGACATTCCCCAACAATTGGACCTGTTTTTTAAGAACGTTTTATGTGGCTCAGCGCGAAGGGGATGTGATGCGTACCAGGAAACCATCGACCACAGGGTGACTGCAATGGCATACGATGCCATTTACAATGCTACTCGTGGTATTGTCCAGCCATGGAAGCAAACTGTTGTAGACCTCAAATTAGGTTCACTAACTGGCCCAAAATTATCCCTCCAGAGTTTGAATAGAGCATTAATTACAGTGAAACAAAGAGTGAATTTGCATATTAAGTACAGTCCGAGCAATGTGATGGGCCTGACGGTATACACCTTAGCAACTGTCTAGGACAACAATGGCATGAATGTTGAAACTCTAGATCCCAAAGCAACTTTACATGCTACTCTAGGTCACACTTACCAAAATGTATTAAATGATGACAGACAGCTATGTTTTCGTCCAGTACAGTTTCTAGATGGAAGAAACCGATGACTGTTTCAGGGACAAGATCGTAGTATATCTTCATTCAGAAAGCCACCCAACAAAGCTCAATTTGCCTGTACTACAGCAACTACTGAAACCGCTGACAAATCAGCAAGTATTCCTGAGCTCACTTTTGGAGACAGCAAAATAAAACTTCCATTCAACATATTGAATATCTACTGGTTTTGGAGACTGAAGGAAGGAAGTACACCAATGCATCCAAAGCATGCTTGATTTTTCAACTTGTATATCAAGGACACCTTACCACTTCAACGAATCTGTTTTATGTATCAAATACCCTGATCACCAACCAACAACGATGTCGTGAAAGAGACCATGATCTGTTCCATGCACGTAGCACCAGAAACAGGACAAAACTATGCAGTTGTTACCTATTAGTAAGTGCAGGAGGAACGCACACGACACGCCTTCTATGGTGCTGTTGGTACCCTGATCAATGAATCTGGAATTGAATATGTTCTTTCAGAGGCAGATGTTTTATAAGCGATGCTTAAGGATTCATGAGCTCCTTGCAACAGTTCTGGGAAAGACCAAGAGGAATGCGAGTCCTATCAACAAGTCATGAACACAGTTCCCTTGAACCCAAAGGAAGTAGAGGCATATCTTGCAGATCCAGGGGTATTCATGGGAGCCATGGAGCAGCTGCCCAATTCTGGGCGACATACATCTTCCTTATCAACCGCCTTCATAGATAGTTGCAGTTGTGTGTAAACTAGCAATGTTAGTGCAAACGTTGGTATCTTCCCGGCTGTTCTGTTCTCAACCGTCCAAACTATGCCAGATAGGGAATACTTTTCCTTAAGAAGTTGGACAGTGCGGAGCCAAAACGGCGAAAAAGTCATGATTCAACGCACCAGTTGTCGACCTGTCATTGGAACAGTCCGTCAACCGTGATGCTGCATCCCAGATGAAGGGCATAGTTGCATTCCACAATTCAGAGAATACTATGCAACGATGGTCATTGTCAATGACACAAAGGGCAGGGGTTGTCACAGAGCTTAGAACATTTGCTGGTCTTGAACTAGGTGAACATGCTTGCCGCCAAGTGTCGTCCTTCTAGAGTAAAAAATAAGAACAATTAAATGGCTGTTGTTAAGCGCCTCTTAGCATTGCTCTGCGATGGAAGACAATCGCTGTATAAAATCGTTTTATTAATAATAATACCCCCACAATGACGTAAAAATGTCAAAACATTAAACATAACAGTTTAGATATAAAAAAAAGAAACTTACCTAGTCCCCCTTAGCTTTTGGGGTGGGGCAATTGCGGACATCTGACAGGGGTACCCCACCACTGAAAATGTCTGGCATCGCTGATTCTTGATACAAGTGAATATGCTGAGTATTTTGCAACAAATTTCATTCAGTTAGTGAATGAGCTAGTCTAGCTTAGCTTTTGGGTGTGGGGCAATTCCGGACGTCTGGCTGGGGTACCCCACCACTGAAAATGTCTGGCATCGGTAATTTTCGATACATGTGGATATGCTGAATAATTTGCAACCAGTTTTATGCGGTTAGTAAATGACCTAGTCTAGCTTAGCTTTTGGGGGTGGGGCAATTGTGGATGTCTGGCGGGGTTTCCCCACCACTGAAAATGTCTGGCATCGGTGATTTTTGATACATGTGGATATGCTGAACAATTTGCAACCAGTTTTATGCGGTTAGTAAATGAGCTAGTCTAGCTTAGCTTTTGGGGGTGGGGCAATTGTGGGTGTCTGGCGGGGTTACCCCACCACTGAAAATGTCTGGCACCGGTGATTCCTGATACAAGTGAATAAGCTGAACATTTTGCAACAAATTTCATGCGGTTAGTAAATGGGCTAGTCTAGCTTAGCTTTTGGGGTGGGTCAATTGGGGGCGTCTGGCGGGGGTACCCCACCACTGAAAATGTCTGGCATCGGTAATTCTCGATACATGTGGATATGCTGAACATTTTGCAACAATTTTTATGCGGTTAGTAAATGAGCTAGTCTAGCTTAGCTACTTGGATAGGGCCTTTAGGGACGTCTGGCAGGGGCACCCCACCACTGAAAATGTCTGGCATCGGTCATTCTTGATACACGTGGCTATGCTGAACATTTTGCAACAAATTTCAGGCGGTTAGCAAATGAGCTAGTCTAGCCTAGTTTTGGGGTACCCGTTTATTTAGTCTGGCAGACACGCCCCATCACCGAAAATGTCTGGCGGTGGTCATTCCCAATACATTTTGATATGCTTAACATATTGCAACACGTTTTACGTGGTTAATAAAACGAGCTAGTCTAGCCTATTTTTGGGTCCATTTATTTTGCCCCTCTTGACCACACCCACCACAACGGGTGCGGCAGATGTTCATATCCTGTGACAGTGACCCATAGGGAACCTAGTGACATATATAGAAATTGGTTAGCTTTTCAGCTAGGTTGAACCCCCCGGGCTCCAGCTCTAAAGGTTTTGGCGTTGGTACTTATGGGTTGCTTGATATTGTGGCGATATGACAATGTATACCCTCTCTCGCCCCGAGTCTTAGCTACTAATAATTCAACTGAAATAAAAGACGGCGTTCATTAATCTGTCTCAATTAATATAAAAGACAACAATTTCCACATTGCATTTAAGGCATTCTTTAGTTACTTTAAGTAACATAAATATATGTTCCGCTTTGCTCTCCATTACGTTACTACCCACCCTTACAGAGAACTGGTATGAAAGTAAGTCTTCCCCCCTCTGTTCGCCGTGATTCATCTTTGGTCTCCAAAAGGAATCATTTCTGGCCACATCCGACACAAATTTATAAAAATCCAACACTATTTTCATGTAGATTTGTGCGATACAATTACATAAACAACTTTCGTTTGAATGGAGCCGCCATTTTCAAACTAACGCTCAGCTACTATTCCAAAATTTGGAATGGAATTTTACCATAAACGAAAAATCTCCCTGTACATGAGAATAACACATAGACTATTTAAAATCTTTTATAATGTGTTGTTATATTCTATAGATTTTATGTTATAATTACTCATGTATGTTGAATAATAAAAACATTAGCGACCGTGTACAGGGCGAATTTTCGTTTACGGTAAAATTCTATTCCTAAATAACGTATTTATTAACAATATAGTTTATATATATACTTGTTTGAATAGTCATTAAATAAAGAAGATAGATAATCGATATAATTTCAAGAAACAACAAATTATATAAAACAGAATAAAAATGCATCTTGGGGTATGTAGAGGAAGCGAACGAAGACGAAGGCTCAATACACGAAAAGTAATAAATACTGAATGTGTGAATACAAAACAAAGAGGTTTTGTATACAGATATCTCCATAGGATTATATTCAATATTAAAGAAATAAGTAACACATCGCGTACCTACTGTGGGTCTTATATTGAAACAATGAAACATCTTTTTGTGTTATGTCATTTCTCACAAATAATAAGGATTAGATTTTTATGTTTACGGTTTACATTTTCTCATTATTTGCCTCCTTGTATTCGGTATTGTTAGTTTTTACAAAGATAACTATAACAACAAATATCAAGCATATTTGTCTTACTATGTACATATTTTCCCCAGTATGTTTTCTTATAGGAAAAAAACTACCCTCGAAGAATAAACAATTATATTACAGGTTGAAAGATAAACTTTCGAAAGAATAAACCCAAATCACCCTGTATGCAGTGGACTCTGTCACATCCGATCTCTGATAAATCCGGATCTCTGTGACATCTGACATGATTTTAATGTTCCGATTTATTTCCTTATTACTTCAGCCAAAAAATCTCTGGTAAATCCGGACTCTGTATGTTCCGGATTACGACATCAATCACCCGTCCCGTCACATAATTTCCATTGAATGGTCACCGTATAATCCGGCCTTAAATCGGTAGGTGTCAAACAATTATCAATCAATTGTCCGTTAGATTAAAACTTGATGGGTGTGAAGCCACAAAAGATTAACAAGCAATCACCAATCAATTATCGGTAAAATTAAAACTCGCTATCGTGTAAGGTCTTTGTGGATTACCTTGATAATTTCATAATCTCTTGTAAGACAGTAATTGTGAGAAATACTAAAGAATATTTACGAATTTTCCCACGAATTCGGTTGTACAAATATTCCTAGCACCTGTTAGAAACATTCGTTGCGCATGCCGATTGAACCCGAATAACAATCCTAAACAGAATACGGATCCTACATCCAGACTCGGCTGTATGACGAATCCCGCCATATTGGAACTACTTTAAAGGCCCCGGATGAAACATGGCTGCGCCCATGGTGTCTTGTTTGTAATAGCGTCAAGTTTTCCTGTAAACCGGTAGCCGCATCGCAAATGTATGGGCGTAGGTACATATCACCTACTGTCATACAGCCGAGACCAGATGTAGGTTCCAGAATCTGTCGAGATTTGCCGAGTGAAAGGTTTGTCCACGTTGAGCTGAAATGAGCGGACGTTATGGTATATGACCTTGACTCTCATTGTCAATAGCTGCAGTTAACTAAACACGGTGTTTAGCCGATTATGTGAGCGGATGAAATGTATAACAACAAATGCCCCGTAGTATTTTAACCATTGACCGCATCTTTCGCCGATGAGGGCCAAGGTCATAAAATGGCCTCTGAGAACGTAACGTCCGCTCATTTCAGCTCAATGTTTGTTAACCCTACGGATCCCACCGGACCGTGTGACGACGACCTTGACATAGAATGACAAATTATCAATGAACACGTGATAGCAAACACAAGTGTGCAATCAACTGAAGACGACAAATTAACGTCAGACTTGAACTATTCAAAATCCCTACGCATGTTGAATGAAATAAAAATTAATGTTGGAAAATTTTGAATGTACAGAAAAGTTTATCATTTTTAAAGGGAATAACGTTCTGGTGATTCGAATCAACATTATAATAATACTTCCGGTTTTCGAAGTTACAATATTTCCGGTTTTGACAAAACTGGGTATTCCGACACTCTGTATCGTCCGACATATTGTAACGACCCTGTACCATGTCGGATTTGTATAATATATTCAAAGCCGTCTCCCACTTTCATACCCGAAGTTATTCTGGGTATAGAATATACCCCCTCAGATCAAAGAGAATTACCGTTACAGGTTTATAAGTTTGTTTATTTGAATCAATGTGCGCCCGGTTTCAAACGACCTGCCGTTTGTATTTAGTTTTTACGTGCGTGGATTACATTCATCGCCTACGTTCGTGAGCAGAGCAGAACCTGAAAATCTACTACACTGAAATACTTCCTTGCTTTGACGGTCGCTGCTTGATTGGGCTCTGTTGAAATAGCTCGAAAATGTTTGAAATTTCGCATCAAAGTTAACTTTTAACAACTGAAAATCAAGATCGAGACTGCAGGCAACACCTACAAGAATATCAACCAATTTTATAGTCAGAATCTCTCATAAATTGGTTAAAACAGTTAAAAAGTTGATGCGATAGTCAACGAAGAGCAAAGAGGCAAGATTGCGGCGTTGCTAACAACAAAAAGAAGAGTTGGCGATCTAACTGCAATGCTAACAAGCCTACAGCCCTTTTTAAGCCCCCAACAGTGATAATTAATAAATGGTTCATGGAATTAATCATATCAGCTGCTGTTTGCAGAATTTTATTGTTATTAGGTGGAATCGAATCAAATCCTGGCCCAACAGGTACGAGGGCCACTCAGGCTAAATTGCCATTCACAATTCCCCCCAGAAGAATCGTCTGCTCCCAAGGGAGACAAATCCAGTGAACGTAATGAACTAATGACCGCTCTCCAAAGAATTGAGCGTAATATGAATGATCAATTTCGAGACATACGCAATGAGATACCACAAAATCCCTGTCTGATAATTTGAAAAAATGTGAAGCCAGTATAAAAATGAACAATCTGATTTTTCTCAATATTAAAGAAAACAAACCAGAAAATTTTGTTGAAACAGAAGCTGCCGTTCGCTCCTACTTAGGTGACAGTTTTGAACTAGATACAGGTGGTCTGTTATTTGTTTCTGTTTTCTTTCCTAGTCGAACAGCTCTTTCAATTGGAAACGTGACATCGTGCAATCTGCGTCCAGTTCGGTAGATTCAAACAAAGATGCGCAGCATTAAAGGTATTCAGGCAAGCAAGAACAAACAATCCAGAAATATTCAAAAAAAGTGTTGATAAATCTACTGTGTTCGTGAAAGAGGACTTCGTAAAAGCTATAGAACTAGTAGGCGAAAAAGAAAATATCTACTTACGTAATGACACACTTATAATTGGAAGTAATTCATATGGGTTTGATTTTGATAAAGATAGTATCATTACACTAGGAGAAAGTCCCCTGCTAGACTGGATGAGCAACAAATAGGGGTGTGGCCAAGGCCCAATTGCATGTGATGACCTTTATAAATAAAAGTGCGGACTGTTTTTCTATGCCAAGCATTAATATTCTGTCCTGGAACATTTTAATGGCTTAAAATCCCACATTAATGATGAATTTATTTGTTATTTATATAGATATGATGTTATAGCCTTATACGAAACATGGTGTAAGAGCACAAATGATTGTTCAAACTTACTTAAAGGGTACGAACACCATGCCATTGTAAGGAATTAAAGGGGAAAGGCAGATTATCTGGGGGCATATGTGTATATATCAAGAAATGTATTAGTTGCCATTTTAAGAGAATCTATAATCATTTCAGTAATGGAATATACTTTATCTCAAGTTAGTTTTCTATAGATATTCAAACAGTTTTTTGTTTCATTTACATTTCTCCTAGTAAGTCAGTCATATATGAGGTAGAATTTGAACCAGATGGTATAATTAATTTAGAAAACAATTTAAACGAAATCTTAATATTACGGTATGATTGTAATGTCCACTATCTAGTTGCAGGAGATATAAACGCACGTGTTGTGGAGAAGAACAAGACTTTATCCAGAATGATGATACAAGATTTATAAATGTAGAATATGACACAGATGATTTTGACAATCTTTTGATATCCATATTATGCTAAACGGACGTGCATCCAATGATCAAGATGGAAATTTCACATTTGTTTCCCATGTCGGGAAAAGAGTAAATGACCATATAATAGTATCCACATCCCTGTATAACAATATAACTGGTTTTGAGATTGCAGACTATGATACCTCTGACCACTTCCCCTTCTGCTGTTCTGTGAAACTTATGACACAAAAAGACGTAAAATCTAATGAAGCCCCGAAACCGTGGCACAGGCTTAAATGGAAAGCTGATCAAGCGGATAATTTTGTGAATAATGTTGAAAAGTATTTGAATGCTGACCTGCATGTTTCCTTTCTAGAATGTAAAGATAGCGGGGATACCAATGGTATGGTTGTATTATTTTACATGAAGCCATATCTAATGCTGGAAAACACAGTGGAATGATATGTAGGAATCCAGTAAAACAACCAATATGGTGGGACAATGAATGTAATCTGAGTAAAAACAACAAATATATGTTACTAAACAGATGGAGATTGTCAAACACATATGATGACTTTGCTAAGTACAAAAAAGCAAAGAACAAATTCAAAATTCTATGTAACATGAAAAAAGAAAATAAAGAAATAAGAGATGATCTGTCACATATATTACCTACTAATACTACAGACACCGTGCAACTATGGAGAAGTTTGAAGAGATATATAAGAGGAACCAAAACTACAAGCAATATTTCTCCAGATGATTGGTATGCATACTTTAATGGTTTGTACAACGACACGAAATATGAATTTGATCCGGTGTTCACATAATATGTCAAGAATTATTTTGAAGATTATGAAGCGGACTGTGATATTAACATGAATGAAGAGATCGATGGTTGTATTTTAAATGAACCAATAAATGTTAATGAGATAGAGAATGCCACAAAATGTCTACCCAATGGAAAAGCCCCAGGTCCAGATGGAATTCTGAATGAGCACGTAAGACACCCTATGTTCCTTTTGCTCCCACTTCTAACCATACTGTTCAACACAATCTTACAGAGTGGAAATTATCCAGAATTATGGTGTCATTGTTCCATTACATAAGCAGGGTGAGAAGACTGATCCCAGAAACTACAGAGGGATTTCTTTATTATCAGTGATAGGAAAAGTATTTACCAAAATCCTAAATACTCGTCTGTCTGAAATGTGTGAAGCCGAGGATATATTATATGAAGAACAGTCAGGTTATAGAAAAGGATAGTACATCTGATAATATCTTTTGCTTATATGCTCTGGTTCAAAAATACCTCACAAGTAAAAAAGGTCGCTTCTATTGCTTATATGTTGATTTTTCGAAAGCTTACGATTGTATTTCACAATGTCATCTACGCTATAATCTGTTAAAAAATAGTATGAAGGGCAGATTTTTTCGTGTGATAACCTCCATGTATTCTCAACTTAAATCATGTGTCCAAACTGATAAGTTACTTTTGTCAGATTATTTTAATTGTACCATGGGTACAAGACAGGGCTGCATGATAAGCCCAATATTTTTGTCCCCCGCCTTTCGAAGAAAGTTAGGGGACTATTAAAATGGGTTCGTCCCCCTGTCTGTCTGTCACACTTTTTGGGACACAATAACTCTCTTCCTAATTGAGCTAGAATGTTGAAACTTAGTGTATATGCTTATTAGGTCAATGCCTTGATGGGGTTCGAAGATGGGCAATTTCCGCTTAGGGTAAGCAGAGATAAGCAATTTGATTGGTTGATGCTCTTGGACAAGATAACTTTAGTTCTAATTAAGTGAGATTGATGAAACTTGGTGTATAGTTTTCATTACAGTAATACCTTGACTAAGATCGACAATGAGCATTTTCTGCTCAGGGTAAGGTAAGCAGAGATAAGCAATTTGATTGGTTGATGCTCTTGGACACGATAACTTTAGTTATAATTAAGTGAGATTGATAAAACTTGGTGTATAGTTTCATTACAGTAATACCTTGACTAAGATCGACAATGAGCATTTTCTGCTCAGGGTAAGGTAAGCAGAGATAAGCAATTTGATTGGTTGATGCTCTTGGACACGATAACTTTAGTTCTAATTAAGTGAGATTGATGAAACTTGGTGTATAGTTTCATTACAGTAATACCTTGACTAAGATCGACAATGGGCATTTTCTACTCAGGGTAAGGTAAGCAGAGATAATCAATTTGTTGGTTGATGCTCTTGGACACGATAACTTTAGCTCTAATTAAGTGAGATTGGAACACTTGGTGTATAGTTTCATTACAGTAATACCTTGACTAAGATCGATAATTGAGCTAGAATGTTTAGACTTTGTGTATGTGTTTTTTTAGGTCAATGTCTTGATGGAGTTCGAAGATGAGCATTTTTCGCTTAGGGTAAGCAGAGATAAACAATTTGTTGGTTGATGCTCTTGGACAAGATAACTTTAGCTCTAATTAAGTGAGATTGATGAAACTTGGTGTATAGTTTCATTACAGTAATACCTTGACTAAGATCGATAATGAGCATTTTCTGCTCAGGGTAAGCAGAGCGATAAGCAAGTTGATTTGCCAAGACTTTGGAACACAATAACTCTCCTTCGAATTGAGTTAAAATGTTCAAAATTGGTGTGTATGCTTATTAGGTCAATGCCTTGATGGAGTTCGAAGATGAGCATTTTCTTCTTAGGGTAGACATAGATAAACAATTTGATTGGTTGATACTTTGGGACAACATAACTTAGGTTCATCTTGATTGATGATTTTTATGCCAATAAAATGACTGCATTCTCATTCAGTAATGGATTCGACAGTAACAGTGTATAGAAACGATTGACTCAGACACGAGGGCCCTTTCCCTTGGCCAGAGGGGCCATTTTGTCAAGCGTGGAGGCCCTTTTGTCTGCCTGTAGGGTCCCCCTAACTAGGGTATATTTTCATTTTTCTCGTCGGTTTTAGCATTTTTCTTTATAAAACACTTTTGGATGACACTTCGTGTACAGTTTGATTGCTCGATACGTTTGAAAAAAATAAATGTGCGAGTTACTAGAAATGTTAAATCTGAATAACTGTGTTGGAACCTATGTAAATGAATCTGTGGAAAACATCTCAGAGCTATGTTATGCAGATGATATAGCTTCTGTGTCAGACACCGTGGGGAGATTGCAAAAAGAAATAAATTGTATTAGTGAATTCTGTATAAAATATGGCATGAAAATTAATTTATCTAAGACCAAAGTTATTGTGGGACATTGTGTTTCCATCTCAGTCCGCTAACTTTTAAAATGGCCATAACCGGCCTGCTACTACATTGTGTACTGTGGTTAAAAGAAGTCATTACTTTAATGTACCTCCCATGGGTCACTTAAGGTTAAGTGGATTTTTCTCTCTTAAACTAGCCTTTGAATACCGCTAAAAGACTAAAGACTTAAAAGATAAAGCAGCTTAACTCAACATTGCCTTTGAGTAACACTCGCCCTTAACTTACAGGAAGTTACGTATATTTCAGTGAAAGCTAGTTGTTAAGTGGCTATCTTGGGTGTTCTTTGAATACGGACCCTGATTCTTTGTGGCCTACTATGGCTTTCGTGGAAGATGACGACCAACTGTCCTGTTTTGGCGTCATTTTTTTAATCTTTGAAATTTATAAGATTCCTTCCACGGAATAACTCATTATACACACGTGGAATAAGATATCTATTTTTTATCAACAAATAAAATCCAACGTTACGTTACGTCTATCAAATGAAGGTAGAATATATTATTTTTATCCATTCCTTTAGCTCAGAATAGAAGTGTAATTTCGTCATATATATTCTGAAAGGTAATTGAATAAGTTTTCTAAATATTATTAGTAACACTTGGCACAATCATATCAAAGGGGCGCTCTCTCATCCTAAACGTCGCCATTTTTTCATACGGGAACATTCGCATCGGTACGAAAACGAACACGAAATCGAACATATGTTCGTTTACGTTTTCGTATACGTTTCCTCTAACACATGGTTTCGCAATCCGACGTACGATAATAGCTAGATGGGTTAATTTCCATTCCATGAACTTCTCTCTCCAGGCAAAGTGTTCAATCGATAATTTGGTAGGCTAGATGTACAACAAATCAAGCAGAATATTGCATTTGAACACATTCTACAAACACTACTCAATCAACAACATACACAAGGCCTCGAAAAATTGTGGAAAAATCAGTGTAGGCTTACGAGACAAAAACATTTTCGTTTGCGTAGGCCTACATACGTGAATCTAGCTCCACACGCGTAACGTTTTTCTCTGGCCGAACACTCATTACGGATTGACGTCACAAGTACACACGAATTGATGACGTGTTCGTATTCGTTTTCGTACCGATGCGAAAGGTCCTTAATATTTTAAAGTGAAAGAACGGTAATATTCCGAGTCAAATCAGCTGGTTAGACATTCGATGAGTTTGGGCGACTGCTGTCTTTATTCTGAATAGGTCGCCAACGAACAAGTTGCCAGCTGGATCCGTCGAATTGGTCGCTAGCCGAATAGGCATAGGCGTACGAGGCCGAACTTGTTTGGGGGGGGGGGGGGGCAGCATATTTTCCCGACAAATATGTATTTCTTTAGATTCCCCGCCTGATAACGCCGGAGGAACGTAGATAACAAATCTTATCTCTCCACACTCCGTGTTTCGAGATAAGATTTTGGCCTATAGTCTCCAATGTAGCACATCCCGTCGTGATTCACTCCTGCTGCGATTAAACAAAATTGACAATATTTTTCATCAAAACAACGATTGATTATTGTTATTTATAATATTTCTGCCACACTCAATTACAATTAAGCATGTAATCCTACCTGGAACGGGTATAAATCATCGCATTTAAAATCGAGGCGTTATGCCGTTACTAAGACCGCCATCTTTTTTAGAGCAGTGAAGTCTAACAGCTGTCATAATGTGGGCGGGCGCTCAATCTTAGGCTTTATAACAGCCAATCAAAAACGCAATTACATGTGGAAATACTAAATGACATCCACGTGTATATCAATGGAAGTGGATGTCTGACAAAATATAGATTCAGTAATTTAAATGCGAATATTTGGAGTTAGGCGATAGTTGTGCCACCGCATTGGCCTCTGTAAGTTTAATTAGTGATAAGAGTATTAACTTATCTTATTTTAAAGATGTTACATGCATTAATAAAGAAATTGAGTTTGCAACATAGAACTAAAGCGCCTCAAATCGTAGCTAAAAACAAGAACATCAGTATATCTCAACGTTTTTAGCTACGTTCTCGTAGCTAGGAGGAACGAAGCGTCCGACGGGGGGTATGGGGGGCCTTCCCCATAAATTATGTCAGTTGCAGCATAAAAACTGGTAAAACGTTATTTTTAAAATACAAGCTCTATTACTACGAAAACAAAAAACAAGTCGAACGATTTACTTTTGCCACATTTTTTCATTATATGAGACTTCACACTTAGATAGAAGACTTTTTGAACTTGTAAAATTTATATACTTTTAATATATGAATGACCATTTTAGTTCAAGTTTATTTACATCTAGTGCACTATATTATTCCAAAAGAAGAACATGTCAAACGATTATTACTTATTTCACATTTGATGCGCGATGATGCAGCATCAGATTTTTCACTAGAATTTCTCACTGGAAATCAACAGTTTCTTGCAATTTGCACCCAGTGCTTAGAAGAAAAATGTGAAATGGATTCAAATATTACATAAAGTAATAATTAAGCTTATTTAATTAGTTGTAATATCTAGCATCGTGTTTTATCCAGACAAATAAGCGTTGTTGAGCACATTATCTTTGTATAACTCTTGCCAGTGGCACGTTACATTCACCTATGAATATTTATTTCCAAAGAAAAGGGCTCAATATCGAATTATTTACGGCCTATTGAGCCACCGTACATGTATATTATATGTGACTACAAGGTACAATATTATTACAAACTTATCAATTATTATTAAAGAAAATTTTCAGCTGCTCACTTCTATCACTGGGCTCGTCCGGTGCATGGAGTTGGATGCCAGTATACAGGAACACAGTACTCAAGAACTGAGAAAGGCCACGTGTACGAGCTAGTTCTATTCAGATGGCGTACGTGTTCATCATTGACTGGACTGCTTTCTTTCCGCTTCCATATTATTAAAAATATTCAAAACCCGACAGACGGCGCGACGTTTCCCGACAATCTGAGCATTCATTCCCGACAAGACCATAGCCTTCCCCGACAAGGCCATACCCCTACCCCCACCCCATTTTCAAAAACTCCTCGGCTAATGACCTATCTCACAATTAATTCTGAGCTCTTTTCAGATTTCTATTTTTTTCATGAAAATATTTGGAATTGGCGGAATTCGTCATACAGCCGAGTCTAGATGTCGGTTTCCTAATCTGTCGAGGCATGCCGACTGTCAATGCTCTATCTGTTGTTGGCAACTTTAATATATTATGGCCTCTGTAATCCACACCACAACTGTGGCCAACCAGATATGGCTGCACTAATCCCCTATATTACTTTTCCTTGTCGGTGAGCTTTGCAATATTATGGGTCCCGCACACAGACACAATCGTATTGACACACAATAAGATACGAAGAAAGCCCCCCCCCCCCTACAAAAAAAAAACCCCAAACAACTAACAAACAATTTTTAACAATCTTGTCGGTAGGGCTAATAATCTTCATCTTGTAGCCTTATCTAAAAACTAAACGGCTCAAGGGTGGTGTTAACCAATTCAAACTCATAAAGGTATTGCCATTTTAACTACTGTATATCTAATAAGCATGGGCGTCACACATGGGGGGTCCGGGGGGGTCGGACCCCCCCAATTGTTTTACTGCGGGGGTCTGAATATACTTGGACCCCCCAAAATTTGGCAAAGTAAAGTGCCCGAAATCTAATAAAACACTAATTTTAGGACTGGAATAGCAGTAAAACGCGTTTGCGGCCATCAAATATTCCAAAATTTTCTTGGGGATCCATACAAGGTCAGCTCCGCTTCTTCGCCCCACGAAGAAAACTGGCCACCCGTAAACCTGCTTTGGGCATTTCTAGTTTTGCTTCCCTTCCCTTTTCTTTTAATTGAATACCACGAATTTGTACTGAGTTGACTATCGATTAAAACATTTTGTCTGGGGCCACTCTACTTTGTGAATGCAACTGCAACAGTGAGATTGGATGGAATTCAGAGTGGGATTTCGGTTACAGAACCATTGGATACTTTTGGACTTGCTCACACAGGCTAGAATAGCAGAAAACGCATTTGCGGTGGTTAAATTTTCCAAATTTTCTCCGGGAGGGTGAGGCTCCGATTGATTGGTTGTTTGGAATTCTAGGCAGCCAGGTAGGCTATATTGGACCAAATTGAAGTTGCTGTGGGTGTGAACGATTGATTGGAATTCGAGTCAGCAAGCCACCTTAATTAGGCTATATTAGACAACTTTGAAATTGCTTTGTTCATAGGCCAAAATAGCAGGAAAAATTGTTTGCAGCCGTTCAATATTCCAAAATTTTCTTAGGTGGGGGTAAGCCAGCTTCTTCGCCTCTCGGGGAAGAGCGGTGCCGTTGTCTGTAAACATGATAAACATTGTATCGGTGTGATATTTTAGTTTAACCCCGTAAATTATGCCAAACAATGTTTACAGAAGACTGAGACTTAAGGGTCCCCCCCCCCGCCGAAGTTGCGGACCCCCCCCCCCCCATATATATTTCACGGCTACGCCCCTGCTAATAAGCACATTGTAAGGCGACTTCCATAAGTGTTGTGATTCATACCTAAATACATTATTGCCATATTACAGTCACGTAAATTGTCATAGTCTAGGTAACCGCATCGTGGATGGTTTTAGACACAAATTAATTTGAAACCAGTTACATTTGACTGGTTCGTTAGCAAGTTTAATTATATTAAATATATTTCAATGAAACCTCAGTGATGCCATTCAATCAGAGTTGAGGCGCTTATAACTTAATCTCAAACGTCTGAACATATGTGAAATAAGTTGATTTAATGTCTGTCACCATTCTAGTAATGTCACAAACAATTATACAAATGCCTTAAATACAATGTGGAAATTATTGTCTTATCTGAGACGGATTAATGAACGCCGTCTTTTATTTCAATTATTTAATAGTATAGCTAGGACACGGGGCGAGAGAGGGTATAGCCTACTATAGCCACAGTATCAAGCAATCCATATAAGTATAAACAACGCCAAAACTTAAAGGAGCTAAATCGCTAATATTTGGGACCTGGGAATTTACCCAAATGGGTCGCAACGCATAAAATAATCTCATATGAATGTATATAAACTTCTGTCGTTTCCTGTTTAGTCAGACGAGCCCATATGTGAACCTGAATACCGCAATGCAGAACTTGACCACCTCCGATATGCCTTTTGTACCATCAACAACTACCCTGTTAAGTTTGTCAACAATATTATTAAATCAACTCTGAACCACACCAACAAAAACGATAAACCAAAACCTGAAAAACCAGACATCCGAGTGTCATTGCCCTTCTATGGGAAACTATCTTATCAAGTTAGCAGAATCCTGAAAACAGTTAATATTGGAACATCCTTTTCCACTTCGACAACCTTAAAACAGATACTCAAGGCAAATGGGAAACTACCACCGACCAACCCAACTCAACCCAAAGGAGTGGTCTATAAAGTTGATTGTTCCTGCAACAGATTTTACATTAGAGAAACGAAGAGCCCTTTAAACAAAAGAATCGCCCCCCTAAAAGTGACGGCGAATTCTGCTAGGAAAACAAAATCAAAATGGAACCAATTTTGAGAGAAAATCACAAAGTTCCCTGTGTATGTTTTAGCGTACCCATAATTCAGATATCAACATAAAATATGTTCCAGGAAGGTATTCCAATTTGACCGCTATATTTGCATTGGCGGGGTTTAACGTCCTACAGCTCTGTCCAAACTGGGATAATGAGCACGGTAGTATGGTAATAAGATAGTGTACTACCTTTAAACTGGAGGTTTTCCAGGTAGCCGAATTCATATCTGAACTGCTAAATTTACTATTTTCTTCCATGGTCTCCTGAACATGGATATTTTGTCGAGTTTGAGTCCCATAATGGTGTTTTAATCGGTCATGGCACATTTTGCGATTGAGATATTAATTTGTCTACCTCGAATACCTACGATTTGACGTATTATACAATCACATTGCTAACATCGAAATTTCACGCAAAATTTGGCCATATTTTTTAATAAAGCCGTCATATTGGTATACTAATATGTATTCAAATTGGCATCATCCGGATTCTGAATCGACACATACATAATCCATCAAAAAACATTACATTGTCTTTATTTCATGACCCTGGGACAAGCAACTCGGCAAAACGTTTTGCAAAACACATAGTCTCTAGCGTCACTAGGCGTATTTTATGTCTGGGGTAACTGGAAATCACTTTACCATAAGCACATCGGAAAAATGATGATGATAGCATCAAACGGAACGAGAACGGGTCGGGGCTCCACGGCACTAAGGTCTGGGCAGGTGACTTACATTTCTTGATTTACCAATTATTCCAAAAAAGGTGAACTAACATAATCCAATGCTAATCTTATCCCTGGAACTAGGTACCAACATTCAGAAAAGTTACCAGTTTTCTTCTGCTTTACGATCAATTAAAAGGTTTTTTTATTTGTTCCTTTATACCAACAAATGTTGTTGAAAACATTACTTGGCATACCGTCGGTACCCTCTGAGTTCTAGACACCTGGGCAAGTGTCCCAGTTGCCTTCCACCTCTTACAGGCCCTGTTTTATTTCCATCGCAAGACTTCACCTGGTGTTTGAGTACCGGACTAGTATCATTTCAGCTAGAGCCAATGGCAAAACGTTAAGATCGGGTTATCCAATTTTCACCTTTTTAAAATCTGTGGTACAATCTGAACATCTGATACACGCTACCTGTGAAGAAGTTATCTCAGACACATTCAGTAGCCATTATATCCCTATCACGTGATCTACACATCACAGGTCATGGGGTCAACAAACAAAATGTCAACATCAACATTCCACAACACGTTACATTGTTTCCTTTGCATCCTTTAGGACTATATAATCCGTACAGCCCCCAACATGTTCTCCTTTCTTTCAATGATTTTTCACAAAAAATAACATCTACAACTCATTTAATTGACGTCGTTTTCAATGACAGCTTCAGCGAATGGTGGTTCATGGCGGCCACCATCTTGCACTATTTTGTGCTTCGGTCGTGTCTATTTCAGATATACACAATCAATTCTGTTAATGTTTTTAGCCCGAAGATTGACTTATTGTTAGTTCATTTATTTCAGTTCTAAACAAATATTTTAAATTTTGACGCTGGCATTCTCTGTCCATGTGAAAGTAGCTCCCGAAACGTAATTCTCTAAGTTATGCTTTCAGAAACACTACCAGTGGGTGCGGTTCGCATTTCGGTCCAAATTGCTTTTGTATCAAATCTCGACAACACATGTGTCAAAATATAAATCCTTTTAGGGATTAAACTACTTCTGAGTGAGCCAAATGTCAAAATCAGTCAGCCTTTAATGCACTGGTCCAGGAAAAGAACACTTAGCAGTGGGAATTCGATAAAAGAGTGTCGTTGCACCACTGCATGGCAAAATTCTCCTCACAGCAAACTGATAGAACCTAGAGGGAGCAGAACAGTAGGTCGTACATGTTTAACCTTATTTCATTTCATTTCTTAAAATTGGTGTAGACTATTTTTGTCAACAATTGATACGAATGCGCGTTCTTACGGCTACTGCAATAGTATCAATTTACGACAATGCAGTCATACTCATATACTATTAGCCCCCTTCTACGTTAGTGTAACACATTGTTCTTATTTATGAACCCATAATGGGAATATCCTCTTCTCTGCATCAGCATTCGTTTGTAGGCTACTGTAAACACGCGTAAATGGACTGGTTTTGGAAGAAATGCGACGCCTGATATGCCGTTGTGGCGTCACAGTAACGTCATGACGTCATAGAGACATAACGTCGACATTTTGGGACTCGGTGGTACCGACTTCCTATCTGTCCGCAATACATTTATAGTGTCTAAATCCAATAGTTTTAGAGATATTCGTGAGTTTTGATCGACAGCCGCCATCTTGGATTTGGCCACGCCCGCTGTCCTTATTTGGACTCCTATTTGGGTAAACTTTCTTTTCCTTACTTAGGACATCATAATGAGTCAATAGAAAACAAAAAAACTTTTGTTGCAATTTGTTCTACGTACGACATCATTTAGCCTTAGTTTGACCCGCCTAATATAGTCTTGTGTGAATTGTCTCCCTTAAATATGTAGCAGTGATGTTTTATTATTATCATTTCTTTGAACTTGTATCTATAACGGTGTCGTGCATGAAGCAGATTTGTTGGGCACTAGATAAGCCTATAGCTACTGTCTACTGGGCTTAATATTTGAAGGAGCTTCAGATGTTGTCAAATCATCCGTCGATTTTGGTTTAGATTTAAAAAGTAGCTTAGTCTCTAACTCAATTAGTTCAGCTCTGAACGTCGGTCTCATTACACTCACCCTGAACGTTCAGGGACTGGCCCATTCAATCAATGTCGAAAATAATTTGACCCCCAATTTTACTGGGCAACTTTTCACTGCTAAACGATGGGTGTCACTCCGTGTGGACGCGTGTACAGTGTAAAGGAACATCTCAGTGAGAAAATAAGACCTTGCTCATTTCGCTAGAGTCAGTATGAGCATCACAACACGCTGTGTCATGGTGGCGAAAGGGAAGTTTGATAGGAGGGGACGTATTTTAAACAGCGTGTTGTTTCGCTCATACTGAGTCTAGCGAGTAAGCAAGGTCTTATTTTGTCACTAAGATGTTCCTTTACATTGTACAGACGTCCACACGGATTGACACTCCGATGTTTCGCAGTGAAAAGTTGCCCAGTAAAATTGACTGGGGTTCAAATTATTTTCGACATTGATTGAATAGGCCAGTCCCTGAACGGTCAGGGTGAGTGTAATGAGACCGACGTTCAGAGCTGAACTATAACTCAATATACCGAACACAAATTAGCTACCTATTCGCATAGGCGCCCCCCTGTGAGATCGGTCATTAGCCGAGGAGTTTTTGAAAATGGGGTGGGGGTAGGGGTATGGGCTTGTCGGGGAAGGCTATGGTCTTGTCGGGAATGAATGCTCAGATTGTCGGGAAACGTCGCGCCGTCTGTCGGGTTTTGAAAATTTTTAATAATATGGAAGCGGAAAGAAAGCAATCCAGTCAATGATGAACACGTACGCCATCTGAATAGAACTAGCTCGTACACGTGGCCTTTCTCAGTTCTTGAGTACTGTGTTCCTGTATACTGGCATACAACTCAATGCACCGGACGAGCCCAGTGATAGAAGTGAGCAGCTGAAAATTTTCTTTAATAATAGTTGATAAGTTTGTAATAATATTGTACCTTGTCGTCACATATAATAATATACATGTACGGTGGCTCAATAGAAGTAAATAATTCGATATTGAGCCCTTTTCTTTGGAAATAAATATTCATAGGTGAATGTAACGTGCCACTGGCAAGAGTTATACAAAGATAATGTGCACAACAACGCTTATTTTACTTATAAATTGTTATTAAATTTGATTAGTTTCTCTTAATCAATTTCAAGTTCAATTGAAAATCTCATAGAACCTGATATTTGTCTGGATAAAACACGATGCTAGATATATCAACTAATTAAATAAGCTTAATTATTACTTTATGTAATATTTGAATCCATTTCACATTTTTCTTCTAAGCACTGGGTGCAAATTGGAAGAAACTGTTGATTTCCAGTGAGAAATTCTAGTGAAAAATCTGATGCTGCATCATCGCGCATCAAATGTGAAATAAGTAATAATCGTTTGACATGTTCTTCTTTTGGAATAATATAGTGCACTAGATGTAAATAAACTTGAACTAAATTGGTCATTCATATATTAAAAGTATATAAATTTTACAAGTTCAAAAAGTCTTCTATCTAAGTGTGAAGTCTCATATAATGAAAAAATGTGGCAAAAGTAAATCGTTCGACTTGTTTTTTGTTTTCGTAGTAATAGAGCTTGTATTTTAAAAATAACTTTTTACCAGTTTGTATGCCGCAACTGACATAATTTACTACCGACTCCAAATTACTAGAAAATTTTCGAAATGCCTGGAAATCGCGTCTACGGCCGTCTGGTTTTCAAAATTTTATGGGGAAGGCCCCCCATACCCCCCCGTCGGATGCTTCGCTCTCTCATCCTAAACGTCGCCATTTTTTCATCAGGGAACATTTGCATCGGTACGAAAACGAACACGAAATCGAACATATGTTCGTCTACGTTTTCGTATACGTTTCCTCTAACACATGGTTTCGCAATCCGACGTACGATAATAGCTAGATGGGTTAATTTTCATTCCATGAACTTCTCTGTCCAGGCAAAGTGTTCAATCGATAATTTGGTAGATGTACAACAAATCAAGCAGAATATTGCATTTGAACACATTCTACAAACACTACTCAATCAACAATATACAAAAGGCCTCGAAAAATTGTGGAAAAATCAGTGTAGGCCTACGTACGAGACAAAAAAAAATTCCGTTTGCGTAGGCCTACATACGTGAATCTAGCTCCACACGTGACACGCGTAACTTTTTTCTCTGGCCGAACACTCATTATGGATTGACGTCACAAGTACACACAAATTGATGACGTGTTCGTTTTCGTATTCGTTTTCGTACCGATGCGAAAGGTCCCTTATATTTTAAAGTGAATGAACGGTAATATTCCGAGTCAAAATTCGGACCATCGTACAGAATTCTGAGCATCCAGCTATATATAATCGGAAAGGTAATTTTTGGGCGACTGTTGTCTTTATTCTGAATAGGTTTACAACGAACAGGTTACCAGCTGGATCGGTCGAATAGGTCGCTAGCCGAATAGGTCACCAATTTGTGTTTGGTTGCGCCCACGGTGTCAAGTTTTCCTGTTGAAGTAACCTCCATGGTAGCCGCATCGCTAATGTATGGGCGTAGGTACATATCACTTACCAAACTGATCCCGCAGTGAATATTCGCTTGGCCGCTACAATCACTGATAAGCATGACATTGACGAGGCTTAATGAGTACGGCATATTAACTTTTTTACTCCGACAAATTAAATTCTCAAACATTTTTTTGAGGTAAAAGAAAAATAAATAAAGACGTTTGAAGTATTTGTAGTTAAAAAATATTTCCTATTTAGTGTAAATGGGTTTTAAAATGAGTAAAATGCATCATTTTGCCCGAAGCAGTTAGGTGTTAAGTAAACATTGCACGAGCCGTTGAACCAATGACTACGAGGCGTGCAAGTCAACGCACGTGTTTTAGACAGCCATCCGTTACAGGGATATTTCGTTAGTAATTCTCTGTGAAACAGGTTGATCACTTACTGTCATACAGCCGAGATTAGATGTAGGTTTCCGGTACCGGAATCTGTCGAGGATTGCCGATTGCATTGATTGGTTTCTTATCCGGATATAGTAACGGAAGTAGAATGTGGACTAAAGTAAAAGTAGATTAGACATCAGCTGGTTAGACATTCGAGTAAAAATGTGTTATGTGTTGAATTTATAATGCAAAATGGCTAATACAGGTGACAGTAATATGTTCAGGTACTGCATGAGGATTTCCTATAAAAATTGATCAAATCTTTACTTTATGGTACTGCGTTTTGAATAAATAATGTGGTTGTTTACTTATTGTGGACCTCCAGCATTCGAGGCCACTCGGCTATTTTTAGCCTTTTCAAGTTATTTTTTGTTGCTGTGTCAATATTGACTTTATGACAGTGCCTGGATTTGTAATACTCTATCATATGCAAATACATCGTATTTTATAGTTATATAGCTTAATTTGCATTGTTTAGGGTACAGTTCGATAGGATTTGGCAAAGGCAGCAGTTAAATTACACATATTATATTCTTTTAACCTAACTTTAAAAACAGATCTACTGTAAATATGGAATCAGAGTTAAGCTCAAAGGTTTCCCAGTGTAAAAGGTAAAATGCTCTCCTTAACATTGAACATCATGTAGTATACATGTAGATTTGGCAAACCAGTTTTGTCATATATTCTAGTTTCAGCTCGTCGTGATAAGAAAGGGGATTGCAGTCAGGTTTGATTTCAAGACAGTATAGCCTACTGGTTTCTCATAATTCTTAATTATACTTAAGAAACAGGGGAAGAATTATGCATCTATGCTAGCTTGCATGTTTATCGAACTTTGTTCCATGTTGCGCAAGCTACGCGAAAAAGCTAAAGATTGAATAAATGATTTGAATATAATACTGGTAGGGTGATAATAAAACAAAAAGGCACCACATATCTAGGCCTACTTGTAGTTAAATATAGACTTCTAATCATCTGGCCATGATCCAATCTATAGCTTATCCTATAAATTTCCTGTTGTTTGTTGTTGATATAAATCATGGGTGAAAGGGTCAGAAGAGTCGAGTTTATTATGAAATAAGGCTAAAACTAGAATTTATGCATTTGACATAATGACAAGGTCAGTAGACTCACTCTAATCATTATATAGAATTATATATAATTACTAAATACCAGGATCCTGTCTACTGCTAAACATTGCTTGTAATACGCAACACAGGGGTCAGAAAAATATTATGACATCGCTTTAGAATATGAACATGTTATAAAGACTGTTCTGCTCCTAAACTGGGCTATTGACATAGTATTGAAGACACGCATACGCCATACAGTATGCTATGAGGGAAATTTTGCCTGGGCAGCACGCTACAGCCTACTCTTATAATAAATTCAAACTGCCAAGGGATCTTTTACGTGCATGCCAATGTGAACTCGAGACCTTGGTTTTTCATATCATCTGACTGACTAGACAGTCGTCCTGCATCACTGACAGGGGGAAACCACGTTGGAAAATCTGAATGAACTTTCTTGGCCAATGCTGGAATCGAACACCCGACCTCCAGGCTAGCGAGCCAGCATCTTACCCACTCAGCCCTGTGATCCCCTTTTAAGACATACACTGGTATACATCAGCCACGCCTATCATAGAGTTCCCACCATCTTTATAACTATAACATATTTCTATCCATAGCCATCAGGTTCAAGATGTTGCTCATTGCTGATAGCATTCACATGGAATTTATAAAATGTTTATGCACAATCATGGTAAATTTGTTCATTTATTCAGATTTTGAAAATTCTTTAATGTTTCAGATCACTTTCCCGTAAAAGTTTACGTTTAGCAGTAAAATCACAAGCCTGGCAACCTACACAATCAGAATGGATGTTAGCTGCTCAATGTGTTCAGTCAGAAGAAAAAGCTCGAATAGGGAAATTTGTTTTTCAAAAAGATTGTAAATCGGCAATGGTAGGATTTTTCATACTTTAAAACTATCATGTAAGAATTTCCTGTACATTACGATTAACTCAGAAATTACTGCCATGAAGGAAATGTGATTATTTTAATTACATGTATGGTGCTACTCTCACTAACCAAGAGACTCCAGGCCAAGCCAATGGTGCTGTCTGAGAAAATCGGCTTTGAAATTTTTTTGAAACATCATAGTGTAATAACCATAGCAATTGTCCTCCATAAATAGTGTGTTATTAAATAACAGAACAGTAGGACGTTAAACCTCATTTCAATTTCATTTCTTTATTGAATTATGTTCAAATAATACTAAATGCCAATAAAAGAATACTTAGCTTAGATTTACCAATGTTGTTTGCCTGGCAAGAAAAAGTATCTAGTCATTCAGATGATGTACCTAAAAAAGGCTGTGGGGTGGGTATACTATTGGTAACATCCTAAAAAAATCCCCTGATAGTTAGAAATTGAAATAAGAGTAGGGCATAGAAGCACTTTCAGGGCAAAATATCCCCATTATAGCATACTGAATGCAATATACCATCCTAGGTATTCCCTATATAGTCTCCTTCCCTTCCACTCCACTACACTGTGGGTTCAAGGCAGGGGTTACTTCCCTTTGACAACTTCCTTTGTATTTAATGAATTTTTGAATGGTCAATACATATAGCACAGTCATCAAGGGCAGATAATTTGAATGTGTCTCTTCCATGGATGAACCCAGGGTGGAGTGAAACAGAATCAGACCATGAGGATATCGAGGATGGCCATATACCTGTCTGAATTAGCCCTGTTGGGGGAGAAAACTAGGACAATCAGACTGATTTCATTTTATGTGTTCCAGTTATTGAGTTAATATACCTTTGGATGTTACAATTCTGAAAAACGAAATTAATTATTGTGTTTTTGTCTGATGCGATCTTATTTTTGTTTTCAGATTGGTAGATTATTGATACGAGCAGCATCTGCCCACATGTTAAATATAGCCTACCCTGATATAAAACTCACTCGTACGGAACGAGGCAAACCTCAGATACTCAATACATTACCTGCAGATTATCAACATTATAGTTTTAATATATCACACCAAGAAGACTTCGTTGTTTTAGCAGCTGAGAAAGAGAGAGAAGTTGGGGTCGATGTCATGAATTCTATATCACAAAGTAAGTTCATTGGGCTCGATTTTTGTTGTACAGACACACACACACACACTTCCTATTTAGGATTTGTTTACTCATTGGTTTATTTCTCCTGTCTTATTTTATTTACAGAGAAATGTTTTTTATTTTGATCATTCGTTAGAAACTTGGGCTTTTCATGATACCAGTGTTGATAAATCTAGACAGGCCAGTAAACAGTGATTTTAGTTATTCCTGATAAAATCTCAGGCACCTGGCATTTTGAAATGGATTTGATGTCCAACTGGCCTGCTCTGACTCGGCTAATGAAGTGTGCTATGAGGGGATTTTGCCCAGACAGCAACCCTATACTGTCTACTCTTGTGTTGAATTCCAAACGGCCGCCATTTGTACACAAATAGTGAAAAAATATCGGATATCAAGGTTGTGAACACTGCAGAGGTCACAATTTTAATCCAATTAATTCTGATGAAACTTGAAATGCATGTTTATAACCCAAAGATCTTGGTTGCTTTCGATATTCCTGCCTGTTTTTTTGTTTAGGTTGTTTTCTGTCCATTTCTTGCAAAATGTGGACGTATCCTGCCTGGCAGGGCTGGTTATTTAGTAATAAAAAGGTACAGATAGCCGTAAACTCTGCCATAAATTGGCTTAGATACACCTGTCCATGGGCTAGTGGTTCAAAAGTGAAATATATATTGTGATTTTACATAGATCAAAGGGAATATTCCTTTTGTTTTTATACACCCACATTTTCATGTGGACGTATTATGTCGTCGCCCCTGTCCGTCCGGACGTCCGTCCGTCCACAATTTGTTTGTGGACTCTCTACAGGTCACAATTCTTATCCGATTTTGACGAAACTTGAAATATAGGTTTATCCCCAAAAGATCTCGGTTCCTTTCGATATTGGCATGTATCGGATCAAAACTTCATGGATTATGGCCCCTGATTGTACGAAAAATCACGTTTTTAGCTTGTGGACCCTATAGAGGTCACAATTTTGAACCGATTTTGATGAAACTTGACATGCATGTTTGTAACTCAAAGATCTTGGTTCCTTTCGATATTTGCGGCTATCGGAATGTAATTTCCTGAATTATGGCCCCTGATTGTCCGAAAAATCACCCTTTTTAGCTTGTGGTCCCTCTGGAGGTCACAATTATTATTCGATTTAAAAAACCGTTTGATTATATCACCGTTACACCCTAAGGAAGGTTGAGTTCGAATTTCGGGAAAATCGGACGAAAATTGCCATACAAAATGGCCGCCGTTAGTACGCGAATACTGTTAAAAAATGGTATATCAAGGTTGTGGACCCTGTGGAGGTCACAATTTTGATTCGATTTTGATGAAACTTGAAATTCATGGTTATAACCCAAAGATCTCGCTTCCTTTCAATATTTGCGCATATCGGATCGTAACTTCCTGAATTATGGCCCCTGATTATACGCAAAATCGCCTTTTTTTTAGCTTGGAGGTCACAATTATTATTCGATTTAAAAAAACGTTTGATTATATCACCGTTACAGCCTAAGGAAGGTTGAGTTCGAATTTCGGGAAAATCAGACAAAAATTGCCATACAAAATGGCCGCCGTTTGTACGCGAATACTGTTAAAAAATGGTATATCAAGGTTGTGGACCCTGTGGAGGTCACAATTTTGATTCGATTGTGATGAAACTTGAAATTCAAGGTTATAACCCAAAGATCTTGCTTCTTTTCGATATTCGCGCATATCGGATCGTAACTTCCTGAATTATGGCCCCTGATTATACGCAAAATCGCCTTTTTTTTTAGCTTGGAGGTCACAATTATTATCCGATTTAAAAAAACGTTTGATTATATTACCGTTACACTGTAAGGAAGGTTGAGTTCGAATTTCGGGAAAATCAGACCAAAATTGCCATACAAAATGGCCACCGTTTGTACGTGAATACTGTTAAAAAATGGTATATATCAAGGTTGTGGACCCTGTAAAGGTCACAATTTTAATTCGATTTTGATGAAACTTGAAATGCATGGTTATAACCCAAAGATCTTGGTTCCTTTCGGTATTTGCGCATATCGGATCGTAACTTCCTGAATTATTCGAATTTCGTGAAAATGGTACCAAAATTGCCGGACGAAATGGTCGCCGTTTGTACGCGAATAGTGTAAAGATATGGTATATCATGGTTGTTGACTCTGTACAGGTCACAATTCTTATCCGATTTTGACAAAAAGTCACATTTCTAGGTTGTGTACCGTCACACCATAATCATTGTCGACTTCGAATTTCATGAATATCAGACTGGAACTGACCAACAAAATGGCTGCTCCCAATACAGTATGAAATACAGGACTTAATGATGTAGGAAAAATCACTTTCCGTATTGTTTGTTCTCTATCCATCTCTCGAAAATGTGGGCGTATCCTGCCTGGCAGTGCCAGCCTATCTTTATTTTAGAATTTCATATTTATATTTTAATTTCAGGAGGAGATTCCATGCCAAAGTTTTTTAGTTTAATGAAACGCCATTTAACAGATCGTGAATGGACGACAGTGACATCACAGCCAACAGAACGAGAACAGATGAAAATGTTTTACAGACATTGGGTATATTCCAAATATTCTAGTACAATATATAACATATTATAGGGAGAGAAAGAGACATGGGAGGAAACCAGAGGACCAAGAGAAAACCCATAGGGTTGGACAGACTACCCTATTCCTAGTCACGTGCAAACAGATAATAAAATGACAGACCTTATAATACAATGCAGACGCACTAACCATTTGGCCATCCAACCCCCACATATATTAAAGGACCACAGTGGTTGTATGACTAGGACATGCAGAATCTAGAATATAACCATGGTCAAAAGTGAATCAACTTTTTCCACCTCTTTACAGGGGGATCACATAGCTAAGTAGGTAAGATGCTGGCTCCCTAGCCTGTAGGTCGAGTGTTTGATCCCTGCATTGGTCAAGAAAGTTCATCCAGATTTTCTGGTGTGGTTTCCCCTTCTCAGTGATGCAGGACGGAGGGCCTGACAAGGACAGCTGTTTAGTCATTCAGATGGGATGAAAAAATGATGTCCTGTGTACACATTGGATGCATGTTAAAGATCCCTTGACAGTTGGAATTCGATATAAGAGTAGGCCGTAGCGCCGCTGCCCGGGCCAAATTGCCTTCATAGCACACTGTATTGTGTATGCCCGTCTTCATTAGCCCAGGTTAGGAGCAGAACAGTAGGATGTTAGACTCCATTTCATTTCATTCCATTACCTCTTTAGAGGAAAAAGCATGTAGTAATTCAGATAGAACTCTAAACAGAGTTACGCCATGTACTCATTGATGTGCACACAAAGAACACTTTATAGCTGACATTCGTTGAGAATATGCAGCAACACTGTTGTCCATGAAAATGGTTCCAAACAGTACTGTTTCTGCAGTAAACTCCATTTAGTTCCACATATTCTTATTTCCTTATTTTCTTTTCATTCAGTGTTTAAAAGAAAGTGTTGTGAAGACATTGGGTATAGGAATTGGATATGAATTTGGGAAATTAGATTTTCGCATACAGACTACTGATTTACAACCCAATCACATCGTTCAAGACACTACAGTTCATATAGAAGGTAAACTGGACACTGATTGGTCATTTGAAGAAACTATGTTAGAAGATCATTGTGCGGTTGTTGCCATTAGAAACCAACAAAATAACAACCAATCAAAGGAGGTTTGTTTGTCTATTTTATATGTAAGCATTATTACATTAGTAACATCAAATTATTGTCCTTGCATGAAGGGAGCCATGGTGGCTGATTGAGTAAGACACTGGCTCGCTAGCTTGGATGTCGCATGAGCAGTCCCGGCATTGGCCCAGAAATTTCATCAGGTTTCCCCTTGTGTCAGACAGAGGGACAGACAAGGGCAGGTGTCTAGTCATTTGGGATGGGACAAATAACAAAAGTCCTATTTATAGATTTGCATGCTCGTAAAAGACCCCTTGGTAGTTGAAATTTGATATAATAGTAGGCAATGGTGTAAAACTTCCCTCATAGCTAACTGTATGTCTTTACCGGCCAGTCAGAGCAGGACAGTAGGACGTTATAACCCATTTCATTTTGTCCAGAAAGGAGTAATGCATACAACATCAGTAGCTATAAAATAAAAGCATCGATTTATTTTTTTATGGTATTGTAAATTCTATAGTTGGTTATTTCACGAGTCTTTAACAATGAAAGTAATGGGATTTATGAATGTCCTACTTTGCAGTACCAACCCGACAAATGAACACAGATTTTTGCAATGCAAAACGCAAGATTCTACCTTACATCAAAAAAAAGAGAAGTAGCTTAAAGCTGAACTCCGATTACAAAACTACAGAAATAATCGAATAAAAAAAATTACTGCCAAACATAATCGCCATACTTGTTTTCAATTTGCAGAACAAGTATGGCCGCTGTACGGTGTACGAAAACACCGTACAACGGCCATACTTGTTCTGCAAATTGAAAACAAGTATGGCGATTATGTATGGCAGTATTTTTTTTATTTAATTATTTCTGCAGTTTTGTAATCGGAGTTCAGCTTTAAGTATTTTAAAGAGAATAAAAGCTTTTTGGCTCTATTTTCTGAAGTTGACAATAACTTCTGGTGCCTTACTTTGCTACATCAACCCAGCTAATGAAGAGAGTATATACAATGCAGTAGTGTGTTATGAACGAAAGTTGTCTGATATAGCAGCGTTTCTGCCTACTCCATACTCTTCACGGAATTCCAACTGTTAAGAGATCTTTGCATACAGATAGACCTCACTTAACTATTGATAAGGGGGAAACCATACTGTATAAAGTGTTGTCATAAACCTCTTTCATTTCATTTGTGTTCTGTGTAAGTTTCTTATTTCAGTCAGACTGTGTTTATTAGTTCTATGTACAGACATTATAATTATATATTAATGTTTACTTTCAGACTAATAGTCGTAGCTCATAATTATATAAGTATATATTAATGTTTACTTTCAGACTAATAGTCGTAACTCATTCCACTTATGTTCTGTTCCTGAGCTACTTACGTGTTGTGTTCCCCTGGCTGGCAGCTCTCCAGATCTGGAATATTGGAAAACTTTTTCTACTAAATTAGAAAAACCGGTTCGGATGTCCTGAATTAGGTCAACAAATGTTTGAAAATAAAGAACCACGGTACCTTCAGGCATAGCAGCATTTTTTGTACCTTATTGAAAACTTGTTTCACTTAGAGAACTTGCTTTACTCTAACTTACTCATTTACTAATGCTTTGACAGATTTGGTTTTTTTTTTAAATTATGTACAAATTGATCTTTGAACCTTTGAGGCATTTAACAAACTACAATATATGTATGTCATTGTAACAATGATGTAAGATTCCATCCACAAGACATGTTAACATAAAGAACCGAAAATATTGCATTTAAAAAAGACATGCTGATTCTGCCTTTTATGAAAACGAAATGAAATTAAATAGGGTTTAGTGTCCTACTCTTAAGCTCCAAACTGGGTTATTGAAGACGCTATACATTTTGCCCAGGTATCAGCACTGCAGCCTACCCTTATATCGAATTCCAGTTTTATTAAAATACTTGATACCAATATTTATATGCTTGCAAATAAAACAAAAATCACAGAAATTGTCAAACACAGATTCAGGCTTTGTCAGACACAACGCCTTTAAAGTCTGTCATTTTGTTTGGTACCTATTTGTGATGATTTTAATGATATTTATATTATACAAGGGATGAAATGTTCTAAGCCTGAAAAGGATAGATCAATGAGGTGGAAACATGCTTTTGCCACCAACAAGTACAATCATTGAATGAATGGTAGCCATAAAAACTCCAACTATAGTGTTATTTCTGTCTTTGTATCAAATCATCTCGTGAACCTACCCATTGAAATCTCCAGAAATGGACAAAACTTGATATTGGGCAGTCATCAAGTATCTTTCCACAGTAATGAAGTTGAATGACAAAACATTACCCAGATGTTTGACATGGTGATGGCTGATCAGCGATTGACCACTAAGTCTTGACCTATTGCCAGTGCTGTGGGCATCTCTTATGGGAGGGTTGAGCAAAGTCTGTAACAGTAGATCAGAAACGTGTCAGATCTCTGATGTTCTGTGACAATCTGTGCGTTTTTGAAGCAGATCCTTCCAAAAATTATAAGGAACCAGCGGTCCTCATTTTTCAAGGATGGCCGAAGAAAAGCTCTTCCTAACCAGCATCCAGGCCTTGCACCATCGCTGGCAAACGTATGTACACCTCAAAGGGGCTACGTATAAAAATAAATGGAAACCATTGACTTTGGACAGGTCTTTCACAGATAGGCTTAGAACTTTTCAGCCAGCCCTCATGCCTGTTATAATTACTAGAGCTGTCATATTTACCAAGGTATTGTGCTGTCAAATAAAATTGACATACAGAAATGGGCATATCAATATTTTCATTTTTTTAATACATTTTTATGAGATCACACCTTCTACCATTAAAATTCATATGACCAATAGTAAGTATAACATTGATCAGTGTAAAATACTGGAGACTTTTTAAGTCTTAAAGCATTTATTTGTAGTCAGACAGTTGAATTCTCAAATACGATAAACTGAATTGTTTATACTGATACTAAAATATATTATATTTCCCTGAAAATATATTGTAATGCATATCTTAATATATATGCTAGCTTGTATCACATCAATACACCACACACATATTTAATCATGTGAATATATATTATTATCCTTGAAAAATTGTAGACAAAAATGAGATTGAATCTTCAGAAATGGGGTCCAATAAATGTTTACATTCAATATTCTTAGAAATGAAATAACATCCTAATTTTATTTTATTTATACCCTTTATTTAATTAACATTGATCTATAACTTTTGGTTTAACCTCACTTTTCCCACATTTGATTGTTTTGATAAAGGATTAGGAGGTTAGTAGTCCGTGGGTGTAGGACTATAGTCTGTTTTAATCAATTAGTATCACTGGTGTTAACTTCTCACTCTAATTATTGTTACTGGTGAACACTTCCCACTACCAGTAGATTGGGCAAATTAGTGAAATCAGTTTGCGAATAAATTTAAATTATGAGCTATTTTGATGTAATAATTAATTTGAAATTAAAACAAATAAACTACTGATATTTAATCACAGCTTATCAGTTGATATATTATTATATAGCTCCGCTGAATCGCAAATTGTCATTTCAAAATAGTCAACGCTCTGGTTAACTTTAAATACATTGCTAATACTATAGGTGGTCAGAATTTATCGCAAGAAGGTTTTAAATTCAGAGTTAAGTCTAGACGTAATATTATCATATACTGGGAATAATTATATGTGCATATATTATTAACTAAATAAAAAATATTATTATATATCTGTTTATAAATATTTATACTATAAAAAATGTATTTATCTATTTATTTACTATGTTATCACAAACCTGTTACAGACTATACTTTAAATCCCCTTAAATTCCCTTTGTTGGTTAATTAGTCATGGCTGGGTGGACCTAGACTCTAAACAATAGATGTGGGGAAAGTGAGGCGTCACCTAACCTTTATTTTAATGGATTATCAGGATTAATTACTTCATAGTTGAATTTATCTACATGTATATAAATGCAATCAAAGATGTCTGTGGGAATGTTCGCCCAGCATGCTTCGTCGCCACAATCCACTGCCACATGTACCAATATGACCCTGTGACTGTTGTAGACCATGAATTAGTTCAGTTTGGGTCCTTGGTGAAGCAGGTATAATACCTAGTATGAAATTATAGCATGACGTTTCAGCATGTGTGCTTGAAAATGATAATAGAGCCCTTTTCAATGATATGTGCTATATATGTGTGTGTGTGGAGGCCGAATGGTTAACATGTGTGCACTGTATCATAAGGTCTGTAATTGGGTCAACCAGTGTTATCTGATCGAGTGCTGAAATGTTATCTAAATTATTAATTAGACATTAATTATCTTATCCAGACCATAATCAACTCTTGATGTCATTGCTATCCTGCGATATTTGCTGGATTGGGATTCGATTTGCTGTTCAACTGTCACGATTAAATCAAGAAATGGATAATTGAAACTATGTTTTTTATTGAACCGACTTTATGATGATCGAGGCTAGGCCCAAAATGGCTAAATTCTTGGTTTAGAGTGGATCAGTTTTCAGCAAATTTACATTATCTAGTTTTTAACTATTTTAGTGAGAACTGCAAGCTCTTTATCTATTCTCTCATAATGTATCTTTAAAGAAATGTATAACTGTATATATAGCAGTTCCTATAAAATGTTGCTAATATAAGATAACAAAGGACCGAGATGAAAATAATGTTGAAACGTTTTAGTAAAATTAGTTCCAATGATTGTACATGTATATAAAATTTTATAATCTAGATGTAGTTATTTTCATATATTAAATATATTATACACTGTATAAAACTATTAAATTGTCAATACATAGCAGAGAAAAGCATAATGTGGGAATAAAATTCTCTGAAAGATAAATAATGTACCTTTTTTATTTGTTTTTACCAGTCTTAATGGCTGCTCGCTTTTAATGCCAGGAGACGTTGGCTCACTAAGCTGGGGGTTCCATGTTTGATCCTGGTGTTGACCAAGAAAGTTCATCAAGATTTTCCATTGTGTTGTCAGTAGTACATATTGACATGCATGTAAAAAGAACCCTTGGCAGTTAGAATTTTATTTAATAGTAGGATGTAGTGCTGCTGCCAAGGCAAAATTTTCCTCAAAGCACACTGTATGGCGTATGTCTGTTTTCATTTGTCCAGTCGGAGCAGGATGTTGAACATATAATAGTAGGATGTAGTGCTGCTGCCAAGGCAAAATTTTCCTCAAAGCACACTGTATGGCGTATGCCTGTTTTCATTTGTCCAGTCGGAGCAGGATGTTGAACATCATTTCATTTCTGTCAGCGCCAACTGCTCATGACTTTAATGAAGAGTCTCAATTTACTGACTTACTGTGATAACCGTCAGATTCTATTTAAGAGTTTAGTGCCCATATACTTGAGTAGGCCTACTCTTTAGCTCACCCATGTAACAGCATGCATAAACAGATACTTTCTAACAGACCACTCCAGCATTTTTATTACAGTTTGTCTTTAATTCATGATTTCTACATTGCACATATTGATGTTCGGAATGTTGACAGTCTACATTATGTACTAATCTACATTATGCACTTGACTTGAGTGAGTTTATACACAGATCAGAGGATGGTAACCTTTTCAAAGGACATGACTCAAAAATAAAACCTATCATTTGTACAGTATAAAAATACAAAAATATAGTATACAAAACAAGAAATTATTGATGTCAGTCCAGAGTAATCAAGACTACACATTGATATTGTACAGATGACTGGATAAACATGTTAAATTTGATCTGTTAGAAGTAGACAGAGAGTTGAGAGTCTAATGAAAGATCAAAAAAGAGAATCTTGTGGGGTCATTCATTTCTAATTATAATTCCAATGAAAGGAATACAGATTGAATCGGAGATATAACTGTAATGTTCTAGAAAGTATTTTGTAAAATCAACAAGTTGTGTTTATCTATATTACACTTAATGTCTTCAACCTTCTTCTTTCCCTGAAATATATAAAATATCAAAACTGTCATCAAAATGTCACTATTCTACGCACCTGCATTTATTCTTATTTCGAATTCCAACAGTCTTTTACAACAAGTATGCCAATGTGTACATAGGACCTGTTTATTTTTTAAGCCCATCCAAATGGTTAGTTTTTCCTTGCTTGGCTGTTTGTCATGAACAAATTATAAGGGAAAGGCTTATTGAAATGGTGTTTAGTTTAATGTCTTGTCAACATTCTTTTATAATTTTGAGACAAACGTATGACAATTTTGAATGAAATGAAATGGGGTTTAATGCCCCACTGTTCTGCTCCGACTGGGATAATAAAGAGGAGAATATACGCCACAAAGTTTGCTATGATGGATATTTTGCCTGCACATCACCTCTACGGCCTACTCTTATATCGAATTTCAACTGCCAATGGATCTTTACGTGCATGCCAATGTCAACAAGGGATCTCAGTTTTCCATTCCATCGGAATAACTTGACAGCTGTCCTTACCAGGCCATCAAGGGAAACAACATCGAAAAACAACTTTTAGTGTAGCCTTAAGTAGAACATATTTGCCCAGGCAGTATGTAGTGTTTCAGCCTTCATTTTCCAACTTTCAAGGATTTCTTTGTGTGTATGCCAGCATGCCCTGTTATCTGGTATCTTCCATTCTTGTCAGAAGAAAATGAAATAAACTAACCAAATGTTTGTCTGTATTTTTCATCTGTGATTTTATACTAATCAGTAGTTGATGGAATTGTGAATGGAACTTAGATAATATCTTCATAAAGCCAAACAGACAAATCCTGAAATTATAGTTTCAATCGGATGATCATAACATAAAAATACTAGTTATTGCAAAACTGTTTGATGAATATGGGAATCCAATATGCTTGTGTCAGACGTGAATCTGGGTGGAACAACTATAACTTAAAATAGTAAAACAACTGAGTAATGTATTCTTCTGCTTCATTTTCAGCCGTAAATTTCATAGTTGCACATATTTTGCTGTAGTATACATCTTAAAAGAATTAAAATCCATTAGTTTTGTTTCTATGGCAATCTATGGTTTCAAGTGCAATTCTAGGGAGGTGATCATGGGTCCTCGGTTTTTTGCCACACCCAAATGACAAAACACTTTTACTTGTCAGGCCGTCCATCATTGATTATTAAATCATTTCATAATAGATAAGTGACTTTTAACTCACCATTTTGTTTCTGCCAAAGTCAAAATAAATTCTTCTCCATTGTCTGGCTGAAGAGGAGGAAGTTCAAATGGAATAAATCTAAATTCAGTTCTCAATTTATTTGTAGTTAAATTTAAAAAATCTGTACTTTCACAATGCAAATTCTCACATCCATTTTATTTATAACCAGAAACTGTTATAAAATGTTCTGTTAATGAATAAATTTTGCTATGAAATGAGATATAAACTTAAATTACCTTGTGTGAATTCAATCGTGTTAATTTAGATCTGGCTTGATGGTATGTGTAACTAGCTAAACCTAAAATCATTTCTACAACAGAAACATTGCCGAGTAAAATTATATAAAAATAATACACAGGACATATTTCTATTAAAAACAATTCCTGTTTACTTCTGAACAACATAGCAAATAGTCTTCTATAGCCTTTATCAAACATAGGATTCGCTAGACTATACCAGGCATAGGATTCTCCAGTCTTTATCAAATACAGGCGTCTCCAGTCTTTATCAAATATAGGCATCTCCAGTCTTTATCAAATATAGGATTATCTAGTCTTTATAAAGGATTATCTAGTCTTTATCAAACATAGGATGATCTAGAATTTATCAAACATAGGATGCTCTAGTCTTACCTAAGAAATATATAGTATTATTAGAAGCTCGTTGTTTATAAGGTAATCTACTGTTGTAACATTGAAACTTGAAGGCTATCAGTTGAAATAGTTGATAAATGTTGATTTGGATAGTTGATTCACTATTTATCTGAAAATATATGTTTACTTACCTATATATAAAGGTATATTAAACATAGCATGCAAACTCACCTTGCAACATGATCAAGATGAAAATCACTTAAATATTTTTACAGCTTAAATATTTAAAGGTGTAACAAGGGCTTGACATAGTTGTATTCCATTTTTCAATTTGAATATTCCCAATCTAATTATAGTGTGTAGTCAAATCATGTTAAAATGAAAACCAGACGACGGACGTCAACATCCTCTATACCATAAACTAAATCCAATTTGTTTCCATGGAAACACAAAAATTATTAAATGCCAGAAATTTCTACTTAGTAAAAAGGACAACCACTATAAATGGTTGATGTGTTTAAACAGTTTCATAAAGATATCTTAACTAATCAATAACTAAATCAATCACTTACGTTTGAATCTAGTAATAAACAGTTACACTTGGGTCTGATTGATCTGTGAATGTAAATAATTTCATTTAAAATTACCTTTAAAGAGCTGTACCTGAAAGTAATGTGTTGTCCAAACTATTCATTGTTAAATTTTGGACTAACAATGTGGAATTTTATTATTATTCAATACCAATTAAATCTGAATAAGATAGGCTGGCACTGCCAGGCAGGATACGCCCACATTTTCGAGAGATGGACAGAGAACAAGCAATACCGAAAGTGATTTTTCCTACATCTTTAAGTCCTGTATTTCATACTGTATTGGGAGCAGCCATTTAGTTGGTCAGTTCCAGTCTGATATTAATGAAACTCGAAACAGACAATGATTATGGTGTGACGGTACACAAATGTGACTTTTCATCAAAATCGGATAAGAATTGTGACCTGTAGCGAGTCCACAACCATGATACACCATATTTTTACACTATTCGCGTACAAACGGCGAACATTTCGTCCGGCAATTTTGGTACTATTTTCACGAAATTAGAACTCAACCTTCCTCATCAAAATCGAATTAAAATTGTGACCTATACAGGGTCCACAACCATGATATATCATTTTTATAACAGTATTCGAGTACAAACTGCGGCCATTTTGTCTGTCAATTTTGGTCCGATTTTCCCGAAATTCAAACTCAACCTTCCTTACAGTGTAACGGTGATATAATCAAACGTTTTTTTAAATTGGATAATAATTGTGACCTCCAGAGGGACCACAAGCTAAAGAAAGGGGGATTTTGCGTATAACCAGGGGCCATAATTCAGGAAGTTACGATCCGATATGCGCAAATATTGAAAAGAACCAAGATCTTTGGGTTATAACGATGAATTTCAAGTTTCATCAAAATCGAATTAAAATTGTGACCTTTACAGGGTCCACAACCTTGATATACCATTTTTTAACAGTATTCGCGTACAAACGGCGGCCATTTTGTATGGCAATTTTGGTCTGATTTTCCCGAAATTTGAACTCAACCTTCCTTACGGTGTAACGGTAATATAATCAAACGTTTTTTTTAAATCGGATAATAATTGTGACCTCCAAGCTAAAAAAAAGGCGATTTTGACTATAATCAGGGGCCATAATTCAGGAAGTTACGATCCGATATGCGCAAATATCGAAAGGAAGCAAGATCTTTGGGTTATAACCATGAATTTCAAATTTCATTAAAATCGAATCAAAATTTTGACCTCCACAGGGTCCACAACCTTGATATACCATTTTTTAACAGTATTCGCGTACAAACGGCGGCCATTTTGTATGGCAATTTTCGTCCGATTTTCCCGAAATTCGAACTCAACCTTCCTTAGGGTGTGACGGTAATATAATCAAACGGTTTTTTAAATCGAATAATAATTGTGACCTCCAAGCTAAAAAAAAGGCGATTTTGCGTATAAATAGGGGCCATAATTCAGGAAGTTACGATCCTATATGCGCAAATATCGAAAGGAAGCAAGATCTTTGGGTTATAACCATGAATTTCAAGTTTCATCAAAATCGAATCAAAATTGTGACCTCCACAGGGTCCACAACCTTGATATACCATTTTTTAACAGTATTCGCGTACAAACGACGGCCATTTTGTATGGCAATTTTCGTCCGATTTTCCCGAAATTCGAACTCAACCTTCCTTAGGGTGTAACGGTGATATAATCAAACGTTTTTTTAAATCAAATAATAATTGTGACCTCCAGAGGGACCACAAGCTAAAAAGGGTGATTTTTCGGACAATCAGGGGCCATAATTCAGGAAATTACATTCCGATAGCCGCAAATATCGAAAGGAACCAAGATCTTTGGGTTACAAACATGCATGTCAAGTTTCATCAAAATCGGTTCAAAATTGTGACCTCTATAGGGTCCACAAGCTAAAAACGTGATTTTTCGTACAATCAGGGGCCATAATCCATGAAGTTTTGATCCGATACATGCCAATATCGAAAGCAGCCGAGATCTTTTGGGGATAAACCTATATTTCAAGTTTCGTCAAAATCGGATAAGAATTGTGACCTGTAGAGAGTCCACAAACAAATTGTGGACGGACGGACGTCCGGACGGACGTCCGGACGGACAGGGGCGACGACATAATACGTCCACATGAAAATGTGGGCGTATAAAAATCAGAAATTATATATAATTATATCTACATACAGCATGAGTTTATTTTTCATAGCTTGTCCAGGATTCTGTCCAGTTTCAAAAGTCATTGTATCAGAAATGGCTGAAAAAAAATCGAACATTTATAAGTTCTATCTGTTTATCAACTTATTCCTTATTTGGCTTCTTATTTTCTTTAGATAACACTTAAATGAATTTGAAAATAATTAAAAATAACTGTCATATAATTACATACATGGAACAATTTATTTATGCATACATTAAACAATTTGATTTGAATGGACATGAGATGATGAATTATAAATTTCTTGTTAAAATTCTCACCTAAACCAATATAGCGATCATAATCAACAGAAATATTTAATGTTGAGGTATTTATTATATAACCACACCATGCAAACTCTGAAATATACAATAACAGTCATGGTATAAACAAACTCTGAAATATACATCAAGTCATGTTAGAAACAAACTCTGAAATACACATCAACAATCATGTTATAAACAAACTCTGAAATATACAGCTAGATGCAAGATGTTAAATAGAATTCTGAATGAAAAGGCACAAACGTTTTATAGCTTTCCTTATAACCATGTTTATCCTAAATTAAATCAAATATTTACCCTGATTTATGTGAGGTTGGATATCTCTGTTTTCAAGTTGACAGGTAAAATTAGTAACAATCTTCTCAGCATTTACACAACAATTATACTCCACATTTCCTGTTAAAATATAATTATACAACAATTATCATTATACTCTGTATTTCAGCAAATATGTAATTTCTTCCATAAGAAAGTAGTACACAAATTATTTTAAATTAAAGTTAAAGGTATAAAATATATAATATGCATGTTTCTACTCTACTCTGTGTACATTTTCATAGTTTTTGTTGCATGTATGACAATACAGTATGGGTACTTTAACTGCCTGTTCACATGCAGGAGACCGATGTTTAAGTCACAGAAGACATCGATATGTGCTAACTGGTGCAAATATCACATAACTAATTAGGGTATTAGAGGGCGGATGATGTTCTTATATAGTGTAAATCAATTTTGATTCAAATACGGAAGTCTGAAGAGTTCCTATAAGAATGAAAACCCGTAGGTTTATCAGAGTAATTTTGGATGCTAAGATATAGGTTTCCAATTTTAATTGATTATAGTCTGGTTTAACATCTCCAGTGGCTTAAATGTACACTCAATATGTCTGTGGTGAGTAGTTATATAGCTGTTACAATCTTGAGTGTTTAAGTATGAAAAACCTTTAATTCAACACTAAATGTGTACAAACCTGACCACATGTTTGTGAGGAATTCAACAGCTCTGTGTTTATAAGGTGATATAAATATAAAATCATCCACCATCCTCATCATCAACTCATCGTGTAACACGGTCATCGACTCTCCTTCCATACGACCATAATAATAATTACATAGTAACGTTGATAGCACCGAACCTTGACTTATACCTAATTCTTGTTTATAATACAATCGACCAACCTATATAATTATAATAATATATCTTTATACAGAGAGAGAGAAATAGGGTTTAACATCCACTCAACATAAACTAGGACTAACAAAATGGTTGATTTTCAATTCAATAATTTGTTTGAGTGTAGGGGTCTTTAGCAGTGGAAGAAAATCGGAAGACTCAGGGAAAACCTATGAAGTTGGATGGGTGACCCTACTCCTGGGAACCAAACCAAGCCACTTGACCTTATGATCCAGTGTATGATCCAATTCACAGGCGTTAACCATTCGGCCACCCAGTCCCCTATCTTCATACAAGTCATCAGGGCAAAATTCACTCCAGCACAATGCAATGTTTATGCATGTCTTCATTAGTTCTCTTGGATATTTCAGGAAATCATTAAAAAATCAACTGACATTTTTTGTCTCCATCTTACCTTAATAATGTTATTATAAAGCAATGCACGAAGAAGTTCTAATAAGTTATCTGTTGAATGATGTTCACTGATTACCTGAATATAAATAGAAAATACATTTTTCATTCAATACAAATGACTAGACACTGTCAAGATTGAAAGCTGTACATCTTCTGTGTGTCATTTGAGCACGTAAACCAATCAAAAATAACCCAGCTTCGATTTAATCGAAATAAAAAATCTGAGCACTTATGGGTGTAACTGATTTTTTTAGATTGTCTGCAGAGGGTATCGAATGCTGAAAATATTCCTTTATCATATCTGGATTGAATTGAACCATGTTTGGATGAAACTCTTATTCCAATAAGAGATTCAACTTTGCAAGTGAACTAAAATCCCTCAAATGACCATCCACACCTTTAAGTCATAAGAGAACTATCCCATCAAATAAAGTTTAACTATACATGCAGATAAACAGGCTGCCATCTTGTGTTTTATCTTTTGTAAATCATAGGAGAAGTAGCCAATCAAATAAAGTGTAACAATACATGTCGATAAATGATTACCTTATCAATAAGAAGAAGATCTCTAAGGTCACCCTCTTGTATTTTATCTTTTATAAAGGAGAAGAAATCTGGATTATAATCCATCAACGATCTTGAATCACGATTTATAGTTCCACGTAATTTACCTCCAACAGACATGACAGTAAAATATCTCCTCGTTATATATTCATCAGGATTCTGAAATGTACAAAAAAAAAAAAATAAAATAAACAGTCTTTGTTACTTTTGGTGGCCTTTGTGTCAGTACTGATGTTCCAAAATTTGTTAAATAAACCAGTTGAGTCTTGTCGTCTGGTATGCAGAACTGTGGTTAGACATTCCCAGCGAGGGAAACAAAATAGCCACATTCAGAAACAATGCCGATTGGTAAATCTGATGGTTGACGTCATAGGATTAGGGTCACTTGTATAACCCTGGGTGCAACCTCCCACTACCACAGGCCAGATCATCAAGTAGTGGAGGCCATTGAAGGTATAAAAAGAAGAACTGAATGAAAGATCTGTATTCTAATCAGATTGAATAAATTGTCACTTAATATTTTACAACTTTAAATATTGTTGAAGTGCAACCAACTTTATACATAAAACGCAAAAGAGACCGAAATGTTCTCTTGATTATCCAGATCTTACCTGTTGCAGTATATCTTTAATGATGTCATGGAGTTTTTCAGGTTTAATTGTATCATAACAATTACTGATATCGGTCTTCACAAAATACAATTCTCTGAAAAACATGGTATATTTATTTAAAGGTATAAAGGGAGAATGATTTTTCATAGGCCCAGCCTGTTGCCCAATGACATGTAGCTATCTAAAATAAAAAAAATATTGTTAAAAATTTTCTTTTAAAGACATATCATGCAGATAAGGGTTTGAGTCAATATTCTTCTATGAAATTTGTAAAAAGAATTATGAATATTATGAATGTGTATTCTATTTTCAGGGAGATGACTTTAATCTAACCTGGTATCTTGGTTATCTTTTCTCTGTTGAATAAAATGTTTTAATTTCAAATATACATCATCAGTACCAAACACAGTAGATCCTAAATTATCACTATTCTTCAACTAAAACAATATAAACATATAATACAAGTCATTAAACTACCCTTTTATTTCAAATCAACTGACTCAAAAGAACTTGTATGAATATTCCTTCATTTAAAAAATGTAAACATCTGTAGCCAATACTGTGTTACACATCTGCGAATTATCTCCCTTTAGTCTTCACTAAAACAATCTTGTCAAAGTTCTGCCAGTCCCAACAACAGAGGTGGTGTGTTGAATCATGATGTTATTAATACAACGAAAATATTTCAGTTGACACAGATGGTTGAAATATTTTTTTACGCAGTCCACGCATGCATTGTAGCCCGAAATCGATTATCACATTTTTGGGGGATTTAAAGGTTCAATTCCGGAATGTTCAATCCAGTATCCCCAATACGTTTAGTTTTGTGTATAGGAGCACAATGACAATAAATAAAATTAAATTTATAATATTTATGACTAAAAGGAGTCAAGAGATATTTTCAAAAAAAGGGATACTGTTTCAAATTACCATACTTTTTTAAAAATATTGTTCCAAACCGAGATCAATAAAATGTTTCCAAACTGAATATAATTTATATAACCATGATAAACATATATGTACCTTATCAGGTGATAAAACATTAAGTAGATTTAGTAACTGTTTATTGATAGGTATTTTCTGAAACCAAAAATAAAATATTAGAAACCTCATATTATATTGAGAGATCCTTGTATAAAGGTTAGTGCATATTATGATAATAAACGAATATAAGACGAAGTAGCAGTAAAATGCTGGTGACATAAAAAAAGACATAATCAACTGACAGCACAAAATGGATTGCTTTGACATCGATGTATTTGATGAATGATCTCCATGGAGATGGTTATCTGATATAAAAATGAAAATGAATGGTATTCAACACTGCTTGAGGTTTTAAATAGAGAGATAACTTTGTTTTAATTATGCAAGGAAAGATAGAGGGATGTTTTAAATACCTTTGTTATACCAGGAAAGAGAAGATTTTTACCCATGTTAACTATAGGTCTACAGGAACTGGTTTTAGGTAGAAATCGTAGATGAGCTATTCCTAGACTTTTCTCATATTTTAAAAGTAATTTTACTTCAGACTGAAAAATAATTTTAATCTAAAAACTATCAATAAGTCTGTTCCATTTGTCTCAAATATCTCCATCAGTGGAAGAGTAGGTTCAGCTCCATGAGATAGAACTCGGGTCATTTTGGACTCTGAATCTGTAGAAAGTTTACTCAACCATCTTCTTATACCACTTTTTTCTCTCGTCATATCATTTATCAGGCAAACAGCTGAAATTGGGTTTGGTGCCATTATAGGCATATTAGGAAAATCTAAAAACAAAATAAAGATTATATGTACTTACTTCAGGAATAAGCTTCAATGAACTTTTTTCTTTAAAAGCTGGAAAAAAAGAAGAAAAAGAACTTCAAGTTCATAACCTATTAGCTGTTTACCCAGTGTTGTATGGGTAGAGCTCTCTGAAGCAGTATAACTTCGAAACCAGAAATGGTTGTGCATGGCCACTTAGCATATGTCACTCCCCGGCTTCAATTTCCCCAAATTTCAGCCTCAGGGCAGACCTAATGTGGCTTCCAAATCCAAACAGACAAATAAACAAACAAACAAAAGTCACAAATACATAGATTCACTTCTGTGTAACAAGCAATGGGATTAACACCAATACAAACTTTTTGTCTTATTGAGAGGAAGCTGATAAAATTAAAAAATACAAACCTTTGAAAGCTTTGTAAAATATTTTCTGCCACAATGATTTACGATAATAAAATATTCTGTTTCTATAGTTACTGCTGTCTGTTACATAGAAGAATGCCTGGAAAACACAAAATAAAATATAATATTCAAAACTAGCATTCTCCTGTCTCGTCATACACTAAGTCACTAATGAGCTCATCGGTTAAAAATATATTTACACAATGTTTTTTTCTAAGCCTCAGTGAGTATGGTGATGGCTCAATAACTAAGGGGTCCTGGGTTTGATCCCAGTGTTGGGACATGAAAGTTCCTTGGGATTTCTTGCCTATTTGTTCTTGTAAGTGGTTAAGGATAAAGGACCTGGCAAGGAACGATAGTTTGAGGTGTTCTGTACCTGTTTTATAGGAATAATAAAATGGTTAAAGAACCAGAGTTGAAGTTTAGATAATAAATGTGATTTTTGAGTAGGATTACATTTCTTCTTTAACCATTTACACTTCTTTATCTAGAATATAAAAGATTCATATTTAGATTAGAAGTTATTCTTTATCTATAAAATAAAAAGTTCATATTTAGATTAGAAGTTATTCTTTATCTATAAAATAAAAGATTCATATTTAGATTAGAAGTTATCTTTTAATAGAAATAAAATGTGATTAATAGGATAACAGCCAACTTCTGTTCACCAACCGAGTTAATAAAGATCGGAATAAGCCAGGCGTTTCTGCATCTTCTTGTTGTTTTACATGCACGCCAATGTATACACTAGACCTTGTTTTTGTCCAATTCGCGAGGACACCTTTTCCCTATAAGACCCAATATGCTGCATCACTGACAAGGAGAAGAAAGACTGAGACTTTCTCAGCCAATGTCAGAACAGAACCAAAAACCTCCTAGCAATTATCAAACAAAGTGAGCCACACTGGCAAAGAGACTTCGTAATAGTTTAATTCTCAGAAAAGATAAGAAATAAAATTGGGTTACCTTGAAACCGTTCATGATCTCACCAAGACAAAGTCGATCAAATTTACCTAAACTGATAAACTTTAAAACATCTAATATATTTGTTAAGATTAATAGACAAGTCCGGAAATAAGGCAGCCATCACAGATGGTGCCACTCGTATTTCTGGTGTACAGCATTTCAGCAACATGACTGTGCCAGCATAGATAATTTGTTGAAGTCACTACACTTAGCATTGTCACGACAACTCATCCTTACATCATAGAGATGGAGAGAGAGAGAGAGAGATGGGCCATATTTGGACAAGCATATGGTTTGATTCTACTTCAATAATTCATTATGCGTAGGGGCCTTTAGCAGTGGGAGGAGATGGGAGAACCCAGAGAAAAACTATGAGGTTGGACAGACGACCCTACACCTTGTCGCATACAAACGGAGAATCAGAACCAACCCACTTGATTCAACGATGGATCTTTGGATTTCATGTATGATAAACCACTACACCCCCCAACCCCCACATGCTTAAATCAACGAAGCAATAACCTTGACAGTTATATGATATGTTCATGATAAGAATTATTGGCACTGACAAGACATAAGTAAAGAAATATCTTAATGTCCAGAAAAACACAATCGTATAATAATTCACAAATATCACTCACAAACACATTTCTTAACACAATATAATTCTTCAAAAAAGGATACTCTTTAAAAATACATTTCTATTTTCTTGACAACCAAACATCTCTAGTGGAATAATCCTTTTTATAATAACTTTCAAAAATAAATATACCTAGAAAAAATGGAAGAGAGAAAATCAGTTCTATATACATGTCAGTTAAAGTACCCATGTTGTCATCACAACATCCATCTCTAAAACAATGTCTTATCTTTGCCTGAAGTAAAGACATACTACACTCAAGTAAGTTATGGTTTTCTGCTACGTATTTCCACATTTCTCAAATACAGTGTTGAAAACTCAATTTATTAAATCAATTAACTCTCTAAGGTTTTCTGCTACTTATTCCCATATGGCTCAAATCAGTTTGCTATCAAATGAAATGAAATTAAACAGTGTTTTAGTGTCCTACTTTTCTGCACCATACAGGCTAATGAAGACGTGTCTGGAAATAACGATTTTAGATGTACCTGACAAAATGTCAGGCACTAATGAAATACTACCTGACACTTTCAACTTAGTGCCAGACATGTGTTAATAATATCATTAAAAAAAAAAAAATCAGTGCCGGACAAAATGACAGGCACCTGAGGTTTAGTGTCTGACAAAACCTGAATCAGTGTCTGACATTGTCAGTGACAGGTGCCTTATTTCCAGGCTTGACAGTGTGCTATGAGTGTACATATTATAATTTCCAAGTGTTAGGTGATCTTAAACATTGACTAGACCTTTTTAAGGCTATCCATCTCACACCACTGACACGGGGTACCATGGCTGGAAAATCCTGATGATCTTTCTCTCAGACAACAGTGGGAGAAAACTTGGTTGTGAGCCAGGACCATACTTACTGAGCCACTGTGGCTCTCATGTTTTGATTTAACCTTTTAAAAATCTACCTGTTGGTATGTGGTATAACTCTCTAGTAATTTAGCTGTTGTTACATTTCTCATTTTCTTTCTTCTTTTACATCTTTCTCTTCCTGTAATATTCATATAAATTAAATTATATATAGTAAATTCTCTTAACCTCATGTTAGGGAGAGAGAGACAAAAACAAAATTAGAGGTTTAACGTCCACTCCACACAAATCAGGTCATATCAGGACTAACATGAGGTTTAATTTTTTTCTATTTGCACAATGGTTTTCTTTTGCAGTGAGAGGAAACCTGAGGATCTGGAGAAAACTCATGTGGTTGGACAGGCAACCATACTCCTCGTCAAGTGGGAAATATAAACCACACCACTTGACTCCATGACAGATCTTATTTGAAGGATAGAGGAATCCCTTCTAAACTAGAATATTGTAAAAGTTAAACCTGTTTAAATTAATAATATGGTGAATTGAAAATTTGTCAACATTCAGCATCCTCTTCTTTGAGTGGCAATTAGCAATTGACACAGTTAATAAAGTACAGTTAAAACAGTAATTGTATTCCATATATGGTTTGGTGTTTATTCAGCATCCTTTGCAGACATGTAATCTTTAGTAAAATCCAAGCCGGAAGCTTATCTAATATCTTCGTTTTTAAATTAAATGTTAAATAATTTATTTCAGTATGTCCTACACAACTAATGAAGACATGGTCAAATATGAGATACAAACAGCCAACTTGGCTTGTTTTTGTATCCTATTACTTGTGTTCTTTTATACTGTATAATATTCTCGAAATAAATACTGTTTAAACCAGATACAAACAGAGCTGGAAAAACTAACCATTGAGTAATTTAGTGTAAATGTTGATTGGACAATGATAGTTTAACATTGAGTACCATGGAAACTTTCTGAAACAAAAAAACCTAAGATATACTGGAATGATATAATGGCTTAAATAAAGAGAGAGAGAAATGGGGTTTAAATTCCACTTGACAAAACCAGGTCATTTTGGGAGTAACATATGGCTCAGTTTTATTTAAATAATTAGCTGGCACATAGTGGTCTTTAGCAGTGGGAGGAAACTGGAGTAGGTTGAGAAAAGCCATGAGGTTGGGCAGGTGATCTACTCCTTGTCAAGTATAAGCGGAGAATCGAAACCACACCACTTGACTCAATGACAGACCTTATGATCAAATGCGCACACATTAAACCATTCTGCAATCCAACCTCCTGTGAATGAAAACAAACATAGTATAAATATGATCACCAATGTCATTCTATTTTAAAATTATCATCATGCTTTTTTTTATTTTTTGAATGTCAAAAACCAAGGTGTTCCTCAGTGCTCACAATAAGCAATTATTCTCTACGCCTGACAATTCTCAAATTTGTGCTCTACAATGTCTGTGATAGGTACCTTGTCAAGCTACCTTAATAAATGAGAAATGGTATCAAGTGTTACAGAAAATATAAGCATTAATCTGCATAGAACACAACACATATATAGTTTACTGGAATTGGATGGGAGCTTACTTGTATCTAGACAGAAGAACTTGAAACATATCTCTAACTTCTGGTGGAAAGTTGATTACTTTATCTCGTTCAACACCAACAGATATATTTGTTACTTGAGACACAACTTCCTCCAGATCTCCTTCATAAAAAAAAACAGTTTTAATTTATCAAAAATAATTTCTGGTCAAAATCTTAAAGGCAACAATATGCATGCTTAGAGATCTGAAATGCTTTTATACTTTCTACAAAGAATTAGTTTTAAACTTGGTGGATAGATAAATCTGTTTTCTTTTGGGGTTTTCTTTATTGACAAACAAGAAATAATTGCATAATTGACCATACCATGAAAAATATAAATAAACAGTCAACCATTTTAATACTGTGACCATTTCATTCATCATGATCAATTTATGGTATCAAACTTCTGGAGCAATGATGGTGGCAGATAGTTGGGGAAAGTTGAACCGATAGCAACCTGATAGTTCAAGAGCTGTACCTACCTAACCTTGGTAGTTTTTCACATAGATTTTTGCAATAAAATAAACTGGTTCTTCTCAATGGCTGAAAAAAACTGAAAGACAAATAAGATCCTGGTTTTTCAAACTGTAAAGCTAACTTTATAATTGGAGACATTCACATTAAATCTTTAGCTTCCAATTGCAGGAATGCTGATATTAAAATTAACCAAATTTAAATAACAGAAATGAAAATCCCTTTGTATGAAATGAAATACAGAATTTAACATTTTATTTTTCTCAATTAACCAGAATAATGAAGATGGTCAAACACCACACAGTGTTTTATGTAGGAAATTTTGCTCTGGCAGTGGCGCTACGGCCTACTCTTATTTCAATTACCAATTATTTCTTCTCTTTCCATCTTAACAACTAGAGCCTTTTCTTAGCAAAGTTCTAAGTGGTGTACCATGTATACTGACAAGAGGGAAACCAGGCAACAAAATCTGTAGAAACTTTTTCAGGTGACACCAGCATTGAACTGGCACCTCATACTCATTGACTCCTGACTTTATCTAAAATTGGCTATCCCTAAATACTTACTTGTATGGTTTACAATCTTTGTTCTCCACATTATTCACATCATGATCATCGGCCATATTATTACACTTTAAACCAACCTGTTCTGTATACGACACTTGGACCTTATCATTAACAGCTGAAGCAGATGTTGCGTGGATTTTACCCAGACCTGGCTTCGTAAGAGCATCATGATCAGTATGTGTGGAAGAACTTGAATCTATTTTTACTCTTTTATCAAGTCTGAAATCCTTCTCTTGAGAACTTTGGAAAGTAGCCTGTCCACCTTTTATTAAATCATCATCATGACACATCTTTCTCTTTCTGCTACCCACAGCAATTCTATAATCAGACACGGTTGTTATTTCACATCTAGATTTCCGGTCATCAACGGCTATCTGTTTTTCATTTTGATTTGCTGAGTCGCTATTTTGATGCAGTTTTCTACGTTTGCTGTTTCTGAATTCTACCGTCTCAGCTTTTCTTTTTGTAGTCAGTGATATAAAAGATTCTTTGATGTTTTCATCGCAAGTTTTTGTAGGATGTAACAATACCTCATTCACTGAATTACAACCAATAATTGTTTGACTAACTGAGTCTGGTGGTGATGTGTCCTGTGTTACACAGCAGGATAACCCTATTGCTTTATCATCCATTGCAAACTTCTCTATCTCTACAAATTGTTTGTCTTTCTCTCTAACATTGGTGAATTTCTTCTGAAGTTGCCGTGGTCTCAAACCTGCTCCTTTACCCTTCCATTTTCTTTTTCTGTGAACTATTGAGGATGATTTTAATAAAGACTTTGATTTCAGTTTCCATGTCATGTCATTAGCACCTTCTCCTAAATAGTAAATGTAAAAAAGCTTCAGTATCATATTACGAGTCATCATGTATGCAATGGGTCACCAAGCTATGGCACAATAGACACTTTGGAAAATTCAAAATGGCATATTGCACGTCATGAAAATAATGATCTAATATAAACAGAATCAAAAATCTAGTGAATGCTTTTGTTTCTGATGAAAAGGTTGTCTTAAAGGTTGAAATGTTGTATGGATAATAATATTTGAAACATGGACCATAAAAGGTTGGCCATCTCTGGTGTTTGTAAGGCCTATTCTCAATCTGTTTCTTTACATAACAAAAAATAAAACTTAGAAAAATACTTGCAAAATTGTAAAACCATTGTGAACTTTAAAAAGATCAGTTTACCTGTAACTTGTATATAACACGAACTATCAGGAACTTGTAGAAATATGGACGTCATCTCTAATAAAAACTCCATTAACCCATCTCCTATCCTACAATATATAACATACAATATTATTAACTACAGGAGTATAATAATGCACATGCTTCACCAAAATGTTCGCTTATCATATTCAGACACAAATGATGGTATGTGAACTACATTTAAACAGAAATGAAAGCAATGAAATAAGGTTTAACTTCCAATTTTTCTTCAGCAACTGGGCTTTTGCCATAAAGTGTGCTAAGAGGAAAATTTGTTATTCACCTGACATCAATTTGTACATAGGACCTTGGTTTTTCGTCCAAAGACTCTACGTTGTCCCTTGGCCTTGCAAGGCCCTTCCATCCTGCAGTGTCCTGCACCACTGACAATGGAGAACCACTACTAAAGCACAAACTTACCAAAGCACTTTCTCTTCCCCATGTTTCAAAAAGTATTCTCTTAATGTATTTAGGCGCATATAATAGTTACTGAACTAACATATAATACATATATAGCTATATAATATAAAGATGCCATTAGAGCAGACGCATGACCAGAGGGTGGTGGGGTGGGGCTGGACATGCCCCTGAAGAGAAATACCTACCTAGAAAGAAGAAGTTCCCACGAACTATATTGTAATCTATTAGAAGCTGAATTAGGATAGCGTAATTCAATATTACTGGTTTTACTGATGCATGTATTAGGATTCTCAGATTGCTGGAAATAAAAAAAATATATAAAACTGTGTTATTTATGAGCATAGTTCAGATAATAATTTTACAGAAGGTCCACACAAGCTGAAAATTCATTCACTAAAAGAGTAAACTTGAACTGTCCCAGCCTTTCTGGAATATTAATTAACTTTGGCAGCATATAAAGCTATTTCCCGTACACAACATAACCAAACAGTCATGCAGTAAGAGCACTGGACTCTCATCTAGAATCAGATTTTCTAACTCAGATTCTCACTTGCAGCGCTCACACTGTCGATTGCCATTTCTGCCAATTGTGATAAAAATATAATTTTAGCGATAATTTTTAACCATTACAATAAAATAAAAAAATTTTTGCCACAAAGTTTTGATTTCCACGCCATGCAAACACATTATAATCTGTCATGCTTGGCTGAGTCAGTTATCAATCAATTAAGCACCACTTGTCAGGGGAATCCCCATTAAAGTGAAGCCTAGTCATTCGGGTGGGGCAATAAATGGGGTCCACCTGTGTACACATTGATGTGTATGCAAAAGAACCCTTGAATGTTGTGTCCTATTGAAAAGTAGGTAGAAATGCAGCTGTCCAGGTAACATTCTCCCCAATGCAACAAAATAACCACATGTTAGTCTCAAAATGACTGAAATATTATGTTGATGAAATTTTAAATTCCATTCCTTTCCTTTCATGTATCACTCCTGAAAGTATGTTGCCAGGTTAAATGAAAAGATCACACACAATAATAAGATAAACCTACCAATGAGAATCCTAATACCAGTACATTGTTACTCTTTTCATCTTTTCTCAATATTCTCTACAAAATAAAAATAAATGTAAAAGTCATTATGTCCAGGAATTTAATAGAGAGGTTTGTGACCCTGCCAAAACTATATCCACTGTGTTAAGATACATGTATCAAGGACTTTCTAATTCACACACAGATATTCTGAGGGTTATGTCAAATTTTACACTGGTCTCTCCAAGTATTATCACTTCAGACAATGTCTCCACCTTTTCATGGTTATAACCCTTGGTGCACACACATATCCTCATAAGACGTACGCAGCAGTCGGTATGCTTTCATTTATTGTATTACGATGTCAAGTAATTTTGTATGAAAATCATTGACATAAATTTGAATACCGTACGGTAATTAAACATGAAAAATAATGAGGTGGACCTAATTTTTGTTACGTATGAACTTGAATATATTTTGTTGATATACGTACGTGATTCTTAATTGTGTTTTGAAAACGTCTGCTGAAATTACGATAAGAGTTATGCCCCTTTATTTTCGGGAAAAAATATCCAACAAGAAAATTTTTGAAATCCCATCACTGCGTATTTATGATATTTACCTCAATTACTCTCATAATTATCTCCCTTTGAAATGAGCTCTGAGTTGGAGAGAAGCAGTTATCGAGTTGGCGTTGAGAACTCGACTTTTTAATACATACTTTAGTTGTCTTTAACAGTTGGATATAGCTGTAAATTATACAATAGAAAATTCATTATAAATTCATTACAATCAGAAAACCTTGAGAGTATTTCCTCCATAAAAAGAACTTGCAGACGGTAAAAAAAATATACTTTTCATGTTACGTAATGTATGAAATAGCTACACATGTACCTTGAAGGATCATTAGGTTTCACTAGGTCAGACAATACAACATCACTGACCCTTATGATCCAATCTTCCAACACATAGACTTGATTAAAAAGACAGTTTAATATATTATCAACCTGAAATTTGAAACATCATTAAATCAACCATGGACCTTATAAGGTCCATGAATCAACAAACTATTAATCTTTTTAAAGGGAAATTTTGGCCTAACCCTATATCTGGGAATTTATTTTAAAGGGACAATAACACTCTTGCTGGCTTGGCAGCTCCAGAAATTAAATAATAGCCTTATTCTAAGTACTAGTATTTAAGTGTCCTACCTGTTGTGTAAATTATCAATTACGACCTATTTTACTTGTCCAGAGGGACCAAAAATATTTTAAACCAAAGTCACATTTGAAAAGGTTTACGTTAGAGAGAGAGAGAGAGAGAAATGGGGTTTAACGTCCACTCAACACAAACTAGGTCATTTCGGGACTAACATATGGGTTAATTTTATTTCAATAATTCGCTTGCGCGTAGGGGTCTTTAGCAGTGGGAGGAAAGGTTTACGTTAGACTTTTCAAATCAATTAGTTGAATTTTTCCAATTTTTGAAATTAGGTCTGTTAAGATGAAATTTTTATCATCAATTAATTGGAATATTGTAAAATAATACAATTTGTTGACCAGAATGAAGATTGGGACATATTATTCAGTTACAACAAGGAATGTTATTGGGGCTTTACATTTGTAAAAAGAAAAAAAGAAAATTTTGGGCTTTTTAATAAACTGTTCATATTACTAAAATATCGGAAAGTCATATCATGATACAAATAATATAATTAAATATCTTAATTAAAGTAGAGAGATGGAGAAATGGGGTTTAAAGTCCTTTCTTTTTGCTTTTTATTTACAACTTAACATGACAGCTGGTCACAAAATGGAAAAAACTGTCAGTCACTGTTCAGTCATATGCATTAGCGTTGGAAACAAAATCTTAATTCAATAATAGTGGCATTTCATTTGTTCACCTTTTCACAAGAAATCATTGTCTGTCTCTTTTCTTAACAAAAAATAACTTTGGTGTAGTATATTCCTATACTATAGCTTTTCTGTGGTCATGACCAAAATCTTTCAAATCTTTCAAACACATAAAATATTGTTGCTGTCATACTGTAGTCTGACCCACTAAGTCACATTCTGAAATATATAAAGAAAGCATAAATTGAAACATAAAATTACTTTTCTCTGGACTTCTATTGACATTTTAACTGCACACATTCAAAAAACTTACCATCATCTAAAATTTAAATTCGCCATTCAGTTTTTATCATTTTTTTATATTTTGAATATGTGCGACCCAAAAATGTGTGTAATGATTCCTACAAAGAATTACCAGTTAACTCTTCACTGAAGACTTTGTCAGGCACAACCTTACAAATATATACCAGCCTTTGTGCATATCATTTTGTCTTTCATATCTTTCAACTTTTATTTTAGTATTTTTATTGATACAAAAGTTCAAGGACCAATAAAACCACTATTTTCAGGACTCAATCATACCACCAGATATACTTTGCTCAAATGTTTAAAATCAATTATAGATTCGGTTGAATTTGTTTCTAACGGTTTGACACTCTGAAATATATGAAACAGTGAAAATGGTAAACACCGTTTCAAACACAAACGTTTGCCGCGAACAGTCTATTTTCATAAATCAAAGATAACACAGTCCATAATCCGTATTATATACATTTTCTTGTGATTTCGTCCATACGGGGTTGGTTTACTGATTATAATAGCAATGACTTTCGCTAATATTGATGGCAGTAAGTGTCAAATACCTCTACGAAATTTCCGAAGACAGCTGGTCAATTATTTTTGAGGGCCAAATCAATTATACACCGTCCATGTAAATTCAAGGGGGAGTAACTCTAAATGAAACAAATCTAAAAACGCAGAAATCCACAACAAACAAACAAACAAAATTGAAACTGTAGACAACGCATTGTAGTTGTAGGCCTAGTGCATTGGCTTCACTTTTAGTTCAAGCAGTTCGCAATACAGTGATAGATCATAATTTAAAATTGGGTGAGTGAAAGATTGTATGTGTAATCACAAATTATAGGCTAAAAAACGTCTTGATTGATGTTGTGATCTGCAGATATGTCGCAGTGCAACGCTTCGCCTGGGCTTGCACACTGAATCACCACAGTGAGGAGAAAAAAATCGGCAGGTAGCCCTACTCCTTGTGCTAGGTTCCCACTATACTATAACGATTCGTGCTACGATTGAACTCGTGGTTTAAATCCTGGAGCAATCGTGCTGATCCTATCAGGTCTTAGACTTATAAATTGAGGTCTATCATTAAATTATCATATATTATATAGGAATCGTGTTTATCAAATTTTTATTATCATCAAAACGTATCAATTATTCGAAATGTATCAGTTTGAGATTGTGGACTCAATAGCGACAATCCTATCGTAATGCATTGCATGACAGTTTGGACCTAGCATTAAGTTATACTAGTTATAGTTACTGTGTAGTTTAAATCGTGCTATCACCCACTTGATGTACATGTACTTCCAGATATCCCCACTTACACAATCAAAAGCTGACAGAATACTTCAAATATTTCAATATTAATGAGGTATTTTCTAGAACTTGAACATCTATTTTGGCGGGACAGGTCATATCATATGGATTATCAAAACATTACAATAAATGATTCATTTTTCACAAAGTAAATCATTTTTTTAAAAATTAATTTATTAGTATATAGAAGCAGTCAAGTCTGACATAAGTGAAAGCTGAAAATGGCAGCTGCTGAAAGTAATCCTGATCCTGTTCCAATGCCAACTGGACCCAAGACAAGGTTTGCAAAATAGGCTATACAGTATTTATCTTCCGGTTTTCAGTTTGTTCATGATGCGGAAACTTGTTATTTTTTTTTGATTGCTTACATTTATGATTTTAATTGACAAACTCATGAATTTGCCTGTAAAATTCATCAATATTAACTGTACTATTTAAAACCAATGTGGTGCTGACATTTCAGGAAGATTCTAAAATAGTTGAACGGAGACGAACCGAACCTTTGTCAACCTTCAGTCCATGACAGAGGCTATATTTATCAATATGTTATTTTTGTTTGTTAGATGTATTATCCATTATTTATAATTTTGATATCATTTAGATATGACTGGTATCAGACCCATACACATGTTGTTGTTACTATTTTAATCAAGAATGTTAAACAAGAAGATGCCCAGATTAATATTTCTGAGAGAAACGTAAGTAGATATACCGTACTTGTAAGAACAGGGTGCCAAAACCTCTACCCAGCCCTGGTTACATAAAACTTTCTCAGACTTACGTTAAGAATATTTAACCAAGCCCTTTATTAAACTTTTAATGTATCAAATACTGTATATCAATAAGAAACTATGTGTAAATTTTTGTGTTTCTTAATCAAAGATATGTCTCATCAACAGTGAATGAAAGTTGAGCAAATTCTTAACTTAAGTCAGAGAATGCTTTGTGAAATCGGACCTCATTTAGAAAGACTTTTTGTTATAACTGGTAGTATTCCCATCTCAATTATCATATATCCATAATCATTGTTATTTAAAAAATGTCTGTGGATTGAAATTTTGACTTGTTTATTTGTGTTCCAAAAATATATCGAATTCCAACTGCCAAAGATTCTTTTACGTGCACACCAGTGTGCATGCAGGGCCTCGTTTTTTGTACCATTCGAATGGCTATACTCTTTTCCCTTGCCAGACCTTCCGTCCTGCACCACTGACAAGGGGCAACCATGCCAAAATATCCTGATGAACTGTCTAAGTTAGCACAGGGATTGAAATTAGGACCTCCAGGATTGAGCCAGCATCTTACTCACTGAGCCACCATGGGTCTTTGAAACAAAATAACAGCTGTGTAAATCTGGAGAAATATTTTGTGTATGCTAAAATAAACTAAATCTTAATGTGTGACAAAAAGTTAGTATGAATGACAACGATGACCATTGGAATACTTTTAAATGATTTGTTTATATCAGTACTGATAATTACTCTTTGTTTATTACAGTTAAGTGTAACGATAAAATTACCAACTGGTAGTGACTATAATTTAGACTTGGATCTGGCACATTTAATCGCACCAGAACAAAGCAGCTATAAAATTATGTCTACAAAGGTTTGTTTAAAATCCATATTTTGATATTTCTATATTTAAATGAGAAAATCCTGGGATTATATGAACCTTTTAACAGGTTGTAATCACCAGATAATGGATCGAATCAGATTTTTCACTTCAAAATTTGACACGATATTTTGCTTTAGGTTGCACTTTTTTCTTAGCATTGTCTTATGTATGAATTTTATTATTTTTGACAGGTATTACATTTGAAGATACAACTATTTAACATAAATCTCCAGTTGTTGTTAAATTTTAACTTAAGTATCATATAATTTTCCAGTTCATCTGTTTCAATCACTCAGCTAAACATAGAATATATGTATATTACATGTTCGTCAACCCTTTATTTTTAGTACTTGGTTTCAGACAAAATTTAACATCCTCAGTACCCAATGGAAAATTACATGGTCTTTGGTAGTGAAAGTACTACTGCTCACAAGACTGACCCAAGCCACTTTAGTCACACATATGTTCATGGTTTGAGGCGGTACAGGAGCAGTAGTTTTCATTGTTTCAAAAGGGATAATTTAAAATAACAGCTGTTAAATTATAACTGTATTAATTAATATTTATAATTTAATTAAAGATTGAAATTAAATTAAAGAAAGGCGAAGGTTTACAGTGGACTAAATTAGAGGGTGATGGAAAGGAGGATGATAATATTAAACAATTTACACCACGTAAGATATTTCTTTTTACATTTTAATTAAAATTTCCTTAATTTTCAAAATCCAGTCTCCTCTGGATAAAACGTGTGCAGGAGGCAGAAAATGTTAAACTTCCTTCTGTGCTCAATAGAACCATGTGTAAGTCTCAAAATGGTAAACCTTAGGTGCACACCAATGTGTACACAGGACCTCACCTTTTTGTCCCATCTAAACAACTAGACATTGTCCCTTGCCATGTTCTCTGTGCTGCACTACTGCCACTGTCCTGCACTTAAGGTGCTGAATAGACATATTCGTAATACCGATTCCCAACCTCTAGTAAACACTTATTCATTGTAATTAAGATAGGCACATATTAAATAAACTCCATTTGTATATAACAGCAACTTATCCCACATCTGGTAAGAAAAAAGATTGGGACAAGATATCTAAAGAGGTAGCAGAAGAAGAGAAAAACGAAAAACCTGAAGGAGATGCAGCATTAAATTCTCTTTTCCAACAAATTTATGCTGATGGAAGTGATGAAGTTAAAAAAGCCATGATGAAATCTTTTGTAAGTACAAATTTCTGTTATCTTGCTTTGGGTTAACTGTTTTGTTTAGTTTTTAAAACAATGGATAGTTAATACTGCATAAATCTATTTATTATACTGATGCCAGAAATTATTGCCCATAATATTTGTTAATCCAATATTTGTGGAAGTTCTGTGTTTGATCCACGTGTTAGTGAATAGAGTTCCTCATGATTTTCAAGTATGGTTTACTCTTGTCAGTGGTGCAGGATGGGGGTCCTGGTATTCAAGATGCCCCATGGCACCGAGTTTGAAAAATCCAGGGCATGCTTGTCAAGGGCCAGTGACCTACAGCTTGGTGACTAAAGATACACCAGACCTCCTCTAAAGAATTCAGAATCCGGTTTGGTGACTGCACAAACACCCACCCTCCTCCCATGAATACAGAACAACACTCAGTGAACGATGAACAGTCCATCTAACTCATGTGAGATAATTCTTATTTCTTAATATGTTTCTTTAATATTCCAGAGTGAATCTGGCGGAACTGTTCTCAGCACAAACTGGTCAGAAATCGGCAATAAAAAAACTGAAGTCAAACCGCCTGATGGTATGGAATATAAAAAATGGTGAAGAGACAAATCATAGAAATTAAGAACAAAGTTTTAATCAGAAAAATGTGAAAAAAGACACAATGAGTTTATGAGAGTTGTTGGTGCATCCAGAATTTATTAACGTTTATAACACCAGGTTGATCAGATCGAATAAAAGTTTATTAATTGGATTGTTTATTATTCAAATTGTAACAACTGTGGCAATAGAGTTATTTCCCCTTCTGTTGATAAGGATACCTGCATCTGTCAGCCAGTCCAATGTTTCTTTGTATGAACTGTGATTTAGTGATTGTTCATGTTAGGTTTTGCAAATTTCTCTATATGATGAAACTCCTGAAAAATTGAGAACATGACACATTCTTGATGGAATATTTTGTTCATTTGGGAAGAATTTTGTGGAGTTTCAATATTTTATGATTGTAGGCCTACATTTTTATACGCCCACATTGAAATGTGGTCGTATATTGTCGTCGCCCCCGTCCGTCGGTCCGTCCGTCCGTCCGTCCGTCGGTCCGGCGTCCACAATTGCTTGTGGACGCTCTAGAGGCTAAAGTTAATATCCGATTGAGTTTAAATTTATACACAGTGTTTAAGGTCATGAGACGAAGAAGCCTATTGTTTTTCAGCGATTTCCGATAATAACTACCAGAGTTATGGCCCTTGATCACTTCAAAAAATCTTGTGGACGCTCTAGAGGCCAAAGTTAATATCCGATTGGCTTTAAATTTATACACAGTGTTTAAGGTCATACGACGAAGAAGCCTATCGATTTTCAGCGATTTCCGATAATTAGTGCCAGAGTTATGGCCCTTGATCACTTCAAAAAATCTTGTGGACGCTCTAAAAGCCAAAGTTAATATCCGATTGACTTTAAATTTATACACAGTGTTTAAGGTCATAAGACGAAGAAGCCTATTGATTTTCAGCAATTTCCGATAATTAGTGCCAGAGTTATGGCCCTTGATCACTTCAAAAAATCTTGTGGATGCTCTAGAGGCCAAAGTTAATATCCGATTGACTTTAGATTTATACACAGTGTTTAAGGTGATGAGACTAAGAAGCCTATTGATTTTCAGCGATTTCCGATAATTTGTGCCAGAGTTATGGCCCTTGATCACTTCAAAAAATCTTGTGGGTGCTTTAGTGGCCGAAGTTAATATCCGATTGACTTTAAATTTATACACAGTGTTTAAGGTCATGAGACGAAGAAGCATATTGATTTTCAGCTATTTCTGATAATTACTACCAGAGTTATGGCCCTTGATCACTTCAAAAAATCTTGTGGATGCTCTAGAGGCCAAAGTTAATATCCGATTGACTTTAAATTTATACACAGTGTTTACAGTCCTGAGACAAAGACGTCTATTTATTTTCAGCGATTTCCAATAATTACTGCCAGAGTTATGGCCCTTGATCACTTCAAAAAATCCTGTGGACGCTCTAGAGGCCAAAGTTAATATCCGATTGACTTTAAATTTATACACAGTGTATACGGTCATGAGATGAAGAATCCTATTGATTTTCAGCGACTTTAAAAAATGACTGCCAGAGTTATCTCCCTTGATCACTTCAAAAAATCTTGTGACACTATAGAGGCCAAACTTATCATCCGATTGACTTCAGATTGATACACAAAGTTTAAGGTGTTGAAACGAACAAGTATTTTGATTTTCAATGAATTTTGATAACTGAACAGCTAAATCCATGATATTAAATGTTTCGTATACCAATTGTTAGCCTGGGGCAAAACTTTATAAAAAGCAAACAAATTCTAATCAGATTTTAGAATATTACGAATGTTTCATTACCGAAAAAAGTAAAAATATGCGACAACCCTTGTTGACTACCCGGACGATTTAGCTGCTGTGGGCGTATGTTTCGTTGCCTGGCAACCTATCTTTAATGTATTTTGCTGATTTATGTTTCCAAGCATACAACGTGAAAATGATACTCAATCGTACTGTTCATTTGGGCCTGATCAAAAAATCTTTCAATCTCAAATCTCGTGAAAGTGATACTGATTGGGTTTGTAAAGAGCCTGACAATATTAAGACCCATGTTTCAGATAAAAAGGAGAATAATTCTATTCAAACAGTTCCACCATCTTGGCTCTGTATGGATATGTAAAGAATCTGAATTGTAAGGGCTTTGTTTCAGATAGAAAGGGGAATAATTCGATTTAAACAGTTCCACCATCTTGATTCTGTTGTTAAGATAGTTCAATTTAATTGCTATATATGAATATTATACCATTACTGCTGCTTGATATTATTGTAAAGAGAGACAGATACGTTATACACTTGGGCAGCACTTTGCCGTCTGCTATAACAGTGGATCTCAATCTTTTTACCTTGAGGTGCTAGCACCATACCAGATCGAATCATTATTTATGTTTTCTTTTCTTCTCCTCGTCTTCTTCTATTCTTCTCATTTTGTGGGCTGTTTGTCACAGGAATCTTCTCTCCATGCCCATAACTTGACAAAGCACACTTTTTTGTTCAATAAATGGACCCCTTAGAACATTATGCACATCTCTGAGGAATGTATCTGCATTTTTGCAGTTCTGTCAAATTTCATGTGAATCTTTGTTAAAATTTAACCAATGGCAAGTCTTATATTATTACCGTTCAATAAAATCATCTGTTCCTAGTTCCTACACTTCATTTTTTATCTGAAGAACAGAACTGGATATTGAAGCAGCTAGATGGCATGTAACAAATGTGAGTCTGATATGAGCTACAGAATTCTATGACCAAATACTGAATTTTTCACAGCCCCCCACCCTCTTTCCTCCATGCCTCCCCTGATAGTGTTATATAGTCAAACCCTTGTGTATAACATATACGTTTATTACTATTGCGAAAACTTATTCCATTCTATAAACGTTTCCATTTGTTTTCTCAAAAGTTGCAGATGTTTATCTCTGTTATTAACAGAATTGATAGCAACTGGTAGACAACTGAGTCATTTATTATTGAAATTAAAATGTTATTGCCCCATGCTACCCCAATATCATTTGTTTTCCTTTGGGTGTTTGTATTTTCAATGAGAAAATATAGAAATAAAAATCATTATTTATCATACTATTAATTGTTTATTTTGTTAATTTGGAATAGTGTTAAATAGTGGAGTTCTTATAATGCCAGTAAAATCTGGGTAGCCAACTGGAACTTCTATTCATAGGAAACCATGATATATTTTAACAAGATTGTCAGGCATATATTTTTTTTTTTAAAAATCAAGCACTTTTACTTCTTATACATATATAGAGAATAATACAGGTACTGTACAGTGCATTACTTTGGATTAGAACAACACTGAGACTAGTAAACCGAAAAACTTAACTCCTTGTCTCTCCCAGAACATTACAGGTCTTACATATATAGAGAGAGAAATGGGGTTTAACGTCCACTCAACACAAACTAGGCCATTTCGGGACTAACATGGTTTTAATTTTATTTCATGCGCGTAGGGGTCTTTAGCAGTGGGAGGAAACCGGAGTGCCCGGGGGAAACCCACGAGGTTGAGAAGGCGCCCCTATCTCCATGCCACATACGCTCACACCTGGGCTCGAAACCACAGCCGCAAGCCAGAGGTGACCGGCCAGCTAGATGTCGAAGCGCGGCACTCTAGACCACTAGGCCATCCCAACCCCCCTCTTACATATATAATACATATTATTGTTCTTACATTCAAATAGGAGATTAGATATCATCCTTATCAGATGTCATTCATTAAACTGTATTCACAGAGGTAGAATTGTTGATGGTTCTTAAAGAATGTCAACATTAATCAAGTTGTCTTTCGCTGCACGACAATACCATTTGCTGGCGCCAAATTTGTTCAATTTAGATCAGCAGATATCTTCAGGGCTATCTGGTAGACGCGAATCAGTCAATTGATCTTTGAGAGTTACCACGTAACTAAACGTAATCATAGTACGGTAAATACAGAAGATCCATACCGCACATAAACAAATACACCGGAGCGGCAGATAAAACTTTTAGCGTCAACTATGCTGTGCAGTCCTGGGCCTGCATCAAGATAATATGTTATGTCTCAAAACCCACTTCCGGAAATAGTCAATGTTGTTTGTGTACACAATGTTGTTTGAACCTATATTTATACTAGATATATAGGACACCCCCCAGATCAAATTAAAATCGTTCATATTAGGTGTTCTCTCTAAATGCATTAGAAATCAGTCATGAATTGAGGGTCAACATTACTCAATATATAAGAACTGAATATACATATAAAAGGATCTAGGCTGGGTATGGCAACTGTATTAAGGATTAAGGGTAGGAATGGCGACTGTATTAAGGATCGGGGATGGGTGTGGCTCATTAATTTCTCGGGATTTATCATTCCGCCCTTGTCAGTGATATAGGACAGTGAACCTAGTCATTCGGGTGGGACGAACAATCTAGTGTCAGTGCAGATTAGGCTTCCATTTTATTTTATCTTCGTACTAGAAAAAATTACGACTAAGACCATAATTGCATTTGGTCCTAGTTATATAGGAGAGCTCGGTAACGTTGAGGTACCGTTTTCGCTCCCAGTGTTGGCCGTGAAATGAAATGAAATGGGGTTTAACTACTGTTCTGCTTCTAAACTGGGAAATTTTGCCCGGACAGCGGCACTACGGCCTTCTCTTATATCGAATTCCACCTGCCAAGGGATCTTTTACAGTTTTTCGTCCCACCTGAAGGACTAGACAGCTGCCGCTGCCCTTGTCAGGCCCTCCGTCCTGAATCACTGACATGGGGAAACCAGGCCGGAAAACACCCGACCACCAGGTTAGCGAGCCAGGGTCTTTTTTTTTCTTTTATTTGATCAATAAATACACACAAATAATGTACATTTAAAATAATTAAAACATTAAAATATCACAGATAAAGCAAGGGACGACGTATAGTCGTTCGGTGGGAAAAAAACCAAGATTCCCTATGCATATTGGCAGGGGTGTAAATGTGTGGGGGTGTGGGGTGGTACACCCCCCAGCCCCAAAAATAGTCGGTCGCAAAATCAGTGCAGTCGGTCGCAAAATAGGAGTAGTTGGTATCAAAATAAGAGCTCACTGTATACGTCACGCAACTCACGCAAAACTTTAGTATAAAAATAGTCGGTCGCAAATTCAGTGCAGTCGGTATCAAAATAAGTTTTAACTGTATACGTCACGCAAAACTTTAGTATATAATAACCTTGTCCACTTATCATGTTTGAAAAGATGCTGTGTTTCAGTCTCATTCTGTTGTGAAAAATAGTCGGTCTCAAAATAAGTGCAGTCAGTGCAGTCGGTCTCAAACACAATGCCAGAATAGATCCCAAATACTGTGTATTTGTGTGAATCCGTGAGCCTAAATTGCATACGTCACTCTTAATCTGTTGTGAGTATGTTCGTCTAACAACAAAATTTCACCCAGGGAGAAAAAAAGTCGGTCACAAAATAAGTACAGTCACTGCAGTCGGTCTCAAAAACAATACCTGTGTATTTGCGCGAAACCGTGTGCCTAAATTGCATACGTCACACAAAACTATAGTATAAAATAACCATGTATGCTTGTCAGTGTCACTCTTATTCTGTAGTGAGTATGTTGTTCTATGAGACCGCAGTGGGTCTCCGACTAGATGAATTCATGAGATAAACCAACAATCACAAAACGGGCGAAATTGGCAGATAAGCCTCAAGATTCTGTCCCATTTCTTATCCTCTCGTTAACGAGAATTTGGTTCCATTTGCGATGATATTAATTCAAATTTTCAAGCCGAGTCCCTAAAATTTAAAAGCTCCGTTACATATCTGAAATTTTTTCGCGACTGCGGCGCGATTCCATTATAACATCATTTTTCTACACAGTTACATATTATCTGAAATTTTTTTTCGAGCCTGCGGCGCTCGATTCCATTTTAAAATTATTCTTCTACTCCTCAGTTGTCTTATACTGTCTCAGTACTATTATATTTACAATTATAGTGAACTGCCCAGTTTGTAGTACCACTGGTGTATGGGGCGTCAGATTGTATAGATGTTATGTCAACTCTTGCAAAACAGATATTGAGATTCTGTCCCATTGACTGACATTTCTGGTCCACTCGTCCACAAGAATTTCTCCCAGCAATGACCTCATATGCCAGGATATTGAATCAATTTTTAAAATTTTTCGCAAATTACTGTGTTATAGGCACAATCATTAATATGACATAAACTATATGTGAACTTAAATAAAACTGCTTTCCGACGAGACAACGATCGGCGAACAACTATGTAGTTCTACAATACTATATGCCTAATGTTATAGCCAGTATTTTGTTTACTTTCATTGTGGGGTGGGATTGTGGATGGCGCCCTAGATTTGAAACCGCCCCTATCCCACCCCCATATTCCCTAGAAAACTCACTCGTGGTGCTCGGCTCCTGATTGCGTCACTCGCACTGGAGGTGAGGGGGGGGGGGGGGGGTATGTGCATCAGTCGGCCGCATTTTGGCTAAACACCCCCCCAAACGAAATCATTATGTACGCCCCTGCATATTGGCGTGCACGTAAAATTACCCTTGGAATTTAAGAGTAGACCATAGTGTCGCTGTGCGGGCAAAATTTACCTATGGTGTATACCCGTCTTCATTAACGCATTCGGTGCAGAACAGTCGGACGTTAAATACCATTTCATTTCATTCCATAGTTGTATATGCAGCTACCACGGTTGGCTTTTTTTCATTAAACACTGTTTTGTTTGGGGTTGTTTTTTTTTTTGGGGGGGGGGGTACATAAAATGAAATAAAAAGCGAAGAAAGAAATTAAAGAGTTTCACGCATTCAAACGTGTAACTAATATAGTATTAACCACCTTACACAGGCGCGGATCCAGGATTTTTTGCAGGGGGGGGGGTCTAGGTTTGATAATTGCTTAACTAATTGCTCTCAACCGATTAATTTGGTAAATTAGGTTCAATTTGGTTCATTCTGACGTATTTCCGGAAGGTAAATTCCAAAATTACAGGTCTAAATCGCCAATAAAATCGCATAAAAAATTTTCAAGCCTGAGCAGGGGGGGGGGGGGGGTCCGGACCCCCTGGACCCCCCCTCTGGATCCGCGCCTGCTTACATCTTTTTTACGGTTAGGGGCGAATAAATCCTTTTAAAATTATATTAGAAGGGCTTCCGCTTTTATACAATGATAATGTTATAGTGTGCTTGTTATGTGTGTAAATTGATATATAAAACTGTCATGTCTATACGACTGTATTCACGGTATATATCAATAAATAATAACGACTGTTACAGGTAGGTTATGGAACTTGTTAGAACCCGCTTAGTAACAGAGACATGCTTAAACCTGCCCTGTGCGCGACTCCATATTGAATTATATACTGGGCATTAGAACATAATACTACATCCGAACAGGGAATATGGTTAATATATCATAGTATTTAGATCACAGGATTCGCTCAATATAAAAATAAAAATATAACGGTAAGTAGGCCTACTGAATTCGATCAATCGATTTTCCCCGATGCGCTTTGATGACTGAATTCTTATTTGTTATGACAATTGGCTAATCTCCAGGTGGGGTAAGCGTAAATAATATCATCGTAAAGGTAAGGGTAGGTCGTCGTCTATTATATTGCTTTATAAAGGGATATATAAGAAAGATCTATTATTAGAACAATTAACTGTGATATATCCCATGTCAACTGGTCAATATCGGGTTTGTTTATATCTGACGTCACTATACTATGCATAAGTAAATATAAATATAAACACGTGGTTAGGACTATCAGTCATTTAAATTCCACGTTGATCAGGCGAAACCCTTAAATCATTAGGGACTTGGATTATACGTTTCGGGTAAGCATTTTTTAACCTCACTAAACATTCATTTCAAATTGATAAATACAATACTGAACAATATAGATAAAAAAAAACATATAACATATGCTTAAATAGGGACCCAACAAAATACATTTTTTTTGTTTTATTTCGTGGTAAAGACCTCATAAATGGATATCAAAGGTTTATTTTGATATGGTTCGATTAAGGATTTTATACACTAAATAATAGTTATTAATTTCAAATCGACCAATATAATATAGTAAAATAAGTTTATTTATACAATTTTATTTGGGTACCAAACGGAACAAATTCATGAGTCATAGCATAAACAGAAATGATGAAAAAGACATGAATAAATAATGGCATCACCCCGTGTAAATGATTCAATTCTAATAAGATTTCATGAATAATCTCCTTCGTGGGGATAAATCACGAGACCCGTCAAAAACTACACAATTGTACTTTATGACACAAATCGTGTAAATATAAGATATAGATTAAACCAAATATATTCGCATATGAAATTTTCCCATTGTCGAAAACTTATTTTTATATTAGTTGCTCGTTATTTTTTTTTTTTTTTTTAATTTTTTTATTTTTTTATTATTTTCTGGAATTTCTAACTAGTTCTGTATAATCTGTATAAATAAAATGATATAAAATAGAATTTTAACTGAAGTATTTCAAGGAATTTATAGTTGGATATATATTTGCTACTTTTAATTATTATGCCTCCGAGTCAACGAAAAGATACATAAACCTCAATCACATTTCTTAAAATTGATAATCATAATATGAGGTAACTTTGTAAACTTTGTTTTCCCTTTTATGCGTCTGTCATTGTGGTGGAATGTGACAAAGAGTCTCCGTCTAACCTAAAGTGTTTTCTCTGAATTCTCCGGTTTACGCAAAGGAACCATATTGGTCCTGAAATAACCCAGCTCATGATGTGTAGACGTGAAACCCCATTCTCCCTCTTTTATGTCACGGGTTTATATATCTCTCCTTAATGGCATTTTGCCATTTGTTAGTCATTGGTAGTCTCTTTGGGGTCTTATCCTGTTGTCTGCGCGAATAGATATCACAATAAAAAAAAATACCCCATCACGTCTAGACACCCTGTGTAGATATTATCGTCTCTTTTATGGCGTGTGATTACAGAAAGATTTTCTCTCTTGCTCCTAATATTGCGTTCTAGTTCCCAGGCCCTTATACTGTTATTTAGTCATCAAAAACAGATTTGACCAAAGGACGATATAATGGAACAGCGAAATGAAATATGGTTTAACGCCCGGGCTAATGAAGACGGGCTTAAGTCATACGATGTGCTAGGAAGAACATGTTGTCCAAACGGCAGCACTTCTACCCACTCTGCCGACACGGGGTATCATGTTATCGTCCCATTCAAACGACCAGTCCCTGGTTGAGACCATGTCAAAACCTCCATCCTGCACAGGAACATTATCGACTAACACCGGGATCGAGTCCGGGATTTCTTGATTGGTGAGCCAACGCCTAAGTCACCGACGCACCATAATATACCGAGGGCCAGATGAAACCATTACATTAAGCAATCAAACTCCCGCTCCAGTAGCGGTTCCTGTCATGCAGGATATCCTAACGTCCACTATCTTACCCTATTGGAACTTTACACATAAGTCTGCGTATTGTCGTTGAACTTATCTTCTAAAATTATGCCTGATTAATTTTTAAATAATTAAATAACTTTTTGACTCTATTTCAGATTGTTTAGATAGCCATGGCAACCGATTCCAGTGACATAGTAAGGGATTCAGCAAGTAGAAATCTCATCGTGGACGAAGCATCTTTTGAGGAACAGTTTTTACGGTGTCAAGTTTGCCGGGAAAAATTCGACCGAGAGGAAAGAACACCAAAATCACTTCCCTGTAATCACACATTTTGTCAACCTTGTCTAAAACAGGTGTTTGATCACAGTCAGCCATCTTCCCGTCGGGAGAGATCTGCCTGGGGAGACGAAAATCGTGACGGAACGCTTAAATGTCCGACTTGCCGCGTAGAAATCTATCTCAGCAGAAGTGAAATCAAAAAATTACCTAGTGATCACCGTGTTATACAAATGATTGACTTCTTATCACAGGCGGTCTCAAAATCGCAGAATTCGTGCTCCAAACACGAACGACAACCGATCAATTTCTTCTGTAAGACTTGCTTAGTGCCAGTATGTCGGGACTGTACTGTGCTAGATCACAAAGAACAGCAAGGTCACGTTATCGTCGACGTTACAGACGCATTGACCGAAAGTTCCGAGGAATTCAATACGGTAGAAAATAAAAGCAGAGAACTTTTGGATAAGATGAAACAAAGGGCAGACGGTTTAGGAAATGGGTTAAAAAGACTGGATATTCTTGAAAGACATATAAAAGGTGAAATAAAAGACACGTTCATAGAATACAGACTTCTTCTGGAACGTCGCCAAGATTCTCAGATAAACTGTCTTAAGGAAATGATCAAAGCACAGAAAGACAAAATGACAAAAACTTTCGATGGTTTGAATGATAAAGGTACGGAACTCCAAAAACTGTACGACTCTTTTAAACAAGCGCGAACAACGAATGATGTTCGACAACTCTTCACAATCAATGAAAAGGTAAAAGAAAAGGAAGAATCTTTCAAATCAGAAGCAGAAGCAAACGATAATGCACTTTTCGTTTCCTACAAATTCGACGTTGAGAGTGAAGCGGTCTTTTTATCGGAGATGAGTGGGTTAGGGGAGGTGACTCCATATGAAGATCCAGGTCTGTCTGAACCTGTTCCTCATCACCAGTTGGTGCTCTTCGACATGGAAGAACAGCAAGAACAGGAAAGAAGAAACGCTAGGGATATGCCTCTTGATTGTACATATAGCGGACTCCCATCCGGTTTAACAGATCTAAGTGTGGACGACGAGAGTCTAAATCAGCCGGAGGATGAAGAAGAATTTACTTATCATCCCTATTTAGACGCTACCCGACTGACGCGATTAATAGAATCGGAGTATCCCCATTTCAATGAAGGGGATTCGTCTGAAGAAAGTCCGACAAACTCACAGGAACGTCGTGGCAGGCGAAGCGAATCGTATGCCAATTTCTTGTCACGAGATGCCCCTAGTGAGATAAGATCTCGTAACAGGCGAAGCAGACGTCCAGCAAGAGAAACAGCCCTTCCCCAAGGTCTACTGGCACCACACACACCTTCTCGAGACGACAGTCGATCCGGTGCGTCACGCGGAAGTAGAAGTTCGAGTACTGGAAGCGGTAATGGTACGGGTTCCCGGTCTAGTTCTTCCAGAATCCCAGACTTCACAACCACGCTTCAGCTGCTACAAGCTCGAGTCACACAAGATGAATCAAGATCATAAACAGTCTGTAATAGCGTAAATTCATAAATTGTGCTAAAATCAAATCACCGGAATAATAATTTACGTACGGGCATTAATTAAAAGGATAATATTTTTACTAATTTAAGAAGTTGAAACATGCTATGCATGGGTGGCCTTAGCAAACTGTTGAATTTTCCATGACCGTGATTTTGTAGTTTGGAAACTGTAATTCTTAAATTACTTGGTATCTAAATAAGTTGACTGGGGGAATGGTTTCAATAAAATGAACATATCCACACATGTCCGATCTAGTCGACAAAGTTACGATAAGTAGTCGATGGTATTTATATACATTTTTATAATTTATCACGCGATGTTAAACATTGTAAGCCATCAAAGGCAATTTCTAAAACAATGGGTATATATTTCTCTTCGATGCGAAATCACTGGGTTAGCTTTTAAAGGTAAAGTGCATTTTGTGGTTATTGTTCTGTGATGAGGAAATTGAATCTACTATAATTTATTGTAATATGAATGTAAGAAATGTAATAAATAACTGTAAATAGTTGGATATGACAGTTGTATATAACGTGGTTTATAAGATGTGTGTCAAGTTATTAGGGTTTCACACTGCGTAGCTTGTGTGAAACACTATTGTTTTTGTTAAAATTATTAGGGTTTCACACTGCGTAGCTTGTGTGAAACACTATTGTTTTTGTTAAAATTATTATTCTTATTATTATTATTATTCAGATTCCAATTTGAATAGATCTCAGCAACTACGTGTCGCATCGTTACGATTTCTTCGGTTTTACTGGGAAAGTGGGTGTGACTTAGAGGATAAAGCTATTTTGAACGTTCTGCGACAATGCGAAATGTCCGAAATCACCGAAGTTATCGTTTTTGAAAATATTGCAGTAATTTTAACAATAGTCATTGGATTTTAACTTTCGATACATTTTGGCATAGCCCGAGACAGGGCACATAGCTACGCTACTTTCGATTTTTGATTTTCGGCAAATCTTCGAAGAAATTAGGCGCCAAATTTCGAAAATTTAAAATTTTACAAAAAACTTTTTTATTTATAAATATTTTTTAGTCGTATTGTGCACAGAATTAAAGAGTCATCTGACTAGTGCAAAAATGTTAAAAAATTTTGTCTCAGTAATTTACCTTGGCCGCCATTGGCTAATTCAGTTTTTCAGTCCTAGATTAATTTTTTATTGTTCGATTTGTATAAAACAAAGTTCATATGCTTCGTTGTATCAATTGTCATTTTTTTTGTTACCAAAAATGTTATCTGTCGGCACCGGAAGTGGCATAATTTTACCAAAAACTACAATTTTGACAGTTATTTTCCTTCTTCGAAAACAAATATTATTTTTTGGAAAAATTATTTGACTCAAAGAGTGTGCCCTTTCAAGGCGCAAAAAATGTAGGAAGCAGTTTTTTTAATTTCGATTTCATTTTCGAGCAAATTCGAATAAGAGGCTAAAAATGGTGTAAAATTGGCCTATTTACAACCTATTCAGACTTTTCAGATTTTAAAATATTTCTTCGTAACTTTTATAAACTTGTAGCTATAATCCATACGAAGAAAATGTATGTTAAAATTCGTTTGTAATATAAGCAGTTATCAAGAAATGGGCAGTTCTGTACAAGTCACTGTTTTCGTTATTTTGCCTGTAAAACAGTCAATTATGATTGGATTTTTATCAAAGTGACATCATTTGATTCAAAAAGCACGTAGCGTCATATCAAGTTGATTACAATTTAAAATTGACACCGGAAGTGACATCATTTGGTCAAAAACTGCATTTTAAACTTTTTAAATCAATGTTTTATTCAACCAAGAATAACTTAATATGTATTAATAATATTAACTCTTGGTTTAAATTCACATATAAACAGAACTCATATGGTCATATAGATATCATAAAATGGTTTCTAACTTGTTCGGTTGCCGAGAAATAGACGGTTTTCTACAGGTCACTATTGAAGGTTTCGGGGCCATAAAAGGGTCAATTATTATTCGATTTTCATAAACGTCACACCATGTTATACCTAATGCCATTTGGGATTTCATTCAAGTAATTTAAGATTTTCATTATCACCGGAAGTAACGTCATTTTGGCAAAAACTGTATTTTTAGCCTCCAAAACAGATATTTTATTCAAATGAGTCTGTTTTGAAATCTTTTTCAAATTATGGTATTTGATGCCAATCAACAAATAGAATGAACCCATACGATCATACAGATACCACAAAATGGTTTCTAACTTGTACGGTTGCCGAGAAATAGCCGATTTTCTACAAGTCACTTTTCAAGTTTTTTGGTCTTTAAAAGTGTCAATTATTATTCGATTTACATAAAATTTTCACTATATGATATCGTATGCCATTTCTGATTTCATACGACTAATTGAACATTTGCATTAACACCGGGAGTAATTTAATTTTGTCAAGATCATTTACAAGTAACAAATGTATAAAATGAATTGATATTGCTGGATTTTGTTGATTCTGCGTCCATTTTATTTGTGTGCAATGTTAATTTGGAAACCTGTTTAGTGGTTTCGCTGGTACCGGAAGTGACATATGTTCAAGGGTAACTTGGCACCGGAAGTGACATGTTTAAGGGTAACGTGGCACCAGTGAAACCCGTCATTCCTGCATGCAGGTCTAGTTATTCTTATTATTATTATTATTATTATTATTCAGATTCCAATTTGAATAGATCTCAGCAACTACGTGTCGCATCGTTACGATTTCTTCGGTTTTACTGGGAAAGTGGGTGTGACTTAGAGGATAAAGCTATTTTGAACGTTCTGCGACAATGCGAAATGTCCGAAATCACCGAAGTTATCGTTTTTAAAAATATTACAGTAATTTTAACAATAATCATTGGATTTTAACTTTCGATACATTTTGGCATAGCCTGAGACAGGGCACATAGCTACGCTACTTTCGATTTTTGATTTTCGGCAAATCTTCGAAGATATTAGGCGCCAAATTTCGAAAATTTAAAATTTTACAAAAAACTTTTTTATTTATGAATATTTTTTAGTCGTATTGTGCACAGAATTAAAGGGTCATCTGACTAGTGCAAAAATGTTAAAAAATTTTGTCTCAGTAATTTACCTTGGCCGCCATTGGCTAATTCAGTTTTTCAGTCCTAGATTAATTTTTTATTGTTCGATTTGTATAAAACAAAGTTCATATGCTTCGTTGTATCAATTGTCGTTTTTTTTATTACCGAAAGTGTTATCTGTCGGCACCGGAAGTGGCATAATTTTACCAAAAACTACAATTTTGACAGTTATTTACGATCTTCATAAACAAATATTATTTTTTTGAAAAATTATATGACTCAAAGAGTGTGCCCTTTCAAGGCGCAAAAAATGTAGGAAGCAGTTTTTTTAATTTCGATTTCATTTTCGAGCAAATTCGATTAAGAGGCCAAAAATGGTGTAAAATTGGCCTATTTACAACCTATTCAGGCTTTTCAGATTTTAAAATATTTCTTCGTAACTTTTATAAACTTGTAGCTATAATCCATACGAAGAAAATGTATGTTAAAATTCGTTTGTAATATAAGCAGTTGCCAAGAAATGGGCAGTTCTGCATAAGTCACTGTTTTCGTTATTTTGCCTGTAAAATAGTCAATTATTATTGGATTTTTATAAAAGTGACATCATTTGATTCAAAAAGCACGTAGCGTCATATCAAGTTGATTACAATTTAAAATTGACACCGGAAGTGACATCATTTGGTCAAAAAATGCATTTTACACTTTTTTAAATCAATGTTTTATTCAACCAAGAATAACTTAATATGTATTAATAATTTTAACTTTTGGTTTAAATTCACATATAAACAAAACTCATATGGTCATATAGATATCATAAAATGGTTTCTAACTTGTTCGGTTGCCGAGAAATAGACGGTTTTCTACAGGTCACTTTTGAAGGTTTCGGGGCCACAAAAGGGTCAATTATTATTCGATTTTCATAAACGTCACACCATGTTATACCTAATGCCATTTGGGATTTCATACAAGTAATTTAAGATTTTCATTATCACCGGAAGTAACGTCATTTTGGCAAAAACTGTATTTTTAGCCTCCAAAACAGATATTTTATTCAAATGAGTCTGTTTTGAAATCTTTTTCAAATTATGGTATTTGATGCCAATCAACAAATAGAATGAACCCATACGATCATACAGATACCACAAAATGGTTTCTAACTTGTACGGTTGCCGAGAAATAGCCGATTTTCTACAAGTCACTTTTCAAGTTTTTTGGTCTTTAAAAGTGGCAATTATTATTCGATTTAACGTTTTTATTTATAAATATTATTTAGTCGTGTTGTGCACAGAATTAAAGAGTCATCTGACTAGCGCAAAAATGTTAAAAAAATTTGTCTCAGTAATTTTCCTTGGCCGCCATTAGCTAATTCAGTTTTTCAGTCCTAGATTAATTTTTTATTGTTCGATTTGTATAAAACAAAGTTCATATGCTTCGTTGTCCCAATTGTTATTTTTTTTATTACCAAAAGTGTTATCTAGCAAATTGGATTAAGGGGTGAAAAAAGGCGTAAAATTTACCTATTTACAACCCATTCAGGCTTTTCAGATTTTAAATTTTTTTTACTTAACTTTTATAAACCTGTCACTATAATCCATACGAAGAGAATGTATGTTAAAATTAGTTTCTAATATAAGCAGTTGCCGAGAAATGGGCAGTTTTGCATAAGTCACTGTTTTCGTAATGTTGCCTGTAAAATAGTCAATTATTAATGGATATTCACAAAAGTGACATCATTTGATTCAAAAAGCAAGTGTGCGTCATATCATGTTGATTACTATTTAAAATTGACACCGGAAGTGACGTCATTTAGTCAAAAACTCAATTTTTAACTTTTAAAATCGATCTTTTTTTCAACCAAGAATTATGTCACATGTAATAATAAAATTAACTTTTGGTTTAAATTCACATATTAACAAAACTCATACGGTCAAATAGATATCATAAAATTGTTTCTAACTTGTTCGGTTGTCGAGATATAGGCGATTTTCTGAAAGTCACTTTTGAAGGTTTTTGGCCCATAAAAGTGTCAATTATTATTTGATTTTCATAAAATTTTCACCCTTTGAAGCCTAATGTCATAGACGATGTTATAAAACTAATTTAACGTTTTCATTATCACCGGAAGTAGCGTCATTTTGGCAAAAACTGTATTTTAAGCCTTCAAAACCGATATTTTATTCAAATGAGTCTGATTTGTAATGTTTATACAATTATGATATTTGATTCCAATCAACAAATAGATTAAACCCATACGGTCATATAAATACCAAAAAATGGTTTCTAACTTGTACGGTTGCCGAGAAATAGACAATTTTCTACACGTCACTTTTCAAGGTTTTTGGTCTATAAAAGTGGAAATTATTATTCGATTTACATAAAATTTTCACCATATGATGCCTTATGCCATTTCTGATTTCATAAGACTAAGGGAACATTTACATTATCACCGGAAGTACTGTTATTTTGTCAGGATCAATTACATGTAACAAATGTATAAAATAAAATTGCTGGATTTGTTTGATTCTGTTTCCATTTTATTTGATGTGTGCAATGCTTATGTGGAAACCTGTATATTGGTTTCATTGGTACCGGAAAGGACATATGTTCAAGGGTAACGTAGCACCAAAAGTGACACAAGTTCAAGTTCAAAGGTAACATGGCAAAAGTGAAACCCGTCATTCCTGCATGCAGGTCTAGTTACACATATATTTATAAAAAAAACTCAAGTGTATTTCGACGAAGGCTTTATATTAAAGCCCAATAATCATGTGTTTTAATTTCTATTTCTTGTTAAAGCATAATGATAAAAAGGTAACCGTGTCTGTATTAACTGATAATGTGATAATGAATACAGTGTAATTCATAGATAAAGTTTTTAAAACTGTTGAATATTCTAATATCATTCTCGTTTCACATTTTTTTTTAGAGCTGAAGCCATGATTCCCAAACCGAAAACTCAACATCTTCGTTGCCTCCTCGTTTTGATAGGCCTGGACCAATATAATATTACGCGGAACACATTTAAATATACATTATGGGAGATAAGATAAAGAGATGGCAGTTCTCACTATAATAATTAAAAACTAGATAGTGTAAAGGTAATTTGAGTCAAATTGATCAACTATGAGCCGAGAAAGAAGCGGGTGAAATTTTCGCATAGCCTCGGTCATCATTACTAAAATCATTAATATAAACAGCATAGTCTCGATTATCCACTTTTTTGATTTAATTATCAATGGCGGCATATAAGAATATAATCCAGCCTTGGCATCGAGAGTTTATTATGGTCTGGATAAGTTAATTAATGTCTAATAGATAACATTTCGGGCCTAAAGAGAGACTTGTAATAAGCAGAGAGAGAGAGAGAAATGGGGTTTAATGTCCACTCGACACAAAATAGGTCGGGACTAACATGGTTTTTAATTTAAATTCCATAATTCGCTTGTGCGTAGGGGTCTTTAGCAGTGGGAGGAAACCGGAGTACCGGAGAAAACCCACAAGGTTGGACAGGCGGCCCTACTCCTTGCCACGTACAACCGGGGATTCGAAACCACGCCAGTTGACTCAATGGCAGGCCTTATGATCAGCGCGCGCACGCTAACCATTCGGCCATTCAACCCTCCTTGTAATAAACAGATTTTGCTCTTTCATAATGCATGTTTAAAAGAGACATTAGGCATACATGGGAGATTCTTCAGATATTATAACAAGAAACTGGGATTGTTCTTCTCTTTCTCAAATTAAATGTCGTGGTTTCGATACCAGACTTATGTATAATGCGAGGTTCCCACTACCACGATTCGCGCTACTGTTAAAATCTTGTTTTTAATCGTGGGATACGCGTGGTGATCGTATCGAAACGTATCCGCACGTTGGTCATTTTCGTAGCCATCGTGTTAATCGCAACCAATCATATCGTAACGCGTCGTAAATGAAATGGGGTTTAACGTCCTACTTTCTGCACCTAACCTTGGCTAATGAAGACGGGCATACGCCATACAGTGTACTATGAGAGAAATTTTGCCCGGACAGCGGCGCTAGGGCCTACTCTTATATCGAATTCCAACTACCAAGGGATCTTTTGCGTGAACGCCAATGTGTACACGTCCCATTTGAACGACTCGACAGCTGTCCTTCTCAGGTCCTCCGTCCTGTACCACTGACAAGGGGGAAACCACGCCGGAAAATCTGGATGAACTGTCTCGGCCGATGCAGGGATCGAACACCCGACCTCCAGACTAGCGAGCCAGCATCTTACCCAAATAGCCACGTGATCCCGTAACGCATCTTAAGTGGGAATCTGGCATTACTGATTCTGGGTATAAGATAAGCAGGCCTATCCCCTGCTATTTAACCCCGTGTTTTTTCCCCGGTTCTAAATATCCCTCGAGCTACCTCACGTACATTAAAGATACCCTGGCACTAGCGCAAGGCGCAATTGAAATCACGATATACACTATATATTATTAGTACAGCAATACTGGCCGGTTCGAATGGGACGTGTACACATTGGCGTGCACATAAAATCTTATAAAATGTACACCAGGTATACCACAGAGTCGCTTACTCGGTCATTTATATTGGGTTTACTTTTGGATTTTTTGTTATATAGAATTGGCATTAACTGCCTATGCCATACTCAGATGACCTTTGAATTTTCGACAATAATAATTTTACAGATTCAATGTCAGCCCTTATTAAATTCAGTTGCCAGTCTATTATATAATGTTGGTGAGTTTTGCGTCGAACTTTATTAATTGTTATATATTGCACTGTCTATAATGCACCAGTAATAAGGTATTCTTGGTTAGTACATAGTTCGATGGTAGGCCTGTGCATACTGTATCCGTTTAAAACATAATAATAGAAATAACCCACAGTTTGTATCCATAGACTTTTCACTGAACGCGAACAAGCGGTCCATTAACGAATGACACAAATTAATGAGAATGAAGCCATATAATTAAGAAAATGTGATTTGACATAAAATGAGAAAATAATATTTCTTTCAAAAATTTAAAAAAAAAACAACATATTTTAAAAACATTTTTGGGGCGATATATTATATTGCTCGCAGCGGCCACGTGGCAACTTTCAATTTATTTACATGACCTTCCACCCTTCACCCCAGTTGACTAGCCAATGATATTGTTGGATTCTTGAGGTATATACTTCCGGATTCTACATTATAGTAAATAGGGTTAAGGTGAACGAGATTTCCACAAATCGGGTTTACAAGTTCGCAGAAGGCAACAACGTAAAAACAACGAAAACATTCATTCATAGTTTGGTAAGACATAGACATTTAATTTAATATATTTTATGATATATGAAGTTTATTTGTTTGAAATGACATGAAGATAAACGTAAAATTAGAAGATTTCATTCATTTTGATGTGTTGACAATAATAATAATATTGTTAAAACATTCACCGGGTATTTGAAAATGTTGTTCAAGTCAACTTGACATTGACCTCATGGTTAAACGGTACTTACAGGCCTAATTATTATGAATTATGCAAAGGGTAACACATAATCAGAGGGGTAAATTTTCATACAGAAACCATCGGAATCCCGGGGAATCCTACAACCTCGCAAGGGCTCAAAACATGTTCAAGTTGGCATGAACATGCACTCATGACTATTATTATTGCATCATCATGTTGCAGCAAAGGCTATATATGCTGATGTAATAATGCCCTAGATTTATGAATGGAAATATTTATTGATTATTGTGTTCCCCCAGTAAGACACAGAGGCGGATCCAGGATTTCCAGAAAGAGCTGGGGCGTGCAAAGCCCGGAACAGTGATTTTTGAGTTGAAAAAATGCCCACAGGGACTAATTTCATACTAATCCTGTAAATTAGGATTTCCAACCTAAACTATTTTTGTTCTCCTTTCTCGCGAGAATATATAGAACTAAAAATTGTTCGCCACCTCAAAAAATAGAGGGGCGTGCGCCAGGTGTGCCCCCCTCTGGATCCGCACCTGAGACAGAGCAGAACTGTAGACAGAGCACAACGGTAAACCAAGCCATGGACCTTATAAGGTCCATGACCAAGCAAAACCGTAAGACTGAGCAGAACAGTAAACTAAAATATGTTATTAATTTCATTTCTGTGTGTAAATTTCCCCAATAAAGCAATATTTAGTCATATAGCTAGTATAAAGTTTTTTTTATATACAGATATAAAAATGGAACAGAATCTAGAGTTGGTAGAAGCCAGGGCGGTGGCTGTTCCATCAAATAGACCAACTATTGTTGATGCTATAATAGATTTAACAGGGGGAACTGCAGGTTAGTGCTATTAATATTGTAGGCAAATATAGATCATACTCATTAAAAAATAGCCTTTCTAAGAATTAGATCAGTTATGCTATAATTCCCATCCTAACAAGATTCTGTGTAGCCTACTACACATTGGCGTGCACATAAAAAATCCCTATTTGATTCAAGAGTAGGCCATAGCCGTTGTTCGGGCAAAATTTTCCTCATAGCACACAGTTTGGTGTATGGTCAGTCAGAGCTAAACAGTAGGGCATTAAACCCCCATTTCATTTTCTATCCTAATCATCGAACTTTTAACGATTGTATCTAACATAGTTTTACGTAAATGTATCAATATTACCTAGTTAACACTGTTCATCCCAAATTTAAAAAAAACAAAAACCTTTTACAAATGGACAGTTGGCATTTGTTGAAGAGTAAATGGAAATGCCTGGTTAGTTTATATAAACCTTCATTCATGTCCATTTTTAACTTCCTGTGTCTGCAGGGGGGCGGGGGGAATGGTTAGCACGTGCATGCTGTATCATAAAGCCTGTCATTGAGTCAACTGGCATGGTTTCGAATTCCCGGTTGTACGTGACAAGGAGAAAGGTCACCAGTCCAACCTCATGGGTTTTCTCCGGGTCCTCCTGTTTTCTCCCACTGCTAAAAGCCCCTACGCGCAAGTGAATTGTTGAAATAAAATTAAACCATGTGTTAGTCTCGAAATGACCTAGTTTGTGTTGAGTGGACACTAAACCCCATTTCTCTATCTCTCTCCTGTGTCTGCATGTTATAGTTATGTACATACAGGTCAAATTTAATTTGTCAAATATTTCTTTCTTTTAATTAACAGGAGGTGCCGCTACAGTATTCGTTGGTCAACCATTAGACACAGTTAAGGTCAAGATGCAAACTTTTCCTGATTTATACAGAAATGCTTTTTATTGTTTCAAAGAAACATATAAACAGGATGGTATACGTCGAGGACTTTATGCTGGAACAGTTCCATCACTTGCTGCCAACATCGCAGAAAATGCTGTCTTATTTTGTTTTTACGGAATGTGTCAAAAAGTCGTAGGTTCGATACGAAATAAATCAGACATAAAAACACTAAATCCTTTAGAAAATGCAATAGCCGGTGGTGGAGCAGCCTTTTTTTCTAGTTTTGCATTGTGTCCGACAGAGTTGATTAAATGTAGATTACAAGCAATGAGAGAAATGGCGACACAGGGGTCATTAGAAGGAGGATTAAACAGATTAAAAATGTAAGTCAGCTATTTTTATGCCACTGATGTACAAGTATGTACATGTAGATATAAGCTAAAGAAGATGTTGAAGCAGACTGTCCATTTGTCATTACCATGTAATTACAAAAAATATTATTTTAGCAGAAAACTAGAAGATTCTGTATACATGTGCACTCGTTTTGCGGTCTGATCTACAGGTATTCAAAAAGGTTGATCAATGCACGAGCTAACATATTTTCTGGATCAAAGATATTTCTCACAAACAATGATTGAAAGTTGAGTAAATTCTTAACTGAAGTAAGTCTGAGAATGTTTTGTAAAACAAGGGCCAGATTAACTGAAAAGATTCATTTCATCCCAGCTGAACCCAGTCCAGATTACTTACTATTATGAATACACGTTTTCGGGATGGGCAGAAATTTGACAAAACTTTAGTAATACAGTTGCTATTCAGTAAAATTGAAATTTTCCAGACTAACAATCTAGCATCCCACTATAGACCTGAATTTTTTTTTCTTTCTACAGAGGACCATGGGGTTTAACTAAAGAGATACTAGTAAATGAAGGTATACAGGGAATGTATAAAGGGTTAACCAGTACCTTCGTTAGAGAAATGCCTGGTTATTTTTTCTTTTTCGGTGGATACGAAATTACAAAACTGCTTCTTACCCCAAAGGGAGGTAACAAAGATGATATTGGTAAGTTGAATTTTGTTGATGAGAATTAGCAGGTATGTATGTTTACAGGGTAAAATTAGCCAACAAGTAGATTGACTTCTTCAGAATGTTATAAATGGCACTTTGTAATTAAGCTGACAGTACCAGTAGATTGATTTATTATATCAAAGTCGCTAGTAACAGTTCATTGCTTTATGGATGGGAGATGATTGGGTGGTCTAATTGTTTTTCGGGTGTGCAGAAATGATAAGGTCTGTCATTTAGTCAAGTGACATGATTTAGATTACCTGCTTGTACGTGACAAGGTGTAGGGTTACCTGTCCCAACTTGTGGGTTTTCTCCCACTACTAAAGACCCCTATGCGCAAACAAATTATTGAAATAATTGTTATGTGTTATAATCAGTCAATTAAGACCCCCGATTCCAACCAGTATGAATACGACAAACATTGTTATTACTATCAACCAAAATAAAACATTACCTTTGTTATTATTAGGTGTTATAAGAACTATAGTTTGTGGAGGTGTTGGTGGCATGGCATTATGGGTGGCTATTTTTCCTGCTGATGTCGTTAAATCAAGGATTCAAGTTCAGTCTACTAGTAGTGTGGCTCCGTCCTTCACATCCACAATACTCAAAATATTCCGTACTGAAGGTAAGCGTCATTCATAATTTACAATCTCAATATTTACTTCCATAATAATTAAAGGACAAATCCCGATAACTTCCTGAGGAATAAATATGCTTAATTATGTGTTAAAATCCCTTAAACCCCATTACCTAAGGCCGACAAACTAACATGATATTTGTGATACGCTTGTAAATAACTTAAATCTGACAGTCTTCATCTGGAAATCGAGACCGTTGTATTATACAGTATCTGGATAAAACCAGACTTTTTTCTATAAAAATAATATATAGGTGAAATTTACCTTTTGTTATCAAGTACAGTACATGGGTCATTCACTGTATAGACCTCTCAAGAAATGTGAATCGATTATCAGGTCACCCAATGAAAAAATTGACCCGAAATCTTAAAAGGGTTACGTGTCCGGATAAGCAGTGTTGACGTTCACGTCCAAACGACTCAACATTTTGAGCTGAAATTTTGAGACAAGATAAATACACCATGCCTCTATATTTTGGTCCATAAATTTCATAAACTCTCGGACTTTAATTTTTGAGACTCTGTTCTTATCAGGATTGTCCCTTTAAAGTCACAAGTTATATTTAGTCAGTTTCCTTACCTTAAAGGTGAATTATTTAAGTTTTAGATCAATAACTGTATGTTTTTTTCTGTAATACCTATAGTTCCATAATAGGTAATGGGAAATGAATATAGTGAAAATTTCATTCAAATTACTTTATTCTGGGCAAAATTTTAGGTTTGATTGTCAATTTTGGTTTTAAATTATTATTATATTGTCACTTTGTAAAGTGCCCCTAAACATGTGATGTGAAAGGGCACATGGGAAAGAACACACTATAAATAGCTGTAATAATAATAATAATGAATCCCTTGCAAACTATGGCCTTGTAAAAGATGAATCTCTAAACGGTTCTATTCCATTTAGAATTTAAAAAGATATAATAAATTTGAAATGCCTCAACATATTACATCTTCTGTAGATGTTATGGACCATTTTAATTTGACTGAATCCAACCAGGAGACTATTTCCGGTATACTTGGAATTCTTACAACAACTTGTGTTCAGTGATTTCTGGTAATAAGGATTTCTGATAGTTATGACCCTTGATCAATTAGAAAAATCTTGTGGACCCTCTAGTTAATTTTTAGTATGTGAATAATTTAACTTGTTATCTTTATTTTCAGGAATCGGTGCTTTATATAAAGGACTTGGACCAACTTTAGTACGAACTTTCCCTGCTACTGGCGCTCTTTTCTTAGCTTATGAAACAACAAAGAAATATTTATCTGGTTTTTATGATGGAATATTTGGATGATGTGTGATTAGGTTTAGATTGTATATAATATAAACGTCTAGCTTTAAAAAATAACATAGTCTTGTAAATGCAATACTCACTGAATTAAAGGGATGGTGACTTCCCTGGTTCTAAGGCAGATTACCATACCTGGTGATAGTATGGTAATTTTAGTGGTTTACTGCTGAGTGTTTTTATAAAAACAGTATTATTTTATGATCCTTGACCTTGAGTTTGTGATAGAAAGTTAAAGGAATACCAGACTGGAAAAGAGACAGCATTACTTCAAACTCGAAGAATTTGTTTTAAAACATAACCCTATCGAAACAATGTTTTTATTGATCTTCTCAAAAAAATAAATATAACAAACTCAATGACTACAGCTTAAGACATAACCTTATTCTCCAGACAAAGACTACATATTAAAAATGTTCATATTGATCTTTTCAAGACAAAATTATATTCACCTCAAAGACTTGATCTTAAAACATATCGGTAATAGCATCCAAGGAATGTACATATTGATTTGCTCAAGACAAAACTATATCCACCTAAAAGGTTTCATAATAGAATTTAAATTTTTTCAATTTCAATTAAAATTGTACCCAATTCAAAGACTACATCTTAACCTTAAATTTAAGCATCTGGACTGCTTGAGACAACTGCTCTCACTAGTGCCATAAACTGCCCAAGTTATATGAATAACTGTGATCATATTTAATGGTAGTTCAATGACTCCAGTTGTTTGAGAGAATCTAGGGAGGTTTCAGCATTTTCAACAATGAGCTACAGATCTGAAGATCAGGTTTTCGTCCTGCAAATACTCCTTCACGCAAACATTTTATTGAAATACAATTAATCTCAAAATGAACTAGTTTGTTTCAAGTGGATGTTAAACCCCATTTCTCTCTTGTAATATTAAAATAAATGAATGAATGAAATAAGGTTTAATGTCAACCAGGTGGATGAAGACAGGCATTGTTTTAGATTATTTTGTCTCTGGTCTGAGAAGAGGATGCTGGATTTGAAATATTTTGAGTTTATATAAATTTACACATCGACATAAAGAGATTATAGCATCTCCACATTTGGTTATGATCTTTTGTATAATTGCAATATATATATATATATATATATAAATAATACTTGTTATCACTTATTTGTCAACTGTTTATAAATTATTGTAATGGCCCACTATATTGTGTTGTACACAGGAATAATGCCTACATATTATTATATATCAAGACCTCAGACTGCTTTAGACTCATTTAAATAAGCATTTTGTGATAAAAGTTTTTGGTACAGGAAATGATAATAAGATGTATCTCACAACTTCTGAGGTAATGTTCAGTATAAAATCTCAATATTAATTTGATTTCAGAATTTAAAACCTTTGATAAGCACCTTCTCTTTTATGCCAAGGGACATCTCAATGTGTTGAGTTTTACAATTTTAAGATGTATTATGAATCTTATTGTTTATAGAGAATAATAGTCTAATAAAAATATATCTTTTTCATATTGTTTCATTTATCAAGTATCATTACATAAGATAATACTCATCAATTGATGTCAGCCATAAGAATAATTTTGGTTGGCCCTCATGTTCACAGCCAAAGTATGTTTAGTGATATGATCTATTAAAATTATCACTAATGAAAAGGCCTAACGCACTTTTCTTAATAATAGACTTAGGGTCAAAATATTTGAAGGCCTACAAATATTCAATGAAAAAAAGTAGTTTCATTCAAGGAAGCATATGCCTATGAATCTTTAAAAGGCTACTGCAACTATAATGACTTCAATATTGCTGTGAAATAAAATCTGTAGATTTTATTTATTAGAAATCAACTAGAACCATATTAAATCAAAATATATACAAAGACACATTAAAGATACATTCTACCGAAAGTATTTCTCTGATAATTTTCAGTAAAGGTATGGATGGCATTTTTATACGCCCACATTTTCATGTGGACGTATATTGTCGTCGCCCCTGTTCGTCCGTCCGTCCACAATTGTTTGTGAACAGTCTACAGGTCACAATTTTTATCCGATTTCAATGAAACTTAAAACATAGGTTTATCACCCTAAGATCTCGGTTCCTTTGATATTGGCATGTATCGGACTGTAACTTCATGGGTTATGGCCCCTGATTGTACGAAAAATCACGTTTTTTAGCTTGTGAACAGTTTAGAGGTCACAATTTTGAACCGATTTGGATGAAACTTGAAATGCATGTTTATAACCCAAAGATCTTGGTTCCTTTCGATATTTGCGCCAATTGGATCGTAACTTCCTGAATTATGGCCCCTGATTGTCCGAAAAATCGCCCTTTTTAGCTTGTGGTCCCTCTGGAGGTCAAAATTGTTATCCGATTTAAAAAACCGTTTGATTATATCATTGTTCCATGGTTATGAAGGTCGGGTTCGAATTTCGTGAAAATCGGACCAAAATTGACGGACAAAATGGCCGCCATTTGTACGCGAATAGTGTGAAAATATGTTATATCAAGGTTGTGAACAGTGTAGAGGACACAATTTTGAATCGATTTTGATGAAACTTGACAGGTATGTTTTAAACCCAAAGATCTTGGTTCCTTTCGATATTTGCGCCCATCGGGTCATTACTTCCTGAATTATGTCCCCTGATTGTACGAAAAATCACCCTTTTTAGCTTGTGGTGCCTCTGGAGGTCACAATTATTATATGATTTAAAAAAAAATGTTTGATTATAAAAACCAAACAAATTCTAATGATTTTCTGATAATTCCTTAATATGCGACAATTCTTGTTGACTGCCCGGACGATTTGGCTGCTGTGTGGGCGTATGTTTCGTTGCCTGGCAACCTATTTTTTGTAATGGACAGTGGAGATGCTCAATCTTATTAGAAAAATACTGGATTCACTGAATAACGCCCATGGCATGGCAGTTAATTTCTCCTTGTTCGATGTGATAGGAGGCTTATTAAATTAAGTGTTGATCTAATGGTTAACGCTTGTGAGAACAATTTAAACGTCTAGCACTGAACGCTATATAACAGCATAAAAAGACGTTGGCAGACCATAATCCAAGCTTACATTATGCTATGATATTTATGGTAAATGGTCAGTGGACTAATTTCAAATACAAGCTGAATATATGGATTTTCCCTCAATTCAATTAGCAAACAAGGCTTCTTAAGGTAGATTCTTGTGTAGGGTCTATATATAGTTTTGAATGAGAGTGATTTGAAGCAAACTTTTCATAATATTATTATATTGTTTGAATATTTTTTCAGTCTTCAAATCACCGTTTGTATTATTATTTTTTTTTATCATAGTGATATGACAGTGTCCCTTTAAACAAAGTAGACTATATAGTCTTGTGCAGAGCCTTAAATATGGGGGGAATGGTTATAGCGTGCACGCACTGTATCATACGGCCCGCCATTGAGTGAACTGGCATGGTTTCGAATCCCCAGTTGTGCGTGGCAAGGTGTAGGGTCGCCTCTCCAGCCTCGTGGGTTTGCTCCGGGTACTCCGGATTCCTCCCACTGCTAAAGACCCTCACGCGCAAGCGAATTATTGAAATAAAATTGAACCATAATTGTTAGTCCCGAAATGACCTAGATTGTGTCGAGTGGACGTTAAACCCCATTTCTGTCTCCCTCCCCCTTATATCTCTGATCTTGTTCAGGTTAAAACACCTATGGTTAACAGAGAGTAAACCTTGCTCAGATCCACGTCCAAATCGTGAACGAATACATGTCACGTGATTTGTGTAAACACCCGATAGATGTCGCTGTAACTATAATGATCTTGTGACTTGTCACTTCACCGACACTGCCGAGTTGATAACGGAATAACCTTGCAAAGGTTAGTATATTGTAGAAAAAGAAACTGTCACTTACTTCTTCAGAACACTTAGAAACCTAAAAAGTGTTTAAACCGACAAAATGGCGCTCAGCGATGCCGACGTACAAAAACAAATCAAGCATATGATGGCTTTCATTGAACAAGAAGCCAACGAAAAAGCAGAAGAGATTGATGCCAAAGCCGAAGAAGAATTTAATATTGAAAAGGGTCGACTTGTTCAGCAGCAGAGAGTCAAAATTATGGAACTTTTTGAGAGAAAAGAAAAACAAGTCGAGCTACAAAAGAAAATTCAGAGCAGTAATTTATTAAATCAGGCAAGACTGAGAGTGTTGAAAGCGAGAGAAGATCACATCCGTGATGTGCTTGAAGAAGCCAGACGAAGATTAGGCCAAGTCACGAAAGATACTAATAAATATAGAGGGGTATTGGAAGGTCTCATCGCTCAAGGCCTATTTCAGTTAATGGAAACCAATGTTGTTGTCCGTTGCCGTGAACAAGACTTGGATTTAGTACGTGAATGTACTCCAAGGGCTGCCCAGAAATACAAGGAAGCCATGAAGGGAAAAGAAGTCAAAGTGACAATCGATACAGATAATTACCTCAGTTCTAATTGTTCTGGTGGAGTAGAAGTTGTGGCACAAGGTGGAAAATTTCTTGTAGAAAACACACTTGACAGTCGACTATCACTGATGAGCCAACAAATGCTGCCTAAAATGAGAGAAACACTTTTTGGTCGAAATCCAAATCGACGATTTACTGATTAAGATCTATCGCACCATAGCTACTAGTGATTTTACATTCCATGATATGGAAAATGCAATATCAAAATCTAAATATATAACATTATTCTAGTTTTACTTCTTATTTAATATTAAGTCCCAGTCAAATAGAGTGCATTTGAGATAGATTTAGAATGGTAAATGTAAAATATTGTTGACAGTGCTAGTAATTATATTTTGTACCAGTCTGTGGTAGTGGTAAATTATATAATATGTATTCTTGTGTGTTGGTGGGTTTAACCAATGTCTATAATTTTCGTAATATAAATCTTAGTATAAAAATGTATCTGTATGTTAATTGTATGTATATATATATTATTGTATTAAATGTCTTAAGAACAAAATCAATCATTTTTATATGGTAATTCAAGTAATTTGTATAAATCTGCTGAAGCATTTACTTTTGATTTTGCTAGATGACGCTTAGAGCATGCAATATGAATGGAGTGAGCGCTATCATAAATGTACATTTTTATTGTCGGGTCCATCACATTTATTTTCTATTAAGAATCTTGCTCTTGTCAAGAGTATTGTTGAAGTTGATACTAAAGTTTGCACTGAGAAAAAACTGAAGGTTCCGTAAAACAGACAGGTATTTGACATAACTGGTTGACAGATATTTGGTGTGAAGCCATATATTGTCATTTTAAACAACCCCAGAAAGTTTTAATATCCCAAGGACCAGGGAGAGTGTAGGGTGTACAAAAGTGCGATAGCACCAGTAAATTTAAAGTTCCAATAGCATATTTTTAAGTTATATTTTTAAAATTTATTAAAATAAAGCCCTAAAATAGATTGTACCTATAAACAGTCCTACCTTGTTAAAGAATAATGCTATTAATCCTATAATTCACTATTGCCAGTTGAGAAATTGGCAAAAATATCATTTTTAACTTCAAATTCAAACGTTTGAAGATGGCCGTCCATGGTGAGGAATGGGAAAACAAGGGAGGTAATTCAGTTACTATATCCTCAATCAGCTTGTGTCACCCATTTTAACACCTCTAAAATTTTGCCCATGATCGTATAATAGTGAGTTGACAACCTTTTGAGCAAAAGACATAGAAATAATTATGTTTTGACTTTCTTAGAAAATATGAAATTGGAACTTTAAGCTATAAAGCTGTTGAGTAAGATGTTGTAAATGGTAAAATTGAGAAAGCCAAAATCACTTCAGGATAATATTGGTGCATGCATTAATTTATAATAAGAGTTATATGTTGTCATTTGTAGACATCAGAAAAAGACTTTCCTCAAAAATTTAGGTATGGTGGTCTGCAGCCTGTTAATTTCCAGATATTGTTATAGTAGTACATTTGTATTATTAAATTGTGAAAAGATTCCAACCTTCCAAATGTTTTGCAATAAACTGGAGTACCCACAAAAATGCATTTGTGGCTAAACAGTTTTGTAAATTCTATCAATTATTAATTTTTTTCGCAAGAGATAATTTTAGTTGACAGTACACTTAATTTCAGGTCAGGATATATTTATTGATAATAATACAATTTATGTTGAACATATTTTGTTTTCCTAGTAACCAAGTTATGTGTACAATATACATGTATAGGTAATGTACACATTAATATTGATGCGATAATGTAGTGAAGTAAATATTTGCGTTTAAAGTGGCATTGTTTTAAAAAAAAAAAAAATTGTGCTGGTTTGTATTAAACTTTTTAATCTTTTCCTGAATTATAAACTGAAAGCTATTGTTTTCTTAACGTCTTCTTACCATATTAGAATTTCTAGTCACTAGGGTTTGTACAATTGAAATAACATATAACCAATGAAGTAATGGTATTAAAATTATTTCAATGACATTGCTTGATAAAGATTAGAGAAACTAGTAACTGGGTCTTTTATAGCCTTCACGGTTTTGATTTCTATGCTACAAGAAGCCATGCTATGTTGTTAACAAATATACCGAAATTTTGTCAATGTAGAGTAATGAAGTTAGATACCTGTATCTTCAAAAGTAGAATGGTAATGACCTGAACATACATGTAGACATAAAAATTTGTTGTTAGTAAAATTCTGAATAAATTTTTTTATAAATAACATTATTCGACTTTTATATTATTGTCCCCCGCCTTTTGAAAAAGCAGGGACAACATTCTCCTTTTAATTGAGCTAGAATAGAATGTTCAAACTTGGGTGTACATGTAGGTGTTTTGGGGGGATTGAGTTTGAAGATTCATAACCACAGCAATTTGATTGGTTGATGCTTTGGGATACAATAATTTTAGTTCTAATTAAGTGTCAGTGATAAAACTTGGTGTATAGTTTCATCACATCAATACCTTGACTAAGTTCGATAATGAGCATTTTCTGCTTGGGTTAAGACTAAGCAATTTAATCGTTCAAGACTTTAGTACACAATAACTCACTTTCTTATTGAGGTAGAATCTCCAAACTTTGCTTGTGCGTGCATTTGGTTAATTTACATGACTGCCTTGATGTAGTTCGAAGATGAGCATTGTCTGCTTTGCGTAAGCACAGATAGGTGATTTGAATGGTTGATGTTTTGGAACACGATAACTTTGGTTCTAATTAAGTAACAGTAATTAACCTTTGTGAATACTGTAATTTCACCACAGTTAAGTTCGATAATGAGCATTTTCGACTGTGGGTATGTAAGCAGAGCGATAAGCGATTGGGTTAGTTGAGATTTTGAGCTTGATAACTTAGATTCTAATTGATTCACAGTGGCAAAACTTTGTGTATAGTTCGGTGTTGAGTCCAGTTCAATGTCCCTCCCTTAACAAGAATAACAAGGAAATAAAGCAGCATAGTATTGTTCAAATTTACAAGTACACTGCAGATAGCTCTGTGTTGTTCAAGCAGCCTCACTTGCAGACATATATTAGAGTATCTTTAGAAATACATTTTATGACATGTACAACATTTCACATGCTTTTTCATGGGCCGCATTTGTACTACTATGCTATTTTTAACTACTATTCAGAAAAACCTAGATACTTTTTGACTCTTGAGACAAAAATATTTTTTATTTGTAAAATATTTCTATGGTCATCTGGTTTAGCCAAGCATGTTATATACAGCAATACAAAAATAAGCAACAAAGTAGCAATTTTAATATACATGTAGTTATATAATTATGTAAAAATTTTCAAAATGTAAAACGTTCAGGAATACTTTTTTTTAATTGGATATATTTGAGTAATGGTAACTGGCAACTTCACTGGTGGATAAATCCCCTTCCTCTTCCAATACCTGAATAATGAAATATAGAATATTATATAGTTTTATTAGACAATGAAGATATGCAATTCTCCCCACACATTCCCCAGGATCCTTTTCCAATTTTTAGATCAGAGCAATAACAATGTATAGAATTGATCACGATTTCTATAGGGTTCTCTTATTAAGAGTAATCAATTAATCTCGGCAAGATTGAGAAGAAAAACTCTGGTCTGTGGAGTGTTCACAAGATTTAAGTGACATGGAGAGTAACTCTGTGAAAAAGAGATAGAGACCACTCAACTCAAATCAATTTATTTTGGAACTAACATATGGGAGGAAAGTGGAGAAAACCCATGAGTTTAAAGTTGGACAGGCAACTTTATCCATTGTAATGTTCAAGTGGGGAACCAATTTAATGGCAGACATTGTGATTTCACACGTTAAACCACTAGACCACCCACAACCACTCTCTGTGAAAAACATTTCTACAATGACCTGGGCCTATTTCACGAAATTTTAACTAAGAAGATAAGATCCCAATTTTAGTAATTTGATTGGATAATATTAGATTGATTTTAGTGCTCAGCCAATCAAAATTGAAGTATCTACTAAAATTGGATTTTATCTTAAGTTAAAATTTCGTGAAACAGGGCCCAGAACAGTTATACATGTTCGATTTTATTAATTAAGGGTTCACTGTGCTATGATTGTATGACCCTGTTAAGTCTTGAATATTTTCCCTTAAGAAACACTCTTAAAATAAAGCTTACTTGAAGTCTGAGGTAGATTTTTTGAACTTTTTATATCTTTCAGGCTGGATATTGAGGCTAATGACGAACCGTCACTTCCTGGAGTCTTGTTCATCAAGCCTCTTCCCCTGTTATTTTTTGCTGTTGGTGAGTCTCCAGTATCATTGCCCATGTGTTGAAGATCTTTTAGTGATTTGACATTACTGCCCACTGAAGGCATGGATGTGTTTGATTTTATGAGTCTTTCCTTGGGAGATTTATCCAACGACAAATTTTTTAATGATGTCACACTAGTTGGAGCTGGGCCTAATATACCAAATTCATGGTCATTTTGTTTTGGGGCAGAACCCAATATACCAGATTCAGAGCCATGTTGTTTTGGAGCAGGACCTAAAATACCATTTAAAGAATTAATCCTTGAAGAATATTGGTTATGCTGAGACTTCAAACCCTTTTGTTTTACTTTTGGAATGTCTCCTAATATTCCGTCACCAACACCTGGCGCATGCCCTAACAGACCATCACCACTGTTGTAAACAAGAGCTGTAAAACTATTAGAGGGGCCATTATGCAATAATTTTTGTGGTTGTCGGTTTTGATCAGGAGCAGGTCCAAGAAGACCTGGTTTCAATAGTGGGGACATATTTGACGGAGGTGAATCTAAAATACATTTCTCACTATTGTATTTCTGCTGTCCTTTCCTTAAAACTGATTTATTGTCATTTAGTTTATTGTCACTCAATTCATTTCTCAAATCTTTGATAGAGGTTAAGTTTGAAGATGCACCAAACTCTGCAGCTGCTTTCATTGCTTGGACTTTTGAGTTTTCTTTTTCTTCAGTCATTAATTGTGGGTTAAAAGTATCTATCGCATTGTCTGAATCTGAACTGTCGTCGAAATTGTAATTTCTTGTATCAGCAAGACGCTGAACGGAACTTCCACGATCGTAATACTGTACCGGTTCTGGATTTTCATTTATGTCTTCTTGTGAATATATCGCATTGTTAGCTGCTGGGGATTCCGAGCGTCTATTTTTAAACAATAATTCTTTTAGACCAACCTCAAGTTGTTTAGTTTCTCGTCGTGATTTTAGATCTTTTTTTTCAAACAGCCTTGTCTCTTGCTCACCTGATTCATTTTCTTTTCGTAATGAATCATTCACTGAAGCCAGATTATTTAGTCTATTTTCAGAGTTGAGATTTTTAGGAACAGAAGGATTAGTGACATTAGAGGCAAATGCTATATTACTGTCCAAAGAGTTGCAGTTTTTAGAGACATATGGATTACTGATATTTTGGGAAGACGTTAAAATGCTGTTAGAAGATTTACTACTTTTAGGGGTAGAAAGTTTGCTATCATTCGACATTACAACTACTTCTCGTTCAGAAATATCTTGCATAGTTTTTTCGAAATTTTCTTTGTTGGTCTTTTCTTGATCAGATCTCAGACGGTGACAGAAAGTTTTAAAACCTTTAATAGTGTCCATTATTACATCCAATGCCAGAAAAAAATCCTTTGTTTCTTGAGGGGAAACAATTTGATCCATATTACCAAATTCACTAAAAATATAACAAAAATACAGATTTACTGTAACAACTGATGAATGAGTTTTCCCTGTAAAAATCAAAACTTCTGTATATGAAATAAATGTAAATTAGCAATCAAAATTATTCTGAAGCAAGATAGGCTTTCCCTTAGGCCTCACAACATACGTTTAACAAAATTTAAAACATTTTTAAAAATATCATTGGGAGAGAGAAATGGGGTTTAATGTCCACTTGACACAAGCTATGTCATTTTGGGACTGACATATGGTTCAATATTATTGTTATTAAACCGCTTGCGTATAAAGGTCTTTTGTAGTGGAGGAAACTGGCGTAACAGGTTGAAAAGGCAACCCTATCCATTGTCAAGAACAAGTGGGGATTCAAAACCATGTCACTTGACTCAATGACAGACTTTATGATGCAATGCACACATGTTAACCATTCCACCACCAAATCCCCCAATTCCATTAAGAACTCCAGAACTGTCTTGTATCACATTTGTAGCTTTGCATTAGTTAAAACAATTGGAAAGGTAACTCTGTAATTTGTGATAGAAAAATTCTGAATATTTGTCAAGAACTCTTTAACTGTAAAGAGATCACAAGACATCACTGACAAAATTTCTTGCTTTTATAGCTGGTATATTTCGTAATAAATGCAAAACAAAACTTACCTTTTCAAAAGTCGTTTGGATAAATTCTGTAAATCTAATGGTTTATAATCATTTAATTCGGGTTTAAAATTAAGAAATGATCCATATTCTGCTTCTGAGATCTCATGTAATAACTTATCTGTGTTTATCATAGGTTTTCCATCTGTAAATAGAAGAATAAACCATAATTATCATTGAAGAACTATCTCAGCCAACACCTGAAACAAACACTGGAGATATTGTTAGTGAGCCATAGCACTTTTGGTAGGGGGTTCAGGTCAAAGTTTCAAATGACAGAAAAAATTTTTTAAAAAATATTTTTGAAAATATACATAAAATGCTACCCAAATTTTTTTATTTCATCAAAATATTCCAATTAGATCCGAAGTTATGGAATTTTAAAATCTGAGATTGACGTCAAAAATGTAATCAAAATGCTCTATACCAGTCAATGCGTGGAATGGACCAAAGTAAGTGCTTTTCAGTCATATCTGAGTGACGTCATAATGTGAATTTTCCCTTCAGAATCGCTAGTACCAATTTTAAAACTGAAATCCGCACGTTATTGTCAGCTAAGATTTATTAAAATCGTAATAATTCAAATGATAATATGTCAAATATTTATAATCTGGATGATACCACAAAAAGCGTAGGCTATATTTAGTCGAAATTTAGCAAATTTCAGTCATCAAAACAGATAAATCTTGTTTTCTTCGGTTCTCATTTTCGGATCATGTGGTATCACACATCGGTATAATCCCTAAAATGTTATCTATTGTTTAATTGGTTCTATATGAAAATCGGCCGGAAACTAATGTGCGGATATCCAATAGAGTGGGTTGTAGCAATCGAAAATTCTAGGTCGCGTGTCGTCAGACGCCTCATGTAAACAAACGGTAATTTCCCTTACATTTCTATCATTTTTTAGCCTAAATCTTTGCAGATATCGAGATTGACCTTAAACTATTATAATACAATTTCTAGTAATACATTTACATAAAATAGTAATTCAGAATCGTAGATTGAACTTGGCTATATTATCAGCCACTGGCTGTCCTATTTCACGTTGAAGTCACGTGACCTGAAACCCCTACTTTTGGACTTTTATTAGGTCTGTCATCCAGTCAAGTGATGGGTTTCAATTATCGGCTTGAACATAATTATAACAAGAAGTATGATCGCCTGTCCAACCTTGTCGTTTTCTCCATGTCTTCTGGTTTCTGCCCACTGTGAATTATTGAGAAAAAATTGAACCATATGCTAGTCCCAAAATGATCTAGTTTGTGTCCAGTGGATGCTAAATCCCATTCCTCTCTCTCTCTCTCTCCTCTCTCTCCTCTCTCCCTCTCTCCCTCTCTCTCTCTCTCTCTCTCTCTCACACACTTCCAAACCACACCATATGACTGTATGATAGACTTTATGACCTAATGTACATGTGTTAAGACCTTATTGTCACCAAACCCTAGTGGCAGATCCAGGATTTTTTTGAGGGGGGTGACAACCCCATGTGCTGTCTCACCAACCGCGGTTTATGGAGCTAATTTCTGCCGCTAGTAACATAGATGCTGATTGTGTGTCTGATAAGATACGCACCGTGTGCTATATCATATATATACGACCCCCCTGGATCCGCCCCTGACCCCCCAGTTAAAAGAGTAACTAAAAGCCTTAATATTACTTGTTTCAGTAGCTTGTAGATTCATCTGTGAACAACACTCCTCCAGTCTACTCAGATTGATGACATCATCAATATAAACAGAGTTACTTTCCCTTGTTTTACATCTCACATCCTGATCAGATTTTGCGGAACCAACTTCAGTAACTTGTAGTACACCTGTTAATATATACAACAAATAAATGATTATCAATATCTCATCAATGTCAGTGGACTTCATCCATTATAGTCCACAAGTGGTGACTTTCGACAATTCGGCTACAGAGGTTTTTATACCCATCCTAGCTCTAACCTTACCAGTTAGCTTCTAATACCACCTATTTAATCAATTGTGGCCTTAATATCTGTGGTAAAGATACACGACTAAATGTTATATTATTGATTAATAAAGGGAATAACTTTCCACTAAACGAATCTACATCCAGAAGCCGCAAAATGGAAAGACTGCAAAATCATATTCTAATATGCAGGAAGAAGCTTTGGGTAGATATTCGGAACAAAGACAAAGCAAAAATTGTATTTCCGAATACACCAACTCTTAGCCATGGTGATCCAGAAATGAAATATTTTTATATATACCCATATAGTCTCTATCATCCATACAAATATTCTATAGTCTGGATGGGTCCTCAAAATTTGACGGAAAATAGGTCATTGTCTGGATTATCCAGTCTTTTAAGTTACCACGTACTGAATCTATCAAAACAGCTCGCTTGTCAACGATGACACTCTTTAAAATTTTGTTTGTAAAGGTTTCAACTGAAATGGTAATTTTCTCTCGTCATGAATCAGACGTATGGCTTCTCACAATCTTCTTAATTCTTCATCGCGATTCATGCTCGTCTCTATTTTGTTTCTAATAATAGATGTGCCAAGTGAATTGTGGGATATATTTCAAACACGCTTTATAGAATCTAGCAAAATCGGCCAGCTTCATAAGATCTAGCACTTACCGAGACTTTAGCCAAAAGGTTCCATTGCCCATGCGTAACCAAATGTTGAGAACCGACCCAGACCCTCCGTGTGTTGAAGACTAGGGGGTTCTGGGTGACCGAGACTAATACCCATATATTTTTACACGCTTAATTATGACACATATGCATTGTGATGTACATTGGTGTTTCATATTCTTTTTGAAACCTTAGTGGGTAAAATTAAAGACATTTGAGTTTTTTGTGAAAGTAATAATACTGTCATCAGCACAAGACTCACCCTCATTTTCTAATCGTTGTTTAGTTTCTCGCGATAAATCTACAACCATCGGTACACCACGTATTGGCCATTTATTCAATTCCTGTACAGCTTTAAGTGCAGCTTCTTTTTCAGCAAATCTCACAAATCTAGAAAAACATATTCAACTTGAGTTAAGAAATGAAATGGGGTTGAATGTCTTAGTGTTTTGCACTAAACTGAGCTAAATAAAGACGGGCAATCGCCATACAGTGTGCTACTCATAAATCTAATTTCAAATGTTGAGCAATCTTTTATGTGCACTTCAATGCATACACAAGACCCCAGGTTTTTTGACCTATCCAAATGACTAGACAGCTGTTGTCTATCTTATCTCGAATTCCAACGATCCAGGTTCTTTAATATGCACACCAATATACATGGCACTTCGGTTTTCGGCCAATCCGAATGACTAAGACTAAGACACAGTTCTTTGCCCTGCACAACTAACAAGAAGAAGCCATACAGGAAAATCCTGAAAACTTTCTAAGCCATAAAACCGGAGTCAAATCCAAAATCTCCTAGCTATTGAGCCAGCATACTCACTAACCCAATATTAACTACTATGACTATAACGTAAGTTACCCATATGTATAAGCTGTGTCTTTTGCTTGTAAGGCAAATACCTCTACTATAGTACCACATGATTGAAATAAATCATTTAACTCTGCCTGAAAAATAAAAAAAATATGGTTAAGAGATAGGGTTTAACATCCACTGAACACCATATTCCTGAAGCAATGGCCCAAGAAATCCCTCTCTGACCATTGCTGGAATAGCGTCTGTTTCTTGAACTTATGCGGGAGTGCAGGCGCGGATCCAGAGGGGGGGGTTGGGGGGGCCCACCCCCCCCCCCCCTGCTCAGCTACATAAAAAAAAAATAATGCCTTGCATCAATGAAAATTACATCACAAAGTGATCCTACATCAGTATAAAAATGATTTCTCTGTTTTAAAAGCTCAATTTGTATGTATGCCTATGTAATTTAGAGACGATGATGGCAGATTCCCGTAACAGAAACCTGACAAACCCCCTCCTGCAAAAATTCCTGGATCCGCCCCTGGAGTGTGTCTATTCTTTCCGTTCAATGAAAGCTATCACTTAAGTACAGCAACATGACAGTCCTTCGCTTAATCTGGGTCTTCCCTAAAACTTTGGACAGTGATTTAAGGTATTCAAAACGGTGAATGTGTGTTCGTTTCCAAACAGTATTGTTTACATTTCATTCGACTTAATAGCCTCGTTTGTCACACAATTAGTTTTACTGCAGTATTCTGCTATGCACGGGTTAATTAGGCATAATAAAATCGTGAGTCATGACGTAACGTTATGTAAACATATTTGGTTCAATATTGGCAGCTAGTGATTGGTTGGTAGACGGACTACTGACAAATCAAAATTTAAAACAACAATATCCACTCATAATAGCAGTGTGTAGTTGGATTACCTCTAATCAAACGCAACACTGCGCGGAGTATGACTGAACACAAACAACATCATTTCCAGACTAACATCTGGATCTATTTTATTCCAATAATTCGCTTGCGCATAGGGGTCTTTAGCATTTGGGGGAAATTGTAAAATCTGGAGAAAACCCACAAGGTTGGACAGGCGACTTTTTTCCTTGTCTTGTAGTGTGAGTCAAAACAGGCTTTGTGATCTGCCACGCACTCGTTAAACCATTCAGCCACCAAACCTTACTGTAATTATTCAGTCTGTTTCACAGAGGATTAAAAAAGTCCTCAAGTATCTCTGTAAAAGATGTGCGTGCATTGTTTACGCAAGACGTTACTGGTTCTAGCAGAATGGTGTCTTTTACTCATTTTAATACCCATTTACACTAAATAGAGAAAATAATTTTTACCTTTAAATACGTCAACATAAAAGAAATGTTTTTGAAATTAATTTGTTGGAGGAAAAAAATTAATATTTCAGGCAATGATCGTTGAGGTAAAGTGTCAAACAAATGGACTTGCGATCCTCGACGAATCTCACTCTCGAGCGCCAATGTAGAGAGTACTTATAGAGGGTATGGGGGACCTCCCCCAGAAAATTTTGCCAAATCAGTTTATCCGACCAGAAAAGAAAGTGTCGACCGGGCGGAGAAAGAGTGACTTAAAGTGAATGAATATTTTCGCCACTATATTTTGTATAATAGACTGCCAGGAATGCAGCCAGTTAGCATTTCAGACAATGGTCGTTGAGATAAATAGAGCTGGCCAGATCACTTTTTTTCCCAAAAATTATTGGGGGGGCAAACAGAGGGCAGGCAAGATTTTGGGGGGTGCAAATGCCCCCCCTTGCACCCCATTGGCGCCGCCACTGCTGGATAGTTTGGTAAATTGTTAGAAAAGGGTTGAAAATTATTCATCAGATAGTAATTCAATAATCTCGGATAGATTCCATCTTGAGTCTAAGGTTTATTGACAGAAATAAATTTATGAACAAAGTGTCTTTCTTGTATTCATTCATTATCGCTAAGGTTTTTCTCTTTTTTATTGTGAGTTTGTTTTACTATATATACCGGTTAGAAATGGTTCCACTATTGCTGTCTTCCGTCTTACTCTAGTCGCAGTAGTGGTTTTTCCTACAGAGTTCCTTTGCGCAAGTTTTTTAGTCAAATGACTACAAAAAGTTTACTGGCCTATAGCTCGCATAATTTACAAATAAACTGACACAAAACAGGCGAGGCCTTACCGCATAATTATATGATTTGATGAAACCCATCTCCTACGCGAAATTTCAACTGGCCGACTGTCATGGCCGCAAGTTGCGTAATACGTCATTAGGCCTACAACATAAACAGCGCTATGCAGAGAAAAACTGTTCGGTAACTATTTTAATGGTCCAGTCTTCACTATTTGTGATAGAATTACTTATTTTATACAAACTGTAATGATGTGTGTTGACAATTGTGCGTTTGAACCTATTTGAACTTGCGTAAGGGGTCTTAGACTGTACCAATTGTTACCTTAAACACAGTTTACGGTAACAAGTATAGTTACTATATACTGGTATACCCATACTTTACCTTTGTAGTTGATGGAAGAAGATGCCCAACAAATACAGAATAGTTATCTTTGGGTATACCCTTTGGTGTGCTCATCCTTTTCTGTTTAATTCACTTATTCTACAAATGTTTAAAGTACATCTTTATAACAACCTGTAAATATACAATAACAAGCCAACAGTGAGGCTGATGTCCCCCGCCGAAATCCAAAAATAAATAGAAGACACATATTAATTAATCGCACATTTATTTTTTTCAATGTATCGAGCAATCAAACTGTACACGAAGTGTCATCCAAAAGTGTTTTATAAAGAAAAATGCTAAAACCGACGAGAAAAATGAAAATGTACCCTAGTTAGGGGGACCCTAAACGCAGACAAAAGGGCCCCTCTGGCCAAGGGAAAGGGCCCTCGTGTCCAAGTCAATCGTTTCTATACACTGTTACTGTCAAATCGATTACTAAATGAGAATGCAGTCATTGTATTGGCATAAAAATCATCAATCAAGATGAACCTATGTTATCTTGTCCCAAAGTATCAACCAATCAAATTGCTTATCTCTGCTTACCCTAAGCGGAAAATGTTCATCTTCGAACTCCATCACTAGGCATTGACCTAATAAGCATATACACCAAGTTTGAACATTTTAACTCAATTAGAAGGAGAGTTATTGTGTTCCAAAGTCTCGACTACTCTCGACCAATCAAATTGCGTATCGCTCTGCTTACCTTGAGCAGAAAATGCTCATTATCGAACTTAGTCAAGGTATTACTGTAATGAAACTATACACCAAGTTTCATCACTCTCACTTAATTAGAACTAAAGTTATCGTGTCCCAAAGCATCAACCAATCAAATTGCTTATCTCTGCTTACCTTCAGTGGAAAATGCTCATCTTCGAACTCCATCAAGGCATTGACCTTATAAGCATATACACCAAGTTTGAACATTTTTACTCAATTAGAAGAAGAGTTATTGTGTTCCAAAGTCTCGACCAATCAAATTGCGTATCGCTCTGTTTACCCTAAGCGGAAAATGCTCATCTCCAAACTCCATCAAGACATTGACCTAATAAGCATATACACCAAGTTTGAACATTTTAACTCAATTAGAAGGAGAGTTATTGTTTTCCAAAGTCTCGACCAATCAAATTGCTCTGCTTACCCTGAGCGGAAAATGTTGATTATCGAACTTAGTCAAGGTATTACTGTAATGAAACTATACACTAAGTTTCATCACTCTCACTTAATTAGAACTAAAGTTATCGTGTCCCAAAGCATCAACCAATCAAATTGCTTATCTCTGCTAACCCTAAGCGGAAAATGCTCATCTTTGAACTCCATCAAGGCATTGACCTAATAAACACATACACCAAGTTTGAACATTCTAGCTCAATTAGGAAGAGAGTTATTGTGTCCCAAAAAGTGTGACGGACAGACAGACAGACAGACGGACGGACGAACCCATTTTAATAGTCCCCCAACTTTCTTCGAAAGGCGGGGGACAAAAACAAAATAGGATACAATGCAATCTGTTTCACAGAGAATTACTTACGAATTAACTCTGTAACAGATGAGTGTCCATAGCACGTGCGTTGACTGCAGACAGCGTCAGTCATTGGCTCAACGGCTCGTGCAATGTTTACTTAACACCTAACTGCTTCGGGCAAAATGATGCATTTTACTCATTTTAATACCCATTTACACTAAATAGGAAATATTTTTTAACTCCAAATACTTTAAACGTCTTTATTTATTTTTCTTTTACCGTACCGGTACCTCAAAAAAATGTTTGAGAATTTAATTTGTCGGAGTACAAAAGTTAATATGCTGTACTTATTATTAAGCCTCGTCGATGTCATGCTTATCAGTGATTGTAGCGGCCAAGCGAATATTCACTGCGGGATCAGTTTGTATACAATGTAAACTGACATGAAGTTAACCTAAGGAATTCCATGGGTTTAACGCCCTACTTTTCTGCACCACCATGTAGGTTATTGAAGACAAGCATACACGATATATCCAGCGTGCTATGAGGCTAATTTTGTGTTGACAGTGGCATTTCCGGATATTTATATTCCAACTGCTGTGGATTAACTGTTGTTCGTAGGACTTTCATACAACATAGGCCCTAACATTCGTTGTTTGCCAACACCTCCTTTCTGCAGCAAGATACTAGACATATTCCACAAGTCATGTCAAACGGTGACAGCATATATTTTTATTTGGAAAGCATGCACAATAATTACTATCAGTGTAGATATAGGGCACACTGGTTGAGAATCACTTGTCTACAAGAAAACTTATTTGCGATACACGTGTGTGGTATTCTATTCCGCGTAGATGATCCACGATAAAAATTTAGATAAATCTCAGCCAAATATTTTACACAAGTGCAAATTTAACACGATATGACTCAATATCGTTGTTAACAATTACATACACATGTTGCATTTAAGTCCATACTATTTGTTCATTGTTCTGCGAAATCTCTAGCGAAGTAACAACTATGATTTAGATGTTCGACAAATTCTTAGTTTGCTCTTCCGTCAACAGACATAACGGTACTTCAGCACTCGGCAAACCACTCGGCAAACCTCGGTGAATTTCGGACAATCTAAACTCGGCTCACTCGGCAAACCTCGGAAGGCGCCATCTTGGAAGGTGTAATCAGTGTAAACAATATGGCGAATCACTCGTATCTAGGGTGACCACCCGTCCCGCATTTCGCGGGATAGTCCCGCAAAATGTTTCCGCGTCCCGAATACCAGTCAAAATGTCCGGCAATTCCTCACATGGACGATTTCTATTACAGTAATATGCGTGAAGCTAGTCTTGCGATAGATTTGAGTATTAGTTTATTGAAAATACTGAAAGACCCACTACAAATTCCTTTAGAAGGTCTTTTGGTACCAACTTGCAATTGTAGATGACCTTTCCCTGTACATCATACTGAAAATCCACCGAAACCCACCGGTGCGGTTCCCCCTTGCCACTGTTGCAACACAGAGGGCCTTGGATAACGTATACTCATTCGGATGTGACGTAAAAAAAATACTTGGCAGTTGGAATGCAATATAAGAGTAGGCCGTAACACCGGTCCCGGGCACAATTTCCTTCATAGGACACAATATGGCGTATGCACCTCTTCGTGAGCCCAGTCGGGCGTTAAACCCCTATTTCATTTACATTTATATATGTAATAAACATAAGAATTGGAAAATATTGCATACAACCAAGACAGAAATTAACGAATATAATTTATATAACATTGACACCCCACCCCCTGTCTTGCATTACAACTACAACCACCAGCACAACCGACAACATCACGACTGACACCACACAAATAAAATTAAATGAATATAATTAATCTACATTTTATAATTGAATAAATTTTGTAAAAACATACATCCTCGAAAACCTCCAACTATTAACTTACAACTTGGAAAATGTGCTTTGTCCTACGCTAGACCTTTTCTATGGAATAAACAACCAAAATCAATCATTGTCAGTGGGCCATTTAAAACTTAAAACAGTCGAGGGAGAGAGAGAAGGGAGAGAGAAAAAGAAAAATGGGATTTTAGGCCACTCGACCAGGAGAAAAACCACAAGGTTAACCGATTCCCCCACCAACCTCTTACCTAAAGAACAATAAAAGTAATTAAATAAATACTAGTATTTGTTACATGGTGAATAACATAAACCCAGAACAATAGCTGGGGCATTTGCCGTGCCCGAAGGGTATGCATTTCTATTTTATATATATATATATCTATATAAAAAAAATATTGGACGATGACGGATGTATCGAATTGCCTGTTTCTCTATTTTACTCTGTATTATACACACTTAATCTAATTGAGTATCAATTGCATTCGCTTTCTTGTCTCTGAATTATTAAAATTCAAATAACCTTTTGATGCATAACAGATGATGGTGTAAAGGTATCTTGTATTATTAATATGGCATGACATGGTGATCAATCGGGGAAAGTTAATAGATGCCTTACGTAAGGTTTAGATAAAGAGCCGACAGTTTTGGCAATAATAGTTTAAAAAATGGATAATGAAAAGGGAATATGTTGAAAATGTGAGTAAAATTACTTCATTCTGAGAGAAGTCGTTTACAGAACAGTGTAGTGTTGATTGTCATTTAATTGTCAATTAAATCATAAATCTGTTGAAAATCAAACCCATCCGAAGTTCTAGAGAGTTGATTATGAGCCTGGTATGTAAATAAATGTTGCATAAAGTATTTAGATAACATTGGGGTCAAAAGAAAGATCTGCAATAGGCTCATTCAGCTCTTAATTAATGCATCTTTAACCAGCATAACATCCTTAATACTCAGTTATTGTAAAATTTCAATAAGTTTAACAGCATTCAGCATGATTAAACCTTAGCGATAAAATCTCAATACGATTCAATTACGTTCGGCATGATTTAATTTTAGCGATAAACAATTAATGTACCTGGATGATAATTCGGCAGCCTTTTGATTGTAACTTTCATTCAACGTCATGATATTAACACGCACCCTTTCAAACGGTTCTGTCGTGCAAATTAATAATTTATTTATTTAAAGCTACAAAAGAAATTGTGTTTGCTTTTTTGAAATGCAAGATGATGCTGGCATACGATATGAATATTATACGACTTGAATATTGTTTTGCTATGATGTATCATTATCCCAAAAAATTTGTGGTAATTATATAGGCCTATCATATGACATACGAATACAAACCAAGCTTACGTGAATATTTCATAGTTTGATTTTCTATTGTTAGTATGGCGAAAAGTGAAGTAACTATATATCATCATTGTTATGCATACTGCCTCGGTCCTTTTTAAAAAGATAATGATGTCCCCCAATATGATCAAGCAAAGGTGGTCACCCTAGTATCCCTCCACTCTGCCACACGCGAAAAAAGATCTGCGTGGACCACGGTGTTTTGCCTTTTGGTGTTTTCTCCACAAAAATCCCTCGACGATAGCACAGGGTGTTAGTTTTCACAAGTAAGTATGAACATTTAATTAATTTGGTTTGGAAAAGCCTATTAGTTATAGTATTACTACTATTAGTATTAATTATTCATTAGCCTATACAGTCATTATACTATAAATATTATTAGTGTCACTCACAAGGACAAGGCCTAGGCCTAGTGCAATTTTACCGTGCAATCGTAATAATTAGTTGGATTATTTTCTAAACTTAGATTTTTTAAAAATAAATCTTAACTCTATACATCTCGGTCTATTAGTATTATATATTATGCGAGGTTTCACATGCTGGTACCGCCATACAATAGCGTTTATCATGAAATTAGGAATAGGCCCAATGAATATCGATTATGAAGTTACGCTTAAATTTTAAATTTAGGGAATTCCCTTTGAAGTGTTGCCTAGTAGTTATACGGTGGTAGGGCCTACTACTAACGGAGTCTATTCTTAACTCTAGCTTTTTCTATGTTAGGCCTATTATGCCTTGGCCTATACTATTTTAATTTTAAGTAAACTTCTTTTTTATATATAATAAGAGAACAAACTTGGCAAACTAATCTATATAGATGAACACAACTTCTACTTTTATTTAATAAAATAATTTATAATGTCACGTTCTTTTTATTGTCGCAAATAGTAGGCCTAATTTTATTTCCTTACCCCACCCCACCCCACCTCCTCGCTCCAATTTGAATAAGATTAGACATCTTAAACAAAAAATTTTGTTTTTATTTTGTAGAAAACCACTGGTCAGTCTATGACACCTGAATAACAGATCGACCAACAGACATAATTTTTATTCAGAAAAGAGATGGGTTTGTTCGTAGTAAACATTTCCACAATTGATTCGACAACCAAATCATAAAATCAGTTGTAGCCTATTCAACGGCGGCCCGGTACTGACACAACAGATTGAAAATGGAAAAACTGACATACTCACAGCACAGCACCGCAAATCAACAGGAAGACCCTCTTCATCGCAGATGTAAGAGAGGGGTAGACGTTCACAAATTGATAGGCTAGGGCGGCCTTTTTGTCTGCTGTACAGAACATTGACAAATTCCTCACATAAATAGAAATTCGTCTGGATGAATTCAAAGTCCTGATAGAATTGAATTTACTGAAAGTTTGAGTAAAATTGAATATCTAACACTTGAAGACGAGACCGTTCTTAACGAAGACACTACGCTGTATGATATTACTGAAGAAAGAATATTCCATGCGTACACGTACACGCTGTGCAGCGAAGCCACATGGAATTAACCATCCGTGTCGTACTTTTGGTTTTGACCCCTCTGACTTTGTACCGTTGATTACAGATTAAACATCCATAAGTGTACAAATGTGTTGTTATTTATGTGTTCCCATTTGAATATTGTTCACAATAAGAAGCAAAATAAATAAGATATGTTTATAGGATCATTTTGTTATAAAAAAAACTAAGTGATGCGTTTTCTATGGCGCTCAGTATATTTGTCAAAACACGAAACCCCAAACTGCAAATAAAGCCAATGTAAAACAAACTTCGAATAATTGTCCAATTGGAATTTCGGTTTTGGCCGGCAGAAAAATATCACTAAATTTGATTCTGGGTGCTGGAAATGTGATTTGTGTATATAATGGCAAGTAAATATTTTTGTTCGCGTGAAAAAATTCCTTATTTTTATTGCATATAATGACAAACTAGGTAGCACACTAATAAAAAGTAATACATGGTGTCCGTTGAGGTTATCGATCCAACCATTATTCTATAAAGTATGCAATATGCAAATAAGATGATTTGATTCGTGCATGCATGCTGTCAGCCAATAGTAACGGTACATTTTCCCGCGGTTAAACGCCTCTGACCAATGAAAAAAATAGTTGTTCGATCGAGTTTCCCGTGCGATATTCTATAATTAGCTGTATGATTCCCGACTTGAAGATTTATGCATTTCCATAATCCGAATTGATGTGGATTCCGCTAAGTAAAAGCATGCGTCTCAAATTATGCTTTAAATTTAATTTACAGGTCTATGAACTAACGTTGAGAAATATGTAGACTTTGGATTCTAAAATATTTAAAGAAGCCTCCTCAATATCGCAAATATGAACAAATTATATGTGCATACCTCGAGAACGCCACACCTCGCACCAACCTTTTATTTGGACTGTAGCTGGCTATATGTTCCATATTTCCTGTCTTAATATTTGGTTAATACATAATGGACAGTCTGGGGCTTTTATCAAACTTAGCACCATAGAGATACAAATAATGGATAGTTTTCTAAAAGCAAAAATGGATGGATTCGTAAAACATGCACACGAATGCATGCGACAAAACACCCCAGTCATATGTCTTCAAGTGAAGACACCATGTTTATAACACAGTCGAATATTAATGGTGAGAATATTGATACGGATTACATGTGGTGATGAACTCCATGTGGAGGGAGACTAGCCGTAAAATTTGGGATGTTCTTGATAGGGGGCATAATAGTCGTCAAAGTTGTGATGGAGAGGGTTCTCGCGAAAATGATATCGATATTGATAATATTCTTAGTACTGTGGTTAATATAGAGGGTTTTTAGCCGTCCAAATTTTAATTTGAAATTTCATATATACTCTGATATAAGTAACAGACTCACAGGGTGAAGGACGCAAACGAATTCACGAAATTCAAAGTCAACCGTCATTATGGTGTAACAGTGATATATTTGAACGATTTTTAGAATCGGGTAAAATTGTGACCTGTATAGGTTCCACGAGTTTTAAACGCGATTTTTGTTCAATCAGGGGCCGTAATCCAGAAAGTTACCGTTCGATATGTACCAATATCGCAAGGTCATAATTCATATCGAAAGGAACCGAGATCGTTGGGATATTTAAAACCTATATTTCAAGTTATGACCTGTAGAGTGTTCACAAACACAATATGAACGGACGGACGTCCGGGTGGACATAGGTGGCGTTAATATCAGTGACATGCAACAGGCTGATTTATGTTGAATCTATTTTGTAGAAAAAAAACAACTAAAATTCGCTGACAACAAAATAGACAATATGGAAACCGTCAATTCTACAAATTTACAAACATGTGAAATCAAGATATGGTCAGGCCTATCTGACATTTAGATACCGTCAAACGGGGTGAAGTTGGCCTTTGGGGTGAAGTTGGCCATTTTCGGTATATTTCTTTTCGGTTATTTTTTCTCTCACCAATCCAGAATTTTAATCTACTCAAGGTTATTTAGTACAAGGTTACAGTGGAAGTTTGCTGTGTACACATTTTGAAATTCCTTCTACAATTTGGGTAAGATTTATGTTTAGTTAAGAAATTGATTTCAAAAAGTGGATTTGTAACCGTGTCCAATGCAAACCAAAAGACGAGCTAGGTCGTTTAAATCTTTATTATAAAAAACCCCTAAAAGGGGTTTTAAAGATCTCAGTGTTGAAACAACACTACCATATAGAACTATCAGCTAGAAGGTATCCTTTAATTAGATCAATGAAGACTTGACCAAAAGTATCTTCAGAAACTGAAACAACTTATAAACTTTGATGCGCGAAATACAAGTTAAAGATTTAGAAGGTAATCTTAACAATCCGACACACTCAAAATCCTAAGTAAAACTGAATTTGATTGTTACACCTGTAACCCAGGAAGTTGGGTTTGTTAGGAAAAGTATCCAAGGAGATGATGAGATGATAGTCACTGATGTTGTTACAAAGACCTGTCCAGAAGCTGAACATCCAGTGACTATGAATATAAGGGTTCAAAGATCAGATGAAAGTGAAAGTTTGTTATTGTTTATTAAGCTGCTGTCAGTGTAGTGCAGTGTAGACTAAAACCTATTATATAATTAAAACACCAAAATTCCACACTATCACATTCTCCCCTCCTTAAAGAAAGGTCGTCTCGACAATTAAAACAACTAAAACCAAAATATCAAACTAGGTTAAAACTCGCATATTCAAAACTAAAAACCACATATTGTCCTTATAGCTTCGCACACAATTCTTCTTCGTTCAGGTGGTAAATTGACGAACTCATCTGAAGTCAGGTACACAAACAGGTTTTCTGGACTCATGACCACGGAAGGCGTAATATTCATGATGTAGTCCCCACCTTGGTATTTCTGTGGTAGTTGCCTGTTCCTTGCTGATCTTCGTGGAGGTTCTGGGGAGTCATCTTCTGAACTAGGTAAATGATCAGACTGGAGTTCCACCTCACTTTCATGAGTTTCTTCCACATCTTCACTCACCTCATGTTGTCTCGTGGGGCTAGCTGGTGGCGAAGGAAGTCTTCCCCGATCCACTATCACAACATCGTCATCCTCTTCACTTGACTCTACCTCCGGCTCTTGAATGACAGCCGTCTTCCTCCTGGGTTTAGGTACTGGTGCAGCACTATCGGGTAAATTGAAAGGAATGGAACCAATTGGAAGAAGATTATTCCGATGAAGCATCCGAATTCTTCCAACACCATCTTCTCGTTTTACCTCATAGACTGGTATATCGGGATTGGGTTGTTGTATCACCGTATAGACCTGTTCTTCAAATTTATCCGCGATCTTGTGGCGTCCGTCTTTAAAAACTAATTTCTTCACTAATACTCTGTCGTCTTGTTCTAATACTGACTCTGTAGCTCTTCTGTCATAATTCTTCTTTTGTTGTTGCTGAGATCTTCCGATGGTTTCTGAAGCTAATTGATATGAATATTCCAATCTCTTCTTAAGGTCTTGCATGTAGGTTCGGTATGATGTTATTTCCGATTCGTTGACGATGCCAAGTAACACATCCACAGCAAGAAGTGGCTTCCTCCCAAACATGAGACGAAATGGTGAAAAATGGGTGCTGTCATGCTCTGTGCAGTTGTAGGCATGTACCAGGGAAGGCAGATACTGTTTCCAGTTTAATTTCTGTTCTACTTCCAAAGTTCCCAGCATGTTTAATAGCGTCCGGTTAAAACGTTCGCACATTCCATTTCCGCTTGGGTGATATGGTGTTGTTCTGGTCTTACGCATACCTGTTAATTTGCAAAGTTCTTGGATGATGCGGCACTCAAAACTTCCACCTCGATCACTGTGTATCCTTTTTGGAAATCCGTAATGGACGATGAAATTGTCGAAAAGGATCCTCGCTGTTGTTTTGGCATCCTGGCTTCTTGTTGCAATCGCCTGAGCGTACCTGGTAAAATGATCAGTGATGACTAAGATGTTCGAATATTTCCCTTTACACTCCTCTAAACACAAATAATCCATACAGAGAATCTCCATAGGTTGTGATGATGTAATATTCACTAGTGGTACTCGAGAATTAGTGGAGGACTTGCGCATGAGGCATCTCTTGCAAGATTTCAAATATTCGTCGACATCTGCAGACATCCGTGGCCAAAATACTCGTTCTTTCAGAAGTGTTAAAGTTCTGTCACGACCCAGGTGACCTACATCGTCATGGCAACCTTTTAAAACAGACAACTTTTCAGATGTTGGTATAACTAGCTGATGAATATCTCCATCATTACCTGTAGATTTTCTATATAGCACATCATTCTTGACAATAAGCTTGTTGAATTCCCTTAGGTAAACACCTTCATCCCTTGAAGATGGGGGTGATGTCGGTTTACTTTGTCTAGTTACTGCCGTGTAGATGGGACCAATAACCGAATCGCTCTTTTGTTTCCTGGACCAATCCACAAAACTGTCTGAAGATGACAAATCCTGTAAAGATGAATCCGGAACTACTTGAGTTGCCAAACATTCAACAAAACCTCTTTCCAATAATGATGATGGTAAAGCTTTGATGATCTCAGATGATATACTGGTAATTTCTTCTTGATGATCTGATGTTAGCCTGGATAAGCAATCTGCGTCGATGTTCTGACGTCCAGGTCGATATTTGATGTTAAATGTGTAGTTTTCTAAGGCAGCCAACCATCTATGTCCAGTCGCATCTAATTTCGCAGAGGTGAGAACATATGTTAGCGGGTTGTTGTCAGTAAAAACAGTACAGGTGTTTCCCAGTAAATAGTGATGAAACTTGTCAGCCATAGCCCACTTCAGTGCCAAAAATTCCAATTTATGAGCTGGATAGTTCTTCTCAGACCGTGCTAAACTCCTACTGGCGTAAGCTATAACCCGATCTTTACCGTCTTGATGTTGATACAGTATGGCTCCCAACCCCACACCACTGGCGTCTACATGAAGAATGTATGGCTTGGTACTATCTGGATAGGCAAGAACTGGAGTGGTTATCAAGGCCTGTTTCAGATGTTCAAATGCTTGATCTTGTTCTGTACTCCATTTCCAGACTTTTGGCTGTTCTGTTTTCCCTTTTCTCCCCCTGGTTTTTGATGTAGTGGTTCCAGTCAATAGCTCATTCAATGGTTGTGCTATCTTTGAAAAGTTCTTGATGAATCGCCGATAGTAACCTGCAAATCCCAAAAAACTTCTCAACTCGTCAATGTTGGTAGGAATCTTCCAATCCTTAACTTTGTTGACTTTCTCTGGGTCAGTATGAACTCCCTCAGATGACACGACATGTCCCAAATATTTAACCTTGGTCTGGAAAAATTTGCATTTCTTTGGTGCTAGCTTTAAACCCCATTCTTCAAACCGTTGAAAAACTAACTGTAACCGTTCTAAATGTTGTTCATATGAGTCCGAAAAAATGATGACATCATCCAAGTAGATCATACAGATCTTGAGGTGAAGATCGCCGAGACACTCCTCCATAAGTCTCTGGTAAGTTGCCGGCGCGTTGGTCAATCCAAAGGGCATCCTATTGAATTGGTAAAAGCCTAAAGGACCTACGGTGAATGCTGTCTTACATTTATCAGTTGACTTTAATTCGACTTGATGGTAACCACTTTTCATGTCCAAAACTGAAAAATATTTCGCACCAACTAAGTTGTCTAAAATCTCATCAATGTGTGGTAGAGCATAAGCATCTTTGATGGTTCTTCTGTTTAGCTGGCGGAAGTCAACGCACATACGCAGAGAATTGTCTTTCTTACGACACAAAACGATGTTAGAAGACCAAGGACTATGCGACTTGGTGATTATTCCACTTTTAAGTAAGTCTTGGAGGTGGTTTCTTACTTCATCATACATAGCCGGTGGTATTCGTCGATGTTTCTGTTTGAATGGTACGTTGTTTTCTAAGTTAATAGCATGTTTCACCAGACTGGTACACCTAACATCAATGTCACTACTTGAAAATATATGTAGCCATTTCTTTATAAAATCTGATGCTGCCTGATGTTCCTCTTTAGTCATGGTGTCATCAGCTAATACAATCTTATCCAAAATGGTTGATTCTTCAGGAACAGTAGATTGAATGCTCGATGAAATCACGTGATGCGGGTGATCAACTATGGTAACTGGTGTCAGTTCACAAACTATAGCACTGGTTTGAATTAACACAGGGTACGATGACAAATTTGAAACTGTGACAGATAATAAATCCTTGTTACCAGGTATAAAATTCACAAGAATTGGAGCTATTTCTAACGACGCTGGTAAATTAGACTGTGATGAAGATTGACACAAAGCTTGACACGACTTAGATGAAATACTTTTCACAAAACATGTTAAAACTATAGACTTGTTACTATGTAGTAAAATAGATTTTCTTTCCGCACATTTAACAATACCAACACGGTTATCACATTTATCTTTACTAGCTTTGTGCTGAATCTGCATGCACTGAAAGGTTAGTTTCCATGAATTATGCTGAATTAACTTACAAAAATTAACACCATGAAGTTCCTTTGCTGTGTTCATAAAAGGTTGTAAAATATTAGTACCTAAAATAACTGGTATTCGGTTATGAAAATCGGTATCAGGAACAATTAAAAATATACAGGTTAACGACGTTTCTGAAATGGATGGTACGCATACATCCGCTTGTGTCCAACCTAAATATGGTAATTCATGACCTCCTGCACCCTCGAGCTTGATGATATCGCTTAACGATTCTAACACACATGTATCTTCAAGATGCTGTTTAAAAAATGAAAATCCGATCACAGATACCTGAGAACCACTATCAAGTAAAGACGAACAAGGTATAGTATTAATAAAAATATCTGAGGTGTTGCTCTTTCCAATTAAGTCATTAGGGCTTGAACCCACATCTAACGCCTGCCCCTTGACGCCGATGTCCTGGAGTTTAAAGGTTTCTTTAAATTCACCCGACAACCATACTGCACATGACCCTTCTGTCCACACCGATAACATGTTGGTTCGTACTGATCTTCAGGAGAGGTGTTGAATGGTGGACCAGTATTTGTCTTCAGGCTCTTTAGTTCTTCCTGCATGCTCTTCATTGTTGTGGCCAATGATGCAACTAATACTTTTAAGTCGTTATCACTATCGCTAGGTTTTTCTGCTGTTGTCATCTTTAAAGAAGCGGTCTTTCGAGGTGTGGGGACTGGTAACTCTAGGTCGTGTTCAATTTGTCGCACTGCTACTAGAAGTTGGTCGTAGTCTTGTAACGAATCAAATTTGTGAGCGGCACGTAACTTTAAATCAGCCCTCAAACCGTGGTAAAATCTAGTTCGTAACATGGTGTTACTGTCGACGATGTTTACTTCTTTTCTGTCAAGAGCTTTCTGTAACAAATCTTCTAAGCGACATCCCCATTCCGCAACAGCTTCTTTCACTCCTTGGAATGTAGAATAAAATTCTGCAAGGATCTCCTGGGTCTCACCAACTACACCAAATACACTCTGTAGCTTGGACAGTAACTTCGCAATAGTTACCCCATGGCCTAACCTCATAGCCACCTTAGCTGCTGGACCCTTTAATGATTTGAAGACAGCCTGTCGAATCGCTTCAGCACCATTATTTGAGTTCAGTAACTCTTCGACTTCAAAAGTCCAGACATCAAATGTCACTTCAGTCTTAGTACAAGTATTTTCTCCCGAAAAGAATGATAACTTCGGTAGGTTGGGTAAATACTTGACCTCACGCGTAGAGGTATCTTGATCTTTATTAACAGGAGCTGGTTGAGGTGGGGGATCTGATTGTTGTGTTCCACAAAATTCCTTCATCCAACGCACAAGTTCTTCCTTGCTCCTAGCTTTGGGTTTAACTCCCATCTCCTGAAACGACTTAAGTAAGTCATCGGTTTCTTCTTCGGTAAAACCACCGGTAGCCATAGTGATATGATGAATTTAAAAATGAAAAAATGGAAAATCCTTGCGCAAAACACAAATAAAACGCAGGAGTTTCAATAACAAGTTGAAATCGCAAATCAATTCAATTCACAAAATGCCGAACCACAACAACTCGTCAACTCACAATTCAATTCCAAATCACTGAAGATCCAAGAATATCTCACTATGTAATAACACAATCCAAAACTTAAAAATAATCAGTCACAATATATCAGAACACGCAATATCACAGATTTATGTCGACAGATTATAATTAGACCTAGGGATAATAATAAAAGCCAGTGCTTTAGCGAGTATACACATTTTGTATTATGGGTCCAATGCCTAAACAAACAAGAGTAATGTTGTGACTGACTAAGCCAAGGTCAAGGACATAGGGGTCATTTAGTGCAACAGGGTGAAGTTGGCCACAAATTGGGGTGAAGTTGGCCACCCTTGGCGACCTGGCCAACTTCACCCCAATACATGATCAACATATAAATTTTTAGTTTTCTTATGTCAGATTTCTCAAATGTGTGCTGTACATGTGTAATCTCCTTTTTATTTTATTTTCAGAAATGCCCCGACGTTATACCCCCAAACCAGAAAGTCGGAAGCTCTGTCAGTATTCCGCTGAAAATCTTCAAACTGCAATCGTCGCCTGTGAGAGAGGAATTCTGAGTCAGAGAAAGGCCTGTGAACAGTTTGGCATACCCAGAGGTACACTCCAGAATAGACTTGCTGGTAGGTTCAATAAGCAACATGGCGGACAGACTGTCTTTGACGCAGAAGAAGAACTTATATTTTCTGAATATCTAACTTTGCTGTCGACGTGGGGATTCCCCTTAGATGCATTCGATTTCCGTTGCATTGTTAAATCATATCTTGATAAATGTAAGAGAACTGAGAAGAGGTTCAAGAACAACTTGCCGAGCAGTGACTGGGTGAATTGCTTTGTGAAACGTCACAAAGGCACTCTCACTTCTCGATTTTGCCAAAATATTAAAGTCAAACGAGCAGAGGTATCGGCAGAGTCTATAAATCAATACTTCGACAATCTTGAGTCTAGTTTAGCTGATGTTCCAAGTTGTAATATTCTGAATTATGATGAAACAAATCTGACAGATGACCCTGGGAAAAAAAAATGTATATTTCGTAGAGGATCCAAATATCCTGAAAGGATTATGAATTCAACAAAATCATCAACCTCTCTTATGTTTACTGCCACTGCCTCTGGTAGATTACTTCCACTGTATGTTGTTTATAGGTCCAAGCATTTGATGAACACTTGGACTGAATCAGGTCCAAAAAATGCAAGATATAACCGGTCCAAGTCTGGATGGTTTGATAATGTCTGTTTTACAGATTGGTTTAAGAGTGTTGTCCTTCCATGGGCACAGGAACTTCCAGGGAAAAAGGTTGTTCTTGGGGATAATTTGTCATCCCATTTTTCAGTTGAAGTTTTAAAACTTTGTAAAGAACATAACATTGAGTTTATTTGTTTCCCAGCTAATAGTACTCATCTGTGTCAACCACTAGATGTGAGTGTCTTTTCATCTGTCAAAGTTGCATGGAGGTCAATTCTCACCGAATGGAAGGAAGGGCCTGGACGTAAGGCTGCCTGTATAACGAAGGATGTTTTTCCCAGACTTCTAAAAAAACTAGTTGACAGAAACACTACGATGTCATCCAATATCATTAGTGGGTTCAAAAAAACTGGCATCTTCCCACTAAACCGAGATGAAGTAATTGACAGGCTACCAAATAAAACCAATAATGCTGTTCGTGTTGATATTTTTTCTGATATATTCCTTAATTCATTAGATAATCTTCGTTACAACCAAGAAACACCTACTATAATTGTTTTATAAATAATAGACGATTGTTAATTTAAAGAATCTTGGTTTAAAACATCAAAGGGTGGCGTCATATCTATGTTTTAATGTATTTTAATGTTCTTTTTACATTTTGATGGCACCATGCTCCCTTATTTTAACGATCTTCTAAATCGTATATAAAATCTGTTCCATGGATTTATTGTGTTTTAATGTACTGTGAACATTTTGATCATCTGACATTTAGATAACTATAATTGTTTTATAAATAATAGACGATTGTTAATTTAAAGAATCTTGGTTTAAAACATCAAAGGCGTCATATCTATGTTTTAATGTATTTTAATGTTCTTTTTACATTTTGATGGCACCATGCTCCCTTATTTTAACGATCTTCTAAATCGTATATAAAATCTGTTCCATGGATTTATTGTGTTTTAATGTACTGTGAACATTTTGATCAAACCATGTTTTCCTATTTTAACGATATTCGAATTCGCATATAAAATATATTTAGTGATATTCACGTATTTTAATGTTCATATTATATATAATGGTGACACCTTGCTTCCTTGTTACAATATGCTAAATTAAACTGCATCAAACATCAAAAATAAATTATTGACCAAAAACAGCATACTCGGTCATCCGACCGAATACATCACACTCGGTCATCCGATCAAAAACAACCACAAATTCTGCGCCAAATGTTGAAATAAGCGTACGTGCAAGATAATATAAATTATTTGGCACTATTTAATCAATTACATTCATTAGAAATTGTAACGTCAATGTGAAAACAAAATTGCCGCACGATCAAAGTTCAAGATAATAGGTTGCACTATCATAAAGACGCAAAGAATAGAAAGCTCCTCGCACTTTATAGCGCGACTTGCAGTGTTTACTTTTCACGTCATACAACTTCCAATATGGCCGACTTATGACGTCGTTGTAAAACACGTCATGTTTACCGTCCACCGGAGCCTGGTCTTATGAGGTCATATGTGGATTGTGGGTTAGGATAAGGGTTAGGCTTGGCCCAGGGTTAGGGTTAGGGCTAGCCCTGTCTACATCTCGAGACTGTGACGAAATCTGCAGGCCACAGCCCTTATCCTAACCCTTATCCTAACCCACAATCCTCATATGACGTCATAAGACCAGGCTCCGGTGGACGGAAAAAAATGCTTACCCTAGCCTATTCTAGTCTATATTTCTATGCCAGCAGCTATAGATTCCGGAAAATACCGAGGTTTGCAGAGGGGGTACTTCAGTCTTCGTGTCCAAACAGATTCCGCAGTGAATATTCGCTTGGTAATTCTCTGTGAAACAGATTGGTGCGTGTCTTGTAGAAGTCGTAATCAGTTTAGACATGTCGTACTCAACCATAGAACTAAATACGACTCAACCGATCGCACGACATACTCAAACCACCAAATTCGACCCCAAATCAACCACTATTTTAAACCAGTTTCCTTATGACCGTTCTTTGTGCCAAATATGTTATTTTGGTTAAAAATTCTAGAGTTTTAATATTGTGATAAAAATTATAGGCAAGGCGAAAATTATAGGCAAGTGAAATAACTCGCGCATAAAATCTAGGTATCACACAATAATATAATTAATTCGTTTTAATGAAAATAATATACATGTAATTTCATTTTAACCAAATAAATATATCAGCGTGGAATCGTGCACGAATCAATGCTTCGCTATGACGAATTAATATTTCGCTTTGAATTAATATTTCGCTTTAACGAATTAATATTTCGCTTTAACGAATTAATATTTCGCTTTAACGAATAAATATTTCATTTTAACCAAATAAATATATCAGCGCGCAATCGTGCACGAATCAATGCTTCGCTATGACGAATTAATATTTCGCTTTAACGAATTAATCTTTCATTTTAACGAATAAATATGTCGTTATTAAACGAATTAATATATAATTTTGTTTAAACGACAGAACATTCCCTCATAGCCCAGTGCCGAAAAGTGGGACGTTTTAAATCGCAATGCGTAAATGATGATATTCTCATCTGTGTAACATTGATCAAATTCAATCATATATTAAAGTAGGAGCTAAGTCTCTAACTCAATATCATCCAAAATTTTCAACATTGAAAACACGAATTACATGTCAAATTAAATCAAAATTGATGACGTGATCTTACCGGAAAAAGATGGGTTTTTGATATTCAATATTTTAGACAAAATATACATTTTACCACTGGTATACGAATCGGGCCATTTTTAAAAAGACAAGATAAATGTTTTACCATTGGTACACGAATCGTGTACCATAACGCGTTTCACTCCCAGTTCTAGCAAGGGACTCGAGGAACGAGGCTATAAACATTGCACCAAATCAAACGGCTGGAAATTTGCATTCGATTCGGCTTATTTCGCCGAACATAACTGATTTGAAATTAGAGTAAAAACGGAAAACATTGAATGTAAATCAGTTAAGATACATTCATATTACAGTATTAGATGCGTTGCGACCCACTTGTGTCAATAAACATTTTACCACTGGTACACCAATCTTGTACTATAATGCGTAGTCAGGGCCATTTTTAAAAAGGTATCTGAAGAACGCGACTACCTATATTCTTATCTGGAGAGCATGCACAATAACAATCTGTTTCACAGAGAATTACTTATGAATTATCTCTGTAACAGATGACTGTCCACAACACGTGTGTTGACTGCACGCGGCGGTAGTCATTGGCTCAATGGCTCGTGCAATGTTTACTTAAAGCCCCAATAACACTCTTGTAACTGAATAATATGTCCCAATCTTCATTCTGGTCAACAAATCGTATCATTTTAGAATATTCCAATTAAATGATAATATAAATTTCATCTTAACACACCTATTTTAAAAAAATTTAAAAGTTCAACCAATTGATTTGAAAAGTCTAACGTAAACCTTTTCAAATGTGACTTGGATTTTAAAATATTTTCGAACCCTCTGGACAAGTAAAATAGGTTGTAATGGATAATTTACACAACAGGTAGGACACTTAAACATCTAGTACTTAGAATAAGGGTATTATTTGTTTTCTGGAGCTACCAAGCCAGCAAGAATGTTATTGTCCCTTTAACACCTAACTGCTACGGGCAAAATGATGCATTTTACTCAATTTTAATACCCATTTACACAAAATAGGAAATATTTTTTAACTACAAATACTCTAAACGTCGTTATTTATTTTTCTTTTAGCTCAAAAAAATGTTTGAGAGTTTAATTTGTCGGAGTAAAAAAGTTAATATACCGTACTCATTAAGCCTCGTCGATGTCATGCTTATCAGTGACTGTAGCAATCTGTTTCACAGAGAATTACTTACGAATTATCTCTGTAACAGATGCCTGTCCATAACACGTGCGCTGACTGCACGCGCCGGTAGTCATTGGCTCAACGGCTCGTGCAATGTTTACTTAACACCTAACTGCTTCGGGCAAAATGATGCATTTTACTCATTTTAATACTCATTTACTCTTAATAGGAAATATTTTTTAACTACATGTACAAATACTTCGAACGTCTTTATTTATTTTTCTTTTACCTCAAAAAAATGTTTGAGAATTTAATTTGTCGGAGTAAAAGAGTTAATATGCCGTACTCATTAAGCCTCGTCGATGTCATGCTTATCAGTGATTGTAACGGCCAAGCGAATATTCACTGCGGGATCAGTTTGTGACTGTAGCAGCCATTAGCAGCCAAGCGAATATTCACTGCGGGATCAGTTCAGTTTGGCACAATAAATGCTATGTAGTCTGGAATAACACTCGAAATAGTTACTCAATTGAAACTTCTGGCGTATTTCGCCGAACATAACTTATTTGAAATTAGAGTACAAACGAAAACGATTGAATGTAAATCAGTTTGTATACATTCATATTTATTCCATTATTATATGCGTTGCGACCCATTTGTGTCAATTTCGAGGTCTCAAATATTAGCGATTTAGCTCCTTTAAAATACAGAATACACTTTTCAGTAATACAAAAATACAGTGTAATAGTTAGTTTGTATATAACACTTGTCAATTTTGCATTTTGCATAGACAAATGCATAATATCTGATTCAATCTATAGAAACCTTTTATCATGTTATATAACAGCACTTTTCCCTTTTTATTTTTTATTTGTTGTAAATAGTACTTATATTATTATTTAACTTCATATGATTTTCACCACTATTGTATAATATGTACATAGTGGATCTGTATATATTTATTATATGTTCTATATTCCTTGTATGAGGAGAGGGGTGATATTAGGCTTTGCCTGTTGCCTGGTCCTTTTTCATGAATTTCTGAAATAAAATATTGTTTACACAAAAAAGCATAATATAGAACTAGCACATTAGAATACATACCTTATATGGGATCTACGACGAAGCTCACTTGCATACGGAAAAAAAGTCTGGACTAGGACGGAAATTAATAATGCACGTGTTGGACATGGCCCACAGGTAGGTCTGCATGTTCAGTTATGGGTTTTTGCCCCCATGTAGGTCTAGATGTCCTGTGAGGTAGTGTTCGGCACGAATATCCAAATATTTGCTCGTCGAATATAATATTCGAATAGCAACCAATAGTATATCAAAGCTAAATCTATGTATATCCGAATTTTGTGATTAGTGATACCACTGAGTCAGTATTGGGAAGTCAATCAAGATGGCGGCCAGTTTGGGTGGGAAATTTTGTGTTTATAATATACATTTTCAATGTCGCTTAGTCAATTTTCGTGCATATATTCGATAAGCAATCTGATTAAAATTCAAATTTATATTTAATTTCGTTTTTTTCATACTTTCGATGGCCTTTACTACATGAATATCTGTTCGGCTGTTACGGCAGGTCGCGTCAGAGGTCATACGAGTGACTTGTGACCTATGACGTCTGACATTTGATTAACCAACCAGCATTGGTGTTACTAGTGGATTACCTAAAGTTCTACGCCGTAACATACCGTTTCATTGGCTAATCGCTCACACCATTTAAAACACGTCAATGATAACAACTATTCCAGATCCTGCAGTGCATGTAAAACAAGTAAAACGAGATTTTGAACTATAAAAACGAAACGAAAAAGGATTGTGGGTTAAGTGATTAAATGACCCCACCACCACCACCACCTGTTTCAAAATAGGAGGAAATCCAGGGGCGGACCCCCCCCCCCGCTCAGCTACATAAAAAAAAATAATGCCTTTCATCAATGAAATTACATCACAAAGTGATCCTACATCAGTATAAGACGATTTCTCTGTTTAAAAAGCTCAATTTGTATGTATGCCTATGTAATTTAGAGACGATGATGACAGATTTCCCTAACCGAAAGCTGGCAAACCCCCTCCTGCAAAAATTCCTGGATCCGCACCTGAAATCTATTTGGGGATATGGGTTTTCGATTACGAATAGAGGATTATTGATACTCAGTGCCTTAGACCTAATACTAATAAGATGACATTCATTTATTAATATCTTAATTTTATTCTCTGACCTACGACTGGGCACACAAGGGTCACCCCCACTCGACTCGGGCAACACTCAAGTCGATAACTGATCCAAGATGACCATGCATATTGAAGCAAAATGATTTCAAACTATGAGTCGTCACCTGTCCTGTCTTGGCATGCCGACAAATAGTGGATGCTGGTTTTATTATTTAACAGCGGTCCCTGATTTCTGTGAAAAAAATTGTCACCATGGACCTTCTAGACGTCGGTACAGGCCCCACCGCATAGCTTTACAATTTTTATTCAATATTAGTTGAATGGCCGTAATTTATGCGACAACTCACATCACCGAGCCGGAAAACACGTCCAATTTTCATAGTGTAGCCGCAATATTAAGGCACCCAATATCCGTCGTTATATATTCGAGTACATGGTGGGCAGTTCAGTATCTAACAGTTAACTGCATATCGGGATCCATCGGTGTCTCAACTTTTGAACCATTTTGTGAAATTAATTAAAAAGATAAGAAAATTGAATTAAATAGATAATTTCGAACCTTATGTTACAATATAAAGATTAATTTGATATGGAGAGGTATGAAAATGAATGAAAATTATAAGAACAATCGATATGTTCGATATAAAAATTAATTTGAAACGCAGTATGTTCAATATAAAGATAAATTTGACATGCAGTGAAATGAAAATCAAAGAGCAAAAAAATACTAAGTAAAATTATGTCATTATATGGGACCAAGAATTAGACACCAATAGATCATAAGGCCATTGGGACATTATAAACTTTATATGGGGCAAGTCTGGCGGGAAGAGGCCCAGTCTACACCTGTACACAGATTTAACTGCACTTGTTTATCATTAGAGCATTTTGTCCTGGATCGAAAAGTGGCAGAGTTTGGCACAAATGTCTGGAGACAACGACGCGGGCTAATATTTTGGGAGATATTTTTATTTTATTCGACATTTTAATACAGTTCCACTCGCCCAATGGGATGCTGACCGTACTGCTGCCAGGGGCCCTAATGTTAAAGGGGCCCCAAATTATAGTTCTAATGTACGAAATAAACACGCCTATTATACATACCGCAAATATAAATTCAATTTGTGTGTGTGACAGACAATGACCAGAATATGTCCATTTTTCTCTGCTGATGCAAGGACCCCACCACGTAAGCCGAATCTGACCCCGATTTCAACGGATGGCTGCCAGATTAGATTTCACAGCCGGATAAATATTCCCTAACATTCAAAATCAATTAATCCGTTTAAGTTTTATATACTTAGATAAACGAATTTATCGGAAATAAAAATTATTATCGGAAATTAAAATACGCGCGCTATGAGCATACTTAAGGTCAATACGCTATACCTATTGACAATTATTCTGTCTCCATTAATTTCCATGACCTGGCTTAAAGTAAATGTTTAAATCTTGATCGCCTTCTAGTTCTTGAGGTTGTGTCAGTTTACACGTAACTGTTACCACTAAATTTTAGCTAGCAGAATCAAATGAAACATGTCAGGTGTACCCTTTGCAAGGAATACCTTTTCGTGGTCGTTGCTAACTATGTTCATGTTCAGATCTCCGGGAATTAATCACAATTCCTTAACTAATTATCACTGTATCATATTTCATGGCTTAGTAAACGTCAAATCCATTATAACATGTGCCACAGAACCAAACATTTCCGGGCGCCGCCCTCACCCTAAACAGCAGCCCTTAATTGGGACTGCCTACCTTCCTTCGTACCCGCACGCCTCTGCTGCTCGGTCTCCAATTCTATCCCCTTCACATACCTGTGGAGATTAGCAACTGTTTCAAGAGTTTCAAAAAAATCCAATAAACCAATTCATTGGCGGAAATATTTTAGGAATATAAAATATCTAAAAAAAACGTAACTACTAAACTGTTCTTGAGGAGAAATAAAGCATGTTTCAATTTTCTGCATAGTCCTAGCAAAATTTTATTCACAACATCCGAACGCGGGTATCATGGTTATAGCAAATATTATTACAAACGAGTATTACATAGTTTGCAACAAATTTCGATCGTCTATCGCTTCCAACTTTCTTTTATTCATTCAAAGTGATAATTGAAGGCACATTTAACCCGATGAAAAGACTATCTGAAATTATATATCATTTTTATTACACCACAGATGTTGTTATTGATATAATTATTTACAAATTAATATGTTTGCGGTTATCAATATTCCATACATATTTTACGCTGGCGCCAGAGTGACTGGGGGTGTTCGGTCACGACTGAAATAAAACCAACTACTGAGAAAAGAACAAAGTCTGATAATGTACTCTCTAAATAGATGGCTCGGATACCGCGGTATGAACACCAACATTCTTGAAAGATGTGGTACTCCATGTAGCAATTAAACTGCGATTCCGTGGTTGGCAAGATAACTTAATTGCTAAAAGGGATAGTTTGTCATTTACTCGAAAATCTAAATTGATAGAAAGGATAACTCAAATTGATAAAAAAAAAGAAGGATATTTTGTTATTGACTAGACAGTCAAATTGATAGAAAGGATATTTTGTTATTGACTAGACAATCAAATTGATAGAAAGGAGTTTTTTGTTATTGACTAGACAATCAAAGTGATAGAAAGGATAACTCATGATAGTTATGGCTAAACAAGCAAACTGATAGAAAGGAATAACTCTGTTATTGACTAGACAATCAAACTGATAGAAAGGATAACTGTGTTATTGTCTAGACAATCAAATTCATAGAAAGGATAACCCTGTTATTGTCTAGACAATCAAATTGATAAACCAGACAATCAAAGTCACCCCCCCCCCTTTTTTTTACCTCCCAGCGTTATAAAAACTTGTGAATGCAAACAGTGAAAGATACCTAATGAATTTCGATCTTTTCGGATTGTAGAGTTTGAACAATCTTTGAAAAACGATCTTTTAGTCCTCATGTCCACGCGCTACAGTTCATAATATACTTTTAATAAATATCGTTTAGCCAACCATATCGATTTTCAGAAATGTGGGATGGTATATGGCACACGTACGTTGTTTCCCATGACATTGCGACTTTTAGAGCTTGGAAAATTTTCATGGTGTAAGGATTCTCGCATGGGGCTTCTGGATAATGAGTTTTAAAGCAAATTATTGGCATTGGGGTACATGCTGTAAGTACCGTTAGGGTGCGCGTGTGTGTGTGTGTGTGTGGGGGGGGGCGAATGGTTAGTTCGTATGCGTTATATCATAAAGCCTGTCATTGAGTCAACTGGCGTGGTTTCAAATCTCCGGTTGTACGTGACAAGGAGTAGGGTCGCGCAAGCGAATTATTGCAATAAAATTAAACCATAAGTTAGTCCCGAATGACCTAGTTTGTGTCCAGTGGACGTTAAAACCCAATTTCTCTCTCTCCGTTAGTGTGTATTGCATTATTTCATTTATGGGCAATGAATCCAACATAATTGATTTTTTTTTTCTTTTCAGGTAATCGTCGAAAACCGGTCAGAATGGTTTCAGTTTTCATTTCGTCTTTCATCGTAAAATACCTCAAATATATTGCTGTATTCTTTGTAATTTATTTTCTAGTTCACTTCAATATACTCTGGTATCATTTCGAAACTCGATCACTGTCAAATTTAAAGCTTATCAGGGATTTTGAAGACAGGAATGGTCCTACAGATGCATCATTAACATATTATCAACGCTTACATGACGGAAATAGTTCCTCCACGAATACCTTCAGCAATTTCGAATCTGTCATCGATTTAAAATATGGAAGTAGTAATTCCACAGAAGCAGCGACTGCAAGTCACTACCAAGTTCCGACTGAAAATAGTTCCGTGGATAAGTTTGGCAGTTGCTCCAGAGATGTATCTTTAACGGTTTTCGATAAAAGGAAGAATCCGATATTTAATGGAGAATATTTATTGAACAATAACAGCATTTGCTGCGGACCTACATCCATAACCGCCATAGTTGTTGTTCACACAGCCCCGGGTCATTTCGAAAGAAGGCAAAATGTACGTGAAACGTATGGCTCTAGGGAATTGTTTTTACCAATCGAGATTCGTGTCATATTTCTTTTGGGGCGAGTAACAACTTTAGAAATGCAGAATAAGATCTTAAGGGAAAATTTACAATATGGTGACATAGTTCAAGGAAATTTTATTGATGCCTACCATAATTTAACATTGAAGGCAGTTATGGGGTTACATTGGGTGTCACATTTCTGTTCTAAGGTGAAATACGTCATTAAAACTGATGACGACGTCATGTTTGATATGTGGAGGTTTCTAGAATTGGTACACGCCAAGAATCTGTATGTGTCTAATACCATATATTGTATTTCTAGGAATAGAGATAAAATACCTCGAAAAGGCAAGTGGGCACTTGGCAATGATTTTTTCAAAGGCCAGAAGAACTATCCATTCGAATATTGTATCGGATTTGTAATTGTCTATAGCAGTGACGTGATCCCGACCCTATATCGTGCGTCTTATGTAGTGCCATTTCTGTGGCTTGATGATGTATACGTTACTGGGATGTTACGCACTGTTGCCACTAATATCACAATCATACAACAAGGAAGGAACTTAACATTAAATTCTTTCAAAGCTAACGTCATGTGTCTGAAATATCGGAGTCACAACTGTTCTCATTTGGCTTTTGGGGTACGTCAAAGTAGATTTCGTGACACCTGGGATTTGATTATGAAACGGAAGCAAGCAAGAAATCCGATTTAAATATTACCTTATATTTGATTCGTTCACAAATTTGCTGACAGGGATATCGAAATAAACGGACCGACTGAAATTAACAACCAGATTCAATCGATAACATATATTTTCGTCACAATTTGGTGTGTCTTTTCCAGTGCATAGTATTATTGGAGTGGGTGGGTGAAACTTTTAACTGCTTTGTTTGCAAAAACCAAAATAATCTTAACATTCTGGATTTACATTTCCAATGTATCCTTTGTGGATTAAGATACATGAAACCGCACAGTAAATGATTCACCACTGCATGATCAACCAACTAAATTGCTTCTATTTGGCATGTATAATTTGACATCAAATCACATTTTTTAAAAATAGTATATGAATACTTTGATATCGCCAGCCGTTTAAATAGGTGTGCCATCCTCTTTGCTATTTATTTTTTAAGAAAATTATGTTACAAAATAGTACTTCTGTTTTCGATCATTATAACAAGTGTAATTAATTTATTTTCTTTATCTGAGTTTGATTAATTCCCACCCATTATCTTAAAAACATAGTACATAATATTAATTTTGTAGCATGTCAATGTCTAATTAATAAGATTGATTAAAGTTTTTGGTACTAATCTCTCTAGTTGACCGTGTTTGGTATAATCTCTAATTGACCAGTGTGTGAAACTAATCTGTTGTTGACCAGTGTTTGTATGTATGTAACTAAGATTAGTTGTTACTATAGACATATTACAGTATATAAACTATTAACTACTGTCTTTAAATTATTATTATTATAACTTGTCTACTGACTACATCAGTTATAGCAAGCTTCTTTATTTATTTATTACTGATCTTTTATTTGGCAATATGGTAAGTTATTTTTTCTATTATTATCAATCGATGAAACGGGATCTAGTGGAGATTGGCATAAAGAATGATATGCAGGACATTTTGCCCGGGATAGTGGCTTCTTCCTTATCTTTATCAAATCCCTAGGGTTTGAATATGCACGTCATCATGTACACCGTCATGTATAGCCAGTCAGTGTCCTACTGAGTCAACGTGGCTCCAGGAACTTAAAGTAAAATACTTATGGGTTTATATGTTTTTGAAGTTGTAGTTACCAATGAAGCTTTTAATCAATATAACATGTTTCACAGAGATGGATATTTTCTCGGATTCTATCACTTTGAACCTGAAGAGGTTCTAATTGTAGTTGTCATACTATAAATATGTTCAGTTCCATACCCATGAATAAACCATATTGGACATCCAGATTGCAATAAATCTTAACAGCTTTGCCATTTTTGTACATTTTTGGACAATTTCTCAGTTATTGTTATCCTGTCTTATTTCAGCGTGAGTGTATCTCTGTTCATGTCGGCCAGGCTGGTGTCCAGATGGGCAATGCCTGTTGGGAGTTGTATTGTTTGGAACATGGTATCCAGCCTGATGGTCAGATGCCTTCAGATAAAACTATTGGAGGTGGCGACGATTCCTTCAACACATTCTTCAGTGAGACAGGTGCTGGTAAACATGTACCAAGAGCTGTATTTGTTGACTTAGAACCAACGGTTGTAGATGAAGTAAGAACTGGTACCTACCGTCAACTCTTCCACCCTGAACAACTCATCACCGGTAAAGAAGATGCTGCCAATAACTACGCTCGAGGTCACTACACCGTGGGTAAAGAAATCATTGATCTTGTTCTCGACAGAATCAGAAAATTGGCTGATCAGTGTACTGGTCTTCAGGGATTCCTCATCTTCCACAGTTTTGGTGGTGGAACCGGTTCCGGTTTCTCGTCTCTTCTCATGGAAAGATTGAGTGTCGACTATGGCAAGAAATCCAAGTTAGAGTTCGCCATTTATCCAGCACCACAAATTTCCACTGCTGTGGTTGAACCCTACAACTCTATCTTGACCACTCACACCACTTTGGAACATTCTGACTGTGCTTTTATGGTTGATAATGAAGCTATTTATGACATCTGTCGCCGTAACTTGGATATTGAACGTCCAACTTACACCAACCTGAATCGTTTAATCGGCCAGATCGTCAGCTCCATCACGGCCTCTCTAAGATTTGATGGTGCTCTTAATGTTGACCTTACTGAGTTCCAGACCAACTTGGTTCCTTACCCACGTATCCATTTCCCTCTTGCTACCTATGCCCCGGTCATCTCTGCTGAGAAAGCCTACCATGAACAACTTACCGTGGCTGAAATCACTAACGCCTGTTTTGAACCTGCCAACCAGATGGTAAAATGTGATCCTCGTCATGGGAAGTACATGTCCTGTTGCATGTTGTACCGAGGCGATGTTGTTCCCAAGGATGTCAACGCTGCCATCGCCACCATCAAGACCAAGAGAACCATCCAATTTGTTGACTGGTGTCCAACTGGTTTTAAAGTCGGTATCAACTACCAACCACCAACTGTTGTACCAGGAGGTGATTTAGCCAAGGTACAAAGAGCTGTTTGTATGTTGAGCAACACAACTGCTATTGCCGAAGCTTGGGCTCGTCTTGATCATAAATTTGATCTGATGTACGCTAAGAGAGCTTTTGTCCACTGGTATGTTGGTGAAGGTATGGAAGAAGGTGAATTCTCTGAAGCTAGAGAAGATTTGGCTGCTCTAGAAAAAGATTATGAAGAAGTTGGTGTTGATTCTGTTGAAGGCGAAGGAGAGGAAGAAGGCGGAGATGAATATTAAAAACAAATATTTTAGTTTAATAAAATAATAAGAAACTTGTATCCCATTTTTATTTATAATATTTTTATTTTCAAACGGTTGTACTTTGGGCGCGGTTGTACTTGGTCGTCAAAGTGTCCAGACGTACAAAAGATCTTTGGTTTTGGTATATCCAAGTTTATGATAGTTAAGCGGAAATGCAGTCACCTGGTTTAAAGTATCCAGCTTTTATTCGTGTGTCCCCCCCCCCCCCAATATAAATACACCTAACTGTTGATTGATGCGAACCAGTAGACAACCCATAAAATTTGGGGCGTGGGAGGGGGGGGGGCTATGGAATTTTTTGGAGGGGCTGAGGATGTGGCCTGGCCAACCAATTAGTGTTCGGTAACAGGGTCAATAAAAGGGAATATCATCATAACTGATGGTCGACTCTGAATTTCGAAACGATTCATCTTTGCAACTTACCAAACAATTACTTTGAAAGAGTGTATATGGAAGAACTAAACTAGCTATTAATTTAGTATGGTCTAGAACATAATTTTAGTTATTTCCCCAAAATCATTTTTATGGATTGATGTCTTTAGTAATGGTTTGTGTCATGTGTTTATACTTCCATCCTAGAGCACGTTGTACCACTTCTCAGTTTACCACATAATGCGTTCACTTTCTAAATCGTTCATAAAAAGATTCAATTTTCCCTGGGACATAAGATGAGTTGGATCAATGGTTTTGGCAGGACTGGAGAGTCTAAAAAGAATATGCATTCGTTCGGAATGAATCGATTGACCACTATTACACCATAGATAATGTATCATAATTTCAGTAGAGGACTTATATTAAGAACACAAATAGTATCAATCGTATATGTTAAATTTATATTAAAAACATAAATAGTTTTTTTTTTCTTTCAAACAATAGGGACCTTTCACACCGGTACGACAAAGTATACGAAAACTAAAGCGTCATCGATTCGTGTGTACTTATGATGCCATAGAATTTCTACAAATCCCACACAATCAACAATATAACAAAGCCTCTCAAAATGGTTGAAATTCAATATATGAGACAAGAAACATATTCGTTTGCTTGCCTACACGTGAATCCAGCTCCATACGCGTCACGTTTTTCACTGGCAGAACACTCTACAGTAAAATGTGCCCAAATGCAATATTATTCTGCTTGATTTGTTGTACATTTGCCAAAACATTGATTGAAATCTTTGTCTTGACCGAGAAGTTCATGGAGTGCAAACTAACGTCATCTAGCTATTATGGTACGTTGGACTGCGAAACCGCGTGTTAAAAGATCCGTTTTGGTTTTCGTACCGATGCGAAAGGTCCTGGTGACGGCGAAGTATTCATGAAGAGGGGCGGATTCAGGAGGGGCGCCCCCCCCCACCCCTAATTTTCGACAGTGCCCTTTTTTTGTACTGAAAGTTCCTTTCAACTAGCTTTTTTGCTCGATTTTGAGGCTCTTTTTCTACGATTTCCGAACGTTTAGACGAAAATATCAGCCAAATAGCTCTTGGATTGGCTACAGATGCAAGGAAATGACCGTCTCCGCGGTCAGTGCCCTCATTTTGCGGCGCCCCCCCCCCCTTTCAAAATTCCTAGATCCGCCCCTGATGAACTATTTAAAATTATGTTATTAGATGTAGCCTGATTATCTTGCCAAAAAGAAGTGGTTTAATTGATTGGCGGTGTGAAGGTAAAAGATTTGCTGTATTTTTTGTCCCCCAAAACCTGGGGATAGACATCAATAATTATGGACTTTTGGTCATTTGTTGGTGTTTGGCGGCCATTTTTCACACAATATGCCAACATCATTTTTAATGATCTTAATGTGTTCTTTCTTTGTCCCCCAGAACCTAGGAAACGACACCAAGATCATCAAATTTGAGTTGATAGTTACTAGTTATAGTCATTTTAAGACGTTTCGGTGGCCATTTTTGATGTCATCTTGAAAAAAACAATTTTCCGGGGGTCCTACTTTGGTTAACTTTTAGTATGTCATAAAGTACACTATGCCCTGCAAGAATCAGTTGGTATTCTACAAGATTGTCATTGTTTCGAGTGGTAATTATTGGGTCGGTAAAATATTTAGTTCTTTAGGTAAGCGGATGTCAGGTCAGTAATCATTTTATGAATTAGTGTCAGTTTGTGTCGTTTGCGTTCTTCTTTATGGCTGGTACCTGTTACAGCCCCGTGTATAGTTCTAAGTGCATGCCATTGTAAGTTTTCAAGTTTGTTAGTATGAACATCAGAGCAAACATCCTAGATAACATCACAGTAATAGAAATGCGGTAAAATAAAGGAAGTGTACAATGTGTGCAGGGGTTTTCTATTATGTCTATTTTTGAGTGACCTTAAAGGGACAATAACATTCTTGCTGGCTTGGTAGCTCCAGAAAATAAATAATACCCTTATTCTAAGTACTAGATGTTTAAATGTCCTACCTGTTGTGTAAATTATCCATTACAACCTATTTTATTTGTCCAGAGGGTTCAAAAATATTTTAAAATCCAAGTCACATTTGAAATTTTAATATTCATATTAAGAACACAAATAGTAGCAATTGTATATATAACATTTATATTAAGAACATAAATAGTATTAATCGTATGTTAGATTTATACTAAGAACGCAAATAGTATTAATCGTATATGTTAGATTTATATTAAGAACACATACAGTAGCAATCGTATATGTCAGATCTATATTAACAACACAAATAGTATAAATCTTATGTTAGATTTATATTAAGAACACAGTAGCAATCGTATATGTTAGATTTATATTAAGAACATAAATAGTATTAATCGTATATGTTAGATCTATATTAAGAACACAAATAGTAGCAATCTGATCAATTTGAACTTATGATTACTATCCCTGAACTTGAACATGGGATACTAAAGATCTTTCATTGGAATTAATTCATTGCAACCGGCTAAAAATTGTCTCGGGCTGTTCATTGAAAGTTTTAGCATATATGATACCCATAATATCAGTGGGTGTGGTCGAGATAGAGTCTAATAAATAATACGTCATTAGACGGCATTCATCTCCAGAGTAGTGAATAGCTTGACACGAACAATCCAATATACCTAACGTCACACAATCCATCAAACTTCTTACTCTGAAGGCGGTTGATCCAACCGGTGCTGCTGTGTCTGAATACAATAGTTCCATATAATTTGATGATAGGTCTGAAATTATTAATAAGAAGATCTTAGTTAGTTGCAATAATAATTGTAATGGACCCGAATTCATTAAAATTATGTATCTAATCAAAGAGAAGTAGGACTCCGTGCACGACGATCTTATGTCGGAGCTATCCTCAGGGATCACCACCCTCAGCGGCGTTTGATATGGGCTCAAGGACACCAGACATGGAGAAGAGTAGATTGGCAAAGTGTGCTCTTCAGTGATGAGAGTCGCTTTCATCTTTATCACGTGTCTGTAGACGTCTTGGGGAACGTCTTGCAGACTTCTGCGTCTTCGAAACGGATCATAGGGTTTTGGGAAGTGTAATCGGTGTGGGGAGGCTTCACATTTCATCACCGCCCCCCCCCCTACGCATTTGCATGGGTCGCATTCATGCTGTAGCCTACCGTGATGATGTCTCGAACCAATTGTTGCTCCGATGTTTCGAGCGCACACACAACTTCAGCACTTCCAACAGGATAATGCACGTTCGCATACCGCCCGTGTCAGTATGGACTACCTGGCTGCTAACAACATCAATGTCATGGACTGGCAAGCCATGTCTCCGGACATGGCACCGATAGAACATGTCTTGGATGAGATTGGACGCCGTCTGTATCAGAGACCACAGATGCACACCATTGCTGCTTTAGAAGTTACTCTTGTCCAAGAATGGAACAATTTGCGTCAGGCCTTCTTTCAAGCATTGGTTAATTTCATGCGACGTCGGTGCACAGCGTGCGTAAGAGCCCATGGAGGAAACACGCGCTACTGACATCTGTGTAGTACTTTTGGTTTTGACCCCTCTGACTTTGTACCGTTGATTACAGATTAAACATCCATAAGTGTACAAATGTGTTTTTATTGATGTGTTACCATTTGAATATTGTTCACAATAAGAAGCAAAATAAATAAGATATGATTACAGGATCATTTTGTTATACGAAAAACTAAGTGATGCGTTTTCCATGGCGCTCAATATATTATCCATTCTATCGTGAATCTAATCCCCATCAATGTTTAAATCCATTCCATGCCCTGCCATCCTCAATATAATGTCCAAATAATAATTTATATAACAAAGACCTGCAATAGGTAGATTTAGCTCTTAGATAATGTATCGATATAATATATAAGATTACGTATTAAGCAATCAGAATATCCCGAGCAGCTATGGCTAAACTGGATGATTAACAAAAAAAAAATGTTTCGATCATGTATTAGATATTTGTAATGTTTCCTTTTTGTTCTTAGTCACCAAGGTCTAGAATTAATACTATTTTTGTTACCGAGACAAACAGTATAGTCAGATGTTTATGACGATTTGTATATGAAAATATATGTAACTTTAAGAATTCCAATTTTACCTTTTGTCCACTGACACAGAGCTTCGCGTAATTTCCAGCATAGTTTACTCGCCCATCCCACGACCTGTTTGCTGGAGTTGTACATCAAGCGAACACAACGCTGGTTGTGTAACTCATTAGGTTCACCAGATATCCAAATATTTGATGAATTAGATTCCATCGACTCTTCCCCAGATGCCCACCACCAGCTGCTAGTAGACATGTTATACGTCAGACCAATCCACACATTGGCTGCTGGCTTATCTTTACTATAAAAAGAAATTATTAACCGAGTCACCCTTACTATAGAAATATCAATAACTGAGTTACCTGTTAGTACAATTAGAAACAGTATTAACTAAGTTACTGAATGCATTAAATACCGAAACAAATAAAAAATACCGAAAAATTCAGAAAAGTACCGCACAAAATCCAGAAATACTAAGTATGCATGGCCTAGCGTGACCCATTACCCGCGTAGAGTATCCAGCATTTTCGTCCGTGACCTAGAGTTTCACACAACTTTTATGGGTTGTCTACCCATGACCAATGTAACAATTTTTATGAGTGGACTAGGTTTTTCGATAATTAGTGTTGTTTATTTTTCGGTTTTTAGTGATTTTTCGGTATTTTGGTAATTTAATTGGTGTTTTTTCGGCTGTATCAAAAAAGTTTTATCGATATTTTTTCGGACTCGTAGGCAATTTTCTATAAATCGATGTCATAGTTCTGAAAGGTCTTAAGTCTCAAAAATTGTCGGATTTAGTTTTTGAGATATGAGAGGAAAACCTATTCCAATCTTAAAGGGGAAGACCAACGATTTTCAACAAGCTATTTGGGTCATAAGTGGCACTTACAACCTTCCAGAACTATGGCATCGAAATATATCAATAACTGTGTTTCCGTTACTACAGATAGAGATACTATAATAAAAGTTTAGGTGTGTGAAAAAGCTCGTGTCTGTGGTTATTCTGGGGAAAAAGGGACGTGAGAATGTTTTTGTTTCTTTTTGTGAAATGCTCGGCTAACGGACGATAGATTTTTTACTGGCACGTCGTCGCCATTATCTATCTTAATCATCGTTGCCGCCATCACTGTCTAAGTAAGCGACGACGAAACAATATTTTCTCGTTTTCTAAAATGAAATACAAGAATCAAAACATACTTATTGAAATACATGAGGTCGTTAGCATGTTTTTGTTGTTGTTGAGTTTTTAATTCTGCTAATCCTTGATATCCCATCTCTATACATCTGGTATTAGCACTGGATTGATTTAATTTAGTTTTTAGGTAATACATCTCAACTTGACAACCACTCAAGCCTAAAATAAAATAAAGATATATATACTGATGCTTAAATTAATGTTGCTTAATAGTTGAGTTTGGTGGTACGACGCTTTAGATCATAAATAATGTTGTGAAATAGTTGATTTTGGTGGTACGACGCTTTAGACCACAAGGACAGGGAATATGGTCGCCTGTCCAACCGTGTGTTGGAAATAATCTGGAAATCATAATGTATCCCAGAGCCGGTCGAGTAAAATCTAGACGAGTTTGGAACCCGTTTCTCATCTAAGTGTATGTGCGCTTAATCGCTCAGGTGGTACACGCGGGTCCTGTCGTATGAGTGCACTTAAAAGATCTCTCAACAGTAAATGTTCTAATAAGATTTCTGATCCCATTGCATTGCATACGTAACAATTGAAATGATAATTAGACTCAAAATGTGTTAACGAGACTTTTAGAAACTCCATTACATAAGTATGATAGCAAATGTCGTCTGATGGAGATAATTGATGACGACATGACTCCTTCAAGACAAAAACTTTAAAATCTTACCATTTATTAAGAAACCAATTAAACACATGTAAGACAGCGCTGTAATAATATTTAACACTTCCATCATCTCTACGAAGCTTCTCTGTACGTTTCTGTAATTTATAAACTGGTATTCGTTAAGGTATTTTCAGTTATAATCGACTATTACTTACATTACTTTTTTTGTAAATTATAAACAACTATTACTAGTATTCGTATTTGTTTTACTATACGGCGCGTTGTTGACGCTTTCATATCACAGTGCCGTATGTTTTATGATAGCTTCTTCATGTTCCGCAAACAGATGACTAGGTGTGGATGAATACTATAAAAAAGTCAATAAATACTGGATTAATAAAAAGGTTGTTGTATTATTATGTTTTATGTAACCCAAATCAATCAGAACCATTAAATATTTATGTAAATAGTTTTTTAATGTGACACGTTCGTTGGAATTTTAGCGGTCTGGATAACTTGCAGTTAGGTTCGTCAGTCATATCTTCGTTAAACAGAGAGAAAGTAATGGGGTTTAACGTCCACGCGACACAAACTAGATCATTTCGAGACTAACACATGGTTTATTTTTTTTTCAACAATTTGCTTGCCCGTAGTGGTCTTTAAGTAGTGAGAGGACAAGCGACCCTCCTCTTTGTCACGTACGACCGGGGAATCAAAACCACGCCAGTTTAGTCCGACAGCAGGTCTACAAACCTGAAAATATAGTCCACCTAAATCTTCAGTATGTATAGGTTCTGGATCCGGATGATGCCTCCCTGGCACCCTTTTCGAAATTTAACTATTCAAGGCGGCCGCCTTGGAGTATTTTCTGGTTATGTAGTGGGGTAAAATTTATGACAGATGCTCTCGGATCCCGACTTGAAGGTAGTTTCTACAAAAATTCGACCCACTGAATCCAATGAGCTTGGTTATTCCTCCTAAAAGTGACGAATAATTCCGCTAGGGGGCCAAGTCCAAAATCGTGGCTCATTTTGTCGGGAAAATAATAAAGTTCCTTAAAATATATTTTTAAATAGATTCTGATTCTATGTTGATTATACATATTAGATATGTGTAGATTCAGAATCCGGATGATGCCACCCTAGCATTATTTGGGAAATTTAAATATTCAAGATTGTCGCCATGAGGTTTTTAGTAGGGTAAAGTTTGTGACAGAATCTCTCGGACCTCGGTTTGAAGGTGGATTGTATAAGAATTCAACTCACTGAACCCAACCATGTCGGTTAATTCCGCTTCGGGGCCAAATTCAAAATGGGGGATCATTATGGCGGAAAACTCATAAGTTCCATAAAAAAAGTGTGCAATATATTGAAATATAGGTTTTAGGTGGACGATATATCTTCGATCTGTGTAGATTCAGAATCTGGATAATGCTATCCTGGGACCTTTGAGAAATTCAATTATTCAAGATGACCGCCCAGGGTCATTGTCTGGTTATTTAATGGGTTAAAATTTGTGACAGATTCCATCGGACATAGGTTTGAAGGTGGTTTCTACAAGAATTTGACCCGCTGATTCCAACGACCTTGGGTATTCCTCCTAAAAGTGACGGCTAACTTTTGCGGGAAACTAATAAAGTTCCATAAAATGATGTGTAATTAATATTTTGAAATATATGTGTCAATTACTTCGGATAAAAACATAAAACATGTTCCAGGTTGAGCTAAATATTTGGCGGGACATAACGATGTTAGTTATGTGATACTTTAATAAGTCAAACTATAGGTTTTCGTGTTCGCACAAATTTTACCTCACTAGATAAACAGAAAGTGCCTCATGGCGGCCATCTTGAATATTTCAATTTCTGCAATGGTGTCAGAGTGGAATCATTCGGATTTTGAATCCACACATATTGGAGACACATAATCCACTGAAAACCTGTATTTCAATATATTACACACTGCGATTCCGTGGTTGGCAAGATAACTTAATTGCTAAAAGGGATAGTTTGTCATTTACTCGAAAATCTAAATTGATAGAAAGGATAACTCAAATTGATAAAAAAAAAAGAAGGATATTTTGTTATTGACTAGACAGTCAAATTGATAGAAAAGATATTTTGTTATTGACTAGACAATCAAATTGATAGAAAGGAGTTTTTTGTTATTGACTAGACAATCAAAGTGATAGAAAGGATAACTCATGATAGTTATGGCTAAACAAGCAAACTGATAGAAAGGAATAACTCTGTTATTGACTAGACAATCAAACTGATAGAAAGGATAACTGTGTTATTGTCTAGACAATCAAATTCATAGAAAGGATAACCCTGTTATTGTCTAGACAATCAAATTGATAAACCAGACAATCAAATTGGTAGAAAGGATATCCTGTTATTGACTAGATAATCAAATTGGTAGAAAGTATATCCTGTTATTGACTAGACATTCAAATTGGTTAAAGTGTGTTCTGTTACTTACAAGGACGTGCCTTTATTCACTGCAATCTATTTGAGAGAGAATCTAATAATCCATTCCATAGTAAACATATTCTGGAGTCTTTTTACACATTACGGTAAGTCGATATTCAATTTATTTTTTTCTCAGCAGTTGGAATTCTTAAAAGAAGGCCGTAGAGGCAAAATTTTTCATTATACTCATAGCAGACTCTACGCCGTAGTCCTGTCAGTCCAGAAAAGTAAGACATTAAACCCTATTTCATTTCATTTCTAGAATAAAGTAAGCAGAGTTTATTTTGGCATATCAAAATTCCGAATTAAGTCAACCCCCCTTTTTTTTACCTCCCAGCGTTATAAAAACTTGTGAATGCAAACAGTGAAAGATACCTAATGAATTTCGATCTTTTCGGATTGTAGAGTTTGAACAATCTTTGAAAAACGATCTTTTAGTCCTCATGTCCACGCGCTACAGTTCATAATATACTTTTAATAAATATCGTTTAGCCAACCATATCGATTTTCAGAAATGTGGGATGGTATATGGCACACGTACGTTGTTTCCCATGACATTGCGACTTTTAGAGCTTGGAAAATTTTCATGGTGTAAGGATTCTCGCATGGGGCTTCTGGATAATGAGTTTTAAAGCAAATTATTGGCATTGGGGTACATGCTGTATGTCCGTTAGCGTGCGTGTGTGTGTGTGTGGGGGGGGGGGGGCGAATGGTTAGTTCGTATGCGTTATATCATAAAGCCTGTCATTGAGTCAACTGGCGTGGTTTCAAATCTCCAGTTGTACGTGACAAGGAGTAGGGTCGCGCAAGCGAATTATTGCAATAAAATTAAACCATAAGTTAGTCCCGAATGACCTAGTTTGTGTCCAGTGGACGTTAAACCCAATTTCTCTCTCTCCGTTAGTGTGTATTGCATTATTTCATTTATGGGCAATGAATCCAACATAATTGATTTTTTTTTCTTTTCAGGTAATCGTCGAAAACCGGTCAGAATGGTTTCAGTTTTCATTTCGTCTTTCATGGTAAAACACCTCAAATATATTGCTGTATTCTTTGTAATTTATTATCTAGTTCACTTCAATATACTCTGGTATCATTTCGAAACTCGATCACTGTCAAATTTAAAGCTTATCAGGGATTTTGAAGACAGGAATGGTCCTACAGATGCATCATTAACATATTATCAACGCTTACATGACGGAAATAGTTCCTCCACGAATACCTTCAGCAATTTCGAATCTGTCATCGATTTAAAATATGAAAGTAGTAATTCCACAGAAGCAGCGACTGCAAGTCACTACCAAGTTCCGACTGGAAATAGTTCCGTGGATAAGTTTAGCAGTTGCTCCAGAGATGTATCTTTAACGGTTTTCGATAAAAGGAAGAATCTGATATTTAATGGAGAATATTTATTGAACAATAACAGCATTTGCTGCGGACCTACATCCATAACCGCCATAGTTGTTGTTCACACAGCCCCGGGTCATTTCGAAAGAAGGCAAAATGTACGTGAAACGTATGGCTCTAGGGAATTGTTTTTACCAATCGAGATTCGTGTCATATTTCTTTTGGGGCGAGTAACAACTTTAGAAATGCAGAATAAGATCTTAAGGGAAAATTTACAATATGGTGACATAGTTCAAGGAAATTTTATTGATGCCTACCATAATTTAACATTGAAGGCAGTTATGGGGTTACATTGGGTGTCACATTTCTGTTCTAAGGTGAAATACGTCATTAAAACTGATGACGACGTCATGTTTGATATGTGGAGGTTTCTAGAATTGGTACACGCCAAGAATCTGTATGTGTCTAATACCATATATTGTATTTCTAGGAATAGAGATAAAATACCTCGAAAAGGCAAGTGGGCACTTGGCAATGATTTTTTCAAAGGCCAGAAGAACTATCCATTCGAATATTGTATCGGATTTGTAATTGTCTATAGCAGTGACGTGATCCCGACCCTATATCGTGCGTCTTATGTAGTGCCATTTCTGTGGCTTGATGATGTATACGTTACTGGGATGTTACGCACTGTTGCCACTAATATCACAATCATACAACAAGGAAGGAACTTAACATTAAATTCTTTCAAAGCTAACGTCATGTGTCTGAAATATCGGAGTCACAACTGTTCTCATTTGGCTTTTGGGGTACGTCAAAGTAGATTTCGTGACACCTGGGATTTGATTATGAAACGGAAGCAAGCAAGAAATCCGATTTAAATATTACCCTATATTTGATTCGTTCACAAATTTGCTGACAGGGATATCAAAATAAACGGACCGACTGAAATTAACAACCAGATTCAATCGATAACATATATTTTCGTCACAATTTCACTATAAACCGCAGATTGCCTCGTTCGGCATTTCTGTCCAAACGAGGTAAAACAAATGCCTCGTTGTCTGGAGTTCCAAAACGAGGTTTTTTAAATTACCCTGTTTTTGGAACGAGGTATTTTGTTCAGAACGAGGCTTGGTAAAAATGCCTCGTTTACTAAACGTGGTTTTTTTCAAGATAGTTATTAGCAGTATTTCCTATCAGCGAATTTGTAAAAATTAAAATTTATGTTATTTAATACGAAAATAAAACCAGCCCAAACTATGATATTATATTCAGAGAAATCGACAAGACAAGAATACACGCCATAGATGTAGGTGTAAAGAAACATCAGCTACCTTGATTGATTTATTGGCCCAATCAGTTATAGGTGTTAAGAAACAACTGTGGTGTTGTGACAATTTATTGGGGCCAATAAATTAATCAAGGTAGCTATGTGTCTGCAATAGTTTTACACCTACACCACTGATATCGCAGACAACAAATTAGTGTTTATCTGGTCTAAATACAACAAATAATCCATTCTTATCAATCAAAAAAGCATATAATTTCATCCCTTATTTCCAATACGCCAGACTATTATATATATTTATTGTAAAAAAATAACTTGACTATTGCATTGACTGTTTCTGTTGAAACCCCATAACATTGCACAAAATATTATTGGAGCAAAGTTACATAAACGCGCAGCGACGAATTTGTTGGCTTATACCAATTGTCAATTAAATGGGAAATAAAGTACAGTTGTTTCTTAACACCTATAGTCAAGTTATTTCATTTCTTATTTCCAATACGCCAGTTTATTATTTATATTTATTGTATAAAAATAACTTGACTATAGCATTGACTGTTTCTGTTGAAACCCCATAACATTGCACAAAATATTATTGGAGCAAAGTTACATAAACGCGCAGCGACGAATTTGTTGGCTTATACCAATTGTCAATTAAATGGGAAATAAAGTACAGTTGTTTCTTAACACCTATAGTCAAGTTATTTCATTTCTTATTTCCAATACGCCAGTTTATTATTCATATTTATTGTATAAAAATAACTTGACTATAGCATTGACTGTTTCTGTTGAAACCTCATAACATTGCACAAAATATTATTGGAGCAAAATTACATAAACGCGCAGCGATGAATTTGTTGGCTTATACCAATTGTCAATTAAATGGGAAATAAAGCACAGTTGTTTCTTAACACCTATAGTCAAGTTATTTTTTTACAATAAATATAAATAATAAACTGGTGTATTGGAAATAAGAAATGAAATTATATGCTTTTTTGATTAATAAGAATGGATTATTTGTAGTATTTAGACCAGATAAACACTAATTTGTTGTCTGCGATATCAGTTAGGTGTAAAACTATTGCAGACATATAGCTACCCTGATTAATTTATTGGCCCCAATAAATTGTCACAACACCACAGTTGTTTCTTAACACCTATAACTGATTGGGCCAATAAATCAATCAAGGTAGCTGATGTTGCTTTACACCTACATCCATGGCGTGTAATTCTTGTCTTGTCTATTTCTCTGATTATAATATCATAGTTTGGACTGGTTTTATTTTCGTATTAAATAACATAAATTTTAATTTTTACAAATAGGAAATACTGCTAATAACTATCTTGAAAAAACCACGTTTAGTAAACGAGGCATTTTTACCAAGCCTCGTTCTGAACAAAATACCTCGTTCCAAAAACAGGGTAATTTAAAAAACCTCGTTTTGGAACTCCAGACAACGAGGCATTTGTTTTACCTCGTTTGGACAGAAATGCCGAACGAGGCAATCTGCGGTTTATAGTGTTTGGTGTGTCTTTTCCAGTGCATAGTATTATTGGAGTGGGTGGGTGAAACTTTTAACTGCTTTGTTTGCAAAAACCAAAATGATCTTAACATTCTGGATTTACATTTCCAATGTATCCTTTGTGGATTAAGATACATGAAACCGCACAGTAAATGATTCACCACTGCATGATCAACCAACTAAATTGCTTCTATTTGCCATGGATAATTTGACATCAAATCACATTTTTTAAAAATAGTATATGAATACTTTGATATCGCCAGCCGTTTAAATAGGTGTGCCATCCTCTTTGCTATTTATTTTTTAAGAAAATTATGTTACAAAATAGTACTTCTGTTTTCGATCATTATAACAAGTGTAATTAATTTATTTTCTTTATCTGAGTTTGATTAATTCCCACCCATTATCTTAAAAACATAGTACATAATATTAATTTTGTAGCATGTCAATGTCTAATTAATAAGATTGATTAAAGTTTTTGGTACTAATCTCTCTAGTTGACCGTGTTTGGTATAATCTCTAATTGACCAGTGTGTGAAACTAATCTGTTGTTGACCAGTGTTTGTATGTATGTAACTAAGATTAGTTGTTACTATAGACATATTACAGTATATAAACTATTAACTACTGTCTTTAAATTATTATTATTATAACTTGTCTACTGACTACATCAGTTATAGCAAGCTTCTTTATTTATTTATTACTGATCTTTTATTTGGCAATATGGTAAGTTATTTTTTCTATTATTATCAATCGATGAAACGGGATCTAGTGGAGATTGGCATAAAGAATGATATGCAGGACATTTTGCCCGGGATAGTGGCTTCTTCCTTATCTTTATCAAATCCCTAGGGTTTGAATATGCACGTCATCATGTACACCGTCATGTATAGCCAGTCAGTGTCCTACTGAGTCAACGTGGCTCCAGGAACTTAAAGTAAAATACTTATGGGTTTATATGTTTTTGAAGTTGTAGTTACCAATGAAGCTTTTAATCAATATAACATGTTTCACAGAGATGGATATTTTCTCGGATTCTATCACTTTGAACCTGAAGAGGTTCTAATTGTAGTTGTCATACTATAAATATGCTCAGTTCCATACCCATGAATAAACCATATTGGACATCCAGATTGCAATAAATCTTAACAGCTGTGCCATTTTTGTACATTTTTGGACAATTTCTCAGTTATTGTTATCCTGTCTTATTTCAGCGTGAGTGTATCTCTGTTCATGTCGGCCAGGCTGGTGTCCAGATGGGCAATGCCTGTTGGGAGTTGTATTGTTTGGAACATGGTATCCAGCCTGATGGTCAGATGCCTTCAGATAAAACTATTGGAGGTGGCGACGATTCCTTCAACACATTCTTCAGTGAGACAGGTGCTGGTAAACATGTACCAAGAGCTGTATTTGTTGACTTAGAACCAACGGTTGTAGATGAAGTAAGAACTGGTACCTACCGTCAACTCTTCCACCCTGAACAACTCATCACCGGTAAAGAAGATGCTGCCAATAACTACGCTCGAGGTCACTACACCGTGGGTAAAGAAATCATTGATCTTGTTCTCGACAGAATCAGAAAATTGGCTGATCAGTGTACTGGTCTTCAGGGATTCCTCATCTTCCACAGTTTTGGTGGTGGAACCGGTTCCGGTTTCTCGTCTCTTCTCATGGAAAGATTGAGTGTCGACTATGGCAAGAAATCCAAGTTAGAGTTCGCCATTTATCCAGCACCACAAATTTCCACTGCTGTGGTTGAACCCTACAACTCTATCTTGACCACTCACACCACCTTGGAACATTCTGACTGTGCTTTTATGGTTGATAATGAGGCTATTTATGACATCTGTCGCCGTAACTTGGATATTGAACGTCCAACTTACACCAACCTGAATCGTTTAATCGGTCAGATCGTCAGCTCCATCACCGCCTCTCTAAGATTTGATGGTGCTCTTAATGTTGACCTTACTGAGTTCCAGACCAACTTGGTTCCTTACCCACGTATCCATTTCCCTCTTGCTACCTATGCCCCGGTCATCTCTGCTGAGAAAGCCTACCATGAACAACTTACCGTGGCTGAAATCACTAACGCCTGTTTTGAACCTGCCAACCAGATGGTAAAATGTGATCCTCGTCATGGGAAGTACATGTCCTGTTGCATGTTGTACCGAGGCGATGTTGTTCCCAAGGATGTCAACGCTGCCATCGCCACCATCAAGACCAAGAGAACCATCCAATTTGTTGACTGGTGTCCAACTGGTTTTAAAGTCGGTATCAACTACCAACCACCAACTGTTGTACCAGGAGGTGATTTAGCCAAGGTACAAAGAGCTGTTTGTATGTTGAGCAACACAACTGCTATTGCCGAAGCTTGGGCTCGTCTTGATCATAAATTTGATCTGATGTACGCTAAGAGAGCTTTTGTCCACTGGTATGTTGGTGAAGGTATGGAAGAAGGTGAATTCTCTGAAGCTAGAGAAGATTTGGCTGCTCTAGAAAAGGATTATGAAGAAGTTGGTGTTGATTCTGTTGAAGGCGAAGGAGAGGAAGAAGGCGGAGATGAATATTAAAAACAAATATTTTAGTTTAATAAAATAATAAGAAACTTGTATCCCATTTTTATTTATAATATTTTTATTTTCAAACGGTTGTACTTTGGGCGCGGTTGTACTTGGTCGTCAAAGTGTCCAGACGTACAAAAGATCTTTGGTTTTGGTATATCCAAGTTTATGATAGTTAAGCGGAAATGCAGTCACCTGGTTTAAAGTATCCAGCTTTTATTCGTGTGTCCCCCCCCCCCCACAATATAAATACACCTAACTGTTGGTTGATGCGAACCAGTAGATAACCCATAAAATTTGGGGCGTGGGAGGGGGGGGGGGACCGAGAAGTTCATGGAGTGCAAACTAACGTCATCTAGCTATTATGGTACGTTGGACTGCGAAACCGCGTGTTAAAAGATCCGTTTTGGTTTTCGTACCGATGCGAAAGGTCCTGGTGACGGCGAAGTATTCATGAAGAGGGGCGGATTCAGGAGGGGCGCCCCCCACCCCTAATTTTCGACAGTGCCCTTTTTTTGTACTGAAAGTTCCTTTCAACTAGCTTTTTTGCTCGATTTTGAGGCTCTTTTTCTACGATTTTCGAACGTTTAGACGAAAATATCAGCCAAATAGCTCTTGGATTGGCTACAGATGCAAAGAAATGACCGTCTCCGCGGTCAGTGCCCTCATTTTGCGGCGCCCCCCCCCCTTTCAAAATTCCTAGATCCGCCCCTGATGAACTATTTAAAATTATGTTATTAGATGTAGCCTGATTATCTTGCCAAAAAGAAGTGGTTTAATTGATTGGCGGTGTGAAGGTAAAAGATTTGCTGTATTTTTTGTCCCCCAAAACCTGGGGATAGACATCAATAATTATGGACTTTTGGTCATTTGTTGGTGTTTGGCGGCCATTTTTCACACAATATGCCAACATCATTTTTAATGATCTTAATGTGTTCTTTCTTTGTCCCCCAGAACCTAGGAAACGACACCAAGATCATCAAATTTGAGTTGATAGTTACTAGTTATGGTCATTTTAAGACGTTTCGGTGGCCATTTTTGATGTCATCTTGAAAAAAACAATTTTCCGGGGGTCCTACTTTGGTTAACTTTTAGTATGTCATAAAGTACACTATGCCCTGCAAGAATCAGTTGGTATTCTACAAGATTGTCATTGTTTCGAGTGGTAATTATTGGGTCGGTAAAATATTTAGTTCTTTAGGTAAGCGGATGTCAGGTCAGTAATCATTTTATGAATTAGTGTCAGTTTGTGTCGTTTGCGTTCTTCTTTATGACTGGTACCTGTTACAGCCCCGTGTATAGTTCTAAGTGCATGTTATTGTAAGTTCTCAAGTTTGTTAGTATGAACATCAGAGCAAACATCCTAGATAACATCACAGTAATAGAAATGCGGTAAAATAAAGGAAGTGTACAATGTGTGCAGGGGTTTTCTATTATGTCTATTTTTGAGTGACCTTAAAGAAATTCGATTGCTTGTTTTATTGATAATTGAATGTACATTTCATGTTGGACTGAAGGATTAAACCGAGATGTTTATGTTTGTTGACGTCTTTTATAGGAATTTGATTAAATCTAAGAGTTGGAAGTATATGTTATATTCATATTAAGAACACAAATAGTAGCAATTGTATATATAACATTTATATTAAGAACATAAATAGTATTAATCGTATGTTAGATTTATACTAAGAACGCAAATAGTATTAATCGTATATGTTAGATTTATATTAAGAACACATACAGTAGCAATCGTATATGTCAGATCTATATTAACAACACAAATAGTATAAATCTTATGTTAGATTTATATTAAGAACACAGTAGCAATCGTATATGTTAGATTTATATTAAGAACATAAATAGTATTAATCGTATATGTTAGATCTATATTAAGAACACAAATAGTAGCAATCTGATCAATTTGAACTTATGATTACTATCCCTGAACTTGAACATGGGATACTAAAGATCTTTCATTGGAATTAATTCATTGCAACCGGCTAAAAATTGTCTCGGGCTGTTCATTGAAAGTTTTAGCATATATGATACCCATAATATCAGTGGGTGTGGTCGAGATAGAGTCTAATAAATAATACGTCATTAGACGGCATTCATCTCCAGAGTAGTGAATAGCTTGACACGAACAATCCAATATACATAACGTCACACAATCCATCAAACTTCTTACTCTGAAGGCGGTTGATCCAACCGGTGCTGCTGTGTCTGAATACAGTAGTTCCATATAATTTGATGATAGGTCTGAAATTATTAATAAGAAGATCTTAGTTAATTGCAATAATAATTGTAATGGACCCGAATTCATTAAAATTATGTATCTAATTAAACTGTGCTGTACCAGTAGGCACGTCAGATCAATCTATGACAGGACCAAACCATATTTTGAAGAGTGGGTTTTAAAGATGGGTTCCCAGGAAAGTATTTATCGGGTGGTTATTGCCAATAAAAGTATGGCAATTTTGGTATATATGGAAAGTAGAGATATCCAATCTTACTAGAAAAATACTGGATTCCCTGAAAAACACTCATGGAGCGTATACAGAACAAAAATGTAAGGATTCCCCTAATCAACAGTCCGGTGATTAGGGTTATCCCCACGCGTGACGTCGAAGGCTGCACGCGTACATTTGTAATAAATAGTCAGCGATTAGAGACAACATCGTCTTATTATGTATGCAATGAATTCTCACTCGTCTCCACCCGCCGTTGCCATAGGGACGGAGAGGGGTAATCCCTGACGCAAACATGATCGATTTTAATAGCAGGGTATACTTGACAATTATAGTGTTTTGAGATACATTAATTAGTTTGAATATGTTTTTAGTCGTAATATCTCATCAAATTACTTAGTTTGCACCCGGGAATGCAACTACACCTCCCCTCTCTCGCTCTCCCTCTCTCGGTCTCTCTCTCTCTCTCTCTCTCCCTCTCTCCTGGTCCACAACGCCTTACAACCCAGGATCAAGACCGCTACATCCGGGTGACAGATTCCGCCCAGCGACTCGAACAGGTGCAGCAGTCGTCGGAAGACATGGACCAGTAAGTGCCAACACCGTAAGACGTCGTCTCTCTCTCTCTCTCTCTCTCTCTCTCTCTCTCTCTCTCTCTCTCTCTCCTGGTCCACAACGCCTTACAACCCAGGCTCAAGACCGCTACATCCGGGTGACAGATTCCGCCCAGCGACTCGAACAGGTGCAGCAGTCGTCGGAAGACATGGACCAGTAAGTGTCAACACCGTAAGACGTCGTCAAAGAGAAGTAGGACTCCGTGCACGACGATCTTATGTCGGAGCTATCCTCAGGGTTCACCACCCTCAGCGGCGTTTGATATGGGCCCAAGGACACCAGACATGGAGAAGAGTAGACTGGCAAAGTGTGCTCTTCAGTGATGAGAGTCGCTTTCATCTTTATCACGTGTCTGTCTTGGGGAACGTCTTGCAGACTTCTGCTTCTTCGAAACGGATCATTGGGTTTTGGGAAGTGTAATCGGTGTGGGGAGGCTTCACATTTCACCACCGCCCCCCCCCCCCTACGCATTTGCATGGGTCGCATTCATGCTGTAGCCTACCGTGATGATGTCTTGCAACCAATTGTTGCTCCGATGTTTCGAGCGCACACACAACTTCAGCACTTCCAACAGGATAATGCACGTTCGCATACCGCCCGTGTCAGTATGGACTACCTGGCTGCTAACAACATCAATGTCATGGACTGGCAAGCCATGTCTCCGGACATGGCACCGATAGAACATGTCTTGGATGAGATTGGACGCCGTCTGTATCAGAGACCACAGATGCACACCATTGCTGCTTTAGAAGTTACTCTTGTCCAAGAATGGAACAATTTGCGTCAGGCCTTCTTTCAAGCATTGGTTAATTCCATGCAACGTCGGTGCACAGCGTGCGTAAGAGCCCATGGAGGAAACACGCGCTACTGACATCTGTGTAGTACTTTTGGTTTTGACCCCTCTGACTTTGTACCGTTGATTACAGATTAAACACCCATAAGTGTACAAATGTGTTTTTATTGATGTGTTACCATTTGAATATTGTTCACAATAAGAAGCAAAATAAATAAGATATGATTACAGGATCATTTTGTTATACGAAAAACTAAGTGAGAATCTGGATAATGCTATCCTGGGACCTTTGAGAAATTCAATTATTCAAGATGACCGCCCAGGGTCATTGTCTGGTTATTTAATGGGTTAAAATTTGTGACAGATTCCATCGGACATAGGTTTGAAGGTGGTTTCTACAAGAATTTGACCCGCTGATTCCAACGACCTTGGGTATTCCTCCTAAAAGTGACGGCTAACTTTTGCGGGAAACTAATAAAGTTCCATAAAATGATGTGTAATTAATATTTTGAAATATATGTGTCAATTACTTCGGATAAAAACATAAAACATGTTCCAGGTTGAGCTAAATATTTGGCGGGACATAACGATGTTAGTTATGTGATACTTTAATAAGTCAAACTATAGGTTTTCGTGTTCGCACAAATTTTACCTCACTAGATAAACAGAAAGTGCCTCATGGTGGCCATCTTGAATATTTCAATTTCTGCAATGGTGTCAGAGTGGAATCATTCGGATTTTGAATCCACACATATTGGAGACACATAATCCACTGAAAACCTGTATTTCAATATATTACACACTTTTTACACTCCTGTAACTTTGCGAGTTTTTCGCAAAAAAGAGCCCCTATTTTGAATATAGCCCTGTAGCGAGATTAGCCATCACTTTTTTTAGAGAATTATCCAAGCTCACTGGATTTACCTAGTCGAATTCCTACAGCAACCAGCTTCAAATCATGGTCCGAGGGAATCTGTCATGGCCGTCATCTTGAACATTTGAATTTCCCCAAGGGTGCAAGGATAGCATCATCCGGATTCTGAATCTACACATATTGAAGATATATAATCCATCAATAACATTAGGTGGACTTTATTTCCGTGTCAAGGCTTAAAATTGAGTTTGGCTGCCAGACTAGTTGACTCAATGAGACAGACCATTTGATACAGTGCGAACTTGCTAATCATTCTGCTATCACCCCCACCCACCCCTCTACACCTTCGTTAAACGTTAACATGGTAAAATGAGACATCGTTAATTACTATAGCAATGATACTTGATAATTGAGCTTATTTGTACTATTTCGTGACATGAATTTTCCGGTTTGGTGTCAACCTTGTCAGTGGTGCTGGACGGAGTGTCTGGTAAAGACGTGTCTAAATGGTAACGTTAACATGATTCAGATTGCTAAATCTTAATCTGAATGCAGAGAAACATTTAGCGATTGTCGCGGGGAAAGCTTATGAACTGGGACAGGCGACCTTGTTTCTTGTACACTCACGTCTGGGATCCAAACCACGACGTTTGATTCATTGACAGACCTTATGATCTAAAGTGCACGCGTTACACCATTCAACATGCGAACTACGCAATGGAATTTGTAGAAAAGAAAGCGAAATGATATTGAACGAAATACTTACAAATAATATTATAACATCAACATTTCTCATTTTTTTCCATTGGTCGAAAAAGTTCATCGGGATTTGGGGGGTTGGGATGGCCTAGTTCCGCGCTTCGACCTCTAGCTGGCCGGTCACCTCTGGCTTGCGGCTGTGGTTTCGATCCCTGGTGTGAGCGTATGTGACATAGAGATAGGGGCGCCTTCTTAACCTCGTGAGTTTCCTTCGGGTATTTTCTGCCTAGTCGTTCGGATGGGACGAAAAACCGAGGTCCCGTGTACACATTGGAGTGCACGTAAAAGATCCCTTGGCAGTTGGAATTCGATATAAGAGTAGGCCGTAGCGCCGCTGCCCGGGCAAAATTTCCCTCATAGCACACTGTATGGCGTATGCCCGTCTTCCATTAGCCCAGGTTAGGTGCAAGAGAGTAGGACGTTAAACCCCATTTCATTTAATTTTCACTTCATTTTCTCCGGGTACTCCGGTTTCCTCTCACTGCTAAAGACCCCTATGCGCAAGCGAATTATTGAAATAAAATTAAACCACATGTTAGTCCCGAAATGATCTAGTTTGTGTCGAGTGGACGTTAAACCCCAATTTTTTCTATCTCTCTCATCTTGATTTTCCGACGTGGTTTCCCCAGTGGTGCATTACGTAGGGACTGATAAGGACAGTTGTCTATTGGTTTGGATGGGACGAATAATCGAGGTCATGTGTATATATTGGCGTGCACGTAAAATATCCCTTGAAAGTTGGAATTCGATATAAGACGTGGTTTCTCCTGGTCAGTGGTGCAGTATGGAAGGACCGACAAGGACAGCTGTCAAGTCGTTTGGGTGGCACGAAAAATCGAGGTACCGTGTATACATTGGCGTGCACGTAAAATATCCCTTGGAATTGGGAATTCGATATAAGATCAGGCAATAGAGCCGCTACGTGGCCAAAAATTACATCATAGCACACTGTATGGCGTATGTTCATCTTCATGCAGAACAGTAGGACGTTAAATCCAATTTCATTTCTCGTTTTTATCATTATCAATTTATAACAAACTATTTTGAACGCACACACACACACTGCCCCAGTGATTCCTTTTTTGTCAATATTACTGTCTAATATCGTCAAATTAACGAATGTCCAATTCATCAATCGTAAAAACAAATCAAATGGTCATCAAAATTGTATGTACTCATAGTCAATGGATACTATTTACACCAAGCCACGACAATGTCTTATTAACGTAGAGATTAATTACCGTGTTTGGTATAATCTCTAATCTGTTGTTCACCATGTGTTTGTATGTATGTAACTAAGATTAGTTGTTACTATAGACATATTACAGTATATAAACTATTAACTACTGTCTTTAAATTATTATTATTATAACTTGTCTACTGACTACATCAGTTGTAGCAAGTTTCTTTATTTATTTATTACCTTATACACTAGTTGAACATCATCCTTCAATATGGTAAGTATATTTATATGTTGTTTTCTGAAATGAAATGGAATTGGGTTTAACGTCCTACTGTTGTGTTGTTTTGTATGTACATGTGTAAATATTTACTTAATCACTCTCATCATTCTGCACACAGATAACCATCAACTTTGAGTATGGATCGCTGTCCTGCATGTTCACCATATAACATGATTAGAGTACTAATGTATTTGGAAATTCTACTCCGTTCTGCTTCTTTACATGACCAAAGAAACATTCAATTTCATTAATTTAAGCGGAACAAATGCTTCTCCAAATCTTCGACAGCACAATACTGTATTCGACTAAAATCGTCGATTAATTTCGGTCATCTGTCTTCGTGTCTCTTCGCAAGCTGATCTAATTTTAGAGAGGCGGTGTTGGTTTCGTATAGGGGTTTTCAGCCTATATGTATTTTTTTAGTTCCCTAATTATAGGATTTATTCTAAAATTGTATCTGCCCATATCCATTGGTTTTCTCCACGCATGTGTTAATAATGCCTTTATCACTCTAAGAACATTTCTTGTTGGAATTATGGTAAATATTATATGTTTATAAACATGTAATTCACGGCTTCAATTCAGTCCAAGAGAATAAATAAGGTTGATTTGTAATTGTTATGTTTTGCTAAGTTTTGACAATTTCTTAAATATGTTCTTTCTTTTTTCAGCGTGAATGTATCTCTGTCCATATCGGCCAAGCCGGTGTCCAAATGGGCAATGCTTGTTGGGAGTTGTACTGTTTGGAGCATGGTATCCAGCCTGATGGTCAGATGCCTTCAGATAAAACTATTGGAGGTGGCGACGATTCCTTCAACACATTCTTCAGTGAGACGGGTGCTGGTAAACATGTACCAAGAGCTGTATTTGTTGACTTGGAACCAACAGTTGTAGATGAAGTAAGAACTGGTACTTACCGTCAACTCTTCCACCCTGAACAACTCATCACCGGCAAGGAAGATGCTGCCAATAACTACGCTCGAGGTCACTACACCGTGGGTAAAGAAATTATTGATCTTGTTCTCGACAGAATCAGAAAATTGGCTGATCAATGTACTGGTCTTCAGGGATTCCTCATCTTCCACAGTTTTGGGGGTGGAACCGGTTCCGGTTTCTCATCTCTTCTTATGGAAAGATTGAGTGTCGACTATGGCAAGAAGTCCAAGTTAGAGTTCGCCATTTATCCAGCACCACAAATTTCCACTGCTGTGGTTGAACCCTACAACTCTATATTGACAACTCACACCACTTTGGAACATTCTGACTGCGCTTTTATGGTTGATAATGAAGCTATTTATGACATCTGTCGCCGTAATTTGGATATTGAACGTCCGACTTACACTAACTTGAATCGTTTAATCGGCCAGATCGTCAGCTCCATCACCGCCTCTCTACGATTTGATGGTGCCCTTAATGTTGATCTTACTGAGTTCCAGACCAATTTGGTTCCTTACCCACGTATTCATTTCCCTCTTGCTACCTATGCTCCAGTCATCTCTGCTGAGAAAGCTTACCATGAACAACTGACCGTAGCTGAAATAACTAACGCCTGTTTTGAACCCGCTAACCAGATGGTAAAATGTGATCCTCGTCATGGCAAATACATGTCTTGTTGCATGTTGTACCGAGGAGATGTTGTTCCCAAAGATGTCAATGCTGCCATCGCCACTATCAAGACCAAGAGAACTATCCAATTTGTTGACTGGTGTCCAACTGGGTTTAAAGTCGGTATCAACTATCAACCACCAACTGTTGTACCAGGAGGAGATTTAGCCAAGGTACAGAGGGCTGTTTGTATGTTGAGCAACACAACTGCTATAGCTGAAGCTTGGGCACGTCTAGATCATAAATTTGATCTGATGTACGCCAAGCGAGCTTTTGTCCACTGGTATGTTGGTGAGGGTATGGAAGAAGGTGAGTTTTCTGAAGCTAGAGAAGATTTGGCTGCTTTAGAGAAAGATTATGAAGAAGTTGGTGTTGATTCTGTTGAAGGAGAGGGAGAAGAGGAAGGTGGAGAAGAATATTAAAAATAAATAATTCGCATAACAAAATAAATGAAAATTGCATTTTATTTTATTTTTATCGTTTTTGAAGCTTGTGTCGCCATTTTAGCCAGATTGTCCTATTGACCAGTTGTTCGAGTGTCCTTTACGGTCTCTTATATGATGGGAGTCGACCGCCAACCAAACCCATAAACCCACTCCCCGCCCCTAGTTTGGCCTCGCATGATAACTATCAAAAAGATTCCCATATTTGCACTGAAAAGTAACAAATGATTGATTACGGTTGATTATAAAGATGCCTCAGGCTGTTCATTTAAAGTTTTAGCATATATGACACCCATATTATCAGTGGTTGTGGTCAGATTAGAGTCTAATAAATAATACGTCAGCTGACGACATTCATCTCCAGAGTAATGAACAGCTTGACACGAACAATCAAATACACATGACGCCACACAATCCATCAAACTTCTTACGCGAAAGGTAGTTGATCCAACTGGTGCTGTTCTGTCTGAATACAATAGTTCCATGTAGTTAGACGATAGATCTGAAATTTATTATAAGTAAACATATAGTAGCAATAATTGTCCAAGCTAAATTCTATTCTTCTTACGTTCGCTAGATTATGAGAATGTTTTCAAGAAATTTAATACAAATGAAGTGAGATTCAAACATTGGAAGTCGTTGTGGTATCAAGCGTATCCTTGTTAGCACGGTTTAAATAGCACAATCATCAAGGCAGACATTTGAATACGTGTCATCGCCATGGATGAACCCAGGGGTTAGTGGAGTGGAGCGGAATGAGATCACCGAGGTAATCGAGGATGATATGCTGCTTAAACCGTTCTAATAAAGCTCAACCATTAGTTCACGATAGCGTTGCCAGGTAATAAGTTTCACTACAGCAACTAGCAGCAATTTAATAGATTGGAAGATTTAAGGGAAAATAACTACACATAAAATTAACAGCTATCCGAAAAAATCTTGAAAATGAAAGCCTAAGAAATGTTGACACCTGTATCCCAGTATGATTATTCTTACGATCCCTCCTTTGGATTATTCCAACAATACCGTTTTAGAAGTTTGGTTTTCACCATTTGGTAGTTTACTAGGGCTTTAAATTTGATGTGAAGAATTGTGGTTATAAGAGGACAAACTCTCTCGATATTCAGCCTTCTACGACTTTCCATTCCTGAGTTATTCCCCCTTATTCCGAAAACAGTGTGATCGCGATAAAAACTATAATCTTTAACGGATCGTCTACGACAGCACCCTAGTTGGAAGTGGGCGTTAAACCCCCAAAACGAACAAACGAACGGATCGTTTTCAAATTTTCGTTTGAAGTATTGGGCCATGTTCGGACGGACCTTATCGATTACTATTCCGGAGTTACCCGTCCAACAAAATTATCACCTATGTCTTGCGAACGCAATAGAGGTTACAGTGTTTATCAATAATGTGAACAAGTTATAATTGATCCATACCAAGTTTGATCAAATACATCACAGCTTTCCTTTCACAGGCCACTGTGTTTTTATGGATACGTCGTTACTAGCCCAGTCAGAGAAGAACAGAGGGGCGTTAAACCCCATTTCATTTGTTTTTATGGATTTTTTTAATCCCGTGAACACTATAGGTTTCAATTGTTTGAAGATATAACTGACCCTTATCAAATTTGGTCGATATCACAACAGTTTTCTTTTCTAATAGATAGCCGTTGAGATATTGGTGGTGTATGGGCAAATTACCAACAACAAAAGTTGCCTCGCCTCTGTCTGACAACTTTTTAAAACGAGAAACAGACCTGATAAATATTCGGCTGTCTACGACCAAACCTTGTCCAATAGAGGTTCCAGTTTTTAACCAATTTATTTTCACATTTGATGCGAAGCACTAGGAATTAGTGACACATTGTCGTATAGATGAATCCTATTGGTGTTAAAGAGGCTAATTCCAGAGGCTATATATATAGTTTTCAACAGATTTATTTTTATACGCCCACATTGAAATGTGGTCGTATATTGTCGTCGCCCCCGTCCGTCCGTCCGTCCGTCCGTCCGTCCGTCCGTCCGTCGGTCCGTCGGTCCGGCGTCCACAATTGCTTGTGGACGCTCTAGAGGCTAAAGTTAATATCCGATTGACTTTAAATTTATACACAGTGTTTGAGGTCATGAGACGAAGAATCCTATTGTTTTTCAGCGATTTCCGATAATAACTACCAGAGTTATGGCCCTTGATCACTTCAAAAAATCTTGTGGACGCTCTAGAGGCCAAAGTTAATATTCGATTGGCTTTAAATTTATACACAGTGTTTACGGTCATAAGACGAAGAAGCCTATTGATTTTCAGCGATTTCCGATAATTAATGCCAGAGTTATGGCCCTTGATCACTTCAAAAAATCTTGTGGACGCTCTAAAAGCCAAAGTTAATATCCGATTGACCTTAAATTTATACACAGTGTTTAAGGTCATAAGAAGAAGAAGCCTATTGATTTTCAGCGATTTCCGATAATTAGTGCCAGAGTTATGGCCCTTGATCACTTCAAAAAATCTTGTGGACGCTCTAAAAGCCAAAGTTAATATCCGATTGACTGTAAATTTATACACAGTGTTTAAGGTCATAAGACGAAGAAGCCTATTGATTTTCAGCGATTTCCGATAATTAGTGCCAGAGTTATGGCCCTTGATCACTTCAAAAAATCTTGTGGACGCTCTAAAAGCCAAAGTTAATATCCGATTGACTTTAAATTTATACACAGTGTATAAGGTCATAAGACGAAGAAGCGTATTGATTTTCGGCGATTTCCGATAATTAGTGCCAGAGTTATGGTCCTTGATCACTTCAAAAAATCTTGTGAACGATCTAGAGGCCAAAGTTAATATCCGATTGACTTAAAATTCATACACAGTGTTTAAGGTCATAAGACGAAGAAGCCTATTGATTTTCAGCGATTTCCGATAATTAGTGCCAGAGTTATGGCCCTTGATCACATCAAAAAATCCTGTGGACGCTCTAGAGGCCAAAGTTAATATCTGATTGACTTTAAATTTACACACACTGTTTAAGGTCATGAGACGAAGAAGCCTACTGATTTTCATTGTTTTCAAATAATTACTTCCAGAGTTATCTCCCTTGATCACTTCAAAAAACCTTGTGACGCTACAGATGCCAAACTTATCATCCGTTTGACTTCAGATTGATACACAGAGTTTAAGGTGTTGAAACGCACAAGTATTTTGATTTTCAATGAATTTTGATAACAGAACAGCTAAATCCATGATGTTAAATGTTTCCTATACTAATTGATAGCGTGGGGCAAAACTTTATAAAAAGCAAACAAATTCTAATGATTTTCAGATAATTACATAATGAGTTGTTTCATTACCAAAAAAAGTAAAAATATGCGACAACCCTTGTTGACTGCCCGGACGATTTAGCTGCTGTGGGCGTATGTTTCGTTGCCTGGCAACCTATCTTTACATTTGGTGTAAAGCAGTAGGACTGTGCGACACATTGCATTTTCATAGGAATGGATGAACCCGCCTGGTGTTCAACACTCTTAGTTTAGCTTGTGAATGCGTTGGAAATCAGATTTCTTGAAGGCATCCATATCAAATTTGGTCAACATTCAAGTTTTCCTTCGGATAATCTGCCGTCAAGACATTGCTTGTTGTGGGTGTAATTTCTCGCTTTGTGTGTCTACTTTTCTCGGAATTTGTAGGATAGGAATATGTTTTTAGAAAAAAAGGGACCTTATATGTCTTGAACGGATCATCTTCGCGAGCGAACAGCATATTCGGATATTGATTCATGAAGGTCAGAAGGTGGGCATAGATGTGGGAATAGTTGTGTATCTCTGAGGAAAACAATCTTCAAGACTTACCTTTCGTCCGCTGACAAAGTGCGTAAAATTCGTAATAACATTGTCTGTTCGCCCATCCCATGACTGGGCCTGGGAGGCTGTGCCACAACCGAACACACTGCTCAGCGTCCAGTTTATTAGGTTCACCCTCGCGCCAAACATCCGTATTATTAATATTTATCCATTCGTCACCATTTCCCCACCACCACCTTTCAGTAGACATGTTATACGTCACACCAATCCAAACATTTGCCGCTGTGTTACCTTTGCTACAAACATAAATAATAATAAAAGCGAATCATAACAAGTTCAGGTCAAGCCATACGTTTTAAGCAATTATATTTGAATCTTGTAAACTTTAGGTATATGGGGGAAGATACAATCATGTGAAGAAACGGGAAACTGTGCATACTTGCTGCTTGAAATGTTGGGTGATCAACATAGGCGTACGGGCTCGGTGACAGTTAGGGGGGCAGAACCTGAATTGCCCGAAAAATTTTCGGCTTTACAGACCCCACCCCCCTCAAGAAAATTTTGGAATATTTGACGGCTGCAAACACGTTTTCCTGCTATTTCAACCCGTGGACAAAGCAACTTCAAACGCGCCTACCTGCTATACCAGCCTGTGAATAAAGCAGCTTCAATTTAGTCCAATACAGCCTACCTGCTGACCCGAATTCCAAACAACCAATCAATCGTCGCGGTGTATGGGAGCCTCACCCTCACGGAGAAAATCTTGAAAATTTCACCACCGCAAATGCGTTTTCTGCTATTCTAGCCCGTGTAAGCAGGGGCGGAACCAGGAATCTTTGCAGGAGGGGGTTTGCCAGGTTTCCGTCACGGAAATCTGCCATCATCGTCTCTAAATTACATAGGCATACATACAAATTGAGCTTTTTAAACAGAGAAATCATTTTTATACTGATGTAGGATCACTTTGTGATGTAATTGCATTGATGCAAGGCATTATTTTTTTATGTAACTGAGCAGGGTGGGGTTTGCCCACACCCCCCACACCCCCTGGATTCGCATTATTTTTTTTTATGTAGCTCAGCGGGGGGGGGGGAGGAGGACCCCCCTCCCACTCCTCTGAATACGCCCCTGGTAAGTTACTCCAAAAGTATCCAATGATTTTGTAACCGAAATCCCACTCCGAATTCCAACCAGACAGTTGCAGCTGCAATTACAAATACTAATCGATACCCGAAAAATGTCGCACAAAGTAGAGTTACTCAAGACAAAATATTTTAATCAGCTCAGTAGAAATTCGTAGTATTCAATTAAAAGAAGGGTAAAATTAGTGTTTTATTAGGTAAGTTAGGGAAGAAAAACTAGAAATGCCCGAAAAAATTTCAGGTTTACAGATAGCGGCGCCGGTTTTCTTCGAGAGGCCTGACCTTGTATAGACCCCCCCCCCCCCAAGAAAATTTTGGAATATCTGACGGCCGCAAACGCGTTTTACTGCTACTCCCGCCCGCAAAATTAGTGTTTTATTAGATTTCGGGCACTTTATTTTGCCAAGTAGATGAAATATTTTTTTTTTCTAACTTTACCTGTCTGCCCGAAAAGTCGGCTTGCCCGAAAGTTAGGGGGGTACGCCTATGGTGATCAAACAATAGCCAAACCACCACCTCATCTACAGAGAACCCAACACACCCCTTTTTATTGAGAATTCTTTTTTATTCAAATATACCTTCATCATATCAAAAACGTTTTTCTGGATTAGAACTGTTTACGATATTATCTTCAGCAATTTATATGTCACTTACAATCACATATATTATGCTACATTAGTTTATCCTTATTTGGGTTTCCGTTTGGAGGATTTTGGGTAGGATACAAAAGGGGCTTCGGCGGGAATAGTACCGATAATTTGAAAATTAAAATTTAACTCTGTTGTTTTAAGAAAATTGTTTCGCATCGCTCAGCTCGGCTAGTCGTTTAATTATATAAACATACGCTGTGCTTTTATACTTTGCTTGATCTTTTGGGAACCAGAAAAAAATTATTTGGCTATGTCCGCTCGAGGTTCTTTCTTTTCTTATATATCTATTCGTCGGGAATGATATGCGTTTCTACATATCGGATCGGTAAGAAATCAAAACGACATTACGAACAATATTACTTGGTAACATCCAACAAATTGCACTTTTTGTAAGTCCATCTATGTCGATCGGCATTGTCGGAAATAAAAATGTCAGAAACCTTTTAAATGCAACATGTAACAAATTGCACTTCTCGCTTCACATGGTGTTGTTGGGTCCAATTACCGTATTGTGATCATTAGCTTTCAGAACTGTCGCTGTCATCATCACGGGCGTCAAAGGGACATTTTTAGACCAGGACTGGGAATCGACCGCGGTTTTTGTTGTTGTTCTCTCGGGGGCGACACTCTTTGAAAAGAGCCTACTTAAAACTTGACATGCTCCTTCTCTGGACAATCAATTGCGCATCGATTATGGCGTCACATTTGTGCAAGATGGCTGTCATACTCAAGGCGTTTTTATCGACCACTGATTAGCCAAAGTGATTTGCATTCAATCACATTTTCATCTTTAACGTCCATCTAATTCAAATTGGTTACCCTAATCAACGAATTTATCGACATCGATTTCCGAAGCGATTACATCAAATCGCCAAATCAGTTCAGGGTGCGATTTGACGATTTGATCGGGTGGTCACGTGTTTTTTTCAACTGCGTCCAGCCACAATAATTGTTTACAGCTAATCGGAGCATTTAACGAACTCGCCAAAATACTTTGAAATCGACTAAATTGTCACATGCCATCTCTAATAAATTCAAATCAATTTGACAAGTCGATAAAAAAAGCCTTTAGTTCCTGCTCCATAATACAACACAAAAGACCAATTAACACTTAAAGCTCCAATAGCATTTTTTTAAGTTATATTTTTAAAATGTATTAAAATAAAGCCCAAAAATAGATTGAACCTATAAACAGTCCTACCTTGTTAAAGAATAATCCTATTAATCCTATAATTCAGTACTGCCAGTTGAGAAATTGGCAAAAATATCATTTTCAACTTCAAATTCAAACGTTTGAAGATGGCCGTCCATGGAGAGGAATGGGAAAACAAGGGAGGTAATTGAGTAACTATTTCCTCAATCACCCTGTGTCACCCTTTATAATGCCCAAAAAATTTTGCCCAGGACCGTATAATAGTGAGTTGACAACCTTTTGAGCAAAAGACATAGAAATAATTATGTTTTGACTTTCTTAGAAAATGTGAAATTGGAACTTTAACATACTTATTGAAATATACAAGATCGTCAGCATGTTTTTGTTGTTGTTGAGTTTTCAATTCTGCTAATCCTTGATATCCCATCTCTATACATCTGGTATTAGCACTGGATTGATTTAATTTAGTTTTTAGGTAATACATCTCATCTTGACAACCACTCATTCCTAAAAGTAAAAAAAAAATAAACATTGCTATTATGTCTAGATTAAGGTGCCAAAATATAGCTAAATTCTCCATTTGATATCGTTGTTTTATAATACGACAGTTTACCTTATATTTCAAACTAAAAATAAATATTTGCAAAACGGTAGAATAAAAGAAGATGATCGCGAATCATTGCTTGAAAATTGCGTTCACAAACAGTCAAATGACCTGGAATTCATTAAAATAATTATCTTGGCATGGCATAAGAAGATCGGTCAGGATTTTTCAATTATGGTTATCAAAAGCGGGGCGCAGATGGAAAGTGTGCCTGGTAAAAGAAACCCTAATAGTTGGCATTCGAGGAAGGGTATGCGTAATTCAATATCATAATCTCGGATGGTACCAAAATGGTAGGTGCATTGCTGTACCGATTTCAGTAAAAGGACCATTGCAGTTAAAATTCGAAAATTAGAAGGCGGAAACGCAATGTTCGTGCAAAATTCACTAGATCGCATTTCACACAGTCTTAAAAGGGGTAGACGAATTGTGCTGACGAGACTTTAAATAAAACCAAGCAAGATGTAGCAGGTATTAAAGAGAAAAAAACTTCAAAACCTTACCGTTTATTAAGAAACCAGCTAAACACACGAAAGGCAGCCCTGTAATAATATTATGTAACATTCCCATCATCTCTACAAACTGTCTTGTTAATCTATAATCCACAACTATTACTGGTATTAGTGGTATTCTCCCGGTAGTTTCATTTTACATGGCTCGATAAAGAAACTTTAATAATCGACATTGATCGGTTATTAAAGTAGAAGCTCGTCCGTCGTACATTTTAAAGTATATCTATATTATTCATTATTTAAAGGAACATTATATTAGATTTAGATAGATAATAGTTTAAAAAAAAATAATTAAATTGATTATATAAAAAATTTATTAAAATTATTTTATTCCAGGCGATGTTATGATTGAAGACGCAGCTATGATCGTTTATTATAGTACCATAATAGCCGATTTTATCATTGAATTAATAAATCTCGCGGATGTTCAAATCCATTTAAACGTCAGCCATCCAATTGTCTAGAATATTGATCATAGGCTTGACATGCGCATAAATGTCTAAATAATAATCTAAATAAGATTAAAAGGCAGAAAGAGCCTACAATAGGTGGATTTAGCTCTTAAAATACTTTTAACAATTCACAACCCGAAATGAAATTCCTATGATAAGTGATTGTGGAAGAATGCACACGTAATTAGATTCTCGTTTGTTTATTTACAGTGACTGACAGTTCTCCTTGTGACGTGAACACGACGTAGTTAAAGCTGAGAAATTTGTTTTAAGGTTTGCGCATTGCTGACAACTGTTTAAGGACGGTGGTTGGTCGAATGGTTAATGCGTGCGCGTTGGGTCGGTAGGTCTGCCATTGAATCAAGTGGCGAGTTTTCGATTATCCGCCTGTAAGTGACAAGGGGTGGGATCGCCTGTCCCACCTCATGGGTTCTCCTGTTTCCTCCCACTGTTAAAGACTCTTTAAGCGCAAGCATATTCTTGAAATAAAATTGAACCGTGTTTATAGTTTGTGTCGAGTTCGAGTGGTGAACGTCGCCCCCCCCCCCCCCTCTCCGCCGCTATCTCGTTATTTAAGAAAATGCATTTTAAAAATCTGCAATGGTTGTTGGTCTAATGGAGCCGCGGTGGCTCAGTCACCTTTAGATCCGATAAAAATGTTAGCTGAGTTCCACGTGAGCGGCGCAGGATAGAGAATCTGGCAAGGAGCATATTCCTGAAGCAATGGCCCTAGAAATCCCTCTCTGGCCATTGCTGGTATAGCGTCTGTTTCTTGAACTTATGCGGGAGTGTGTCTATTCTTTCCGTTCAATGAAAGCTACCACATAAGTACAGCAACATGGCAGTCCTTCGTTTAATCTGGGTCTTCCCTAAAACTTTGGACAGTGATTTAAGGTATTAAAAACGGTTAAAGTATGTTCGTTTCCAAACAGTATTTTTTTACATTTCATTCGACTTGATAGCCTCGTTTGTTACGCAATTAGTTTTACTGCAGTATTCTGCTATGCACGGGTTAATTAGGCATAATGAAATCGTGAGCCATGACGTAACGTTATGTAAACATATTTGGTCCAATATTGGCACTCGTTTTAAATGTAAAGTTTTTGTAGGGCAGCTAGTGATTGGTTGGTAGTCGGACTACTGACCAATCAAAATTTAAAACAACAATATCCACTCATAATGGCAGTGTGTAGTGGAATTACCTCTAATCAAACGAAACGCTGCGCGGAGTATGGCAAGGGGCAGCATCCTGTTGTTCGGGTGGTACGAAAATCCAAGGTCCTGTGTACAAGTTGGCATGTCAATAAAATAATCCTGGACAGTTAGAATTCGAAATAAGAGTAAGCCATAGCGCCGCAGTCTCGTCACCATAGCACACTGGCACTGCCAAACTGCTTGGCTGCCGCTATCGCTGAAAGGGAAGACATCAGGGGGGCATAATTAGCTCTCAATATTATTATTTTTTTCTTCTGAAAACTAAAATCTAAAACAAATTTTTAGTTATTAAGAGAAAAAAATTGTTCGAAATATATCTGGATATGTTACATGAAGGGATAAAATGAGTAAAAAAGGCACCAAAACTGTCGGGATCAGTTTGTGTTACTACATCATTTTTAAAAAAGCACTTTGGTGTGACGTAAAACGTAGACCTATAATGCATCTGAAATTACAGGTCAATTCTCGTCTACAGAGTTAAAAGAAGGCTTTCGCATTACCTTTTTGAAACAGATTGACAGTGACTCACTGCATGGCGCGTGTCCGTCTTCAAGCTAGATTTTTAATCCACGTGACCCTCTCCTTTAAGCACGACCTATTATTTATTGTATTGTGTTTGTTGTGATGGCTTAATCAATACTTCCATAAAAGAGTTGATTATCTGAAAACACTAATTAATGTTATAGGTATTAATAAATTACGTCGTAAACATGTATGCAATTAGTTCTAAGAAATGTCTGGCACTTTCCCTGGTTTTGTAGTTATCTATTCCGGTGACTGACAGCTTGGATATGCTTTTATTTTGAATTTTGCTTCCGAACTTTGAAGTTCGAAATATTCATATGTTTTATTCGTGCATTACATTACTGTTAGGAGATGAAACGTAAAATTAAAGATAAACAATTAAGAATTGGTCAAATTGATAAATTTGAGTTGGGGCTATATGTGTCCTTGTGATCCAAAAAGTACAGGGAACGAGTCAGGCATGGTAGACTGCTGACCTGAGTGGTTGGCAATTTCTAAAAGTCAATAATGTTTAATTTTGATATCTTTTGTGACTGTAATGTGCGTTTTTATTTGTCATTAAGGTGGTATTGTTTGAAACTATTCTCTTCAAATTGTTTGATCTAGACAATAAATATTCGCGTGTAGACTACTATCAGACTTTTGATAGGCGGAGAATTTACATTGTAATAATATCTTGTAGACCAGATGTAGTTTCAGAGAAATAGAATTTAGAACCTTATCCAGATTGCTGCCAATTCTAGAAATTATTCGTTAACAACATAAGCTGTAAAAGTAAAATCATGACCATATTATTCCACAGCCCCCCCCCCCCCCAAACCAAATAAAAACCAAACCAAACAACGACCAAAAAAATATATTATTAATATATATATTATTATACTGTATTATACTTAAAATGAATTCATATTTCCTTTATTTGATTGATTCAGAGAGACGGAGACGGAGACAGAGACAAAGAGTTATGGGGTTTAACGTCCACTAGACACAAACTAGGTCATTTCAGGACTAACGTGTGGTTTAATTTCATTTCACTAATTCGCTTGCGCGTAGGGGACTTTAGCAGCGGGAGGAAACCGGAAGACCCGGAGAAAACCCACGAGGTTAGACGGGCGACCCTACTCCTTGTCACGTACAACCGAAGATTCGAAACTACGCCAGTTGAACTCAATGACAGGCTTTATGATACCGGGCGCACGTGCTAACAATTCAGCCATCCACCCCCACCCCTTCTTTAATTATCAATTCTAATATTTTCACTCTAGCAAATTTAGAATATCTCCCGATTATCTTGCTTTTAATTATTTCCGGTATGACATCAGTCAAAATATCACTGTAGGTATAATATAATCATTATTACAGACAAATCTTCAGCAATTAGTCCACACCTGGACAATGTTTTATTAACTTAGAGATCAATTACAGTGTAAGGGGATAATCTTTTGTTGACCAGTGTGTGATACTAATCTGTTGTTGACCAGTGTTTGTATGTATGTAACTATGATTGGTTGTTACTATAGACATATTGCAGTATATAAACTATTAACTACTGTCTTTAAATTATTATTATTATAACTTGTCTACTGACTACATCAATTATAACAAGTTTCCTTATTTATTTATTACTTTATACACAAGTTGAACACCATCCTTCAATATGGTAAGTACATGTGTTACCTACACCTCAGAAAAGTAGGACGTCCACTCAATTTATGTATCATTTCTTGCGCAACTTGATCGTCAGAATGTCAAGGCATCAGACGATCAATGACGTAAAATCTAGGCAGGTGAACATAGTATACAACTGATCTCATGTTTTATGGATAACAACGTACAACGTTTCATCAAATTTTAGTTTCCCGCCATTATGTCAGCTATAAATATTGATATACGTCTTGTAGGAGGCGAGGCATGATTCTGGCTACAGAAATGTTCACTTGTCATTATGTCAAATCTAATTACGAGAGGATCCTTTAAAGACCTTGAGCGTGATTTGAGCTACATAAGAATCCCTTGCAAACTACGGCGATGTAACAGTTGAATCTCATATAGCAATATCAGTTCGAATATGGTTTAGTTTCGTCCAGTATTTACACAGACATGATGAATTGAAATTCCATCGATCTGTGCAGCTCCCAATGCAAGCTAGCCCACCGCCATCTTTGTTTCGCGAAATATAATCAATGAGCCTGATTTTAATCAGTCTGAAATCAGGGCGGGAAGTTTTGTTAAAAAAATATTAAATAATCGTAGATTAACGTGGATTAATCCTTCCAAAATTTGATATTATCACAAGTTTAAAAACGTGTAATTCTCGACTTCATTCTATGAATATATCAATTCATTCTTTACAAATTAAGCAGGGTTCACTCTTAAGGTTTAGTCTCAACAATTTTCTAAACATGTTCCTCTTTTCGTTTTCAGCGTGAGTGTATCTCTGTCCATATCGGCCAGGCTGGTGTCCAGATGGGCAATGCCTGTTGGGAGTTGTATTGTTTGGAACATGGTATCCAGCCTGATGGTCAGATGCCTTCAGATAAAACTATTGGAGGTGGCGACGATTCCTTCAACACATTCTTCAGTGAGACCGGTGCTGGTAAACATGTACCAAGAGCTGTGTTTGTTGATTTGGAACCAACAGTTGTTGATGAAGTGAGAACTGGTACATACCGCCAACTCTTCCACCCCGAACAACTCATCACCGGTAAAGAAGATGCTGCCAATAACTACGCTCGAGGTCACTACACCGTTGGTAAAGAAATCATTGATTTGGTTCTCGACAGAATCAGGAAATTGGCTGATCAATGTACTGGTCTTCAGGGATTTCTCATCTTCCACAGTTTTGGTGGTGGAACCGGTTCCGGTTTTTCATCACTTCTTATGGAAAGATTGAGTGTCGACTATGGCAAGAAATCCAAGTTAGAATTCGCCATTTATCCAGCACCACAAATTTCCACTGCTGTGGTTGAACCCTACAACTCTATCCTGACAACTCACACCACTTTGGAACATTCTGACTGTGCTTTTATGGTTGATAATGAAGCTATTTATGACATCTGTCGCCGTAACTTGGATATTGAACGTCCAACCTACACCAACTTAAATCGTTTAATTGGTCAGATCGTCAGCTCCATCACCGCCTCTCTACGATTTGATGGTGCCCTGAATGTTGATCTTACTGAGTTCCAGACCAACTTGGTTCCTTACCCACGTATCCATTTCCCTCTTGCTACCTATGCTCCAGTCATCTCTGCTGAGAAAGCCTACCACGAACAGTTGACCGTGGCTGAAATCACTAACGCCTGTTTTGAACCTGCCAACCAGATGGTAAAATGTGATCCTCGTCATGGCAAATACATGTCTTGTTGCATGTTGTACCGAGGAGATGTTGTTCCCAAGGATGTCAATGCTGCCATCGCCACCATCAAGACCAAGAGAACCATCCAATTTGTTGACTGGTGTCCAACTGGTTTTAAAGTCGGTATCAACTACCAACCACCAACTGTTGTACCAGGGGGTGATTTAGCCAAGGTACAGAGAGCTGTCTGTATGTTGAGTAACACTACTGCTATTGCTGAAGCGTGGGCTCGATTAGATCATAAATTTGATCTGATGTACGCTAAGCGAGCTTTCGTCCACTGGTATGTTGGTGAAGGTATGGAAGAAGGTGAATTCTCTGAAGCTAGAGAAGATTTGGCTGCTTTAGAGAAAGATTATGAAGAAGTTGGTGTTGATTCTGTTGAAGGTGAAGGAGAAGAGGAAGGTGGAGAAGAATATTAAATACAAATCCTGTAATAAATTAAATGAAACTTGGAATCTGATTTTACATTATTTCTATTTTTGAATTTCCCTCATAGCACACTATATTTCCTTGACAGAATACTTGATGGTCTGCCTACGCATATTATATAAAATATATAGTGTATAATATTATTTATAGTATAAACAGGGCCCTGTTTCACGAAATTTTAACTTAAGATAAAATCCAATTTTAGTAGATACTTCAATTTTGATTGGCTAAGCACTAAAATGAATCTAATATTATCCAATCAAATTACTAAAATTGGGATCTTTTCTTAGTTAAAATTTCGTGAAATAGGCCCCTGGTCAATTGGGTTGAGACTTGATAATCGAAAATAAAAGCCGCCTTTCCGAAAAAACTACCTGTTAATCCAGTCTAAAGGTGAACAACGTAATAGCTCAAATAGGGACACTGAAATTTATACTGTAAACAATCAGGTCTGTCCATATTTAACACTAGAAAGTGAGCAAGTATCTCTATCGAAGTATCTTGGTAATGAATAATACATCAAAATACATCTATATGGTTAATTATCGCTGTAATGAAGTTAAAGGTGGTTTAACCTCCTACTTTTCTGTACCTAATCTGGGATAATAGAAGAAGGGGATACAATGCAATATGCCATGAGAAATATTTGATCCGAAAGGGGCACTATGGTCTATTTTTTTTTCAAATTCTTACGTTTATATGTGCCCTTGGATTTTAGTCCCACCGGATAAAGGTTATAGCGATTAATGCTAGTCGAAACAACGATCAGTAATAAAACAGTATTTGTACTCCATGGAACAGTGACCTGTGTATTTCCAGTTCAATCACTAAATGCCATTCAAACTATTTACTTTATGGTTATAAGTATGAGTCAGTGTCATGTTCCCTGAGCCAGTATGGCATCCAGATCATTTTTTTTCTTTTTTGAGTAATTTATTAGCAAACACTCACTCTAGTCAATTTTATTCATCAGTTCAAAGTGATAATTGATATATCTTTCTGTAAAATCTCTTTAGAGAATATGGTCTGTAGTACAGACTGTGGTGGGATTGGATGGTCTAGTGGTTTACATAGGCGTGTAAAATCATGAGGTCTGTCATTGAGTCTATTGTCGTAGTTTCAAGTCCCCGCCTGTCCAACCTTGTGGGTTTTCTCTGAAGCATTTTACCTCCAGTTTCCTCCCACTGCTAAAAGACGCATATATTTGCAAACAAATTATTGAAATAACTTTGAACCATGTTAGCCCCGTATATAATGGCCTAGTAGGTAGTGTCAAGTGGATGTTGAACTCCATTTCTCTCCCTGAGTGAAGACTGACAAGGAGACGATTTATGATAATAATAATAATTTATTGTTGATAAACGTATTACATATAATCTCAAAACACTTTGCACAACAGAGGTAAAAAAAAGGTTAAAAAGAATGACAATGATGAAAAATAAAATAAAAATTAAAAGAATTTATATCTATGGCCTTCAAGTCAATGGGAAGTCTATTCCATAAAATGGATGAATATGTATTAAAAGCACAGTCCGTTTTCATCATAGAGTGGAGTGGTACAGTCGGACTGATTCAGCACTTCTGATATTACGTGCTGGTACATCAATTTAAATTAGGTCTTTGAGATAATGTGATGCAGACTCTCTGCGGTGGATAAGTTTTAAATACAACACATTGAAGTTTAAGGTTCATGCTTATCTCAATTGGGAGCAAGTGTAGCTCCTTGAGAATAGGTTTCATATCATTGTGACATGCTAGACATTGACACACAACAAAATGAGCAGTCACATTTTGAATATGCTGTAAAATATATTCTACTTTGTTATAAACATTTGTTGACAAAATTATTTCACCAAAATAAATTTAACTTTTACTAGACTTGGCAAAGTTCCAAGTTTCAGAATGTTTATACTAGATTATCACAAAATTAATTACAAATATACAATAAAGTGACTATAAAATTGAAAAAGTAAAAAAAGAAACTAAATGGCCAACACCGGCAGTGAACCCTTTCCTCTTGGTGAGGGCGCAAAATGCGGACATATGCTATGCAGTGTGCTATAAAATAAATTTTACCCATATAGCGGTGCAGTTTTTATCCCCATCTGAAAGAATGGATATTGTAGGGCCTACCTTGCCAGGCCCTCCAATCTGCAGGAACAAATGGAAACCATGAGGAACTGTCTCGGGAATACCGATAGTGAACCTCCTGAGCCACCACGACTCTTTGGAAAAACTAAAGTAAGATTAGATTTTCAAAAAGGCTAAAATGTTCTTAATGACATCTGCAAATCTTCAAACTATGTTACACTCCTGTGGGCCACATGAGAGCTTTAATATTAATGATATTTAATGAGGACGTCATGCAGACAAAATGTGTCATATAAATTTGACGGCAAACAATTGCATACTCAAACAACTTATTTTCATCGAGTGGCCAAAAAAAAAGATAATTTGTAAACACTTAAATTACCCTTAACCAATACTAAAGGTGCTGTGCCATAAAGTATCAGTTTAATCTCTTTTTTTTAAAGTTACTCAGGACATTTGTTTATACTCTGATTTGGATATTTTATCATTGACATTTTATGGCTGATTTCAAAGTCTTACACTTTAAAAAAAAAAAAACCTTCAATTTTATGGCATCATTTAAAAATAAAATCTAGGTCAAATATCAAAATTCCAATACGTCAAATATCAAATTCAATTGATTGTGAATGCTTTCCAAAAATATAACAATATTGAAAATTAGATAAGAATTGTAGGACGAGAAGGATTTTGAAGATGAATTTATATTCTTAAAATGGTGGTACTTTCGGTGAATTTTAACTTTATGAGATTATTCTAAAAGGTTGATAGACGACTCCTACTGACGAATACTTTTAAATAAGGCAAAATTAAAGAAGTTGAAAAGCTGACACCATCTTAAATCGGAAAATTTTAGTTAACATTTTGGCTTATTCCACCCATTTGTAGGCCTGTTGTATTCTGAAAGTTTCAAGTCAAAATGTTCAAAATTAAAAAAAAAAGTTACGCTAAGAATTTTCACACTTATCACATTTGAGCTTAAAATTACGTCATACCCATGCGTTATAGAGGCCACAATGTCCCAAAATAAAAGTTGTGAAATACAAACAGCTACAAATCAGTGAAACCTGGATTCAAATTTGTTGAAAAACAAAAAGGTTGTCTTTTGTGTTTCATATATTTCCATTTTCATGGATTTTGCCTCTTCATGCTAACATTTCTTAAGTTTTATTTGTTCATTATTTAATCTCAGTAAATACCTTTCAAACAATATAGAGTATAATTTGTAAAATAATAATCTTTACAAAAAAAGTACTCTTTAAACTACTTAGTAGTATAAAAACTACAAAGTGTATAACCATATATCCTTAATAGGTAAAAATATAAAGTGAATAATATTTATATAAAAGTGAATAATATTTATAATACAATCACTTCTTTTTATCTTGCTGTCATAAAATATAATCTTGAGATTGGTTATGAGTGGTAGGATCATGGACAACCAAAGCCATAGATTTAAAGTCCAGCATTGCCGTGGAATGAAATCCAATGTTAGAAAATATCACAATATATTCACAGACAGCAAAGTAACTGTAAGCTAAAAAGATAAATCGATAAAACACTTATTAGTATTAGAATAGGTCAAAAAGGAAGTAGATATGTTTAATGTCTATTCAACATATTAATCAACGTAGGGGGACAATCTCAGTTGTGGGAGCTGAGGCTATTAACAAGCGTTCCACAAATGTTATTGTGCGACGTCGTAAGTATTATAGTATTCAAACCGTAAAACTGCGAGTGATTTCATTTAACAATTATATTTCTATGATGTATAATCTCATTCTATTATGTTTGTGCCCAAAAAACAGAAATAAATTGCCTAAAAAATGGAACGTTTACCGAAGCCTGGGGACTGCTCCTACGCCTTCGATTCAATAAATAAGTACAGTATAGTTAACCCAGAATGAGTTCAATGTCTCTTCAACACATCAGTATAGCATAGTTCAACCACTAACCAGGATGGATATAATGTCTATTCAAACACGGGGATCAAGCCAACACATTCCTCACCGAGCCATAATTATAATGGATATTCTCTAAATCAATATAAATAGTGTTGCTTTTGACATATGTATACAAAATCTTGTGTTTCAGGTGATCTGTCCCCAAACACAACTGTTTTTATTTTCATTTGAATTTACTTACTTCGATCTCCACAATAGTATGTATGACTGTAATAAAAATATAAGGCTAATATAAACGTTCCTATGTTAACCACACATAACTTCTTCTTATAATCTAGAGATTGCTTTTCCTGAAATATAACATACATATATATAAAGCCAATATGTTTCACAGAGGATTACGCTGATTGATTAATTAATGTCTCACGTCATAGGGTCAAAAGCGAACAGATCTTTATGTAGTGTAGGCCATCGAAAGTATATAAAAAATGAAACAATTTATAGATCTATATGTAATAATGTAAATCAGATTGCGGTATTATCTGAAAACTGTTTTAATGAGAGAGAGAGAAATGGGGTTTAACGTCCACTCAACACAAACTAGGTCATTTCGGGACTAACATATGGTTTTAATTTTTTTATTTCAATAATTTGCAAGCGCGTAGGGGTCTTTAGCAGTGGGAGGAAACCGGAGTGCCCGGAGGAAACCCACGAGGTTGAGAAGGCGTCCCTATCTCCATGCCACATACGCTCACAACAGGGCTCGAAACCAGTGTAAATGGCAGGTTTTATAATGAATACTTACGATAGAAGTAAGTTTTCTACCATTACTAGTTCTAACTTTATACATCAAATAACATGTCAGTACCATGTAACATTCAACACAAAACATAAATATACAAAAACACAGCTTGTGGATATCTGAAATAAAAAAAGAATATAAAACATTAGTGTTTAAATTGTTCTGTGGTTATTGACATTGGGAGCCACAGTGGCTCAGTACTGTCTCACTAAAAGGAAGGTGAAAACCTTTGATAGTTGGAATTCGAAGAGTAGACCTTAGTATCCTCCGGTGTAATTTCCCCCATAGCACACTAAATACTGGTCTTCTTTTAGTTGGTTTGGTAAAGCCAGAAGAAATAAACCCACCCCGCAACATTTTCTCGCAAAAAAGATGTCCCATAGACCGTGGCTCATCATTTAACTTGAACAGAGTGAAAGAGAGAGAAAAAGATCATTTCGGGACTAACATATGGTTTAATTTTATTCCAATATTTCGCTTGCGCGTAGGGGTCTTTAGTAGTGGGAGGAAACCAGAGTACCCGGAGAAAACCCACGAGGTTAGACAAGCAATCCTACTCCTTGCCACGTACAACCGGGGAATCGAAACCATGCCAGTTGACTCAAAGGTGGGCAGGTTGATACAGCGCGCCAAAGCTAACCATTCAGCCATCCACCATCCCTGTTTAACTTGAAGAGTTATTATATAACATGCATTCTGGTTGAAGTGAGGGATTAGCCAATGAAACAGTCTGTTACAGCGAGTTCTTGGGATAACTACTAGAAAAGTTAACGTTATGTAGATACTACAAAATCGTATATAAATGAGTTGATACGACTTGGAATCTCGCGATAATCTCGTCTTGTCTTAGCATAATGGCGTCATCAAGCAACGAAGAGACACTGGCTATTATTACCCTACATTTGATAAATAAGAACAAAAAGAAAGATAGGCTGGCACTGCCAGGCAGGATACGCCCACATTTTTGAGAGATGGATAGAGAACAAGCAATACCGAAAGTGATTTTTCCTACATCATTAAGTCCTGTATTTCATACTGTATTGGGAGCAGCCATTTTGTTGGTCAGTTCCAGTCTGTTATTTATGAAATTCGAAGCCGACAATGATAATGGTGTGGCGGTACACAACCTAGAAATGTTACTTTTCGTCAAAATCGGATAAGAATTGTGACCTGTAGAGAGTCCACAACCATGATATACCATATTTTTACACTATTCGCATACAAACGGCGACCATTTCGTCCGGCAATTTTGGTACGATTTTCACGAAATTCGAACTCAACCTTCCTTACGGTGCAACAGTAATATAATCAGAGTTTTTTTTTAAATCAGATAATAATTTTTCGAGAGATAGACAGAGAACAAGCAATACCGAAAGTGATTTTTCCTACAATCAAAGGCCATAATTCATTAAGTTACAATTTGATATGCGCAAATATCGAAAAGAATAAAGATCTTTAGGTTATAAACAAGCATTTCAGGTTTCATCAAAATCGAATTAAAATTGTGACCTCTACAGGGTCCACAACTTTGATATACCATATCTTTACACTGTTCGCGTACAAACGGCGGCCATTTTTTCTGGCAATTATGGTCCGATTTTCTCGAAATTCCAACTCAACCTTCCGTAGGGTGAAACGGTGATAGAGTCAAACGTTTTTTAAATCGTATAATAATTGTGACCTCCAGAGGGACATAGGCGATTTTCGGACAATCAGGGGCCATAATTCAGGAAGTTACGATCCAATATGCGCAAATAACGAAAGGAACCAAGATCTTTGGGTTATAACCATGCATTTCAAGTTTCATCAAAATCAAATTAAAATTGTGACCTCTACAGGGTCCACAACCATGATATACAATTTTTTAACAGTATTCGCGTACAAACGGCGGCCATTTTGTATGGCAATTTTGGTCCGATTTTCCCAAAATTCGAACACAACCTTCCTTAGGGTGTAACGGTGATATAATCAAACGGTTTTTTAAATCGGATAATAATTGTGACCTCCAGAGGGACCACAAGCTAAAAAGGGTGATTTTTCAGACAATCAGGGGCCATAATTCAGGAAATTACATTCCGATTGCCGCAAATATCAAAAGGAACCAAGATCTTTGGGTTACAAACATGCATGTCAAGTTTCATCAAAATCGGTTCAAAATTGTGACCTCTATAGGGTCCACAAGCTAAAAACGTGATTTTTCGTACAATCAGGGGCCATAATCCATGAAGTTTTGATCCGATACATGCCAATATCGAAAGCAGCCGAGATCATTTGGGGATAAACCTATATTTCAAGTTTCGTCAAAATCGGATAAGAATTGTGACCAGTAGAGAGTCCACAAACAAATTGTGGACGGACGGACAGGGGTGACGACATAATACGTCCACATGAAAATGTGGGCGGATAAAAAGTGAAAACCCAAATCCGTCTCTAATTGATGGCGTCCATGTTTACAAACAACAACGGGAGAGAACTCGTGTTTGTACTAATACTCGACGTCTCTGATTGGTCAATTTCATACGATCTGTTGACTGAAATAGGGAAGTTTCTATTTCACCCAACTTGCTTTCAGCTGGTTGGGAGCTTGTAAAAGTTGGTACGACTAGGGTGTTCTCACGCTGCAACTCGGATCGATACTACACGTAGTTACTACAAGTCGCACCGTGAGAATGGGCCTTAACCAAAACTTACCAAAATTATCGGAGGATGACACATAGCTTAAGCCAACAAGTGAACAGATCTCAATTGAAAAGAGTAATGTACATGTCGCTGCTAAAGTTTTATAAATTTCGTAATATCTTCCTGTATTAATTGATGTATGATACCCATAATACAATACAGCTATAATAAACCTTGGTCCACTAACTAGCGCTATACAAATTCTCCATACATATTTCTGTGGAGCAAAATCACCAATCGCTGCACTGACAGATGGTAAAAAGTTGTACGGTGAAGTGTTGTCCCCCTGTAACTGTAGAAAAATGTTAATTGTAAATTAAAACTGCTGAAAAGGAAAGAAATACACTTCAGTATATTGATTGCATTTAATGTACAGCTTACATTCTACAGACTACCTTAATATATGGCAGATACTGGTAAGTGTGTGATCATTAAGTTTGATGTACATTAAGTATGACAACTCTAACAGCTTTGAAAGTGAAATCAATGTTAGTTTTATAGGCGAGCAAAACATGTCATAGCAGCATGACATTTAAAGCCCTGTGTCCTTGGTCGTAGAGAAAAGTTTTAGCTTCAACAATTAAAGATGCAAACTAGTTGGGGTTAAAGGTGCTAACTGCCCTGTCGTAATGGGGTTAATTGGTTAGGGAGAGAGAGAAATGGGGTTTTTAACGCCCACTCGACACAAATCAGGTCATTTTGGACTAATATATGGTTCTATTTTATTTCAATAACTTGAAGTCCTGTGTCCTTGGTAGAAAAAAGTTTTAGCTACAACGATTAAAGATGCGAACTAGTTCTGGTTAAAGGTGCTGACTGCTCTGTCGTAATGGGAGAGAGAGAAATGGGGGTTTTTAACGTCCACTTGACACAAATCAGGTCAGTTCGGGACTAATATATGGTTCTATTTTATTTAAATAATTCGCTTGTGTAGGAGTCTATAGCAGTGGCAGGAAACCAGAGGACCTGGAGTAAACCCATGAGCTGAACAGACAACCCTACCCTTTGTCATGTACAACAAGGAATCAACATCATGTCAGTTAACTCAATGACAAACCTTACTTACATGATACAACATGCATGCGCTAACCATTTGGCCATCCAACTGACCAACCCCCTTCATTGGTTTGGGTTAAAGGTGCTAACTTCTTTGGGTTAAAGGGGTTAACAGGATAGGGCTAAAGGTACTAACTGTTTTGGGTTAAAGGGGACATGGTTAGGTTTACAAAACCGCATGGCTGAAACGTACATTCCCATCATGAGAGGACTGGAAACATTTTCACTGACTGTATCCCATTAAAGCCCCAATAACACTCTTGTTGTAACTGAAAAATATGTCCCAATCTTCATTCTGGTCAACAAATCGTATTATTTTAGAATATTCCAATTAAATGATGATATAAATTTCATCCTAACACACCTAATTTAAAAAATTGGAAAAATTCAACCAATTGATTTGAAAAGTCTAACGTAAACCTTTTCAAATGTGACTTGGATTTTAAAATATTTTCGAACCCTCTGGACAAATAAAATAGGTTGTAATGGATAATTTACACAACAGGTAGGACATTTAAACATCTAGTACTTAGAATAAGGGTATTATTTATTTTCTGGAGCTACCAAGCCAGCAAGAATGTTATTGTCCCTTTAAGGTTTGCCCCAATATAAAACAAATAGGTTGCCAGGCTATGAAACATACATCCACGGCAGCTAAATCGTTGTTGTATATTAAGTAATTATTAGAAAATCATTAGAATTTGTTTGATTTTTATAAAGTTCTGCCCCATGCTGTACAATTATCAAAATTCATTGAAAATCAATATACTTGTTTGTCTCAAGACCTTAAACTCTGTCCACAAGATTTTTCAAAGTCATCAAGAGCAGTAATTATTGGAAAACACTGAAAATCCATAGGCGTCTTCATCTCATGACCTTTAACACTGTGTATAAATTTAAAGTAAATCTGATATTAACTTTGGCCTATAGAACATAGATGTACATAAAATTTTTGAAGTGATCAAGGGCCATAACTCATGGCGCAATATCGAAAATAGCTAAAAAAAAAAAAATGGCTTCTTCATCTCATGACCTTAAACACTGTGTATAAAATTTAAAGTCAATCCCATATTAACTTTGGCAGTAACTATCGGAAATCGCTGAAAATCAATAGGCTTCTTTTCTTTCTCTGATGACCTTAATACACTGTGTATAAATTTAAAGTGAATCGGATCTTAACTTTAGCCTCAAGAGAGTTCACAAGATTTTTTTCAAGTGATCAAGTAATTTTCAGAAATCACTGAAAATCAATAGACTTCTTCGCCTCATGACCATAAACACTATGTATAAATTTAAAGACAATCGTGAACAACGTTTTTTTATATCGGGTAAAAATTTTGAATTCCAGAGGCACCACAACCTAATAAAGGCGATCTTGCATACAATCAGGAAGTTACGATCCGATATGTGCAAATATCGAGAGGAACCAAGATCTTTAAGTTATAAACATGCATTTCAAGTTTCATCGAAATCGGTTCAAAATTGTGACCTCTACAGTGTTCACAAGCTAAAATCGTGATTTTTCGTACAATCAGTGGGCATAATCCATTAAATTACAGGTCGATAAATGCTAATATCGAAAGGAACCGAGATCTTAGGGTGATAAACCTATATTTTAAGTTTCATTGAAATCGGATAAAAATTGTGACCTGTAAACTGTTCACATGAAAATGTGGGCATATAAAAATGAACAAGCCAACAGTGAGGCTGATGTCCCCCGCCGAAATCCCAAAATAAATAGATGACACATATTAATTAATCGCACATTTATTTTTTTCAAACGTATAGACCAATCAAACTGAACACGAAGTGTCATCCAAAAATTGCTTATCTCTGCCTACCGTAAGAAGAAAATGCTCATCTTCGAACTCCATCAAGGCATTGACCTAATAAGCATACACACCAATTTTGAACATTTTAACTCAATTCGAAGGAGAGTTATTGTGTTCCAAAGTCTCGGCAAATCAAATTGCTTATCGCTCTGCTTACCCTGAGCAGAAAATGCTCATTATCGATCATAGTCAAGGTATTACTGTAATGAAACTATACACCAAGTTTCATCACTCTCACTTAATTAGAACTAAAGTTATCATGTCTCAAAGCATCAACCAATCAAATTGCTTATCTCTGCCTACCCTAAGCGGAAAATGCTCATCTTCAAACTCCATCAAGGCATTGACCTAATAAGTATATACACTAAGTTTGAACATTTTAACTCAATTAGAAGGAGAGTTATTGTGTTCCAAAGTCTCGACCAATCAAATTGCGTATTGCTCTGCTTACCCTGAGCAGAAAATGCTAATTATCGAACTTAGTCAAGGTATTACTGTACACCAAGTTTCATCACTCTCACTTAATTAGAACTAAAGTTATCGTGTCCCAAAGCATCAACCAATCAAATTGCTTATCTCTGCTTACCCTAAGCGGAAATGCTCATCTTCGAACTCCATCAAGGCATTGACCTAATAAGCATATACACCAAGTTTGAACATTTTAACTAAATTAGAAGGAGAGTTATTGTGTTCCAAAGTCTCGACCAATCAAATTGCGTATCGCTCTGCTTACCCTGAGCAGAAAATGCTCATTATCGAACTTAGTCAAGGTATTACTATAATGAAACTATACACCAAGTTTCATCACTCTCACTTAATTAGAACTAAAGTTATCGTGTCCCAAAGCATCAACCAATCAAATTGCTTATCTCTGCTTACCCTAAGCGGAAAATGAAAATACTCATCTTCGAACTCCATCAAGGCATTGACCTAATAAGCATATACACCAAGTTTGAACATTTTAACTCAATTAGAAGGAGAGTTATTGTGTTCCAAATTCTCGACCAATCAAATTGCGTATAGCTCTGCTTACCCTGAGCAGAAAATGCTCATTATCGAACTTAGTCAAGGTATTACTATAATGAAACTATACACCAAGTTTCATCAATCTCACTTAATTAGAACTAAAGTTATCGTGTCCCAAAGCATCAACCAATCAAATTGCTTATCTCTGCTTACCCTAAGCGGAAAATGCTCATCTTCGAACTCCATCAAGGCATTGACCTAATAAGCATATACACCAAGTTTGAACATTTTAACTCAATTAGAAGGAGAGTTATTGTGTTCCAAATTCTCGACCAATCAAATTGCGTATAGCTCTGCTTACCCTAAGCAGAAAATGCTCATTATCGAACTTAGTCAAGGTATTACTATAATGAAACTATACACCAAGTTTCATCAATCTCACTTAATTAGAACTAAAGTTATCGTGTCCCAAAGCATCAACCAATCAAATTGCTTATCTCTGCTTACCCTAAGCGGAAAATGCTCATCTTCGAACTCCATCAAGGCATTGACCTAATAAACACATACACCAAGTTTGAACATTCTAGCTCAATTAGGAAGAGAGTTATTGTGTCCCAAAAAGTGTGACGGACGGACAGACAGACAGACAGACAGACAGACGGACGAACCCATTTTAATAGTCCCCCAACTTTCTTCGAAAGGCGGGGGACAAAAAAGTTACGGGCCTTTTTGGTGGATCACAGGAGAGCATATATTAGGTTTGAAAATTACCTGACATTGGCTTCTAGTGGATGCTTCAAAGTTAAATAAAACAGACCAGCCAACTACAAATATAGTAGCAAAGGCTGGTAGGATGCTGACTACACCAGCAACAAACGGAACAGTGATGTTAAATAATACCGGCTTAAACTGTAGCAGCTCATAATTACTCATATTTCATTCAATTTTTACCCTGGAAAATGAAAGGAAATAAAATATTGATGCGACGCAAAATACACTGGGCCATTGAACACGAGCGATGTGAAACATTGTGCTACGTGGGAAATTTGACATATACTCTTAATACAAATTTTGAACTATATTGTAGCAAGTATGAAGAAATATTCCAAACCCATTTATACCCCGCCTTCTCAACAAATGCTTAGATTTCCTTCAATTTTCTTAATCTGTTAAACCCACCAAAACTGACTGCCAAGGCAGTGGCTTTTTATGTGTGTTGTCGGCTTTTCATAAGAGAGCTAAATCAAATTTGGTGGCAACTACACTGTACATCTAACTGAAACCACTTAGATATACATGTATTATATTATTTGTATGAATGTGTTGTGTTGTCTATGTAGTATGTATTATCAAATGTATATGACTTCGGGTATGTCTAAGTATGTATGCATACTGTCCATAATGGGCATTTTGTCAATTTTGAGCATCTTGTCTTCTTCTATACATACACAGACCAGTGATGGGATTTCAAAATTTTTCTTGTCAGACATTTTTCCCCCCCAAAATAAGGGGCATAACTCTTATCGAAATTTAACCAGACTTTTTCAAAACACAATCAAGAATCGAGTGTCAACAAAATATATTATTCAAATTCATGCGTAAAAAAAGTAGGTGCACCTCGTTATTTTTCATGTTTAATTACCATGCTGTATTCAAATTTGTGTCAATAATATTCCTACAAAATTACTTGACATCGTAATACCATATCATGAAAGCGTGCTGACTGCTGTCGACCCGAATGTGTTTCAAATTCCCCCAAAATTACCGTATTTTTTGGGTCATAAATCAATACGATTTTTTCAGCAAAGTCCAGCATTCGTCTTATACTTCGTTTCGATTTATAAACGGAAGGTAAAAAAATGCCATGCCGTCACAGACCCAGTGGTAAATGTGGGGCAGTTTGTGAGACCAGGTAAATTTTTTATTTTAGGATGATTAGAGAGAGAATCCAGTTTCAGCCTCCATTTTCCGTTATATTCGCTGTCCAATTACCATTGAAACCTAAGTAAATGTTTGGTTTACCCTCTCCAAACTTATAGTCCTTAAGTATAGTCACTCAAAATAAATAAATATCTCCAAATATCTTGACAATTACACCACAATATATATATCTATATATATACAAAGCCTTAAATCATTTCGCACATTTACAGTCACTAAATAAACGGTCCGGTCATGTTGTACTAAGCTACCGGTATCACCTTTTAACCATCTATAAATAATAGACTGAAAAATGGTTCAGAGTCCATAACATTCAGACACTTTTGAGTAAAAGGTAGGTTACGTGCCCTTGTTTTGAAATTAATCTCGATTAACCAGTGTACTGACCATTCTACGCCTGATTGACAGGTTGGGATAAAAGACTACTTAATACTTTTTTATAAAACATAACAGAAAGCTGGAACAAGAAAATGAATTTAGCGCACATATTAGGCAATTCAACAATTGTTTTAAGAACCTGCTTGTAAAAGTAAAATGAAACTACCGGTACTGCTAGTATATCATGTTCTTACCAACGAAAGTGTTTCAGAGATATTATTTGTACTAAACCAAAACATGCTGCTCCTAACGGTACAGTTAATGACAAAGCAATTTAAAAAATTTAACGAACGTAATTTCTAAAGATCACAGCATCAATTATGTTGCGTAACATTATAAACCGCAGATTGCCTCGTTCGGCATTTCTGTCCAAACGAGGTAAAAAAAATGCCTCGTTGTCTGGAGTTCCAAAACGAGGTTTTTTAAATTACCCTGTTTTTGGAACGAGGTATTTTGTTCAGAACGAGGCTTGGTAAAAATGCCTCGTTTACTGAACGTGTTTTTTTCAAGATAGTTATTAGCAGTATTTCCTATCAGCGAATTTGTAAAAATTAAAATTTATGTTATTTAATACGAAAATAAAACCAGTCCAAACTATGATATTATATTCAGAGAAATCGACAAGACAAGAATACACGCCATAGATGTAGGTGTAAAGCAACATCAGCTACCTTGATTGATTTATTGGCCCAATCAGTTATAGGTGTTAAGAAACAACTGTGGTGTTGTGACAATTTATTGGGGCCAATGAATTAATCAAGGTAGCTATGTGTCTGCAATAGTTTTACACCTACACCTAACTGATATCGCAGACAACAAATTAGTGTTTATCTGGTCTAAATACAACAAATAATCCATTCTTATCAATCAAAAAAGCATATAATTTCATTCCTTATTTCCAATACGCCAGTTTATTATTTATATTTTTTGTAAAAAAATATCTTGACTATAGCATTGACTGTTTCTGTTGAAACCCCATAACATTGCACAAAATATTATTGGAGCAAAGTTACATAAATGCGCAGCGACGAATTTGTTGGCTTATACCAATTGTCAATTAAATGGGAAATAAAGTACAGTTGTTTCTTAACACCTATAGTCAAGTTATTTCATTTCTTATTTCCAATACGCCAGTTTATTATTTATATTTATTGTATAAAAATAACTTGACTATAGCATTGACTGTTTCTGTTGAAACCCCATAACATTGCACAAAATATTATTGGAGCAAAATTACATAAACGCACAGCGATGAATTTGTTGGCTTATACCAATCGTCAATTAAATGGGAAATAAAGTACAGTTGTTTCTTAACACCTATAGTCAAGTTATTTCATTTCTTATTTCCAATACGCCAGTTTATTATTTATATTTATTGTATAAAAATAACTTGACAATAGCATTGACTGTTTCTGTTGAAACCCCATAACATTGCACAAAATATTATTGGAGCAAAATTACATAAACGCGCAGCGATGAATTTGTTGGCTTATACCAATTGTCAATTAAATGGGAAATAAAGCACAGTTGTTTCTTAACAGCATAGTCAAGTTATTTTTTTACAATAAATATAAATAATAAACTGGCGTATTGGAAATAAGAAATGAAATTATATGCTTTTTTGATTAATAAGAATGGATTATTTGTAGTATTTAGACCAGATAAACACTAATTTGTTGTCTGCGATATCAGTTAGGTGTAAAACTATTGCAGACACATAGCTACCCTGATTAATTTATTGGCCCCAATAAATTGTCACAACACCACAGTTGTTTCTTAACACCTATAAATCAATCAAGGTAGCTGATGTTGCTTTACACCTACATCTATGGCGTGTATTCTTGTCTTGTCTATTTCTCTGATTATAATATCATAGTTTGGACTGGTTTTATTTTCGTATTAAATAACATAAATTTTAATTTTTACAAATTCGCTGATAGGAAATACTGCTAATAACTATCTTGAAAAAAACACGTTTAGTAAACGAGGCATTTTTACCAAGCCACGTTCTGAACAAAATACCTCGTTCCAAAAACAGGGTAATTTAAAAAACCTTGTTTTGGAACTCCAGACAACGAGGCATTTGTTTTACCTCGTTTGGACAGAAATGCCGAACGAGGCAATCTGCGGTTTATAGTGTAATACGTCATTACAAGAAACATATGCAAATGTAGAACGCATTAAGAGTGTGTCCACGAGAAAACAATGCAGAAGGTGCTAAGGCTTCAATCACAGATTTTGACCAAATTTGGTTTATAAGTTGGGATAATCCAAAAACACATATATGTGCAATATCAGATAAATCTTTCAATTTCAGACTGAGAAAATTGAAAAAGCATTTTCCAAATGGTGAAATGGCCAAAATCTGTCTTTTCTCAAATACCAACTTTGGCAAGTCCTCACACATTTACTATATGTAGCAAAAAGGCCAAACTCACAAAATTAATTTCAGACGATTCCGGCAAACGAGAATTGTATACGGACTGGATATCAAAGCCTTTCTAAATTCCCCATTTTTCATCACCCAAAGTTTCACACCCTATAGCTACTTCTTTCATACGTGGGTTTAAAAAATTTATGCTCACGTGGACAAACAACCTCCCAACATGTGATACAAAAAATAAAAAATAAAAATGACCGGAATCGACTTGACAAAAACTAGGTAAAGGAAACAATAACCCATGAAATTAACCTGTAATTTCGTTATTTTGGTGTAAATTAACCGTAGTAGAAAAAAAAAAACCTAACAATTTTTTTCTTTTTCATTCTTATGGTGTTTACTATCAGCCGTAAAATACATAAGTATCTGATTTATAAAAATGTCTTGAAAAAAAATGCTTTAAACGGCCTGTTATCGTCCATTGTTCATCTAGCGCCGATGGGAAATGGTTGCCACAGTTGTCCACGATCTTCCATTGGAATATCGATGTGCTCAATGAAATAATCTTAAATATATCCATTAATCTCAAATAGATATTATTTTAAATGATATAATCCAAACAAGATAGGTTGCCAGGCAACGAAACATACATATAGTGTATAGAATAAAGTCTCGTTGGCAATTAAAACGATGGAAAGTCTTAGAACTAGTGAGTATTGTGAGATGTTCGACAGAATTTAGCCAACGAGTCATAACAAAGATGGCCTCTGACATACTTTGTACATATACTATAGGCCTACTATATAGTCAAGCAGTAGTAAGAAGTTTTATTTTAATCCCTTCAAGTGCCTGTGCTTAAACAATGTGTATAAATTTAAAGTCAAAGGGATATTAACTTTTGCCTCCAAAGCGCCAACAAAATTTTGCGAAGTGATCAAGGGTCATAACTCTGGCAGTAATTATTGGAAATCGCTGAAAATGAATAGGCTTTTCATCTCATGACCGTAAACACTGTGTATAAATTTAAAGTCAATCGGACACTAACTTTGGTCTCTAGAGCGTCCACAAGATTTTTTAAAGTGATCAAGCGTCATTACTCTTTCAGTATGTGAGATTCGAACCACCAACCGCATGACTTCCCGCAACCGACCCCATCACCGAAATGCTTGTCCCAGGACCCCAAGGGCAAGGTCCATGTCGCGGGGCCTGTTCAGGGAGATTGCCTATGGCCTCTCTTATTCTAAATCCGACCCTGTAGGTGTAACTGACAGCGCTCGAGAGACGTAGCTACCATACTACACTGTTCAGCGTCGATTCAATTTAAGCTGTTAAAATTTAAGCTTCCACATTTCTGCATTGTAGAAATCAGTGGATGTGTCCCAAAATGAATACTGGAAACAAGCTCTTAAATTTGTAGCCATTTTCGGTAACCTGTTGGAAAATGAAACCTTAAAGAGACAATACAACAAATATGTTAAAGGGACAATACGACAATACAAATATACCATAAATACAAATACACTCTTATATACAGTACCACATGGTACAAATGATGGCTATGGACATGATGAAAACGTATAAAAGCCAAGCATTTTATTTCTCTAATCAAATTTGCTAAAAAAATGTATCACAAAAGCTTATTTTTAGCACTTTTCAATAAGCTGTATATTTAAAGTATGTTGCATTCCGGCCATTTTTTTTACACATATTGATACTATGTCCTTTGCACTTCAAAACCATCCAAATAAATTCTACTTGCGACCATGAAAGAAAAAGTTACAGTGTATCTTTTTGTGTACTATTGGGACAATGTGAATATAGTACCCTAAATCAAGTCCACAAAAAATTAGTATGGACTGTTTTTTTTTTTTCAAATTGGTGCTGGGGTGGTAGTTGACAACCCGTTTTATCAGACAGTGTCAAAATTAGAAGGTTTTTATTGCACCATAGAATGCAGTCTGTGTTTAAAAAAGGTGATAAATACAGATGTGAAAACCAAAATTTTACCCATAAAATGAGTATTTCCAGTACAGTCCTTTATAACGACATTAGGTTGAAACCACTTCAGCATGTCACTTCTTGCCCCTAGGGGGTGCCATACCATAAGTTTGATCAAAAACTTCCGACCCCCCCATCTTAGCACTTTTTGTGATTTTTGCATGGTCTTCTCGCGGATACACTCTTAAGCATTACCCAGAGGCGGATCAACTATTAAGGCTCTGATGGGACCTAGGCAGCTTGACCAGCTGGGCCCTTGTGGGATTGGTTTGGCATAGTAAAACTAAGACAACTGTAAGAGAAACAAACTGTTCGAGATACGTCCATACCTTTCTTTTCCTACTACCGTTATCTACTTAGAAGTAGTTAGGGTATATTCTGGCAAGCTATAATCTGTAATTTTTGTCACCTAACTTAACTTGTAGTAAAGTACTTCTCCCTTCATAATGAGCAGCTATAATAATACGACCGAGTGACGTTCGTATTAAATAATGTAAAAAATAAAATTTTTAAAAAGGTTGTCGAAAATTGTATATGGGCCCTATTATTCTTTCTTGGGCACCAGGCAGCTGCCTACACTGCGCCTACACACTGCCCATAGGTAATACGCCCCTGCCATTAATTTAATTATCACAAAGAAAAATTGTTCGGTAACTATTTCAGTGGTCTACTGGCCAGTCGTCACTATTTGTGATGGAATTACTTATTCCATTATGTGTTGACTATTGTGCGTTTGAACAAGGAGTCTTTGAGTTTGACTGTATCAATGCAACGTTAAGTTGTTACACGTATAGGCTACTATAGGGTAAATTAGGCTACTTATAGTTCAAACGCATAACAATGATATTTTTAGAAAATAGAACCCATAAATGCCTACGACTTGTTGGCAAACACTTAAATACAAACCTTTTCGAGAATCATTCCATCCATAGATAATATCTATGTCTATGGTTCATCGAACCTTTTATCCATTCGTGCTTCGTGCTTCTTTTCGAACATTAGTACAGGTGACATTAGAGGGAGGCAACTCCAATAAAGTAGGATATTTGACCCTATGGAAAAATATCCAACCAATTACCGTCATGTTACCTTATTAAATTACTTAATTAGTCGGAAAATCCGTTGAATCGCTTATAATTCTGCGACCCATGCAGGCTTACATGTGTGCTAAATGAAATTGGGTTCGTTCAACTATTTTTCTGTTGTTAATTAATACCTACTCACCGATGACAGCCGAGCAATACTTCAGCTCTGAACTGAACGTCTGACTCATTACACCCACCCTGTACGTTCACAGGCGTCTATTGACGCCCCTTTCCCCCAAGAAAATTGATAAAATTTGCCGACCGCAAACGCGTTTTCTTGCTATTCCAGTCCCTGTATACAGTAGTCAGTAGGTGGTATATAGCCTAACTTAGATGGCCGAGCCGAATTCCAATCAATCGTTTATATTCCACGGAGACAGGGCCATCGGGGGCAAATTTTGACTGCCGCAAACGTAAATACTAATGTGGTTCATATAGTCTTCCTTCGATGGCGTACCACACTCCTCGCAGTGTTCCATTTGATTAGAGCTAACCCCACTTAACACTGTTGTAATGGAAGCAAATTTCTATTCAAAATTATGACTGGTCAATAGTCTGATAAACAACCAATAGCTAGCTACCTGCGTAACAATGTCATTACGCTTTAAACATAGATCCAAGTGAGTAAGAGTAACTCAAAGTGAAAGAATATTTTCGCCGCTATATTTTGTAAATTAGACTGCCGGGAATTGCAGCCAGGTAGCATTTCAGACAATGGTCATTGAGATAAATAGACCTGGCCAGATCATATTTTTTTTTTCGAAAATTATTGGGGGGGGGGGGGGACAGAGGGCAGACCAGATTTTTTTTGGTGCAAATGCCCCCCCACCTTGGTGTCGCCACTGATCCATCAATGGAAATAGTGTTTCCACCTGAAACCTGGCTAAATAAAACATGATGAACTTTCTCCACCAATATTGGAATCAAACCCAGAGCCTCCTGCCTGGTTTAGTAAGCTCCTTCCCCAAACATGTATCAACTCCAAAATATATCCTTTTGTTCAACAGAATGCTTAGTTATAGGCTGATCTGAGTTTGACTGGTTAATGTTGTCTATCGCTTGGTTTAATAAAGATCTTTCTCATCATTACACAAAAAGCTACCATACTAAAAAGATAGGTTGCCAGGCAATGAAACATACGCCTACAGCAACTGGGTCGTCAACAAGTGTTGTTACAAATGTTTACTTTTGTCCGTAATGAAACATTTATAATACACTAAAATGTGATTAAGAGTGACAAAACAATTGGATATTAACAATTGTGGAAGTCGGAAGGACGACTGGACGGGTGTGACAACAATAGAAGACCACATTTAAATGTGAGCCTATAAAAAAAACACCCAACAGAATGTCATTTCAACCATATAATAGACCTTTTATTATAAAAACCTTCCAGAGTACAAAACCAAAATATAAAAATCTAGTCAGAGTCCAAAAGAGTTTTAAGATTCATCCAGTAGATCTAGCTCAGCCCAATATTTATATCTAAATTTGGCATCAATGGTAATAACTGTTGTTACAATAGTTACTGCCCTTGGGCATAAAGCTGATATACTTATGTTAAATCTACACACACATCTAAACATGAAATCTATAATACCAGTATGAATCTAGTCCTTGGGTGTAATTTAAACAATATTAAATTGGAATCCCTTGCAAACTATAATATCGTGAAAGTTGAATCTCTAATAGCAATATCAGTCTGAAAATCGTTCTGTTTTTTATGTAAATGGTGCACTTTACTTTTTCCATTTTCTCTCTTCCTTTTCTTGACTGAATCTGTCGTTAAAATGGGTAGATCTACATTTTTTCCAAGTTGAACGTTTCACCATTTGTTAAAAGTGTGTTTATTATCATCTTAACATGTTCACAAAATATAATTAATGGGTATGTTTGCAATCCTAAAGATTATCTAGTGTTGATATTATGTTTTTATTTTCTTAATTATTAATTTAAGTTCATATTAGCGCGGAATAAGCCGCTAGGAATCTGATATTTTCAGGCAAATGGCACATATTACACACCGTTATTTTAAAACACAAAATATATATTACCAATTTAAAATACAAAATATATTTTACCGATATGAATTAAGTTAAAATACAAAATATTTAAATCAATTTAATAATTTGATAAAGACAAAACAGAACATTGACGAAATAAATACATATAAATAATTGAATATTTTCACTGTTCCCTGATGTTCTTACTCACAAATTTTACCAAATAAACTCCAGTATACAGACCAAATTCCTATTTCTACAAATGTTTTCTAAAGGTTAAAATATTGCAACCTTCACCTGATGTACTTAGTCACAAACATGACCAAATAAACTCCAGTAATAAACCGACCTCACTCATATTTTTACAAATGTTTTCTAAAGGTTAATATTGACATAGCACAAAATGTGCTTAAAATGTATCACAATACATAATTATTTATTAAACATACATTACGCAAGAGTTAAATCTGACTATTGCAGGTATTTCTTTATATCAGAAATGTTATATAAACTATTAATTTGACATTTATTAACATTAGATTTCAATCAGTTTGACAGTTCAACAGCCATTGTTGAGATTAATTGCAAAAATAGATAATTGGGACTTTTTCATTTTCGTCGCAAAGGCAACAATGACAATCAAGGCTACAAGGTTCTCAAAATAAGTATTTCTTGGCTTAGAGTAAAGTAATTTGGCTGAAATTTTTAGAATATTCCTGTTTCATTATCTATTATTTAACTATTATAGTGAGAACAGTCAGTTCTCTATCTAATCTTACCTAATGTATCTTTAATATCTGTATTATGCTTTAATGAAATGCTGTATGTAAAATTTTAAAAATAAAGAAAATAGTGTAGGCATACTTTGATCCTAAAGTTAGATAAATTAAAGAATTAAAGTGAGTATTTCAAGTTACATTATTCCCTATTATCATATATTTATCATTTACAATGTGCAATAGTAGGCTTACATCAATATTGTATTCCTGAAGACCTCTGATTTAAAACACAGATCCTAGAGTTCAATTTTCCTGTCATTCGTTTACATGACAGAAGTAATAGAAAGGATTTTTAAACATGCTGTGATCATTGTTGGGCAATTAACCCTTGCAAATTACAATATTTTGAAAGCTGAATATGCAAAAGAAATATCAGTCCAAAAATGATTCAGTTTTATTCAGTAGGCCTATCTTCAAAGATAAGTGAACTAAATATTTATCATCAATCATTATGCTATGCCAACAATATATAAATAGGTTATGGTCTGTATTTTAATCAGATTTCAAAAACCTCAAATAATGAAAAAAAAAATATTATGACAATATTTGTTAGTAAGAATAGAAATTGATGTAATATAAGTTTATTGCAAAGTCCATAGAACAAAAATTTATTGCAAATCAGTTTAAGCCGAATATATTATACTCAAGTACTTACATTATTATAATATTTAATTAGAAATATATTTCAATTTAATTAGGATATCCAACAAATGTAAATAAACAAGATAATTATACAATCACAAACTTTAGATTAGAACAAGTGTAATCACATTGTTCACGTAACCCTAATGCTGACAATGGATGAAAAAACATGAAATTTTGATTACATAGAAAAGACTTCAGATCTGCAGGTGTTAAAGAAAGAACTCTTCATCAAGAATGTTTATTTATAGAAGTGGCAGCTTTTGGTAGTGGAGCAATCATGGTTACATTTTTAAAATCTAATATAGCTGAAGCATGGTATCCAATATTAGACAATATTACACATACTTCACAGACAGCGAAAAAACTGTACGCTGAAAAAATAAAATAAACAGAAACCACAATTAGAATTCAGTATTTTAAATATTATTTTTTAATGATAAATGCTTCAATTTATTACATTAAAATTACTTAATAGGATTATAAGGCATAATTTTCCTATTATCAAAAATATATATACATGTATCATCATTTGGGAGTCATAAAAATCTGTAAGTTGGTGAATAGCCTTCTCAGATATCTCTGAAGAAGTGACTAGTTTTGTTTAGTTCGCACTCTTCTGTGTTAGATGAAGATGTGCGGTCGCCCTAATCATATCGTCAATGGGTAGTCCATACACTAAGAATTTTCTTGCACATTTTTTCACCGAGTTCTTGTAATTAAGAAAGGTTTAAAGACTAATATTAAGAGCAAAATTGTCAACAAATATTGCATGTTCAAAAAGGCTTGAAGCCTGTTTTCCATGTACTCATTTCCGCGCACATTTTAATCTGTTACAGCCTAATATTAAATTTGCATTCGAACAATTTTTCACAGGGAAAACAAGCATGGAAAACAGGGCTAAAAATGAATAATTAGTTCTATAAATAAATATTTGCTTATACTCAATCAACAACATAAGTAAATGAATACCTACTCTTGCTGAAATCAAGATGGTTATTCTATAATGATTGGAAATGACAGGTCATACAAAAAAGGAAGGCTTTCCATGATACCAGAAAAGGTTGTGCAGTGATAGTGAAAGTTAATTTTAAGTTTAGGGTAGACTTCCATTTCCTTAATATTAATATTAACACACCTTCAACAAAATCTTACAGTAAAAGCTACTGTGATGTAAAAAAAAAATGAGAAACCAGGCAATGAAACATACGCCCACAGCAGCTAAATCGTCAGAGCAGTCAATTAGAGTTGTCACATATTTTTTTTCTTTTGTTGGTAATGAAACATATATAATACACTAAAACCTGATTAGGAGCAACAACTCACCAAGTAATTATCATAAAATCATTAGAATTGTTTTGGCTTTTAGTTCTGCTCCATAGATATATTTTAATTGTGACTTCTAAAGGGTCTACAACCTTGATATCTTGATATTACATACTTTTACACTATTTGCGTACAAGGAACGATCATTTTGTCAGACAGTTTTAGTTCCATTTTCACGAAATTAGAACTACACCATCATTAAGGTCTAACAGAGATACATTTTAACATTTTTTAAAATTAGATAAAAATTGTGACCTCTAGAGGATCCACAAGCTAAAAACGTGATTTTTGGTAGTCTCTATCATCCAGAAAAGCATTCTACGAAATAAATTTAAGAATGCCATTTTAAAAAACTCCATTTGATTGCATTGCCAATTCAACATCCACCACTCATAATTTTTTCTATTGTAGAATTTCTCTTTTCATAGGCTATATAATATGGCATCATAAAAATGGCAGATTTTAAGTTAACTTGAAGCATGGCATGTATGTGGTTGTCGATGTCGCTGGGTTCACTTCGGATTTCAAAGATAGGTTGCCAGGCAACGAAACATACACCCAAGGCAGTTAAATTGTCCGGGCAGTCAACAAGAGTTGTCGCATATTCTTAATTTTTTCGGTAATGAAACATTTATAATACACTAAAATCTGATTAAGAGTAACAACGGATTAAGAAATTATCATACAATCATTAGAATTTGTTTGATTTATATAATTTTCTGCCCCATGTCAAGGTTTAGTATACAAAACATTTAATATCATGGATTTAGCGGTTCAGTTATCAAAATTCATTCGATATCAATATCCTTGTTTGTCTCAAGACCTTAAACTCTGTGTATCAATTGGATGATAAATTTGGCTTCTAGAGCTTCACAAGTCAATCGGATATTAATTTTAGCCTCTAGAGCGTCCACAAGCAATTGTGGACACGGGACTGATGGGTAGCACGTCATTTCGGTCCCGCGTCATTTCGGACTCAACACAACGTCTTTTCGAACTTACTTGGCGTCGTTTCGGACTCTGATTAATAATTTAAAGACTGTAGAAAATTTATGTAATAGTAGGCCTACAGCTGTTTGTATTTTCGTTTTATGTGAGACTGATAGTTGTCTTATTTAATTGATCAGTGATTATTGATGTCATGATTAACACTGCTAGTTCTCTTTTGTTTTGTTTCATCGACGAGTATTGAACTTGGCAATAAAATATTGTTGAAAAATTTGTGAATATTTCGTAATACTTCATTATCGTTTGTTGGAGCCTTTTACTAACCACGTGTTTCGTGTCAATAAATATTTTCTTTCGTGTTTTAAATTGGCCTTTTTCTAATAAATTCATCAGCAACTTTTTTATATACATAGTACAGCGATACGTGTATAAAGAAGTAAAACGTTCTTTTCGTTAACATTCAACATTGGAAATTTTGTCTTGTAGGTTCATGATGCACGACTCCACATGCTGAAGGCCTACTTGATGGAGAGCGGTAAATTATATATTATATATTGATTTGACAGTTGTGTTCAACCTTTTTCCTTTCAACTTATTCCTGAGTCCGAAGCGTCACCTACCCGAGTCCGAAACATCGAGGCCAAAATGTTATAAGTCCGAAATAAAGCAGGACCGAAATGATATGATATCAAAATGAATTTTAATTTCCGGCATTACTTGATGAACAATTTATTGTTAGGTCATGTAGAAAGATAATGTGTTAAAGCTGGAGTTGAACATCCTGTTCGACAATGTGTTAAAACTTGTTGCAAATTTCTGTATTTCATGGTAGATCTTAACTTATCATATAAATTAATTGGTATATTATTTACAGGTATTCAGATGTTTTCATTTTATCCCACGAATAATTCATTGTCTGCGATATCACCTCGGTGGAAGCGGTCATTAAATAAAGCTATTTCACACACACTATAGATGATCATTAGTTGGAGAGACCAGCTTAGGGAACACACTAGTTGGAGGTCCCATAAATAGGAAATTATAAGTTGTTAAATTGTTGCTGTTAATTATTTGCTGCTGAAATAAAGTGTTGAAGATCCATTCCAAGAATCTGTAGTCATTTCTGATACTTAAAGAACACACGTTGACGAGCTACACTCCCTGAAAGTCGATTGGTGTTAAATGGTTACAAAATAACAAATGGTATATTAATCAAGTATTTTACAGCTACAAAAAGGTTGATGTTTAATGGAAAATTCCAATAAACAATTTATTTTAAAGTTAAGGGGAGAGTCCTACATGTTTAAATGTGTATTATCATAAACTTTGTATGCTGCTAGATTATTATACAATTGTCTGTTTTGATAGAAAATAAGATTTTGTGTGAAACAGGTGATAATGAAACAAATTGGTTCATGGGTTCACTAACATCAAATTGTATTTGTCCATTCTAAGCTAATTCCTGTGCGGAACAAACCTTTCTGTTTTCATCGAAAATTCCAATAAATCCAATAAATAATTTGACCTGTAGAGTGTCCACAAACAAATTGTGGATGGACAGGGGCGATGACAATATATGTCCACATGAAAATGTGGGCATATAGAAACAACGTAAAGTCATCCCTGGAATTGATACCACAAGGGCTGTAAACACTGATGGCATAAACATTTCTTAACTAATATAATAGGGGTGTAAATTCTAAACAACTAGATGTATCGAATAACTTTTAACCCCGGTGAAGATGGTGTAAAGACATACCAAATGAAGAAAATTGCACTTAAAAAAATAATGCTAAATAAATGTTTGGAATTCTTAAATTCAATTTTGAACCCAAAATAAAATTAGTTACATATTAAGTTATAACAGGGTTCCCGCGGCTTCGTCTAACATTTTTTCAAGGATATTCAACGTCGGTGTCATTCCAAAACCTCGTAAGACGGCATTTTTTCGAAAATCACTTTTTTGCATAATCTAAATTAATAACATGGAATACATCATATATCAAAAAATCAGACTTCTGCGATCAATAGTTTTCATTTTATTGGCGTTTTACCAAACCTCGTATCACGATTGGACCGATTTTGTTCTTTTCTAAATGCTCGTATCTCGGCAACGTCTTATCGATGATGATGTCAAATGCCTTTAAGCGGTGTATATGAACAAAATTCGCAGGATAATTATTGTAATAAAATGTTCCATAGTAAATATTATTTATAGGGAGCATATCATAACATTTCTTGTATCGTTTTTAAGGAGTGGATTATCTATTTTTAGTAACAAAATAAGGCAGTGGCGATTACTACCGGCCGTCAGATATATCTTATATAGTGCCTATGTTTCTCAGTGCTAGGCATTTATATAGAAATTATTAAAGTCACTGCAATAATAACGGCACACGATACATGTCTAGCTCAAAATTTACAATCGTTTAAAGTCCACGGAGGCGGGGCCGTCGAGAGAAAATTAAACTGTGTTTGGAGAAAATTTTAGAAATTCGACTGCGCCTGGAGGAAATTATGAAAATTTAATTGCAGCAAACGCATTTCTAGCTTTTCCAACCCGTGATTACAGCAACTTCAATGTAGTTCAATATAGCCTACCTTCTCACATGAATCCCAAACAACCAATCAATCGTTGTGGGGTATTGGGGCCTCGCCCTCCGGAGAAAATTTAACTGCTGCAAATTCGTTTTTTTTTCTGCTATTCTAGCCCGATCTTTAAGCAACTTTTAAGATTCAAATCGTTTTGGAACGGAAATCCCACTATGTGCCGATCTAAATTCAAATCATTCAATCGGATGGTTTCAGCTGAATTCACAAATAATAATCGATTACCGAAAAATATCGCACAAAGTAGAGCGACTCGGGATATAATGTTTTAATCCATAGTCAATACAGTACAAATTCGCGGTAATCAATTAAAAGAAATGTAAAATTAGATTTTATTAGATTTCGGACACTTTATTTCGGCCAAGTAATTATCAACTATATATATATAAATGAAATAATAATTTGTATTTCCACTTTACGCGTTTGCCCTAAAGTTGCGGGGGGGGGGGTATCTGTGAGCCGTAAGTAAGTTATCCTAATGAACAACATCTAGACCTACATGTTGGGCATACCCTTCACGTAGGTTACCGTACTGATTATCTTGACCTACCCGCGGTCAATGCCCCTTGGGTAATTGCCCCAACTGAGCTTCTATACCTACCTGTGGGCAATAACCCTCAGATATCTTACCCACCAGGCATCTAGACCTACCTGTGGGCAACACCCATCAAGTAACCTACCCGACTGAGCAGAACCACTTGTGGGACAATAACCCCGGGCATCTAAACCTACCTGTAGTTAATATCTTTGCGCGTTGGAACATTTTGACCTATCGGTAGGAAATACCCCTCAGGTAAATTCACTCATTGAGCATCTAGGCCTACATGTTGGCATTACCCATCAAGTAACTTACCCTACTAAGCACCTAAACCTACCTGTGAACAATACCTTTAAGTAATCTGTCTGACTGGGCATCTAGACCTACCTGTCGGCAATACCTTTAATTAGCCTGTCCTACTGGGCATCTAGACTTACCGTGGGTAATACTATCTTTGAGATATCCCTCAAGGTATTTAGCTCCTAGATCTACGTTACTTCAACGCCTACCTGTTGCCGAAATTCGCACGTAACTTACCGTTCCTACCTACCTACTATCGACACCCGACTAGAAAATGGTATAATACAATACTTATAATGATTTCCCTACATTTGTATGCCCCATTTATACTGTAACCACGAGCAAACAAAAGCTGGTAAATCATATAGTTCTAATACAAAAACGTTCAGAAAGCTCGTATGTCGTCAGAAAAAAAACAGATTAGAGGATGAAAACCTCGTAACTCCGAAATCGTAAAAATGAACAAACGTCAGCTTATATTTGACAGAACATCTAATCGGGGTTATTTTCAAATGTACAAAAATGAAATTTCAAGCAAATCCACCAAGTATCTGCAAAGTTATGAAGTTTTTTGTTCCTCTTGTAAAATTTTGTTGATCGGACTTACGAGGTTTTAGAATGACACCGACGTCAAGGATAATTCTACATCACTATGGTTACGGAACTCCGTACCATGTGAGACATGCGCAGAAAGGTCAGTAAAATTCGTGCTAAGATTTTGTCAGTACTTTTTTACATCGCTTTGCAGATTTTACGCTTTTTACTACGATATTAGTAGTAAAAAACGTTTTTGTTGTCTACCCCAACGAGGGCTAGGTTTAGTGTTGTTGGCATAGTACCCATTGATATACAACACTAAATAGACTCAGAAAAAATGAAGAAATCTTCGGCAAATTATGCCAATTTACATCATAAGAAAGATGGCGGCGTGGGGCCCGTGAACGAGTATAAATATGGTGTGTCGCTGTCGCCAACAGATATTGAACCGCTGGAGGTCACTGTAATCACAGAACAAAACTCAAGTCAACCAATTATTAATGCCTCGTCAAGTGATTGTAGTAGTACGGCTCTGCCGTCACAACAAAACTTATATCCTGTCTTGCTACAGATAACAGAAAATATGAATAAAATGACTAAAACTCTGAACAATATTCAAACGTCTCAGAATCAATCTCAATGTTCTGTTTCAAATGAGGATCTTTTTAATGACAAACCCTCAACATCTAAGAAAAGAAAACACAATGTCAGTATTAGTGAAGAAGAGTTTCCTATAACAAACTCGAAAAAACATCATGTTAACTCTGATTCAGAAAATGATGACTATACAGACTCGAATGGCAGTGTGTCTGAATATGATGATGTGGATGAAATTAACATTTTAACAAGCAAAACAAAGAAAACTGCATTAAATTCAACTAATGTCCTTTCATCTTTTGATGATGACTTTGATTTAGAAGATACTACTGGACCAGCTTTGGAAAGTGATAAACTTACACATATTGTTAATAAAAAATTCAGCAGTAAAATTCAAGATAGTAAGCTCAAAGAGAAACATTCTATCTACAAACGACCAGAGAAGTGCTTACACTTAAGATCACCATTAACAAATCCAGAAGTGTGGACTAAATTACCAATACCTGCTAAAAAACAGGAAACAAAACTTCAAATAATTCAAAATGATATAACTAAATCAGCAATTGCTATATCTACTGTCATCGACAAAGAATTAGAAGTACCTGGAGGGCCACGATTTGACATCACTCCATTGATGGACTCATTAACTTTTCTGGGGCATGCAAGTCAAGAAATGGCCCAAAAACGGAAAACATTGTTGAGGCCCAACATTAGTAAAGATATTGCTAATATTTGTACAACACGAGTACCACTAGGACAATATCTGTTTGGAGACGACTTGGGTGCTTCCATCAAGTTAGCAAAGGAAACTACAAAAATGACAGCATCATTTTCAAGAAATGATGGAAGATCTGATAATCGAAATGATTTCAAGAGACCACATAAATATAGTCAAAATCAGTCTTTTTTGGACAAGAGATTTCAACCAAGAAATCGTTACCGGCAGCAATATCCAAGCAAGAATGCCTCATCAACAAAAGGAAAGAACTTCAACCCACGACGTTAAGTGATACTGATGCTGATATAAATGTAAAGTCATTTTTACAGAATTTTATTTCTTCTCTGCAATTAAATAAGAAAGTGGAGTCTTTTCAAGCTGGGTGCATTTCCAATTGCATTGAAAAATGGAGAGCAATTACATCAGACAAAGAAATCTTAAAAACTGTTTTTGGAGCTCAATTAGTTTTTGAACAGTCCTTGCCTGCTCAAAAAACTCTTCCTCATAATGTTTTTGGCAGAAATCAGATCTCAATCGTTGACTCTGAAATTCAAAATATGCTTTCTAAAGGTGTCATTCGGAAAACAGTAAAGCAGTCTGGAGATTTTATATCTCCAATCTTTTTACGACCAAAGCCAGATGGTACCTGGCGAATGATTTTAAATTTAAAGGTCTTAAATTGTCACTTACCTTACATTCACTTTAAAATGGATACATTATCTTCAGTTTTAAATTTAATTGAACAAAATTGTTTCATGGCTTCCATTGATATTAAGGACGCATATTACTCAGTTCCAATTTCAGATCAAGGTCAAAAATTTCTCAAATTCATATGGAAAGATCAATACTACTGCTTTACTTGTTTTCCAAATGGGTTATGTTTTTGCCCACGAAAGTTCACCAAGTTACTAAAACCACCGCTTTCTCAGCTGAGAAAAAAGGGACACATTTCATCGACTTATATTGATGATCTTTTCCTTATGGCTTCCACCTACAAGGAATGTTGTGATAATGTCATGGATACTTGCTCTCTTTTAGATGATTTAGGGTTTGTAATTCATCCCACAAAATCATCATTTCTTCCATCCCAATGTTTAGTTTTCTTGGGATTTGTTATCAACTCGACAACAATGACAATAGAATTAACATCACAGGATTCTCACACTGAACTAAATTGGTGGATTAATAATGTTATGTCCTCATTTAATGTAATTAATCATTCAACCCCAGATATGACAATACATACTGATTCATCATCTTTTGCTTGGGGGGCAGTGCTAAATGACACTTTTACCACGAATGGTTCTTGGTCTTTGTCTGAAACTACTTATCATATAAACTATTTGGAAACACTAACAGTGCTGTTAGCTATTCAAAGTTTCAAAGAACACATTCAAGGCCATCATGTTTTAGTTCTATCAGATAATTCAACTACTGTGGCTATCATTAACCATATGGGTACAAGTCACTCTTCAGGACTAAATTCACTTGTTAAGGAAATTTGGTTGTTTTGTAAAGAAAACAATATCTGGTTGACACTGTCACATATTCCAGGTGTTTTAAATGTAAGGGCAGATAACTTATCACGTTCAAATACATCTACTGAATGGAAATTAAATTCGTGCCTTTTGCATAGAGCTTTATCACGCCTAGGTGTCTCACCAGATATTGATTTGTTTGCAAGTCGACATAATTATCAATTTGATACTTATATATCTTATCAACCAGACCCGAACTGTTTTGCTGTCAATGCTTTTACTATTTCATGGACATGTTTAAACTTTTATGTTTTTCCACCTTTTAGCTTAATACCACTTGTTATAAAGAAGATTCATCAGGACCAAGCAACTGGAATTTTAGTTGTTCCCAATTGGCCGACACAAACTTGGTACCCCAAAATACAGAGATTGCTCATCAAAGACGCGTACAAACTACAACCCCAATCAGATTTACTGATGTCACCTATGGATCAACAACATCCATTAAACAAAACACTTCAACTATTGGTATGCCTAGTGTCGGGAAAACCAGAACGTCACAACTATCATCAATAGCTAAAACTGTCTTAAATAACTCCTGGAGAGACAAAACTAAAAAACAATACACTTCCTATCTTTCAAAATGGACTAAGTTTTGTTTACAAACTGAAATAGATCCTAATACAGCTACAACCGTGGATGGTGTTAATTTTCTTGCATCTTTAGTTGATTCAAAACTGTCTTATAGTGCCATAAATTGTGCTAGAAGTTGTCTTTCTAATGTTCTACCTATGGAAAATGGTGCTACTTTTGGAAATCAGCCAATGGTGAAACGCTTACTTAAAGGTGCCTTCAATATATTGCCACCTTCTCAAAAGGTTAAGACTATATGGGATGTAAACACTGTTCTCGATTACTTACATTCATTACCAGAAAATTCAACTTTATCACTAAAATTATTAACATGGAAGTTTACAACTCTATTAGCATTAGGATCCGCCCAACGAGTTCAAACTTTAAAAGCTTTAAATATTGACAATATGACTATAACTGAGGAAAAGATAATGTTTACAATCACATCTCTGATAAAACAATCCCGTCCGAATTATCTCCCTTCTCCTATTGTGCTTGTAAAAAATGTGGATAATTTATCATTGTGTTTATTTAACCTGGCTAAACTATATTTATCAAAAACTGAAAAACTACGTACATATCAAAAACAACTACTTATTAGTTTCCAGAAACCATATGCCCCTGTTTCAACAGATACTATTTCTAGGTGGATAAAAACTATTCTCCAGAACTCAGGAATTAACACTTCCTTATATGGTGCTCATAGTGTCCGTTCAGCATCTACAACTTCAGCATTTAATAAGCATTTAGACATTAATACAATACTAAATACTGCTGGCTGGACAAATGTTAAAACTTTCCAACGGTTTTATTTAAAACCCATATCAAGTGACAATAATGGTTAAATTGATATATATTGGTATTTGTTATTGATAATTGATATTATCTTATTTGTCAAGTAGACAAATTTCTTTTTACTTAATTTCAACCTTTATAGATAATAAAGCGTTTAAATTTTAACTTCTTATGAGTTTATTTCTCCGAACCATTTGCTGGAGTTTGTTGCATCTGTCATATGGCTTTAAAGTCTCACATGGTACGGAGTTCCGTAACCATAGTGATGTAGAATTGGAAAATTAAACGAACTTACCTAGTGATGTTTAATTATAATTCTACGAACTATGGTGCAGGAACGGAGTAATCATGTGCCCACCCTCTTATTTAGGAAGGGTACTTTTTATTAAATATATATAACCCACCCTTATTACTCCTTTTCTGCTAATAAAATATATGCCATCTGCAAGTTAAAAACTGACCTTTCTGCGCATGTCTCACATGATTACTCCGTTCCTGCACCATAGTTCGTAGAATTATAATTAAACATCACTAGGTAAGTTCGTTTAATTTTCCAAATATACGTCAAATTCCACGATTTTCAAGGACATTTTTAGCCTAAAGTTACAATTTTTCATCTGAAAAACAACCAAAACATTGCCAACTATCGTTATAATCTCATATATAAAGGAATTGAAGACATAAGCTGTTTTTTATTATTACAGATTGACTTTCGGTACACCGGGAAAAACTCCCGCCATTTTTAAAATAGAGTTATTTCCCTTTTCGTCATTATGCATTGTTTAATGTAATTACTAATACCGATTTTGATTAGTCAGTGTAGTGGCTTCTAGTATGTTAATTGGACAATGGTGTCACGTGAGAGTATTTGGTAGCCTAACGGTAAATGTCATTGGCTTATCTTGTTATTACGTGACAAAACACGGCTGTTTATTTAGATCAGTTGATTGACAGGTATACGTCAGTTATTGTTTATAGTATAACCAGCATTACTTATAAATTATTATAATCTAAACGGGATTTTCAGATCAACTTACTAGTATTATATTACCAACAAAATTAAGGATCTTAACTGAAATTCAAGGATATTTTCCTATTTCCGCGAAATTCAAGGATATTCAAGACCTTGAAAATGAAATTTTAAATTTAAGGATATTCAAGGATTTTCAAGGACCGCGGGAACCCTGTATAAATTTTAAAGCAATATCCACATGGAAAAAATTGTAGTATGTATGTATGGATTCTATTTTGATAGCCGTATTAAGTTTATACCATCTGGGCAATTCAAAGTTTGATTTAGGAGTCAGAATTGAACCCAGTAACGTCTAAAATCTTATATAAGACATATTACAAGCCATGTACAACGGAAGATAATGAGGATTAATTAAAAATCCGCAATTTTTGTCTTAATTCTATTTCTAGTGGCCATTTTGGATTTTGAAATTAATTTTTTTGAGATTAATTCAAAATCCGCTATTCTGACAGTCATTTTGGAATTTATTTGGGGTCACTCCACTCTTGAGATTAACTTGCCCTGCCTATATCTTTACACTATTTGCGTACGAGGTACATGTATATCCATTTTGTCCAGTTTTGGCTCAATTTTTACGGCATTCAAACTAAACCAGCATTACAGTATACAGGTGATATATTCGAATGTTTTATTGTTTTAAATCAGATAATAATTGTGACCTCTACAGGGACCACAAACTTAAAACGCTATTTTTCGTACAATCAGTGGTTATAATTCAGGAAGTGACCAAACGATATGCACAAATATCGAAAAAAAACAAGATCTCCGGACTAAAAACATGCACTTTCATCAAAATCAGACAAAAATTGTGACCTCCAGAATATTCACAAGCAAAAAATGTAATGTTTTGAACAATCAAGGGCCATAATCCATGAAATTATGGTCTGATACATGCCAATACTGAAAGGATCCAAGATCTTTGGGAGATAGAACTACCCGTATATTTTAAGTTTCGTTAAAATTGGATAAAAATTGTCACCTTTAGAGTGTCCACACACAATCGTGGATGGACATCCCGACAGACACAGCATAATACGTCCACATGAAAATGTGTCTGCATAAAATTGGAAGCTTTTCAGACTTTGTCAAGGAGTAATACTGTGATTATTCAAAATTAAGGGGAAAAACCTAACTACCCCAAAAAAGAAACAATAAATGCAAACCTTTCTAATTGGACAATTTAAACTCTAAATAAAGCTGCTGTCACATCTTACGGTCACGTGTGTACTATGCCTTCATGCACATAGCTTACCATAGTTTATTGATCGTATTTGACTGCAGTGCCACTATGGTAATCTAGCTGGAAGAATTGTGTTAAGTTACTATTGTCACCTACAGTAAACACTATGGTCAAGTAGTGTCGATTAGAGTCAACTACATTCCAACTACGGAATCGGTATTGAGATATTTTAAAAATTTGTAAAGTATTTGGGCTGCTCATAGTCAAATCATGGGTTTTATGTAGTATAGGAGCCATAGTGGCTCGGTGAATAAGACACTGGCTTGCTAACCTGACAGTCGCATGTTAAGTCATTGCAATGGCCGAGATGGTTCATCAGGACTTTTCAACGTGGTTCCCCCTTGTCACTAATGCAGGTCAGAGGGCCTACCAAGGGACAACGTATAGCCATTTGGATTGGTCAAAAAACAATGTCCAAAATAAATGATCCCTTGGCAGTTTGAATTCGATATTAGGGTTGGCCATAGTGCCAGTGTCAGGACAAAATTTCCCTCACAGCACACGTCTGAACCCCATTTCAATTCTTGAAGTTCAAATACGTTCATAGCTACATTTAACTAACATCACAATGGTCTACTACCGTCAACTACAGTTATCCTTGACAACGGTGAACTATGTCAGTGACCGTAAGATATGGCGACAGCTTAAATGTGAGACAACAAAGGTGAATTTATTTAAAACAACAATTAAAGGTGGACAAATTTTAACCATAAATGTGGGGTAACATCACAACATAAACTGTACTACAACAATATATACTTGTACACTTAAATACAGCGTGGTTCAAAGCAACTTCTTGTGACATGCATCTTATTAATATACACCTTCACGGTGTTTTGTCTTTGATGTTCCATAAGTGATAATAGAGATATCATGCCGAGGATTGGGTGATCAGAGGGGGATATGTGATATCATCCCTGGGACGATATCACATATCACCCACTGATGACGTCATATTAAGCAAACACAGCAAATTCATTTTAAGACAGAAATAAGACATCAATCCCTTTACTAAACTGGATATTGAATTCGGTGGGTATTTCTTGCCGTCCTTTTTTCTAACTTCAACCACGAAGTGTTTTAACCTAAAGTTTAAATCACAATTATCCATGTGTTCAAAATCCTTAGTTATTGTCCTTTCATCATTATGGTGATTGTTCCGCCATATTGACCATGCTTGAAATGTATTAAACGTCCAATTATTACGCCTTAAAGTATTTTTTGGTACAGTATTATTTGCAACGTTTAAAATCCTTTCTTGGCAATATGAAAACGTTTGTCATTTTCAGGTCGATTTTCCTCAACATCCGAAATATCGGAATACAGCGCTGGATTTCCAACATCCATATCGAAAATATACTTTAATTATTCTACACGCTGACTTGCTGCAATTATATCCTCTTCCGAATTTTCATATAAATTCAAATTGCTTTCGGCAATCTGGTTGGCAAAAAGGAGTTCTTCGTTTGACTCAGTCATTGACAGCATTTTACTAGTGAACTGGTTGATGTATGACTAAAATAACGCAGGTGTATTGTGAGCATTGGTGGACAACAGTTCACTATTAGTATACTCATTCCAGCAGTGACGCAGCCCTCATGCTAAAACAACACGAGACGATATTATGTTTATGTTGCTATATGGGTGTATGCTGACCACTCTGTCATTGAAGTGATGTCAATGTGTATGTCAAATAATACCCCACTCACCCTCGGTTCGATATTAGAAATAGCCCTCGTAGTAGGGTATTATTTACTACATACATTCTTACATTAGCTTGCAAACAATCTGATAATTCATGTCCATAGTAAAAACTGACATGCCTATAAACTTGCGGAGTTTATAATAGATGTTTAAATATAGATCAAGCTTGGGATAGATAGATTTTATTAGTACATGCTTCACTTGTAAGATCTCAATTGTAAACAAAGCTGTACTGTCACCTGCCAAGTAATTTTTATGTGTTAGGTGGTGGTTGGAATATATTAACATTACAAAAATCTTGAAGCAAAAGTCGTAAGTGATCGATGATCATAATGATACCTCAGTTTCCCCATACAATTTCCCCATTCACAAGACTACGAATCTTTTTTTTCAAAGCACAGATTTCAGATTTTCAAAGCACAGATTTCAGATTTTCAAAGCACATATTTTTTATCCAAAGGCACGTCCATGCCTGTAGGCACGTTAAATAGGCCCTGGTTTCACTGTACTTCAATATGGCACTGACACTGGGCACATCCGATGCACAGACAAAGCACTAATGGAAGCCTGTTCACATTTTACTACAAAGTACCAATTACTAACTCTTAATACTACATGATGCGGGTTAGTATGTATTGACAGTATTTAAGATACATCTTAAGTCCACCTGTGTGGAATTCAGTGAAATGTCTCCTGCCTAGCAATGACACATGACCACATAAATCAAACCTGTTACTTTCCAAAAAATCATCGTGTTGACACAACTTACATTCCCATCCTTTATTTCATTTGGATGAAAGGTGTGAGAGACAAAATTGTAATTGGGGTGTATTTGAGAGAGAGAGAGAGAGAGAGAGAGGGAGAGAGAGAGAGAGAGAAATGGGGTTTAAGCCCCACTTGACACAAACTAGGTCATTTCGGGACTAACATATGGTTTTTTAATTTTTTATTTCAATATCCCGCTTGCGCGTAGGGGTCTTTAGCAGTGGGAGGAAACTGGGGTGCCCGGAGGAAACCCACGAGGTTGAGAAGGCGCCCATATCTCCATGCCACATAAGCTCACACCAGGGATCGAAAGCACAGCCGCAAGCCAGAGGTGACCAGCCGGCTAGAGGTCACTAGGCCATCCCAACCCCCCGGGGTGTATTTGGCAAGTGGCATTTGTGTAAAATACCATTTTGAACCGTCCAGCGCCCTCATGTTTAGATAACAATTATTCAATTCTATGAACCAATAATTCCAAGGGTTCTGTTTTGAGATCAGATCAAAACCAGAAAAGTTTTTCGAAATATTCCTACACAGCACATTTACCTTCCGTATTGTATTACCTTCTTATATATTGATGTATTTAAATTTCACATTTGAGATATAAAAATGAAATATATATTTATAGTCTTTTCACCTTTGTTTGTTCATATATTCATATCAAAATTTATTTAAAAAATCCATTCGCACAAAATCCAATGCAAATATGCAAGCAAACCACCACCAAATGACGCTTTGCCCAAAAAGTTAAGATTGCAAAAAAAGCACTGTGTTTGTGCTCAAATGAGCAAAATCGCTAAAGTTTGGGACTTGGGAATTGACACAAATGGAAGAGAAAGAGAGACATGGGGTTTAACTTCCATTCAGTGTAAGGAAATCGGAGGACCCAGAGAAAACCCACAAGGTAAGACAGGCAACCCATCTTCTTGTCACGTTCAACCACGGACAAAAACCACGCCAGTTGACTCAATGACAGGCCTTATAATTATAATGCAGCACACACGCTTACCATTCACCCATCCCTCCCAGCTGACACAAATAGGTCACAATGCAATATGAATGTATATATACTGATTTACATTTTATCGTTTCCGTTTTTACTCTAATTTGTAATCAGTTATGTTCGGCAAAATCTACTAGTAAATAAAATCTTTTCTGTCTGGATGATGGTTCTCAAACCTGAGACTAAAATGGAAATTTTAATTAAAGATTAAACTTACGACAAAATAATGTAGACTAATCCCAGATTTAAAAAAATATGGAAAAAAAGCAATGTTTTTATTATTGTATTTTTAATTTGCTACTCATACGATATGCATTATCAAACATATTATAAGGCTAACGTGACAACATCCATCTGACGTAAGGTTGTAAGTATGTATAACTAATGAGAGTAGTTCATCATGGTTTCTTTCAATGAAGAATGTAAAGTAAATGAAGAATGGTTTTGACAATTAATTATTTGTAGAAATCGAAACTTTTGTGATTTTTGTTTGAAGCCTGATGGTCAACATATATTACTTCAGTTTCAATGCAAGCTACTATATTTTTCATTACAAGGTCAGGTATGGAAGGGTATCACGGCCAATATTAAATGCTCTGCTAAAATGTCTTTACCATTGATCGTATGTGAAAAGTACAATATACAAAGTCCTGATACTGGTAATGATAAAGTCAAAATACCTCTAAGGCCAAAATTAAATGTAAAAAGTCAAATGCAACGTGTCAAATGACAAATGTTTTATTGGAAAAGGCTGGTTTATGACGTGTCTACATTTTGTATTTCCGTCATTACATTTTACATTTGCGCTCTGCCACACCTCATTTGTCCTTCATGCTTTCTACATAGCATCTAAGCAGAGCAATAACTAGGATATCCGTATGTAGATATCACGTGACTTATTAACATATATTTTGCCCTTTGAGGTATTTTGACTGTATCATTACCGGTATTAAGACATTGTACTTTTTACACGTAATCAAGGGAAAAGGAATTTTAGCAGAGCATTTAATATTGGCATCCATACCCTTCCATAGTCGTATGCAATAATGTGCTTTGCAGCAAGGGTTTGGAGTCTGTGAGTCTCAACCCCAATGGATAAATATCAAGATTCTATCAACACTAATATATTAGTATAGCTCATAATGTATAACAAGTGTGCAATATATAAGTTATAACATGGCTTTAGGTATGATACAAATTGACTCTTGTTCCAAAATTTCTCAGTATCAGGGTACAACCCACTGCTGGTCACCCCCTAATCATATATTTTGGGATTTTTGTGTCCCCCACATGATCTTGTTTCTCAGGTAGTCACTACATGCCTGAACAAGGTAACGGAATTGTGTTTTGTCTGTGCAGGTTTTAAGCTTGGTAATGTTGATAGTGTTGTTGCAGTTGAAGGAAGTGTCTATATATAAAAATGAAAGTAAATAAATGAACAGAATTTTTTATAGTAATTAGAAATTAGTAGAACCACACATCAACTGTCAAACAAAACTTTCTATTATTACCCAGATAGGCATTTGAAGTGTGGAGGGGGGGGGGGGAAGATGTATAAGACACCCAAAGAGCCACATAGCCTTGGTGATTATAGTGCCGGTTCCTTGACAAGAAGGTCTTGGTTTTGATCCAAGTTCTGGCCAAGAATGTTCTTCAGGATTTTCCAGTCTGATTGACATTTTTTTTGGGGGGGGGGAGCTGGCAAGAGGAAAAATTTAGTTTTTTGGAGAGGACAGAAAACTAAATTCTTGTTCACCACTGGCAGTATGTTGTACGAAATTAATAATAATGCAGCATAAAATTTCTTGAATGTAAGGTGTAAACTGCTCTCCCTCCCTGACAGTCCCTTCCTGACTCTCGGCTTGTAAATCATTGAACACACTTTCAATGCATCATGCACAATATTTCACTGCATTTTACAAACAGCACACTATACTAACCTGTTGGTATTTACAAAAACTTATTTGAATTACAATCCGCTCTAAGCAGCGTATAATCTCCCAAAGCTAATGAGTAATTTGGTACATCAAAATAAAGTGTGGCATGGAAGGCGAGGTTTGAAAATACTACAAGATATTCTAATGCTGCAAATACAGAATAAACTGTAAAGAAAAATAGTAAGTTATAAAATGTTTTTAAAAAACCTAAACATTCTTTCTTCATTCAATGAAGAATAGAAAGAGCGTCACGTGGACATTCACTAAATTTACATGAATTACAATCCGAAGTCATTGTTTTAGTGTAGTAACTTTTTGTCAGGTATCACAGCTGTTTTAACCATTTAATGATCTGTGTCTATATGAACTTTATGCTAATTTGAGAAAACCATAATAATAATAATAACTTTATTAGAGACCCAGTTGCACAAGGCAATCTTCCCTGGGATCTGTCTACATAAAACTACAATAACATATTTACAAAATGATAATGTGGGAAAATGAAAATAAGAATATTATGATGTAAATCAATATATGAAAAGGTAACATGGATATGTGACTGACATATTAAAATAAAATGAACTAAAGCTAATATTTACATCTGTATATTGAAGATGAAAAGGGAGTATAAAACTATAGGAAAATAATTGTATATTAAGATTTTAGTTCCCTTTTCAGTCCCGTTTTAAAACTCAGTATATCGTTAGATTGTTTGAGTACCTGAGGTAATGAATTCCAGAGTAAGCTAGCCTTGTATTTAAAAGTTCTTTTCATGGCCTCGATACGACATTTTGGAAGATGTAATGAGTTTTTTGTTTCTGAACGTAGACAGAGAGTTGTAGTGGACATAGAAGATTGTAAGCATAAATAATTTTGAAAGTAATGTGGACATTTTCCATTCATAATTTTATAAGTCAGTATCCCAGTGTTATATTTAATTCGTTGTTCAAGAGTTAGCCAATTTAGTTGAGAGAACAAGTCTGCTGATCTTGCATCATATTTCGCGTCGAGGATACTCCGCACTGCACGTTTTTGAAGCTTAGATAGGAAGTCAATTTTATTCTGGAAAGCATTACCCCAAACAATATTACAAAAGTCTAAATGAGACAATATATAGGCATTATAAAACAAAATTCGGGTTTCTATAGGTAGATTTATTTTAATTCTATTTAGAAGATATATTTTTGACCCAACAAGAGAGTGAAGCTTCATTATATGTTTTCCCCAGTCTAAGTGATCATCTATTGTAATTCCGAGTAGGACAGCTTCCGTTACATTCTCCAATTTCTGGTTTCCAATGGTCAGGGAAATACATTTTTCACTGTCTCTATTACGTTTTTTATTAACATACTTTTAGTTTTATTTATATTAATAACCATACCATTATCATTGCACTATTGGCTGATAATGTCTAAATCTTCTTGAAGACAACTTTGAATGCAGTCAAGATTCTTGTCAGAAAAATGAATGGTAGTATCATCAGCAAATATTTCGGGAATGACATTTTTAGTAAAAAGTGGAAGATCATTTATGAAAATCAGAAATAAAAGGGGTCCAAGGATAGATCCCTGAGGAACACCACATTTTAGTTTCCTTTGTATTGATTGGAAATTACCAATACAGACTTTTTGATTTCGGTTTGATAGATAAGATTTAATCAAATATAGCAGATTAGGATGAAATTTATATAATACAAGTTTGTCAAGGAGGAGCTTGTGATCAATAAGGTCAAAAGCCTTACTAAAATCCAGGTAGACAACACCTGTTAGTTTACCTTGATCTAAAGCTTCAAGCCAATGATCAGTAATTCGAACTAGTGCTGTAGAACAAGAATGATACTCTCTAAAACCTGACTGATTTACATAAAATAAATTGAAACTGTCAAAGTAGGACTTAATATTGATAGATATATGTTTCTCAAAAATTTTAGAAATGGTTGGTAAAATTGAAATTGGTCTATAATTGGAAATGATTTCTTTGGATCCTTTTTTAAAAATTGGCACTATTTTTGCTTCTTTCATTTGATCAGGAAAACTACAATTTGTTAAACATAAATTAATCACCTCAGCTGACATTTTTAAAATTTTTGGTCCAAGATTGTCTAAACTAGTTGCCTTTTTTGGTTGTAGGTTTTTAAGATATTTCAGTACTTCTGAAAATGATATAGGAGGTAAGTCATATAGAAAATTTTGGGGGACTTTGGTATTTATATAATTTTGAATAACATGTGGTTGTTGGATCGGTTTATAAGGAGGCTTTATAGAGTCTGTTATATTGGTAAAATATTCATTCATAAATTCAGTAATTTGAGTAGGGTCAGATGTTTTAAAGTCATGATATTCGATAGTTTGCGGGTAACTTGGGCCTACTGACGATTTTCCTTGTAGAGAGTTTAGATATTGCCAAATGGTTTTATTGTCTTTTTTATTTATGATGATATCTTTAACATGGTCAGTTTTAGCCTGCTCAATTAATTTTTTGGTTTTATTACGCCATTGTTTATATAAAGTGTCATTTCCAATCATTTTATAATAGTCACGCTTCTTTCTTGCATCTTTAATTTCATCATTAAACCATGGGGGTTGAGTATGGTACTTTACACGTCTGGTTTTAATAGGGGCATGTTTATTTAATACAGTAAGAATAAGGTCATAAAAAGCTGGCATTTAAAGAATTGTTTCATACAACCCACTCAGTTAATCATGTTTTTATTGCCAATCCATAACAATTAATTGAACTTTTATTACAGGCGAAGCAAAAAGTTTGCTATTGCCTAATATTATATACAGATATAAATATTATGCATTGTAATATAAATATACCTACAGATAACAATAACAGTATATAATATATAATCCCCCTCCCACCCTTGTAAATTGAAATATAGATAGATATATACATAACCCAACCCCAATCCAAACCATTTGCCATTAGGTATGGTTTTTCTCTTATTTTTTATTGAGTGGTACAAATATTTTCCAAGATTAAGCAGTTTTATATTATTATCACTGTGATTCGTGAGATTTTTTTTAAAAATTTTTGAAGTGATGGAAAAGACCCAAAATATTTTCTACGGATGAATATATAAGCGGGACAGCACAGCAGAAAGTGATATTCATCTTCAACATTTGTATAATCTTTTATTTTTATCGATCTTATTATATCGCCCGGTTTCAGTGTTTAGTTGGAGAAGACCAAAACGAAAATGACCTTAGAGTTCTATATTTAAGTGTTCGAATTTTTATTTAAAAATGAATAACGTATGTAAACACAACCCAACTTTCAATTAGCTAATTAAATGAAGCAATGGCAAACAATGCGATTATTACATGAGATTTTTTTTTATATATTTTGGTTTTGGAATTTTCATGCAATTGGGAATTACATTCAAGCATGGTGTATTTATAATTACATGGCATTTCAGTCATTTCTTAAATATAGCCACGTCATCCCTTTTACAAAATATTTTTGTACTTGAAGCTTTTTGACTTACAAATTCAAAATACAAACTGCTTACCGTATTCATACAAAAGACGATACGTATTCCAATTAAACCCCGTTCAGTTTCCAGTAATTATCACAGCCACAAATATTAATTGTCATTGTTTTATGCGTCATTACTCCGAAGACGTTACCAAAGAAATATCAACACGATCTTATGAATTGCAACCTATCCCACAGATAAACAGATTATTAATAGTAACATTTGGATTATCGAGGCGACAGTTTGTCTGGAGAACTATGCATGGCAGGGTACAAAGACTCTTTGCCTCACAAAAAAGCATGCAATTCTTTGTTAAAGGGGCATGGTGCTATTTAAGGAATGGTGTATGTGCCGATATAAAATGGCTTGGAAGCGGGTGTAAAATAAAGTCATTTCACACATGCCCAATATAATAAAGTAATCGTGCTAAATACTTGACTCGTACATACACCAATTGCATTGAATAAATATGTTTTACTTGTTTAGGTTTTTTTTAATTCACCCATCTTCAATCATAATAATATACATATTATAGAATAATTGTACAGTACATAGATCAATTACACTATACGAGTAGCACCTTATGTACAGCCACGGTAAGGTGAATATCGTGATTTACTGATTTTTGACGTATTTGTCAATGGTGGAATACTATTTTTATAGGCTAATGGATAATATATAGTACGGTAAGGTGAATATCTATGTGTGCGCATTTTTTTTATACTAAAATTTTTATTCGTACTTCGTATGTAAATAATCGTAATCAAAATGTGAATTGATCGGATAAACGGCACGCAGGAAATTACAAGTTTTATCTTATAATAAAACACCATAGATAAATTATTCGTATGCTGATTTATATACGTATGTCGGGAAATTCGACATATCTCGGGAAATTCGACGCCTCGTCTAATAACTGAACATCATAGATAAGTGAACGGGAAGTCCATTTTTAAACCCATCTTGGGGAAACTCAACGACTCGGCCAATAAATGATCGCCATAGATAAGTGCACGGATCGTCCATTTTTAAACGCATCTCGGAGAAACTAAACCGGTTGCTATTAATCTAAACCATGGTACTAATTAAACCATTTTTGTTATTTTCAACGAGTTTTATCATTTATTGAACGATGTTTTGAAATTACACGGTATGAATAGAAAATATCGGTAAAACTACCATTTTAGACGATACCATACTTGTAGTGATTAGAGCTATGCATGTATGCTTGTAAGCTTCAAGAGTCTAATGTCTGTGTTGAATCAACACAAAAAACTAGCTTAATGGTAATAATTCACTAAGAGTTCCAGGTCTAGAAATTAAACACTCATCCCTGACAATAACAGACACAAATCAATGCATAATCAGGTACAAATGCCTTTATCTTTTCTCAAAGTTTTGATATACATCCGACAAAAAATGAAATATGTGAGATACAACTTCAACACATTCTGACATTTCCAGGTCAATGGTTCAGATTTAATGTCCACTTGACACCAACCAGGTCCATTCAGGACAAACATGGTTAAATCTATTCAATTAGCAGTGGGAGGAAACCGGAAGACCCAGAGAAAACCCATTGGGTTAGACAGGCGACATTACTTACAAACGGGCAATCGAAACCACACCACTTGGCTCAATGACAGACCTCATGATCAAAAGTGCACATGTTAAATAATTTGCCCACCTAACTGCCTAGAAATTAATGTATGATATACTGAGAATCTGAGACTTACATAAAATGTTCAGCATTGGTTAAGCTATTCTATATCAATATTGCTCAAAATTTATTAAATATAAATATATATTAGTAGGCCTAGTGTTAGTGTTCTATTGAGGATTAATATTGTTTAGTCATGCAGTAGGATATTCTTTCACAAATTCTATTTCAGTTCTTCCACAAAAGTCTATTTCTGTTCAAGATGTCGAAGAAATTATCCACAAAAATCTATTTCCTTTAATGACGCAGAAGAAAATATCCAACAAAATGACCAATGTGAGCTCGGACACTGTCCACCTCATATCATATTATTTCAGAGATCTCTTTGGCAAAATTATTTATTTTTTGGTCAATTTGGTCAATTATTTATTTTTTGGTCAATGAGTAATAATTTTAGTGTTCAATTTATCATATACACCTGTGCATAACTAAATGAATCTGATGTGTCAAGAACATTACAATACTGAATACATGGGCAATAACTAAAAGATATTCATGTTATTTTCGTTGCCAGGGCCATAAAACCTATTTTGTTCAGTCCAATTCATGATTTATTTGAATTTCCATAGCTTATTGCAAAAAGAATGAAACAGTGTCAATATCATCCGTTTGACAAAATTGTGTCATTCCTGTCCAAAAACTGTTTTGAAGCAATTATATTGTAAAAATGGTGTGAGACACAATTATCATTAACTCTTAAATTGGGTCGAACAGAATTTTGACTATTTTGAGGCTGGCAAACCAGAAATAAATGGAAGAAATGCAGCAATTGTGAATATATGAAAAAATATTCTGAATTGTGTGCACAAGAAGCTGGAATAATCATACAATTTACATTCACGAACAGTTATAGGTTATAAAATTAATAGACGGTAATTTTTTCTGCTGGGCTAAAGAAGACTATGGAAAATATAATGCCTGGTAAAATCTGGTAATCAAATAAGATCCTTAAATGACATTTAAAAGTCAAGGTATATCAGATCACTGAAACATTGCATAAAATAAATGAGTAAGATCTAAACTTCCATCAAAGCCTTGTTTCACACAAAGCTGCAAGTTGACAAATACTTAATTAGCCAAACAGAAAGCAGGCTGAAAGCAGGGGAACTTATACATACATGTAACTTATGGTGAATGGCGGTGCAATTATTAAATGATTTTAAGAAAAATGCCAATAAAAATTACATCTCTAGATGAGGCAAGCACTAATCATTTAATATAAAGCTATACAAATTGTAACCTATTGTTCAAAACTATCTAGACAACATCTAATAACTTGCTTTTCAAGACTGCTAATAACAATAAATTAAACATGTCACCTACCTGTTGGCTCACAATGATTATTATGACGGAAGAAGAAATAAAGTGAAAGTAAGAAAATACTGATATTGAAGATGAAAATATAAACTTTATAATTCAGTGACTTCTTTTCCTGTAAAAAAATAAATAAATATGTAAGTAATGATATAAATAATTTTGAAGCATTTGACAGCATCTGAATACGATAGAAGTCTTAGCAGAAATCTCTTGATGGGCCTCTTTTCAATTCTGAATTCAAACTGGCTCTATTAATACCACTGATATGTTCAGACACAGACCCTTTGTATGAAAATAATAAAAACATTCTCATTGATTATACTGCTGTGTTAAAGTAAAATGTCTAATAGGTACTACAAAACTATCATAATGAAAATCACTCATTGACAACAGGAAAGGTATCAATTCTTTTGAGCATGACAATTTTATCCTGCAAACTACATCTACTGTCTGTTCCAGGTGATATTTAGATTTGAAAACTGCTTGCCATTTCTTTGATTTTTTTTAAAATGGTCGATAGAGCCGGAGTCCAGCAACCTAGCTGAAAAGTGTACCAATTTTCTCCTACATATATTGTATATGGTATCAATGCATGTATGTCTAGTATCATCAGAATGTAAGTCTGTTGGATTTCTAGTGGTGGGTGTAGTATTCCACACCCAAAATGTCATGTCCCCAACTAGTCTAGACTAGCTCAAAAATGTACCACATGAAACATGTGTACCCTACATCTTCAGGTATAACAAAAACACTCTGACAGACATTTCTAGTGGTGGGGTACCCCTGGCAGAGCTATGTAATTGCCAGATATGTCTAATGATGGAGTATCCCTGACAAGAGTTATCTAATTTCTAGACCACAGCTAGTCTAGATTAGCTGAAATCTGCACCACCTAAAACTGCTTTGGAATCATGAATGACCACTGCCAAAAAGTAGGTCTTTGATATGAACACTTACTAATCTAGTGAGTTGTCTCCCATTCTGTGTTCTTCCCCATGAAAACATAAAACAAGTTAACATCATGTAAAGAAGGGATGCCACAATGAAGGTTATAAACATATTCTCATGAATAGCTGAAATCAAACAAAATAAAATAAAAATAAATTGCCAACAACTATAGGCCTATATTCCAGTGAATTATTGAAATACAATTGCACGTTAAACCCCATTTATCTCTCTCACAATTGAACCATGTGTTAAGTGGACATTAAACCCCATTTCCCCCTCACTCCCTCTCTCTTAAATAGTTCATGGTTATTTATGAGCAGTTTGAAGTGCTAGAGGAAGCAGCTAGTTTTGGACAGCCCACATGCTAAATGGGTAAATCTTGCAGGTGATGACAATATGCGTTTGGATTTATGGTCTTCCATGTGTTGTATAACAAGCCAACAGTGAGGCTGATGTCCCCCGCCGAAATCCCAAAATAAATAGATGTGTCCCAAAAAGTGTGACGGACAGACGGACAGACAGACAGACAGACAGACGGACGAACCCATTTTAATAGTCCCCCAGCTTCCTTCGAAAGGCGGGGGACAAAAACTGATAAACTGTGAAGTAAATATAACATACCATAATTATCCTCTGAGGATACATAACTAAGAACAATCAAAGCTCCATTTTCCATGATATGTAGTAATGTACATAAAACTGCTCCTGCTTTATAAAGTTTATCATATTTGCCTGTATCAATGGATGTATGATAATTATAATATGACAGGGCTAACAGAAACCGCGGCCCACAATGCAATGCTATACAAATTCTCCATATGTATTTTTGTGGAGTAAACTGACCAATTGCTGCACTGACAGAAGGTAGGAAGTTGTACACCTGTAAATATAATAACACAATCAAAGAATTATATTTTCAATGTTTGATCCCAGTAAATGTTGATAACGTTCATCAGGATGTTTGGGCATGCAGAGTGAACAGAACCACCATGTATATATCTTGATTTTGTGTAAAATCTAGATCTCATTATCCAGAGCTAGTCATCTTATGGGTTTTGAAGCCACGGTGGCTAGTGAGTATAGGGTCCAAGCTTCGTTCCCGGTGTTGAACGAGAATGATTCTCAGTATTATAATACAGCCTGGTTTCCGTTTGTCAGCAGAACAGAGGACCTGGCAAGGAAAGAGAGTGGAATGAGGTTTAAAATCCACTCAACACAAACTAGGTCATTTTCAGACTATCTTATGGTTTAGTTTTATTCCAATAATTCGTCTGTGCATAGGTGCTTTTAGCACGGTAAGGAAACCTGAGGATCTGAAGAAAACCCATGAGGTTGGACAGGCGACCATACTCCATGTCACTTGAATCAAATCGAAACCACTTTTTTTTGACTCAATCACAGACTTTGTGATTTCACACACATGCGTTAAACCAAAAGGACATCCAACTTCCTGACTAGTCATTCAGTTGGGATGAAACACAAAGTTTCATGTATTTGTTGATGTGCATACAAACAAAACATCTCTTGACAGCTGGAATTAAAAGAAGATTAGGAGGGAGCTCCACTGTCCAGGTGAAATGTAAGACATATTCCTGTCTTGGTGATGAAAAGTGGGACATTTTAAGCCCCATATCATTTCGTTTTGAAATAGATTAGAAATTGTATCAGATGATCTAGAAAATAGGCAGCATATCCTTATATTACATTTACATATATATACCCACCCCACAATGTGTTCTTGTTGCAGCGTCGAAGTTAAATAATACAGACCAGATAATTCCGAATAAAGTAGCAAAGGCTGGTAGGATACTGACTACTATAGTAAGAAATGGAACACTGATACTAAATAATACTGGTTGAACATCCTTCTCTTTCTCATGATTCATAGTGCCTTTTGAAAATCTGAAAGACAAATATAAAAGTTTTAATACTCTAACCATACATGCATTATTCTGTACAGGCCATATTATATATCATAATCAAAGTTGGATTTTGAAAAATATGTGATTTTTCCAGCATGCAGAATGTTTGCCCAATGTGTCAGATCTAGATTCAGTCATTTTCCATAGCACTCAGTCATCACCGGCCGATATTGAACCCATGGATGAGGACATTATCGGTACCAATATATAAAAGGAAGGGAATGCCAGGCTTTTCCATATCTTAATATCATCTGTTATAAAGGATAACAATCGCATTTCCTAACCTTCTTCAAATTCCAATTGCTGTAAGACTTTTTTATTTACATCAATTACAATCTTTCGTCATGGCAACCCTATCTTGGTCTCCAGGGGATTGCTAATGGTTGGGCTCAATGCCTTGATTGTATCCCCCACCCTACTCCACGAAGACTAAGGTATAATGGTACTGGTACTGACAAATGTGGGAAAGGAAAACATTTTAAATATGGTATGTCAAAACAGATGAAATAATCTGTTTAAATTAAATATAAGCTTTTATCATGATCAGCAACATTTATTTAGAATGCCGGCCCCAAATGAGATATCACGTCCGAAAATTTTTTATTTCACTGTCTAATTGGCCTAGGCCTAAAATGGATGCTCTCTGGGCCGTCCCTAACCCGGCACTGGACCCAATTATAGGATCTATTCTAGGGTTGAGGCTTACATAAACAAGACATATTGTGTTTGATAGAATTTAATTTGGCTACATGTAAACTTTATATTCTATTGTTTTCAATTTGTAGGACAAAACAAATCTGTGTGTTTGTTATGATTTGGATATTTTGTGGCCTTTCGATCTTGAGAGACAAATTCTCATGGCCTACAAATCTTTTGGTTAAGAGGCGAGGGGGAAAGTTTGTATGAAGCTGTACCCTAGCCTTATGTTGATCATGTCCTTTTATAAGTTTGAGGAAACCATTGTCAAATTTATGACATTCTGGTTTCTACAACAACCCATAAATAGAGACAAATGGGGTTTAATGTCCACTCGACACAAACTAGGTCATTTCCGGACTAACATACGGTTCAATTTTATTTCAATAATTCACTTGCACTTAGCAGTCTTTGTGGGAGGAAACCGGAGGACCTGGAGAAAACCTGCGAAGTTGGATGGGCGACCCTACTCCTTGTCACGTACAACCGAGGAATAAAAAAACACCAGACCTTATAGCGTGCAATTGCTAATTATTCTGCCATCCATTCTAGACATGTTTAGCAATGAGGACATAGACATATTTTAAAGAGAGAGAGTGGGAGGAAATCGGAGTACATGGAGAAAACCCACAAGGTTGAACAGGCGACCCTACTCCTTGCCATGTACAACCCCATATAATTTAAAGGAGCTAAATTGCTAATATTTGGGACCTAAAAATTGACACAAATTGGTTGCAACACATATAATAATGTAATAATATGAATCTATATTAACAGATTTACATTCAATTGTTTCCGGTTATATTTAAATTATAAATCAGTTATGTTCAGCGAAATATGCCAGAAGTCACAATCGAATGTCAATCTTTAGCGTCTGTCCAGGCTATTTATTGCGCTTGCTCACCGCTTGACATGACATGTGGAGTCTAGCTTCGTTCTTTGAGTCCCTTATAGTCCCGAAATGACCTAGTTTGTGTCGAGTGGACGTTAAACCCCCTTTCTCTCTTCGAGTCCCTTGTTAAAAATTGGATGGAGACACATATTGGCGGTAGCACGATTTACCCAAATTCACCCAAATCTACCCAAATCCACCATTATTTCAACTGATATCACAATAATTTGTATCAATAATTGATCATATACAGTTCTTTCTGTCAAATTGTCATTTTAAATTTAAAATCGTAGCGTTTTTGTGTCAGAATGTGATTTCCACGTAACTTTGGAAGAACCACAAATTTAATGGTGGTCTGCTTCCATGTGGGTATTTACACGAGTTATGTCCCTTACATACAACGACGAAACACTCATGAATTGTTGGATTTTAAGACAAGAAGACTATGATTTTAAAATAATTATGGCATATTTAGCTAAACGAATGATAGTTTATTAAAAAACGATAAACATAATTGTGATATATGTGGAAATAACATGGTTTTGGGTAGATTTGTGTATTACACGAGCTATTCCCTTGGAGGCCTTGGTTACGACTTCCAAACTTGCATAGAAATCGCATTTTGAGGGGCATTTTGACAAAAAAAAAAGCTGCGATTTTAAATTAAAAATGTCAATTCCACATAAAGAACGGTATATTATCAAATATCAATATAAATTATTGTGGTATGAGTGGAAATAGTGGTGGATTTGGGTAGATTTGGGTAGATTTGGGGAATTTGGGTAAATCGTGCTACCCCATATTATTGGTACACGATGATGTTTATAATTTTGTCTTAATCAAATACTGATATCAGAAAAAGCCCATCTTATCCCGGTAAGATGACTGTCATGACAATTATACAGTGACAACATTGATTGAACATTAACATTAATAAAAATGTTGACTTAAATTAAAATCAAATATTGACAAATAATTCGTGTTTTTAATGTTGAAGACTTTGGATGATATTTTGAGTTGGAGACTTAGCTACTTTAAAAGGCGAACCAGTTTCCTTTCGTATTTAGACTAAACGTTCTGCACAATTAACGTGTATTCTAATGCATGTTTTACAACCCTTCAGCTTGCTGCTCTTTGACGAATATGTTTCTAATCTGACACCAGAAAGTAAATAATCAAATGCATTATGGGAAAACCGGAAGTTTTTTTTCTATAATTCTGGAAAGGGGTCAATTTAGCATATTTTGGGGATTATCATGAATATGTTGATAGCACTGAAGCATAAATTAATTTCCTATTGTCAGATATGTATTTTGAAATGTGTTTTTGGTATCTGAAAGACTGTCAAATGGATAGTGTATTTTTGAAAGCGTAAATTGTAAATCTAATGCTTGGAACCATTTTTGTGAAACGTAAACAAAACAAATATGGCGTCCACGTCGGGACGGCTGTCTGCTCAAGATAGAAAAGATTTAGAGAAGTTTACCAATTTCTTTGTGCTAAAAAGTCTGCAGATTATTGTTCAGTCTAGACTCGGAGAAAAGATTAAAACAAAATCAAAACCTGTGTCATCAGGAGCAGATTGGGTATGAATTTATTCATGCATTTATTAATAGTCTTTTTTATTTTCAATGTGAATGAATCAATGCAATGTCTCATAAAAAATTATTATTATTGTGGTGTCTGCTACTGCCTGTGTCCAGTCACTGTGAGTTTGTGTTAAGTTTAATTATATATGTTCTAAACTTTTTGTTTAATAAAATACAATATGGTGAGGTAGAAATTATAGAAAGTTAAGAAAGTAGGGCCTATACATGTCGTGTAGATAGAGGCAATGGAGAGACAGCATATCTCCGAGTCCGACATCTAAATAAAACTTATATACAATGATTTGTACACTGGCAGGTCTACTACATGTATCTTAGCAGGAAGATTACTTAATACTAAGCACAACCACAATATTACCAAATTCTACTGCATTGTCAAAAACTATTTCAATATATAATGAATATTTAAAAATAAAGCCAACCATTATTTTCATTTTGAAGCCTGTGCTTAAATGTGCACAGATTAATATATTAACACTTAATAAAGAAATGAAAATTGAAATACGGGTTGGATTCTTTTGGATTAAAAAAAAAATTGACATCTTTGCCATATTCATATTTTTCAGTTTAATCTTGCAATAAAGGATACTCCTGAGGTTCACATTGAGGCCAAAAAAGTTATTGCTGGTCAGCAGTCAATGCTTGCACAAAATGTGTGTACAGAAATATCATTACGGACAACAGAAGGAGAGACGATGGTCCTGGAAACATGGTACACCGACTTTGATTCAGAGGAAATTGACTCATCAGTAAAAGTGTCTTATGGTGTTTACAATCGTATGGGTATTGCGTTAAAATCATTGTTCGGCGTATCTCGTGTTCCACCTGCATACAGACTAGCTCGTAAACAAAGCATAAATGGAAGCGATTATGTTATTTGTTACAGATTTTATCTTGGTGAACCCCAGTTTTTCCAGCTCGGCGATGGATACCAAAAATCCACCGTCGGAGTTGTGCCGACTCCAGTTGGGAAAATAACCTTGAACTTAGCATATAGAACTAAATTATTAATGTCTCCACATAGAACGACACGTGATCTACCATTTGAAGTGAAAGACGATCATTTTAAAAGTGAATGCAGTCCTAGGAAGCAGACAGAACCAAAACCTTGCAGTCTAGGCTTTAGAAGGTAAGTAATGAAAATTAGTTGGGATTTATGTTTCTGCTCCATCCAGGCTAATGAAGACGGGCACTGACAAGGCAAACCTTATAAGAAAATCCTGGGGATCTTTCTCGGCCAAAATAGGGATCAAACCCAGGATCTCCAGGTTAGGGACCTACCATTGCCAAGGTGTCAAGAATCTGAGGACAAATAGAAATTTTTGGCTGGAATATAGAATGCCTCCAAACAAGAGTTCTATCTTTGATGTTTGAATCTTACTAAGTTTTGGAGACAAATACGTCAAAGAAGCTTTTAATGGTAATGAATGAAGTACATAATTGTTGATTAGAGAATAATGTTAAGCATTATCATGGCAACCTGCAATTAAATCATTACTGATGCTATCAATAGTTTCCAAGTGTTAAATCAAAAAATTTCAAAGAATTATACTGACATCGTCATGAAATCACTTTCAAGGACACAAGATGATAACGAAGTTTGAAACATTTGGAACATTTTTAGATGGAATGTCATGCAGAAAACCTTCCTTCGCATGACATTAAGCCAGGAAAAATAATCTGATATCTTCACTTTAATTATAAATTATTGTATAATTAAAAAATTAATGACTTTCACAGAAAAACCTCCCATGATAATGTGTCTTATCTTTAAATGGCATTTAGTGAAAGCGATATATTATAATAACAGACAGCTTTATGGATAACATTCACTAGGTTTATTAACTGCAACGTTTCAATGAGGACACTCTCACCGTTATCAAGCAATGATACAATCAACATGTTACAGAAGGTTATATACAAACAGATAACAATAAACTAATTAACAATATAAGGCCGAAGCCATTCAAAGTAACCCTATACCCAAGTAAACTGTTATTAATCAATGAGAAACCCTTAAAGAGGATGAAAATTTTACAAATCTATGCTGAAACAACAAGTGATATTAATAAACCCTTAATTACATTTTGCAAATAAAGATTAAAAATTAACAAAACACCTATGAGTATGATAATGTGAACAGAATAATCCAGTGGTACTTATATTAGAATACTATAATTTAAGTATTTATAATTACGGTAAGGTGTGTTATGTTTAGTGTGGATTATAATAAGGGAGAACAACCCTACATAGGAGAATGTCTGACCTGCTCTGGTGAAATTTGTATACCTTCCCATTGCATAATTAATGGGTTTTTTTGGTTTTGTAGAGGTAGTGTGGGTTGTAAGGGAAGATAACTCTGCATGGGAAAATGCAAACAATATTGTATCTCCAAAATAATGATGTTGCTTTGTTTTTGTAGGACTAGTATATCTGATGATTGTCGACTAGATAGTCAAGACTTATGTTCAACCACATTCTCTACCAGTCCTCCAGACTATGCCTACATTACTGCTGCGAGTAGCTATAAAACACCTGCTATAAATATAGGTACAGGTACTAAACAACAGTTACCTCCCATAGACCAAAGGCCACAAAGGTATATTGATTTATTTGGATTTGGATTGCCAAACTGATCCCGCAGTGAATATTCGCTTGGCCGCTACAATCACTGATAAGCATGACATCAACGAGGCTTAATAAGTACGGCATATTAACTTTTTTACTCCGACAAATTAAATTCTCAAACATTTTTTTGAGGTAAAAGAAAAATAAATAAAGACGTTTGAAGTATTTGGAGTTAAAAAATATTTCCTATTTAGTGTAAATGGGTATTAAAATGAGTAAAATGCATCATTTTGCCCGAAGCAGTTAGGTGTTAAGTAAACATTGCACGAGCCGTTGAGCCAATGACTGGCGCCGTCTGCAGTCAACGCACGTGCTATGGACACTCATCTGTTACAGAGTTAATTCGTAAGTAATTCTCTGTGAAATAGATTGGTGGATTGCCACATATCTGGCAAATGCTCTTTATTGTATCTAATTAAAATTTTTGTATTCTAAAATATAGAAAAAGTCAAATCGGTGAAGGTTTTACAAAATTGTCGGACAATTTTATCATTATTTAAGCAGGCAGTGTTAGACCGTTCACAAAAATCATGTATCTACAAAATATTTAAATTTGTACGTGATGAAAATATAGTTGCACCTCGTTGTTTTTCATATATATTTCTCGTACAGTATTCAAATTTACATGTATATCAGAAATATTCCTACAAAAGTATGGTATAAATGAAAGCATGCCAACGACTGCCGATTCCGTACCTGTTTCAAATTCACCCAGTTCCATTTCAAAAGTCTTTTACATTCATGTACTATTGCTGAACAAAACTTTAGATAAATTAGTAGTTTAAAATGAAATGTGATAGTCATTTATTTCGAGTTCAAGATAGTCTAATTAATCAATTTATTTCTTTCCTGCAGTGCACCGGAGAAATCAAACAGTTTTTCTACTTTACATCGTGTAGGAGCCTTCGCTCAACCAAAGAGTTTAAAAGATATTCCACTTAAAGGTCTGGAAGAAATTCCTTTTTTAAGCCTCTTGAACAATCAGGCTGTTAAGACAGAGACAACACCAGTTAAGGATAATCCAGAGACATGTTCTAGTAGTGGAGAAAACATGGAAACGGCCAATAGTTCAACTGGTAGCGAGTTAAATAAGAGTACGAGTAGCCAGACATCAGCACCAGATGATTTTGTTATGGTGGAACTGGTGAGTTAATTTTTGAGTTGGCCAAAGAGAATTTTTCAGGATTTTCTAGCCAATTCGGCCTTTATCAGTACTGTAGGATGGAGAGCATGGCAAGGACAGTGCCTAGTCGTTTAGATTGGAAGAACAAAACCAAGGTCTCATGTACATATTGGCTTGCATATAAAAGAAACTTTTGAATTTGAAATAAGAGTAGGTTATTCGGACAAAATTTCACACATTGAGTGAGACGTAACACACTGCATGGAGTATGTCCGTCTTCATTAGCCCAGTCAGTACAGAGAAGGAGGATGTTAATATGCTGCCATTGAAAAAACTATGCACTTTTCCTTCAAAGGCCTTCCATCCTTCCCCACTCGCCACGGAAAGGTTGGCTGGAAAGTTCAGAGGAATTTTCTCTGCCATCACTGTGATCAAACCAAAGCCTTCGCCAGTTTAACTGCGACTTGCCAATTACGACAGATTTCTTTGAAACAAAAATAACTGTGAGTTACAATTGTTTCTAATTTTTGGGTTGTTTCTATTTTTCAGAAAACACCCTTTGCTGGAGTTGATTCGAACAATGATTTAGGAAGATTTTATCGAGACTGTCAGGGGGCGCTATCTCAATCCATGTTTGAAGAGGGGACTACTCTAAATGATACTTTAGATCAAGTTACGACACAGCTGGCAATGTTTGAGACCAAGATGAAGGATTTTGATGATTTTGTTGGATCATTTCATGAACTTGATCAATAAAATGAATTTATATAAGACTTGATTAAAAACTAAATAGAATTCCACAGTTTTGCTTTGGATTTGGTATGAATAAACATTCGTTTTTTTAAAGACCAAAATTAAACGCCCTCTTTGATTCTCAGAGTAAGGCTTAATGTAATATTACTTATGGTATTTACAATGTTTATACATAGTAAGGAATAAAATTTTACTGAAAGTGGCATTTCATGAAAAGTACCGTCACTGCAGTTTTTATCTTCTGAACAAAAGACAGTTGATTCAGACAACACAGCAGTGTGTTTTTACATTCAATGTAATCTTTTCTATGTCAGCTTTGTAGAAATGAAATTGGACTTGATCAATTCTATGTTGGTTTTACCAAAGAGAAATTCTAGTTCTCAGACAGTTCACAATAAACGACAGAGGTTTTTATTTGTTTATTTTTATTTTGTTAAGGTGGTTAATTAAACATATCACATTTCATTGCTCTACAATTGGTCTCGTATCATTTGTTTATTCTTTCAGGAATTACTAATTCCCGTGTTACATATTTGAAATTGACTCTTTTCTATACAGCTGAATGCAAGTTTATCTATAAGTTCAATTGCCGTCTTGGTCTACAGATTCTCTAGTTCTAATGTGAATACTGAGATTTCCATCTCTCATCTCCATGGTGTATAGTATCAGTCATTTATTTCTCATTATCTCAGTATGCGAGAACCGGTATTTTTTTTAGATGACCAACCTTATTGGCATGGCTGTTGTAGATTTGAGAATAATTAAAATACAGAGATATTGGTATCTAGTGCCTGTGCTTAGTCATTCTCATTAATCAAACTTATTCTTATGCTTAGTAATTCTCATTTATCCAACATATTTGCTATTAATAATATGAGAATGGCTATGGACAGATTAAATTGTTGTCCAATTTATTGATACCAATAAAGGGGATTGAGAATTATAATCTATAATATAAACTTTTTAAAAACTACATACTAGATGACAGCGTTACATAGGAAAAATAATTATGATCTTATGTACAGCATCTAAATGTAAAATGTGCCATACTTTTATTCCCACATATTAGATGGGGTTTGTTGTTTTTAGGGGTCAGTCTCGTGAAAAGTTATGCTTAATGTGACTGTATTATAACATTTGTTTAAAATAAGAAGGAAAACTGGCCCAATGATCAAAATTTTTATCATGTATGTGCTTTGTACATTACTTTATGTACATTTATAGCTGACATTACTTGACATTAACATAATGTTATTACAGTTATATATATGTTCTATTCTGCTTCATCATGATGAAAGATATAATATACAATATACCTTTAACTGTGGCCAACTCTTAATGTTATTAACTATTTGATCATAAGTAATTTTTTCTATAATATTTCTGACTTTGCTTTTGAACCTAGTGAGCGTTTATGTTGTATCGGCTTTAGTGAAGACTTGATGATGAAGATGACATGTAAATGTAATAGGCTTTGTTGCAGACATTCATTCTAGTTATATTTGCCAGTCTTGGCTGACCTGCAGTAACATTGAGTGTCTGGAGAACTTACTGTCAGTAAATTTTACATGTCATGAAATTGGAATTTCAAAGAATTGGATCTTGAAACCAAATAAATACAGTTAAATTATTAATTTTTATGAGTAAATCACTTACAAATGTATGTCAAAATTGAGATTATGCTTTAAAAAAATCGTCATATGTTGGGAAAATTTGAAGAGAAATCCATATTTTATTGCTTAGTGCAGTGCTATGATTTATGATCCAAAAAAAAAAAAAAATTGTACTTGTAGTTGATTTTTTTTTTAAGACAGACATTATTGTTTTACCTAAGGTATTTTTAGGCTGCTTTAGATTTATTGGTATATTGTAGATAGTGATAAGTTTCATTAAATTTACTGATCTTCATTTGAGGTATTTTGATTTCCTGGCAAATTACAATATTATGAAAGTTGAATCTCTAAAGGGAATATTAATCTAAAAATGATGCAGTTACATTTGATATTTACCAAGATACGACTTCTTTGGTGTGGTTTCCCGTTGTCAGTGGTGCGGGACGGAGGGCCTAACAGGGATATCGTTCTAGTTGTTTGGATGGGAAGAAAAATCAAGGTTTTGTGTATACATTGACGTGCACATAAAAGATTCCATGGCAGATTGAATTCAATATAAGTAGGCCATAGTGCTGCTGCCCAGGCAAAATTACTCTGTTAGAACACTGTGTGGTGTATGTCCATCTTCATTAGCCCAGTCGGAGCAGAGCAGTAGGACGTTAAACCACATTTCTGTTCATTTCATTTCCCAAGACCTGACAAAATGAAATTTTGCAACTTTCTGCATTTTAAGTACGGACTACATGGTAAAAACATTTGACACCAATTTTTAATCCAATTTCAGAGACTATCTACCATTAATATTTTTGTTTTGTTAAATGATTATTTTGGCATGGATTAAGCTGTGAAGAAAGAGATTTTTTCCTAAAATTTTAAATGACAATCAGTAACTTTAATGTAATGTAATGGTTTTGCAGAATTATTCACAGAAAAACCATTCTAATTGTGATTTTGTAATCTTCGATTTCTGCTGATAGATTATTGGATATATGTAGATTTATTACAAGTAATAAGCTTCAATTTATTACATTTTACTTAAATTTTGTTCATAATGTCAATTTATTAAAATTTACTTAAATTTTGTTCATAATGTCATTTTGAAATAGTTGTGATATAAAGACCCCTTGATAATGAAGACTATGAACTGGACAAGATTACTGAGTGCTGTATTATTATGTGTGCTATTTTAAGGTTTATTATAAATGTGATATATGTGTTATTAAACAACATACATAACTAAATCCTATCCCACCCAGCTCTAGATTAGTAGTGTACATTCTTTAGATTCAAGGTGTTCCCCAAGAAAGGTCCTCAGGATCTTTGAGCCTCATCTACCTACATTGTTTGTATGTTGTGCAGAATGGAGAGCCTGACAAGGAAATGTCCGTATCACAACATATTAAAGATTCCTTGACAGCTGGAAAAATTTGTGTTATAGCACACTGCATTGGGTATATCTGTCTTTATTAAGCGTTGAGTGGGATAAAGTTTAGTATTATTGTTGTAATTGTGTATATATGAAATGATGTATTTAATTTTATAAGTATATTGTATTATATTTCTGTTGTTGGTGTGAGCCGAATGAAATGTATGAGGATGGATGAAATGAATTGAGTGGTATAATTAATTAGTTTTCTGTGGTCACATGGTATTGGAAATTTGCACTCATTTGTTGAACGAAGTAGACCAATCAAGATTAGCCTTTTGTGTATTGTTTATAAATGTTTTCCAACAGTTCTGGATAAATTTTCAATTTATAAACATACCTATTCACAAATACATTTAAATATCAACCCAGATAGCAATCTAATATTAATTTTACGTAAAAGAATATGAAGCATAAATTTAGGTTAACTTACAATAATGGTAAAAATTTACTGTTAATTGAACTTCTGAATGGTTATGGTTACTATTTAATCAGAAATATGCCATAACTGTAATGTTAATTTCATGATAATAGCTAACTATTTTAATTTTTGGGGGCATTGAATACTGGTGGATTAATTAACCAAACTCACTGTATTACCCATAACAGAAGTTCACTTGTAATTTCAGATTCAGAATTTGAAAGTAAGTAATTATTTATAAACAATAAATAAAGTATTTACCAAGTTCGGCAGTCTATAAGTTTTCAGTTTTGATGGTTGCGGAGTTTAAATAATCATGAAAACTATTTAAAGAGGGTAAAACAAATTATCCAAATTGACCATCAAGAATTGTTTGTTGATCTCACTTTATAACCAGCACCAAAACTTAACTAAGAAAGCAAATAGTTTTATTATACACAGAAGCCTTTGACCCACGTGTTTAGAATATGCACATGCAGATTGGGTTGTTTGGAGTTAAAACCATGGTTCTACAACAATTTGGGATCCTCGCAACATGGCCAAGATTTAAACTAGAGTAAATTATTTAGGTTGTGGATGTGAGAAAATATTGAATGTATACTTGAAAGTTTTTTATATCAAGGATAAAGTTGATGACGGGTGTAAAATAAAGAAGTGAAGGTTCAAAATATTGAGGCATGTGTGCATTTACTACAGTTATTTTATTTGCCTTCTGTATGTGACTCCATATGCTTCTTTATAAATAAAAAATATGCAACAACAAGGTGGTTTTTTTTTTAAATTATATTTTAGGGCGTGTGGTGTGTGTGTGTGTGTGTGTGTGAAGGGGTTGGGGGGCTATGAATCAACCGATATTTGGACACTATCATTCAGACAAATACAGAGGTCAATTCAGCTAACTGATTTCGTTCATTTGTTAATGGATAGTAAACTGGGCCCGTATCTACAGGGGGGTGCGGGGGGCATGCCCCCGGACCCCGCGCAGAAATTGCTAACACTCATTAAAGTATACACGGTTACTTATATTAACCTAAAAAAAAAGATAATTTTTTTGGTTTGAATACTTATTTTTAAATGCTTATCTAGGTAACTACATAGCATGATGATTACAACAGTCTGTTAGAATGACCTTTCCAAAAATTTCCTCAAACCTGTGAATTAAGCATTTTCAAGGTTTCAAATGGGTTTGAAACCGAAATCCCGCTCTATGCCGAATACCAACCATCCATTCAGGCTGTTGCAGCTGCATTCACAAATAATAATCAATGCCTGAAAAATGTCGCACTTGAAAAATATGGCGGTATGGCGGTATATTAGTGCCAAAATTCTAACATGCTATCGTCTAACTTCTTACTTCTATTCATGTAATTTCTAACCTCCATTCATGTAACTTCTAACTTCCATTCATGTAATTTCTAAATTAAAGGGCCAATCCCGATAACTTTTTGGGGAATAAAACTGCTTAATTTTGTGTTAAAATCCCTTATAACCCATTATCTAAGGCCGACCAACTAACCCGATATTTGTGATACGCTTGCAAATAACTTAAACCTGACAGTCTTCATCTGGAAATGGAGACCGTTGTATTATACAGTATCTGGATAAAACCAGACTTTTTTCTATAAAAATGATATGTAGGTGAAATTTACCTTTTGTTATCAGTACAGTACATGGGTCATTCACTGTATAGACCTCTCAAGAAACGAGAATCAATTATCAGGTCACCCAATCAAAAAATTGACCCGAAATCTTAAAAGGGTTATGTGTCCGGATAAGCAGTGTTGACGTTAACGTCAAAACGACTTAATATTTTGAGCTGAAAATTTGAGCCAAGGTATATACACCATGCCTCTATATTTTGGTCCATAAATTTCATAAATGCTCGGACTTTAATTTTTGAGACTCTGTTCTTATCGGGATTGTCCCTTTAAGACAATGTATAATTCAACTTCTTTATTTGTTCATTGTAAATATCAATTCTATTTCATCTTATTTCTATTATTGGGCCGAAAAATGTCTACTTCATTGTGGTATTACATGTTAAGCATGAACGGCAAACAAATTTAGAATTATGATACTTCTACCTGGCAACCATCATTATGATGTCGTTTGGTGTCGCCACCATGTGCTCAGTTTGGCGATTGAGCACCTGATCGGGACCATTCTATTGATAAAAACGACTCACTCTTCGTCAGATTGAGTGGCTTTCCTGAGTGTTAGAATTGAAAATAACATCGGGAGAGAGAGAAGGGGACATGGGGTTTAACATCCACTCGACACCAACCAGGCCATTTCGGTATTAACACCCTTCAATTGTATTTCAATAATTCGCTTGAGCGTAGGAGTGTTTAGCAGTGGGAGGAAACCGGAAGACCCGGAGAAAACCCACGAGTTTGGAAAGGCGGCTCTGCTCCATGTCACGTAAAAACGGGAAATCGAAATCACGCCTGTTTATTCAATGACAGACCTTATGTTACAGCGTGCACGTGCTAACCATTCGGCCATCCTACCCTCTAAACAACATTGAACGTGATATAAATGTATGGTTTGCAAATACTATTTCGAATACCGTGGCTAAGTGGGTAAGACGCAGGCTCGCTAGGCTGTGGTCGGGAGTTCGATCCCGGCATGGGTCGAAAAAAGTTCATCCAGATTTTCTGGCGTGGTTCCCCCTTATTATAAGTGTCTTGTCGTTCCGATGGGATGAAACCCCGAGGTTCCATGTACATGTTGGCGTGCACGTAAAAGATCCTGTGACCGTTAGACTTCGATATAAGTCCAAGTCATAGTCCGCTCTCCGGGCAATATTTCCCTAAAGCACACTGTATGGCGTATGTCCGTCTCCATTAGCCCGGTTCGGAACAGAACAGTAGGGCGTTAAACCCTCTTACTATTTCATTTCATTTTCTATTTCAAATATAAGCTAAACGGGATTTTATTTTATTTTTTTTACGGTTGAGCCAATAATTAATATTTATATGCAGTTGGTCTAGATATTAACACAGAGTATAAATGTTATGGATAGGCATACACAGATACTAAGTGACCTCTCTCTCTCTCTCTCTCTCGCTCTCTCTCTCTCTCTCAGCACGCCTTCCAACCTTCAACAAAACAAGAATGGTTCGTTTATACCAAATAATAGTCCCGATCAGGTGCGCAATCACCCAATTGAGCACGCAGTGGCGACACCAAACGTCTTCATAATGATGGTTGCTAGGCAGAAATGTATAAATTCTAAATTCGTTGATGTTGATGCTAAACATGTAAAGCATCTATTAAGAAGACATTTTTCGTTTAAATAATAGAAACAAGTTGGAACAGAATTGAAATTTACACTGAACAAATAAAGAAGTTGGGTTATACATTGTCATAAATTAGAAATTACAGGAATGGAAGTTAGAAGTTACATGAATTATGAATGGACGTTAGAAATTACATGAATAGAAGTAAGCAATTAGACGATAGCATGTTAGAATTTTGGCACTAATATACCGCCATAGTAAAAGAGCTTCATATACATGAACATTATAGTCCAAATTCCGTTGTTAGTCAGTATACGTCGTCTCGAAAATAGATAATCGCCTACAACCCCCCCCCCCCCCTCCCGTCATGCGAAACGTTTGATATTCAACAATGAGCAAATAATACAGATATTTTTTCTAAATTGTGCCATAACCCCCTGCAGATAATTGTGGAGAAGGTGTGGCGCTTGCTCTTGTACATAGACTGACTTCCTCATTATTTTTTTCAGATTCAGTTAATGTTCGTTTATGATTTGCATTATGCAAAGTTCTATAAATAATTAATACGCAAATACCCTTTACTATCCCTATCGTAAAAGGTGTGTCTGAATCTTCTTTCTGTCATCATTCGGATTGCCGCCCATTCAATTGCATAAATAGAGAGAGAGAGAGAGAGAGAGAGAGAGAGAGATGGGGTTTAACGTCCACTCGACACAGACTAGGTCATTTCGGGACTAACATATGGTTTAATTTTATTTCAATAATTCGCTTGCGCGTAGGGGTCTTTCGCAGTGGGGGGAAACCGGAGTGCCCGGAGGAAACCCACGAGGTTGAGAAGGCGCCCCTATCTCCATGCCACATACGCTCAAACCAGGGATCGAAACCACAGCCGCAAGCCAGAGGTGACTGGCCAGATAGAGGTCGAAGCGCGGCACTCTAGATCACTAGGCCATGCCATCCCCCCAATTAAATTGAATAAATAACACTTCTCATTGGACGTGTGGGATCATCGAATGTAATGTATAATCCTCGCTGTGTGCACAATATTCTGTTTGCATTTGTATTTTCACACTTTTTCTCAACATAGGTTATTATTTTTTTTACAGACAGACATTGTCATAAAACAACTATTTTAGATAACAAAATAGCCCCCCCCCCCCCCCGAACAGAATATCATCAGGTCCCTTGCGAGGAAAACAGATTTTCTTTAGACAAGGACAAGTTTGCACCGAAATCTACACGCCCTTCGAAGGACGCAATTTTGAGAACTTGTTAATAAAAGCAGCAAGTTTTCCTAATAAGTAAACCGGCGGCGCATCGCAATTGTATAGGCGTAGGTACATATCACTTACTGTCATACAGCCGAAGCTAGATGTAGGTTCCGGAATCTACCGACATTTGCCGAGTGAGTGTAAACCGTGCTAAAAGAAAGTTCTACTTGAGATGTCAAGAATTAAAAAAGAATACAAGATAATATTTGTAAAAATATAAAAATTAAAAAAGAATACAGGATAATATTTGTAAAAATTTAAAACGCGTTACAAATTTGTTCCTTTCGGAATGGTCTCTGGTGGGCGGAAACGGTTCTAGGAACATTCAAATTATTCAAGTAGAAAAACACAGTAAAATTGAAACGACGTTATTATCAAACTACATGCGTACTTTTATAAATAAATATTAAAAATACTGAAATGAAATGATTTGGGTTCAATGTCATACTTTTCCCCAGCAACCGGAATAATGAATACGGGCAAGGCACCATTGGAAATGCTACCAGGGACATTTTGCGTGGGCAGCAGCGAACTCTAGAGTCCACTCTTGTAATCCCAATTATCAAGGATTCTTTAACGTGTACACATGTGAGTTACGCAGAACCATCCAAACGACTAGACGCTGTCATTTGCCAGACCCTCATCACGACGAATTCTCGGTCAACACCGGAATAGAACCCGGGACCTCGTGGCTAGCTAGTCAGTTACTAATATAGTACATACATTATTATAACAACGAAAGATATCACTGACTGAAGTTTCTTATAAAATGTTTCTATTATAATCTTTATCTACTTTGTTGAGCAATACCTCAAGACGACTTATATCCACTCGTACGTCCGATTGTATGCCTTCAGGTAACATCGGCAACCTCCAATATGTTTGTCCAAGAAGTTGGGCTTGAAACCAGATAATCTCGTGAGCTAACCGCGGGGGTTCAATCTGACCATCGTTCTGTGTTGGCATTATTTCAATGACACTTGTTTGCCGCGGAGCAAATAGTAAATTATACATAGCTCCACCATGTACACCAATGATGATTCGTGTCCTTTGAAACAAGGACACTGTCTCATCAAAATTTAACTCTCCTGAAAACACCCGGACTCCGCCTTTACCGTAGCGATTTTTAATAAATTTCTCAACCAGATCATTATTTAGCATCCTTCTTCCATCATTGTATGTGTTTTTGCGTTTAATTAACACTACCAGTGTTTGATCCATAGGAACTATCATTTCAGCTGACAGCCCTAATGCTTCTCTACTAGATTGCCACAGTGCGGGGTGTATGGGTGGGGCTATACACGTATTAATCATCCTTTTTACTTTCATTGGTTTACCTTCATAAAACACAAGTCTGTCACGTGATATACCCAATTTGTGATAAAAGTCATAAATTAAAGTATCACGTGGTTCAAGGATTAGAAAATAAACGTTACTATTGATAACATAATCATAAACCTGCATTAATTTTGGTAAGACTCCGTCTATGAAATGTTGAAAGGCGTTACTACCTGGGACGAGAAGTGGGCACAAAGTTCCATTAAAGAATATTTGCCCATTTCCTTGGTAATCTGCTAAAGTATTTTCCCAGCCACAATCGAGCTTCTCGTAAGCCACTGCATTTTCCTGAACAGCAACTATCCCGCGTAATCGTATGTCTGGGATTGCTTCAAGATCTTTCACATAAATACTGTTATTCAGAAAAAGCTTGCGGTCAGCTTCAGTTGAGAAATGGGGTTCAACTAATCGGAAATGCTCATATTGGAATTCTATTTGTTTTTCTTTCAGTAAATGTTGATGGGGTGAACTGTAGTAGTTAGGGGCCGAATTGTCCAACACCAGTTTCCTTGAAAAACTGAACACGCTGTTTTTGAAATACTTATCAATCGCTTTTGAGACTCGTAATATATTTTTGATATCCTCTAGGGTGATTGGACGTTTCTCTTCTAGAAACACCACGGGAATATCATTGCGGTACATGCATTTCACGTATTGTCCAACCACACACAAGGCTATAATTAAAGCAATAACCTTCCCGGCCCCACAATATGTACCGGTTCTTATTCGCCGCCAACCCACCATGCTAAAACAGAAAGTAAAACTGAAATAATAATAATAATAAAACGATATCATGTTTTGTGCATTGTTCATCGAGGCAGGGCATTATACATACATTATGCAAGATCCAAACCTGCTAATTGCGGGTCTTTCTTTTGGTAACAAACCGTTATCTAAATTATCAATTAGACATTAATTAACTTATCCAGACCATTATCAACTCTCGATGTCATCGCTAGCCTGTGATATCTACAGGATTAGAACCTTGTCTGCTACTGCTGATTAAATCAAAAATTAGATAATCGAGACTTTAGTAATGATGATCGAGGTTAGACCCAAAATTCAATCGCTAAATTCTCCGTTCAGGGTGGATCAATTTGGCTGAAATTTTCAGCAAATTCCCTTTACATTATGTAGTTTTTAACTGTTATAGTGCAAACTGCCAGCTCTTTATCTAAAAATTTCCAGGCTGGTGGAAGAGCCCCCTCCCCCTCACCGACCTCCCCCCAGTCCTGTATAGTTCCTTGATCAATCCCTGCTCGTGACAGCACTAGTGTAACCGCCAACCCTTGACATACAAACAAACAAACGGCAGTCACATATATCAGTATAGCTGTAGTCACTGGTTTCTGTGTCACCAAGGTGACATACAAGTAAAATAAAAATATAATCCCCAAATACAATACGTCCTTTACTACTGTTCATCATGTGCATTTTACCAAGATTTAGTCTAATGTTTGGATGCAGATATGGTCGGTGAGCGTATGTGACGCTAGGCAGGGTAGGCTTACTCTTCCAGATATCCGTCACCACTGTTCGTGATGTATTTTGTACATGATGAACAATCCATTTGCTGATTATACGTGTAGTATTTTGTCGCCCATCTTTTAGGACTTCGAATTTTGTTTACTTGGTTTTATTTAATTTATATTTATAGCATGCCATCAGATAAATGAGCCATTCTTCAGCGTTCTAATATATAGTGATTATTGTTTGTTGCATGGAAGGGAGGAATAATATTGGGAATATAAGTTCGCCCTGCTTCACCACTTAAAGGTACATTAGTTAAAGGGTTTAATATAGAGTTGGTCCTTTTTGCTATAATAATTCAAAAATCGGTCATAACATAAGAAAATATTGAAAATTTCAGTCAATTTACAGACGATAACCCCACCGACATATTCTCGATTATCAAGTAATATTGTAAATGGCTATGGTACCTTCGCTTGGCAGGCCTTTCACCACGAGTTTCCCGTAGTGACGTCAATGATTAACGGTAAACGTTAGCTTGGTCCGCTATTTATTGATTTAATTGTACATGGGCGATTGTTTAAATCCAAGCTGTATCCAAAAACAAAACGATTACATGGGAATGATTGTTGTAATCTTATTTATTTTTGCATTAAAGTTAAAGGAGCTAAATCGCTAACATTTGGAAATTAGAAATTGACAGAAGTGAGTCACAACGCATATAATACTGTAATATGAATATATAAAAACTGATTTACATTCAATGGTTTCTGTTTTTACTCTAATTTCAAATCATTTATGTTCCCCGAAATAAGCAAGCAGTCTCAATCGAATGCAAATTTCTAGCGTCTGGTTATTCCTGTCTACATGCTCCGTTTGATTTAGTGCAATGTGGCTAGCCTCGTTCCCCGAGTCTCTTGCTAGAACTGGGGCTGGAACGCATTATGATACACGATTTGTGTACCAGTGGTAAATATTTATTATTGGATATCAGAAGCTCACCTTTCTCTGGTAAGATCACAGCACCAATGATGATTTAATTGACAAATAATTCATATTTTCAATGTTGAAGGTTTTAGATGATATTGAGTTAGAAGACAGTATATAATATAGAAAAAACGTCTAGGGGAAGCTATTTTGTGTTAGACTTTTGTCAATGTTATCTGTGCCCAGGCGTATTGGAACAAAAATAATAAATAGTTTATTAGATGATATCTTGTCGATATATTGGTGTTTCTGTGTTTGTCAAAGTGAGCAAGACGCTGGCTTGCTAGCCTGGAGGTCGAGTGTTCGATCCTTGCATTGGCCGAGAAAGTCAATCTCGATTTTCCGCCGTCTATTCGTTCGGATGGAAGGAATAAACGAGGTCCCGTATACACGTTGGAGTGCACGTAAAAGATCCCTTGGCAGTTGCAATTCAAATTTTCTCTCATAGCACACTGTATGGCTTATAGCCGTCTTCCATTAGCAAGGGTTAGGTGCAGAAGAGTAGGACGTGTTACACCCCATTTTATTTCGTTTCATTTGTCAAAGTTACCTTAGATATACGCCAAAATGACGATATGGAGCATGTGAAATGAAATGGGGTTTAACGTCCTACTGTTCTACTACGACTGGGCTAATGAAGACAGTAGAGACCACGTATTTCTAAAAAAAAATATCAAAGCCGGAAACAGACAGACAAACAAAGAAAAGGCAGTCACAAATATGTAGTCACTGGTTGCCATACAACATGGATACATATTGACATGTTCACACCACTTACTTGATTTTGGAAATATCAATCAATCAAAACTAGGCATACCGTCTTGTATGCCGTAAACAAATCACGTGCAGTTATTCTATATTTCTTTATTACGTGTTGATATTAAACATTCGCGATGGGTACTGAGAACTCCTTTTTCTTCCGGGATGTTATCACCACACCAGGCCCATGCATATCTTTTATTTCAACCGGTTTTATTCTTTACTGCACATGGGCAGTAAGACCAGTGCATGTATTTGTAAGTCTTTTGAATCAATTTCTTTACCCATACAAAGGGACTTTCACTGTGACTATCGTAGCGTTACATATCGGTTGTAAAGTTGACCGTATGTAGCATGAAGCACGAGGCTGAAAATGTGCTGGGGAAAGACACGCCGAAGAAAATAACCCGAGAAAAAGAAAAACCGAGGCCGGTAGGCGAAGGTTTTTCTGTCGAGGGTTTTTTTCTGAAGTGTTTCTTCCCAAGCATAACCTCAGTCTTGTGTTCTATCTTGCTTATAAACCTTCTATGTTTTCATGTAGGTAAAATTGTAATATCTCAGAATTCCAGTAAGAAAAACCTTATATCATGTTTTCTTATGCGTGAAAAAACCCTAACCTGGAAAAATAGCCCGCTAAAGGTTTGAAGAAAACTTTTCAGAAGAGTAACCCCAAATTTCCCTATATATACCCAAATCCGCTACCCAACTTTTAAGCCGCAAGTTATTACGGGCAAAGAATAAACCCCCCGTGATCAAAGAGATCAACGTTATCTATAGGTTCATAAGATTTGCGAATAATCACCCAAGGTGGAGCTATATATAGACGTTACAGGGGCATGTTGAAAGGGCGCAATGCGGCGCTTTGCCACGTGGGTTTAGAGACACCCCCACCACCACGCACGTCTCCAGTTGAAAACATATCACATGGTTTCAATGCTGTTTTGACAATCATTATCATAATGCACCAACAGTGTTACTTCCTTTAGGAACGGTCTCTGATCGGACCCTGGTCAGGGAACAGCATCCGATCAGTGATCACCAGTGTCAAATATCTACCGTGGTTAAGATATGCTACGATTCGACTTCAGCATTTCCACACGACCCAAAAGTTCTCGTTTTGTCTGCATAGTCGTTCGCCGATCGTTATGTCGCTGGAATGCAGTTTTATGCAAGTTAGCATATTGTTATTGATGTTGAATTATTTTGTGAACTTTAAGGGCAGTGGCCTAACCAGAATGTTTGTTTTGGGGGTGGGGGACTTGGGGAAACCCGAATTTGGATTCACAGGGGGGGGGGGGGTTACAAAGTGATCTATGCATAGAACTTTGCTAGATTTGATATTATTTTATATTTGACGTGTACATACAACTTCTGCTAGGCACGGACTTATTAAAACATCTAATGTGTTCAATATGTTATTTACGGGCAACACACGAATGACCTCAGCTCGTTTTGACAAAAGGCACGATCTCATGAAATATCTTACTTATTCATATGTTCTTTATAACCTACACATGATCTATGTGTTTAACACTCAGCAGAACTTCGCGACTTTAAAGGAAATATGCAGTGTAGTTGCAGAGACTATAATCTCAATACCAAATAAGTTAATCTATCATGTATCATTTATCCAATCAGATTAAAACACAGATCTAATTTCGTTTCGTTTTTTATAGTTCAAAATTTTGTTTTTACTTGTCTTTACTGTAGGCCATCGAAAGTATAAAAAACGAAACGAAATATAGATCTATATTTTAATTAGATTGTCATTTATCCTAACGTACGCTTTATAAGCCAGAATTTACTGACAGTAATTCAGACTTGAATAGAGCTCCTTCCGATCTATGTCTATTCCATGTTCTCAATAAAGATCTACCAACTATATATGCTGATCGTCTGTTAACTGTAGTGTTACAGGGGGAGGGGGTGTTTCCCCTCAAGACTTTTGTTTTAAAAAGATTCATTTCCCTCTGTTTAAGATCATTGCTGGGAGGAAGTTCTAGTGAACGTGAGCATTAGAAATGGGGCAGAATCAAGAGATCTTCCTGTTTTGTGAGGGTTAACAGTCGCCCCACCACCCTTGCACTAGTGGTACTAATAGCTCAGCAGGTCACTGTTTGTGTGGATATGGTAGTGATGAGATAGTATAAGACCGAAGACGAGTATAAGAATGAAGACATTGAAATCAGACGCCGTCGGCGGGAAAAAAAATTCTGATAGCGACCTAAGCTTTTCATTCTTTAGGATTGGGCCACGGGAGGGGGGGTGCTACGTCACAGGTTTGTCTGGAGAGATCGTTTACTTGATCTCATGAGTCAATCTGTTTCACAGAGAATTACTTACGAATTATCTCTGTAACGGATGCCTGTCCAAAACATGTGCGTTGACTGCACGCCTCGTAGTCATTGGCTCAACGGCTCGTGCAATGTTTACTTAACACCTAACTGCTTCGGGCAAAATGATGCATTTTACTCATTTTAATACTCATTTACACTAAATAGGAAATATTTTTTAACTACAAATACTTCAAACGTCTTTATTTATTTTTCTTTTACCTCAAAAAAATGTTTGAGAATTTAATTTGTCGGAGTAAAAAAGTTAATATGCCATAGTCATTAAGCGAATATTCACTGCGGGATCAGTTTGCTCATGAGCGTGCGGGGTATCGTTGCACGACTTAAATCCGCTCCTAAGTGGCTGTATCGTCCAGGTGTAAATGTGGCCGAGATTTGCTTGATAATGGAAAGTTAGTAGGAAAGTCGAAATAAATAAAAAATTCAATGCTTCTGCTCCATGCGTGCTAATAAGTCGGGCATACGCCATGTATATAGTGTTAGGTAGACGTGTGCGCTGATTCGTATTTCGCAATCTAACGTGGGTTTAGAGCCTTGTAGCTAAGTAATTGGGGAACTGGACAGAACCCGTGAATTAATCACTTAATTAGTACAGGAACCACATAAAATAAAGAATGTTTTAGATAAAAATCTCCATATTTATTCACTTATTACATAAATTATCAGTCCAGTTTACACAAGACTTACAATCAACAAACATGTATATTATATACTTATATTCTTCGGCATTATTAAAGATGTATGTCTTTGAGATTTTCAACCCCAAATAAATTTACTTATATTGATTTGAAATGGTATATCTATAGTATCTAAGCTAATAGTGAAACTGATGCCTTCCCCGCGCAACCACCCTGTCTATTATGTCATTAGACTTTACCACTGCTGGCTGCTAAATCTAATTGCATAATGCAATTTCACCGGGAAAACATCAGCAACGAGTAGTTTTGTATGTCATTATGGTTATATTGTTCGCTAGCTGTCAAAGAAATACATCTTTCGTGAGTATTGTTTTTTCGTGAACAATCGGAAATTAATACAAGAAAAGGAATAGTAGTATTAATTTCATTTCATGAAAAATTTCGAGATAATCTGAGCTTTGATCCAAACGATACAGCAAACACACATACCCAACTAATACAGTCGGGCTACAATTAAAGCATTCTCAAGAATCTATATAAAGGAGCTTTTTTTCTGGGAAATAATTAAGCTTTTAATATCATGGCTAAATGAGTGTTTTTCATAGTCAAAAATACTGTTGCTACATAACAATCGCCTGGAACCCATAAGTAGGGCTTACCCATCTGTTTTTCCTGGAACTATAAACATCGACCAATCTCCTCTCCGTATCCCCCGCGTTCTCATTCCGTTCTACTCCACTATACCCTGAGTTAATCCATAGGATGTCCACGATTTAAATTATCTCTACTGGCCTTGATTGTAGCTACCGTCTACGAGCCAATCAAAAATCAGTTTACAAACCAGTCGTTTCGCCTTCGTTTTTATAGGGGTAGATAACCGTATTCATGTCCATTTAATGAATGACTATGTCAATAATGTATATAATTCGAATTCATTTACATTTATTTATTATCAGAATCTGTAGTATGTGTCGCTGATTTCAAATATATATGACATCTATATGTTTCACTTTTGTTATTATTGATTACTGAAATGTCAGATCTTCGAATATAAAATATTATATAGTTTGCTGTAAATAAATACGCAATTAGGATAATTTTGACTTCTCTTAATTAGGCTAACTTGAACCTAAGCATTGTCTGATGAGAGTTACTTCCGTTTGCCAACTTCTTTTGCAATAAACGATTTATGGGATTGGTCAATAAGATTAGCACAATCATCAAAGGTGGATAACTTGAAAACGTGTCTCGGGATAGATTAACACAGGAGTTAGTGGAGTAGCATGGAATGAAACCGCTGGGGATACCGAAGATGTCTCACATGATACAGTAAACAGTGCTTATAACCTGGCGTCCATATAAGATACATGTGCCGGTCTTGGAATATTTCGGGTACTGCGCAGAGTGAAATAAGAGCAAAAGGCATACCCGAAAATTAAAATGTAGCCACGCAAAGCATGGAAATAAGCTCTCTCATGACCATCATGTTTCACACAAAATATGAAAAATATCGTCAAAAAACGTAGGCCAAGTGTTGACGAACGGACGGACCGTCCGACTGACAGTGCATGTGACGACCAAATACATGTGGTTAAAACAACATTTAGTAAATGTAAAAAAAGAACTAACTTCCTCGGAGAACACAACTACACAAATGAAATTTGGAGCAAAAGGGAAGTCCTAAATACCCACAACTTTGTTTTCTCTACTACTCTGGTGTCACTGTATTACGTTTCTTATTATTCAGATACCATAAAAGTTCAAAATCTTTTGGATTTCCCTATCATTTTATTTGGATTCACAAACTATGTGTGGGCGTAAACAAATTTGGTCAGGCCACCCATTTTTGATTATTCGGTTCACGGATCCGCCGACGACAGTTCAAAACTGCCGCTGGGAAAATAAAAAATGCGTGTGTTTTTTTATTTTTATTTAAACCGCCGAAGCATATAACGAAATGTGATTCTGAAAAAAATTGCTTACAATTACATCGAAGCTTCTTTTCGTTTTAAAATACCGCCATACCGGAGTTTTGGCAGATTATAATCACGGCAGTCACTTTCTGGTAATATTTTACGACAGTATACGAGCATGGCTCAGGCGGGAATTAACCAATTTGCGACTTACGGGCATGCCAATTTCCGTTACCTCGTGGTGACACGAAAAATCGGATCAACAATAATAACATTGAAGACGGCTGCCGAGTCGTCTTCTCTTGCATATGATTAAATTGTGTACGAGTCTTATAATTATTTATTTTACCAATACATTTATTTTTTCATAACACAATTTGTAGTTTTTGTCTGTCACATAACTTTCAAATGTTTTTATTCATTCGTCCATGATAGACACACGTACGGCACAGTGGTCATGTGACAACCATAATTGAAATTGCTTTAAAATAAAATTCCGTACGAGTACGACTATGCCAGATAGTCCTACCTTTCAATAATAATAACGACAATATGTTTAAAACTAAGCCTCTGTCAGCACGTGTATATAAAAAATTATAATGGTAGAACTAGATGATACTTAAAATTAAACGTAGCATCGCCGGCTTATTGACCTAGAAATTCCAATCAATGTCACGTGTCATCGGCGGATTTGGCAATGGCGGAAAAAATATATTATTATTAATGACTGTTTCTCGGCGTATTTTGGTGTTCTATCAGAGGATTATATTCAACTAAGATTTAAATTTCACTAACAACTGGTCAGCAAAACCATTAAATGTATGATCTAATTATTAACTTAATATCTACCGGTACCTGGAATTCATACGGAGGGTCAAAGAAGCGCGATTCCCGAGCGAAATGCACAAATAGTCAAGCAGCGGCCCTCCGATAAATCGGGCCAACGGACCGACGTTTGTGTCGTACACTGGTCCCAAATATCGTTTATATTGGGTCCCAAATGTCGTTTTATATTGAGTCCCAAATGTCGTCTGTGTTGAGTCCCAAATGATGCCAATGAAGTCCCAAATGACGCCAATGAAGTCACAAACGTCGTCAACTGGGTCACAAAATGTCGTTTGTGTTGAGTCCCAAATGACGTGAGTCCCAAATGACGTGATACCGCTTGACAATGGTCAAATCAAGAATAATGATATGAAAGACGTTCATAGACCAATTAGGTTATCTGGCTATAATAAAACTTAACCGTTCAAAAATTTACAAAGTCTTCCTGGTATAATTAGACAATAGAACCATACAGAAGTAAAAAGATCAATTATGTAATTTGACTTTAAAGGAGCTAAATCGCTAACATTTGGGACCTAGAAATTGACTCAAGTGGGTCGCAACGCATATAATACTGTAATATGAATGTATATAAACTGATTTGCATTCAATGGTTTCTGTTTTTACTCTAATTTCATATCAGTTATGTTCGACGAAATAAACCAGCAGTGTCAACCGAAGGCATTTTTTTTTAGCGTCTAGTTATTCCAGTCTACATGCGCCGTTTGATTTGGTACAATGTTTCTAGCCTCGTTCCCCGAGTCTCTTGCTAGAACTGGGGCTGAAACGCATTATGGTACACGATTCGTGTACCAATGGTAAAATATTTATTTTGTCTTAAATATTGGATATCAGAAGTCCATCTTTTTCCGGTAAGATCACATCATCAATTTTGATTTAAATTGACAAATAATTCATGTTTTCAATGTTGAAGATTTTGGATGATATTGAGTTAAAGACTTAGCTCCTTTAAACTCATTGATATCTGCCTTATTCTCTAATAAACCGATTATAGAGAAATAAAGATATACAGGATTTTAAAATCCCCTTAAATAGTATCAAAGTTAAAGTGTAAAAAACATATATTAAGATTAATAGTATAATGAAAAGAACAAGTCTGTATTAAACTAAGTATATATATCGATGCCATAGTTCTAGAAGGTTGTAAGTGCCACTTATGACCCAAATAGCTTTTTTGCATATAAATGACTAATCACATTTAGAGCCTTCTCTATGCAAAATTTCAGAACTGTAAGGTCGTAACTGTCATAAAAACATTGCTATTAAAATGTTGATATCCTTATTGCGTTATTGAGATTGAAATAGGTTTTCCTCTCATATCTCAAAAACTAAATCCAACAATTTTTGACACTTAAGACCTTTTAGAACTATGACATCGATATATGATCTGGTAAAATTAATCATTAGTCGAAAAATTATTTTTTTATTATTGCCCGACATCAAAATTTTGCTCTTTAAAAAATAAAAAAAATAAGACACTGACATCTTTTTTTTTTTTTTTATTTCGACCGACATCATCAATTCTATGTCCTAAAAATCCGTGAAACTAATAATCAAAAATGGGTGGCCTCAGGTGATGAAGGTAAATTTCTGTGAAATAATCTGTTCATAGCAATTCACATGACCTAGACACGAAGTTGTGGCTTTCCGGTATTTCGATAGCTACATGACCTGGGTGCCGTGGTTCGCTACAAGAAACAAGAGTTTCAGGTAGTTCAAGAGCTACAAGAACTAGACGCGGCAGTGTGTTACATGACGCAGAAGTTTGGGAAGTTCAAAAGCAACATGACCTATGCACAGTGGTGTGCTACAGGAAACAAAAGCTTTGGAGAGTTCAAGATCAAAAGCTAACAGGATAATTAAATAGAGCAATGCAGTACAGATAATTATGATATAAAGAGATATAACAGTGCTCAATGGAGGAAATCATATTAATAGCAATATATATATCTATGACAAAATATACAATATCTAACATTATTATATGTGTATGGAGGGGGTAGATGTAAATAGTAATAGTATACCATATATATTTATATATCTATATAAACTAACTAAAAAATATACATATCTATTCTATATAACACTAAACTAAAATTTATAAGCAATAAATTATCAAATTACATTTCACAGCGAAGCCTACTGAAAATTACAGTGTAATGCAAAATTATGGTTTAAATTTAAAAGTTTGGTCAAATGCCAAGAAAAATACTAAATGTGTATCCAAGGTATCTCTCGTGCAGAGTACCCAGGGATATAGTTACTTATGATAACACCAAATGGTTAGTCATAATTTTGGCCAATTTTATTCAATTTTGTTAAAATGCATACTAAAGGAAGAAAAAATAATTTTAATATTTTCACCTATATCAGGTGACTGCAACTGTCTGCAAAATATGCCATTGTATAGTTGACATAGTATCAACTTTGTGTCAGCCAAAAAACGTTGGCTTGGAGTGACAAATACTGTTGGTTTATAACAAGTTCCACAATGCTAATTTTTATTGAAACCATCATTTGCTTTGTTTATTGTGTTTAAAAGACTGCAATTGTTCAATGTCTGCTGAAATTGTTCAATTTCTGCCGAAATTATTTAATTTCCATTGAAATTGTTCAATTTCCAATGAAATTGTTCCATTGCGACTGAAATTGTTCCATTTCGACTGAAATTACTGTATTTTGGCAAGGTTTTAAAAGGAACATTATTAAAGAACATCGAAACATTACCAACCTTTCATATTGTGGACTGGACAACTCTAAAAATCAAAGTGAGGTCAAATATTTTCTAAAGACCTCAAAATGTCATTTCTTTTCATTAATCAAAATTTTATCAATTAAAACAACCCTGGTTTCTTACTGATTGCTTTTGGTGAAATCTCCCAGTTTTTTTTAAATAAAATAGCCAAAATTATATACATGTATGTCACTCAGGCCACTTGAAACTGTGTCATCAATATGATATAACATCTTTACAATACCACACTTCACATATTTCACATCAATATCATTTAAACATTATTTTTTACTTTATTTTTCTAATGAAACTAGTTTTATTATATAAAATATCAAAACAAACACTTACATACAGTGAATTTAATTAAACTATCATTATATATGTATCACAAGATTGAATACAGAACATTAATTTCCAAGAACACTAAATAAATGCATTCAGTCATATTTTCACAAATAAACGAATTCTGGAATTTCAATATAGTTATAAATGAATTTTATTACAAGGTATGTTATTAATATGATTAAAAATGCATTATGTAAGATTTGGATAGTTAAAAATATAGATAGTGGAAAACAAATCTGTTGAAAATTTCAAAGTATTTTATTCTGAACAAAATTATTAGTGTTTTTGACGTAAATAGTATTGATTCTCAAGTAGCATTGTTTATGTTAATAAATCATTAAATGGCACAGATGTTCTAATCCATTTGATATATTGGCAATCCGATAGACCATGGACTTGTCATGTGAATACATGTCTAAAGACTCTCAACAATAATATACATAATGAACACAAAAGACATATTATGGAACACAATTGCTATTTTAACTAAAGCGACATTAGTAATTGTCTTCCATAACATGTTTTTGTGTTTATTAAGTATGTCAACTGCTAAATGCCACTCAAAGAAAATTATATATATATACATGTTATTCAAAGCCAAATAAAAATCCTTGCGATGGTCAGATTAAGCTCTTGCATAATGCATCTTTAAATACAAATGCTATCTGTTCCCAAAAAGAAACTAAGGGAAGATAATTCAAGTACAATATTATGTTACTATAATATCAAATGTCACAACTGTTTAAAAAGGCTGGAATGGAAGGATATTATTGGCTATTATTAATAATAAACTATCAATAATTGAGCTCTTTAATTCATAAAAATCAAGAAATCAGAAAAGACTTCATAAAAGCGTTGATATCAAATGTGTTTCCCGTAAAATAAGACTATAAAACCATGACACAAAGGATGTGGACCAATGGCATTTTAGGATTAGCAATATGATCACCCAGTCCTTTTTGTTGAGGTAATGGGGAGTCTACAGACAGGCATTTAACATCAACTACTGCTGTATATTAGCTATTTTAGTATAAAACCATTTTAATTTTTCAAAAATCAACAATTCTTATTATAGAAAGACAAATTAATATCATCTTTCAAAGATTAAATAGCAAAAAAATAAAATACTGTATATTGATATCAATAATAATATATAGGCCACATAAAGGTACATGCATTATATTAGCTCCTATCCATAATAGTCTGATCAATTAAAGGAGAACATTGCCAAGAGTTAAAACAGGATATCAACCAACTTGCCAACAATCCCCTTTAATAAAATATAATGTTCATTTCTTTTAAAGTGCTATCTATTTTAGATGTTTAAAATTATATATTATATATATTTTATTTGTCTAATCTTCAACATTTGCAAAGCATCCAATAGTCAGTAAAATCTAACCAGGGGCATGCCTATTATTATAGCCAGTTTCTAATTTATAACAAATTTTTGACTAGTAACAAAACAATTTGACAAACAAATTCACTCTACACTAATTAAACTACACCATTGTTTTTTACCAACAATATTTTTTTTCACATAGCTGAATGGGATTGGGGTACAGGCTTGGCTTATGTAAAACCCCTCTCCCTTCGGACAGAATTTGGTAAAAATTTGTAAAAACACTGTCTAGTCGATAGACTCGTTTTCACTTTGTGCTTGACCAACAACTCTCATTTATATTTTTTCTTACAATACTTATATAAATACATATGTTATATAGGTCCATGTATTTCATAATATCCATGCTCGTAGCAATGAGACACATTTTTGTGAGCATTTCTGTTTTAACCAATAAGTTTGAGAATGGATACCATGTCTATAAATACTGGCTGATATATTTAATTCTCTTCTCTTAATAATTCAAGTACTGGTGCTAGATCTAAATGAAACTGGTTCCAAGTTCTTGTTTACAATGCCAGATGTCAAGAGTTCTTTTACACCTGCAGTCCTGCATGGCTACCAGCTGGGTAATTTGAATGAACCTGACTAATGGTAGAATTCTGCTCATACAAATATACTCAAGTAAAGCAACCTTGTTTCATGCTCGAGGATGAACATCTGACATTACTTCTCATTAACAATGTTGTTTTAATTTTGTATTTCATCTAATCTACCACCAATGACATATCAATTAAAGATATTTCAAGTCTGACCACATTAAAGTTTACATAAAATACATAATTTCTGAAAATCTAGGCACTTTACAATTCAGTTAACAATATATAAAACATCTAAAACATAATTGAGCTAAGTCGATATTACACATTACATATAATATATATGTATAGTATTACATATAATATATAAACACTAAAGTCTGTACTACATATCATACATAAACTCTCAAGTCTATATTACATACACTAAACTGCCATTTAGGGACTACTTCCGCCTTAATTCTACCAAGTTCTGGGTTCTTATTCATGAAAGCTTTAACCAAAATATTATACGGATATAACCTTTTCATTGGTGGATTGTTAAAAAGCTGGAACAAATTTTAGATGTAAACCAATGAAAATGCTACATAAGTGAATGATATATGACATAGTATATAATTGTTATCTATATATTATGGTTCCATCTAACATACATAAACATAGTACGTAACTACACATATCAGTTCTACTCGGGCTTTAAGTTCAAATTTTCACCCTTGGATCAATTTTGGAAATATTTAAGACACTTCTGCCAATAAATATGACAATTTTCAAAAATCTTGCAATTTTTGTATACACTTTGAAGTGTTTCGACCCATAAAAACTAAAAAATGAACTGTATTCATTGTCTTTTAAAATTAAATTCTTTGAAATTCTATTACATTGTATCAATATCAATAATAAAGAAAAGATGTACAAAACATAAATTTCAAAAAGATCTACAAAATCAATTGAATCTATGGTGGTCAATTATTTATGTATTTATTTAAATGCCTGTCTTGCATAACTTCCTCCTAATTACTATTATTTAAGTTTGAAAAAAATTGATTCCTATCTAAGGTTATTAAAATTATAATTTGTCATAAACTATTTTAAATAAATTGTTTTTAATAAATCTTTCATAAATTGTTTTTAATAAATCTTTAATCAATTGTTTTTAATAAATCTTTAATAAATTTGTTTTAATAAATTCCTTTTAAGAAATTCTTATTCAGAAATTCTTTTTAAGAAATTCTTTCTCAGAAATTCCTTTTTCAGAAATTCTTTTAAAGAAATTCTTTTTCAGAAATTCTTTTTCAGAAATTCTGTAAAATGTCACAACAATTGTTATGTAGCTTTATTTCAGACAAACTTTGAGTTTAGTAGAAGCGAAATAACATAAGTATAGTTTAGCAAACTACTCAATCATCACAAGCCATACCTAATTGATCCCAGTTTGCAAGTAAGCGGCATATTAAACACCCAGCTGAAAACGAAGCTAGTCAATACATAAGTAAATTTAAAGCCACATATCGTCATTTGTAATACTGGGAAGCTTAAATTTGATTAAAAAAGGGACCCATCAAACGATTTTACCTGTTAATGATAGGTGGCACTGGCTTGTTTGTATATTGTCTGTAGCTATACTCATCATATCTTCAAAAATACTGAACTGAATTGAAACTACCTTTTAGACATTCAAATTTATTTCAACTTTTATTGAAAAACAGCTACTTTTCTATTTCGAAAATATTTCAAAGAGTATTCTCTCAACATTCAATCTCATTAAAATACAGATCTATATTTTGTTTCATTTTTTTTATAATTTTATTGGCCTTTATTACATGAAGATCTGACCGGTTGTAGTTGAAGGTTGCATCAGGGGTCATGGTCATACCCACGACTCTTGACGTCAGGCATTTGATTAACCAATCAGCATTAATGTTTCTGGTTGTAACAGACTGTTTCATTGGCTAATCCCAAACATCATCCAGAATGCATCAATGATAACAACTCTTCCAGATCCTAGTGTAGCAAAGACAAGTAAAATGAAATGGAATAGGATCTGTATTTTAATCATTAGCTTGATAACAATGAGAGAATAATGTTTGAAACATTGCCCAAATGAATAAATAAATGTTTTTCCATAAGTATGTGTTTTTGTGTATCGCTCTATCCAGTTATTAAATCCCTCGCAAAGCAACAGAAATCACTGAAATGGTGACTTGCGGCTTTCACTTTAAACTTTTTTTCTATCAAAATGCCCATGTGATATAGGATTGTTTTTAATCTCATTGTGGCAATAGTGCTTATTGACGAACTCTACAAACAATTACTGTGCAGAAATTGAGGTATGGGGTTTATTATTTTAGCAAAATGAATTCCCTGACTAATACAACGGCTATTTCATTACTAAATACCAGAAGGGGGTGAGTGATAAACTGGATTATGTTGGTGGAGGTAGTCTAAAAGATTTACTTGTAATATTTTGGGTGCAATTTTAGCAAATTGAAAGAAAAAACAAAACAATTATTTATCAAGAGTTAGTAAATACATATATTGTTAAATGGGGATGAACATTAAACATAGGAGTTCCGAGTAATTTTGGTCAAATTCAAACAGAAACGGTCTTGATGGTCAAGTTGGAAACCACGGGGCTGAGGTTACAATAGGCGGTTTGAATCACCCCTCCCCACCTTCTGGTAATTAAACATGAAATAGCCCTAATTATCCTCCATTAAATTATGCTGATACAATAATGTCAGGAAGGCTTTCAACTCAATCAATATTAATCTCTTTCCTCATTAAATCAAATTCTCATTACCGGATTAACTGAGGAACCTCATAAGACAATAGTTTAAATTAATTAATGTAATTCAATGAAATCTCAAAATAAATTAAAAAATTTCAGTAAATAAAAAAAATGACATTGCACGTATATGATATAGATCAAGTAAACAATGTTTTTATATCCCTGTTCAAAAACATGATTCATCACCCTTTATAAACTTATCGTAACACAAGTCCAAGAAGCCTTTTCTCTATTTCATACCTTATTCATAACCAGGTCGTGCAGAAACTTAAGACAATATAACCTCATTTGATTATAATTTTTTTTAAATGTAGCAAAACTAAAGGTCGATAAGTGTTCTTCGGATAATAATCTACATGTAGAAAACTAAACAGATAAAAAGGTTAGTTAGATGCTATCAATAAGTTATCTTTCCGATCTCTAGAGACAATTAAAAAAATAAAGAAAGTCTCTTGAAATCAGTAGAAAGTTACACCCAATTCAGCTAGCCATAACTTACAATTAAATTTAGCGTTTTTATCCATTATTCAACTGATATACTTTTTGTTAAGGCTACTGTTGTTTTAATGTGTATGATATGCAACTCTATACACGTATTTGCCATTTATTCTGGTATATCAGGCTTTGTACTATCTTCAGAAAACTTGTGCATTGATTAGAATTAAGAGATTTGAACAGGGCTAATGATTTTGAATTTATATACAGTGATGAACATGAAAAGATATGATAATTGATCATTTTTCTTAAGATCTGAAGATTCTTAGACAATATGGGAACTACCAGTATATATTATCTTACACTAATTAATAACTTATTGCACCAGAACAGTTTCAATTTTCTCAATTCAAAGAAATCAGATCTTTAGTTTCACTTTGCACCAAATATTGGTAAAATATTTTTCTTGTATGTTTAAGTCAATAGACTCATCACCACATTATTTCCCCCAAAATTTGAACCAATTCGACAAAATGTTAAAGAAAATTTTCATATAAAAAAATATACTGGCCTACTATTTAATCCATAAAAACGAAAGTAGATAGTGGGTAGCCTCTATATATATAGGGCATAAAATTTAGTTGCAGTTATGATGCAATAATTGACAAAAGACATCTTTTGTCACATTTCTTCAGTAACTCTTAAATTATTGATTAACACAAGGTTTTGCTGTTTAAGTAATGTGCTAACCTACATATAATTCCCACTGTTAGTACTTATTAAACACAAAAACCTAATATGGAACACAATTACTATTTTAATTAAAGCGACCCTCCATTGTGTATCATATTATGTTTTTGTGTTTATTACATGTAAGTAGTTTAAAAGTAAGTTATAAAGAGCATTTAATTAATCAGAGAATAATGTCTCTGGTGCAAGTAATCTTACTGATATCTTAGTACTCTACCTCTTCAATTGGTTGATTTCATAGGTTGATTTGTTTTGTGGAATGACAACCCGTTTTGGATGGTAATTTTACTTCTATAGATAGAACCAACATTGAGATAATAATATATAAGTATAACCGATTTTGTGTTCCACAAAGTGTCCAAAATGAAACTTTAAAGGTGAAGACCAAGGCTTCCATAAATTTTAAATTTATAGTCAGAAATAATCTCCTGTATAACACAAGCAAAAAGGTTTTGTAAGTGAGAAATTAATTTTAGTTAAAACCACTGGTTTTTATAATAAACATACAAGTTTAGGTATATTAACCGCTCTATTTTGTTCATGCATTAGGATATTATTAACACAAAATTCTGTTCTTTTTAACATAGAGTACACACTCAAATGGAACAGTACGCTGCGGGCCAATTCACAAAACATGGCTAATTGTTTACAGGACTTGAATATATATTTTAAATTTATGGAAACCTTTGTTGAAAATCGTTAGTTAATCTTCCCCTTTAACTTACTAAACAAATTGATTCCCTTTAAAAACCTAATGGTACAAAACAGAGAATTAATTGTATATAGCCTTATCTTGAAGTGACATTTGGTGATTGAAAAACACATTAACTGAACAAAATTTGTATGTCTTTCAAACCAATAAGAGGATACTTGTTGAAACATCTTGCTTTTGGAATCAATCCAGTGCTTGTTTCCCATACAAATTGTGTTCTGTTAATACATAGAGCCCTGCCCTATTAATAATAAAAAATATATAAAATCAAACCAATTCAATACTTATTTTGATCCAATCAAAGAAGTGTAGTTCTTTAATGCTTCAGATCTGATCCAACCGTCTTCTTATCTTTTCGTACTGTAAAATAATATCGGAAAACACCAGTGTTCCATGACTTCATCTTAATGATATTATTCTTTTTTCTTGTTGTTATTGGATACGGTGCCATTAGAATGAACAGGTTCCAGGCTTCCCATAGCCAATGTTAAATGTTTAAATTCTAGATAGGCAGTAAAATGATATGCCATGTTTGTATAACCGATTATATATTCACATACAGAGAAACCACTAAATGCTGAAATATATAACAGATAAAACATATAAGTGAAATAGTACATTGTTAAATATACAGAAATAAAATGGGTTTTAACAGAATTTTAACGTCTAAGTGTTCTGTGCGGACAGGGCTAATGAAGACGGGAATACGCCATACAGTGTGCTATGAGGGAAATTTTGCTCAGCCGCAGCAGCATTATGGCCTGCTCTTATATCGAATTCCAACTGCCAATGGATCTTCTACATGCATGTCAATGTATGCACAGGACCTTGATTTTATGTTCCATCTGAATGACTAGACAGCTGTCCTTGTCAGGTCCTCCCTCCAGCATCACTGACAAGAGGGAAACCAGGTCGGAAGGTAAAATATACAAACATTGGTTATAAAGATTAATGAACATAGAATGAATGTAGTGGGAGTGGTCACCATTTAAAATATATCTATAATTACCAGTAACAATGATAGTAAGTAGCATAGTTTATTTGTATGGTTTATTTTTTGGAGGGAGGGGGGAGGGAAACACAAACTCATGTGCCCAACAGTCTGCTATCCCCTTCAATAAGTCGTAAAGTTGCTTTATCTTTCCTTTAGCAGTTGAACAAATTTAAATACAAACAAAACTAGTTCGTGATAAAAAAGGGATATCCTTTTGATGAATCAAAGACATCAATTAAAGACCAGAATTTCTAATTGCCTTAAATCTTGTTTTAACAAGTGACATCAGATAATAGAGATTGGTCAATTTCTTCAAACCGTTCCCTAATAATCTTCATCTACATGTATAGATATAATGCTATCTATATATATTGTTTGTTCTGAGGTTTTATTAGCATTGTTTTGCCACTAGCCATATATACAGCCATTTAAGATGAGTTACATGAATCTCTATTGATTATATTAATATTGTATACCTTACACACTAATCAAAACCATTGTCCATTGATTATTTTACCTACCTAATGGCCGACAGTAAAATCGGTGAAGAACAAAGAAATAAAGAAGGCCCATGGTGGCCCAGAAATTGGCTAAAAACATTATTGTCTTCCATTTAAATGACTGTTTTTCCTGAAAAAGATAATTTTGATGTAACAATAATGCTTGACATACATTTCAACTGCCCCATCTTTGATCATTTCTTTTTAATCATCAATATTGAGCACAATTCTATTGTTTATAATTAATTTACATAGGACATAATTCTATGGGATACAATTACTGTTTATTTCTAAGAAATTGGTTGATTCAGATTCTTTAGTGTTTATCAAGCAACAATTTCTTGTTTAGACAAGAAATGAAATATTACTTCATACTTTTCTCCACCAACTTGGCTAATGAAGATAGGCGTACACCATATTGAGTGATTTGAAGGAAATTGGATAAAAACTAAAGAATGCAAGTAAACAAGTCGCTTTATAATATACTGTGATTGTTTTCCATACAATGTCGCCCTGTGTATATTCCAGTTCAAACACTTAATGCCATTGAAACAATTAATTATTAATAATTTATCGTTTTTCAAATGCCAATAGAATTGATCTTTACAGTACATGTATCAACTGAACATAAAGAAGGGCCCCAAGAGACCTTGAATTCACATGGGTTAAGCATACATGTGTATAATTGAATTGGAATATAAATTCTATTAAACAAATTGATGTTGTGTGACGGCTAAATTTAACTATTGCCATGGATTTTTCTGGCTTTAAATTTTATGTAAAACATCATATACACATTTATTCATATGACAAGCCAATAATCAACTCTCTAGAACATCAGATGGTTTGGATATTGAATGGATTAGACAATGCACGTCATATCTGCATCAAGCACTACATGAAATATGTCCAGAAACTGTCAATAAAAGAGCTGAGAATATGACTTCAACTTTAAACATTCAAAATTTTCCCCACAATAAAATAATTTGGCTGAAAATTTGAATACATTCATATGTCATTATCTATGTTTTTGACTAATCTCATAATATATCTTAAATTAAATTATGTAAGATTTAGATCGAGCTGGTCGTTCTTGCTATAATATTTCAAACATAAGATAATGAAAAAGTAATATATATCTAAATTCTCAGGCAAACTATTTTACTGTGAGCGAAGTTATAATGTGCTAAATTAAATAACAAATGTTCCAAAGCTGTTGTCACAACTGACATTCTAAAGTGTACAGAGTGCTTAACATTAGAATTTTTAGGGCTTTATTATTTGACAGATTTATAGAGAATATTGTGTGCTTGGCTATTTATAAGTGAAGACCAACTACTACTGATTAATGTACAGAAACGAATCACTACTAATATAGAAATTGTAATTTTAGGTTGAATATTCCTGGAAGGAAGTTCTAATTTTCATAGAGCCCAAATCTGGCTGTGGGAGGCACCATGTACTAAATCTTTCAAAATCAAACTAATATCATCCTATCATTGAAACTCTATAAGCTTACAGCTTTGAATTCCAAATTTTTGAAAAACAGTGGCCATTTCAGTAACTCTGCATTGCCTCCCAATCAAGGGACTACATTTCTATACCTATAATATCCCTTCAGCACATAATTATAAAATTCTTCATATAAACACATTTAATACTATCTAAACATACTGTATCTTATTGCAAAAATATCCATTACAAAGGGATAACAACAATTTAAAAGAAATTATGAATCCTCTCCCACCCATAGTTGCCTGGTGCCTTATTCCAGGCTTATACATACATGCATCTACATGTATGTACAGTGTGCTAATTTAATCAATGCTATTATAATTAAATTCTTATCTTCTTGGCCGCAAATAATTACTAATATAAATGGACTGCAATATTAATTAAATAGATAGTGTAAAGGTTATCCATAATTGAAATCAACATTTATTAATTAAATCATTTGTTCGTTATTCAAATATCAACACAATAAAGCTAATTACACAGTGTCATACATGTAGTTCATCATTCACTTGAAATGTTACACATCAATAAACAGGTAATGATTATTTCATATTATACATGTAGTATGTAGTTCATTAAGGCTGGCTCACAGAGTACCGGGTTCCCTCACTAGTCTTGAAGTCCATTTTTTTTGCAGGCTTTCAGTTAACATTGGGGCTTAGGGGGGTAGGGTGGTAAAATGGTTTAACCCGTGAGCGTTAGATTATAAGGTCTGTCATTGAGTCAAGTGAGGTGGTGTCGTTTCCCTGCTTGTACGTGACATTCCACTGTTCTGCACCAACTGAGCTAATGAAGACAAGGATATGCCATGCAGTGTAATTTGAGGAAAATTTGGCCCAGACAGCATCGCTATGGCCTACTCTTATTTCAAATTCTAAATTCAAGGATTCTTTTACATGTACGTGCATGCCAATGTGTGCATAGGACCTCTATTTTTTCCGCATCCACTGACAAGGGGGGACCTTACTATACATATACTTACATCTGGTGTTAATGTTGATGTTCTTGTCCATCTAAATAATATTGTATTAATTAACATATAACATAGAGATAACACCATAAAAACTATAAATATCTTCTCATGTACAGCTGAAATATACAATAAATTAAATAACCTATGAGACAAGTGTGCAGACAATACAGTGTATATTTTGTATACACATATAACCACATATTAATCTACATTAACTATAAATTTTAAGGCCCCTCTTCAAAACACAAAGGTAAAATAATGTAAGCTATATTGTGACTTACATAATAATAATACTAATAGTTAATTGAAAAACTGAAAATTTTTTCAGTGATAGATAGTTTATTACATAAAACACCCATTTCGGGCACCATGTAAATAGTACATATTATGCATACAAAACAGACATACATGTACATAAAAAGTGAATATAAAATAGTAAAAAGACTGTATGAAAAACATAAAAAGTGGATGAAAATTACATAAAAATGAGATGTACATTTACATGTATATAGCTTGAACTTAAAGTAATGAGCTCAACGAATTGTTGATTATTATTATTATATTTTTTTGTTTATATAGAAGTGGGTGCCACATCTCTTATTTTAAAAGCATGTTGCACAAAAGTGCACACTGTTTTTGCCAAAGCAAGTGGCGGGTTGAACATGTTTTCAAAGGAAAATGGATAGTTTTGGCTCTCAAATGCCCCATAAACAATTGTCTTTCGTAGTTCCTCATACCGGTTGCACTCAATGAGAAAATGATATTCATTCTCAACTTGCTGTTGAGGGCATTTTGTGCAAAACCGCAGATGTGCAGGTATATCCTTGTATCGTCCTCTCTCTATTTCAAGGGAATGTGTGCTTAGTCTAAGGTGGGACATCGCGGTTTTAGTTTTAGGATTTTTAACAACTTGCAGGTAAGGCACGGTAGCGTTGATATTATTTTTAAACCTGTAAAAAGTTCGTAGTTTCTGGTTATCTGAAGCGCATAGATTAGCATAAACTTCGTTGAATTTTTCTTCTAGGTATTTAGTAATTTGATTAGTTGATGAACTAAGAGATGATATATTAAAAGTATTTAACAATTTTGCAATGGCTGCGGTCCAAGAGAGTTTAGGGTTAGTTGCTCCTAAAGTACCATCCTCTTTAAAGGAAGCAAAAAGAATCGGGTTATTTATACTGAGTTGTGGGTTGGATAGACGCTTAAAATATGACAGCATTCTACGATATACATCAACTTGTAGCGGGAATATTTGAGCTTCGGCTAAGCAGCCAATATTTGATGCCTTTGTTGGTTGCGCTAAAATGGACTTACAAATTTATATGGTAATTTTATTTATGTCTAATTTATTCCATTTCTTTAGATCAGAATTTTTGCTGTGGACAATTTGAGAACCCCATATATCAGATGAATAAATGGCAATTTGTTTAACAATAGCATGGTACAGTTTTGTCAAAATATCTGTTGGTAGGAAATTTTGGGTACACACTTTATATCTGATGGAAAACCAAGCTTTTCTTGCCTTTTTACTTAGATCAGAAATGGCAGCTTTAAATGAGCTGTTATTGGTTATGTAGATTCCAAGATACAGGTAGGATTTAACATATTCTAATACATGGTTGCCAAATTGAAATTGTGTAGGTTTTTTTAATTTGCTGCCATTGTTAAAAAACATGACTTTAGATTTTGTGGCGTTAATTGGTAGCTTTGAGTCGCTAGAGAACTGTGTTAAACAATTGATGCTATTTTGGAGACCATTTGCTGTAGTTGAAAGCATTACAAGGTCGTCGACAAAAAGTAAATGGGAGATTGAAGTATTATTTAACGTGGGGGAGTCTATGGGATTCGTGGAATGTTTGAAGTAGTCTTGCAAGTCATTAATATATATATTGAAAAGCGTGGGACTTAGCACACATCCCTGTTTTACCCCTCGCACCGAATGTATTTTGTCAGAAAGATAGCCATTATTATTTTTAATTATATATGACGTTTTACTATACATGGAGGTTATTAGGTCTAAAACATTGCCATTTATATTGTGCTTCATCAACTTGAGAAATAGAGATTTTCTCCAAACACAATCAAAGGCCTTTTTAAAATCAATAAAGCACACAAATAAATTTTGTTTTTTATTCTTGAATTTGTTAAGCAATGTTTTAAGAATAAAGATATTGTCCGAAGTTCTGCGATCTGCTCTAAAGCCACATTGTGATTGGTCAAGAAGGTTATTAGATTCTAAGTGCGAAACAATGCGATTATGTGTCTGACACACAAACGGCAATATATCAAATAATTTTTGTCAAATTGGTGTGAAATATATGGTCTTTAACTCTTTAATAGTTTTTAAATTCTATACAGTCATACATTATGATAGCATAGATCATTTATAAAATTTAACATGGTACAAAATGAATGTATCTACTTACGATAATTTTCTTTGTTTGAGATGTAAGTAACTCCAACCAGACTGGAATTCTCAATAGTATTAAACCAGAAGTTGACGTGAAGTAAGACGTTAAACAATGTGAGATATTTTGTGGAGATTAAGTGTTGAAGGTTCTTGTAGTAGTTAAAATATACCACAGCTATAGCGAACCTTGGTGCCGAGTGTAAAGCTATACAAATACGCCATAAATATGTCTGTGGTCTGATTCCTGTCACTGCACTGATTGATGGCACAAAGTTTGTGACCTAAAATAAAAATGAATTCCAGAATGAAATTTCTACTGAAACAGCTGATTTTGTAAAAGTCAATAATTTTTGGAATGTACTTCAATATCGGTACAATTACAAAGCTAGTTTTGTACATAAAAGAGATAGTTTGTTCATTCGCTGTACAGGAAACCAGCCAAATGAAGTCATAAATTTTTAACAGATTTATTGATACCGGTAATCACTATTTTCAAAACAAGATACATGTACATGTATAGCCTACATGTAGTTAAGAATATATCCTGTAACTCTTTTAATTTAAGAATAAATCATACAATGTATATATTTTTGGCAAAATCTTGAATTCCTCTATTCAGTGGTATAAAATATGTAACATTTTTTTGTCAAAACTGTCTGCCAGGATTTATTTTTAAACTCATGAATATGCAAAACGTTCCATTTGGAACATCTGACGGTTGAAGGGTTAGTGATAAAATTGACAATTAATAATTCCTATGTTATTATATGGAGGTTAGACTTATTTTTCACGTGTTCTTTTCACCTGTGCAATGCCTGGCAACACATGAACAATGTAGTAAATAATAACAAAGAGATTCTAACACTTATGCCAGATTATCAATTTATCTACATGTACATAAAGATGCATTATGTAAGCGCTTAAGTCTTTTATTTGACTTCAAATGTTATATATAAATTATTAATTAGCCATTTATTTAAACATGACTGGAAAGAGCAGTAATTATTTTAAACTTCATAAAATCATCCATTAATTTATTTGTTCTTTCTGATCTTCTAAAATGACTTTAACTGGGGAAAATAACCAGGTCACAGTCAAGGGGGCAGCTTAAAGGGACATAACATTCTTGCTGGCTTGGTAGCTCCAGAAAATAAATAATACCCTTATTCTAAGTACTAGATGTTTAAATGTTCTACCTGTTGTGTAAATTATCCATTACAACCTATTTTACTTGTCCAGAGGGTTCGAAAATATTTTAAAATCCAAGTCACATTTGAAAAGGTTTACGTTAGACTTTTCAAATCAATTGGTTGAATTTTTCCAATTTTTCAAAATAGGTGTGTTAAGATGAAATTTATATCATCATTTAATTGGAATATTCTAAAATAATACGATTTGTTGACCAGAATGAAGATTGGGACATATTTTTCAGTTACAACAAGAGTGTTATTGGGGCTTTAAAATAAAATGAAATTTGTCTCCTACGTCTTTCAGGTTACAAAGTGTGCACTTTCTTTCACTACGTTCTATTTCTGTATTTAAATTGTGTACGGTCATTCGAAATTTGCTTATAGTTTGAAGGCAAATAGATTTAACGCTTTTTTTAAATAGCTCTGCAGCGTAAAGTTAACAGTTAATGTTGATAGATTATACCTTTGGCAGACAAGTTTGTTTTTTCCATATTTTCTTGGTCAAAAAATATAATATAACCTATTTTTATAATATGGAATATACCATTGTTAACTTCTTTTAAAAGCAATATATATCCAAGACCAATTCTATCTAATTCATTTTTATTAAATTTAATCCAAAAGTCATTATCAAAAATCATATCTTCATAACAGGAGTTGAGAATAACACCATCAGTGTTGCGTAGACAAATCCAATATTTAAAAATCCTACATTTTCTATCTAAAATTAAAGGGTATCTACAGAGTTCATTATAAATCATACTACTACAAGTTGTTTTTCTGACACAAAGTAATTTTTGGCAAAAAAATAAATGTAATTTTCTAATATTGCTAGCCGAATGTATGCCCAAATCTCGGCACCATAATTTAGAATACTTTTGACTTACGTATCAAAGACTGATAATTTTGTTTCTATGTTAAAATCATTTTTATTACAGGTATTTGATAAGCTCAAAAGACATTTGATGTTTTCAACCACAACACAGTTGACTTTGCTTACTAAATCCGGGCAATGGTAAGCTTTGTTAATGTGACTTTCAAAATCGTGAAATAGCCCTTTTATTCATATACTGTAAATTATGTATTTAAGCAGTGGACACATTAGCCGAATCAATCGGCGCCGAATTTTATTCGGCCGAATGGGTGGACACACCTGCCGAATGCTTCGCCCGATTCACCAGTCGATTACGTCACCTTTCACGTCACATGATCAAAACATGGCGGCGTCAATGTCTTCAAACAATCACGTGACTTCTCGATATGAGTGACGATTGGCTAATGAATTCTACATTCGGCCAAATGCTTCGGCGAAGCGGACACACCAGGCGAATATTATTCGGCCGATTAAATATTCGGCCGAATATATCAAACAGTGGACACACTAGGCGAATTTTGACGCCGATTGATTCGGCCGAATCATTCAGCTAGTGTGTTCACCGCTTTAGATGTATTATGTATGTGAAATGGTATAGAAATAAATTTTATAATTTGTATATTTTATACAATGTATTATGCATGTGAAATATTATAGTTTGTATTATGCCAAGTCATGTTAAATGTCGATGTAAATTGATGTATTCAATTAATCTTCATGTAATGTATACATATATTTATATTATGCTATAATCTATTATGCAATATTTATCTTAATAAATATCATTTTGTACATGTCGTAAGGGTTTAGGTTTTTTGGGACTGTTTTGACCAATATGATGTATGGCCGTGATGACCAATGTGTATGGCCATTATAACCAAATTTTTGGGCCGTTATGACCAAATCCTTTGGTTGTTTGAACCGACGTCAAACCAAGTCCGAAAGTTTGTTTGCGTGGAGTCTGACAGATTGCAGAACCGAAATGCTGTGCTACCTATTTCATCTGGCATAGATTAAATGACAAAATGTATATTATTGACAGCAATGAATGGCTAAACTATAAGCCTATTATATATATATTGATACTGATAATGATAACAATCCTATAAATGAAGACTATATCCTACTAGGTAGGCCTACATGTACATAATCTATTTAATTATAACTAATTATAATAGGCCTAGTAATTAACAGCTGAACGTGGCCAATGACGTACCTGCCTTCGTTAATCATCTATAAAGTCTGGTATCTGAAACTTTAATCGGACATTTAATGTTATAGTGATATGAGTTACAAAACTGAAGAAAAAATAAACATTACTTACATTACATTGAGTGTCATTAACGTCTTCATATTGAAATATTACTGCAGTTACAAAACATAGAAATAGAGCAGCAGCCGGCAGAGAAACGGTGATGATGGCGTAGGTTAGAATAGGTACACGTAATAAGACATTAGATATATTTTCCGTTCTACCTTTACTTACAGTACTCATGGTTTATTAATATTAAGATAACAACTGAAGGTGGCTGATTTATTCCCGTTCTCTTCTCTTCCTGTGTGCATTAGCAGAATGTCAGCCACACCTTCTGTGTTAGTTTATTAACAACATTGACATGCCTTACTAGATTCTCAAACTATTGGCGAGATCGGTAATCCATGCCTTGAATAACCAGCCGTCAAAAGGAAATAATAAACTAGACCTAATCCATAACTCGATAAAATCATCTCGTATAAAGAAATATTTGATGCCACCGTCGAAATAATTTTTCATTTTGTTTTTAAAAGATACGTTGTTGCGCTAAACAATTCTGGAACTAGGTGTTAGTGACTCAGGCTATTGCCCGATTTTGATTTTGTTAATTCTCAAATCATGTTCGGTCGACCAATGGGGTACATAGTCTCGTTTGTCCAACAGTAAATGCAATGGAAATGTCAGACTTGTTGAAAAAGACTATTTTAAAGGTATTTTTAAAAACGAAAAGAATTTACAGTAAACACTACACGATAAAATGTTCTACACCAAGCGACAAGTAACTTTTGAATATTTAAACATTTTAAATAATCTTTTACAGGTCTAGGAGAATTATTTACGAAAATTTAAGTAATAGTATCTATCATTTCGTTTACTTTAAACTCCAGTGCGAAAAAAGGACAACCAATCAACAAACATGGCGTCGAAGGTAAACTTTTAACACGTGTTGGCACAAATTCAGCGTTAATTTAGGCAAATGGCTGAGGTTGTCAATATGTATCTTCACAGATATAAAGAAAACCCTTTTCTAAAAATGACAGCATCACTTTCAAGTAATACAAATGTTTTCCGTATTGTAACAAAGGTTTTTTGTGACATGATTGGAGCCCGTCGTAGATTTTGTTTCCTAAAATTTCTTATCCTTTTTCTATTAGTAAGTGCAGGGGGACTGCACCAAACTCAATTCTACACAAAAACAAATATACAGATAAGACATCATACTAAGAGACCAAAAACAAAACAAATCGAAAAGAGTGAATGGATCCGGAGGCTAGCGGCAAGCGTCCACTGCGCGGTACAGTCTCGGGCCTGTGGTGACACAGACTTCACTCATATTTGAAAACAAGTTGGGAGTAAAACCCAAGGAAACAATTATATAATGTCAGCATGAGTCATGATCTGTCATATGTTGCAACAATTACGAATGCAAGCATATTGTTGTATAAATTCCGATATACAAGTAACCACACCGTTAAATGTATCAAAGAAGTAGGCCTAGTTCTAAAAAACTAGATGCATTAAATCAATAAAGAAGAGGATTGAAGTATATTGACACACATTACAACCGTCACAGAAACAAAACTGAATACATGGAAGCAAAGGAATGTAAGACCGTCTAGGGAGACCGTCGTCTGCTAACTGAATGGCGTGACGTGAATCTGTCGTTATAGCTGTTATGACGTCGTCGCTTAGAAGGTGCAATTTCCCGATAAAAAAGGGCGATAATCCAGATGAAATAACGTTAAAAACTAAAAAACTATAAGTTTTTGAGACCATACATGTAAATGGGGCGGGGTCAGTTCCCATTGGTAAACCAATAGTTTGTTGTAATATCTGATCCCCAACCTCAAATATGGCACATTTATCCACATTTTTCTATATAGTTGCTTGCTATACATGTATGATGGTAACTTAATTATGTGGAGGTTCACATCCGCTTCCATCAAGGGCAATATATCCCACTCCAGACACACCTTTTCAGAGACATTTGACAGAGGAACCAGTTATGGTTGATAGGCAATCCAGAGTAGGGAAGCAATAAAAGGACAGAGAAAAAGATTAGAATTCACAGCCCAAGGACCTGCAGTTTAAGGAATAGTTGCGCCTTTTATGAATTTAATGGAACTTATCAGGACCATTCTTACTTCAGTCTAATGAGTTGATTCTGGAAATAAGTTGAATCCCTCAGGAAATGATCTGCAGCTTTAATGTTTCATCCTTTGGTTTGGTTCTATTTTTCAGAAGACCCAACCGAAACCTAAAGATATAGAATTTGACGATTTAGTTGTGAATTTGTGTTTTCATCCAGTAAAAGATTTAATAGCTATTGGTTCTATAAATGGTGATGTATCTTTGTAAGTTGCCTATATACAGTAAAATTGGTATTAATTAAGCAGCTACTCAAGGGAATTTTCATGACTGACCGCTTAACAGGAGTGACCACTTAATAAAATCTTACTGTTTGTTATTGTTGACATCATGTAAATTTTACGCTTGGATGCATTGGGAGCAAACATCAATACTTGCACCAGTAAATTTGGCTGTCACTAAAACATGCTTGTAACAAAAACTCTTCTGTAAATGTGTCATTTTGTACCAGTATTGATACTATTGTCTACCATTGTGATGTATTCGGTATTTCAAATGTCTCATTACTTAATCCATGTTAATATGTACTCAGATTGATTATTTATCATTTGAAAATTAAGAAAACAAAATCAAAATAGATAATGTCCTGGCTTGAATTCAATCAGATTTAAAGAAGACTTTTCACTATATTGGGGGTGGGCTTATTGCATAATGAATTTTCAGTTCCACATATCTGTGTAAATACTAACTAATACTGATATTCTTATTAGAGAGTCATCTTTTACAATATTGTAGTTTGCAAGAAATTCTATAGCGTTAAAATGATACATCATTCCTTTTAACATGCACATAAGTCATAGTATATCTAAGGCTAATTGTAGGATATAGATTCTATTTCAGAATTGTTTTTTTATATATATAATCCAGATATTCCTACAGTACAGAGGGAGAGAATACATTTGAGAAAACATTTAACCACCACAAGAAATCTTGTCGAGCATTACGATTTAGTCAGAATGGAGAGAATCTCTTAACAGCTTCCAAAGATAAATCTATCAAATGTTCAGATGTGGAAACGGGAAAAATTAAAAATAAATTTAAAAGTGCTCATGAGTAAGACCATTATTATAGTACATGTATCATATCTGCTTGCTGATGTCATCTCTTCTCTTTGCTAGAAGGTGCTAATCGGGAGCTAGCCTTAAGAGACATTAGATCAGTTTGGTACAAACATATGATTTGATTTATGTCAATAATTTATTTGCCCCTGTTTGTATTTTGCAGTGGGAGGAAACAAAGAAAACCCAAGATGTTGGACAGGGGACTGACTCCTCGTCACATCCAAGTTTGGGCTTGAAACCTCACCACATGTCAATTACAAACTAAATCATCTACAATATACAGATTAGACCCTCAATCAAACCCCCATCTTGCTCACAATGTGCTCACCATCTTCTCTCAAGTGGTGGTTGTTCTGTTATCATGGTATTTTATGTCCAAACTCTTTGTCTATTTATTGTATGTGTATTTCCTGACCTAATTGTATATCTAATTTTAATTTTAGATCAGCCATTTATAGTATGGTTATATCAGACAGAAATATTTTAGCTACTGGAGATGATGATGGAAAAATCAAGGTAGATTTTTGTTTGAATTAAACGAACAGGAATAGATATGATGTAAAGGCCTGGAAATAGCAATTTTAGTTCTACTAGTAGCACTATTGACTAGAGCCGATTAGTTCTACTAGTAGCACTATTGACTAGAGCCGATTAGGCCACCCATTTTTGATTATTAGTTTCACGGATTTTTAGGACATAGAATTGATGATGTCGGTCGAAATAAAAAAAAAAAAAAAGATGTCAGTGTCTTATTTTTTTTATTTTTTAAAGAGCAAAATTTTGATGTCGGGCAATAATAAAAAAATAATTTTTCGACTAATGATTAATTTTACCAGATCATATATCGATGTCATAGTTCTAAAAGGTCTTAAGTGTCAAAAATTGTTGGATTTAGTTTTTGAGATATGAGAGGAAAACCTATTTCAATCTCAATAACGCAATAAGGATATCAACATTTTAATAGCAATGTTTTTATGACAGTTACGACCTTACAGTTCTGAAATTTTGCATAGAGAAGGCTCTAAATGTGATTAGTCATTTATATGCAAAAAAGCTATTTGGGTCATAAGTGGCACTTACAACCTTCTAGAACTATGGCATCGATATATATACTTAGTTTAATACAGACTTGTTCTTTTCATTATACTATTAATCTTAATATATGTTTTTTACACTTTAACTTTGATACTATTTAAGGGGATTTTAAAATCCTGTATATCTTTATTTCTCTATAATCGGTTTATTAGAGAATAAGGCAGATATCAATGAGTTTAAAGGAGCTAAGTCTTTAACTCAATATCATCCAAAATCTTCAACATTGAAAACATGAATTATTTGTCAATTTAAATCAAAATTGATGATGTGATCTTACCGGAAAAAGATGGACTTCTGATATCCAATATTTAAGACAAAATAAATATTTTACCATTGGTACACGAATCGTGTACCATAATGCGTTTCAGCCCCAGTTCTAGCAAGAGACTCGGGGAACGAGGCTAGAAACATTGTACCAAATCAAACGGCGCATGTAGACTGGAATAACTAGACGCTAAAAAAAAATGCCTTCGGTTGACACTGCTGGTTTATTTCGTCGAACATAACTGATATGAAATTAGAGTAAAAACAGAAACCATTGAATGCAAATCAGTTTATATACATTCATATTACAGTATTATATGCGTTGCGACCCACTTGAGTCAATTTCTAGGTCCCAAATGTTAGCGATTTAGCTCCTTTAAAGTCAAATTACATAATTGATCTTTTTACTTCTGTATGGTTCTATTGTCTAATTATACCAGGAAGACTTTGTAAATTTTTGAACGGTTAAGTTTTATTATAGCCAGATAACCTAATTGGTCTATGAACGTCTTTCATATCATTATTCTTGATTTGACCATTGTCAAGCGGTATCACGTCATTTGGGACTCACGTCATTTGGGACTCAACACAAACGACATTTTGTGACCCAGTTGACGACGTTTGTGACTTCATTGGCGTCATTTGGGACTTCATTGGCATCATTTGGGACTCAACACAGACGACATTTGGGACTCAATATAAAACGACATTTGGGACCCAATATAAACGATATTTGGGACCAGTGTACGACACAAACGTCGGTCCGTTGGCCCGATTTATCGGAGGGCCGCTGCTTGACTATTTGTGCATTTCGCTCGGGAATCGCGCTTCTTTGACCCTCCGTATGAATTCCAGGTACCGGTAGATATTAAGTTAATAATTAGATCATACATTTAATGGTTTTGCTGACCAGTTGTTAGTGAAATTTAAATCTTAGTTGAATATAATCCTCTGATAGAACACCAAAATACGCCGAGAAACAGTCATTAATAATAATATATTTTTTCCGCCATTGCCAAATCCGCCGATGACACGTGACATTGATTGGAATTTCTAGGTCAATAAGCCGGCGATGCTACGTTTAATTTTAAGTATCATCTAGTTCTACCATTATAATTTTTTATATACACGTGCTGACAGAGGCTTAGTTTTAAACATATTGTCGTTATTATTATTGAAAGGTAGGACTATCTGGCATAGTCGTACTCGTACGGAATTTTATTTTAAAGCAATTTCAATTATGGTTGTCACATGACCACTGTGCCGTACGTGTGTCTATCATGGACGAATGAATAAAAACATTTGAAAGTTATGTGACAGACAAAAACTACAAATTGTGTTATGAAAAAATAAATGTATTGGTAAAATAAATAATTATAAGACTCGTACACAATTTAATCATATGCAAGAGAAGACGACTCGGCAGCCGTCTTCAATGTTATTATTGTTGATCCGATTTTTCGTGTCACCACGAGGTAACGGAAATTGGCATGCCCGTAAGTCGCAAATTGGTTAATTCCCGCCTGAGCCATGCTCGTATACTGTCGTAAAATATTACCAGAAAGTGACTGCCGTGATTATAATCTGCCAAAACTCCGGTATGGCGGTATTTTAAAACGAAAAGAAGCTTCGATGTAATTGTAAGCAATTTTTTTCAGAATCACATTTCGTTATATGCTTCGGCGGTTTAAATAAAAATAAAAAAACACACGCATTTTTTATTTTCCCAGCGGCAGTTTTGAACTGTCGTCGGCGGATCCGTGAACCGAATAATCAAAAATGGGTGGCCTTAGTTCTACTAGTAGCACTATTTACTAGAGCCTATTAGCTCTACTAGTAGCACTATTTACTAGAGCCTAATATTTTCGATTTTGTGATGGACATGTTTTAAAGATACATTATTCGAGAGCTAAATTTGCCTATTGCAGGTCTTTCATTAGGCCTTAAATGTTACCATATACTATTAATGCATGTAAGTCATTTATTAAAATGATGAGACCATAATAGATGCCATCGGATGCTTGAGATTTTAACTAGATCAGAACTGTGTGGCCATTTGATGATTTAATTTAAAAATGGAGATGTGAGGCTAAGATTTGAATATACCAGAAGTGTGGTTACAATAATAAACAAAAGATGCACACATCTTGTCAAAAATACAAAATAGTGATAACTTGGCTCAGTATAAAGTAATTTGCATGAAATTTTCAGTATATTCAGTTTGCAGTATCATAGCAAGAACGACCAGCTCTTTATCTAAATCTTGTTTAATGTATCTTTTATAATATAAATAAAAACTCAGAAAGCAGATAAATGAGTGCATGACAAGATGGCAGTCACCAGAGTTATTGCACTTGACATTGCCAGTGAGAGACAGGTGCTTTATTTCCAGACTTGGTTGTATATTAAATCAACACACAATTGCAGCGAAGTAGGATGTTAAACCCCATTTCATTTTATGATTGTATTTTAGTTGTGGGATTCTGTGACTTATATTCTATGATTCTAGTTCAGCTATTCCGTGATTATATTTTAGTTATGGGATTTGGTGTTTTTATTCTGTAATTATATTTTAGTTATGGGATTTAAGAAAAGAGAAAGCTATCCATGAATTTAAAGAGAATGAAGAATATATTAGTGATATGGCTATAGACAGTAGTAAAAGAACTCTACTATCAACAAGGTTAGATTTTACATCAACCTAAAATGGTTCATTTCTCTCAGTATTTACAAAGATATGATAAATATAAATAGATAATAAATATGAAAAGACAATATAAACAGTCATATTTCACTCAGATTAAAAAAAAGAGATCAATTAAAAGATAATAACAAATATTACAGTTGGTCCTCGTTTTTTAATATATCTTGTTTATATTGTCTGCTGGTGATTGTCGAATGTTGACAAATTTTAAATTGATCATAATATCTTTGCAAATACTGAACTGAATTGAACCATTTTTGATTGAAATTCCTTTTAGATATTCAACTTTGACATTATTGCAAGGGATTCCTGTCCAATCTCTTGGGTTTTCTCTGGGTCCTCCAGTTTCCTCCAACTGCTAAAGACCCCTACGCTCAAGCGAATCATTGAAATAAAATTAAACCATATAATAGTCTCAAAATGACTTATTTTGTGTAGAGTGGACGTTAAACCCCATTTCTCTCTCTCCCTTTCTCTTCCATCCCTGAAGTGACGATCAGTGGAAGGAATACTGAAAACTGGTTAATTAGTTATATTTATTTTCAAATGTATGGAAAAAAAATAGTTCTTGAAAACAAGTTAGATACTATGTTTATTTTAAAGGGGATAAATAATTCATCATTTTATCTATTGTAATTTTGGGGGGTATTTTTAGTGGAGAAGGTACATTAACAGCTTTTGATATGAGGAAGAGAAAAATGACGATACAGTCAGAAGTTTTTGATTCAGAATTACAATGTTTAGCAGTTGTTAAGGTAAAAAAATTTTACTGGTTTAAATCAGCATGACTAAATTGACAGATCTATTTTTAATCTGTTGTGGTTACTCTTGTGATAGAATGAAGTGGTTAGTCTCAAATAACCCAGACAAATTAAATTGAAACACATTTTATTTGTTTGAGTAACACAAGGGATAATTTTAAATTGTTACATTATTTATAACACATTTACTGATAGGAAAAACATTGAAATAATACAAACACAACATTATGGATCATTATCGATATCAATCACTAGTAACTTTAATAGTGCAACATTTCAACAAGTATCCTTTTGTCGTTATCAAGCAAAAGGTAAACGATAATATCATACAAAAACCTTGAAGTGAGCATTTAAATGTAAAAATGTGAGCCACAAAGACAAAATTTCATATCATTTTGCTACAAAGCTGTTAGTAATTAGATTCAAAATACACAGGTCACAATTCTATTGAATACTGGCTTGATAAAGACTAGAGAGGCCTAGTCAAAACACTGCTCAGTAATTTGCAATAATGGTATTCCATAGAATTGTGACCTGTATAATTGATGCTACAGCAGTAGGTTGACGTGATATCAGCATTTTGTCAGCTCAAAATATATTGTTGAGTCTCCAATCAGAACTGATAATAACTTTATACCAGGAAGAATATCTTGCCATCATTGATCAGCTTTTGATCAAACATAGTTTAAGCTCTGTTATATGAAACAATATCTCAAATAATATTTGTTTTTTTCCTGGATAAAGTTGTTAATGAAAATAAATGCTGTTTTGGTGTTCAACTTATTTATTATTTAAGAGTTGGGCTTTTCAAAATTTTATTTGAGAATATATTAGAGATTTTCTGACACTGTAAGCTGTTAGTGGCTGGAATATGTTATAGTTTTACATTATGCTAAGACATGTTATGAGGTAACTGAATTGATAATTATTGTACTGCCGTACTTTATGAGTTAAGAGTTACTTCCCTTTGTTTTCAGGGAGAGAGGAAAGTTGTTTGTGGAACTGGTGATGGAGCATTGAGTCTTTTTAATTGGAATGAATGGGGTTTAAATAGTGATTTATTTCCTGGTCATCCAGACTCTGTAGAATGTATAACCGCATATAATAGAAATATAGTCTGCACTGGTAGTGGAGACGGGATCATCAGGTAAGGGGTCAACTTCACTGATTTACTTTGATAGTCTTTAGTATCAAGAATGGATGCTCAATCTTTTCAAAATACCTGGAACCATTGACATAAATTTGTGAGTCCAAGTCTGGAAATAACATTTGTCCCAGACGTTCTGCTCCGACTGGGCTAGTGGAGACGAGCATGCACCATAGAATGTGCTATGGTAGAAATTTTGCCTGGACAGCGGCACTACAGCCTACTCATATTCAAATTCAAATTGTCAAGGGTTCTTTTACGTACACACCAATCTGTACATGGGATCTATTTTTATGTGTCATCCGAATTACTATATATTTTCCCAAGCCAGGCCCACTGTCCTATATCACTGCCCAGGGGGAACCATCTCGGAATACCATGAATTTATTCGGACAATGCAGAAATCAAACACTATAACTCCCCATTTGCTTGATAAAGACAAGGGAATCAGTAATTGTATTACACATAAATCGTGGATAAGGTGCTGGTTCGCTAGCCTAGAAGTCGGGTGTTCGATCCCTGCATTGGCCGAGAAAGTTCATCTCAATTTTCCGGCGTGATTTCCACTTGTCAGTGATGCAGAAGGAGGGTCTGACAAGGATAGCTGCCTAGTCATTCAGATGGGACGAAAAACCGAGATCCTGTGTACACATTGGAGTGCACATAAAAAATCCCTTGGCAGTTGGAATTCGATATAAGAGTAGGCCGTAGCGCCTCTGCCCGGGCAAAATTTCCCTCATAACACACTGTATGGCGCATGCCCGTCTTCCATTAGCCCAGATTTGGTGCAAAAGAGTAGGACGTTAAACCACATTTCATTTCATTTCATAAATTTATCCAGTGATTTACACTAAAGTAACTTTCAATTTCTTATTTTCAGAGCTGTGAACATATTACCAAATAGTTTTATGGGTGTTATAGGTGAGCATGACGGTTTTCCCATCGAAGGAATCGATTTGACACATGATAAAACTTTACTGGCTAGCTGTTCGCATGATCAGTGTGTTAAATTCTGGAACATTCAAAACTTAGAAAATCTAAAAATAAACAAAAAGAAAGTAGTGAAGTACAAATCAAAAAAACTTTTCAGTCGTGATGAGAACTTTTTTGCGGATATTAATAAAGATGTAACACAAGAAGATGATGAAGAGGAGAAAGATGGGGATGATGATGATGAAGATGAGAGTGATGATGATGATAGTGATTCTGATAGTGATTAGATAAATAAATTTATAGTAAACATCTTTGATTTATTGTTTTGTTTTTAAATTTAGGAATTCCCTAAAAATTGACCAATTTACAAAGAATGTGTTTGCATCCTGGTGTTGACTATTTTTGGATACGCCCAGGTCCATTGGTCCATAGTTTTTTGTGTTCAGTCTACAAGTCACAATTTTTATCTGGTTTTGACCAAACTTGAAATATAGGTTTATCTCCAAAAGATCTTGGTTCCATTCGATATTGGCATGGTATGTATCGGACAGTAACTTCATGGATTATCTTGATTGTACGTAAAATGGCGGTTTTAGATTGTGGACACTTTAGCGGTCACAACTCACAATTTGTATCTGATTTGATGAAACTTATAATGTATGTTTGTAACCCAAGGATCTCAGTGAGCATATCGGAGTGGACCGTAACTTCCTATATTGTGGTTCCTGATTGTTGGAAAAATCACGTTTTAGTTAGTGGTTCCTCTAGAGGTCACAATTTTTGACTAACTTAAAAAAAAAAAGGTTTGAGTATATCACTGCTACACCACGATGACGGTTAAATTTGAATTTCGTGAAAATAGGACCGAAACTGCCGGACAAAATGGACGCTCTATGTAGGCAAATTGTGTTAAAGTATGTAATATCAAGGTTGTGTACCCTGTAGAGGTCACAATTTTTATCCGATGTGATAAAACTTAAAATATATGTTTGTGTATATCGCAAAGATCTTGGCTTCTTTCGATATTTGCACATAGCAGAACATAACTTTGTTGATAATGACCCCTGATTGTACGAAAAGGTGCATTTTTTTATTTTAGCTGGTTCTCTATCCATCTCTTGCAAAATGTGTATCTTGCACAGCAACCGCTTGTTAAAGATATAATCCATCATACTCCATCAATATAGTGATATGATAGGCTTTCTTTCTGTTTCAGCTGCATTATGTAGATTGGCAGAAGTCGGACAGCAAATATGTCCACTTAAATCAGATATGTGCAATTGAACATCACAATATGGTGAATCAAACTCTAAATTCTAAACAATTTTTTAAAAAATACCGATGAATGAGGGTATAAGCATTACTCATAAACATTATCTTTGATAATAGGCACAATTGATTTAATGATTAACCTAACTACTGTGTACTACATCAGTCTTGATTGACTAGTACCGTTTCTTCTCTATGGCAACTTGATGTAAAAACTAGTCACAAGGTCACCAATTTTATTTACATAAGAGTTGAATATTACTGGTGATTACTAATTCAGTCAACTTGTCAGCTAAGTTTAGTATCCCAAGTAATCAGTACATCCGTACATGTACATATAATCTAGACAAGGAAAGCATGCCTAGTTATTTGGATGGTATTGAAAATCGAAGTTCACGCAATCGAATTGTAACTTTTGAGGGTTCTTTTACGTGCACACCACGTGTACACATAACCAAGGTTTCATTTACATCGGAGCGACTGACAAGGGGGGGGGGCGTGTATACATTGTCGGTGCATGTAAAATATCTCTTGGTAGCTGGAATTCAATGTAAGAGTAGGTCATAATGCCGCTGCTCGAGGAAAAATATATTGCGTATGTCCATCTTCATTAGCCCAGTCGGAGCAGAATAGTAGGACGTTAAACTTGATTCCATTTCTTAATAAAATTAATTATGATCAAAGATTGCATAACATAATGAAAAATTTGTCCTCGATATCACCCTGTTCGGAAGCGGGCGCTAATCTGCACCAAAAAAAAACGAATGAATGATGACAGGTTTAAGATTATAAATGGGAAGCAATCTTATAGAAATGACATAAAATGGGGGTTTACGTCCTACTGTTCTGCACCGCAAAACAGTATAATTTGGAGGGATATTCTGCCCGCAGCAGCGGCACTATGACCTACTCTTATATCGAACAAATGCTTGAATAGCGTCGAAATGTCCTACCCTTATCACGAATTCCAACTGTCAATTTCACGTGCACGCCAATGTGTACACGGGCCTTGGTTTTCATCCCAACCCCACGACTAGACATTGTTCTGTGTCAGACCCACTTATCTTTTATGTGATTCAAAAAGAAAAAAATATAATGCTTGTTTAAATTGGAGTGTTATGTGTCATGAATATTTTCTTGAACCAAAAGACTAAAATTTGATTTATAAAGTCGTGTCTTGCAGGTCATTTAGGGCCGGAAACCATTCTTATTTTATTTGTTAATTTAAAATAATATTACAAATATGGTGCAGATGTACGGTTTGTGACAAGTTAATAACTATATTACTTTTATTTGATAATCTAGGTGTATAACAACTTAATGTCTAATTATCATATATATTAATTAGAGTGTAAGGGGATAATCTTTTGTTGACCAGTGTGTGAAACTAATCTGTTGTTGACCAGTGTTTGTATGTATGTAACTAAGATTATGTTGTTACTATAGACATATTACAGTATATAAACTATTAACTACTGTCTTTAAATTATTATTATTATAACTTGTCTACTGACTACATCAGTTATAGCAAGCTTCTTTATTTTTTTATTACTTTCTTCACAAGTTGAACATCATCCTTCAATATGGTAAGTACATTTTCTACTGATTTATACAATTCTTTGAAAATAATCTGAATTGAACTTGAAGTACGAGCTGACGTTGGCCCTTATCATTCCTACACCACAAGAATGGGGAATCACGCCAGAAAATCACAAAGAACCATCTATGCCAAGAGGGAACCTAATCGAATTCTTGTAGCGCTTAATAGGCATTTGACGGAATTCTGTGACGTTGAAATTTAATTAGATTCTAATTCAATTTGTCTCATTCTAAACCTATTTGTTATTCATTAGAAAATCGTTTTGACCAATATTAAAATATTCTGTTCTTTTCATACAATTCTGGATAATTTCTCAATTATTGTTATCGTTTGTTTTTTAGCGTGAGTGTATCTCTGTTCATGTCGGCCAGTGTAGCAATATAGACAAGGAATGAGGAGATAAGATATAGTTTGATGTTTCTAAACATATTCACATATATGCAGGTGTGTACGATTTCAACTAACATTTGATTGACATATTGTTAGATAAAAAAAGGTAGGGAACCATAACATACTGGTGGATATCTTTCAACAAAATCCATGTGGGTCGGAATATTCCTATTGCATCATTTGGCTTAATTTAACCAATCATTACGTCGATTGCACAGGTTCATGGTCATGAACACGCATGGGTCTGCGTGATACACTTGCGGCTATAAAGGAACTATAGTATGTCTTTAAATCAGACTTCGATTAGATTCCAGAGGGTTACCATCTAATAGTCCTAGACACCGCGAGGTGTCTAGGTTGAGAAGAGTTTAGTTAGTATTGACTATAATTGTAATATGTACTATGCTTGTATGTATACCTATGCTACATTAAAGGTAAAAACGAACTGTTGCATTGTTATAACTGAATAAGACAAACGTCTTAAGAAACCAGTAAGAAGTAAACACAACGTGAAGGAGAAGAAAAGACGATCTGAGACAAATTCTAGACGATCACAAGGCTAACGGTAATATGTAGCAAAAACAAGATGCATGGGTCATACGTAGGATGTGGCGACCGGACCTGACAACACACGCTCTCCACGTCAGACAAAAAGGCTCATGGTGCTACATATTCCATTTGGTGCCGTAACACAGTTTCGAACTTTCGGGCAAGCAGCAACATTTAGAAGAAGAATACATATTCCATTTGGTGCCGTAACAGTTTCGACCTTTAGGGTTAATACCAACTTTCGAAGAAGAAGAAGAATACATATACGATTTGGTGCCGTAACAGTTTCGACCTTGAGGGTTAATATCAACTTTAGAAGAAGAAGAAGAATACATATTTGATTTGGAGCCGTGCTGAAGTTTCGACATTTGGGTTACGCAGTTGATTTAGACGAAGAATACCTATTTGAAGACGTTCAGCGAAGAAAAATCAACCGTACCATCCAGAGACGGAGAAAATTTTTGGTGAACATCCGAAAACCTGATGATGATATTCGAAAAAAAAAAATCTTGGTAAATAAATTTTGTTTGTTAAATTAGATATGTTACATTTGTTAAAAGACCAAATAATATTAATTTAAGTTTAAAAATCTAATTAGAAACTAAATTGAAAAAATTTAACTGTTAGAGAATAAAGGATGTTCATTCATAAGTTTTGATGGACAGGTTTGGTAAACAATATAATATCACTGGTTATCGGGTTAACATGACCTGTAGTAAATTCGAGTAATTAAAGTTAAAGAGAGACTCTACGGAGTAGGTTTTAAAACAAACAAAATTTTCTTTGATATAACTACGAATTAATAATGATAAAGAAACGGAATAGGAATAAAATAGGAACTAATGTTGTCTCCGGATTGCAGTGGTAAGACGGCAGATCTAAGCATGACGTTTGTGAGTGTTTAACTCTAGTTTTCAAGATGGCCGTGCTCTCTACTGTAATTCGTTAATATGTGTTATTTGTTGTTTCGAAATATAATATAATTTTTGAGATCCTTGTCCAAAGTCTCAAGAATTAGGATTTTAGTCGAGTTAGGCTAAATGTGGGTAATTCAACTTTTGACTAAAAGGTTGAATTGTCATTGTTTGTGTTTTGTGTCGTTCATGTATGTGGTTAGATAAGTAGAGTAAGGTAATTTTGAAGCTTTAGTCCAAGGTTTCAAAATTAAATAATTTAACTTTTGAATAAAAAATTATAGGTTATGTTAAAATCCCATGTGGTTAACTTTAGGGATTTTGGGTATAGTTTTTCGTGGAAAAAAAAACTAAAATTAACGGCTCGTTCAATTGTGAGATTATCGCAAAGTCATTAATACGTGTTTTATACGAGGTTAAGGTACGATTAGGTCACTTTTTAGAAAAGTGTGTAAATATACGGTATCTTTTGTCCGTATATATTTTTATGAATTTAATTTTTGCTTTAGAAACGTAATATATAGGCTACGTTTAATATATTTTTGCTGTTATACGCTGTTGGTGTCGACATAATACGCGATGATTAGAATGTGTAATTTGACATTAGGTCGAATTACTACAAACATTAGGTTCTAACACCTGTGTTAATGTATATAGAATATAATATATATTGGATATAGTATTATATGTGTAGTAAAAAGCTAGGTATATTTTGATTGTTGTGTTTATAAAAGGTAGACTGGTGTTTGGGGGGAGTGGGTGCGCAACCATTTCCTTCAACAAAGTTCTGTTCTAAATAATGTTACGTTACACTAGTGTTGGAATAGGCAAGGGCCCTGCTTGTTTTAGACATTGAGTGGTGTATGATAACAGTACATTTGTTTGGTTAAAATTATAACTGAGTAGGTCAAAAGGGTCACATTACTGACGGGTGAATTATAAAATTGTTATGACGGAATTCTAAAACACAAACGGAAATTACAAAATGAAAACGCAATTACAAACTATTCACTTACTCAGTTCAGGTCAAGAGGTCAAAGTTAGCTTGTATATTTATAATTAAAGGGACACATCATAGTTTAATTTTAATTAAGAGTAAGAGTTACTTATAAGTTTTAGGAATAATATATTAATATAAAATAAGGTTAAAAAAATTTTTAGTAATAGTTAGTTCTTGGTCTGATGGCAATGACATGTTTGATTGACGAATAAGATTGTACAAGCCAATCTTAGAAGAGAAAAAAGACAATTTTCAACTTGAAACTATGGTAGCTGAAAAGGACAACTACAGAGGCAAGGAAAAATGGTTTACCAGTTTACCAAATTGAGATTTCCAGTGACAGAATTTAAAGTGAAACTGAACTTTAAAAATTTGAAGTGATGTGCTATAGTGTTTTGAAATTAGGACACTTGAAGATTTTAAAAAGACAATTTGTGTTTTCTGGGTTTAGGTTTCGGCTTAGTGAATTTTCGTAGGACTTTGAGATAGTTTTTGCATGCGATTTTTGATGTTTGATTATTTGTGTTTTTCTTTCACAGCTCTGTTGTATAGTAATCATTTATATTTTCCTGATGCGTGCATACTTAGTTAGAATATCTATATTCTATATATATTCTTAAAGGGGGAAGTAGTGTAGCAATATAGACAAGGAATGAGGAGATAAGATATAGTTTGATGTTTCTAAACATATTCACATATATGCAGGTGTGTACGATTTCAACTAACATTTGATTGACATATTGTTAGATAAAAAAAGGTAGGGAACCATAACATACTGGTGGATATCTTTCAACAAAATCCATGTGGGTCGGAATATTCCTATTGCATCATTTGGCTTAATTTAACCAATCATTACGTCGATTGCACAGGTTCATGGTCATGAACACGCATGGGTCTGCGTGATACACTTGCGGCTATAAAGGAACTATAGTATGTCTTTAAATCAGACTTCGATTAGATTCCAGAGGGTTACCATCTAAGAGTCCTAGACACCGCGAGGTGTCTAGGTTGAGAAGAGTTTAGGTAGCATTGACTGTAATTGTAATATGCTTGTATGTATACTTATGCTACATAAAAGGTAAAAACGGACTATTGCATTGTTATAACTGAAGAAGACAAACGTCTTAAGAAACCAGTAAGAAGTAAACACAACGTGAAGGAGAAGAAAAGACGATCAGAGATAAATCCTAGACGATCACAAGGCTAACGGTAATATGTAGCAAAAACAAGATGCATGGGTCATACGTAGGATGTGGCGACCGGACCGGTTATCACACGCTCTCCACGTCAGACGAAAGGGCCCATGGTGTTACACCAGGCTGGTGTCCAGATGGGCAATGCTTGTTGGGAGTTGTACTGTTTGGAACATGGTATCCAGCCTGATGGTCAGATGCCTTCAGATAAAACAATTGGAGGTGGCGACGATTCCTTCAACACATTCTTCAGTGAGACGGGTGCTGGTAAACATGTACCAAGAGCTGTGTTTGTTGACTTGGAACCAACGGTTGTAGATGAAGTAAGAACTGGTACTTACCGTCAACTTTTCCACCCTGAACAACTCATCACCGGCAAGGAAGATGCTGCCAATAACTACGCTCGAGGTCACTACACTGTGGGTAAAGAAATCATTGACTTGGTTCTCGACAGAATCAGGAAATTGGCTGATCAATGTACTGGTCTTCAAGGATTCCTCATCTTCCACAGTTTCGGTGGTGGAACTGGTTCTGGTTTCTCATCTCTTCTCATGGAAAGATTGAGTGTCGACTATGGCAAGAAATCCAAGTTAGAATTCGCCATTTATCCGGCTCCACAAATTTCCACTGCTGTGGTTGAACCCTACAACTCTATATTGACAACTCACACCACTTTGGAACATTCTGACTGTGCTTTTATGGTTGATAATGAAGCTATTTATGACATCTGTCGCCGTAACTTGGATATTGAACGTCCAACCTACACCAACTTGAATCGTTTAATCGGCCAGATAGTCAGCTCCATCACCGCATCTCTACGATTTGATGGTGCCCTTAATGTTGATCTTACTGAGTTCCAGACCAATTTGGTTCCTTACCCACGTATTCATTTCCCTCTTGCTACCTATGCTCCAGTCATCTCTGCTGAGAAAGCTTACCATGAACAACTGACCGTAGCTGAAATCACTAACGCCTGTTTTGAACCCGCTAACCAGATGGTAAAATGTGATCCTCGTCACGGCAAGTACATGTCTTGTTGCATGTTGTACAGAGGAGACGTTGTTCCCAAGGATGTCAATGCTGCCATTGCCACCATTAAGACCAAGAGAACCATCCAATTTGTTGACTGGTGTCCAACTGGGTTTAAAGTCGGTATCAACTACCAACCACCAACTGTCGTACCAGGGGGTGATTTAGCCAAGGTACAGAGAGCTGTTTGTATGTTGAGTAACACTACTGCTATTGCTGAAGCTTGGGCTCGTCTTGATCATAAATTTGATCTGATGTACGCTAAGCGAGCTTTCGTCCACTGGTATGTTGGTGAAGGTATGGAAGAAGGTGAATTCTCTGAAGCTAGAGAAGATTTGGCTGCTCTTGAGAAAGATTATGAAGAAGTTGGTGTTGATTCTGTAGAAGGTGAAGGAGAAGAAGAAGGAGGCGAAGAATATTAAATATATTATCTTCATGTAATAAAAGTAATATCCGATTAATTGTATTTATCTTAATATCTGTATTTGTTTCTCTTTGTTACATGGGTTATTGGAATGTATTGGCAAGGATTTTTAGTTGGAACCTCCTACTTTTCTGCACCGACTGGCCTAATGAGGGAAAGTTTGCCCAGACGGCGGCACAGCAGCCTATTCTCACTTTGTCTTTTTTTTACGTTCACGGTACCTCGGTTTTTCGTCACAGCCGAACAACTAGACACTGTACCTGCCAGACCCTCTGTCCTGTACCCACGGACAATGAGAAACTATGCCGTATAATGCCGAGAAACTAGATGATCGAAAAGGAGACCTCCAGGTTAGCGAATGATCTTACAAACCGAGTCAACGCGGCTCCCCAAATGCAACAAACGGGAACTAAAATAGGAACTCGGATAGTGCACCAAATGAGGGTCAGGAAAATGCTCTAAGAATCTCTCTCTCTGTCCCACTTTGCCCCCGTATATCCGATGTTGCAGGGACCGATCCAGGAAATTGTGCAGGAGGGGGTTTGCCAGGTTTCAGTTAAGGAAATCTGCCATCATCGTCTCAAAATTTATAAAGGCATACATACAAATTGGGCTTTTTAAACAGAGAAATCATTTTTATAATGATGTAAGATCACTTTGTGATGTAATTTCATTGATGCAAGGCATTATTTTTTTATGTAGCTGAGCAGGGTGGGGTTTGCCCCCCCCCCACCCCCTGGATTCGGCCCTGTATTGCCCCCGCCAAACGTAACAGTTTCGCGTTGTTTCATTTTAATACAGCCACACCATATAGCTTGTGTTACAAAAACCCTTGCCAAAAGAAATATTATTAGAAATTTCGTGATAAGTACGTGAGGTTTCTAATGTAATTAATCATATAATCGTTACTTATAAATCAATAACCCTTAATTTATTTTTCTTCTTGTTGATTACGTTCGGTTTCAACATAGAAGTATAATACTAGTTCTATGGTTTCATTGACAAAATTAAACATTATCGGATTTTATTTATTTATTTTTTTTTCTTGTAATTGCGATTCACTCAGTTCAGTCGTCCAAGATATTTTACGTTGATCGAAGATATATGTCAGACATTGTTGAAATCCACCTAATAACTCAGCTTTTGTCAAGTGAGTTAATTAAAGCTAGAAAAAAGACCAGCAACACGCATATTTGGCTGTTACATTTCGCTTCTTTAATGGTATAATACACAAACACATTACACTGACAAAGGATTGTGAAAATTAAAAATTAATCGGTTTTTATAAGTGGCAACCGCTAAGTTCAGTAGTGAAAGATATTTAACTCTTTTCCTGAACTTGGTGGATGGAGCGCAAATTAGAGCTATGTTTCTGGTGATTCACAGCTTTCTGCTCACAACCTGCCGTACGTGTAATTAATGGGCAATCTACGGGGTAAATTTTAATTAACCGTGCGTGAGACTTACGCCTCACTTCCGTGTTTTAAAAACAAGACACCCTAGCTGTCTATGGCGGTATATTAGTGCCAAAATTCTAACATGATATCGTCTAATTTCTTACTTCTATTCATGTAATTTCTAACCTCCATTCATGTAACTTCTAACTTCCATTCCTGTAATTTCTAATTTAAGACAAATGTATAACCCAACTTCTTTATTTGTTCAGTGTAAATTTCAATTCTGTTCCAACTTGTTTCTATTATTTAAACGAAAAATGTCTTCTTAATAGATGCTTTACATGGTTAGCATCAACATCAACGAATTTAGAATTTATACATCTCTGCCTAGCAACCATCATTACGTTTGGTGTCGCCACTGCGTGCTCAATTGGGTGATTGCGCACCTGATCGGGACTATTATTTGGTATAAACGAACCATTTATTCTTCGTTTTGTTAAAGGTTGGAAGGCGTTCTGTGTTAATATAGACCAACTGCATATAAATATTAATTATTGGCTCAACCGTAAAAAGAATAAAATAAAATTCTCCAAATCCCGTTTAGCTTATATTTGAAATAGAAAATGAAATGGAATTGTAAGAGGGTTTAACGCCCAACTGTTCTGTTCCGAACCGGGCTAATGGATCTCGAGACGGACATACGCCATACAGTGTGCTTTAGGGAAATATTGCCCGGAGAGCGGACTACGACTTGGACTTATATCGAAGTCTAACGGTCACGGGATCTTTTACGTGCACGCCAACATGTACATGGAACCTCGGGTTTTCATCCCATCGGAACGACAAGACACTAATAAGGGGGAACCACACCAGAAAATCTGGACGAACTTTTTACGACCCATGCCGGGATCGAACTCCCGACCCACAGCCTAGCGAGCCTGCGTCTTACCCACTTAGCCACGGTATTCGAAATAGTATTTGCAAACCATACATTTATATCACGTTCAATGTTGTTTCGAGGGTAGGATGGCCGAATGGTTAGCACGTGCACGCTGTAACATAAGGTCTGTCATTGAATAAACAGGCGTGATTTCGATTTCCCGTTTTTACGTGACATGGAGCAGGGCCGCCTTTTCAACCTCGTGGGTTTTCTGCGGGTCCCCCGGTTTCCTCCCACTGCTAAACACTCCTACGCGCAAGCGAATTATTGAAATACAATTGAACGGTGTTAATACCGAAATGACCTGGTTGGTGTCGAGTGGATGTTAAACCCCATGTCCCCTTCTCTCTCTCCCGATGTTATTTTCAATTCTAACACCCAGGAAAGCCACTCAATCTGATGAAGAGTGAGTCGTTTGTATCAATAGAATGGTCCCGATCAGGTGCTCAATCGCCAAACTGAGCACATGGTGGCGACACCAAACGACATCATAATGATGGTTGCCAGGTAGAAGTATCATAATTCTAAATTTGTTTGCCGTTCATGCTTAACATGTAATACCACAATGAAGTAGACATTTTTCGCCCCAATAATAGAAATAAGATGAAATAGAATTGATATTTACAATGAACAAATAAAGAAGTTGAATTATACATTGTCTTAATTTAGAAATTACATGAATGGAAGTTAGAAGTTACATGAATGGAGGTTAGAAATTACATGAATAGAAGTAAGAAGTTAGACGATAGCATGTTAGAATTTTGGCACTAATATACCGCCATAGGCTGTCAGCCCACAGCATTAACCGCTAACTGTCAAGGGAAGTGTCGGGCATTTTTTACTACTAATTGCACAAGTTTACGGTGTAATTTATCGACAGCTTAAACAACAATTAATGCTTCAGAAAATCCACTCTTTAATGGAAGTATTGATTAGGCTATTATTTTGTATAAGCACAATACAATAATATTATCTGTGCTTCATTTAAAGGAGAACGACACATGAAACGAAACCGGGATTAAAAACGGGCATTCGCCATGCAGTGTGCTATGGGAGATACGGCTTCGTCTTACTCTTATTTCGAATTCCAACTACATATCGTCTTGAAGTCACAAAAAAGTCTTCCAGTCACTATAATATGTTCAACGAACGAGCTTCTCCTTTAATAACCGATCACCAGAGCTTCAGAATCGGATCATTTGAAATGAAACCACAGGAAGAATACCAGTATAGTGGATTATAAAATTACCAATACATTTTGTAGAGATGATGGGAATATTACATATTATTTCAGGACTGTCGTAGAAGTATGTTTTGATTCTTGCATTTTATTTAAGAAAACAAGAGAATAATGTCGCCTTATGATGGGTTACCAAGAAAGTTGGGTGTGGTTACATAGCTATCGCCCGTTCATGGCTATCGCCTCGACGTGTTCTTTCTGTAGAATAACACTAACCGAAATTTATAAATGACATACGGATTGACCCAAACATCATATGTTTCATAATTATCGGTCCAACTATAATCGTTTATTTGTCAATGGGGAAAGATCTATAGTATTATACATATGTGTAATTATTGTTTTTCGTAATATGTTGTTATGTTGATTTAATGCCATTGTATATATTTTTGCACTGCCATGTAGTTCCTACCGGTTTGTTTTGTTACTATGATTTTATTAGTTGTCTCATGTACCTTATCCAAGTGCAGTAAGAAACAACTAGTTATCATTGCGATCTGTCTCGGACTAAACGTCCGCTTCTTAATGCTTGATAAGTTTCGTAAAAGAGTACTGTTCATTTCTTATACACGGCTACTTTTAGGCCATGTATTGGAAATCTACAGGACAGTTTCATCAAAGGTTGCCATTGGCAACGAGTAGAAGTGGGATGTAATGATCTTTCCATTTATTTGCTGGGGACTCCTGGATAATATTTTAATAAAGACAAGTCATGGGTGTTCGTGGGATGAACGTGTGTTTGTGTACTTTTGTACTACCTGGGTACTCAATATAGATCAAATAAATGTGAATGATACAATAATAAACGTATACTTTATTGAGATATAACACATACGATTGTATATTTAATATGAATCTATTATATAAGATTGACACCATGTGTGTTATTACATAAGCAATAAGATAGAAACTGTGTGTGTAATTACATATACATGTAGACATAACAAATAAGATTGATACTATGTGTGTAGTTAATATAGATGGAATACATAAGATTGATACTATTTGTGTAGTTAATATAGACGGAATGCATAAGATTGATTCTGTTTGTGTAGTTACATATGGAATACATAAGATTGATACTATGTGTGTAGTTAATATAGATGGAATACATAAGATTGATACTGTTTGTGTAGTTAATATAGATGGAATGTATAAGATTGATACTATTTGTGCAGTTAATATAAATTTGATGTGCAAGATTGACACTATCTATGTAGTGAATACAGATCTAAAATTTATGTTATTGTTACTGCCTGTGTTCTCAATATATACCTGGGATTGAATGTCGAATACATCTTGATTGGAGACTCTCCACTTCAACCTATGTCATCGCCCCTACCCGTTCTTACACCCCACGGGCCTTTTAAAGCAGGCTCGTAGAAGCGGGGGTTATTTTTGGAGTAAATGCATTATGCCAGTTTAATGTACACTCATCAACTGAGAAGTGCTACCGGAGGCCATCGAAAGAGTAAGCATGCCCATACTCACGCACGGTAATAGTCATTAATTAATTAGTGGTAAAAGCTGAGGGACCACGCCACACATAAACAATTACAAAATACAAACAAAGGGACACAATATAGACAAAACTTATGGGCGATGGTTTAGATGTTATGGGCCACAGGAACAATGTTGGAAAAGAGATGGCTAGAGAAGTATAATATAGTTGACAACCCTGCCTTGGGAATGTTTGGTTTAAAAATTTACGAAGCCTTTCAAAATTCAAAGTTGCTCTGTCAAGTCAACAAGACGTTTTGGAGTTTCTCAGATTGTTTTGATAAGTTTGATGAAACTGTACTGCCAGACGTAAACCAATTCTAGATACCCCAGTGGTATCGTTCCGCTATACTCCACTATCCCCTGGGGACACATTGTCAAATTATTCGCCCTTGACACTTCTGTTATTTTATCGCTAACGAGTGTAGGGACGAAACTCGCGTTTTATTGTAACTAAGATTATTGTGGTGACCGTTAACAATGACGCTAAGACTGTTATGTAAACCGCTTCTCGATTGGTTCGCAGATAATTTGAATTCGTGAAAACCTCGTGGATGGAACCAGGGGTTAATGGAGTAAAACGGAGCGCAAAGATACCACTTGATATACCGAGAATGGCTTAAACTAGACAGTGGGAATTTGAAAGCCACCCTTAAAAATGCTACTGGCTGGAGAATAATGGTGTATCTCTATCCCTGTTTGTTGCATTTGGGGAGCCTCGGTGACTCAGTAAGAAGATGGTTCGCTTATCTGGTGGTCTCCTTTTCGACCCTCCGGTTCTTCGGTATTTTCCGACCGGCGTAGTTTCCCCAGTGGTGCAGGATAGAGGGTGTGGCATGTAGTTGTTCGAATTTAAAGGTATCGTGTACATATTGGCGTGAACGTAAATACGAGTAGGTTGTTGTGCCGCCATCTGGTCGGTGCAGAAAAAACATCATTGCCAACACATTTCCATACCCATTTAACAAACAAAAACAAATATTAAAATAAATACAATTTTTCAGATACTACTTTTATTACATGAAGAAAGTATATTTAATATTCTTCACCTCCTTCTTCTTCTCCTTCGCCTTCAACAGAATCAACACCAACTTCTTCATAATCTTTCTCTAGGGCAGCCAAATCCTCTCTAGCTTCAGAGAATTCACCCTCTTCCATACCTTCACCAACATACCAGTGGACGAAAGCTCTCTTGGCGTACATCAGATCAAATTTATGATCTAGACGAGCCCAAGCTTCAGCAATAGCAGTTGTGTTGCTTAACATACAAACAGCTCTCTGTACCTTGGCTAAATCACCTCCTGGTACAACAGTTGGTGGTTGGTAGTTGATACCGACTTTAAAACCAGTAGGACACCAGTCAACAAATTGGATGGTTCTCTTGGTCTTAATGGTGGCAATGGCAGCATTGACATCCTTTGGAACAACGTCTCCTCGGTACAACATGCAACAAGACATGTACTTGCCATGACGAGGATCGCATTTTACCATCTGGTTGGCAGGTTCAAAACAGGCGTTGGTGATTTCAGCCACGGTCAACTGTTCGTGGTAGGCTTTCTCAGCAGAGATGACTGGAGCATAGGTAGCGAGAGGGAAATGGATACGTGGATAGGGAACCAAGTTGGTCTGGAACTCAGTAAGATCAACATTAAGGGCACCATCAAATCTTAGAGAGGCGGTGATGGAGCTGACAATCTGACCAATTAAACGATTCAAGTTGGTGTAGGTTGGACGTTCAATATCCAGGTTACGGCGACAGATGTCATAAATAGCTTCATTATCAACCATAAAAGCACAGTCAGAATGTTCCAAAGTGGTGTGAGTTGTCAGGATTGAGTTGTAGGGTTCAACCACAGCAGTGGAAATTTGTGGTGCTGGATAAATGGCGAATTCTAACTTGGATTTCTTGCCATAGTCGACACTCAATCTTTCCATGAGAAGGGATGAGAAGCCAGAACCGGTTCCACCACCAAAACTGTGGAAGATGAGGAATCCTTGAAGACCAGTACATTGATCAGCCAATTTCCTGATTCTGTCGAGAACCAAATCGATGATTTCTTTACCCACAGTGTAGTGACCTCGAGCGTAGTTATTGGCAGCATCTTCTTTACCCGTGATGAGTTGTTCAGGGTGGAAGAGTTGACGGTAAGTACCAGTTCTTACTTCATCTACAACCGTTGGTTCTAAGTCAACAAACACAGCTCTTGGTACATGTTTACCAGCACCGGTCTCACTGAAGAATGTGTTGAAGGAATCGTCTCCACCTCCAATAGTTTTATCTGAAGGCATCTGACCATCAGGCTGGATACCATGTTCCAAACAGTACAACTCCCAACAGGCATTGCCCATCTGGACACCAGCCTGGCCGACATGAACAGAGATACACTCACGCTGAAAAACATAAGATAAAAGTAACTGAGACATTGTCCATGAACATAGGCGTACGGGCTCGATGACAGTCAGGGGGGCAGAACCCGAACTGCCCGAAAAATTTTCGGGTTTACAGACGCCCCCTCCTCAAGAAAATTTTGGAATATTTGACGGCTGCAAACACGTTTTCCTGCTATTTCAACCCGTGTACAAAGCAACTACAAGTGGTCTAGTATAGCTTAAAGGTGGCTGACTCGAATTTCAATCAATCTTTTACAGTCCACGAAGATGGAAAAATTTTGAAAATTCAAATGCCGCCAACGTGTCTTCCTGCTATTCCAGCCTGTGAATACAGCAACTTCAATTTGGTCCAATACAGCCTAACTGCTGACCCGGATTCCAAACAACCAATCAATCGTCGTGGGCTATGGGGGCGTCACCCTCCCGGAGACAATTTTCAAAATTTAAGCGTTTTCTGCTATTCTAGCCCGTGTAAGCAGCTGCCCCCCCCCCCTGCCCCCTGGCTCGTACGCCTATGTCCTTGAATATTCCAAATGAGCTCAAAATTTAAGATTTATTTCTTCAAGTTAATGGCCAACTCGAATTACTCATGGGTAAATAAATGCATAGGATGGTGAAACATGTTGTATTGCTAGAGCTACATGAATTACTATCAATAGAAAATGGTAGAAAATATCAATAGAAAACGGTAGAAAATATCAAACAGTACAAAGTATCAAGAGATAATATAGGAAATGGGCTTACCATATTGAAGGATGATGTTCAACTTGTGTATAAAGTAATCAATAAATAAAGAAGCTTGCTATAACTGATGTAGTCAGTAGACAAGTTATAATAATAATAATTTAAAGACAGTAGTTAATAGTTTATATACTGTAATATGTCTATAGTAACAACTAATCTTAGTTACATACATACAAACACTGGTCAACAACAGATTAGTTTCACACACTGGTCAATTGGAGATTATATCAAACACGGTATTTAATCCCTACGTAAATAAGACATTGTTCAGGTGTGGATTAATAGCTTAAAATTGATAAACTCATTAATACACAGGACAATCTTTAAATCTAGTTATTTTATCTTGTGATATAATAGAGAGAGAGAGAGAGAGAGAGAGAGAGAGATGGAGTTTAACGTCCACTCGACACAAACATACATGTATGGTTTAATTTTATTTCAATAATTCGCTTGCGCGTAGGGGACTTTAGCAGTGGGAGGAAACCGGAGTGCCCGGAGGAAACCCACAAGGCTGCACAGGCGACCCTACTCCTTGCCACGTACAACCGGGGATTTAAAACCACGCCAGCTGACTCAATGGCAGGCCGTATGATACAGCGCGCGCACGCTAACCATTCGCCCCCCCCCCAAATCTTGTGATATAATATAATGACATAATGAAAACTCAATTTCGACACGGACAGAATTCAGAAAAGAAAACTTAATCAACTGGTCGAATATTGACCCTCTGTAGTTAAGATTCTATAAGAGTAGGCCGTAGCAGAACAGAACAGTATTATCTTTAGAAACATACATAATTTTACAATTATTGATCGTTTGCTTGAATTAAAAAGTTTATTATATTTTAAAGTATTCGGTCTTGTATAATAATATCTGGGTATATAGTTTTCATGTTCTTTAATAAAATAAGTACAATCGAATAAATAGTGGTATTCATCGCCGACTGTATTTATTTCACATAATGGACAAATTCTCTGTTCAAAATCTACACTCATCCATCTTCCGACCTCAACAGGGAGTTTATGATTACATGTTCTATATCTTATAAAAGTATATTTATAATTATCTGGCAATGAGATAAGATATGGTTCTAATTCAAATTATGTCTTATAAATTCTATAATTAATAGATTTATTGGATTTCTGGATATTAGACGACCAGGTTTGAATATACTGATCTTTTAGTCGTTGTAACAATTCATATTTCAGTTTAGCTGGGTTTGTGAGTTCCATACATAACTATATCCACAATCGGTAAGAGTATTTTTGATAGTAATTAGCCATTTATTGGTATGATTTACATCATTTTTAACAGAGACTTATATAACAACAAAGAATATTTGCCAATTTTACCACTTATCATTTTAATCCAAAAGCTAACCATTCTATGTTTAATATAAATACTAAAATGGTATTTCCCAGTCTCACCATATAACATGTACAGAGGGGTTACTTTTTTTTACTTTCAATATATTTCTTAAAAACTGATTATGGATAGTTTCTATAGGGGATAAATCCCCAAATCCCCATATTTCACAATCGTACAACAATATCGGAAGTATGGTATGGTCAAAAAGTTTAAGTTGACAATCAATTGGTAGACTAACATTATGGATCCTCGAATACAAGAGGTATAGTGCTTTAGATGCCTGGTTTTTTAATTCTTTGATGCGCTTGTGCGAAGCTGCACCCCTTAGAGAATACAACGCCCAGATAATTGTATGAGTCACATATTTCTAAATCACGATTTAGTAAAGAGAAAGTTGCGTTAGACTGACCTCTTGATCCGAAAATCACTGCCTTCGTTTTATTTATGTTTACATTGAGTTTCACCCTTTAGAGAATACAACGCCAGATAATTGTATGAGTCACATATTTCTAAATCACGATTTAGTAAAGAGAAAGTTGCGTTAGACTGACCTCTTGATCCAAAAATCACTACCTTGGTTTTATTTATGTTTACATTGAGTTTCCATAAAGTACAATATTTACCAAAAGCATTTAGCATTATGTTCATATTATTTACATTGTCAGCAAATAATACAGTATCATCAGCGTATAAAAGTACAAATATCTTTAGATAGTTTAGTAATTCATTTCATAGTATTCTGTTTGAACGCCTTTATAGTCATGATTTAATAAAACAAAAAAAAAAAGCTTCGAGATCATTTAGATATAGTGAAAATAAAAGAGGTGAGAGATTTTCACCTTGTCGAACACCTATCTTAAAGGGAAAGGTTGCAGATATTTTGTTTTTATACTTCACAGGTGACTTTATGTCTAGATACATGTTATACATAACATTAAAACATTTACCAGTAATGCCAGAGTTCAGAACTTTATACCAGAGGTCCATTCTCTATACCTGATCAAAGGTTTTACTAAAATCTATAAATGTACAAAAAAGTTTCTTTTTCTGAGACCTTAAATAGGATATAATTGCATACAATGAAAATAAGTGGTCTGTTACGGCGTAATCTTTTCTGAACCCAGCCTGTGTTTCGTTTAGTAGATTGTGTTCGTCTACAAAATTATTTAGTCTATTATTTATAATGGAAGTAAAAAGTTTTCCAAGACAGCTGAGAATCGTTATGGGTCTATAGTTTTCGGGTAAACCGGGGTCGCCTTTCTTTTTATATATAGGCACAATCCTCCCAATAGTCCAAGAAGCTGGTATACATCCCAGAGTTAAGAATAAGGTTAAAAAGTATGCAATAAATAGGTATAAATATATCAATTGTTGACTTAATATATTCATTTATTACCATATCGGTTCCAGCTGCCTTGTTATTTTTTTAAACATTTAACAGAATAAAGTGTTTCCTCTTTGGGAATTTCTTTATCCAAGATAGAGTTTTCGCTGTTTATGTTATATTCGTCATCGTTTTCGACATCAATATAATCATTTAAATTCTTGAAGTAATCGTAAAACATACCTATATTGATATCCGCCTTAGTATCGTCATTTTGCTTATTAAGGTTATTTATCATTTCCAAAAGTCCTTTGGGTTTCTACTCTGCATACTACTCAGCTTACACTTAACCTGACGTGCATATTGTTTCATATATTTATTCATAGTTACTTTGTAAATTTTACTCGATTCGACCATATATAATTTATTAGGGTTTCACACTATTGTTTTTGTTAAAATTATTATTCGTATTAGTTTAGTCGTGTTGTACACAGAATTAAGGAGTCATCTGACTTGCGCAAAAATGTTAAAAAAATTTTGTCTCAGTAATTTTTCTTGACCGCCATTGTCTAATTCAGTTTTTCAGCCCTAGATTAATTATTTATTGTTCGATTTGTATAAAACAAAGTTCATATGCTCCGTTGTCTCAAATGTCTTTTTTTTTGTTACCAATAATGTTGTCTGTCGGCAACGGAAGTGGCGTAAATTTACCAAAAACTACAATTTTGACAGTTAGGTACCATTTTTCAAAAGAAAATATTATTTTTCTTTAAAACTTATATAACTAAAAGAGTGTGTCCTTTAAAGACGCAAAAAATGTCGGAAGCAGTTTTTTTAATTTCTATTCCATTTTCTAGCAAATTGGATTAAGAGGTGAAAAAAGGCGTAAAATTGACCTATTTACAACCCATTCAGGCTTTTCAGATTTTAGAATATTTTTACGTAACTTCTATAAACATGTAGCTATAATCCATACGAAGAGAATGTAGGTGAAAATGAGTTTGTAATATAAGCAGTTGCCGAGAAAAGGGCAGTTTTGCACAAGTCACTGTTTTCGTAATTTTGCCTGTAAAATAGTCAATTATTAATGGATATTCGCAAAAGTGAAATCATTTGATTCAAAAAGTAAGTATGCGTCATAACAAGTTAATTATAATTCAAAATTGACACCAAAAGTGACACAATTTGGTCAAAAACTGCATTTTTAACTTTTAAAATCGATATTTTTTTCAATCAAGAATTATTTAATATGTAATAATAATATTAACTTTTGGTTTAAATTCACATACTAACAAAACTCATACGGTCAAATAGATATCATAAAATTGTTTCTAACTTGTTCGGTTGCCGAGATATAGGCGGTTTTCTAAAAGTCACTTTTGAAGGTTTTTGGCCCATAGAAGTGTCAATTATTATTCGATTTTCATAAAATTTTCGCCCTTTGAAGCCTAATGTCATAGACGATGTTATAAAACTAATTTAACGTTTTAATTAACACCGGAAGTAACGTCATTTTGGCAAAAACTGTATTTTAAGCCTTCAAAACAGATATTTTATTCAAATGAGTCTGATTTGTAATGTTTATAAAATTATGATATTTGATTCCAATCAACAAATAGATTAAACCCATACGATCATACAGATACCACAAAATGGTTTCTTCTAACTTGTACGGTTGCAGAGAAATAGCCGATTTTCTACAAGTCACTTTTCAAGTTTTTTGGTCAATAAAAGTGGCAATTATTATTCGATTTGCATAAAATTTTCACTATATGATATCTTATGCCATTTCTGATTTCATGAAATTAATTGAACATTTTCATTATCACCGGAAGTACTGTAATTTTATCAGGATCAATTACATGTTACAAATGTATAAAATGAATTGATATTGCTGGATTTTTGTTGATTCTGTTTCCCTTTTATTTGATGTGTGCAATGTTTATGTGGAAATCTGTTTATCGGTGCCATTGGTTCAAGGGCAACATGGGAGCAAAAGTGACATAAGTTTAAAGTTAAAGTGGCACCAGTGAAACCCGTCATTCCTGCATGCAGGTCTAGTTCCTATTATTTCTATGTTGTTGATATTTCTTTCTGGCAACATGGTACTTAGTCCTGGCTATTTTACATTCTTTACCAAACCACTGTTTATTAGCATTTCGGTTGCTTGTAAAAGTAACATGCGGAAAGGTTTTTTCGGCGCTTTCTAAGAATATTGTACACAAATCATTACTTATACTATTCACATTAACATGTGTAATATTATCTAAATATATATTACTTATACTATTGAACAATTTATCAACAGCTTCTAAATCAATATTTCTCCTTTTATATTTCCATTTACATTTGTTCACAAATTTACGTAATGAAAACGTAATGTACAGTGAACATCAGAAAGTAAGGGACAGAACTCCCCGGGGCGGGTAATATTTCACACACCCGATGGCATAAGCCCGTGCATCTTCACCAGCCCCGTCTGAGGAGAACAATAGGCTCTTTAACCCTATTTCATTCACTTTCTTTTCCAGGCATCCCGCCCTGCACCACTGACAGTGGGAAACCAAGTAGAAAAATTCCAATAGACTTTCTCATTCAACACTTTGAAGAAGAAATACAAAGCCCAGCTTAAGCAAGAGCTCCCGTGGTTTAGGGAGCTCGTGATTTATGGCAAACAAAGAGAGAAAAAATTCAACTTCCAGATGAGAGTTTCACGGTAATCGATCTAGCGGCATTGCGCTTTCCCTCAACCTTCTCTGTGAAGTTCTTCTCAATTCAGGGATTTCACTAGTTATAACAGTTTTCCGCATGTCATTTCATTCGGAGCAAAACACTGCGATGAATAGGTGTTTTATATCGAATTCCAACTGCCCCTGGATCGTTTACGTGCATACCAATGTATACACGGGATATTGGTTTATCGTACCATCCGAACATCTCGACAGCTGTCCTTGTTAGGCAGAAACCACGCTGGAAAATCCCGATGTATTTTCTTCGCCGATGCAAGGATCCAACATGCGACCTCCAAGCCAACGAGCCAGCGTCTCACCTACATAGTCACCGTTGCTTCAGGTCAGTCGTACAGCTAAAGAATGACGAAATAAAGTGTCGTCTATCATTTAATGAATAGAGTAAATATTGTTTTTATTATGTATTTATCTTTCTGTGTCGTTTACCGCTAAAACAGGAAATGATGCTCAGGCTGCATCAATAAGTTGATCAATGTTTGATTTTTGAAATATTACTCGATCACGTAATTGACGCATAATTAAATATACATCATGGGAGATGAGATAACAAGTTGGCAGTTCTCACTATAATGGATATAAAGTAACTAATGTAAAGGCAATTTGCTGAAAATTTCAGTCAAGAGCTATTTGGCTGATATTTTCGTCTAAGCAAACGTTTGGAGGGGACATATTTGGGTCTGTAAAAAGGCACTTTCAGTAGTAAAAAAAGACACTTTCAGCAGTAAAAAAGGGCACTGTCGAAAATTAGGGGGTGGGGGGCTCGCGCCCTCCACTGGATCCGCCTCTGCATTCAATCGTTTAAAATGTAATTCTAACTAATTATGACTAATCATGTTCGGCCATATACGCCAGGCGTGTCAATGGATTGGCAATCTCTAGTGTCTGGTTATTGCTGTCTACACCCATGGTATTTGTTGGACATGCTGCCCCGATAAGAATATTGCGTCACCGTTTGACATGACTTCTTTAATATGACTGGCACCTTTCATCAAGTCCCTTGTTACAAACAACGATGAAACGCATTATGGTACACGAATGGTAAAATGTCTTAAATATTGGATATCAGAAGCCCATCTTTTCCCGGTAAGATCACACCATCAATGTTGATTTATCTTGGCAAATAATTCGTGTTTTCAATGTGAAAGACTTTGAATGATATTGAGTTAGAAACTTATGATTTCTATTGCTACCGTTGTAACGATAATAAACAAAACCTCAATTGTACCCTTCTTAATAAAATCACAACGATCCGGCGAATTACTGTGGGAGATAATAATAGCTGTCCTCTTGTTTTGTTTGTTGGTTTAACCGCGATGGTACAAGAAAGTTAGGAAATTGAAAATGTAATTTACTATGATAACACGTGGGTGAAAGATTTAATATAGTTTATTTTGTATTGGAAAATAATATATGTTCCTTTGTTGGTGTCGGGACTAGTGTTTAACAAGATGCTCTCAAATACCAGAATAAAAATCACATTACTGTGACAAAAGATAATAAAATTGGATTTTTGTAATTGCTAGCCACTCAGCTCAATAGTCTCATGTCCGACTCTTTCCCTTTACTGTTTGGGTGGCGAGAACAATTATACCAAGAAGTCTCGTAATTTATAGTAGAGTTACGTTATAAAACAGTTTTCACATATTTCCATTCTGAGGCACATCTCAAATTATATATTTTATATTGTCCAAATGTTATTGTCAATAAGAAATTATATGAGCTTTTTTTTTTGTTTTGAGATCAAAGACATTTCTCATACAAAGTGATTGGATGTTGAGTAAATTATTATTCATTAGTCTGGGAATGCTTTGTGAACTCGGGGCCAGGGAAAGTGTCGGGCATGTTTTGCTACTAATGATAGTAATTTTTATTTCAATGGAATAATTGATTAGGATAATACAGACATGTACAGTCATCTGCTTACAGACCATTACTAGGGACTATTATAATAGAAACTATATAAGTTGCTGTCACCAAACCAGAACTGTAGATGACTCGCGTCCGTCAGCATCTCGCGTCTAAATCATAAAGTACCGTAAGAATACCGATGATTCAAGTACATCAACTTTGGGCTGTCTACATCACAAAGTACCGTAAGAATATTAGTACTCAAGCCAGTTAAGTGCGTTAACGTTGCGTGTTTAAATCGTAAAGTACCGTAAGAATACCACTAGTCAAGCCAGCACTGTGTTGATGATTCGAGTGCGTCAACGTCGCGTCGTGTAAATCATAAAGTACCGTAAGAATACCAGTAATAGCTGTTTCAAATCGTAGAATATTACCAGTGGGGATCATGGGAATGTTACAGATTATTCCAGAGCTATGTTACATTTCTTTAGCTGGCTTCTTAATAAACGGTAAGCTTTTGTAGTTTTTGTCTGGCTTGGTAGTCATGCCCTGCTCAATAATTAATCCCTGTCAAGCGCTATTATACTTATGGAATGGGGCCAAATAGGGCTTAAAGTCTCGTCAACACATTTATGTACTTCGGTGATTTTGAAAGTAACATAATGGTTTTTGTGTTTCCATTGTTACGCGTGCAATGCAATGGTGTCGGATTGTTCTGTCAGGTGCTCTTTTATCATCCAATGTGGAGGGAAAATAATGAAAGTCAGTGTGCGCCCTGAGCCTACACAAAATATGCACATGTATAACTGCGAAAACAATATTTGTTTGAAATCTAAAATATAAGAAATACATTTTGTAGTAAAGAAGAAAATGATATAGGCGAATTGGACAACGGTAAACAGGCATTATAACTTATCCTTGATTTATCATTTTAGGAATGAGTGGTTGTCAAGTTGCGATGTTTTACCTAAAAACTAAATTAAATAAATCCAATGCTAATACCAGATGTATACAGATGGGATATCAAGGATTAGCAGAATTAAAAAATCGACAACAACAAAAACATGCTAACGATCTTGTATATTTCTATAAGTATGTTAAATGTTAATTGGTCTTATTTTAAATATGAAAACAAGCGCCATGGTCGAGACACGGTTCACCGTCTCTGTGCGTCACATCGAATTCAAAAGGAAGAAGTCCCAAACCGTAGCATCTATCGAGTTCAAAAGCGAAAGCGTATGGTCACTCTGGCTCATAAGGTTGTGGGACGCTGAATATCGATAGGGTTCTCCCTCTCATGATCCTAATTAATGCATTCCACCAACGTAAGGAAGTTACCGCCCTATACGTATCAAAATCCCACCAATCCTAGATATTTGGGATATATACATATATATTTAGATTTATCAACATCTGATAACAAAAGTGACTTGTAGACTGTAAACAGACGTTCGGAGGTTTGGACGATAGGCGCGAGGAAAAATCATGAAAATGTAGGCGCATAAAACGTCTCTTCGTCGATGATGGCAACGACAATTCAGAAATCGTCTGACCGTTAATCAACATGGAGATGTCCTTAAACAGCTTGCCATCGCTCAGTACATTCGAAGCAAAAGAAGACAGACCAGAAGACAGCTTGGCAGATCGATGTGTTCCAGAGCCTGCTCGCCCGGCTAGTATTAACCCATACATCGAACCCTCGTCAAAGCGGGAAGTTTGGCTTGGTCGTCCGCTTCGTAGTCAGCTACATCTTCCCCTTCCGGCCATCATTATTCTGTAGAGGCATGCTGGAACGTGAACTCTTGCGAAGCTGGTCTGAAGATGTTGCCTTGGAGAGCGTATGCATGGGTAAAACATGTTGCCGACTGCAGCAAGCTCTAGGCGAACACTCAATATTCGTTTGGTTATTTGTGTCCATAGTCACTAGTTATGCGCTCAGCATCGTTTCTCAATAGTTGGGTACTGGTCTTATACGCTAGGTGTTCGCTAAAATTACGTTTTGGCCGAAATTTGAACGTTGCCCATGTTCGAGAAAAACGTCACTAACCCAGGCAAAACGTAGCTCTCTATCTGACAAAAGCATACACTTTATATTTATAGTAAGGGTATTTCAGTTAGTTATAAATAATTTCTATTTGTAGTAAAGGTAACTCAGCTGACGTATGGATTGGTCTGACGTATAATATATCTACAAGCAGTTGGTGGTGGGGAAGTGGGGAAGAGTCGATGGATTCTTCCAATGTTTGGATTCCTGGTGAACCTAATACACTAATCATCGACAAGTGTGTTCGCTTGCCGTACAGCTTATCAAATCTAAATGTCGTAGGTTGGGCGATAAGACCATGCTGGAGGGTAAACGAAGCACTGTGTCAGAAGACAAAAGGTAAACTTGGGATTCGTTTTTCGTAAAGATATATTTTACTTAACCAATCTTCGCATAAACGTAAAGTTACTTGAATAAGATGAATAAGACCAATAACAATTTGCGGAACGAAACATCCCAATCTGTTTCACAGAGAATTACTTACGAATTATCTCTGTAACAGACGACAGTCCACATCAGGTGCGTTGACAGCACGCGCAGTTAGTCATTGGCTCAACGGCTCGTGCAATGTTTACTTAACACCTAACTGCTTCGGGCAAAATGATGCATTTTACTCATTTTAATACCCATTTACACTAAATAGGAAATATTTTTTAACTACAAATACTTCAAACGTCTTTATTTATTTTTCTTTTACCTCAAAATAATGTTTGAGAATTTAATTTGTCGGAATAAAAAAGTTAATATGCCGTACTCATTAAGCCTCGTCGATGTCATGCTTATCACTGATTGTAGCGGCCAAGCGAATATTCACTGCGGGATCAGTTTGGAAACATTCCTCTCTCTTTTTACAGCTCCTTATGTTTAATTAGTATACACGGGCCTGTAGATTAGTATTAACAATCTGATTTAGGGTCTGGCGAGATAGATAGACATGAAGCATAACGTCCACTCAACACACACCAGGTGATTTCGGGACTAACATGTGGTACAATTTTATTTCAATAATATTTCGGTTAAGCGCGAGTCGGCTATCCGACTTCGTTTAAACGAAATAATTGATTCGATAAATCGATTTAACACGTCGACTTATGATCCCAGTGTCCAAACACGGAATAGGGAACAAAATATGTTAAAAACAACAATTGAGGTTTCTATCGTTATCGATATGAGGTCGGTAACCCTAGAACTGCGACACAAACTAGGTTATTTCGAAATTAATACATGGTTCAGTTTTATTTTAATAATTCGCTTGTGCGTAATGGTATTTAGCAGGTGGACCCGGAAAGAACCTTTGAGTTTAGACGTAGAAGCGGTTAATTGAAACAACGCCACTCGATTCAATGTCGGGCATCGTGTCCCCGAACATGATCCCCATTAGGAAAACTTTGTTAACCCGATAGCAGCAAATGTTTTAAAATATGTTTTGGGAGTATCAACCGTTTGGTTTATAAGCGTATGCTAGCCCGCTAGCCAGGAGGTCACTGATTCGCCCCAGTGTTGGCGGAGAAAGTTCATCTGGAGTGTTCTTCGTGGTTTCCAGTTGTGAGTGATGGAGGAAGGAGGGTCTGACAAGGGCAGCTGTCTAGTCTTTTGGATGGCACGAAAAATTCGGGGTCCCTTGTACAGATTGGCGTGCGCGACAAAGATCCCTTGGCAGTTGCAATTTCATATAAGAGTAGGCTGAGGCGCTTTTGTTTGGGCAAAATGTCCCCCAAAGCACAATATTTGGCGTATGCCCGTCTTCAATAGCCAAGTCAAGCTCAAAGCAGAACAGTTGGACGTTTAAGCCCATTTCATAAGGGTATAACCATATAGATTTGTTAGTGTTACGTGACTTGCCGTTCCATCGAAATGGAAGTTGGGTGGTCTAGTGGTGCGCGTGAAACTATGATGTCGGTCATTGGGTCAAGCGGCGTTGTTTCGGTTGACTGCATGTACGTGACAAGAAGTAAGGCTGCCTGGACATCCTCGCGGGTCTTCACCCTGTCCACCAGTTTCACCCCATTGCTAAATACCCCTACGCGAAAGCGAATTACATGTGTTCGTTATAACGAAGTAATTATTTCGTTCGTTTAAACGAATTAATTAATATTTCGATTTCGTTTAAACGAATTAATATTTGATTGTATATAATATATGATTGTATATAAACTGATTTACATTCAATAGTTTCCGTTTTTTATACTCTAATTTCAAATCAATTATGTTCGGCGAAATAAGCCTGCAGTCTTAGTCGAATGCAAATTTCTAGCGTCTGGTTATTCCAGTCTACATACTCCATTTGATTTGGTGTAGTGTTTCTAGCCTCGTTCCTATCTTTTGCTAGAACTGGGGCTGAAACACATTATGGTACACGATTCGTGTACCAATGGTATTCGTGTACCATAGGTAAAATGTTTATTTTGTCTTAAATATTGGATATCAGAAGCCCATCTTTTTCCGGTAAGATGACAGCATCAATGTTGATTTAAATTGACAAACAATTCGTGTTTTCAATGTTGAAGATTTCGGATGATATTGAGTTAGAGACTTAGCTAGTTTAACTATGATTTTTCTTATAATATATTTCAGATCTATCGTCTAATTACATGAGATTGTTGTATTCAGACACAGCAGCACCAGTTGGATCAACCGCTTTTAGAGTAAGAAGTTTGATGCATTGTGTGACGTCATGTGTATTAGATTGTTCGTGTCAGGCTGTTCACTACTCTGGAGATGAATGTCGTCCAATGACGTATTATTTATTAGACTCTATCTTGACCACACCCACTGATATTATGGGTGTCATATATGCGAAGCTTTAAATGAACAGCCATCATTCATTTTTTAGTCAATCGTAATGGATAAATCGTAGTAAAAGCGGTCGAATTCTTTTATTAAAGTCCAATTTATCTATCGGGGCGTCTGAGTTGTTTGGTGCTATTTGTTGTATTTTTTTGTGTTCTTAATACAAAGTTAAGATATACGATCGCATGTATTTGATTTGTGTTCTTAATGTAGATCAAACATATGAGACAAATGCTGTCTGCGTATTTTAAAATCCAACAAATAATACACCCGTCCTTAGTACGCTGCTACGGTGACAGATAATGGTCTCAGACCGTGGCAATATCGCCATAAGCGTGGTAAAAGTTTGGTGAATACGCCATATATCGGGATGCGGTTTCCATTGTCCCCAAGGTTCTGCGATCTTACCCGGAAAGCTATGGCAACGCGATTTTTTTCAAGTTTTTAGGACATTTTTCTGGTCGCCGTACGGTCGTAGCAGCGCTTAAGATGCCACCCGGCCTGGCCATAGCATGAGATTAATACTATTTGTGTACTTAATATAAATCTGACATATAAGATTGATACTATTTTTGTTCTTAAAGCCCCAATAACACTCTTGTTGTAACTGAATAATATGTTCCAATCTTCATTCTGGTCAACAAATCGTATTATTTTAGAATATTCTAATTAAATGGTGATATAAATTTCATCTTAACACACCTATTTTGAAAAATTGGAAAAATTCAGTCAATTGATTTGAAAAGTCTAACGTAAACCTTTTCAAATGTGACTTGGATTTTAAAATATTTTCGAACCCTCTGGACAAGTAAAATAGGTTGTAATGGATAATTTACACAACAGGTAGGACACTTAAACATCTAGTACTTAGAATAAGGGTATTATTTATTTTCTGGGGCTACCAAGCCAGCAAGAATGTTATTGTCCCTTTAATATGAATGTAACATATTATAAGATTGATATTATTTATGTAAGATTGATATTATTTATGTAAGATTGATATTATTTATGTAAGATCGATATTATTTATGTTTATGTGTACTTAATATAAATATTAACATATGAGATTGAACAATTTGTGTACTCAAATATCTAACATATTATAAGATTGATATTATTTGTGTTCTTAATATAAAACTAACATACACGATAGATTTGTGTTTTTAATATACGGGACTAGAGATCTAGCTATTAAATATTAGTACCCAGTTGATTCTCTGCTCTATTGTATCCATCTTCTAACACTCACTGACCATACAGGAACGCATATTAACTATTATAGTAGGGTGAATTACGGCCCAATAGTAAATGTTTAATACGTCGTGCTAATCCGCACAGTAATACTTAATTTTGAAGGCCATATTTTAATGGATCTTAATCCACCTTAATTACTCCCATTTATATACATTTATATTGTCTTATATATCTCATTAATCACATGTCTTCAGTATTCTTTGTTTTACACTTTAAATCTATCTTATTAATTGTAATTAACGTCTACGGGCTATAGCATTTTAGTTGCCAACGTGTACTGTTTGTAGACGATAGATTTATAGGATTAATGCCCTAGGCAATGCATGGGTATATATAGACCCAATGGACAGAATTAAACAAAAAACCTGGCTACACACGTGTCTTGGGAGATCAGCTTAGATCGCATGCCTAAGAACAGACCTGTATTCGGATATTTGGAGACATAAGTTTATGTCAGTTTCCTTATACCTTGGAGCTTATATTCTATTAAGCATTTAACCAATAATTGTTATATTAATTATCTGCTATTAATTATTGTTGACTAAAGAATATATCGAATTATTAACAACCAACAAGAGTCCTGTCTTCATTTAATTAACAACAAGATTCCAGAGAATACACGAGAAGTACACTTCTACAAATGGGGAGATTGCTTTGAGTGGTAAGATTTCGTCGTACCTCAAACAGCCAAGCGAGAAGTTTAGAACGAGCCAGAACACCTTCCAAAGAGTTAATATTCAGCAGTTGGAATTGGATACCAATAGTTCTGAGGAAGAATCACAGATACACCTACCCAGAAAAGCAAAAGCGGGAAGAAAGCAGAAATGTTCCAGTCATGTAATGCAAGATACCCAGACCTTGGTGGAAATTCGCACAGTCAAGACCGAAGAATATTCAATCCGACGTCATCAAGTGCGGCTTTAAATAACAGAAGACAAAAAGGTATGTGGTCTTTTTATCAGGGTAATCTCCATGCGCCGTCGGGTTATTGTCAGTTTAATTATCAACATCATAGTCCTCGTGCTCTTGCTCCTAAACATGAGTATAAAGTCAAGCGATCTGTTTCCTTAAATGTTCAAAGAAATAAAAATAAAACTTCGGCTAAAACTGAGCGCGACACTAAAAGAAAACATGAGTATGAAACGCGAAAATTCTTTATGAGACAACTTCCATTTTCTCAAATTGGCATACGAGCGTTTCATGAAATTCAAAACTTAAACGGCGTGATAAAGCAACAGTTAAAAGCAGTGTTGAAAAAATTAGACGTTACACATACAATTGGGAATACGCCTGTTCAAAATCTAAGCCATGATAATTGTAACATTGAAACTAATAAATTAAATACGAAAATCTCCAAACTGACCTCGGAACTTGAAAGCGCGAATAAACATAAACTTGAGATGCGCCTTGATTTCAACGAATTGTTACGGTCTAAAGAACAAATAGAAAAGACATATGAAAACGCTATGCTCGAAATTGAGAGATTGAACGTGAGAGAAAACTTTTTAGAATCTAGCAAGAGTGACGTAATATGCGAGCTTATTGAACATCAGAAACAGATCGAAGACCTTCAAGAAGAAAATGAACATTTAAAACACGATTTGAACGAATGTTACGACTATGATGAAAACGATTTTTGTGATGGTCCACCCAATACTTGGTCCTGTAATAACGGGGACAATTTTTATGATGGCCCACCCAATATGGGCTCATATAATAATGGTGGCAACGATTTTAATGATGGACCTCCCAATACTTGGAAGTATGATAATGGAGACGAATGCTATGGGGGTCCATCCAATATGTGCCCATACAATAATAGAGGGAACTCTTTTAATAATGGTCCACCAAATAATAGGCCAAATAACAGTGGACCAATACATAAAAAGAAATTTAGAAACAAATCTTTTAACAAGCGATTTTAATTATTTTATTTAATTACGTGATGAAAACTGACAATACAATTACCTTGATAAACCACATACCTATTCCAATTTATATTTTGTATTCCATATATTTAGTGTGTATTTTATTATGACTTTTTATATTGTTGTTTTATGATTTTTTTATTAAAAGGGGGAGGGGAACCATATCTACTATATGTTGATTCCCATCTGCTACACAGAATTGAGTAATTTTTATATTTGTACTTATATATATATATTAATATTGATATATTATGATTGTTTTTATATGTTACCGATTAATATTCGGGACGAATATTTTTTTTAAAATCTGAGAGTATTATAGTAGGGTGAATTACGGCCCAATAGTAAATGTTTAATACGTCGTGCTAATCCGCACAGTAATACTTAATTTTGAAGGCCATATTTTAATGGATCTTAATCCACCTTAATTACTCCCATTTATATACATTTATATTGTCTTATATATCTCATTAATCACATGTCTTCAGTATTCTTTGTTTTACACTTTAAATCTATCTTATTAATTGTAATTAACGTCTACGGGCTATAGCATTTTAGTTGCCAACGTGTACTGTTTGTAGACGATAGATTTATAGGATTAATGCCCTAGGCAATGCATGGGTATATATAGACCCAATGGACAGAATTAAACAAAAAACCTGGCTACACACGTGTCTTGGGAGATCAGCTTAGATCGCATGCCTAAGAACAGACCTGTATTCGGATATTTGGAGACATAAGTTTATGTCAGTTTCCTTATACCTTGGAGCTTATATTCTATTAAGCATTTAACCAATAATTGTTATATTAATTATCTGCTATTAATTATTGTTGACTAAAGAATATATCGAATTATTAACAACCAACAAGAGTCCTGTCTTCATTTAATTAACAACAAGATTCCAGAGAATACACGAGAAGTGCACTTCTACACTATTGGGTAAAAACTGAGGTGGGGAGACACGGTGGCTAAGTTAGTAAGACGATTGTTCTGAAAAAAGAATTTCCAAACATTACTAGCTGTTTTAGTTCGTGAGGAGCATCTCTTCTGTATTTACACACTATTCGATTAGTCGTAAAGATGAATCGTGGCGAAATTCAGAGCCGCCCATAACTGATAATAATAAACCCTTTTATTGATTCTGCTACCGAAAACATCGGGTGGCGAATATCTAATGACGCTTTTTGCTTAGAAAGTGTGGTCACTCAACACACGTTCACACCTTAATGACGGAGATAGGTGTGAGTAGAGGGAGGTGGGGGAATGACACTTTTGTACGAATGGACATGTTGACGACCTGGCAACAATTGCGTTCCAAGTTTGTGAATAGAAATCATGTAAATCAGATACAAGTTTAATCTTTTTTATTAAACGAAAATATTTGTATTTAATATTCTTCTCCACCTTCTTCTTCTCCTTCGCCTTCAACAGAATCAACACCAACTTCTTCATAATCTTTCTCTAGGGCAGCCAAATCCTCTCTAGCTTCAGAGAATTCACCTTCTTCCATACCTTCACCAACATACCAGTGGACAAAAGCTCTCTTGGCGTACATCAGATCAAATTTATGATCAAGACGAGCCCAAGCTTCAGCAATAGCAGTTGTGTTGCTCAACATACAAACAGCTCTTTGTACCTTGGCTAAATCACCTCCTGGTACAACAGTTGGTGGTTGGTAGTTGATACCGACTTTAAAACCAGTAGGACACCAGTCAACAAATTGGATGGTTCTCTTGGTCTTAATGGTGGCAATGGCAGCATTGACATCCTTGGGAACAACGTCTCCTCGGTACAACATGCAACAAGACATGTACTTACCATGACGAGGATCGCATTTTACCATCTGGTTTGCAGGTTCAAAACAGGCGTTGGTGATTTCAGCCACGGTCAACTGTTCGTGGTAGGCTTTCTCAGCAGAGATGACTGGAGCATAGGTAGCAAGAGGGAAATGGATACGTGGATAGGGAACCAAGTTGGTCTGGAACTCAGTAAGATCAACATTCAGGGCACCATCAAATCGTAGAGAGGCGGTGATGGAGCTGACGATCTGACCAATTAAACGATTCAAGTTGGTGTAGGTTGGCCGTTCAATATCCAAGTTACGGCGACAGATGTCATAAATAGCTTCATTATCAACCATAAAAGCACAGTCAGAATGTTCCAAAGTGGTGTGAGTTGTCAGAATAGAGTTGTAAGGTTCAACCACAGCAGTGGAAATTTGTGGTGCTGGATAAATGGCGAATTCTAACTTGGATTTCTTGCCATAGTCGACACTCAATCTTTCCATGAGAAGGGATGAGAAGCCAGAACCGGTTCCACCACCGAAACTATGGAAGATAAGGAATCCTTGAAGACCAGTACATTGATCAGCCAATTTCCTGATTCTGTCGAGAACCAAATCGATGATTTCTTTACCCACGGTGTAGTGACCTCGAGCGTAGTTATTGGCAGCATCTTCTTTACCGGTGATGAGTTGTTCGGGGTGGAAGAGTTGACGGTAAGTACCAGTTCTTACTTCATCTACAACCGTTGGTTCCAAGTCAACAAATACAGCTCTTGGTACATGTTTACCAGCACCGGTCTCACTGAAGAATGTGTTGAAGGAATCGTCTCCACCTCCAATAGTTTTATCTGAAGGCATCTGACCATCAGGCTGGATACCATGTTCCAAACAGTACAACTCCCAACAGGCATTGCCCATCTGGACACCAGCCTGGCCGATATGGACAGAAATACACTCACGCTGAAAAACAAAAGATAAAATAACTGAGACATTGTCCAGGAACGTTCCAAATGGGCTCAAAATTTAAGATTTACTTCTTCAGGTTAATGGCCAACACGAAGTACCCATGGGTAAATAAATGTATAGGCTGGTGAAACAAGTTGTATTGATGGAGCTACATGAATTACTATCAATAGAAAATGGTAGAAAATATCAATAGAAAACGGTAGAAAATATCAAACAGTACAAAGTATCAAGAGGTAATTATCAAATGAACTTACCATATTGAAGGATGATGTTCAACGTGTAAAGAAAGTAATAAATAAATAAAGAAACTTGCTATAACTGATGTAGTCAGTAGACAAGTTATAATAATAATAATTTAAAGACAGTAATTAATAGTTTATATACTGTAATATGTCTATAGTAACAACTAATCTTAGTTACATACATACAAACACTGGTCAACAACAGATTAGTATCACACTCTGGTCAATTAGAGATTATACCAAACAAAAGATTATCCCCTTACACTCTAATTAATCTCTCTGTGGATTAATTGTTAAAGTTTAGTCAGTAATAGAGTATTAACGATTGTGTTTTATTTTATTTCATCCAAACCAAAATTACACGCCCAGCATATTTACGCATTCATTAATTCCATCAATATACAAATGTACTTACGTTGGTAATTTCCTATCCAATCTTCATAAATTGGCAAATAAAATGAAATGGGGTTTAACGTCCCGCTGTTCTGAACCGACTGTACTGAAGACGGGCATTGAGGAATAATAGATAGTATGGTGTAATGAGGGAGCTTTGCCCAAACAGTGACACTACGGCCACTAACTGTCCAGAGTCCTTTTATGTGCACGCCCATTAGTACACGAATGAGTATATGTTGTCCCCTGTCAAACCCTCTTTCTTGCATCAATGACAACGATATCAAACTGTTTAATTTAAAAGAATTAGGTACCGACGACAGAAACACAGTAAGAATACAATGCTAAATGTATCTAAGTTAAAGAAGACTTCACGAGTAATCAATTAAATTATCCAGTATATGTCATGCCGAAGTTATCAATAACAAAACTTCATCATAATAATTTTATCAATGCAAATTTTGTTTGCTTAGTCAATTAAAGGAAAACGTCACCTGTTGCAGATTTTGAAATTATTTGAATAGTTTCAACACTGTACAACCCTACCGCGATGTCGTTGACACTCATCAAATTCAAGATAGTATAAAGCATGAAAAAGGAAACTTCAACGATTGTTAAATTAAAACACTGCACAACCCTATCCATGTATGCTGTTGACACTATAGCATATAGAATTAATAAAGGAATCTTCAATGGCCGTACACTTGTCCATAAAGAACGAATACATTTGTACTTGTCGCTGTCTATTGTTGAAACTATTCTAAAAACTAAATGTATAATACAATAAAACGAAATCGGCAACACTGATGCTCCCCTTTAATGATCTCTCTTAACTACAGGATCCAAGTTTTCACGATGGAATTCGATTTCTGATGGCGATACTAATGAGGCCATATCCAAGCATTTGAAATAAATGTAAAGGGAAAATACCAGTAATAGTTGTGGATTATAAATAACCGAGAAATTTGTAGAGATGAAGGGAATGTTAAATATTATTACAGTGCTGTCTTACATGTGTTTAGCTGGTTTCTTAATAAACGGTAAGATTTTTTAAAAAAAATTCTCTTTCATAAAATCATACTGACTCTGTTTATAGAATTGGGTTTAAAGTCTTGTCAACCCAACACTTTGGCCACTTTAAGATTATATCCGCAATAAGCAATAAGATCGGGAGAACTGTGGTCAGCATCATTAGGGCGGCAGGACGCTTACACACTATAAAATTCAAATTCCCAATTTCTCCACAATTCATAAATCCACTATTTGAAACAACTATTACAGCACGGTCCTAGCTCCAACCTCCCATGCTCTCGACAATTTATGATTCACGATTTGAAGCAAATACTTGAGCTACTGTAGATTATGTACTTAGTATATTATTAGAGTTAGATTATAATTATGGAAGGTCCATTTTAAGCAGAAGAGCTATTTCAAGTTATATACGAGAGTCGCTTTAAAGATGCAGTATGTAAGATTTAGATAAAGAACTAGCCATTTTCATTCAAATTACTCTCTTTCAAGCGAAGATATTAGCCTTTGAAGGTTTGACAAGTCGTGTGCAACCACCTTCCTGGTTGTTAAAAACTAAGTCTAGCTCCTCCATTTTGAAATTACATATCGGATAAATCCGATGCCATCGAGAGCTGATTATGGTCTGGATCCCTTAATAATGTTTAATTAATAATTAAGGCCCAAAGAAAGACCCGCAATAGGCAGATTTAGCTCTTGCATATGTATGTTTAATATGATGATCTATTTTGAGTTATATGCGCGAGTTCTACTTTATGAGGTGTCGCTTTAATATGACGAACTATTTCAAATTATGTATGCGAGTTATACTTTATGGGATATCGCTTTAATATATGAACTATTTAAATTTGGATATGAGAGATGTATTTTGTGGGCTGTTTTAAATTATATATGCGATAATGAAATAAAACCAAGTACGACCAATCCAAAACCATAAGACAAAATTCAAAGTCCTAAAAAAAACGTTATGGATTGTTCACCGTGTACAACATACACGACAGACAGTGGTAACATAGCCGGATACGACCCTAAATATATGTACTCAGTAAGGTATATTTCAGTTTAATCTCAGCCACATTTCATAATTTCAAACGACTGTACAATTATGTCAATTCAATCACCAGCAAGTACTATATTTTAGATTCAAAAAGAGGACTGATATCACACGCTACACAAAACGTATAATGATGGATGGATGAATATCATGACCAGAACAATTTATTAGGGTAAAGCATTGATTACAATACAGTTTGCTCATATCCTGGTGAATATAAGGTTTTTAATTTTAATAAACAATTCTGCCCTCGGAAGGGTGCATCTCAGTCTATAAATTACAATGCATTTAATTCAGAACATACAACTTTAATCATTTATGTTCACCGAAATATGCATTATTTCTTTCCGAAAAGGAGATATTAGCATGAATATTCTAAAATTCGTAGAATATTAAAAAGAGAAATGTACCGCACATATATACAAGAACCATTTAAATGCGCAGAATTATGTTTTCGAGACACTGGGCCTGTTCTTACACACGCTTAAAAAATACTATACGCTTTTATGGAACAAGAACTGCCCGATCCCCAAGTATACCCATCTGTTTGTTCTTCTTAGGTGCAAGGCCCAATACTCCATCAATTCGCATAATACCGACATGACACTAGTTTTTGTTTTGTTTTATTTTTTTATTATTTTTTATTTTTTTTATTTATTTTTTTTAGGGGGGGGGGCATTTCAGCAACGATTTTTGATAGGATTTCAAGATGGCTGCAAGTATGTTATGCACGGTTTCAGTTCTAAATAGTGCGTTCGTGTATGAATTGATACATGAACATCTTTGGTTGCCGCTTGGTATGGTATCTGTGTATGATACGGCATGATATCTTTGAATAGTTACGTTGTATATCAAAAACAGTTAATTTGTTTTCAATATACTGAGAGGAAAAATCAGGATGTGTCAACCGTCTAGATCCGGTGCCGCACATGACGGTACTGACAGGCCCTGCTAATGAATCCGAAGATGAATACACGGGGTTGTACATAATTTCGATAACCAGGCGTCACAAAAATTATCTCCCAATCAATGAATTCATGAACATACAAAACTAAATACAATTTTCATGTAATATATTTATTACACAGAAATATTTTTATTTAATATTCTTCTCCACCTTCCTCTTCTCCTTCACCTTCAACAGAATCAACACCAACTTCTTCATAATCTTTCTCTAGCGCAGCCAAATCTTCTCTAGCTTCAGAGAATTCGCCTTCTTCCATACCTTCACCAACATACCAGTGGACGAAAGCTCGCTTAGCGTACATCAGATCAAATTTATGATCAAGACGAGCCCAAGCTTCAGCAATAGCAGTAGTGTTACTCAACATACAAACAGCTCTCTGAACTTTGGCTAAATCACCTCCTGGTACAACAGTTGGTGGTTGGTAGTTGATACCGACTTTAAAACCAGTTGGACACCAGTCAACGAATTGGATGGTTCTCTTGGTCTTGATGGTGGCGATGGCAGCGTTGACATCCTTGGGAACAACATCGCCTCGGTACAACATACAACAAGACATGTACTTGCCATGACGAGGATCGCATTTTACCATCTGGTTAGCGGGTTCAAAACAAGCGTTGGTGATTTCAGCCACGGTCAGTTGTTCATGGTAGGCTTTCTCAGCAGAGATGACTGGAGCATAGGTAGCGAGAGGGAAATGGATACGTGGGTAAGGAACCAAATTGGTCTGGAACTCAGTAAGGTCAACATTAAGGGCACCATCAAATCGTAGAGATGCGGTGATGGAGCTGACTATCTGGCCGATTAAACGATTCAAGTTGGTGTAGGTTGGACGTTCAATATCCAAGTTCCGGCGACAGATGTCATAAATAGCTTCATTATCAACCATAAAAGCGCAGTCAGAATGTTCCAAAGTGGTGTGAGTTGTCAGAATAGAGTTGTACGGTTCAACCACAGCAGTGGAAATTTGTGGTGCTGGATAAATGGCGAATTCTAACTTGGATTTCTTGCCATAGTCGACACTCAATCTTTCCATGAGAAGGGATGAGAAGCCAGAACCGGTTCCACCACCGAAACTATGGAAGATAAGGAATCCCTGAAGACCAGTACATTGATCAGCCAATTTCCTGATTCTGTCGAGAACCAAATCGATGATTTCTTTACCCACAGTGTAATGACCTCGAGCGTAGTTATTTGCAGCATCTTCTTTACCGGTGATGAGTTGTTCAGGGTGGAAGAGTTGACGGTAAGTACCAGTTCTTACTTCATCTACAACCGTTGGTTCCAAGTCAACAAACACAGCTCTTGGTACATGTTTACCAGCACCGGTCTCACTGAAGAATGTGTTGAAGGAATCGTCTCCACCTCCAATAGTTTTATCTGAAGGCATCTGACCATCAGGCTGGATACCATGTTCCAAACAGTACAACTCCCAACAGGCATTGCCCATCTGGACACCAGCCTGGCCGATATGGACAGAAATACACTCACGCTGAAAAACAAAAGATAAAATAACTGAAACATTATCCAGAATTTTGCCGAAAAGAGCCAATGACAAGAGTCATTTCAATCTTGATGACCATTACTATTTACTCACGGATAAATAAATGGGACATGAATGGGACAATTGATGTGTGAAATAGCTTTATTTAACGCCCGATTCCACCAAAGTGATATCACAGACAAGCAACGACTAGAATTAGAACATCTTTAAATAGGCTGGTGAAACATGGCACCGTATATACATGTAGATCTACATGAATAAGTTCAAAAACATATAAACTCACAATTATTTTACTTTAAATGGGCTGATAAAGTCCCTCGCCCCGCTTGTCCGTACTGCACGTAAAAACCCTAAACGTTTTCTTGGGCAGACTTTATGCCAATCTCTATAAAACCCAATTTCATTTCTTACTTTTTATAAGCGGTCTTATAAAACAGAAGCAAATACCAACAGATAAAAATATAAAATTATCTTACCATATTGAAGGATGATGTTCAACACGAGGAGAAAGTAATAAATAAATAAATAAGCTTGCTATAACTGATGTAGTCAGTAGACAAGTTATAATAATAGTAATTTAAAGACAGTAGTTAATAGTTTATATACTGTAATATGTCTATAGTAACAACTAATCTTAGTTACATACATACAAACACATGGTGAACAACAGATTAGTTTCACACACTGGTCAATTAGAGATTATCCCCTTATACTGTACACTGTAATTAATCTTTATCATAATTTATTATTATAGAACAGAACAGAGCGGAAATCTTATTTACAAATCAATAATAATAATTGTTTAAATAATTAGCTTTTTACTCTCTGAAATAAGTTGAATACGAACTTAAGAATTTTGAAGTGTTAACCAGTTAAAAGAAATTTTAACTTTCTCTCAGTCATGTCCGGCATTGAATTAGAAACGGACGTTGTATTTTTATGGTCAGTGTCACTAACGGGGCAGCGTATACACACTCCGAAATTTCAGATTGAATCCATACAGATATTTGCAAATGGCACTTTTTATAGAATTATTTTACTTGAACCGTGCCATGAACTAATAACGAGCATAGGGCTATACATGGAATGTCTGGTTTATCAACACGATCGGGTCCCGATTTTTACAGTACAGGGGACAGCAGGATCGACCGACTTCGTTTAACTGCATACTCGATGCGACTTTATAAATTTAAGAACTTGACAATTATTTGCGGTGTCGTTTCTAAATGCTCGATGAATTCGCTGATCATTTTTGAAAAGCTGTGTACAAACAAAACACGCATATCGATATTTCGCACACTTTCGAAACGGAAAGTTGATAAATGCGAAAACAAAAGACGGCTTCAATTAAATTTCAGATTTATCATCAAATTATATGGAACTAGTTTATTCAGACACAGCAGCACCAGTTGGATCAACCACGTACCAAATCTACCAAAACATCTCGCTTGTGAACAATAACACTGTCTAAAATTTTATTTGTTAAGGTTTTAATTGAAATGGTAATTTTCTCTCGTCAAGAATCAGAAGTATGGCTTCTCTCACAATCTTCTTAATACTTCATCGCGATTCATGTTTATTCCCCGTCTCTGTTTTGTTTCTAATAATAGATGTGCCAAGTGAAATGTGAAATATATTTCGAGACTTTAACCTAAAGGTTCCATTGGCAATGCGTAACCGTGAGTTTGTTTTTTTATGTGGTAGATTATCCAGTAATTTTCGTCATAAATTGACAACGGACCCAGACCCTCCGTACGTTGAAGACTAGGGGGTTCTGTGTGACCGAGACTATTTATCACCCTGGAGATGAATGTCGTCTGCTGATGTATTATTTATTAGACTCTATCTTGACCACACCCACTGATATGAAGAGTGTCATTTATTATAAAAAGCGCGCCATAAACTTTTAGGCATTTGAATAAGTCTCGATGATGATGTCCAGGTCCAGGTGTAGACCATCCTATCACTATCATTCGTAATTCCCTGGTTAAACGTGACAAGGAGTAGGGTTGTCTGTCCAACCTTGTGGGCTCTCTCTCTCTCTCTTTCTCTCTCTCTGCGCCCAATAACCCTTCTTTGTTTTAATACACTAATGATTTTCCACATCTCTATTCTTTCAAAACAATAAAAGATATTGCATCGATAGTTGCATGTTGTATTGAATAGATTAAAACTTTATTATTGATTATTCATGGTTACGTTCGTGATGGGCGTTTGTCACTTGGCCAACCAAGTATGGTGTTGTTTTATCACCCTTTTCGTTGGTTTAATTCACTTGGTTTGATAGTACGTTTGTGGCAAGTTTTGTCCATTAGATCGGTGAGTAAGACGTTGGCTTGGTTCACCCTTGTCAGCGGTGCAGGACAGAGGGCCTAGCAAGAGATAGCGTAAAAGAACCCCTGGCATTTGGAATTCGATTAAAAGAGTAATTCGTAGTGCCCCTGTCCCGACACACTTTCCCTCATAACACACTGTATGACGTATGTCCGTCTTCATTAAACCCAATCGGTGCAGAAAGGTGGAAAGTTAAACCCTATTTCATTCCATTTTCATTTTATATTTACACTTTTCACAGAAACAGAATAAAATGTAAATCTTGTATACTGTTCCTTAGAGGGTTACCGTTTCCATAGGCGTACCTAGATCCACTATTGTATCAATATACAGCAACGCTTGACAACCCTACTTCTTCGAAACGCAAAGGGGTGGGTGGGGGACTGGGGTGTATTAGATATATCAGCAACTTTATTCGTGGATAGCGACATAGAAGTGAGATATAGAAATTAAATGATGGTGTGACCCAGACTTTCAATATTCCTCTTTGATTTTGAAAACCCGAATGATGTCAGTGACCTAAATTGTTGTACTACTTCAGCCGAATTTGATGTAGTATCAAGCCACTGATCCCTGAACTGATTTCTAAAATTAAAGAGCAATTGTGGCAACATTCATACTAGTATTAATAGTTGACTGGGACTATTTCCAAAGTTAATAACAAATTGTATTTCCGGTTTGGTGGCAATCAACTTTTTCCTGGCCTCTAATTGTTTCCGCGTGCCTGATAGCTACTAGAGGTCAGAAAGCAGTCAAAATATTTCGATTATTCATTATCTGGACAACTGATGACATCCAACTACTAATAATTCAATAACTTCTTCAATCAACGGGAATTCTTATAATAATTTTGACCGTGACTTGTTATGTGCTGGGTGGTCACATATTGGACAGACGGCGTTTACAAAACTAAATTATCAATGCATTTGAATGGCTATTGGTGTGTTCTTGGTGAACGTTTCATGTTACGTAGGTGGTTTAGAAAATAAAAGTAACTACGGATTAACAAAGCTGCAATGATAGTTTTATTGACAAATATGCGGCGAGGAGCAGAGAGAAAGAAATTACACATATACATTGCAATTAACAGAATAATTTGAGTCTGGTACAGTAAGGACTACTACGTTCATGAATAGGTCGCTTACAACTTTGATATTTTTAAACAATTATTCTATTTTTGTACCAGTCGAACCGAAGATGTTGTCAATAAAATACAAAAAAAAATTAAATAAATAAAAAAAATCAAATTGAAAATAGTAGTAAAATGATTGATACAAATGCTATATTCTACCCAGTAACAAATGACGCATTGACGTCATTACTGAAGGCAAATCCATTCGAATAGGCACGCGCAAACATGCGAACAGGATTTGAACTGTCCCATTCTCCATTAATAATACCCTAACATAAATACTATACGACTTACATTGTCATCATTACTCCTGAGAACGTTATTTTTTTTTTAAAAAGTATTCTTAATTGTTTCCTTTGGCAAGAAAAAAATATTCAAATAAATAATATTAAATAAAATCATATTATCACAATGATGTTGACAAATATAGCTTTATTGCACTTTTAGAATGTCACAATGAGGAAGATAATAAAACGATGGTCACAGGTAAACAAAATCTCTTCACGTTAATCGTCACGTAGAAAATATTTCGAAAGTGTAGATACTGTTTGAATCCATCTAAACTACCTTTTAACCCAAAACAATGATCCATTATTATCAATCTTTTTGTGTTTTTTTTATTGGCAGTGATGCAAAAATTTGTGACTTCTTCCCCAAAAAATAAAATTAAAAAAAACAAGGCACTTGTTGAATCATGTTCCAATAATAGAACTTCCGGTCTGTTGACGTCACACTTTAAAAGTCCAACACGAATCTTTGCCTAGTAACAGTAACCATGACAACGAGACACGTGATAGTCCTTAGCATTTAGCCACATACCAAAATGCTTCACAAGAATAAATTGAAAGCAAGTTTCAACGCAATGCCATAATAAATATTAAAATAAAACTTTTTATAAGAAATAAGACGGGGTAGCGAGAACTTTATACAGTCTTAACAGTTTATTGTTGAAGCACGTTGACCCTGTAAAAAGAAAAAAAGTACAAGTTGTTACGTATTGGAAGTTATCAAAAGCATCAGCAAAGCTACATGATAGAGTTATTTCCCCTTTACAATAACGTCTATACATACATTTATGACTTTCTCAAAATGAAGACAGCATTGTCACTATTCATAACAAGACACGGTACTATTAATGAAGGAAAACGTAAACGTTATTTATGAAAAGATATATATCTCGACATGATATTTTATGTTAGCTTTCTGGTGTACTACATAAGGGAGACAACCTATTGAACGACTTTCGTAAGTACTTATAACTACACACCCGCAGATGTAAGCCGATGGCGGGACCGAGGAGGTGTCATGGTGATAAAAGTAAGAGTCTACCACACTCGATCATAACCATTCTGAAAAGCCGTTTGTGGACCACAGCTTGGTGAATAAGTACATGTAAGCAGGGGGCGGGCTTCCAGAGGTCACATGGCGACGAAAATAAGATTTAAGCACAGTTGATCGTAACCATTATGAAAAGTCGTGCCCAAGCTGGTGGGATAAAAAAAAACACATATTCGAAAACAAATTTCAAACAAAAAGACAAACAAACAACTCATTAGAAAACGCTGGGCGTTTAAATGATGATTAGAATTGTAAAGCAAAAACAACAACAGAAAGAAAAAACAACAACATACGAAAATGTTTGGTGGTCTTCAGGATAACCATAACAAGCAAAATGATCGAAGCATTTTGTTTTTTAAGGTGGGATTGTTTGTTAATATTTGCTTCGAGGGTATGGAAATTATTGTGGGAATCGGGAATAGGCGATAGCTTGTTAAAATTGACCCTTTGTAAACCACCCTTAAGGGTTAGTAAATTGAACAACATGTATTTCCATGATGCACCACCCAAAATAACACGAAACCATTCTCAGGACTTTGCGATGATCCTTCAATTCAAATTTATGCAAATATGTAATCTACTTGAACCACGGAAGGTCGTCCAAATTCTATTTTGAAACCTAGTCGTTACTTGGTGGTGCATCATGTTAACCACGAGGGTCACGGAATCACAAAAAGGCAGATAAAACGTCAATGTAATTTCTTAGTTTCTATTCAAGATTCTTAATTCAAACAATTTTTATGAAGCAAATGAATGAGCATGAGCAACATTTGATTGAATCTTTCTGTGAAATAGATAACCATGATAATAAATTGAGGTCTGGTATCACACGTTTAAAAAAGCAAATTTGGAAAGCAAATGTGATCAAAAATTGCAAAATCAAAAACAGGAAATGTTCCGGAAGTTTAAATCAAGGGTGTGGAAAAGGGATATAATTTACTGCCGTTCTGACCCTCGTGTGTGAAGTTCTAATCAGTGATTGGTTAGTTCTCTTTACATTCTCAACACCACTTCCCTGGTAACAGACATAGATCGTGCTCTTCGGACGGTGGTGAGGTTCTTTTCGGCAAGATCTGCTCGGTGTTCGGCTTCCTCAACCAAGGCGGTGGCTTTGCGGTATTTATTCAATGATAAGTTGGCAATATCTTCCTGTAATATACAAAGTAAAATACATATTAGAAATGGTGGATCAAAGAAGACGCTGAATGCTTGAGGTAAAGTTCCCTCAACACTACTAAGTCAAATAGAGACTACACTATAATGGTTATATATTTAAGCAGTACTTGGAAAAGGTTTTTTTTCGCACCGGATTAAAAAGATAACCAAAGGAACCCATTCCACCTGTGGAACTAGTCAATTTCAACTCTACATGCTAAGATGCCGACGAAAACCGTGAGCAGGTCCAGCTCAAAGTCTGTAATGACAAAATAATAGTCACTACTTTCGTTTCTCGGAGATGTATTGTAGTCTTTACCAAACATTTTTTGGCAAAAGGATGACCAGGAAATTGTACTCACGGCTTCATCGATCTGGCGTTTGTATTGTCTAACTTTGTTTGCCAATGTATCGTTCAAGCTGGACAACTCAGCAAGTTGTCGTCTATCATCCTCGGTCTGGATGACGTATTCTTTGTATACTCTCTCTACTTTACGTTGTGTGGCGACGGCTTCACGTGTTCGGCGCATTTCAGCTTCTAATTCAGCTTCGAGATCTCGTACCTAAAAAGAAAACAAATTGCTCAATTAGAAAAAAATAAACTGTCAAAATCGAGACAATACCCGGGGGAATACCTAAATATAAGATGTCCTATAAGAGTAAGCATTAACTTCCCCAATAATCGATAATGGACACTAATAAATCAAGTACGAACTGTATCTAAGAAAGGTCGATAAAAAAAAATCTGATTCACTTACTCGGCCTTGTAATTTGGCAACCATTCGCTTTCCTTCACGGAGGGCGTAGGCTTCAGCTTCTTCCAATCGGACGGTGATTTCACGGATTTCGATTTCAAGTTGTTTTCGGAGGCTTTCAGCGTTCTTGTAGTTTTCTTGTTCTTGTCTGAGTTCATCAGCCAAACGGCCAACCTCGTTCTGGAGACGATCAGCACGTTCCTCAGCAGCTCTCTGGGCGTTAATGGCTTCATCCAAATCGGATTGCATGGCGGCGATATCACCTTCCATTCGGCGTTTGTCGTTGGTGAGGGCTGTGACTTGGAGGCTGACTTCGGTAAGACGAACAGTGACTTCATTAAGTTCGCCTTCAGCGTTCTTTCTTGCTCGCTCGGCCTGTAAGAAGAACAATGAACTGTGTACAATGACGAATTTGATATCTCCGTTTCAAAATTAAAAGAATATAGTTTCACTGTTTCAGACTTTTAATAAAGACCATAATGTTTAATCGTAGATGAGGTCGGGATGGATCAGTTTTGATATACTTACATTTTCGAGGAGAGATCTGCAATCTTCCAATTCTTGGTTAAGAGCAACTCGTTTCCTTTCGGAGACGGAGAGTTGACCTCGGAGATCATCGGCGATGCGGCGCTCATCATCCAAAAGACTTTCCAATTCCTGTAGAAGGAAAATATATCAACCATTAATTTTATACACAACTTTATATGTGCATATATACAGCTTATAATAAAAGAGACATGGGTTCTAACCAAACAGAGGGAAACTTTAATACATGAATTCAACAAAATCAAGCAATCGGAAATCGGGAATCAGAAAAATTAATTTGTTTAAATTGTCAATGTTTAACTAAAGTCACGCAGTATAATTCGCTCTAGTGTTATTGTTGTTTTGCTGATCTGGTTGAAACAAGAATCTACTGAGTTCTAAGAATTCCTGAGAGTTGGCTGTATAAGGCTACATGGCAGCCAGAGTCATATCTGATATACAAATACTTGAGTTGGTGCCAAAACACGCGAGGGCGCATGTCATCAACTTGCTGATTCGTGTGGTAAAACTGCTGCCAAATCTTGCCAAAATAAAACAATTTATTTAACAGGCGCTTGACATAAATTACCGGCTTACAGTTTTCTAATTATTTTTAATGCCAGCAAAAATACACAAAGAATAAACAGCCAAATTGTAAAACTGCATTATTTGCAAATTTTCGAGCTTGAAATTTTATTTATGAATCATTGTGGGATTACATTATCCTTTACTGTCATGGATTTCGGCATCGCCTGATTAGGCGCTGATTATTTCTTTCTGGTGGTCCGGCGTTCATCTGAAAGATGTCTTGCATTATTGTTTGTGTAATAGTTTTCATATGACTGTGGTATAACCACCTGCACATACACGAATCTTAATGTTTCCAACCCGTTATCACCATGCTTAATAACTACCATAGGCGCTTAAATGCTTAGAGTATCCCAAAAGACATAGGAGCTCTCGATTATTTTTACAGATCTACAACATGTTCCGGATTTGTCAGAATAAAATGAAATCCTACCTTGACGCGGGCTTGGAGAGATTTGATTTGTTTAAGATATTCAGCATTGGCTCGGTTGGCGTTATCGAGGGCAGCTTCGAGTTCACGGATGTCAGCTTCATACTTCTTCTTGATTCGGCTGATTTCGGTCTTGTAGCGGGTTTCGACCTCGATCAGGGTCCTCTGCAATTCTTCAATAGCACGGGCACTGCTTCTCCTGTAAATGTAAATGAAAACAGATTTTAGTTAAATTTTAAAATGACCTGAACATCTACTGACTTTTACTTGCTTTGTGTACTGCTATGACTTTTTATGTGACCCATAGCAGTTGGAAATTGGCAATATGGTGAAGTTCGACTAAAATAGAGTTTGAAAATGATGTGGACCGACTCCTACGGCTAATTTTTGCATACTTTTCAACGGTTATGGATATAGCAACAACTGTTTCTTTTATTTAAAATGTCGAAATATTATTGGTAACAAATGATGTCATGGTCGCTACTTGGAGGTATAGCACTTGGTTCTTTATAAAAGAGTTCTAGTAATGTATTTAACCGCTATAGAAAAGTGGTTGTTTAAGATAAGGTTATGATCGGTGTGTATGACCGTTGTTGATATTTACTCTAATGTTATACAACTCCAGGATATCCGCCTCTAACCGTCTCGCGTGTCCGTATGTGTAATATAATAGTGTATATACCATCGATGGTAATATAAACAACATGTTCGATAGCCAACCTTAATGTCAATAGTACCGCATAATCAAACGTCAAACAAAAAAAGTCAAAGGTCATAGGTAGTACTTCACCAAATCCGAAAATAACAGAACCGGATATGATGCCATTGGTGGGGAAATGTAATAGAATGTAATTCAATGAATTGTTTTGTATTTAGGTCATGGTGTTGTTTGGTTGTTAATCGTATTCTGACATGGCCGACCTCTGTGCTGTGTACGGGCCATGTAAAGCGGTCTGTGGGCCACATGTCCATTGCTAGAATGTATCATGAGGATGCGGTATGCTTTGATTACATATAAATCACTGTTTGACCTACATGACTTTTGGTATGTATAGGTTACAGTACACGGGAGTTGGCTATGGTAAGGTATATTGCGTATGTTACGCCAAGAATGATGTTAATAACGTCCAGCAACCACCCACGTCTGATTTAGCATTTTAGGAACTTCTTTGTGGCGTTTGTTATAGAAGAACTTTGACATTGGGATAGAGTTTGATTAATGCTACAATGATTTGTTATTTTGAATTTACAGATTTTGAATTTGACTTTCATTTTGGATCAGTGACGTACATAAAGAAGAGTAAGACGGTTATGGTTGGTGTAAATTTGAGAAGAACCTGCATGATGTATATTTTCACAACAAGATAATGTGAATGGCCCTAAGATTTACCTGATGTTATCAATTTCTTCATCCTTAGCTCTAAGTCTGTTCTCCATTTCAACACGGAGGTTGTTGAGGGCAAGGTTGGCAGCAGCCAATTTGTTTTCGGCGTCCTTAAGGGCATCTTCGGTATCTCTAAGGGCAGCAGCAAGAGAGTCTCTCTCTTGTTCAAGTTGGGCTCGGATGGCACGGAGCTCGTTGAGTTCCCTGTTGGCGTCCTTGAGAGCGAGATTAGCTTCACGGAGTTGGTCTGTAATAAAGATGTTTATATGGCTAAATGTTTTGCGTTTTCTATCGTATTCATATACAGCATATACAGAAGACATTATGATGAGAATTACTTGTTTTATTAAACTTAAACAGCACTAAGACAAACAAATCATCGACCTACCAGCAAGTGTTTTGTTTTCACGTTGGAGAGCTTCATTACGTTCAGTAAGTTCAGCATTGGCAACTCGCATCCTGTATAACTCTTGTTCAAGGGCAGCCTTCTCGCCTCGAAGGGCATCATTTTCTTTCGAAAGTTCATCAACTCGTCTCTGGAGATTGGCATTGTCATTCTCCAATTGTCGGTTCCTCTTGGTAAGATCCTGGACAATGATCTGAGTCTATAAATAGAAGAAGGGTAGAGACGATAAGTGTTTTGGAGATTGCGTCTAACAGCAATGTCAACAGTTACAAAATGATTTAAGGTGCAGGTGTTGAAAAGATAAGATCACATAGCTATGGCAACTTACATTTTCCAATTCAATGGTGACTTCTTTAAGTTCCATTGTGAGCTTGGATTTCGCTTTCTCCAAGTTGCTGTTTCTGGCACGGAGTTGCTCACACTGGTCTTCCAAGTCTTGGATTCGGGCATTAAGCTTACGCCTGTAATTAAACAATGGGAGTTTATGATTAATATCAAAATGTAGGCGATATGGCATTCTTTCTATCTGGCACATTTTTTAAATCATATTTTCAATATGTATATGATTTTTTAACATGTCATTGACTATGAGCTGTGAATTAATTACCACCCCCCACACCGCCCCCCCCCCCCTATTTTCTGCGTTGCTAATTAGGGTATTGATCTGAAGCATTCTTACCTAGTCTCCTCGAGTTCCTCTGCCTTGGCAATCATTTCTTTGTCGAATCGTGTTTTAAGAGCAGTGTATTCAGCCTGTACTTTGACGAGCGTGGTACGAATAGTTGTGGAAGTTTCAACTTCCTCCTCATAACGGACGTTCAAGTTATCAAAATCAGCCTGGAGACCCTGGAGTTGGATCTGGAGATTCTGTCGTTGCTGTAAAATATTTAAGAGTAAGAAGTAATTTAATGTAATTTGATATTCAACTCTATCTTATGGCATGCTCTCTGTGATATTTCAGCTTTTCTACAAGTCACGCTCGGTTGATTGATGTAATGTTATACTTACATAAAATCAAAATTAGTCTCTACATAACATTATAAACAGACCTTTATATAAAGTCAAAATTATCCAGATATTACTGGACATGACTATACTTACTCTGCTCTCATCATCAAGGCTTCTCTTGAGGTCATCATTGGAGGCCTGGAGCTGGGCTTTGGCTTTGGCAAGAGCGGCATTGTTGGAGTCGAGTTCCTGAACTTGGTGTTGGAGGTCGAAATTTTCTTGGGTCAATCTAGCTTTGAATCCAGAGAGATCGTTGACTTGACGGGTCAGGTCATCAACTTGGCCCTTGAGTCGCTCACAGCTACCGGCAAGAGCATCAGCTTTGTTTTCAGCTGAGGTCTGAAATAGAAAAATGATAATAACACTATAATATATGTTATAATACAATCCATTTGTCATATGAATTGGCTGTGGGTTACATTATTGTCATTACTCTGATGGAGACAAAATCTGGCATTATTATTTCTTCTTTGTGAATCTTGTGAATTTTAATCCCCTATCGCCACTGTTGCTTTTCAAGACGCCTATTTCATAAAGTACCGAGCTGGTCATTCCTCGTGTGCATAAGAAAGTGGCATTTAACTTACCTTAGCCTTGGAAAGTGAGTCAAGAGTGCCCTGGAGACCGTCGATTTCAATGATAAGTTGGTGTTTTTCTTTCTCTACCCTACAATATGATTAAATTACAAATAAAAATCTGATATTTAAAAACATATACGTCAATATTTTTTTTATTTTATGTATATTATTTTTGATATTTTAAATTGATTAAAGCCAGCTTTCAGTACTCACTACCAAACAAGTCCATATATTATTGCGTCTACATACATACAAAAATTATCTTTGCGGTACCTACCTATTTTTGGATTTGTTTAAATGTTCAAGTTGGTCAGTGAGATCAGCCACCGCCTGGTTGTGTCGTTTTCTCAGACTCTGTTCAGCTCCCTCGTGGGCAATGTTGACAATTTCAAGATCTTTCCTCAATTTAGCGAGTTCAGATTCTCTCTTTTTGCTGATTTCAACCTGGAAATGTTAAGGCGTAACAACATTGATGTCTACTGGTAATATGATAGGGCAAAGGGCAGGTGATCTTCTACCTTTGAAGTGTGGTTGAAAAGATTTAACCCGAGAACAACAATTTAGTAGCCTACTTTATTAAATTAATAAACCGGGCTTACTTTCAAACGGAAGAGACTGGCATTATTTAAACATGACAGAAATGTGCTAAATTCCAATTCTGATATAGACAAAGGGTAAAGGGGAGTAAAAATTATCCATTAGAGCCGCCACATTTATAGGTTGCCTACGCGAAGTACCACCCGTATTCAATTAAGATCAACTTACCTGGGCTGATGTGGCACCACCCTGTTCTTCAAGTCTGTCTGAAATCTGGTCATATTGAAACTGGGTCTCGGCGAGGAGTTTCTCAACCTGTAAATAAAAGAAACCAATGAATATAAGAGACATAGAGAGATATATGGTTCCAGTTGTTTCTCTGTTTCCCGCCACTGTCGTTACAGATCATTTACACAAATTGTAGTAGTATTTGCTAGGTGAACGACTTTTATCTAATATAAGGTCTAGTCAACAAGGTAGTAAATTAGTGGATATCAGGATATCAAAAAAATAATAATTGTGGACTGTATTTATGAGTTTCATTGTTAAATTATGTCCATTATATACTGAACAGGCGTTATAATCTAATACCAGAAACCTAAACCGGCATGATAGTCAAATGCTGAGTGGACTGTGTCAATATGAAATATAATATGAGAAATGAAACACTTACTCGTACTCGGTGTTCCCTTTCGAAGTCTAAGCTGTCTTCGAGTTCTCGGATTCTAGCCTAAATTTAAAATAAAAAAGAAATAGTAATGCTTTTCTACCATTACAGTACTAAACAACATATATAATCAAACAGTTATGATAAATTAAAATTAGGTTCGGCAATTGGGAACATTATGGTTGAAGTATGTCTTTAATATGAGTTAATTAATAATAATAAATAATGAAACGTGTATACATATAAATACAATAAATATAACAGGCAATAAAGACGAAGAATGAATTATTGGTTTATAAATAATATTAATCAAATAAGAATAATAAGGCCACACCAATTCATATTTCTGTTCTTATTACAAATTCGTCCTGCCATTTCTTCAGAAAAACAAACATTTGAAAACAAAGGCAGATATTTGCTCTTCGCAAAAGCTTGTAGCTATAAATATTTATATTTTGAAAGTTTTACAAAACACCACACAAGAATCGATAAAGACTTTGAAGAACTATAAATAAATTGATTTGGCCAAAGAATTTTTTTTTTAAAAAAAAAAGCATGCTCGTGCAATTTGGTTTTCCGCAAACTTTGGTAAGATTTATCGAAGGTAACATATAATTATTCGGAGGATTTTGCGCACTGAGGAAAAGGAGAAAACTCGAAAATGGTTGGGTATTGGGGGCGCAGGCTCGCAGCAGGATTTGGTCGAATTGGGTGGCTAATTGTCTATGGAGGTCGCTTGCGTTCTTTGAATAGGATGTGCAAGGTTTGGAAAAAAGTGTGAAAAAATGCAAATAAATCCAGGAAAACTCTTTATGTTTCTACAAAAAGATTTTTCGGAAAGCATAATGTACAACTACTTCACACATAATGAACGCGCATGACGTCACATCCGTAAAGTTTGGGTTCACACCTGTATTATATAATACCTGCAATCTATTTTCTTCATGTTCAAAAAAAGCTTTCTCCGTCTTTACAACACGCGAGGAGGATGTGGCTGTCTCTGATTTACTCTGTGAAATAACGTGTTAATAACATTATAATAAACAAACACTTAACTTCTAAACACAACATAAACATGTAAATGACAAACACTCTGTTATAGTCCTTCGGATAGGACGTTAATCTAAACGTAGATTAGTAAAACATTACATGACAGTAACGTGAATACAAGAATTTGACATTACGATCAACTTTTTAAAGCCTTTGAAGGATCTTATACATTTTGTTAAGTTTATTAGATTTTCATGTGTAGCCATTTTAAACAGTAAATATTAATTCATTTCATTACGAAAAGTATTTATACACGCAAATGAATATCCGTGAATATGTATGGGATCTACAGCCAAATTAGAGCTAGTATTTAGCTATAATCAGTTCTTGGCATGGAGATATAAACTATAACCGTAATGAGCACTGTTAAGAAAGTGATACCTGGTGCAGACTGATATCAAAACACGCCTCGTAATAACATCATGTATAAGTCTATGTGTTTCAGTACTACACAGTGTATAAAGTGTGCAATATACCATGTGTTATGATGTAATTGATATACCAGAGTATGTTTCATGTCTTACAACATCTATGGTATACTTGAGTGTGGGCCGCTATAATGTTATTATTCACTTGATAGATTCTAGAAGCTAAACATGGCTAATATAAACACAAGAGAAGTGCTAATTAAAACATCGGGTTTATTTCATTATGTTAACCCGAATAACTCACAATGTAACAACTGTTATGTTAACCCGAATAACTCTCGTTAAATTTATCAAATTCTGGAACGGCTTGGTGCCAAAATTTTATCGCAATTATTCACTTTTAATCTAATATGAACTAAGTTTTACTGATTCAGAAGTTTGTAAATAGAATTATTTACGAGCTAAGAATTTAGTCGCCTTGGATACCTTTCATGCCACAGGTATTCACGAATGCTGCACGCGCCACGCGTTTTCCATAAAAGGAGCCGGCTGTGCTATTTATAGTAACCATTAACAGACTACTGTAGTACTGTAACAAATCCGATCTGCTGTATCGACAATAAACATATTACACGTATCAACAATTTGTTGTTATGCCATTATAAATAATCAGAATTTATTCTGTCACTAATTGTGTTTGTGCCAATGCCTACAAAATATTTGGCTTTGGCGCACCAAAGAACTTTTGAGCCTATCTGCCCACTATCACATTCCTACAAAAATAGCGATGAAGTATTCTAAAATAATGTCTACATTTATCAACGAATAAAAAAGCTTTCGAGTCTAAATAATCTGATTCGCTTTTCAAAGAAGTATTACAATCGGTTGTCGTGTATAAAATCGGTTTCCGCATCAATTATCATTATCAGAGAAAAGTCTACCTATAGACTGGTATAGGATTTCATAATATTTTTATTCCAAGATAATAATCAGCTGACGCATGCGCCACCTTAAAATAACAATAAAACAATACTTAGTCAGCAGATGTATTCTTACCCATTTCTTTGTTATTCGTACATATGACTGTGAAGAAAAGCGGGGTAATTATTCTAAAATTAGATGACAGTAATGCTACACCAATAGATGAGAATAGATAAGAATATAAATGGCACCGTGCCATAACACGGATGCCCAAAAGCGGAGAAGCATATGTAGAGTAGGTTGATATATCCCATGGGCAACAAAAACAACTTCTACTTTTCAAAATTATAAATTCATTTTAAACAAAAATACCTATCTAGATTAATTATTGCTTCTTATTAACCAGTTTTGTTGTCATCATTAATAACATAAACAAGTTGAAAAGTTTTACCAAATGTTCCGAGTCAACAATTTGATAAGTGCACCAGTTTTAAAATTTACCCTTCTGATTCACAATATGCATTTGTAATTATGCAATAAACATTATCTTTGACAATCGAATGTTTAACTTCACATTAGTTTGGCACCAGTTTTGTAAACCTTCTCTTAGTTTGGACCTAATCTGCTATCTTATAATGGAATTTTAATCCTTGGTCTTTTATATGAAAGATTACTAAATATATCTTCGGAACGAGATATGTGGAATTCTCTTCGGGGAAACTGTATCTACATTACAGGATTTATTACGACAAAAATAGATCGGCCATATTGTTTTAGTTGCTAATGGTAACTAAACTGATGTAGGCGGCACGTGCCATGTTGTTTATGGAAGAAGATCGGGTTTCAATAAGAATTTAGCGGGAAGGGAAGGTATGAAGATATTCTATTTGCTATGCTATCAGTAGATAGTTAGAACTACCGGTCTATCCTTACTAAATATCTTTCACCATCTGTTTTTACTCTTTCTATGTTCTTGACTTATTTATCTCTAGTTTTATATACAAATCTCACTCGTCTTGAAATAGAAAAAAAAAACCAAATATTCTTTAACGTCCGCCTCGTTATACAATCGTTCTATTCGTTGCACAGGAATATCGTTGTATAATATAGGTTAAGTCATCTTTCCAAGAAAGTGATTAGCTTATTACGTGTTATAGAACGTTTTAGCATACGTATTTCGTGCACGATGCCTAAAATTTAATTATCGATGTTACTGAATTTAATTCACATTCCGTTATGACTGCTTGCCAATCATTAAACAAATTGTTTACTTAAATTTATTGAATTAATTAATTATTTGGACATTTAGGAAAGCGGAGTTTGTATTATATGTTTTCCTTTGCAATGAAGACTACAATGTTTGTGGGTGGAACGTACTTTAAATCGGCAGATTCCTAAATAATGAATCACTCGCAGACGATCTGACATTCCTATATATATGTTTATATTAATATGTCAGGTGTGGTATGAATATATAGATACTGCTAGTTACAAATAACGCCGAAAAGAAGAAGTTCGAATCGCGCTTCTCTGAAAAACAGATCTCTGAATCTATAATAAGTTTTAAAAAGTTCTGAAAGTTTAAATCAATCAAATAAAATTTAAGTTTACAATTATGTTTCTAATTTATTTGACAGCTGTTTTGAAGTTAAACTAACTTACTAACTAAACAAATGCCCGCTAAGAGTGGGACGTAAGACTATAGCATTATGTATCACGTGATAACACGACCTTGGAAAAGGTTAAAAGGTGTTTGTGTTCCAAGTAAAGATACATTGTTGTTCAGGTAACACAATATGGTTTCTATATGGCCATAGAATAACGGTACCGTAAAGTCTTTTTATACCAAAACGTTTATTTGTATTTGCCGGAATTTAAAAGTTTGGCAGAAACTACAAGAGTTTCCAAAACAATGAAATAGTAATTTATTAGCACGAATATTGAACTTTGTTTTAAGTTGGCTACACAAAAATCTAGTGCGCTAGCGAGGATTCAAATAAGCAAGCTTTAAACAAAATAAAATTAAATTAAGCATAAGAAATATAGTGAAGGCAAAGAATTACTAATTAATTCATTAACATTACTAATTAATTACAATTGCATAACTATTGAAACAATTAGTGACAACAATTGAACAATGAATAATTAATACTTTTATCATAATTAATAATTGCTAACTGCATGACAATTTCAAAAACTGTTGACCTATTCATTTTAAGGTAATCGGAGATGGCGGTGGACTTATTATATCCAACTCAGGTGTTTTCTCAGTGACACAACAATTTGTGCATTGTGGCATCTTTATTTTGTTGACTCAGCAAAAAATAAAAACACACAAGCACATTATGAGAGTTTGGCAAATAAATGTGATTTTCTTCATACCAGGTAAATCTGTTTGCTCAAGGTTGGACAATATTCTTTGACGGTATTGTCATCATCTGGCCACTTTGACCTTTCTGATAATACACAGATTCATTGCATTAAATCCAGTTTTGTTGAAATTGTCTTGAAGATAGCACACAATAAATATTCACACGATGAAAACAATGAAATTATTTCTAAATCTCTGGAAACTGCTTAACATAAAGTGTCCCAGCACTGAAAATTTCCTTTCCGACACTTTATGATCAGCAGTATAATACGTTTGTTAGTAGCTTCAATTAAATAATATTAGTACATAGTTTTATGAATAATTTGCCTTAATTAATGCCTACCTCCAGCCTGTTCTGTGTGGCAGGGGATGTTCCGCGGTACACGTTGTACCTTTGAACGGTACGAACGGTCCTTACGTTGGTGTCGTAGTCATCATAATTCAGGGACATCTTTGTTTAGTATAATATCCACAGATTTTACAGAAATAAATGCTCCACCGAAAAGCTGAGAATGAGTGTAAACCCTCGTTCCGGACCAGCAGCTTAAAACTATACCACTACGCTGGTTGCAGTCTACTTTGAACGTCCGCTAGAGTTTCTTTAAATACTCCTACCTTTACCCTATATATACCGCCATTTACCGCTAGGTGGCGTCGTGCTGCCTAAAAATTGTTCGCCTGTCGGTAATTTGAGACGGCAACAGTCAAAGATGGTCACCCGCCTCCCTATCTATCGTTATCTATTAGAGATTTTCTTATACAGAGTCTATTCCAAAACACCATTGGTGCTAAGGGAGAAACGCGCGTGCACGTGTTAATTGGTAATTAACAGCTTTAGTTTTATTTTCTTTTTTCTCTGTTCAGTTTCTGCTCTTAGGGCCGACCTTCATGCTCCATATAAGGAAAAGGGGGAATGCCCAGAGCTTGTGAGTAATACGCGGCTTCGAGTGACGTATAACGTTAAAAGCAATGAGTTTCTAGCGATTTACCTTACAACTATGTGAGGCCTAATATGTCCCTAGCAACGGCTTACGTATCTGAACGTGCAATAAGTAACAATGCTGAGGATGAAAGTTTACTGTAGAAGCTAAAAATGGCTTGCAGTTATCTACTACAATACAGGCAGACACGATGACTTAATGCCAAATTGCTTTATTCTTAGAAATTGAAAAATAAGTTATTACACAGGTTACTTCTGGTATAAATTGTGAGTTACTAATGTCGACATTAATTGTGAATCAAAGGGGGCCGTTGAAGGCTAGGGGCAAAATTTGTCAGGTGTATGAAAATAGCCATCAAAGTTAACAGCACATAGCGGATGTGGATAGTGAGTGAAAGGGGGCGGGATTGTTGATGATGATGAGCGATAAACGAGGCATTATAAATAATGTAGCCCGCTTTCTGCTAATACGATACTCTTAAAATCTCTGATTGTCCAGAATTTCTTTTTATATTCACTGTAAATAACATTCCACTGCGTCTTGATCGTATGAGACACAATATGATTACGCATTATCGAATTCATTGAGAAATATCAAGAAACAACTTAAGGATCATATACACGAGAAAAATAAACTTTTGTTATGACGTGACATTTTGATGATAATATATGTTTATGAAAGGTGTTTGAAATAGCTTTATTTAACATCCGCTTCCATCTTCTTAATTACGCCGACAAAGGCTTTATGGAATGGAGGGTGTACATGCTTTGTGGAGTTTTAATTGAACTGTCTGGCAAGGAAAGGGTATCTGGTTATTCGTACGGACGAAAATAGGTGTATGCGTCAGTGTGTGTGTAAAAGAACCAATGAGCAGGTGGAAACGACGCGACCCTCCGGACAAAATTTCCCCCTCAAAACACACTGCAAGTTGTAGGCCTGTCTTTATTAACACGGGCCATGGTGTAAATTCTTAAACCCCATGACATTCATTCATAACAATTAATATCACATAATAACATTATTCCCTGTTGTAAATTTGATATTATTACATAGATTTATAAAACAGATATTTCACACTGTGATATGATTTATAGATGGTTTTGCGGTACAACTGTTAGAAATGAAAAGGGATGATAAGATTATGCTCCGACTAGGTTAAGAAGACGGGCATACCCCATACAGTGTGCTACGGCCGAAATTTTGCCACGGCCTACCCGAATTCCAATTGCCAATGTGTACACGGGGCTTTTATAAAAAAAAAGTGTTATGATTATATTGTGGTAATATATTTTGGGATTTTGCCGAGTCTAGTTCGGTGCGATATTTCAGTATTTCCTCTACCCTAGGCGCTAAGAATGCATCCTGGCTATCTTGGCAATCATTCTAGTTTGATGTTTGATTGACAAGTTTTGGCCTTTAAGTTTATATTTCATGTTAAGAGTTCTTCTCACCTCACAATAAAACAGATGCCGTCCTACTTCTCGGTAATAACCGGGGTTTCCCCTAATCTTCATCTAATTCTTTTACGTGCATTCATTTTTGCGTACCGACCAAACGACTAGGCATATTGAAACTGTGACATTCGGAAGAGATGAAAACCGCGTCCCTATGTACAAAATTTCATTTAACATCTTCTCTTCAAGAGCTCGGTTGGTGCAAAATGGAGTTTAGCGTCCTACTGTTCTGTGCTGACTGGGCAAATTAAGACGTGCATATACAACACCTTGTGCTATGAGGGAAATTGTGTCCTGGCAATATATCAAATTCCAACAGTCAAGGATTCTTTTAAGTGCACGTCAATGTGTACATGTGCCAATGTTTTTCGTTCAAACCAAAAGACTATCTGTTATCCGTCCTGCTGCACTGAAGAAAATCACAATGAGCTTTCTCCGCCAACTTCTTACTCATGGAGCCACCGCAGCTCCCGTCGTTTAACGTCAACCCAAGAGAATATCACGACAATTTTAGTCTGTAATTTCATCCTGTGTTATCTGTGAAATGAAAGCTACTCATCCTTCAATTACGACTGTCGAGTTATTCTTGATATTATTCAGAAAATTATACATTGAGTGTGGTTTCATCTTTCCATCCGAACAACTAGACACAATAACCTTGTTAGATCAACAATTGTAATGAAATGGATGATTTACCATCCTACTGTTCTGCTCCCAACAGTGTGCTATGAGGGAAGTTTTTCCCGGACAGCGACACTACGGTCTACTCTTATATCGAATTCCAACTGCCAAGGGATCTTTTACTGTGATACACGGCACCTCCGATTTTCGTCTCATCCAAACGACTAGGAAGCTTTCCTTGTCAGACCCTCCGTCATGTAGCACTGTCAGTGGTGAAGGACGAAGGGCCTGACATGGTTAAGCTAGACGAAACCGTTAATTTTGAAATAAAATAAAATTACATGGGACTTAACGTTTAGCCTACTATTAATTAGATTCCAACTGTCGGGGGATCTTTAACGTTCTGTCAATGGTATATCTCGGTCTTTCGTTAAATTTGAAAGACGGGACGCGTTTCACTGACAGGCCATACACAACTGGCATGGGAAAACTGGGATGGAAAATTTCGAAGTACTTTTTCTCGTACACCCACTGAGTCGAACCCGATACACACTAGTCAGTGTTAAGTAAAGACACTTCATAACTCAAAGAACTTTAAATGGAAGACGAGTAAATTGTTTAAATTTGCTTAGCAAGCTACGGATTTTAATCCAAGACAACCTTGGAATTTTTCACTAAGCACATTCCAAAATATATTTATAAATAACCCGGCTTGGCTTTAATTCAAATATTCCACTGATAAACAACGGTTTCAATTGTGTTTGTTATCTAGAAGCTGTGGTTTATAACTTAATAGCAAATTATTCACTTAATTTAGATTTTAAGATATTTTGAAAATACGCGATTTGGATTGGTCTATGAATGAAATGAAATGAAATGGGATTTAACGTCCTACTGTTCTGCACCTTACCTGGGCTAATGGAAGACGAGCATACGCCATACAGTGTGCTATGATTTGGCCCGGGCAGCGGCGCTACCGCCTACTCTTATATCGAATTCCAACTGCCAAGGGATCTTTTGCGTGCACGCCAATGTGTACACGGGAACTCGGATTTTCGGCACATCCGAACGACTAGACAACTGTCCTTGTCAGGCCCTCCTTCTGCATCATTGACAAGGGAAACCACACGGAAAATCGAGATGAACTTTCTCGGCCAATGCAGGGATCGAACACCCGACCTCCAGGCTAGCGAGGCAGCGCCTTGCCCACTTAGCCACCGTGATTCCCCGGATTGGTCTATAAACGGTAAGCAAAGATATGTATAATATTCATAATCACAGTGAGACAGTGAACGTACAGCTTGACAAAATAAAAATGGATAGTCGTTCGGATGGGACTAAAAGCCGGTGTCTACCCGTGTACTCGTCGGAACACCTCAGCGCACACCTATCTTCATTTACACGTTTGGTGCACAACAAAAGGATATTAAAATCTATTTCTTTTATATGGCCATCAGTTAGTTGCTTAATTGCCGACCCCAAAGAGGCTCCTAGTAATTCAAGGCCGCTATTATAGACAAACCGTTCCACAGCGGTTATTTCGCGTTACATGTTTTCAATTTCTTGGATAGTATCGTTACTTATTTTACAATAGGTAGTCGTTCACCTAGCAAGAAAACCCGAACTCCCGTGTACACATTGGAATGCCTATAAAAGATCCCGTGGCAGTAAGAATTGGATATAAGATTCAGCTGCAACACGCTGCATGGCATTTGCACGTCTTCATTAGCCTATGTAATATTAATAGGCGTTAAACCCTATTGCATTTCACTTATTTTAAAATAGTGTTTTAAATGGTTTGCACCGAACTGTTGACGGGGGTGGGATGGCCTAGTGGCGCGCGGCTGTGGTTTCGATCCCTGGTGTGAGCGTATGTGGCATGGAGATAGGGGCGCCTTCTCAACCTCGTGGGTTTCCTCCGGGCACTCCGGTTTCCTCCCGCTACTAAAGACTCCTACGCGCAAACGAATTGTTGAAATAAAATAAGACGATATGATAGTCCCGAAATGACCTAGTTTGCGTCGAGTAGACGTTAAATCCCATTTCTCTCTCTCTCTCTCTCTCCCCGAATTTTTGACACCGTTAAAGTTCATACAGATTATAAAGATATAATTTCGTTTTGTTTATTTTTTGTTTTTTGGGGTTTTTTTGTACTCTCTGTGATAACGAAATCTGCAGTTCTTCAGTTGAAGTCAGATTCATGAGGGGGTGTATTTAATTAACCAATCAAAACGCAGGCTTACAGTTTCTATTGTTTTCTTATATATTATGTAATTGAAATACCAATATGTTATTAATTACGTTAATTACGTTAATTGATATATAATTGTTGGATAATTATCGCCTCGGTAAGTCTTCACTTCTTCACCTCAACATGGAATGTCAATCACGTTCGCTTCTTGGAAACCCTGCAATATCTACGTTGGCATTATGTGTTGGTGGCGTAACTTTTAACCGAAACAAACTGGCAATATTTTCACCTGATTTGATAGTTCCCTGTTGGATTACAATGTCAGTAATTCGTTACTTATGTCCGTGTTTTTGTCTTTTTGGTTTGGATTAATTATTAATGACACCCGCAAATACCCAGTGATTCTAATGTCCGTGTTTTTGTCTTTGGTTTTCGATGGTTTCGTTGGTTTAGTCAGCTAGCCTATTCTACATAAAACATGGTGTACTGTATGTCTATTTTTACCTTGTGGCTTTTTCGTACTTAACTAATTAAGCTACCTGAAATCGACATACTCCAGCACACGAGGTCTAATAGAACTCATCACGAGTACAATAAGGTGTACGATCGACTGGAGTGTAACGTGGGGGATCTTAACGCGTATGCTTTGTATCATTAGGTCTATCATTGAGTTAAGTGGCGTGGTTTCGAGTCCCCGCTTGTACACGGAGGAGTAGGAAATAGGATCGCCTGTCCTACCTAGGTTATTCCCACTGTCAAAGACCCCTATACGCATGCCGCGCAAGCAAATTCTAAAAATAAAAATCGAACGATATGGTGGTCCCGACATGCGCAACTAGACGATGTTCATTGCAAGAACCCGTGTCAAGATTTATAGTACGTGCCCACCATCCTGTATACGGGACACAATAAATGTATTGTCCCATACACACGAAGAGATGACGTTCTTTGCAAGGGACTCAGTCCTGCGCCGTGCGAAATATTCTCGAACAACACCTGGATCGAACCCCGAACGAAATTAAATTTATGACGATCTCCCAACTCCGGCTTCACTATTTTGATGTTTACATAGTTCGTACAGAAAATATTTTTATTCCGATACAGACATTTTGTAAGACAGAAGAAAGGGTTATACACCACCATGACCAATATACAAGATGTTTTGTTACTCAAGACTGTAAAAAGAGTCACGTGTGTTTTACTCAGCGGTGCATCACAGCATGTTCTGCAAAAACAAACATGAAGCCTATAGAAAACTATTTATCTGTTTGATGAAACCGGTATATGGCATATTATCAGAATCTGTTTCAGTCGATCAAAATCTCGTTATTAAGTATTAGCACACCCCATGTTGAGATGCGTTATGCACCAACTTGTACAGTATGTAATTATTATACAACTATCTAGATGTAAATTATGTTTGTTTTATACATGCTTTTACACTAACGATTGAAGCACTGGTGTTTATTTGGAATTGATCCTAAGTGCTTCTAATATTGTTGTTGTTCTTTAGGCCCACGCTCTTGTAAAAAAGTCAAAGGTTCAACCATTTAAAGTACGGTCAACATGGACATTGACAGGATTGTTCCGTGGACAATTCAGTATCATTTGATTAACTTCGATCGATTATTATGTCACTATTTCAAGATGGTGGTGATGGCACCATGCTCCTACTTTTTCCATCAACATCTACTTTTTAAATCTTAACGTGTAATAAGACAACACAATACAAATATTAGCGTTAGATATACCCCCCCCCCCCCGGCTTGGATAAGTTGTTCTAAAGCGATATCATGTGTTTTAGAAGTATATTTTGTTCTAGAGGTTTATTTATATTTTGTTCGACGGATGTAGTAGACGTGTCGTGTGTTTTAGCAGAAGTCTTTGGTGTTCTAATAGAGGTATCTTGTGTTTTAAAATACGTGTCTTGTGTTTTAGAAGAGGTATCTTGTCCTCTAGAAGAGATATGTTATGTTCTAACAGTGGTATTTTGTGGTGTTCGAGAAGTCTTATTTTGTGCTTCATAAAGTCACGTGTCTGGTGTACTAGAAGGGGTATTTTGTGTTTTAGAGGTAATATGTTTTCCCTAGCAGAGGTATCTTGTATTCTAGAAGCGGTATCTTGTTCTAGCGGTATTTTGTGTTCGAAAGGTAGCAGATCTTAGAGACGTTTTATTGTAGACAATCGTCTCTGCATTATTTCTAAATGTTGGGATAAAAATGGTTGTTGCACTGGGGAATTTGTGTGTGTGCGTGTGTGTGTATAGCGGGCGGGGGGGGGGGGGCTCGAGTTAAATATATTTTCAAGGCGGCACTGTCTTATTATTTTGATTGATGGAGTTAGTGAGTAGTGTCCAGAATATATATATAGACTAGAGGATATTTGTCGTTTTAGAGTGAATAACATATTTTATTTCATCGAGAACTTATATTTTCACGAATGCGTAGCATGAGTGAAAATATAAACGTTTTCTTGCTTAGAGATGAAATAAAATATGTTATTCACGAAAAAACGACAAATGTTCTATTTATTTTATGATTTTACAATCATTTTAGGTAAAACAACATGGACTACTTTGCTAGCCAGTGGAATAACACTTTTATTTCACTGATAAAACGCGGTATTCCACTACTGATCATAAAACCACTGAACAGCACAACCATCAGTCAGTACCTCAAAATTGTCAAAGATAATCGAAAATTTTTGGCAACGTAAACTTACCGCCATGGGCGGGGAGTCACATTTCTTTCTCTTGAAATGCTCTTTACTGTTCTGGATTTTGTTTTTTGTGCGTTGGATGTATAAATGATCAACCGCATGGTCTGGGATCGCAGGTCTGTCAATAATACTCGCATCTCCTTGTCTTTCTCGGGTTTCAAATTAAATGTGGACAAATAAAATACAAATGGAATGTCCATGTCGAAATGACCTGGTTGTTTTCAGTGAAATGTTTTTCACTCTACTATAGATATCTTGTTGAGTGGTCTGGATACACTGGCCTGATACACAACAGACAATTAATATAAACAATCTCTATAGGCACGTGCAGTAATAGATAATAATACACCGGGTAGATGTTGTATATTCAGATACAAGATTACAATAGTTTATACAAAGAAAGTCTTATATATATGTTATGCATCAATGCTATGTTATAACATACCCCCCTTAAACATATAAACAACGTTTCGGTGTTTATTATTATAACGTCATTAATTCCTTAAACATGTGCAGTATCGGTGTTTGTCTACACGTATAGCTGCAACCGTGAAGGTTTAAGAATCATCGTCTGCAAGTGAAATTAAATGGGGTTTAGCGTGCGCAAACCGGGAATTGTGATGTGGGAATAATGGACAATTTTTGTTTAAATTTCCAACTATCAAGAATTATCTAGTGTTACCGCAGTTTAATACACAGGGGCTCGGTTTTTCGTCCCATCCGTACAACATCTATTGCAAAGCGCTTAAAGAAGCAGTGGTCACGATTGTTATACAGAACATTTTTCACACCGTCAAAAGGGATTGGGATGAAACTAACAAAAATGTCAGTGGATGTTTTCGACCGCCAGACTGACATTGGAAAATGAGCTAACCATCTATTCATGTAAACTGAAATCCCTTTAGATCGTCAAAAGAAATACAAAAGCTGTGTTGGAGGTTCCGGGTTTTCCCATCAGACATTTTGGATCGGAAGACTTCAAAAGAGCAGTATCAACAGAACAAATTTTGGGCGCTAGAGAACGGAAGGCACCCAGACTTTCGATTAAGCTGGAATTATTTAATAAAGATTTGAGAATCAATAAGATTGTGTGATGTATGTAATTAGATTACTTACTATTATAAGGGAATTTGTATACATGATATTTGTTTATATTATACAGTGATAGGTACAGCTGTTATATACCCACTACTAATAACATGTGGTCACCACCTTCTATTAAATATCGCCCTTCACTTTTATCTTTCACTCTTACATCACATAGTATCGTGATATTGGGTTCCGTTCATAGTTTATCAATTGCTTATTTCACAAGTACTGATTTCTTGTCGGATATCGACTCCACCCTTTTGTTTGTGCTTATTAAAGATGTATTATGTAAGATTTGGATAGCTCAAAAATATAAAAATGATTATATTATTTCATTCATATTACTTTATTCTGGGTAAAGTTATGGCAATTTTAGCGACTCCAACCTCGTCGAAACATCACCAAAATAAATTTCACGTAACTTGTATTCAATATAATTATGTCATATGTAATCCTAGAAAAGTTGTTAAACTATATATTGAGATTAGTGTTGCCAGGACAGCATGAGACGTACCACGGTGGTTCGGTTAATACAGGTGCTGATCCACGGGGAGGAGTCATTCAGACTTAATTTCCGAATTGGCAACATTTAATTATGGCGCTTTGAAATTTCTCACACACACACACACATACCCTACTCCCGCCCGAGCATTTTCTGAGAATCGCAGACCCCCTGTAATAAGAATTGCTGGTTGGATCGCGGTGTTGGGCGATAACTTTTTCGAGAATCTTAAGCCTTGGATATACATGTTAGTGGTGCAGGATGTGGGGCCTGGCAGCGACAAAACTGATGGAACGCCAAAACAGAAAACCCGATTGATGAAATTCGATAATGTGAAGGCGGACGCACCACTATGTAACCGCCTTATTACCCCGTTTGCTGAAGAAAGACATGGCGTTAAATCCCAGGATTGCACTGTTTTAGAAGTGAAATAATGACGCGAATAATGCACAAAAGACGATCCTATGAACAACACAGCCAAAATTTTCTCCCCTTTGATTTATGATAATATATAAATTATGTGGAAAATCTCTATCACGCAATATCAGTCTTTAAATTCAGGTATATCACTGCCAAACAAATACCACCAGTGCGTGGCCTTTCATATTATACCCGTTGTTGTTTCCATACCATCTGTTTTAGGGTGTTAGTGTCAATATTAACTCTACCCCAAGTTTACATGTACGGGGAGTTTGTACTATACAATAATATTTTACATCAGACAATACAAGTTTATTTTGTGAATCACGTGTATTATTACAAGTGAAGGTCACAGATTTCCTTTAAATCGGTCAATAGAGAAATGCTGAAGATATGACTGCGCTTGGAATAAAACCGGAAGTGCTACCATCTTGATTTTTAAACAGCCGCCAAACTGTTTAGCTCAGTATATTCACTGTATTAAAATATTTAAAAAAATACGGACAATCATTTTAAATAGAAACCTTTAACTTAAGAATTAGTTTAGTATTTTGAAGGCCATAGGGATGATCAAAATTGTAGGTAAATATGTATTAAAAGTTCAAGATGCATTATGTAAGATTTAGATTAAGAGCAGGTCGTTCTTGCTATAGTAGCATAGACTGTTTCTTATCGTAGAAATGGTAATTGGTAATTGAGACTAAGCCTCGATTCTCCACTTTTAAATGAAGTTATTAAATAGCGACCATGTTTCAATCCATTTAAATCTCAGCAATCCGATGTCGTAGAGGGTTGATTATAGACTTGCCATGTGAATAACACGTAAGCCAATATAAAGACCTGCAATAGACATGTTTAGATCTTACATGATGGATCTTTAAAGAACGTGCAGTTAGGGCGGCTCCAATGGAGGATCATTTCAAAAATATTTGTTGCTCAGAATTGATCCGCCACCCCACTCCCTCGATCAGGGTTTTTCCATGAACTACCGTGCTTTAGGGGTTCAACAATAAGGGCATTGTGCGTGGTTTTGTAAATAATACCATCTATATCATGTAAATACCTTTACTCATTATCTCTTATTTTTAACACCAAATGTAAATTTTGGATGCATTTTAACTTTTTTGCTGTATCCTAATGAAAGAACTTATATAGGTATTTTCAAAGGAATAATATATTTTATTTTAAACTCAAGTTACTGTTAAAAGCACCTGCTTGCTTGTCAGCACTGAAAAGCTTTAATTATATATGTTAATTTTTTGTGCTATATATTTGCCATGAATTATGATTAGCTGCCTATAAATCTAAGTATAATGGCATTCTGTAATTATAAGATGGTTGTATAATTATTATCACATGTTACACAAAGTGCAATATAATATTAAAGGTGTTGATCATCGTTTCAGGAATTGCTAATATCTGGCTAAATAAAAAGGGACACATTCCCTCTTACTAGTTGTAGTGTTACATGAAAACTTCAGGAAGTTTTTTTTTTTCGTTCAAACTCAAGATAAACCAATCACTTCGTTTTCACAAAGTAACCAATATCGTCTTGACTTTCTATATAATTAGCCTACTCTTAAAAGTAAGTGGGTTTCGGACGTTATTTGTAATGAACGGAGAAAAACATATCCTAAAAGACAATGCAGAAGTTGCTCAGTAGGTAGGTCCCGAATTCGATCCCAAGAAGGTTCGTCGGTTTTTTTCCGGTGTGTCACTGATACAAGACAGAGTGAGGAACATACCTACTGAAAACCCGAGGTCCCGCGTACACATTTGCGTGCACGTAAAATATCACTTGGATTTCACTTGGCTGTTAGAATTCGATATAAAAGTAGGCCGTAGCCCCGATGTCTGGAAAAATTTCCTTCAATGAAAACTGTATGACATATGCCCGTCTTCATTAGCCCAGTGGTAGCAGAACAGTAGGACGTCCAGCTTAATTTCATCACATTTCTGTCTATTGAAACCTATAAAACATACACATATTAACGGTGATTTCCAGGAACAGCAAGCCAATCCCAGAATTATATAAGTGTACTTGAAGTGGTATTTACATGTCAGTTTGATCTTCATGCATCATATCCTTCAACACCATGTAATCTATACAAAGTTAAGGAATGGTTCTTAGACACGTGCTTTATATCACCTTTACTTTATACAATATTATTTACTAATCAATTATCGTTACTAGGCAACGAATAATACACCCACTAACACCAAACATTGATCAGACATGCCCCTCCTTAATATGCAAATAATTTTATTCAAATTAATATATCCATAATAATGATAATTTAATGTACTGGGCGTTAACACTGTAATATTGTAATAAACAACAGTTTCTGTGAAAGTTCTTTAATGCTGATGAAAATAAATAGCCGGTGACATACCGGTAATGGGGGCCACAATGGATCAGTGGATCAGGCATGGTTCACTAATCTGGAGGTCCCCGGTTCCATCCCAGTGATATACGAAAGGTTTCTCCGCGGATTTTCCAGCCATATATGTTGTTGTGTCTGTGGTGTAGGATGGGGCCCTGTCAAGGTAGTCAGATGAAATGAAATAAAATAGGTGTAACGTCCTGCTGTTCTGTACCGTATGTTTGCTTTGAGAAAAATGTTGCCGAGACAGCGGCGCTACGACCTACGCTTTAACGAATTTCAACAACGGATCTTTTGCGTGCACGCCAATGTTTTCGCGGGACCTCGGTTTTCGTCCAATTCCGAACATGTCTTGTTCCTTGCCAGGATGTCTGTCCACAGGGCTCTCACGCTGAACCACGGGTTAGCGAGCCTACGTACTACTCATTGAGCCACCGTGGCTACTGTGCCCACGTGCACACATTAGGGTACACGTAAGATAGCCCGTAGCAACTGGATTTTGATGAAAATATGCGTATGCCCATTAACATTGACCCGTTAATAAAATTTCTAATGATCCATGTAAAGTTTCATAATCAATGGTCAAAAGTCTTGATATTATTACAATATGACATTCAGAATCAATACAGAACAACTACTGGCATAATGATGCAATGATAATTGTATTTCCGGAATTATTGTCGAACACCTGAACAGGAATCTTACACAGAGATGTAATAAGGAATTTACTAATAATAGGCAGACGAATAATTCTCGACCACATTGACGTAATGCAGTGTGTTCAAAATTTGACTGGATAGTCTGGTCAACTGATTCACTATTGTCGGGGGTACAGCGGGGGAGATCCAAAAATTGCCTTTCTTCAAGATCTTAGTATGTTTGAATAACTGCATACTTAAGAAAGTTGATCTGAATTATACATTATGCCTCTGAAATTCGATAAAACAATTCTGGTGTCAAGTTAAACATCTTCATGATACATTTAGGTGCTTGTGTACACACACACTTGCTTTACAGTTCCATATATTTTTACTTACATGATTTTCCTATATTGCACTTTTAGTTTATCGACCAACCATTTGGTATAAGAATCAAAAATTTTTTTTTAATTATTAGCGTTTACGTCAAAATATATGTCACGTGAACTTGCTGACCAATCAAAAATCAATGTTGGCAATGATTCGCGCGCTTGATGTCAGAATGGCCTAATGTCTTGGTTGCTCCATTTAGAACACAGAATGCCGGTAGAGTTCTGCTGGTGTAAAAAAGTGTTGTATTTGAGATGTTATCATGGTAAAAGTATGCCGTGTATCGCTCAGCAGGAATATCTCCAGATTTTATTTTAGAAGAACGAGATAATCTATTTGGTATGTTAGAGTGTTTCAGAGTTTAATTATAGCTACGTACACTGTTATCGGTGTTGGTTTCAATACTGTTCCTTGTTTTCAACCGGGGTATGGAGAAAAGGGGGTACGGCGGTCTGGTCGTAGTCAGAGGGTAGAGTACTAGCCTCTCGACTAGAATAACCCGGCCCAAAATAACTTTTGGGATATTTCAAGATCCTGTTTCCATTTGTCCATGTTGGCACCTACGTGGTTGACGAGCGTAATGTGCCAAGTCGATGGGATTAATACAGATATTACCTCATAAACGCTTTGAACCATTGGAGAGCTAGAATACCAGAAGAATAGACATAAATGCCTTAGGTTTACAAGTAACCACTGGAAATGCATCAGTCTCAACACCCCATAAAAATCACGTTCCTTGGTTTGTCTAAGAGAGAGAGAGAGAGAGAGAGAGAGAGAGAGACAGAGAAATGGGTTTTAACGTCCACTCACACAAACTAGGTCACTTTTGGACTAACATATGGTTTCATTTTATTTCAATAATTCGCTTGCGCGTAGGGGTCTTTGGCAGTGGGAGGAAACCGGAGTGTCCGGAGGAAGCCCACGAGGTTGAGAAGGCGCCCCTACCTCCATGCCACACCAGGGCTCGAAACCACAGCCGCAAGCCAGAGGTGACAGGCCAGCTAGAGGTCGAAGCGCGGCACTCTAGACCACTAGGCCATCCCAACCCCCCGTGTGTCTTAAAGAAATTAAACAACCATCAAATTCAACATAAGAAGCGTGACAAGTACATGAACCACTCAAAATTGGAAGATAGTGTGGTACATTTCCCTAATATACAAAAATGTCGACTCTTTAATTTAAAATGGTTTTTTTTATTTATTTATTTAGGTCAAATAATCCTTTTGGGATGGCCCTATCAATTTTAAGAATTTTGTCCTAGCCTATTTATCGAACACAGTGGCTTACTTAGTATTGTCGGGGATTATCAACCAGGAGTTCGAACACGGTGTCAGTCGAGAACCCCCTCGGGAGTTTCGATTTCGGTTTCCATTTACCAGCAGTAGAGGACGGAGGGCTTGGCAAAGAAAAGCGTTTAATTTCTTTAAGGAGCCAAGGTGGCTCAATGAGTAAAACGCTGGCACGCTAGCCTGGAGGTCGCTGATTCGCCCCCGGTGTTGACCGAGAAAGTTTATCGGGATTTTCCAGCCTGGTTACCTTTTGTAAGTAAGTGCAAGACGGAGGGCCTGACAAGGACAGCTGTCTATTCGTTTGGATGGGACAACAAAACGATGTCCCGTGTATACATTGGCGTGAATGTGAAAGATTCCTGGCTATTGGAATTCGATATGAGAGTGGGCCGCAGTGTCGCTGTTTGGGTAAAAGTTATCTCATAGCACACTACATGGTGTATGCCCCTCTTCATTCGCCCAGCAGGAACTGAACGGTAGAACTCTAAATCTCATTTCATTTACCTTTTTAACAGTTCATTTTACAGTGTATAAGACTGTAGTATATTTGGCACCGTTGAATAATGGCCAGGTAAATTGTTGCTGAGTGCCGGTAAACCAATAAAACTCTACATTTAGCAAAGCTAGACTGATTCTAGCATCCATCATATGTAGATGATAAATAAACGGGTTTCTGACTGATTTTTTTAAACAATCTATTCACTCATCAGCGACGATATCAAAACAGTTGTTGAACGATATTCTATTGTCAGCATAACCAATATAGCAAGCTCCTCTTACAGACTGGAAAATTCTGAAAGGTGGGTGGCAGATACGAATCCAATCCAAGCTTCCGTTGTGTCGTTTACAATTTGCAATCGCTCTCCACCATAAAATACCATTTTCGACAAAATAAAAGTTCTTTTAGAGCGGCTAAATTAATCTGAAAAGTATTCTTGTCTGCGTTAAATCAAGTGGAAGTGGACTAGAATCATCGGGAAGAAGAAAAGAAGTGTGTATTTATATTTGATGGTTATGCAGGTTTTAAGAAAGACGCTGGATTGTAATTGAATATAAACAAAGTTTGCTATTAAGGTAACATCTACAGCCGAGTTTTGATGTTGGGGAGACGATGATTCATTTAATTATCAACTAACCATAGTAGATGTAAGTTTAACATCCGCTTCCACAGCAGTGATTTCGCAGACAATAATACAATAATAAATTATCCTAGATGTTCCACATAGTTAAATTATTCCCCGTTTGCATTAAAACATTCTTTTAAATGAAAAAACAACCCAGAAACTAAAGGAAATGTAGTATACCAATTATGGACCACAATAGATCCAACAATGTCCCTTTAGAGCAAGGGTAGTATCAGTTTCTTGTTGTTTCTTGGAAATACATGTTGCGTCTGGTAAAACAATCATATCAACTTGATTACATCAAATACATGACTCCCTCCGTCTTCAGAGGTAAATTTTACCTTAAAGGACAATATTGGTGCCGGTCATTATCACATACATGATAGAACTGATTAAACACGTTCCAAATATAATATTAACACAGAGATCATCGCTACCATAGAGGAGTAATAAAGGATTCACGAATCGGAAGTGACGAACGCCAAAGGAAACACGAGTTATTCCTCTATGTAACTAACTAAGACATACATTAGCGAATATCTGCTCACTAATAATTCCCTCGAAGACCTAAAGTTGCTGTGTGACACTGTGAGAGAATATCTTACAATTCATAAAAAGAATTGACTGCCACTAGATAAGAGAACGCGAAAGAAAAACAGAAAAAAGTCCGTGCATTACCATGTTTTTATTAGGTAGGGGAGACCGGGGCACATTGAACCACCATGGATATATCCTTTATAAATAATACTATACAACCCAACACTATACAGAAGTGAGATAACATCTTAGACCCATTTCTCCATCAATAAGCCACATGCTGTCAATTATTTTCTTGGGCAGTGAATTTTTCAAATAAGCGCTTAAAAGAGAAAAATTTTCCATACATGCGCTAACTTCTTAGCCTAGGAAATTCTTGTACTTAAAATCAGTTTATATATGTCTAATATATACAATCCAGATAAACCGGGGTTTGATCCATATAAGAGGGCATATTGATTTTTTTAAAATTTTGATCACGAAACTGTGATGGGGCAGATTGAACCACTGTCAGCGGGGTACTTTGAACCATGGTTCAATGTTCCCCAGTGAATTATAGACTATATGTCATTTAATCAGATCTTCTAATAAAAACATTTGATATGAAATGATGACAAACATGTATGTGAACAAAACGGTTCAATGAGCCCCGGTCTCCCCTATAAAATGAATAAAAACACGGGGCTGTACGGAGTATTTCTATTTTTCCCGTGTTCTCTTATCTTATGACACTTAATTACTTTATTGAATCGTCAGATATCCTCTTGCGGTCCCATATAACAACTTTTTGTCTTCGAAGGTATTATTAGTGAGCAGAAATTCGGCCGTTTATCTGTCATCACTCGTCACCTCAGTCATTCAAATAGAGAGATAACTCGTGTTTTCCTTTGGCGTTCGTCACTTCCGATTGATGAATCCTGTATTACTCCTCTATGGTAGCGATGATCTCTGTGTTAATATTATATTTGGAAAGTGTTTAATCAGTTCTATCACGTATGTGATAATGACTGGCACCAATATTGTCCTTTAAATCACTGACTGGTGAACAGTCGTACAAGCGGTTAATCGTAACCACGTCATTCGACACAATGACAGGCATTTTGATGCAATTCTGTTCCCCAGCCCTCGCCCAATACGTGTTGGTGTTTTATTTCCGTTGGTAGACTGAACGAATGGGGTTGTTTCCAATGCATCGGCGTTTAATCATCCAGGACTAACAAGTGACTAGTAATATTTTCGTACATTGCGAATTGGGGGTCGCCTTGGCATAGTGGGAAAGGAGACTGACTCACTAACCAGGAGATCCTCGGAATTCTCCATCGTTATTCCCCCTGTCAGTTGGTGCAGAAAAGCGCGACTGGTGACATAACACGAGGTCCATTGCACATCTTCGTGTGCACACAAAAGACCCATTGACTGTTGGAAATCGATTGTCACGGTAAATCATTCAAGTACATTCAAATAAAATGAACGAATCAATGGATGATTGAATGAATGAATAATACGAAGCGTGATAAGGAAAACATAAAGAGTTTAATTAACAATTTACTGAACAGGTTCATAACTGATACTAGCCACTATGATTATCAGCCAGTTAAAAATATACATCATCATTAATAAGTAAAACATGATTTTCATATCTTAATTTATTGATCTCGTTAGATATGATTACGACGTTCTTCAATATTAAGTAGGTCAGTTACTAAAATGTGTTGAAAAAATAATTCTCGTTCAAGGCACCGATCCTGAATCGATGGGATATGTATGCAGTATCACATGCCCGTCATACTGATAGAGCTATGATAATTTGTTCGAATGGGGTTTAAGGTCTCTCCCATACAAACCATGCATCTAGGTTACTTTAAAAGACTAACATATGGACACTATCGTTGCTCTATTTACATGTGCGGACTGGGGTATATTTTGTAAAGTTCTGCGCAAAAATTTGAAAGACTCGGGATTGGTGAACAAAGATTCCCTTTCAAAATAAATTTAATATTTTCCTTTGCCGCTTATCTTTCGAAGTCCTACTAGGAGAGGGAGTATAAGCATACAACATGTACAAATGATTTGAATCTGTTGCCCTGTGTATAGTCAGTTGACCCCATACCTGGGATCGTCTTAGACCTTTACCATAGATGATTGATCTACCATTCTGTTGGTGGCTCTAGTCTGGGTAATGGCAGTTTGGGTATAATTAGATTTACGTAAAACTATCAACACGGGGAGAAACAGTCTTCTACATACATTCCAGGTGAAAATATTCACCTAAACTAACAGTTGGACACTTTTCATCTCTCATCGTCGTAAAACGGGTTTAGAAATTGGTGAAACGCTATGGGGTAGTCCACCCACGGCTAGTCAATCGACGGTCATTGGACGTGAATCAATATTTGTAAATTAAATCATAGTGTTTTCCAGATATCGTCTCGTTCGCTGCATCGTAATTAGCTGTTCGCTACATAGCCATTTCGTTGTGTTTTAAATATCGCCATTATATGTATTCTTCGACTGGCATGTCTGTCCCCATCTTGCCCATGGTATGGACGGGGCGGTGGACATATGGTGGCTATGATTTGGAACACTGGACAACTAAGTCGAAAAGAATAATGACGGTTTTTCAAGCCTGAATCCCATGTGGCGCATGTTGGACTGACAATAAAACGACACTAAATATACTGAACATCAACAAATTAAAAGATCTGACGGGGTTGAGAAACATTTCTCTTAAGCGATTCCCGATAATGTAACTCACTCTAGCTCTAACCCAAACCCAGGACGGAAGAACACCATAACCAAAATCCTACATGACATGAAATTCACGAAGTATCCATGCAATTACCACGTTCTCAGCAGCAAACGTAATCATTGCACATAGCTGATTGGCCAATATAGACCTAGAACATTCTGGCTGTTTCCGCACACCTCATCAACATATATAGCTAATTCTTTGGGTGATCGATGATACTGGTAGAGAGGTGAACTCCATTTGACTATGTGCTTATAATTATAAGTAGTTCATTGAACTGCTGGATATTTGTAGTGGCGTAGTTGGTTCAACTCTAACTCATTAATAACAACTAATTCATGTATAATAGAAACACAACGACATCTTTCTCTAGCCATATGATATAAATAAGAAATATGCACCAACTGCGCTAATGAAGGCGGGTATATAAGCCATCTGTGTGGGTGTGCTATGAGTTGAATTTTTTCCTGACAGTGTCGCTACGGCCTGCTACTAAACACTTCCTTGCCAGGACATCCTGGCAGCTACTTATTCCCGGACCACCTTAGATCCATAAATAAATAAGACAAATACAAAGAGGTAAATCAGAACATTTTTGCTATTTAACTATGTTATAAAAGAATGCATATCGGGAGTGGCGTACAAAAAAGTTTTGTTTCGAGGCTGATATCGCACATAAGTTGTCCTCTTTTTTATAGTATCTTAATGGGTCTTTCCCGAAGTAAACCCACGAGGTTGAGAAAGGGCCTCCAGCTTCAAGATACATCTCACATCAGAGATCGAAACTAAGAGACCGGTCATCTAGAGTCCGAAGTGCGACACTCAAGACCATTTATCTATCGCAGTCCCGCAGGTGAAGTCATCTTCTTTGCTTTTTTATGTTGACCATGTCGACAGTGGAACACAAAATCGACTAAATCTTTCTTAGTTTAATTTTGGACTGACTGTTCATAATCAAAACTGACTTTATCTATTGACGTATATCGTTTATTATACAACAAGAGTGAAAAGTGGTTTAACGTCCACTCGACACAAACTAGGTCATTTCGGGACTAACATATGGTTTAATACTATTTTAATAATTCGCTTGCGCGTAGGGGTCTTTAGCAGTTGGAGGAAACCGGAGTGCCCGGAGGAAACCCACGAGGTTGAGAAGGCACCCCTATCTCCATGCCACATACGCTCACACCAGGGCTCGAAACCACAGCCGCAAGCCAGAGGTGACCGGCCAGCTAGAGGTCGAAGTGGGGCACTCTAGACCACTTGGCCATCCCAACCCCCCAAGACAGATTGAAGTTGATCAACAAAGACGGACATGTCGACCAACAAAGTACAAAGCATCACGCTGGAAAGCCCTGTCGTGGAGAGTCACCCAACTGCAATTTGCAAGCTACCTCGATAAGCTATAGCAGTATACTTCAACATATTTATGGAGTAATGAGCTTCCAATGCTTGCAGCCATTGTAGTAAAAATTTCATCCAATGTAGGTTTCGGGTTTAATAGGGTATCATCAAAAAAAACCGGGTAATAGGGTATCATCAAAATGTGCATATGCAGATAACGAGTCCCGCCTCCCCACGTGTAAGAGATCAAAATATTATGAAAATTTAATTTGACATTTACAACCCAAAGGAAAATTATATGTTGGGTTTATTACTATCAACGTTTTATCTGAGAACCTGAAGCTTGACGTTGTTGGTGATAGGCTGTGACGTGAATGAAATTGACGGTGATGAAGTGTTCGGGTGATTTGTAGGGTGGTATTTATACATCGACCGTGTGTTATAGATCAACGACTACCTGTGATATAAAATACACGGTTTTAACTATCTTACTAATTACTCTACTTAATTATTAACATATGTCAAGAGTTAATACACGATAGTCTTCATTCATATACTTAAACATAATATAATACACAAATAAAATAGAATTGTTACAACTGATAGTGAGGGGGGGGGGGGTGCACTCAAATGTCGCTAGCCTCTAACGATGAGTGTCTTCTCCTGATCACAGTCGCGTCCACGCCTACTCTGTTTCCACGTTTTCAGTTGTTTTTCATTTAATTCCGTCTCTAAAATCAGGACACTACACGAGTTCCTTAAGCCTACCTTCGCATTATAACGCGTATTCTGTGTTTGCATGTAGCATTTGTTCCGTGTATACGTGAATGAAACACTCATTCATGTCAAACATGCAAAACTTTTGGGATTTTGACCTTTCCAGATTCCATTTTTCATTTTCAGAGTGGTGCTAACTCAGTTAAAGCGTATCGCCGAGAGACAGGAGACACTGGCTGGTGATTCCATTTGGATAATGCGTATTCACCAATATCAATGAGCACGGGTTATTACATGTCGTGTATACATGACTAAATGTAATCGCTCTTAAACAGGACGAATACATTCGAAATTTGCTCTTTACATTTATGTTTTTGTTCCCCTGGTGTTCCATACGAACCGTTCTCTGATCTTAAATACATGTTTGTTCCCCTGGTATTCCATACAAAATGTTCTTTACTCTTCACTACAGGTACACGTGTTATGCTAGTACTGGGGTGTACATGCTACTGCTTGAATTTACTTTCATCTTACAAGTAGGAAATATTTACAGCACAGGGGTTTTAATCAGATGTGCGGGTAAATTTAGACATTTTCACCCACATCTACAAATTTGTATTCCGCTCTGCTCCAGTCTGCACGTGCACCTGTTCGTAAGTTTCTATAAATTGCAGAATCTGATCTTTAAGTGAAAAGAAATAAACGAACACCAGATAAACAACACGTGTGATATACGAGATGAACAATTATATAAATAAATTAGTTTAGATTTATATATCTTGGATTGCATTAAGTGGTTAGTAAGCAAGTTTTTACTTAATCGTATATCAATATATGTTTTATTTCAAAAAATGTAAGCTTTGATTATTTGCGCAAAGGTCATATAAATAAAATGAAATTGAGATCCGCAGCAAAACATAGAAAACATTCCCCCGGTGATTAGAGAGTAGGGAAATTAGAGAAATGGTTTTAATGTGTATTAAATGACAAGACTAGATCTTGGCCAAATTTGACGTGATTGTATACTCACTTTTCTGATTGGTCTAATTCGAATGATCAAAACTTAATTAATTACGTAAAGCCGCCAAATGATTAAAGGAGTAAATAATATAGATGATAATAAATGTAAATGAAATGAAACGGGGATTAGCGTCTTATTGTTCAGGACCGATTAAGTTAGTGACGATGGGAATACACCACACAATGTGCTATGAGGGAAACTGTCAACGGCACTTTTACGTGACAATGTGTACACGATACCTTGGTTTTTCGTACCTTTCGGACGACTTTACGTTGTTACTTATCAGCCCCCTCGTCCTGCATAACTGACAAGGGGAGGACCAAACTAAAAAATCCCGAAGCACTTTCGCTGTCAGCACCAAGATCGAACACGGGACCTCCAGCGGCTCAATATACAGATAATTCGGTCTGCTGGAATCAAAGACAGTAACCACATGTGCACCTACCCATGGATTGGTAAAACCTGAACATGTTCACTTGTGTTTCCTTCGTGGTTTCTTCATGCCTGGAACAGTGTCTAGTCGTTTGGATGGGAATTTTAAAAAAACTAGGTCAGTGTACACATTGGTGTGCAAGTTTAGAAAAAAAATCCTTGACAATGGCTGTCTCAGCAAGATGTCCCTAATAGCATAAATACTGTATGCAATATTCACTAGCCCGTGAAGAAAAGCAGACGTAAAACCCATTTCATTTCATCTATATTTACTCCTTTAAAATCCTTGGTCGTCATTTGTGGGATTTCGAATCTTGAACAAACTGCCACGTCATTCATTCTGTACTGTGTGATTTCCCGTCTAATGATTACTGCTGGTGACTAGTAAGTGATAGTGTTGTAGCAATATAAGGTAAACTGTATCTATATTATTACAGATTCCTTCACTCTGATTACTAACCGAGATAAAGGCAACTTTCTCCACGTTTCGAGGACTTTTTCTCTGTTGTATAAATCAACATAGCATACCATGTCTCCTATCGCTTGTAGATTATAGGATATTATTGGTACTCGTTACCCTGGTCACCGCCTCTTCGCTCTATATACTTTACGTCTACGTATATACAAAATGTTAATATTAACACCCCAGCAAGAAGAAATGAAAAAAGGGTTGTATGAAAACCAATTTAAAGGATATATCTTTAAAATGTACTTATTAATTTTTGGTGAATACGACCACATTTGCTAAGATCTGAAATTTGTAATAGGATTTTATTTTAACCCGCAACCATTACAATGGCCGCATCATTAATAATATATTAAGAATGAAATCGTTTCATTGGCTAAGAGACAACATACGTAAAATACTTTAAAATCATTTATAAAGCATTCGTATTTTGAATTACAAATAACAGTTTACAGCATGTGGTTTGCGGAATTCGAAAATTATCATCTCGTATACCTCTAACAGGACATACGCCATACAGTGTTCTATAAGGGAAATTTTGCCCGGACAGCGGTACCTTGACCTACCTTTATATTGAATTACAACAGTCAGCGGATCTTTTACGTACACGACAATGTGTACACGCGATCTCGGTTTAACGCCCATTCGAACGGCTATACTTTGTGCCTTGCCTGACACCACAGTCCTGCACCACTGGAACGGAACAACCATACCGGAAAATCCAGATGAACTTTCTCGGCCAACACCGGGATAGAACACGGGACTTCCAGTTTAGCGAGCCAACGCCTTACTCATTGAGTCCACGTGCTGCCATACCCCGAAGAGAGGGTGGGGGTGGATAGCCGAATGGTTAGCAAGTGCGCGCTGTATCCTAGAGTCTGTCATTAAGTCAGTTTTGATTCCCCGCTTGAGCGTCACAATACGTGGGGGTCGCCTGCTCAGCCTCGTAGGTTTTCTCCGGGTACTCCCACTACTTAAGACCCCTACGCGAAAGCGAATTATTGAAATGAAATGTAACCATATTTAATCCCGAAATGACCTAGTTGGTGTTGAGTGGATTTTAAACCCCATTCCCCTCACTCTCCATACCCCGAACAAACATAGTCATCATATCATCAGATCTTAGTCTATTCTTTTCTGTCTCACCATACTGTTGCTCTTAATCACAGTAAAATACCCCACGTTGCTGCATTCTAATAATCCTGATTGCCATGGTAACCTACAGGTCTAATTTATGTCAATCTAGTGCCAGTGCCAATTTCCAAGAAAAGTCTCGACGAAAAAAATACTTCATATATCCAAAAATATCCCTAAATTTGAGGTAACATTTGGGCTTGGTATTTAACGAAGTTTATTATCCATATCACGGGAGAATTATGTTAGTTTTGAACATTTATTTATTACCTATTAATTGGTTTCACAGATGCTTTGTGAGTATAATTAAAGGGGAATTTTTCTTAGTTTGTTGGAGTACTTCGTTAGTAGGTAAAAAAAATAGTTTTCGATTTTCCGTGATTTGGCTTTTAAGTGATATTTGGAGAGTTTAAATAATAGATTATGTACATTCATAATTTGATGAAAGGACCTTTGAAGAACCCACAAAACTTGTGCAGGCCGGATAAGAGAAATAACGGACGAAGCGTGTGTTTTCGGTATTTATTCAAACAAACAAAAACAACAAAGGGTGCATACCACCTTGGTCCCGATGTTCGAGAATAGGAATGAGTTATTGTTTAGGCACTGATAGGCAGTTATAGCGACATAAAGATCGGGGGGGGGGGGGTACATTGGAGCAAAAGGTATTAATCAGGTTTGGTGTAGTCCCCAGCGGAGGCAATGCGAAAATCATGTTTATATCATCTATGAAAGAGCAGATATGTGAACTACGACATTAACAAAGCCAGCGAAAATGAAAATCAAAATCAACTATGTCACACGCTCCCCTGCCCCCCACCCCCTTCGAACCCGCGCCTGGCCCTAAATGTTAAAATGGGCCCATTTTAATCATTTTGGACCATTGTGCATTTCGGTAAGTATTTGTCATTTTTCATTCTGGAATATTGTATGGTTATAGTAGATCATTGATACCACATAGCCGAGTTATCTCGGGTAGTCGAGTTATCTCGGGAAACTCCATCCTTGGGTCTAAAGCTTAGTAAGAACCGATCCCAGACAATGATACATTGCCATAGTAACCAGTCATGTCTTACATTCTGTATACGAGTAAATTAAATTAACTGATTACCGTCATTACATTTACTATAAACTGATCCATTTGCAGATAATTCGGCTGAAGAAAAACACCTGAATTACATATAATCTCAATAAATATAAATAAACATTTTAGATGAAATGAGGTTTAACGCCCTACTTTTCTGCATTAGCCAGAAATGCAGTGTCCTGTGGATGGGACAAAAAGTAGGAAACAAACCGGTTCGTTTCAAGTCGTTTGAACCGATTTCGTTGGATTTTGTAAGTGGGGACGAACAACTTTTCATGACTCCGGCGTTGGCTCAATATCTCGGTCTCGATTTCAGCGTTGTCGAAAAACTTTTCTATGACCTTTTAAGCCCGGTTCCCCCTTGTCCGAGTCTAACAAGCAAAGACATCTATATAGTCGAGCGGATGAAACGAAAAATCGGGAGCAACCTGTATCAACCCATTTGTGTATGGATCTATTTTTTTAAAACCATAATTGTGTCTGAAAGCACATATTATTATTAATGTAATATGAGTATATAAATTGATTTACATGTATATTCAATGTTTTACAAGAAATGTAATTTCTAATCAACTATGTTCGGTGAAATACGCGATTAGTTAGAATTTAACGACAATCGTTTACGACTAATTCATTCTATGCATTTTTTTATTATTATTTTATCATGGATCTGCCATCACTATTTACTATCGCATTGTAATTTAGGATTATATTTTTCATTTTTTGTTCCTTTTGCGCCCCGAAACCACTCGTCTACGGATTTTAAAATGTCCATTGTTTAAATATTGGATATAAAGATCCCGCATTTTCACGGCAACATAACAACATCAATATTGATTGATATGGCCCAATATAGAATTCCAATTTATGTTCATAAATTTTAATCATAATGGAAAATATTGAGTTACAGACTTAGCCCCTTTAAAAGAGACCTTAGATACAGTTGAAAATCTATGAAAATTCGGAAGAAACACCGCCGTCTGGGTACAATTTAACGGTGCGATGTATGTCAATCTCCATTATCCCAATTGGTGCAGAATAGTAGGACGTTAAACCCCATTTGATACCTTATCCTTAATCGACCTTGGTTGAATTCATAAAAACGTTTGAGGTATTACGACAGGTGAGGTGGGGTATTTTATAGACATCCATACATATCCTAGATCAGATTACATTATTACATTATTACCCGGCAGTTATTGTTTACACTATACACGTCTTTGACTTTAACACCCTTTTTAAATTGAAATTAAATATAGCTTTACTGTCCTACTTTTCAACACCGACAGGTATACGCTCAATCTGCTTCACAGAGAATTACTTACGAATTAGCGGCCAAGCGAATATTCACTGTTGATCAGTGTGGTATAGGCCCACGCCATGCAGTGACAAGGGCACTCTGACTACGACCTTTACAATCGTCTTAGGACAATTGGTAAATTAGTGAGATACACAAATTTTAAGAAAACAAAATGTACCCCTTATCTGTGTTACCTTTTCTAGCACTCAAAACCATTAAAACTCAAGGCCTAATTTGTGAAATATTTCTGATAAAGGTTTTCTTGGGCTTCCTATCTTATGGCACATATGTGAAATTGTGATGATGGGTCTCTCTTTGTCAGTGGAGTTCTAGGTTTGAACCCAATATCAGTTCTTGGTAATGAAGTTCGTGCAAACGCAACACTTGTCTTTTTGGCACGATTTTAAGCAGTCCCATGTGACGCGTTTTGCATGTGCATTCCCTGCGCTCTGGCCCGTTAAATACAGATCAAAATTTCCACATTCATCACTTCGGAAAAATGTCACACCTTACACAAGAAAACAGGAACAGGGCTACTGGCATGTTGGATCATGCTCCCATTTCTAGCCTTAGAGATTTTATGAACAATCATCATGTCAGTGTTATTGTTGGCCCGTTATGTCTCCCGAAATGAGCCCGGTCGAAGACCTTTGGGGTGAATTTGGATGACGGGTTTCAACTCCAGGCGTGCCACCACGAACTGTTGCAGAGTTGGCACAGGCACTCCAAAATCATTGGCGTGTAGTGAGACGTCTGTGACAGTCCATACCCAGGCGACTTCAGGCATCAATCTGTTTCACAGAGAATTACTAACGAATTATCTCTGTCACACATTACTGTCTACAACATGTGCATTGACTTCACGTGCCGTCAGTCATTGGCTAAACGGCTCGTGCATTGTTTACATAACCCCTAACTGCTTCGGGCAAAATGGTGCGTTTTACTCATTTTAATACCCATTTACACTAAATAGGAAATATTTTTTAATTACAAATGCTTCAAACCTCTTTATTTATTTTTCTTATACTTCAAAAAAATGTTTGAGAATTTAATTTGTCGGAGTAAAAAAGTTAATATGCCGTACTCATTAAGCCTCGTCGATGTCATGCTTATCAGTGTTTGTAGCGGCCAAGCGAATATTCACTGCGGGATCAGTTTGTTCAGGCATGCGTAAGAGCTCAGGATGGACGTACTCGATATTGATTTCAGCTGACCCCTGCTTTGTTTCATAGTTCTCTGACGTTTCGGTTTTGTGATTAGTAAATTCTTTCATGACATTATCCACAGATGCTTGTTATCTCGAATTTGTTAATTGTTATTTACATTTGTGAAAGTTATGGCAGTAAATAAACTTTGAATTTTGCATTGTGTTTAATGGCTTTGAGTATATTATCTCATTCCGTAAAGCTGGTGCGAGTAATTGTTGGGTAAGCACTTTTGATGGTGTGATGGTCCCGTAATCGCTAAAATTTGGGGATTTGTGGCAAGCTTTTTTTTTTTTTTCTTGATTGTTTTTTTTTTTCTTTCTTTGTTTGGGTTTTCGTTGGCGGGGGGGGGGGGCACGTACTAGCCATTTGACTCACTGGTAGACCCGATGGTTTCAAGGAAACGCGTAAAATCATATTATGAACCCACCCACCCGGAATCCATAAGGTAAACGATGTAGACAAATCTAAAAGGGTTTTGAGATATGGGAGCTGTGTTGCTCATTGTGGTATGGTTTCTCTTTGTCTGGCAAGAATAGTTTCTAGCCATTAAGATGGGACGGAAAACCGAGGTCTCGTATAAGAACCTTTGACAGTTGGAATTCGAAATCAGCTAGAAGGACGTAGTGTCGCTGTCCAGTCTTGATTTCCCGTCCTTGAGCTGATTTAATTAATAACTATACACTAGCGTACATTTCACCTTTATATTAACTTAAAATGTTATCTCCCACAGGGGCGGATCCAGGAATTTTTGCAGAAGGGGGTTTGCCAGGTTTCTGTTACGGAAATCTGCCATCATCGTCTCTAAATTACATAGGCATACATACAAATTGAGCTTTTTAAACAGAGAAATCATTTTTATACCGATGTAGAATCACTTTGTGATGTAATTTCATTGATGCAAGGCATTATTTTTTTTTATGTAGGTGAGCAGGGGTGTGTGGACCCCCCCCCCCCCCCTCTGGATCCGCCCCTGGCCCATTATATTATGAAAACCAATACAATAGGCCTAGCCTACTTGTTTTGAGAGACTGAATTTAACAATGTCTTTGCCACTGACTTAAGGGAGATAACTCACTTTAAATCTTCGTAATTCGGGGGCAAACTATATATATATATCAAATTTAGAAATCGGACAAACTACTGCCTTGAAATTTCCATTTGACCATAACTATTGCCTTGTTTTAAGCTATTATACGTGTCTTAAACTAGATATTAATTATCTTATTAAGACCATTATCAACCCCCGATGCCGTCGTGGTAAGCTGCGATATTTAGTGGATACGGTTTGTGATGGATGATTTATCGTAAAGGGGGGATGATCGAAATGTGTTTATTATCTGACAAAATAATGGCGATCGAGACTAACCTAAATTTGAATCGCTAATATGTCGATTCATATACTGGGCGCCATAGAAAACGCATCACTTAGTTTTTCGTATAGCAAAATGATCCTCTAAACATATCTTATTTATTTTGCTTCTTATTGTAAACAATATTCACTTTTGGTTTTGACCCGTCTGACTTCGTACCGTTGATTACAGATTAAACATCCATAAGTGTACAAATGTGTTGTTATTGATGTGTTCCCATTTGAATATTGTTCACAGTAAAAAGCAAAACAAAAAAGATATGTTTACAGGATCATTTTGTTATACGAAAAACTAAGTGATGCGTTTTCTGTGGCGCTCAGTATATAATGAATCTATTGCACTATTGCACTAAAATTGTTAGCATGTTCTGTTTCCTTTATCTGTGTTTTAACTATTATAGCGAACACTGTCAGTTTGTTATCTAATGTTGCTAAGTATTATAGCATGTGTGATTTAGACATTTCACGTGTACAGTAAATGTACTCTGTAGAACAGCAAATAATTAACATAACAATTACTCTTACTTGGGGCATATTTCACAGTAAAACACTCCATCAGAACTCGTCTGAATTAGATATTATAAATGTGGCCAATATAATCATAAATATATTTCCAAAAGATCCGATCACAGGTTTTCATAAATCACTTAAAGCATAGCCCACATAAAACCTAGTTTTGCTCGTTTGTTTTATTGATGAAATGTTCATTGAAATCAATATTTTAATTTTTATCAATATATCGTGAACATAAAGTAATAAATTTCATGTCAATCTATACTGATGTATGAACATTACTTTCTTATTACAGTTTTAATGTGTACTTAATTAATATTCTTTTAAATGATAACAGATATTTCTAAAAGCACAATAATATTATTAACAGACGATTGATCTACTGAATGGTGTTAATACTGACATTATGTTGTTTGAAATAGAACCCACATTGCTGCGGTCAGGAATTGTTCACTATATCTTGTCAATCGATCTGTATAATTATGGCGGTATATTAGTGCCAAAATTCTAACATGCTATCGTCTAATTTCTTACTTCTATTCATGTAATTTCTAACCTCCATTCATGTAACTTCTAACCTCCATTCATGTAACTTCTAACTTCCATTCCTGTAATTTCTAATTTAAGACAATGTATAACCCAACTTCTTTTTTTGTTCAGTGTAAATTTCAATTCTATGCTTTACATGTTTAGCATCAACATCAACGAATTTAGAATTTATACATTTCTGCCAAGCAACCAACATTATGAAGACGTTTGGTGTCGCCACTGACTGCTCAATTGGGTGATTGCGCACCTGATCGTACCATTATTTGGAGAGAGAGAGACAGAGAAATTGGGCTTAACGTCCACTCAACACAAACTAGGTCATTTCGGGACTAACATATGGTTCAATTTTATTTCAATAATTCGCTTGCGCGTAGGGGTCTTTAGCAGTGGGAGGAAACCGGAGTGCCCGGAGGAAACCCACGAGGTTGAGAAGCGCCCCTATCTCCATGCCACATATGCTCACACCAGGGCTCGAAACCAGAGCTGCAAGCCAGAGGTGACCGGCCAGGTAGAGGTCGAAGCGCGGCACTCTAGACCACTAGGCCATCCCAACCCCCCACCATTATTTGGTATAAACGACCCATTCTTCGTTTGGTTGAAGGTTGGAAGACGTGCTGAGAGAGAGAGAGAGAGAGAGAGAGAGAGAGGTCACTTAGTATTAAACTCAGTATCTGTGTAGGCCTATCCATAACATTTATACTCTGTGTTAATATAGACCAACTGCATATAAATATTAATTATTGGCTCAACCGTAAAAAAAAATACAATAAAATTCTCCAAATCCCGTTTAGCTTATATTTGAAATAGAAAATGAAATGAAATAGTAAGAGGGTTTAACGCCCTACTGTTCTGTTCCGAACCGGGCTAATGGAGACGGACATACGCCATACAGTGTGCTTTAGGGAAATATTGCCCGGAGAGCGGACTATGACTTGGACTTATATCGAAGTCTAACGGTCACGGGATCTTTTACGTGCACGCCAACATGTACATGGAACCTCGGGTTTCCATCCCATCGGAACGACAAGACACTAAAAAGGGGGAACCACGCCAGAAAATCTGGATGAACTTTTTTCGACCCATGCCGGGATAGAACTCCCGACCCACAGCCTAGCGAGCCTGCGTCTTACCCACTTAGCCACGGTATTCGAAATAGTATTTGCAAACCATACATTTATATCACGTTCAATGTTGTTTAGAGGGTAGGATGGCCGAATGGTTAGCACGTGCACACTGTAACATAAGGTCTGTCATTGAATAAACTGGCGTGATTTCGATTTCCCGTTTTTACGTGACATGGAGCAGGGCCGCCTTTCCAACCTCGTGGGTTTTCTCCGGGTCCCCCGGTTTCCTCCCACAGCTAAACACTCCTACGCGCAATACCGAAATGACCTGGTTGGTGTCGAGTGGATGTTTGTCACGTATGACAATATCTTTATTTGATAACGATAGTTTATATTACAGTTTGTCGTGGATGTACTACATATAGGTATGGATTCACGCTGGTATTGCTGAACGTTTCAAGGTCACAAGTATTTGTACCTTAATAAATATAGTATATATGTTATTGTTGTTTATTACAGTTTGTGACAACTGGTGAACCTGGTTTCAGATTGTGGTAATAAAGTTGATTTATAAACCTTTGATTTTATTGTTTATTTGTAAGATGTGTGATAGTTAATATTTGCCAAGGTAGAGTTATTCACTTGTCTGATTGCAGGTATGATTGCATTGAATGCATGTGCACTGCCTGTTTTGTTGTCGTGGTTTGATTGGTTGTGAGTGAAACTGTAGTTTACGTGGTGGGAGATATGAATTTATATTGTTACTCTAATGCTGGATTTTGGGAGAATCACACGTGTCCATTAATCATCATTCATTCATGAATCACTCATATAAATTGTATTTCAACTAAATGGCTGTTAGACTGAGTGTCGTTGGTATAGACTGTGTGTCGTTATAATGGTAATCTGTGTGATTTATGAGTAATCAGTAGTACAAATGCTTGTAAGTATTGTTTGATTTTTGTAATGTTGATAATCGTAGAAATGTAGAATTATTTTGATTATTTGTTAAACATTGTGTTATGTTTTATAGGTGACCGGATTCTGATTCTGATTTTGATTGTGACATGATTCTGATTCTGATTCTGATTCCGCTCATGTTAATGTGCTACGGTTAGTGTTACCGACATTGTTGCTGGGATCGTTACTGTTCCAGTTATTTTATGGTGTTGAAAATAATGAAACGATCTACCTGAATAACTCATCAACGTGATCATCTTAATCATCTTAAGTGTGCTGTGGAGCGTCAGATATTTAATTTAATTACGGCTGTGTGCGCGTGTTTCATCATTTCATCAATATAGAACTGTGATTCGTCTTGTTTGAATCCGTGAAGTTAGAGAATAATTACATAAATATATATTATTGTATTATATTGTAGTTATATAAAGATATTAAAATCATATTGTGTTTTTGTTAATGGGGACTAAATAAGTACATGACCGTCAATCCGCCCCAAAAAGAACCAAAGGTCCAATTTTGTGACATCTGGCGAGCTTGCCAGGATTTGACTATTTTGTACTTATTGGTTAACATTAATTATATTCGGATGCATCCATTAATTTATTAGTACTTATACATTTTATTGCTTGTGATATGTTTTATGAATCGCTACATTATTATATTGTATTTTATGAATGAGCGCGTATCTTTATATTATTTAAAACGTTTGTGATCACTTTTGCTAGCTTATGATTTGGTAATTGAATAGGTTTAAGTTTATTTGGAGTATTGGATAGTTCATTGTCTAGTTTTAGTTCAGTTGGTTTATTTGTAGTTGCGATATCAAAATGGATTTAACTAAATTACTTAAGGCTGGTAAGGAAATGGGTTATGATGGGGAGGCTTTACGAACGTTTGTTGAGAATGAGAGACAGAGAGAAAATATTGAAAGAGAGAATTTGAGAGTTGAGCGAATTGAAGAGAAAGAAAGGAATTTAAGAGAAATTAATGCTAGAAAGGTATTGTGTGACACTGAAATACACCTTGAGACTATGAAACGTGAAAACCCTGAAGCCAGTGCTAACCACGAGAGTACTCGCGCCGAAAATGTCCCAGCGCGGAAAATAATAATGAAGCTACCACCATATGATGATGGACGTGACGACATGGATGCCTATCTCAACCGATTTGAAAGGTATGCTGATGCTCAAGATTTAGATGATGACTTGATGGCTGTTAATCTTGCTTCACTTTTACGAGGTAAAGCCCTTGATGTATATTCTAGACTATCTTCTGATCAAGCTAACGATTATAATAATTTAAAGTTGGCTTTATTGAAAGCATATAATTTAACAGAGGAAGGTTTTAGATATAAATTCAGAAATTCTCGACCTCTGCAGGGTGAGTTTTCACATCAATATTTGGCACGTATCCAAGGTTATCTTGATCGCTGGATAAGTTTATCTGCAACTAAAACATATGAAGATCTTAAAGATTTACTTTTAAGGGAGCAGTTTCTGTCTAGCTGTAACATTGAATTAGCCATGTTCCTGAAAGAAAGAACGCCCAAGTCCGCACAAGAACAAGCCAAACTAGCTGATCAATATTTGGAAGCACATGGTTGGTCTAACAAGTATTTTAAATATAATTCTGATTCTTTACAGGAAACTAAAACCCGATCCAGTAGACGGTGTTACATGTGCAACTCTTATAATCATGAAGTGAAGAATTGTCCAGAGGTACGAAGAGCTAATACATCTAATATATATAATCCAAATAAATATTCTAATTCGGGATTTAATCATAGAGATACATATTCTTTTCAGGGTCCACGTTCTTTTGATGCTAGACGTAACCAATCTTTTATTCCTAATTCACAGGGACAGCCTTTTCAGTCATTTCGTACACAACAGAATCCAAGTCAGTCATTTCGACCTAATCAGCAACGTCAATCTAGTTATAAATGCAATTCTTGTTTACTAGAACCCAATAATGAATTAAAATCTCAAAGTAATTCTAATCATGTTTTCTCTGATTTACAGACAGATCCTAAAACGTTATGCGGGTGTTGCAATTTTGAAAGTGGTCATGTTGAACTTAAATGTGGACACGAATTACCTGTATTAAGTGCTAGTTGTAAAGGTAGTATTAAGACTGATATGCCGATATCTGAAGGTTATGTAGATAATTATAAAGTAATGGTACTACGTGACTCCGGTTGTAATAGCGTGGTTGTTAAAAAAGATTTAGTTCATGAATCTCAGTTCACAGGTTATACTCAAAGATGTGTTTTAATTGATGGTACTGTAAGAGAAATTCCCGTTGCTAAGATAAATATTGATACACCTTATTTTGTTGGTATTGTAGAAGCCTTATGTATGACTAAACCCGTGTATGATTTAATTATAGGTAATATTACAGATGTACGTGGTCCGTTTGATCCAGATAAGAATTGGAATCCTGTTAAGTCTGATTCAAAGTTAGTACAAGCGGTTGAAACTAGAGCACAGGTTAAGATAAAAGATAAAGTGTTTAAAAGTCTTTCCGTTCCCACAGCAATTGGTGAAGTTTCGAAATCAGAAATTGAAAAGGCACAGAAAGATGATAAAACTTTAGACTCGATAAAATTGAAATTAGATAAAGATGAAAAGGAAGTACGAGGTAAACATCAAACTTGGTTCATATTAATTAAAAATTTAATTTACAGATGTTTTGTGTCTCCAGATATAAACCACGGAAATGTATTTAAACAGTTAGTCGTACCTAAATGTTACAGGGAATTGGTACTTAAGCTGGCACACGAATCTATTTTTGGGGCTCATCTTGGCATTAGAAAAACAGTTGATAGAGTATTAACACAATTTTATTGGCCTGATTTACAGGGTGATGTAACACGTTTTTGTAGATCATGTGATCCGTGTCAACGTACATTTCCTAAGGGAAAAGTAACCAAAGCTCCTCTGGGAACACTGCCGATAATTGATGTACCGTTTGATCGAGTCGCAGTCGACTTAGTAGGTCCTATTTTTCCTTCAACAGACAGGGGTAACAGATATATTTTAACTTTAGTTGATTTTGCCACTAGATATCCAGAAGCAGTACCACTTAAGTCCATAGAAACGGAACGAATAGCTGAAGCGTTGATCGAAATGTTTTGTAGAATCGGTTTTCCACGAGAAATCCTTAGTGATAGAGGTAGTCAATTTACTTCCGACTTGATGTGCGAGGTAAGTAGAATTTTATCTATTAAACAGTTGTTCACTACCCCGTACCATCCAGCTTGTAATGGTTTATGCGAAAGATTTAATGGTACCCTAAAAACTATGCTAAAGAAAGTTTGTATTGAAAGACCCAAAGACTGGGATAGGTATGTATCGCCTATATTATTTGCTTACAGAGAGTCAGTGCAGGAAACTCTTGGTTTCAGCCCTTTTGAACTTTTATATGGAAGGACAGTGAGAGGTCCTATGACAATTCTACATGAACTTTGGACAGGAGATTTGCCGGAAAGTGAGGTAAGAAATACTTATCAATATGTGTTAGATCTTCAGGAAAGATTGGACGATACTTGTAAATTAGCCAGAGATGAATTAGTGAAAGGGAGAGATAGATATAAGAACTATTACAATAGGAAGGCTAAAGCACGAAATGTAGAGGTAGGTGAAGAAGTTTTGATTTTATTACCAACAGACAATAACAAGTTACTGATGCAGTGGAAGGGTCCGTTTAGAGTAGTTGAGAAGTTAGGAACACTAGATTATAAAATAAATGTAAATGGTAAGATTAAAAGTTATCACATTAATATGTTAAAGAAGTATATTCCGCGCGAAACAACTACTGATAGAGATTTATGTTTACAGGACGAGGGTACTTTTCAGAAGGTCTGTACAGCTGTGATAGAAGATGGTGTAATTAATGAAGACAGTTTTGATGATTCAGAAATTGATCAAATGGTGACAAGTAAAGAGATAATAGAAATTCCACAATTAATCCAGAAGGAAACCCATAATGACGTAATTATTAATCCAGAATTAAGCGCAGTAGAAAAGAAAAATTTAACCCAATTATTTCAGGAATACTCAGATATCCTTACTGATGTACCTGGATGTTCAAATTTAGGGAAACATAAAATTTCTTTAATTTCAGATAAACCTGTTAGACTTAAACCATATCCTATTCCTTTCGCCATGAAAGACGTTATCGTAAAAGAAGTTGAAAGTATGCTTAAGTTAGGAATTATTGAAAGATCTAACTCACCGTATTCATCCCCAGTGGTACTTGTAAAAAAACCAGATGGAACTAATCGTTTTTGTATTGATTTCAGAGCCTTGAATAGATTAACGGTATTCGATGCAGAACCAATGCCGAGACAGACTGATATATTTTTGAAAATTGCCTCTAGTAAATATTTGTCTAAGATAGATCTTACAAAAGGTTATTGGCAGATAGCTCTTGACGAAGATTCCAAATATAAAACTGCCTTTTCTACTCCCTTAGGTTTAATGCAGTTCAAAATGATGCCCTTTGGCTTAGTTACCGCACCCGCGTCCTTCAGTAGAAATATGCGGGATCTTTTGTATGGATTAGAAGGTACAGATAATTATTTAGATGATATTTTAGTTTTTAGCGATACATGGGATGATCACCTGAATATTCTCGGAAAGTTATTTTCGAGGCTACAGTCTGCTAATATAACGGCTAGACCAAGTAAATGTTATTTTGGGTTTAATAAATTAAATTATCTTGGTCATGATATAGGTAAGAAGTGTATTACGCCCTATGGAAAAGAAAATAGAAAGTATCCAAAATGCTAATCCTCCAGAAACGAAGAAACAGCTCAGATCATTTTTAGGCCTAGTTGGATATTATAGACAATTTATACCTAATTTTTCTGCAGTTGCTGTCCCTTTAACAGATTTGACTAAAAAAGGAAAACCTAATATATTAGAATGGGGAATGTCACAAAATAATGCTTTTCATGCTCTGAAAGCAGCTTTGATCTCAACTCCAGTACTTCGTTTACCTGATTTTTCTAAGACTTTTATTCTTAGGTCGGATGCCAGTAACGTAGGAATTGGTGCCGTTTTATTACAAGAATTTGACGATGGTAAATTTCCAATTGCTTATGTCAGTAAAAAATTACTTCCTAGGGAAACAAGGTATTCAGTTATAGAACGAGAATGCATGGCATTAATATGGGGTATAAATAAATTTCAGGAATATTTATATGGAACAGAATTTATTGTTGAAACTGATCACGAACCTCTTGTTTATATTAATAAAGCTAAAGTAAGTAATAACAGAATTATGAGATGGGCGCTTGCTTTACAACCTTTCAGATTCAAGATACGAGCGATAAAAGGAAAAGAAAATGTTGGTGCAGATTATTTAAGTAGAGTTTATTAATTATATTATATTTCAGAAACATCATAGACGTTTCTTCTTGAGTTGGGGGGTGTTGTCACGTATGACAATATCTTTATTTGATAACGATAGTTTATATTACAGTTTGTCGTGGATGTACTACATATAGGTATGGATTCACGCTGGTATTGCTGAACGTTTCAAGGTCACAAGTATTTGTACCTTAATAAATATAGTATATATGTTATTGTTGTTTATTACAGTTTGTGACAACTGGTGAACATGGTTTCAGATTGTGGTAGTAAAGTTGATTTATAAACCTTTGATTTTATTGTTTATTTGTAAGATGTGTGATAGTTAATATTTGCCAAGGTAGAGTTATTCACTTGTCTGATTGCAGGTATGATTGCATTGAATGCATGTGCACTGCCTGTTTTGTTGTCGTGGTTTGATTGGTTGTGAGTGAAACTGTAGTTTACGTGGTGGGAGATATGAATTTATATTGTTACTCTAATGCTGGATTTTGGGAGAATCACACGTGTCCATTAATCATCATTCATTCATGAATCACTCATATAAATTGTATTTCAACTAAATGGCTGTTAGACTGAGTGTCGTTGGTATAGACTGTGTGTCGTTATAATGGTAATCTGTGTGATTTATGAGTAATCAGTAGTACAAATGCTTGTAAGTATTGTTTGATTTTTGTAATGTTGATAATCGTAGAAATGTAGAATTATTTTGATTATTTGTTAAACATTGTGTTATGTTTTATAGGTGACCGGATTCTGATTCTGATTTTGATTGTGACATGATTCTGATTCTGATTCTGATTCCGCTCATGTTAATGTGCTACGGTTAGTGTTACCGACATTGTTGCTGGGATCGTTACTGTTCCAGTTATTTTATGGTGTTGAAAATAATGAAACGATCTACCTGAATAACTCATCAACGTGATCATCTTAATCATCTTAAGTGTGCTGTGGAGCGTCAGATATTTAATTTAATTACGGCTGTGTGCGCGTGTTTCATCATTTCATCAATATAGAACTGTGATTCGTCTTGTTTGAATCCGTGAAGTTAGAGAATAATTACATAAATATATATTATTGTATTATATTGTAGTTATATAAAGATATTAAAATCATATTGTGTTTTTGTTAATGGGGACTAAATAAGTACATGACCGTCAATCCGCCCCAAAAAGAACCAAAGGTCCAATTTTGTGACAATGTTAAACCCCATGTCCCCTTCTCTCTCTCCCGATGTTATTTTCAATTTTAACACCCGGGAAAGCCACTCAATCTGACGAAGAGTGAGTCGTTTGTATCAATAGAATGGTCCCGATCAGGTGCTCAATCGCCAAACTGAGCACATGGTGGCGACACCAAACGACATCATAATGATGGTTGCCAGGTAGAAGTATCATAATTCTAAATTTGTTTGCCGTTCATGCTTAACATGTAATACCACAATGAAGCAGACATTTTTCGCCCAAATAATAGAAATAAGATGAAATAGATTTGATATTTACACTGAACAAATAAAGAAGTTGAATTATACATTGTCTTAATTTAGAAATTACATGAATGGAAGTTAGAAGTTACATGAATGGAGGTTAGAAATTACATGAATAGAAGTAAGAAGTTAGACGATAGCATGTTAGAATTTTGGCACTAATATACCGCCATATATAATATGGCCGTCCATTGTTTCGTAGTCATCTAACCATCATTGGTCGATACCACGATAAAGGTCATTAATTGAGGTAATTAATGTAATTTATTAAAAGTAGGCCTACAAAAAAGTTTTCTAATATTCAACTTATTTTTCAGACAGTATTCACTACTAATCAGTTCTTGGTGTCTAACTGCACCATACTGTCATTGATCCAATCTGTTTGTCATTGATCATGTAAGGCGAAGTAGCGGGAAGTCGTTGCGAATCAGTTTGTCTTTATGGCGGTATATTAGTGCCAAAATTCTAACATGCTTTCGTCTAATTTCTTACTTCTATTCATGTAATTTCTAACCTCCATTCATGTAACTTCTAACTTCTATTCATGTAATTTCTTAATTAAGACAATGTATAATTCAACTTCTTTATTTGTTCAGTGTAAATATCAATTCTATTTCATCTTATTTCTAATATTGGGGCGAAAAATGTCTACTTCATTGTGGTGTTACATGTTAAGCATGAACGGCAAACAAATTTAGAATTTTAATACATCTACCTAGCAACCATCATTATGACATCGTTTGGTGTCGCCACCGTGTGCTCAGTTTGGGAATTGAGCACCTGATCGGAACCATTCTATTGATACAAACGACTCCCTCTTCGTCAGATTGAGTGGCTTGCCTGAGTGTTAAAATTGAAAACTACATCGAGAGAGAGAGATGGGGACATGGGGTTTAACATCAACTCGACACCAACCAGGTCATTTCGGTATTAACACCGTTCATTGTATTTCAATAATTCGCTTGCGCGTAGGAGTGTTTAGCAGTGGGAGGAAACCGGAGGACCCGGAGAAAACCCACGAGGTTGGAAAGGCGGCCCTGCTCCATGTCACGTAAAAACGGGAAATCGAAACCACGCCAGTTCATTCAATGACAGACCTTATGTTACAGCGTGCACGTGCTAACCATTCGGCCATCCTACCCTCTAAACAACATTGAACGTGATATAAATGTATGGTTTGCAAATATTATTTCGAATACCGTGGCTAAGTAGGTAAGACGCAGGCTCGCTAGGCTGTGGGTCGGGAGTTCGATCCCTGCATTGTTCGAAAAAAGTTCATCCAGATTTTCTGGCGTGGTTCCCCCTTATTAGTGTCTTGTCGTTCCGATGGGATGAAAACCCGAGGTTCCATGTACATGTTGGCGTGCACGTAAAAGATCCCGTGACCGTTAGACTTCGATATAAGTCCACGTCGTAGATCCGCTCTTCGGGTAATATTTCCCTAAAGCACACTGTATGGCGTATGTCCGTCTCCATTAGCCCGGTTCGGAACGAAACAGTAGGGCGTTAAACCCTCTTTCATTTCATTTCATTTTCTATTTCAAATATAAGCTAAACGGGATTTGGAGAATTTTATTTTATTTTTTTTTTACGGTTGAGCCAATAATTAATATCTATATGCAGTTGGTCTATATTAACACAGGGTATAAATGTTATGGATAGGCCTACACAGATACTGAGTTTAATACTAAGTGACCTCTCTCTCTCTCTCTCTCTCTCTCTCTCTCTCTCTCTCAGCACTCCTTCCAACCTTCAACCAAACGAAGAACGGGTCGTTTATACCAATTATGGTCCCGATCAGGTGCGCAATCATCAAATTGAGCACACAGTGGCGACACCAAACGATGTCATAATGATGGTTGCTAGGTCGAAGTATCAAAATTCTAAATTTGTTTGCCGTTCATGCTTAACATGTAATACCACAATGAAGTAGACATTTTTCGCCTCAATAATAGAAATAAGATGAAATAGAATTGATATTTACACTGAACAAATAAAGAAGTTGAATTATACATTGTCTTAAATTAGAAATTACGTGAATGGAAGTTAGAAGTTACATGAATGGAGGTTAGAAGTTACATGAATGGAGGTTAGAAATTAGACGATAGCATGTTAGAATTTTGGCACTAATATACCGCTATATGTCTTACGTTAGTGTAATAAGTTATAGGGTACATTTGATTTTAAGTGGGCGGGATTAGATTATTGCCCCGAACGGGGGCAGCACAGGGAGAAGAAATGAAATGAAATGAAATGAAATGGAGTATTATTTTATGCAAATGTTGGAAAGGAGTTATTTTCATGTAAATTCCAGGAATGAAATTGGATTTAACGTCCTACTTTTCTGTACCAATTCCGGAAAAACAGGGTATTTGAAGCACAAGATTCCATAACAAAGGGAAATAACTCTGGAAATTATTCGTTGAAAATTGCTCATGGTTAAAGGACAATATTGGTGCCAGTCATTATCACACATGTGATAGAACTGATTAAACACTTTCCAAATATAATATTAACACAGAGATCATCGCTACCATAGAGGAGTAATAAAGGATTGATGAATCGGAAGTGACGAACGCCAAAGGAAAACACGAGTTATTCCTCTATATAACTAACTGAAGTGACTAGTGATAACAGATACATGGGCGAATATCTGCTGACTAATAAATACCTCGAAGACCTAAAATTGCTGTGTGACACTGTGAGGGAATATCTTACAATTCATAAAAAGAATTGACTGCCACTTGATAAGAGAACAGGAAAGAAAAACAGATTAGAAGTCCGTGCATTACCATGTTTTTATAAGGTAGGGGAGACCGGGGCACATTGAACCACCATGGATATATCCTTTATAAATAATACTATACAACCCAACACTATACAGAAGTGAGATAACTTCTTAGACCCATTTCTCCATCAATAAGCCACATGCTGTCAATTATTTTCTTAGGCAGTGAATTTTTCAAAAAAGCGCTTAAAAGAGAAACATTTTCCATACATGTTAACTTCTTAGCCTAGGAAATTCTTGTACTTAAGTTCATGTCTAATCTATACAATCCAGATAAACCGGGGTTTGATCCATATAAGAGGGCATATTGATATTTTTTTTGAATTTTGATCATGAAATAAAGAGATCTTCTAATAAAAACATTTGATATGAAATGAGGACAGACATGTATGTGAACAAAGTGGTTCAATGTGCCCCGGCCTCTCCTATAGAATGAATAAAAACAAGGGGCTGTACGGAGTATTTCTATTTTTCCCGTGTTCTCTTATCTTATTACACTTAATTACTTTATTGTGTCGTCAGATAACCTCTTGCGGTCCCATATAACAACTTTTCGTCTTCGAAGGAATTATTAGTGAGCAGAAATTCGGCCGTTTGTCTGTCATCACTCGTCACTTCAGTCATTCACATAGAGAGATAACTCGTGTTTTCCTTTGGCGTTCGTCACTTCCGATTCATGAATCCTTTATTGCTCCTCTATGGTAGCGATGATCTCTGTGTTAATATTATATTTGGAAAGTGTTTAATCAGTTCTATCACATATGTGATATGACTGGCACCAATATTGTCCTTTAATTGATAAGACTGCCATTTTCACAAAATTGATCGTATTACATTTCCATCCTATGGATTCAGTTGTCGGGTTATCGAAAATCTGCTCATAAACAGTGTGTATAATAATAAAAATAAGTCAATGAGATGATAACCTAGGCCTACTTAAATTTCAAGCCAGAATCAAAGAGAAAGGGGGCAAACTAGGTCATTGCGAGACTATACACAGGGCGTTTTAAGGTTTATCATGACGGAGGCTGTACTATTTTGAGGACTCTCTTTCGCAGGAGGGGGTGGGTGGGTGGTGGTCTTGATTGATGATATTTATGCCAATGCAATGACTGCATTCCCATTCAGTAATGGATGTGACAGTAACAGTGTATAGAAAACGATTGAGGGGCCCTTTTGTTAGACGTGGGGCCCTTTTGTCTGCCTTCAGGGGCCTCTTACTAGGGTAGGCCTACATTTTCATTTTTCTCCCATTTTATTTTTCCAACTTGCTATCCAGTAGAGGAACATTTAAAATTGATCTTTTGTAGGTGACCTTACCATACATTTACTTTGAAACGTCGAAAAAGATCTTGCAAAAAATATGTAAAAACGGTCAAATGGAACGATTGTTACTGTGTACAACACGTGCAATCACATCACGCGGCGTTAATCATTGGCTCAATGGCATGTGCATTTTTTAAACAGGCCTACTGTTTTAAACTATAACGCATAGCCTACTTATGGAAGAACACAGGCCTATCTACTTACGGTCTATTTAAAATGGAAATTTCTAAACCTGCCGAATATCTCTGTTATGTACATAATAAGAACTTTAAAACAGCCATGACCGCACTCCGACTTAGTATACACTCACTCCAAATTGAAATGGGCAGATACAGAAATGGCCCCCCAGATCTAAGAATATGCCAACAATGCTCTATGCACAAAACTGAAGATGAAGCACATTTTTTACTAGAATGTCCATTGTATGAAAATGTATGTACCGTTCACATATATACCCAGCATTTACATATAATTATTTACCCTATTCTCTAGAAAATCTATTTAACCCACCCAAAACAGTTGCAAAATCAGCCAGTGCATTTGTATTTCATGCTATGAATCTAAAAGTAAGAGCGTAAATTGTACATGTACATCTATCACTACCTTTTTATATCAAAATTATTATCTAGATTTCCATGTATTAATATATTTCATCCCATATTTCATTACTTAATTTATAGAATGCCTCTTGCATTCCAATCTCATATTTCCATGTCAACATCCATACTAAGTCTTTCTGCTATTTATGTACTTATAATATTTATAGCCTACCCATAATATTCATCATACTCGTGTTGAATGATTGTGTAATTATCAGACCAGTTTGAGATAAATGTGTAATTGTATGCTGTCCTTAAAGCCCCAATAACACTCTTGTTGTAACTGAAAAATATGTCCCAAACATCATTCTGGTCAACACATCGTATTATTTTAGAATATTCCAATTAAATGCTGATATAAATTTCATCTTAACACACCTAATTTAAAAGATAGGCTGGCACTGCCAGGCAGGATACGCCCACATTTTCGAGAGATGGATAGAGAACAAGCAATACCGAAAGTGATTTTTCCTACATCTTTAAGTCCTGTATTTCATACTGTATTAGGAGCAGCCATTTAGTTGGTCAGTTCCAGTCTGATATTAATGAAATTCGAAACCGACAATGATTATGGTGTGACGGTACACAACCTAGAAATGTGACTTTTCATCAAAATCGGATAAGAATTGTGACCTGTAGAGAGTCCACAACCATGATATACCATATTTTTATACTATTCGCGTACAAACGGCGACCATTTCGGCCGGCAATTTTTGTATGATTTTCACGAAATTAGAACTCAACCTTCCTAATCAAAATCGAATTAAAATTGTGACCTATACAGGGTCCACAACCATGATATACCTTTTTTTTAACAGTATTCGCGTACAAACGGCGGCCATTTTGTCTGTCAATTTTGGTCCGATTTTCCCGAAATTCAAACTCAACCTTCCTTACAGTGTAACGGTGATATAATCAAACGTTTTTTTAAATTGGATAATAATTGTGACCTCCAGAGGGACCACAAGCTAAAGAAAGGGGGATTTTGCGTATAACCAGGGGCCATAATTCAGGAAGTTACGATCCGATATGCGCAAATATCGAAAAGAACCAAGATCTTTGGGTTATAACCATGAATTTCAAGTTTCATCAAAATCAAATTAAAATTGTGACCTTTACAGGGTCCACAACCTTGATATACCATTTTTTAACAGTATTCGCGTACAAAAGGCGGCCATTTTGTATGGCAATTTTGGTCTGATTTTCCCGAAATTCGAACTCAACCTTCCTTACGGTGTAACGGTAATATAATCAAACGTTTTTTAAAATCAGATAATAATTGTGACCTCCAAGCTAAAAAAAAAGGCGATTTTGCGTATAATCAGGGGCCATAATTCAGGAAGTTACAATCCGATATGCGCAAATATCGAAAGGAAGCAAGATCTTTGGGTTATAACCATGAATTTCAAGTTTCATCAAAATCGAATCAAAATTGTGACCTCCACAGGGTCCACAACCTTGATATACCTTTTTTTAACAGTATTCGCGTACAAACGGCAGCCATTTTGTATGGCAATTTTCGTCCGATTTTCCCGAAATTCGAACTCAACCTTCCTTAGGGTGTAACGGTGATATAATCAAACGTTTTTTTAAATCGAATAATAATTGTGACCTCCAAGCTAAAAAAAAGGCGATTTTTCGTATAATCAGGGGCCATAATTCAGGAAGCTAAGATCCGATATGCGCAAATATCGAAAGGAAGCAAGATCTTTGGGTTATAACCATGAATTTCAAGTTTCATCAAAATCGAATAAAAATTGTGACCTCCACAGGGTCCACAACCTTGATATACCATTTTTTAACTGTCTTCGCATACAAACGACGGCCATTTTGTATGGCAATTTTCGTCCGATTTTCCCGAAATTCGAACTCAACCTTCCTTAGGGTGTAACGGTGATATAATCAAACGTTTTTTTTAAATCAAATAATAATTGTGACCTCCAGAGCGACCACAAGCTAAAAAAGGTGATTTTTCGGACAATCAGGGGCCATAATCCAGGAAATTACATTCCGATAGCCGCAAATATCGAAAGGAACCAAGATCTTTGGGTTACAAACATGCATGTCAAGTTTCATCAAAATCGGTTCAAAAATGTGACCTCTATAGGGTCCACAAGCTAAAAACGTGATTTTTCGTACAATCAGGGGCCATAATCCATGAAGTTTTGATCCGATACATGCCAATATCGAAAGCAGCCGAGATCTTTTGAGGATAAACCTATATTTCAAGTTTCGTCAAAATCGGATAAGAATTGTGACCTGTAGAGAGTCCACAAACAAATTGTGGACGGACGGACGTCCGGACGGACAGGGGCGACGACATAATACGTCCACATGAAAATTTGGGCGTATAAAAATTGGAAAAATTCAACCAATTGATTTGAAAAGTCTAACGTAAAGCTTTTCAAATGTGACTTGGATTTTAAAATATTTTCGAACCCTCTGGACAAGTAAAATAGGTTGTAATGGATAATTTACACAACAGGTAGGACATTTAAACATCTAGTAGGCCTACTTAGAATAAGGGTATTATTTATTTTCTGGAGCTACCAAGCCAGCAAGAATGTTATTGTCCCTTTAATGGATGTTTTGATACAATTAAATCTTATCTTATTACTGATTTATTTAGGCGACTTTTCGAAAAGTATTCTCTCAACGTCTTCAAGCAAGTACAGCAACAATGTGTATGGCAATTATATAGACAAGCAATAACAACAATTCTGAAACCATGATCTGAAAAATGGTCCATTTTGCACATTTTATTACCCATTTGGGGCAAATACATCAAATTATTTATTTATCTAATACACAAAAAAAATTAATGTTTCGAAAGATACAGTGTATTTGAGGCTCATTACGTTAAGTCGCATCGATGTCATCCATGTCAGTGACTGTTGCGGCCAAGGATTTATACTCCTCCTCGTAGTCCTAGGTTGCGGCCTTGCGAATATATTCACTGCTGATCAGTGCACTCGGCAAATCTCGACAGATTCCGGAACCTGCATCTGGGGCCAATTCGATTATGCAGTCCGGACTCTCCACGTTCTCCAATCCGGATTGTCCGCGTTTACGGTGTAATCGAGCACAGGTGGAGAACCAAAATGACGACTGTAACTCTAGTTTTGATTCTAGAGAATCTCCTGGATCCATCAAATTGCCAGTGAGAGCACGTCAAAAGAAGACGACGTATTGCTTTATTGTCAACATTGTAAGTCGGTTAAATTAATCATTTGGGGTATAATAAATATCTGGATCTCCGGTTATGGGCTGTATTTTGAAGATAGGTAAAAAAATAAATTCAAAATCAAATTTAGTTTATGCCTGATTTTGAGACAGACAACTGTTTTTAGCTGAAATGCAGCGATTTGACGCGAGGCGAGGCAAAATACTATCGACAAATAAGATTACAAAGCGATATATTGAGGCGACTGTAGGATGAGATTTGGAAGGAAATTTCTTACCTTGCCGCCATCTTGTTACGTCACTCTCCGCAATCGCACCGGTCGGAAAATTGGAGAGGTTGGACGATCCGAACTCTCCAAAAATGGTCACGTGACCAATAAACGAATGGAAATGGAGAGTCGACCGGACTGTCCGGACTGCATAATCGAATTGGCCCCAATGCAGGTCCCGGAATCTGTCGAGGATTGACGAGTGCTGATCAGTGTGGATATCAGCTATATTTGAACTTCGCGGTGATTTGGGTTTTTAACAGATCACATGACATAGCCGGCCAACCTGTTACGAAAGGGGTCGCGTGGTGTGAAAGGTCACCGTTCTGTTTACGTTTTGATATGGCGGAAACTGTTATTCATTGCGTGCTTCATGTAGATTCTGTGAAAGAAAGTGAGGTAAAACAGTTTACTCCGACAAGCTGGGCAACATTTAAGTTATGTGCCAAACAGTGGATCAAATTAGATGGAAATAACAAGCTTTTGGCGGAGAGAAATGCTGATTTGTTAGAGAAGGAACTTCAGGAATGTACAGAGGAGAGGACACTCGGATTTCATCTTGCATGTTACCAACGATTTACAAACAAAGCAAGAATTAAAGGAGCCGAAAAAAGGTGTATGGAACATACTGCCGATTCTGTCACTGTTGAAGGGAGTCATGGCATGAGACAAGCAGGTACAATTTCCCCCGCTAAAAAACGAAGATTTTCCCCGTATAATGGAACATTAACAACCTCCACAGCCAGTGAGAAAAAATCCATTTTTCCCCAAGTTTGCATTATTTGCAAGAGAGAAACATCATTTGTATATGGCTTTGGCAAAAAAAGAGTACGAGATAAATTGGTACAAGCACAAACAGCTACAGCCGGTAAATATATCTTCTGTTTTGCTCCAGCCAACTGCAACCGGCTCGATTTATTCATTTTCAATAAAAATTTCTATTGGAATATTTGTTGGACCACAGGAAAACTTGTTGATACATGTTTGAAATATTATAGCTTTTCAGTCTCATGCTTGGCAGCGAGTGCTCATAATGTATACAAACCTACAAGCGGAAATTTATTAAAGGCGTTAATTTTCCGATGTACATGTATGATGTATTTATGTACATGGTCTTTAGCAAAAGAAAAATATAATATTGTGGTTACCATTCCTGGGTTTGACGGTTAGGTATGATTAGTTACTTTAGTAATGAAGGTATGATATGAAAACCAATATCGGTTACTGTTAGTATTTGTTTTAACGGGTTAATCAGTGCCAGTTCCGAACTGTCATTTGTAGATGTTTATAGTTTATATCCCTACCCACGACCTTTCTGCAGACTCCACACTAACAACAGTTCGGGTTGAAAAGGTTTGATAATAATAATGCAGTCTCAAACAAAAATAGGTGTGGTTGTTTTTTCAATTTCTTGCAAGCTGTGAATAAAATGTTATCTTTTCGTACTTTTAGGAAATTTACTTGAAGCTGCTATACAGAAGGCAGATGAGGAAATTCTCCTACATATACGTGGTAAAGACTGTGTCGCCATTGAGGTGAAATACCATGCACATTGCTTTAAAAAATATACCCAAATGATTGTGGAGCAAAGGAGAATAGAAATAGATCGGTATGCTTACTTTATTGAAAAATATCTATGAATTGTTTTTACACTGTTCAAATCTGTTGTAAACAGGACCAGATTTAGCTTAAAGGAGGCAAGTCTTTATCTCTATATATCATCCATAGTCTTCCACATTGCAAACATGACTTTTAAATGAACATTGATGTTGTTATCTTTTTAGGCTGTTTAAAATTATTCTTTTCCTCATGCTCTTGGTAAACCTAAAGGGTATTCGGTAAACATATCATAAACAGTAATTTTCAACACAAACTGTGATTTTCAACACAAAATATAGCAAGGCCTTTATACAATGTGATTTTTGTGTGCTTTCTCATTCAAATGATATTGATTTGAGTTTTTTCATGCAAACATCCAGAAATTATAGAAAACTTAATAAAATAAAACACATCTGAATTTATATCTTAAATTTTGACTGAAATAAAGTGGAGTAATATTTTGACCTACCTTTGATTTATGGCAAAGACTGTCTTTGAATATTTGCTAGCTTTTTTGATCATTAGACATTTAAGCTCATGACTTGTAGTGTGCAGCTGGGTTGCATTCCGAAGACATACATGTAACTTCGATTATATTTCCTGGTTTTATTCAACACTTCTTATTTGATTATGGTACTTTCAGTTCCAAAAAAGGGGCAGTGGTGCTAGACTCGGCACACAAAGAAGTTTATGATAGTTTTGGTAAAGAAATTGTAACCGAGAGAATAATTAATAACAAGGAAATTCTACGCATGACAAGATTAACAAATATATTAAATGAAATGCTTGAGAGGAAAGGTGTTCATTTCACATACAGGTAGGTGCTTTTTCATTTCCTTTTCTTAAAATGTAAATGTGTGTATGATATTATTTCATTGCTCTGAACTGTATGCCCGGTTACGCTTGTCAGTGGGAGGACTCCATGATTAAGACGTTGGCTCGCTATACTGGAAGTTTTGTGTTTGATCCATGCATTTGCCGAGAAAGTTGATCAGGACGCTCCCCCTTCTCAATGGATGGTGGAGGACAAAGGGTATCACAAGGGACAAAGTAAAGTTGTTTGGATGGGACGGAAAACGCACGTCCAGTGTACACATTGGCATGCATGTACAATAACCCTTGGCAGTTGGAATTCAATGTAAGGGTAGGTTGTAGCACGGTGCCTACAGTATATCCAGGCATTATTTCCCTTATAGCACACTGAATGGAGTTTGTTTGTCTTCATTAACTAGTCGGGACAGAACAGCAGGAGGTTAAACACCAATATAGGCCTATTTCAGTTACATTTCTCGGTGCTTACCAAGAGGTACAGATGACATGGAAATCTGGAAATGTGTGCTAGGGAACACTAATAAATGAGACTTTAAAAAAGGGTGATTAAATATACTGTTTCCATGTAGAAGTTCTTAACAATTTCACATGTTGATATTATATGCATGTGTTAATTATAAAAATTTCCCTTTTTATACGCCCACATGGAAATGTGGTCGTATATTGCCGTCGCCCCCGTCCGTCCGTCCGTCCGTCCGTCCGCCGTCCGTCCGTCCATCGTCCACAATTTCTTGTGAACGCTCTAGAGGCTAAAGTTAATATCCGATTGACTTGAAATTTATACACGGTGTTTAAGGTCGTGAGACGAAGAAGCCTATTGATTTTCAGCGATATCCGATAATTACTACCAGAGTTATGACCCTTGATCACTTTGAAAAATCTTGTGAACGCTCTAGAGGCTATAGTTAATATCCGATTGACTTTAAATTTATACACAGTGTTTAAGGTCATGAGACGAAGAATCCTATTGATTTTCGGTGATATCTGATAATTACTGCCAGAGTTATGACCCTTGATCACTTTGAAAAATCTTGTGAACGCTTTAGAGGCTAAAGTTAATATCCAATTGACTTTAAATTTATACACAGTGGTTAAGGTCGTGAGACGAAGAAGCCTATTGATTTTCAGCGATATCCGATAATTACTACCAGAGTTATGACCCTTGATCACTTTGAAAAATCTTGTGAACGCTCTAGAGGCTATAGTTAATATCCGATTGACTTTAAATTTATACACAGTGTTTAAGGTCATGAGACGAAGAATCCTATTGATTTTCGGTGACCTCTGATAATTACTGCCAGAGTTATGACCCTTGATCACTTTGAAAAATCTTGTGAACGCTTTAGAGGCTAAAGTTAATATCCGATTGACTTTAAATTTATACACAGTGTTTAAGGTCATGAGACGAAGAAGCCTATTGATTTTCAGTGATATTCGATAATTACTACCAGAGTTATGACCCTTGATCACTTTGAAAAATCTTGTGAACGCTCTAGAGGCTAAAGTTAATATCCGATTGACTTTAAATTTATACACAGTGTGTAAGGTCATGATAAGAAGAAGCCTGTTGATTTTCAGCAATATCCGATAATTCCTGCCTGAGTTATGACCCTTGATCACTTTGAAAAATCTTGTGAACGCTCTAGAGGCTAAAGTTAATATCCGATTAAATTTAAATTTATACACGGTGTTTAAAGTCATGATACAAAGAATCCTATTGATTTTCAGCAATATCCGATAATTACTGCCAGAGTTATGACCCTTGATCACTTTGAAAAATCTAAAGTTAATATCCGATTGACTTTAAATTTATACACACTATTTACGGTCATGATACAAAATAGCCTATTTATTTTCAGCGATATCCGATAATTACTGCCTGAGTTATGACCCTTGATCACTTTGAAAAACCCTGTGAATGCTCTAAAGGCTAAAGTTAATATCCGATTGACTTTAAATTTGTACACAGTGTTTAGGGTCATGATACGAAGAATCCTATTTGATTTTCAGTGATATCTGATAATTTCTGGCTGTTGATCACTTTGAAATATCTTGTGGACAAAGGCCTTGAGACAAACCATCAAAACTATTCTAATCATTTCTGATAATTATTTAATGGGCTATTACTCGTAATAAGATTATCATGTGTTGTAAATGTTCTCCTTACTGATAAAAGAAATAATATGCGACAACCCTTGTTGACTGCCCGGACGACTTAGCTGTTGTGGGCGTATGTTTCGTTGCCTGGCAACCTATCTTATTACTTCCCAAGGAACAAAATGGCCTGAAGTTAAATTTTGGTGTGCAAATTGTTAATGACTATTATACTCAGTAATTTTTTGGTTGTGCTTGAAGTATGATTTTCTGTTTCAGGAACGATCAGCTGATAAATTTTCTCAAGAAAGACTTTCCACAACTTAGTTTCCATGCTCCAACCCAAATGAATATGAGTAAAATTGTTTATGTAGAGTCGTTAACAGCAGGGGATTTCTTTCAAAATTATCCATCCTCACCAGTAACTGAGGATAGTTCCAGTAGAGGGAGTGAGAATGCGACTATCCCAGCTTGTGAGGAATCTGATGAAAATCCAGTGAAAACATTGTATAATGCTGGACTACAAGTGAAATGTGCATTGAGTGACTATGCAGGTTTTGCTTGTCCATGGCCCCCCACATCTGTTGATCTTACAACCGATGCACTAAGATCAGAGGTTCCAGCAGTCCTGTTCAATTTTTTAGCCTGGACTGTTGGAGCATCTGAGGATCCTGTGCTAGACAATTTTGTTGCTGTTTCAGATGATGTTCTTCCAAAGTTGTTGTCAATTTATCAAGATTTGGTTTCTTTAGTATCTAAAGTAAATATAAGTAAGCAACAGAAGACTATAAAACCCCAACCAGTTGCTTTGGATGCAATATGAACACGAAAAGAAACTGAGCATTTTGAAGATGTTGTTGGTGGCTTTGTTTTAAAGAAGTGTTCCCATCGTGAGCCTTTACTAGTTCCTGATTGGACAGATTTCAATGGGATATTAAAAGATGATATTCCTTCAGCATCTGATATCCACAACCTGACTAATTTAAGCTTCCTTAATGGACATAAGAACTGTCAATACAATTCTCATAAGAAGTTGAAACATTTCTGATAGATTGAAGTTAAACATATTGCGTTATTTTCAACCAAGGCACAGCAAGTTAGATGGGAAAATGATATGATATGATATGTCTGTTTATTGGGAAACATCTACTTCAACCAGGTCCTGGATGGGTATTATTTTGCTTATGACCGAATGAGTGATTTCAAATACTAACCCATCTATTGGATGGAAATGGTGAAATTAAAGAAAACAAAACCCCAGTTTTGACACTGTTATTATTGATCATTGTCAATGGACAGTTCAGAGGCAGGACAGTTACACATTTTCATCCATAGAATGTGACCAGGCTATCCTGCAACAGAGACTTGAAAACAAAGGGTGGCATCATTGGTAAACACATAGGGAGCAAAATGCCCTCTTCTCAGTTTAGCTTGTTCTCTGTCTATCTCTTGCAAAATGGACACATTTGTATTTGGAAATTTATGTACATGTAGTATAGTGTAAAATTTTGTAAATTCATTACTTTTGGACATATTTGATCTCTCTTATAATGTCTATTGTTTTTAAAAAAAGAAAAGGTAATTGATGTATATGCATGTGAATTATTATAAATACTCGGTTAAGATAGTATATATATTTTTATCACAGTAAACATACATATAATGATAATACCAAACAAGTGTCTTTCAATTGTGCCAAAAACATTTTCATCTGTATATATTTCTCTTGGATATTATTTTATGGAAATAGACTTACAAAAATAATGTATCTCATTTTTGAAATTTCCCGTTTGGCAATGGCATATGTCACAGCAGTAACTGTAATATTGATTGATTTTATGCCACAAATCAGGGCTGAGCTGTGTTCACCGTCTCCTCACAACAATAACATGTTTTTGACCCATCATTATCTCTAAAATGCATTTCCTAGTCTATTTATGGCCTAGGCATACAGTTGTCCCCCTAACTTTCAGACAATCTGACTTGTCGGACAGACGGGTAAAGTGGAAAAAAAAATATAAGTTCATCAAGTTGGCAAAATAAAGTACCCAAAATCTAATAAAACACAAATATTCTTTTAATTGAATACAATTTTTTTTACTGAATTGCCTGTGGATTAAAACATTTTGTCTGGAGCCACTCAACTTTGTGTGACATTTCCAGGCAACAATTATTATTTGTGAATGCAGCTGCAACAGGTCAGCGGAGTGGAATTTCGGTTGCAAAAGTATTTGACAACTTTTGAGCTACTTAACTCACAGGCAAGAATAGCAGAAAAATGCACAGGGGCGGATGCAGGAATTTTTGCAGGAGGGGGTTTGCCAGGTTTCGGTTACGGAAATCTGCCATCATCGTCTCTAAATTACATAGGCATACATACAAATTGAGCTTTTTAAACAGAGAAATCGTTTTTATACTGATGTAGGATCACTTTGTGATGTAATTTCATTGATGCAAAGCATAATTTTTTTTTATGCAGCTGAGCAGGGGGGGTTTGGACCCCCCAAACTCCCTGATGCATTTGCGGCTGTTGAATATTTTCTGGGAGGGTGAGGCCCCAAAACCCCACGATGGTAGACCACGTTTACGTTGCTGTATTCACAGGCTGGGATAACAGGAAACCTTGTTTGCCGCAGTTAAATTTTCACAGAGGTTCTGCAGAGGGTTGATTGGAATTCGAGTCAGCAATCTTAGACTATGTTAGACAGGCTGGAAAATCAGAAAATGTGTTTGCGGGTGTCACATTTATCCAAAATGTTTTAGGGGGATCCCTACACAGTAAGTTCCACTCTCTAAGAAAACTGTGGCCACCATCAGGCATTTCAGGTTCTGCCCATTCCCCTATAATTATGATTTATAGCAATTGACCCTATGACTTCTTTTGCTTTGAAAGTTTGATCATTTTTCAGCCTGTTCAAGGCTTAATTTGAGTGCTTTCAAGATTGTACAGTGGATCATAGGAGAAATTGTTACTTCTGAAACCTAGCACATGCTTTTTCCTTAGCATTTACCTAGGACAAGATGAAACGATTTTCTGGCGTTGTCCCCTTGAGCCCCCACAAGTGCGAACGGTATAAACAAATGAGTATGATTAAAGTATTTATTAACCAGTAGTATATATATATTAACAAGTGATGATATAGGTATTAATTTTACAATAGCTGGCAGTGAAGAGCTGATGATTACACTGATTATAGTACAATACAATCACATACGGATTACATACAATATCTTACAAATATACACAAAATAGCACATCTTTACATGTAATAAATGCAATGTCTTTAAGAGATCTAATATACATAAATTGGACAATACTTTTTCAACTTGTGATAAATGCAAATAGTTGAGTGCCTGAATATACAATAATTTAAAAGGTTTTTTATTTAAATTTGTGAAACTGTAATACTACTACAGGACCTCCAACCAAATGCTCCTATACAATTTTAATTCATGTAATATCTCAGCTCAGAGGGAAGCCATTTGACTAAAATTTTCAGCATACTCTTTTCATTATCAATTTCTTTTTAACAAATGTATGAGAGCTGTCAGCTTTTTATCTAATTTTACCCAATGCCCCTTAACAGCACTAAAAAAAAATCGCTAAACAAATGATCAGGCATATATTTCGGTAACAGACTTCAGTTTCTTAATAAATGTAATGAGAGCTGTCAGCTTTTTATCTAATTTTACCCAATGCCCCTTGACGCACTAAAAAAAAATCACTAAACAAATGATCAGGCATATATTTCGGTAACAGACTTCAGTTTCTTGTCTTTTGTATTCCTATGACAATATACACTTTATTATTAAATACATATTGCCAAATTATTATTTGGATTTTAAACTTGAACAGATTATGATCTGTATGTCTTGTTTTTCTATCAAAGAGACATTATGGGGGTTATAAAATATTGTTTGTGACCCATTTAAATTATTAAAGAATTAAAAATACTTTCTAATTAATTATTGTTATTTAATATTATACACAAAATTTACAGATAAATAAATTTAATGAAATCTAATCTTATACTGCCTGGGGGCCTTAAATATAATTTTTAAAAAAAAGGGTTTTAACTTTCAACTAATCAAGTCTGAATTCTTAAAAAAATATTTTAATTTATGTTTTCACAAGGCACATGTAATGATTATTTCTATTTTGGCTCCTTAAATATATATAAGATGGTCCCAGTTTACAGATTAAAATTCTGTTTTATGTTCAAGTTATGTCAGTTTTTCACTGGATCTAACCACTGCACATCATGCACTCGTCTTTATTAGCCAATGAACAAGCAATAACAGCCATTTGATCTTCTTCAGTTTTATCTTCTTCGTTGACAGTCTTGTCTTGGGTGTTTGTTTTCAGTTTAGATTTATCTACAGTAAATTGGATTGCATTGGCAGCTGGCTTTGTTCGTAGATAATACATTCCAGTTTTCAAACCCTAGAAAAGATATATTGAATGTAGGTTAATTTTTCAATAATGATAGAGAGAGAAATGGGATTTAACCTCCAATCAACATGAACTACATATTCCTGAAGCAATGGCCCGAGAAATCCCTCTCTGACCATTGCTGGAATAGCGTCTGTTTCTTGAACTTATGTGGGAGTGTGTCTATTCTTTCCGTTCAATGACAGCTATCACTTAAGTACAGCAACATGACAGTCCTTCGTTTAATCTGGGTCTTCCCTAAAACTTTGGACAGTGATTTAAGGTATTAAAAACGGTGAAAGTATGTTTGTTTCCAAACAGTATTGTTTACATTTCATTCGATTTGATAGCCTCGTTTGTCACGCAATTAGTTTTACTGCAGTATTCTACTATATTATGCACGGGTTAATTAGGCATTATAAAATCGTGAGTCATGACGTAACATTATGGAAACAATTGGTCCAATAAATTGGCAGCTAGTGATTGGTTGGTAGACGGACTACTGAAAAATCAAAATTTAAAACAACAATATCCACTCATAATAGCAGTGTGTAGTTGGATTACCTCTAATAAAACGCAACACTGCGCGGAGTATGCATGAACTAATAATTTTATTTCAATAATTTGTGTGTGGGGTCCTTGTTTGAGGACATCCAGAAAACACCTACGAGGTTGTACACACGACCCTACTTCTTGCCACGTACCACAGGGGAATAGAAACACCGCCTGTTGACTCGATGACAGACCTTATGATACAAACGGACATACGCGAACCTTTCCGCCATCCAACTCGGCTCCAAATAATGACTTCAAGTGCATTTCTGAAGCAGTGGTGATGAGTATAATTAATCGATATTCCAGGCCTTTTCCATTATATTTTCCAATAAAACATGTCTGCAGTAGCCAAGTGTTCCCAGCACTACATCATATTAATGATTTTATAAGTTCTTACAACATTATCAAGCAGATCTGATGCTTTTGGAAGGATCAGACAAATTTTCTAAATGCAGATTGCGTTCAACGTTTTTTAAATCGCAATATTTTACAGTGTTGTATTATCATCTTAGATGTGTCAAGAAACAATTCCTTTTGACGAACAAAGATGAATTAGTTAGAGAGAGAGAGAGAAATTGGGTTTAAAGTGTTGTATTATCATCTTAGATGTGTCAAGAAACAATTCCTTTTGTTGACGAACAAAGACGAATTACAGTAAGAGAGAGAGAGAAATTGGGTTTTAAGTCCATTTGACACAAACTTGGTCATTTCGGGACTAACATATGGTTTAATTTTTATTTCAATAATTCGCTTGCACATAGGGGTCTTTTAGCAGTGGGAGGAAACCAGAATATCCGGAGAAAACCCACGAGGTTGGACAGACGGCTCTACCCCTTGCTACATACAACCGGGATTCGAAACCACGCCAGTTGACTCAATGGCAGACTGTATGATACAGCGCACACGCTAACCATTTGGCCATCCACCACCCCCCCCCCACCCCCCCCCAACCCCAAATTACAATTAAAATGTAAGGACTCAAAAATAGTCTTGGAGTTGAAAGGCGATGGACAGGAACAGTCAGGTATCTTTGTCCAAATATTGTTCCAAAAGGATTTAATTGGATGGTAACTTTGTGCACGAGCGACATTTGAGCTAAACACACGATCTTTGCAACACCACAAATATTCTAAAGATACGTACCAGTTTCCATGTGTAGAAGTGCATGCTGGTTAGTTTACCATAATTAGGTACAGCAATATGAATATTCAACGACTGGCTCTGATCAATATAAGCACCTCGGTCAGCAGCCATTTTAATAACAGTTTTCTGACTTATTTCCCATGTAGTTTTATACAAGTTCTTCAAATCTTCTGGTATTTCTTCAATATTCTGGAAAACAATTTACAAATATTACATTTAATCAATTTTCAAGCTTTGGAAAATTCAAAATTGATTTGTGAAAAAATGAAGGGAAACTAGCATTACAAAGAAGAAATTTAAAAAATACTACTTTTTTTCCAGTTTTCTGGAAGAATAATCCAGAAACAGCAAGTGTTAAGAAGATCTAGAATATATTATTACTAACCTGAATTGATCCACCTTCGGATATAATTCTATTCTTCATGGAATCATCCCACATTCCTAAATCTGTTAAATCTCTCAATAAATGACCATTAACGACCTGGAATATCAAATAAATCATCTTAGTCTTTCAGTAAATAAAGGTTTTGTTTCATAATTCTACTCTCTGTTTTGTGTCTAACAAGTCTAATTCAACCAGCCAATTCAATTGACAGATTCAGATGGGCTTTCCAAATCTAGTCTCAATTGTCAAATTCTTTTTAAAACAACTACTTACCACCCTGGTTGATCTTGGTTGTAAGTGGGTTTGTTAAAGAGTTTTTATTCCAATTGATAAGTGTCTTTCAAATTAAATTCTGAGATTTATTTCTTAACTTAATTTCAGAAAATGAAAATGAAATGGGGTTTAATGTCCTACTGTTTTACTGAGACTTGGCTAATGAAGATGGGCATACTTCATACAGTGTGCTATGAATTTTGCCCAAGCAGCAGCACTATGGCCTACTGTTATACCAAGGGATCTATTACTTGCACACCTCTGTATACATGAGACCTTGGTTTTTCGCTCCATCTATAGACAGATAAGAGAACTTCCTCTTATTGCAGCCTTCAAATCTCACCTTAAACGTCTATGGCATCATTGACCGAAAAAATACTTTGGATAAATGGCACAATATGAGTTATAATAAAATTAAGTAACCAACCTGGAATTCTCCAGATAAAACTCTTCTTGTGTAGATATTACTAGTATAAGCTTCTATAGCTTCATTATTACCCAGTATCTGAGCTGTCGATGCAGTTGGCATGGGAGCCATTAATAAACTATTTCGAACACCATATCTACAAATAAACAGAATTATTCCATATTCAGGTTCTCGGTTTAATCAAGTTGGATGGCTTGAGAGAATATTGTGATTCAATCAGAGTGGAGTATTGAAGTACAGAATGATACTGCTTGAAAATCCAGGATTAGAACCAACAACATTCTAGTTGAGATTCAAGTTAAATTTACCGCTCTTTTTAAATAGCCCCTCTCTCTGTGACCTGGGAACAAGAGTTAGATTTCAAAACTTAATAGAAAGTTATTGAACTTACTTGGCTATTCTGTCTCTCAATGACTGCCAATCTAATGTACCAGACGGTTTTACATTCCACATATCAAACTGTAATATCTATAAAACAAACATTTTCTCATAAATATTCAACTATTTTCACATAAATATTCAACTATTTTTCTATTACCTGTCATAGTATTCAAAGATAGGTTGCCAGGCAACGAAACATACGCCCACAGCAGCTAAATCGTCCGGGCAGTCAACAAGGTTTGTCGCATATTTTTACTTTTTTCGGTAATGAAACATTTGTAATACACTAAAAACTGATTAAGAGTAACAACTCATTATGTAATTATCAGAAAATCATTAGAATTTGATTGCTTTTTATAAAGTTTTACCCCACGCTAACAATTAGTATATACATGAAACATTTAATATCATGGATTTAGCTGTTCAGTTATCTAAATTCATTGAAAATCAAAATACTTGTTCGTTTCAACACCTTAAACTCTATGTATCAATCTGAAGTCAATCGGATGGTAACTTTGGCCTCTATAGCGTCACAAGAATTTTTGAAGATATCAAGGGAGATAACTCTGGCAGTAATTATTTGAAATCGCTGAAAATCAATAGGCTTCTTCGTCTCATGACCTTAAACACTGTGTATAAATCTAAAGTCAATCGGATATTAACTTTGGCCTCCAGAGCGTCCACAAGATTTTTTGAGGTGATCAAGGGCCATAACTCTAGCATTAATTATCGGAAATCGCTGAAAATCAATAGGCGTCTTTGTCTTATGACCTTAAACACTGTGTATAAATTTAAAGTCAATCGGATATTAACTTTGACCTTTAGAGCGTCCACATGATTTTTTAAAGAGATCAAGGGCCATAACTCTGGCACTAATTATCGGAAATCGCCAAAAATCAATAGGTTTCTTCGTCTCATGACCTAAAACACTGTGTATAAATCTAAAGTCAATCGGATATTAACTTTGGCCTCTAGAGCGTCCACAAGATTTTTTGAGGTGATCAAGGGCCATAACTCTGGCACTAATTATCGGAAATCGCTGAAAATCAATAGGCTTCTTCGTCTTATGACCTTAAACACTGTGTATAAATTTAAAGTCAATCGGATATTAACTTTGACCTTTAGAGCGTCCACAAGATTTTTTAAAGAGATCAAGGGTCATAACTCTGGCACTAATTATCAGAAATCGCCGAAAATCAATAGGCGTCATTGTCTTATGACCTCAAACACTGTGTATAAATTTAAAGTCGATCGGATATTAACTTTGGCCTCTAGAGCGTCCACAAGATTTTTTGAAGTGATCAAGGGCCATAACTCTGGTAGTTATTATCGGAAATCGCTGAAAAACAATAGGCTTCTTCGTCTCATGACCTTAAACACTGTGTATAAATTTAAAGTAAATCGGATATTAACTTTAGCCTGTAGAGCGTCCACAAGCAATTGTGGACGCCGGACGGACGGAAGGGGGCGACGACAATATACGACCACATTTCAATGTGGGCGTATAAAAACACACGGATCTATGAAATGGTGTTACATTTTATATCTGACAAACGTTGCATCTTCGATTCCAGGAATATAAAGATTCTCATTGAAGCATTACTCAGTAATAAAGAGAGAGAGAAATGGGGTTTAACGTCCACTTGACACAAACTAGGTCATTTCGTGTAGGGGTCTTTAGCAGTCAGAGGAAACTGGAGTACCCGGAGAAAATCCAACCACATACAACAGGGATTTGAAACCACGTCAGTTGACCCTATGGCAGGTCGTATGATACAACGTGCGCACGCTAACCATTTGGTCATCCAACCCCCTACTCAGGGGGAATTGTGTTCTGCGTATTTCCAGTTTAATTACTAAACCCTACTAAGAGTTTTCAATTTTGGTAACAAAGCAATCAAATGATTTCAGTTTAACAGAGTTGGCTTTGGCTTAATTGAGAAAAACATTTGGGGTGAAAGATGTCTAGTTTGATTTTCTTGTCACAATAAACGACATTACCGGTACCGAAAAAATCTAACTATAGTTTTAAAATTCACTATCCACTCACCCCTTTACTGACAGGACTGCCTTTATATGTTAAATATGGTCCTTCTTTCTCAGCTAACTCACAGCTGGCATCTAAAGCAGCGTAATAGATATTTTCAAATATTAATTTATTAAGTTCTTGAGCTTGTTCACTTTCAAATGGATATCTCATCAAAATGAAGGCATCAGCTAAACCCTGCACACCAATTCCAATAGGTCTATGTCGCATGTTCGAATTCTTAGCCTGAAATAAAATAAACAAGTTGCATCAAAATCAGACATTATATCATACAGTATGGTTTTAAAAGTCTAGGTACTTATATAACTTAATGCTACAGGCTACTCTTCTTTCAATTTCCAAATGAGCAAGAATCTCGATAAAGAGTGAAAGGCCAACACAGGGATGAAACTCAGGACCTCCTGTTTAGTGAGCAACAAAAGTTAAATGAACTTACCTCGTCAACGGGATAATAATTAACCTCTATTATTTTATTCAAATTTCTGGTAACAACCTTTGTGACTTCTCGTAATTTCTTAAAGTCGTATGTTTTGTCTGGTTTAACGTACATGTTGAGAGCGATGGATGCCAAGTTACACACGGCTACCTGTTAACAATAACAGTCATCAAATAAAATATTGTTTGGTAAAAATATTCACTTGCAGTGCAAAACAAAAATGAAATGTATAGAATTTTGCCAGGAGAGCAGGGAAAAAAGAAAGCTACTTTATTCACAAGAGAAAATCAACTGATCTTGATTATTAATATCAACCAACATAAATAGTTACATGTAACAGCAATTTGCTACTGGTTATCCATGTTCCCGAAGCAACCACCATGAGTTTTACAACATCTAGCCGTTGCTTGATTGGTCTAACCATCCTGAACTTGACATTGAACAAACCTTGAATTTGCAATTTATTCTGAACTAATCACATTTGTTCATGAATATCGGAAATAAATATTGGCTCCTCAAAGTATAGGTAATGTCGCAACACCGAAATGTCTTGTGGGATTAAAAGTTTTAATCCCCGAAAAAAAAATAATTAATACTAGATGTGTACAGTATGAGCGCTTCTCACATTTGAATTCTTGTAACGCTGTAGTAAATTGCTAACCCATTTCATGAAATATGTAAACTTTAACGCCCAAAGAAAGACCTGCAATAGGTAGATTTAGCTATCACCTAGTATATGTATAACATTTACCAGTAATACAGAAACTCCTGCTAAAACAGCACAACGACATGAAGAAAAGTGTAAAAATAATTGAATAGCTGTGTTTATTTACCTCGTCAGGTGCACTGTATTCCACGATTTCTGTACACAAATTACTACATTTAATAGTTCCGAGATTTTGTTGATTTGATTTTCTGTTACAATGATCTTTATATAACATGTATGGCGTTCCTGTTTCTGTCTGAGATTCTATTATAGCAAACCATAACTTCTGGGCTGCAACTACCTTTCTTCCTTTACCAGCCTTTTCATAACTATAAAATAATAATCAATTCAAACATAGTTTTAATTACAAAATAATACTCAAATACAGTTAATTACAAATTGATACTCAAATACATTTAATTACAAAATGATACTCAAACACATTTAATTACAAACTTCAAAGATTCAACCAAATATTTGTTTGTGCTTTTTGAGAGTTGATCAATAATTAAAATGGAAAAATATCGTAAATCAGCCTTAAAGTGAAATGGGTTGTCAGTCTTTGATCACAAAATATTGGTATATTGCTCAAAAACATCCCATTCTTCCTGTAACAAAATCTAAATTATACATACCCCTCGTATAGTTTTTCAAAATCTTCACCCCAGACATTTTCTAAACCAGGACATTCATGCGGACACATCAGAGTCCAGTTTCCGTTTTCTTCAACACGTTTCATGAATAAATCGGGAATCCACAAAGCATAAAATAAATCTCTGGCCCTCTGTTCTTCTTTTCCAGTGTTTTTCTTCAAGTCTAGAAACTCGAAGACGTCTGCGTGCCATGGTTCTAGATAAATGGCAAAAGCTCCAGGTCTCTGAAATTAACATTCATACCATTCAGTTCGATAAAATTACATTATTTAGTAATGCGCAAAAATTTTATAAACAATATTTTGTAAATCTGATTCCTGTAACAATGATGTGAGCACAAGAACTTTGTACCAACATAAAACCTGAAAGTGTTTCAAGAAATCGCTAATTGTGACTTTTGAACAAAAAGTATTAATAATATCAATTCCAACAATTAACTTTTACCCCCAATTTACAGCAAAGTCCCTCTACATTATGCAGTTTTTAACTATTATAGTGAGAACTACCAGCTCTTTATCTAATCTCTCATAATGTTATCTTTAACTATTATTATTCTTACAGACATATTATTTAGCTGAAGTTACATATTCTCAATTAATACAAGTATATACAAGCCAACAGTGAGGCTGATGTCCCCCGCCGAAATCCCAAAATAAATAGATGACACATATTAATTAATCGCACATTTATTTTTTTCAAACGTATCGAGCAATCAAACTGTACACGAAGTGTCATCCAAAAGTGTTTTATAAAGAAAAATGATAAAACCGACGAGAAAAATGAAAATGTACCCTAGTTAGGGGGACCCTATCTCTGCTTACCCTAAGCGGAAAATGCTCATCTTCGAACTCCATTAAGGCATTGACCTAGTAAGCATATACACCAAGTTTGAACATTTTAACTCAATTAGAAGGGGAGTTATTGTGTTCCAAAGTCTCGAACAATCAAATTGCGTAAAGCATCAACCAAGCAAATTGCTTATCTCTGCTTACCCTAAGCGGAAAATGCTCATCTTCGAACTCCATCAAGGCATTGACCTAATAAGCATATACACCAAGTTTGAACATTTTAACTCAATTAGAAGGAGAGTAATAGTGTTCCAATGTCTCGACCAATCAAATTGCGTATCGCTCTGCTTACCCTGAGCAGAAAATGCTCATTATCGAACTTAGTCAAGGTATTACTGTAATGAAACTATACATCAAGTTTCATCAATCTCACTTAATTAGAACTAAAGTTATCGTGTCCCAAAGCATCAACCAATCAAATTGCTTATCTCTGCTTACCCTAAGCGGAAAATGCTCATCTTCGAACTCCATCAAGGCATTGGCCTAATAAACACATACACCAAGTTTGAACATTCTAGCTCAATTAGGAAGAGAGTTATCGTGTCCCAAAGTATCAACCAATCAAATTGCTTATCTCTGCTTACCTTAAGCAGAAAATGCTCATCTTCGAACTCCATCAAGGCATTGACCTAATAAACACATACACCAAGTTTGAACATTCTAGCTCAATTAAAAGTTATCGTGTCCCAAAGCATCAACCAATCAAATTGCTTATCTCTGCTTACCCTAAGCGGAAAATGCTCATCTTCGAACTCCATCAAGGCATTGACCTAATAAACACATACACCAAGTTTGAACATTCTAGCCCAATTAGGAAGAGAGTTATCGTGTCCCAAAGCATCAACCAATCAAATTGCTTATCTCTGCTTACCCTAAGCAGAAAATGCTCATCTTCGAACTCCATCAAGGCATTGACCTAATAAACACATACACCAAGTTTGAACATTCTAGCTCAATTAGGAAGACAGTTATTGTGTCCCAAAAAGTGTGACGGACAGACAGACGGACAGACAGACGGACGAACCCATTTTAATAGTCCCCTGCTTTCTTCGAAAGGCGGGGGACAAAAATAACTTACCTTATTACCACCTTGATCAACATATCTAGCTGTATTATTAAACACTCTTAACATAGGAATTAAACCATTCGATGTTCCATTTGTCTGTTAAAATATTAACATAAATTATTTTAACCCTTTAACAGTGGTTACAAGTGATTCACATTTTTCAAAAAATATCAAATTTCTATGTCTTAAATTAATCCATGCTATACGTAGATTATATGATAACGAAAATAAAATCAAAATATCAATGGTAGCCAATCTCCAGGCCATTTTGAGCATATCCAGTTGTTTTCGTCTCCAGGGCGAATGCCAAATGTTGAGAAATTTTGAATTCCATATATCTTTGTTAATTTTGAATTCCATATATCATTGTTAATACAGAACGGAACTGAATAATTTTGGAGGGATATGAATTCCTTCCAAGAGATATTAATTTCAGAATATATATATTGCAGAGGATTTGAAGCTTTCAAATGAAGATAAGATTCTTTAAGCAGTTATTGGCCGATATCTATGAACCAACCTCTCCGCAACATTCAGTATTCCAATAAGAACAAACAAGTTAAAACAGTTTTTCAGTGAACCATTCAATTCAAGATATAAAATCTTACCCCAGCAATATAACTTCCAGTAGCTCGAATATTATGAACATTTAAACCGATACCGCCTGCTGATTTAGATATGAGAGCCGTCTGTTTTAATGTATCGTAAATACCCTCTATACTATCAGATGCCATGGTCAACAAAAAACAACTGAAAAAAAAAACAAACAAGACTCAATCAACAAAACCCGGTGCCATGACATCATATTTGTAAAAAAGTTCCATAAAGATTTATAGGTGATATGCTTTGTGATTGTAGGATGGCCATTTCAATTGCCCTTGTTCAGTGAGAGATAAAGACACTTTTCAACAAAGATGTCAGATTGTACTGCATTCATCTACATATATTTTGGGGGCTTTAAATCAGTTCGTTCTGGATTCTGTTAGTCATATGAAATAATAACATACCTTGATAATTGTGGTCTGGGTGTTCCAGCATTAAATAATGTAGGTGAAGCATGGGTGAACCATTTCTCCGATAATAGATTATATGTCTGTTGATAAAAACATTTACTATTTGATACAGTATATTGTAACAATTTATTATTTGAACGGAATTCAATAATGGAAAACATAAATAGTTTAATAACCATCCCTCTATTGCGACTGATACAGTTTCATTTTTAAAGCCAAACCAGAGAATTGTTAAGCTGTATTTGACTCAGACAGACAAACGGGGTTTAACATCAACTCAACACAAACTAGGTCATTTCGGGATGAACATATGGTTTTAATTTTTTTATTTCAATAATTCGCTTGAGCCCAAAAAACAAAAAAAAAAAAAAATAAAATAAACAAAACGAAATTATATCTTTATAATCTGTATGAACATTAACGGTGTCAAAAGTTCGGAGAGAGAAGGAGAGAAATGGGATTTAACGTCCACTCGACGCAAACTAGGTCATTTCAGGAGTATATGGTCTTATTTTATTTCAACAATTCGCTTGCGCGTAGGGGTCTTTAGCAGTGGGAGGAAACTGGAGTGCCTGGAGGAAACCCACGAGGTTGAGAAGGTGTCCCTATCTACATGCCACCACATACACTCACACCAGGGATGGAAACCACAGCCGCAAGCCAGAGGTGAACGGCCAGCTAGAGGTTGAAGCGCGGCACTCTAGACCACTAGGCCATCCCAATCCACCATATTTGACTCAAAGATGTAGTGCTAATTGAGTGTTGTTTATGAGAGAGATGGGGTTTAATGTCTACTCGACACATGTTATTTTGGGACTGACATTACATGGTATTTTTTGTCAATAAATACATGTACTAAGGGAGGTAACATGTGTTATATTAATTCATCTCATCAAGGTATAGGACCCATCAATCATACGAATCTAGAGACAATCAGTGTTTTACTAACCTCAATAGCAGCATCAATATCTTCATGATGAATTCCTACAGCAACTCGCATTAACATATGTTGTGGTCGCTCAGCAACTAAAAACAAACATCCATACATTAAACCATGTTACCTGTTTTATTTGGGAATCAAAATAATCAGTAACAAAACTCTAGGTTGGAAATAAAACAGGTCTTTAACATTCTACGATTCTGCTCCAACTGGGACAATGACCATGTGCGCATGCCATACAGTGTGTTACAAGGAAAATTTTACTTTGACAACAGGTTTATGGCCTACTATATATATTTTATTCTATCTGTCATGGTACCTTTTACGTATACGCTATCCGAACAACTATTCAATGTCCCTTGCCAAGCCCTCGGCCATTACCTACGAAGGGGAAACCCTGCCAACCTGAAGAAATTTCTGAGTCAACAGGGGAATTGTACGACGCGCTCCAGGACAGCGATCAAATGTTTTATTCACTTAGCCACCGGGCCTCCATCTCTCCCTTGAACTTTTTCCTCAAAGGACAGAAAGTATGGCAAGGAAAAGGACACAGTTGTTCAATGTGACGAAAATATGGAATTCATAAAAGAGTTGCTGAAAAACTGTCTGCCCTGGCAATATTTCCATCAAAGCATACTGTTTGATGTATTTTCCTCTCTATTTGCCTAATTTGTTCAGAATCTCAATTACATTTCAGCTTGCATTCACCATTACAGAAAATTAAGACAAACTTACCCTTTCCATTAATTCTTAACAAATACGATCTCTCTAACGTCTGTAACAAAAACATTTTATTTTCATTTTAAAAAAATACAGAATATTAAGTTTTTTCTTGTACATAATATTCTCCCTTGCCTTGATACACGTTCTATTTTATAAATTCTGAAAAAATATCAAACCCTGATAATTGTCAGGTGGTTCTTGCACCAATAACAGTCTAATCAATGCTAACGAGGAAAGTTTGACTGCTCATGAAACTGACTGTAAGCCACAGGGTTTGTCCAGATGTGGTCACAATTATGCTTTCTCTGTAAACTCTTAGCTGATAATGATACAGATAAATGTTTGATGAAAATTAATTTAAATAAATAACATGTCTTACCTTAAAACCAAAATAGTTGTAACCAAAATCACGATCATAAATAATGGCTGAATTCAATCTCTGAAATAAAATATCAATTTTCTATTAAAACAGTTTTTATCATGTTTATTTCAAAAGATTTTACCCAAGACATATAGGTGATGCTGGCTTGTTTATTTGAAAGATTTTACCCTAGACTTATAGGTGTGTTGGCTTGTTTATTTGAAAGACTTGACCAAACAATCATTGATGATGATGGCTCTTTGTATCTTCTGCATATGATGATGGAAGTTAACAAATCTTCCTAAACATTTTTAGAAATTGTAGTTTGCAGGAGATTTAAAATCCCTTTTTAGCATTAATAATAATTAGCAGCTTTAAGTGGCAGACACATTAGCCAAACGATTCAACCAGGATCAAACATGTTTGATATATTCGCATAGTGTGTCTGAATTGCCAAAGCATTTGCTCGATTGTAGAATTTATTTGCTAATCACCACTCAGGAAGTCAAGTGACTGTTTGACGACATGGCCTTGGTCACTTTTAATCATGTGACGTGAATAGTGATGCAGTTGTAATCAAGTGGTTAATCAGGCGAATGATTCGTCAAGAGGGTCCACCATCGGCCATAATTTGACCGAATCATTCAGCTAGCTTGTCCACCACTTTAAGTTAAGAAGATTCTTCTTAATTACAAAAAATTATCAAATATGAATTTCTCCCTCAACTTGGTTAACCAATCAAACCCAATGTCAATGGTTACAAACTTACATCAGCATTTTTCATCATAATATTGTAAATATCTTCAGATATCATGGGTGATAATTTTCCTGTTTTAGGATTTACCCAGCGGTACAAATCATCCATAACCTCTGAAAACATAAAAATATATAAATAGTTATATTTCTCTATAAAGTAGGAATACATGTGCCTGTACAAAAAAAAAAAACTAAATACAATTCAAGAAAAAAAAATTTCACAAATCTTTGTAAGGTTAGATTTCTGTAAACTAATAAAGGGAAATTAAATGGGGTATAATGATAATGTCCTAATTTTTTGCACCTACTGAATCAATGAAGACAAACTGCTATGAGGAAAATATGGTTTGGAGTTTGGACAACAGTGCTATGTTAAGGATTATTTTATGTGGACGCCATATGTACATAGGACGTTGGTTTTTCACGCCATTGGAGCAACCAGACAGTTCTTGCCAGACCCCGAGTCCTGCACCATGCACAAGGGGAACCTGCTCAAAAGGGAATAAAGGGTCCAATTTCACACTTACTAAACCAGCTGCTGCAAATAAAATATAATGTTAACTTTTCTAAAACATTTTGTGTATTAACTCAACGGGTCCAAAGAAAAGGTCCATTCTAACTTACCACTAAATACTTTGCGAGTTTCTTTGTGTAGATTGGAAATGGCAATTCTTGCTGCCAGAGTGGCGTATTCTGGATGTTTGGTTGTCATGGTAGCTGCAGTTTCAGCAGCTAGATTATCCAGCTCCACTGTTGTCACTCCCTGGTACAATCCACTGATTACTTTCAGTGTAATGGCCGTCTGAAACAATGAAATAATAATAATTCGGTACCGGTACTCAATTTCTGGCTAACAGACGACAAGGACAGGATCATTATTTGGTTTCGAAGATAAGGTCCCCGTCACAAATTTTGAAAAATAAAAGCACAGATGGCATTGATAAGAGTTTAGATGAATCCCTTTACTTTTACCAAGGTACATAACTCTGTAAGACAGGGGGGACAGCTGGGATAGCTCAAAGTGTCTTGCGGCCCAGAAGAGTGGATTGGAGGTTATGTTAGTAATGTCTTAAAAAAAAACAAAAAAACATGTAATTCAATTTTTGGTACCTGTATAAATCGAGAAACAAAATACACTGACACTTATTCGTAGAGTAGAAATGAAATGGGGTCTAACATCCTACTATTCTTCTCCTAAAGTTTAGCCTAAACAGGGCTAATGAAGACTGGCATATACGCCTGAGTGTCCTATGACCTATGAGCGAAATATTGCGTTGACAGTGGCACTACCGCCTACTGTACTCTTAATATCGAAATCCAACTGTCAAGAGATCTGTAACGTGAATGCCAATGTGTACGCCAATGTGTACACAGGACCTCGGTTTTTCGTCCCATTCGAACGACTAGCAAGCTGATGATGAGCTGTCCTTGTCAAGTCCTCCGTCCTTTATCACTGTGACTCACATGTGGAAACCATGCCGGAAAATCTGGATGAACTTTCTCGGTCAATGCAGGGATTGAACACTCGATGAAAACAAAACTGTTCACTGTTCTGAGTGCGGGTACCCCGGTGGTGTGGGGATCATTTTGTATGGTCCAAATGAGACAACTTTTTTGGCGGAATCAGCTTGGTTTCTAAAGTAGAACCCTAAACCCTATGATATCTTATAATTAGTTGGGTTTTATAATAAGCTATACACAACATTAATTAGATTTAGATCTCTAGATTTACAGGTTTTTACATATTTCTTAAACTTAAGATTAAGAAAAAAAATCCATAAAGGTTATGACAAAGAAAGAAAAGATTAGGATCTAGATTTTAATACTTACAGGGTCAATAAAATCCATATTCAAACCATAACACAGTTTACTAATTCTTGATGTGATTTTATCAAACATAACTTTCTCATTTCGCCCATCTAAATGGATAAAAATATCGGCATTTTTTCAAATATTTGAAACCAAATTCTGACCCAAATAAACAACTTACAAATTTCAGAATTTTTCAAGAATGAAAACAAAAACGCATGTTTTAATTAGATATGGTGATCTAGGAATATTAAATCAATACAAATTTGGGAATATTACCTCGCTTGACGACAAACATTTTGAATTCTTTATGAAATTCTAGCAGAGACGATAAAACCGTGTCCTGTCACTAACAAAGATCAAATTTGGCGGGTAGAAGCAGGACGCGTAGACTTTCCCGCGGTATTTTGTCTCCGATATCAAGTCATGCGATCAGTTCTCTTAACTTGTCACAGGTTAAGCGAGACTATTGGAGGCGTGGTTTTCTTATGAATATTCACACGGTAGTAAATGAAATGGGGTTTAAAATAATGCCCTACTCTTTTGCACGGTAGTAATTTCTAATCAATTATGTTCGGTGAAATACGCGAATAGTCCAAACTGAACGACAATCATTTATGCCTATAATAATAAGCCTATTCTTCACTTTTTTTTCAATATTAATCATTTCTGAATATGTTATTACTACCTACTGTAATTTAGAATGCTTTTCTTGTCGTAAATTTGGATATATAGAGGATATTTGTCGTTTTAGAGTGAATAACATATTTTATTTCACTGATAAAAGATAAAACGCGGTATTCCACTACTGATCATAAAATAAATACATATACCACACATTTTCACGGCAACATTAAAAATGGAAATGATGTGGAATTATACTTCGTATCTATAATTTCGAATAGTATGGAAAATACTGAGTTAGAGACTTAATATTTAGCTCCTTTAATTATACCCTTAGTGCCATGAAAGTATAGACTAAACTGTTTTGTGATGTTTGAACGAGCATATCGCCGACAATCATACAGTGCAAGGGAGGCTACCCAATTTAACGACCAGGTTTCAGGCCACTAATTAGGTTTCAGCCAGGGCGAAATGATAGTGATATAACTCATATTTATTATATATCAAATTATGTTAATATAATACATAGATGATATATTACAATATATTACTTATGTGTATGCTGAATGTATGTTTTTCCAATCAACATATTATAGTATATTTACGACTGGGAGAAGATTCATAATTTCTATAAATTGTCCCAATTCCCTTGTTAATTATTTGCAATAAAATATGTTTAAACAAGCCAGGATGAAGCAATAGAACCATTAAAAGTTTTGATTACTTGTTGTTCTTATCGTTTAACGTCCACTTCCACCGAAGGTGATAACGCAGACAAGTCTTATTTTTCATTTTCATTATTTTAGCGCACGCGCAGGGATCTTTGCTGTGGGAGGAACACCGGAGTGCCCGGAGGAAACCCACGAGGTTGAGAAGGAGCCCCTATTTCCATGTCACATACGCTCAAACCAGGGATCGAAACCACAGCCACAAGACAGAGGTGACCGGCCAGCTAGAGGTCGAAGCGCGGCACTCTAGACCATTTTCAGTCACATCTTGATTGTTGCTTCACCATCTGGGATACCTGTAGTAAAACAACTTTAAATTACTTACAGCGCGTGCAAAAATTGACTTTTAAATCAATTAATGATAAACCACTACCGAAAAGTTCAACCTTATCTACTTATGAAACCCTAGCTAAATCACTAAATATTTTAACCATTCAAAATCGGTTCTCCTTCAATAAATACATCTTACTGTTCAAATTAGTTCATAAAAAATTCTCGTTTTTAAAATATAAACCTTATACCAATATTAATCTTCATTTTAACATTCCTCAACCTAATAAATCAATATATAAAAATAGCTTAAAATACATTGGACCTTGTCTCTGGAATAATCTATCTACCTCACTTAAAAATACTCATGTATTATCAAACTTTAAAGCGAATATTCTTCCTAACCTTAGTAAACCTTATGTACATAATTTTAATTCATAATAAGGAATGTAGTTAACCTTACTGAATTTTTTTTCCTATATGGTTTTGTTGTTTCATGGGCAGAATGTCTGGCCTAATTTCTTACCCTAATAAAGATATTATTATTATTACAACCACCTTGGGTTAAATTAAATCTTGTGCGATTTCCAGACACTAGATTGGTTGTTATGCGTTTCAGATCGTATTATAAATTCAGAATAGGAAGTTGCTGATAAATGTAATTGAAACGAAATTCTTTCAAACATCTGTTCTCATTCAGATTTTCCCTAGCGTCATTCCGTGACCTATGGTATATTCCCATGTCTTGAAATTCTTCGTTTAGTATAATTATTAATATCTGGTCTTTTTCAAATAACTTTATGTAGGTTTGTATGGGTAGACCTTAGCGCCGCAGTCGAGTCACATTTTCCTTCATAGAACACCGCATATCGTTCGTTCGTTCATGGGGTTTAACGTCCACTTCCACCTAAGGTGATATCGTAGACAAAACACCGCATATGAAGTTTCCTCGTCTTTATTTGGATTATTTCTACGCATGTTTGATTTGGTTTTATTACCGACACCAGACGCCTCAAATTTAAATAGATCCCAAATCCGTATAAAAGCAACCAATCCGTTGGCTGGACTGTTTAATTATGAGCATCCATATGTCACGTGCATGTTTAAATATTTCCAGTTTCTACAAGGAAGATTTTATTTACAGGGCCTTTCTATTATACGCTTTCATAACTTCAGTTATTATTATCTATAAGTCACTTGTATGTATAATTGTGTTTAGTTTCTACAAGGAAGTTTTATTTACAGAGCCCATCGTTTAAAGCTCCAATAGCATTTTTTTAAGTTATATTTTTAAAATGTATTAAAATAAAGCCCCAAAATAGATTGAACCTATAAACAGTCCTACCTTGTTAAAGAATAATCCTATTAATCCTATAATTCAGTACTGCCAGTTGAGAAATTGGCAAAAATATCATTTTCAACTTCAAATTCAAACGTTTGAAGATGGCCGTCCATGGAGAGGAATGGGAAAACAAGGGAGGTAATTGAGTAACTATTTCCTCAATCACCCTGTGTCACCCTTTATAATGCCCAAAAAATTTTGCCCAGGACCGTATAATAGTGAGTTGACAACTTTTTGAGCAAAAGACATAGAAATAATTATGTTTTGACTTTCTTAGAAAATGTGAAATTGGAACTTTAAACACTTTTATAACTTGGGTTATTTTTATTATTATCTTTTCCTGCATTGATTGACATCCTACGTGTGACTGAAGTGAAGCGTGGTCAATGGTGAAAAGTCTTGCTTTTGCTTATGGTTGGTAACTCTTGTACATGACCAGGAGTAGAGATTTGCTTCGGGGGTTCGCTAGCTTGTACCCTGGGTATTTAACCCGAATACACGACCCGCCTTAACTACATGCATACACGGAAATAAGTTATATCTATATTGGGCTTTCATAATAGTTTCGTAAGCGAATACTATTCAAAATGGCGTCTATTCAGTGGCGTGAATGTTCGATATGTTTGGAAGAATTTAATCAACCCAAGATACTTCCATGTTTCCACAGTTTTTGTCAACGCTGCCTAGACGATCTCATCAAGAAAGATGCTCATCTGAATAAATTCAACTGTCCTCATTGCAAGAAGGAGATAGATATTCTACAAGAAGGTGTCAGCGGTTTTATGGCGAATTTCTATATTGGTGAGAGACCCAAGAAACCGATATGTCGAAAGCACGAAGCAATGGAGCTTAAATTTTATTGTCGTGATTGTTCTAAACCTATTTGTCATGACTGTGTTGTCGTTGACCACGGGGATCACTATAAAGCTGACCTTAAAGAGGTTGGGAATGAAGCTAGAGAAGAACTATCAACTTTAAAACTCCAATTAGAAAGAAAAATGAAACCAATACAAACCTTTTCGCAATCATTAACTCTTCACATACAGCATATAAACAACTTGGCTACCAGAGCCTGTTCCGATGTTGATAAACAAGTTGAGAAGATTTGTAGCACAATTTGAAATTCACAAAATCAAAGAAGAAGAAGTTAATAAAGCCAAGAAGCTGTTGAGTGATTTCAATACATTTCAGGAGCAGCTACTGGTCAGTGCACATTGCTCTGATGATGTGCTAAATATACCAGCAACAATCCCAGTTCTGTATATACTACCACAGGTCCGAAGTCTGGCAAAAGACGAAACATTTGAAGCTGTAGAATTTTACTTCAGCAAGAATCAATATACAAGCCTTGAAAAAGCAGCTAGGTGAGTTAAAGATTAGGAATGCTCAAACGTTCACAATCAGTTTTGATGCCAGTTTAATTATGGCGAGCGACCCGTCTTGCAGCGGTAATGGCGATGGAGTGGCTTTGGGTCAAGTAGGCCAAATGGAGAAGTCCGAAAAGACACAGGAGAAAGACTTTGAGACACAAGGTTTACGATGGCGTGTACAAGTTAAACCAAACCAAGATGAATCAGAAATGGGTATTTTCTTATATCTGAGGAAAAGAAAGGGCTACCCCTTAAATCGTGCACCGCAATTTTCAGCTTTAAACTATTAAGTACAACTGACGATAGCAAACGTTTAGTGAAGACATCACATCATACGTTTGTACCCGATGGCAATGGGTGTGGCTGGTGTCATTTCATAACGGCCAAATTATTACGTACAAATAAGTTGGTGGGCAACGACAAGACATTTATAGTGCAAACAACTGTTACTATAAAAGACATAGAAAGATGTTAGAGATTCATAATGTAGAGTAAGGGTGGGTGAAATTAACCATATTAGGTTTCACACATTTAGAGATTTCGAAGCGGTTGTCATTGAATGAACAACAGGCAATGGCCAATATAATTTCTGTCCACAAACATATAAAATAATTAAATCTTTTGTTTACAATAAACAATGGTGGACATATGTATGGAAAGTGAGTAGGCTTGTCTATGCGTCCACTTGACACAAACTAGGTCATTTCGGGACTAACATATGGTTTAATTAACTTTATTTCAATAATTCGCTTGCGCGTAGGGGTCTTTAGCAGTGGGAGGAAACCGGAGTTACCGGAGAAAACCAACGAGGTTGGACAGGCGATCCTACTCCTTGCCACGTACAACCGTGGATTTGAAACCACGCCAGCTGACTCAATGAACAGGCCGTATGATAGCCCGTGTACGCTAACCCCCCCCCCCCCCCTCCGCACATGAGAATGGTGTGTGTGTGTGTGAGAGAGAACGAGGGGGGGGGGCAGGGCGGGGGGCTCATGTTTGAACTGGCACAGGGGTCAATGATCAATCCTACTTGAATAACTCGGTTACCCTTTAGGCCAGCGGTAGCACTGCAGGCCCCAATGGACGTTTGGGGGACACCAAAGAACAACTAAAAATGTCACATGGCTGGACAGGTGTAACTGCGTCATGGTATAGGGTAATAATATAATATTATACTAATTACTATACAATTTGTGCAGTGTGCAAATCAAAATTAGGCCTATTGGATATATTAGCCTCAGTCATAAAACGAATAATTGACTTAGAGAGACTCAGAGAGAGAGAGCGAGAGAGAAATGGGGTTTAACGTCCACTCCACACAAATTTTGGGACTAACATATTATGGTTTAATTTCATTTCAATAATTCACTTGTGCGTTGGGTTCTTTAGCAGTGGGAGGAAAACGGAGTACCCGGAGAAAACCCACGAGGCTGATTTATATCAATACTCTGTATGTTAACGATATCCATAACGAGTATGGCGATTAACAAAAGTTATTCTTGAAAGGACTAGGGAAAGTGGTTTAGTGGTAAGGCCTAATCACTGTTATTCATTTATTGTAATCGTAAGCCATTGCACCAAGGCCTGTAGGCACTGTCCTCTAATTTTAATATTATTTATCGTAACTTACTGCATTCATCTGGTTTATCATTACCAAATCTGTTAACATATGTAACAGATTTACGCCCATTTGGGTAAGAAATCCTGGGTATTTTGGGGGGTAACCTGGAATAGTGTCGCCTATTCGACATAATTTCAGCTGGAATTGGCGGGAATCTAAAAATCTTTAGGTCTTGGTGACCATACAAATCCTTGCTGGGAGTTGTCCTTCAATTAAATTTGATTGGTCAAAGTTTTTCCATAGAGAATACATTGTGTTAATGTTAACCGCTTCAATAAGGGAAATTAATAATATATAGGGCCTATGATAAATTAATAATATAGGTCCTCTTGAAGCAGCTAACACCACTAACCCAAGTCCTCTTGAAGCGACTAACATCAGTTGAATCGGGTGCTGATGATAGGTTTTCAAACAACTTCAACCCGCCCGTCTTCATCTGGAAAAGGAGACCGGTGTCCCAAGCTGTTAGGTACGGCGTCTGAATAAAACCAGACTTTTACGTGTATGTGAAATTTACCACTCGTTATCAAGTACAGAACATGCACCACACATTGTTTTGACCTCTAAACCCAATCTGTTTCACAGAGAATTACTTACGAATTATCTCTGTAACAGATGAATGTCCACAACACGTGCGTTGACTGCACGCGGCGGTAATCATTGGCTCAACGGCTCGTGCAATGTTTACTTAACACCTAACTGCTTCGGGCAAAATGATGCATTTTACTCTTTTTAATACCCATTTACACTAAATAGGAAATATTTTTTAACTACAAATATTTCAAACGTCTTTATTTATTTTTCTCTTACCTCAAAAAAATGTTTGAGAATTTAATTTGTCGAGTTAATATGCCGTACTCATTAAGCCTCGTCGATGTCATGCTTATCAGTGATTGTAGCGGCCAAGCGAATATTCACTGCGGGATCAGTTTGCTCTAAACCATGTACAGTACTTTCTTATTTTTACATAAAGTACAACTGACGATAGCATATTCTGAATGTTGTGAAAGAAACACCCACGTGTCGCACGTTTGCAGGCCTACCAAGGGATGGTGCATGGGATTGGGATAATTTAATAAGATGACAATGACAATAAATTTATATTGAAAACACCTGTTGCAAACAAAAAAACAAAACATAGAGGGATATTAGAGATTTATTATGTGGAGTGGGAGTGGTTGAGAATGGCTACGCTGTATAATCTTTGTGTTAAGGCCTTACATTCATAGATTGTTGTGAATTTGCGAGTAACTGTGTCACTAGTAACTGCAATGGATATTTCTTTTATCTTGGTCAGAATCACAGACGTCTCAAAACCCCTGTGCAGGTAGACAAACGCGGACCACATTTCTAAAGCCCAGCTGACATCCCCCGGGGAATTGTAGGCTAGGTATTCGACTAGTAGCCTACTGATGGTGATCATGATAGATGTCTGCCATCATCGCTCAATTCAGCGATGCATACGTACGCGGCAAGCTGCCAAAACTGCTCAAGTACATTGACGCAAAGTATCACGTACAAGATACGTAATACGAAACTGGAAAATTCCGCTTGCCAAAAATCTCTTCCAGTGAATGTCGGTTACGTGTGCGTGTACACTGAGCTGTCGCGTGTCGTGGCATGCTGCCGAGTGCTGACTTTGTAGGTTGCATTTATATAAGAAGATTGCCTGGGTTCAATTCTGTGTTTGGGAAGGATCCTATTGCCTAGGTAAAGTTGGGGAAGTCGTCACAAATATATTACAAAAACATTTGGCAAGTTTTATGCAATACGTCTATTTAGAGCAACAAAACCAACCTGGCGTTTCTTTTGCTGCTTAATATATAATATTCCTCAAAACATTGAACAGGAGTTTCTTATAAATATTTCCTAGTTTGGAAAACCCGCAGTGTTGTCTGGTTTCATAAGATTCTAGCCGTTACGAAATCTAATGCAGATTAACGGTCTAACGTTCTTCACCGACGTGGCCAATGAAGATATACGACATGCAGTGTTCTATAGTGGAATTCCGAATTCCAACTACCAGGGTTTTTTAAGTGCACTCCAACGTGTACATGGAATTTCAATATTTCGTACTATTCGAACGACCAGACGCTGTACCATGCCGGAACCTCCATTTGGCAGCATTGACATCCCGTGAACATTTCTTGGCCAACACTGGAATTGAACCATTTGTTCATTTTAAGACAAGACTTTTGCACGAACAGCGGCGTCTCCACCCACTCGTTGGAATTCTCCGGGTCCTCCGGTTTCCTTCCACTGCTAAAGACCGCTGCGAATTATTGAAATAAAACTGAATTATATAGTTGCTCTCTCTCTCTCTCTCTCTCTCTCTCTCTCTCAAAGCACCTGAGTTCCACATAAATATTTCCTACATTGGGTAAACCCACGATCTCGTCTCACAATATAACTCTTCAGGAATGTTAAAGTTTCACCGAAAAATCCCAATCGAGAAATTTCTGACATAATATATAAATATATACGAGCTTTATTATTATTGAAGATAATAAATTGGCTTGTTTAGTTTATTGGCATGTATCCAAAGAAGTAGTTCATTGCCTACATATTGTTGTAAACGTTACAAGAGCCGCCGCGGTGGTTAAGTGAATAAGATGTTGGCTTGTTAACTTGGAAGTCCTATGTTCGACCCCGTTGTTGGCCGAGAAAGTTCATCGGGATTTTCCAATGTGACCACCCTTGTCGTTTGGACGGAACGAAAAATCAAGGTCCGGTGAACTTCGAATGAGGGTAGGCCGTCGGTGAACTTCAAATTCAAATAAGGGTAGGCCGCACTGCCGCTGTTCGGGTAAACGTTCCCATATAAGACAGTGTATAAGGGCGTTAAACCCGTTTCGTTTGATGTCACTTCTGTTTACAAGCTAATTAACCCAAAAGTTTACAGAGGTTTTCAAGAAATTAAATATCATTACAAGCACTACCCCCACCCCCTCTCAAACACATACACACGCTTATAGTCAAAACTCCCCTGGTCTATCTATAGGTATCAAATTGTTTTGTGTTTCTTCTCTTGCTACTAATTTTGGGACCCTCTTAATATGTGGGAACCCTGGCTTCAGCCCAAACGTTACTCCAACTCTTATTGCGACCTAATCATTAATTCATATCTATGTATCGCATCAAAAATGTAATATTATATACATGTACACTACATGCATACATCATGTATAATAATCTTCATCTTTTGTCAAGTTTGTGTGATGTATTACGGTGGAATGCTAAAAATGTAAAACTAAAAAATCCAACGGTTTAGAGAAAACAATACGCCAAAAATGAGGTCATTGGTCGTAGCTGTCATCCCTGAGGCGGGGGAGGTGGCATCAGTATTTCTGTCTTATGATTTTATTGTCAGACAATACAATCATAGTGGATCAAAAGTTCAATATCTACAAAAGTTCTTTTTAAATTGGGGTTTAACGTCCTACACTTTGGCACCTAACCTGGGCTAATGGAAGACGGGCATACGCCATACAGTGTGCTATGAGGGAAATTTTGCCCGGGCAGCGGCGCTACGGCCTACTCTTATATCGAATTCCAACTGCCAAGGGATCTTTTACGTGTACTCCAATGTGTACACTGGACCTCGGTTTTCGTCCCATCCGAACGACTAGGCAGCTGTCCTTGTCAGGCTCTCCTTCTGCATCACTGACAAGGCGAAATCACGCCGTAAAATCGAGATGAACTCGGCCAATGCAGGATCGAACACCCGACCTCCAGGCTAGCGAACCAGCGCCTTATTCACTTAGCCACCGTGACCCCCAAATTGTTCTCGAGAAAAACAGAAAAACGCAATGGCGAAACGAGTCTAAGTGCGACTTCAGATTTATGTTATGACTATTGGTGATTAGAGAAAAAAACTCATTAAACACAGATTATTCGTTCTACTTGCCCTTACTACACTAGGATCTGGAAGAGTTGTTATATAACCCGCGTTCTGGTTGATGTGAGGGATTAACCAATGGAACACCCTGTTACAGCGAATTCTTAGCGTACGGTGCACAGAGCTGCGGGTATCCCTCTAGAAACATTAACGCTGATTGGTTGATCAAATGTCTGACTCTATAGGTCAAAAGACACCCGTCGAAAGTAAAAAAATAAACCAAGTTAACCTAAACTTTGCCCTCAACTCTGATGGCAGATGTTTTCTAGTTTTCAATATTAGAAAGGGACGTTCGGTATTCGCCAGTAATGCCTAAGATGTGCACAACTGCACAACTGACCGAAGATTGCATTACTTTGTTTCTGTACACAGCAGTTGTTAACGATCCGTTTTCTATTTATCTATCGGAAATACCCACTGTGTTACCTTGACTTTAAGGCGAGGTCAGTGCATTTCTAGACTATGAGTAACTGGGATTTCCGATATTTGAGGACGTGATATAATATATATGTAATTACAATAAGCTGTCTAAACATGATAAAACGGGAATTTCCAGGGATGTGGTTGATTTTGGCGCTTGGTAAATACCATTCCCATGTTCTAACATATTTGGAATTTATGTGCCGGTTGGGTGGGTTATTAAAGAAGTATAACCACAAGGATTATATTTCTTAGAAATATGCACATTTTATCTGCCGGTGTAGTTGGGTGCAGTTATTTAACTAATATTTAACACAACCTTCCTGCTTTCGACATAGGGTCTATTATTAGATATCATTTAAGATAGATATATTAATTTGAATGAAATTTCAAATATTAATTTTAAATTATCTATTTTGGAACTATTAAATCAGGATGTTAAAATTTCTAACATCCCACGCAAACGTTCATTGGACACCTACGTATTATTTAAAGATGCATTACGTAAAACGTAGATAAGCACTGGCTGATATTGCTATAATAGTTTAAAGATAGACAATGGAAAATCAATATATTGATCATTTTAATTGCTTTATTCTGATTGAAGTTTTGGTTGTTTCAAGTGTTGCCAAAAATTGCCATGATATTATTAACAGATGGAAACTCTGTCCACAGTTCATAGTATCCCCATATGAACGTTTACCGCGGATATGGCGAATATTGCCTGATCCACTCTGTACATAATGTTAGAAAATCTTCCTATTGTATGTCTTTATATATTGGCTTCAAGGGTTATATGATCTATATTTTAAACATCTATCAACATGACAAGCCTATTATCATTCTTAAAGTCATTGGGTTGTTCAGATTTTAAGTAAATTTTAACGCTTCGGCCATTTAATGTTTAAATTTAAAAACGGAGAAGAGGGGATAGGGTTCGAATAACAAGTACAGTGGTTATGAAAAGAAACAATGAATCCTAAATATTTTCAAAATTCCAAACAGTTATAATGTCGCTCAGGATAAAGTAGTTTGAATGGAATTCTCAATATAGTCATTTTGCATTATCTATTTTTAACTGTATCTAACTGAATCTATTTTAACTGCATTATCTATTTTTATCTGTATGTTAATCTTACATAATGGATCTTTAAGCATATATTATGTTAATACAACTGATAATAAACCAGGATTCTAATTACTTACTAAAACGTTTTGGGGATTCATTTTGATAAAGCTCATATTATAACAGACACAATAGTTTTATCATGCATAAAACAGGCGCGGATCCAGGTGGCGGGGGGGGGGGGGGCATAGTTGATTTTCATTTTCGTTTGCTTTGTTACTGTTGTATTTCATATATCTGCTCTTTAATAGATGATATAAACATGATTTTCGCATTGTTTCCGTCCAAGCAATACAAATTTGCAAAATATTACCCTTTGCTCCAATGTATGCAACCCCCCCCCCCCCTCAACAAAATCCTGGATACGGGCCTGTAAAATGTGATATTTTATCATATCATCATATTATATTTCAGTTATTTTATATATAACATGTGGTAACGCCTGTCTATTCAGAGGAAAACTGTTACGTATCTTTTTATTTTTATTTTTTAGTTGCCACATCACGAATGTCCGAATTGACCGCTACTAAATTTTACGTCAGGAAGTAACTGCCATGATATGATCAAGGTCGGGTTTACTCATGGGCCTAGTTCATCTAATATGTCGTGCAAAGTGCCAGCGTATAAGGCCAGATCTAAATATTAAAGGGCCGTTTCCATGTAGCCGGCTAAAACTTGAAAATCGCGTACACGGAAAACGGACCTTACTTTAGTTTATGTAAAGACAAGGAAGGGGAGAAATGACGTTTAACGTCCACTCGACACAAATTAGGTCATATGGTTCAAATTTATTTCAATAATTCGCTTCCTGGTCTATACTATAACAGTCGGAGGAAACCTGGAAACCCAGAGAAAACCATCGAGGGTGGACAGACGACCATACTTCGTGTCATAATATACAACAGGGGAATCGATATCCAACCAGTTGACCCAATGACAGACCTTATGATTGTTGGGTGGGTGAGGGGGGGGTAGCCAAAATGCGACCGACTGAGTTTTCTAGGGGCCATGTACAGTCACATGTGGGAAATACACACGCACTGGGCAGGCCAGGCGGAGTAATTTGGCTGCAAGTAGGCCTACTCTTTTCTCCGGATTATTGAACGCAAGTTGCGTACCCGTCTTCATTAGCCCGATTGAAGCCGAATAAACGGACGTCAAATATACAGAATGTCAAAGCCAAATTCACCTATTGCAGATCTTTCTGTAAGTCTTAAACGTTATGTAAATTATTAATTAGACCTTTATTAACATATGACAATACCAAAAATGAACTGTCAATGTCATGGGATGCTCTAGATTTTTAAGATAATTAAATACGATTGGCAGTTAATGATTTTATTAAAAATGTGATAATCGAGACTTTGTTTATTTTTGTAACAACGATAACAATGACTACCGTGACAATTCCCTTTTCATTTTCTATCTTCAAACTATCATAGCGAGAACTGCCAGCACTTTATCCATAACTTAAATAATGTATCTTTAAACCCCATAAATTTATGAATAATCCAATGGTGTTAAATAATGTGCAAAATCATGCTCATTTAAGATAATAAGTTAATTAACGATGAAATTAGTATACACCCATCCATATTATTTACATAATGTATGTCCTAACCTACATATATACACGGACAGTAACTGTTCATTAACCGTGTTATATAACTTGGTTTGTGTTATAATAAATCTATATTTAATCATGTCGGGTTCTGTAAATAAACTTTTTTTTTTCTCTATTCATTTTTGTACTGAGGGGAGAAGTTGTGTAGAGGTGTGTTTGGTAGTTCACTATCAAATTTGTAATTATTATTGTTATAAGTTTGTATAATTTTGAACAGACTTTAAACCTGATGTTGACTCAGTGAGTAAGACATTAGCTCGCTAATCCGGGGGTCCTGTGTTCGATCCTGGGGATGGCCGAGATAGTTCATCATCTGGAATTGCCGGCGTGGTTCCCTCTTGTCAGTAGTGTTTGACAGAGGGACGTGGACAACAGAGGGACTGGCTAGGGACAACGCATAGTCATTCGGATGGGACGATACGCCGTGGTGCCGTGTCCACACTGGCATGGATCAACCCTTTGCAGCTGGAATTCGATATAAGACTAGGCCATAGCAAAATTTCAGTATATGTCCTATAAATAATATATCTGTGAACACATTATCGTAACGCCACCCTGTCTTAGTAAAATCGCTGATCACCACTGTAACCACCTCTGTGGTCATGAAATTCCGTCCTAGTCCCGCTTTTTTCGTATGCAAATGAGCTTCGTCGGAGATACCCTATAAGATAGATAGTGTAATAATTTTGCAAAATAACTACTGTATTTAGTATTATTGAAAAAAGGTCTAACACTGAGACACTGGCTACCATGAAGGGATGGAAATTGCAAAATGTAAAACTAAAATACGTATTTTGAACTGCTAAGATATGTATTTTGCACCGTGAGCATTGACACAATAATATTGGCAACGTTATCCTTCCATAGAAGACTGCCTTGGACGCTACTCCTCAACTGAAACGGTATTGATAACGTCTCTTAACGACCTGTGCGAATCGAACCCCTTGCAGATTAAAACACTTGTCTGTGATAGGCGGAAGTGGAAGAAGATGAAGACACTGTAACACCGTTTATTCTCACCATGGAACGCCACCTTGTTTCTATTGCAAGTCCTTGATAGATATCTAAAATATTGTGAACGTTGGATCTCTAATAGAAACATTAGTTTGAAAACGATTAAAGTTCCACTCAAAGCTATTTATCTGATTAAAATTTAGATGTGCATCCCCCTCATAAACATGGGAACTGTCATTTCGTGTGTTCTATTGACGATCAGCTGATGGTCCACTTTCTGCACTTTACCTTGTGGCTTTTCATTGATACCTGGTGAACCATCCAATTTATTCACAGAGCATGGCGGTATATTTCTGTCGTCATTTTCTGAATGACTGTCCAAATGCAGCTCATCAACGTTGTATGGATGCTTCTCGGTGACAACATGTTCAGGAGGGTCAAATTTATCAAACCCAACAGTTTCATCTGAGTCGGCCCCAATGGTTTCATTTAAGTTTACTGTTGCACTTTCTGCAGGTTTTAAGACATCTTTAAGGGCTTCATTTGAGCTCACATTTTCATTTTCTGCGCAGCCTTGACTTGACCCGAGCATCCCATTTTCTTCTAACAGTATCTCTCTTGAAGTATGTGAGCCCGGATTCCTTCTCGGTTTACCTTTTATCACATTCAGGATTTTCCGCGTCGTGTGGCACTTTTTTCGTTTTATTGTACAGCACACAACAGCTGCACCAATCACAATAAAACTCAGTATGCTTGTCACGGCGATAATAACTTTGCATTGTCTTGCAGAAAGTTTCTGACTTTTCGTCTGCGGTATTATGGTAACCGTGGAAGAGCCTGAAACACTGGGTGTTGTTTCTACATCTGAAAAAAGCAGGGAAAACATTAAATATGATATGAACGAAGCCAGCTAATTGCAATTTTACTGACTTTTAATTTTAAAGACATGGTACATTATGGAAATGAAACGACATGAAGTTTAATGTCCTACTTTTCTACTCCGACTGGGCCGGTGAAAACGAACACACGCCATAAAGTATGTTAAGAGGTGAATTTTGCCCGCAAAGCAGTGCTACGAAGCGTTTAAATTTTAAAAGGCCAGAAATAGCATTGCTCTTGCTATTGTAGCAGAACAGTGACATAAAATCCCATTTCATTTCATTTCATTTCTTGCTACTGTATCTAGTTTATTATTTAACGCATGGTCCAAGATCATTACCACAATGTTTGTTTTGAAAAGGTCACACAAATTGACGAGAAGAGACCGAGCATGGGCATGAACGTTAACACAAGTTGCTCCTTGTCTCGTTGGTTTAACAAAGGCCATGGTTGTGTGTAGTCTGTAAGACTAAATACCAGTATGGGGGGGGGGGGGGTAAGTACAGAAAAACGAGTTGGTATAATTGATTTAAATCAATTCTACTGTTGGGCATTCTGATTTCCTGAAAAGCCAAATCAAGGTGACTGATTTAGAAATGTTTCACACCATAGGTCTGCTCTGACCTCAACCGTTATAGGTTGTTATATATTATACGGGTTATTCCAGAACCGGACACCTCAATGGATTCCTTTGTGATAGACCACTCAATGTATTTGAAGCCAGGGAGGCAGGATGGCTAATTGGTCGCGGGTCCCCCCCCCCCTCCCTGCGTTGGCCGAGTTCATAGTGATTTTCTGGCGTGATGCAGGACGGGGGCTTAGTGGTTCAGATGGGACGAAAACCCAAAGCCCCGTGTACACGTGAACATAAAATCACCCCTCGGTAGTTGGAATTCAATATAAGAGTAGGTCGTAATGTATGACGTATGTCTGTCTTCATTAGCCAAATCGGGCAGAACAGTAGGACATTAAGCTTCATGTCATTTCATTTGTATCTCTAGACCAGTGTTGTTTATTTAGGTGCTCTACTCACCTGGTGTATCGACTAATTCAACAGGCGGCGGGGGTTGCCATACAGGCATACACGTGTAATTCAGATTCATTGATATATGAGCACAAGCTGGCACGTGAGCCGTGTAACCCGGATGATCTGGATAACAATACGAACATTTCTCACAATTTCCTGTATTCTCGTTGGCATAGTGACCTGGAAATAAATACATGAATTTTTGCATAAAACGCAGAATAAGGTGTCCTAGAATTGTAAGCATAATCTGACACTGGCCATACAGCGAGAGGATGTATTATGCAAATGGTGAAATTTAATCACGTATTAGCCTTAGTCATCGCGTGGGTATATGTTCCTGGTTATTAGAAATATCCCAATTTCAGAGATAAAAGGAGATTTGTGCGATCAAATAGTCACGAAATGCATCCGATGTGAAACAATTCAACGGCTTTAGTTTGAATACGAGCATTAAAGAGACGTTGACATGTATCACGGAAATGAATACAAAACCGATTATTCATCGATAGTAATAATCGACATAATCCAAAACTCAACAACACTCATATCTTATTTCTATGAATAATTCCACTTCAATCCGCCGGGGTGACTTCATTTATCATTTATGAAATGTCTAAAAAGGAAATATTTTCTGTTTAAAAAAAAATAATCAGAAATTCATCAGTTTATTCCGAAGAGAACAAATCCTGCCACCCAAAATTGAAAATAAGAAATAAAAAAACATAGAGATTGGCAACTCTATTTAATACCATGCAATCCAATCTTTTTTTGGCCCCGAAGACTTTACGGGACATTAAGAAAATTCCATGATAGAGAAAGATTTGTATGGGTTTGAGAGAATCTGATCCTTTGCCATGGCTTGCAGTAACACATGTTACCTATACTGAAAGTAGGGCGCATTTGGTGATTTTTGATATGCCGGCATTCTAACTGCCAAGGGCTTCACTTGAGAATTTACCTGGTTTGCAGTCCCCGCAGATGTTATCCGTTTTACTTGTACATAATCTGTTATAAATACGATTCTTCAGACAAGTCGTACACGCTTTACAATATCTGTCCTGGTTCTTTGTTGCAGTAAAAGAACCTGGTATGCACACACTGCAGACTGTATCGTTCTCCCCAGAACACATTCTTAACGCATACTCTCCCGGAGGACACGTTGAACAGTTCTTGCAAATTCCATCTCTATAGATCATGTTCTCCGGACACTCGGAGCAGACCGTGTTGCTCACAGCTGTGCAAGTTTGTATCGTAAATTGACGATTGTCACTACATGATGTGCATTCTGTACACCTAATTGAATCCCTCTCCGCAGAAAACGTGCCTGGGGGACACTGTTCACACACTGTATCGTTTGAAACGGCACATTTTGTTTTTATAAACTGTCCTGGGGAGCAGCTCGAACATCGCGCACAATTTTGGGTCGTTTCCGGTTCTGAGTAATATTCGTTTTGTAATCCACAAAATATCACCGAATTAACAACACATACCTGTAATGTAAAGATAACAATATAATCTTAAAAATGTCGGTATTTCAAAATTTATATTTTTGGCAATGCAGCGTCGACAGTTGAGAAAACACGAATTAACCCAGACTGATGCTGGATAGCAATACCAGCGAGTAGTTAGATTCTTGTCTTGGATCCATGCAAATACGTGGCACAGAAAAAAAGTGTAATAATGCAAAAAGTATCGTGGCTATATCATTTACATTACACATATTGCAACGTATCGATGTGTGATAACTTCACTCCAAATTTCAGGGCCACTACTCAAACGTTTTAACAATGTGTTTTTAAATTGTGTACTCTCTTTTCTGGGCCACCCGATATAATATCTTTCAGTGAAAAGTGTGCAAACTTTCGACCAGAAGGCAATTTCATTTTCCAGTTTATTCCACAAATTGGCTTTGAAGTCTTAAATAGTTTACTAGAATATGAGAAATTGGTAATACTCTTTGTACGACACGCGTTTAGTACGTACAGGAAGACCGCACTACACGCAAAGCAAAAATATACAACATGAACCTGCGGACAAGACAGAAAATAGACATTGCACAAACTAAACAAATATCAAATTAAGTGAATGGGTCCAAGGGCCAGCCGCAAGCTCCACTGCTGTACGATAAAATAACGCTTACATTTTGCATCAAACGGGATAATAAAGTTTTGAACTATAATTCACGAAACGAAATTGTGTTGCATCCTGCTCTATACAATACTGTGATGTTAAGTAGACTATTATCATAGCATATGTATTTACTAACCAGTGGGAGCCGCGGTGGTCCAGTGCATAACTTGGAGGTGTCGGGTTCGCAGGACGGAGGACCTAATAACTGCATAGTCGCTAGAATTCGACGAAACCCAGAGGGCCATCGCGGAGAATGGCGTGCACGTAAAGGAACCTTTGATTAGGCCACAGAAGCGCTGTCTGGGCAAAATTTCCCTCGCCATAGCACACTGTATGGCGTATACCCAGTTTGTGCAGAAGAGTAGGTCGTGCAATCCAATGATTTAATTTCATTTACTCACCAATGGAATTGTGAGAATTAACCGTTTGCAGCTATACATTTTCCCAGGGACATGAATAGCTCATTCACTAGAACAGGAAGTTACGACGACGCTACAACTATTCTTGTGTGCTACAAGGAGAAAATCACTAGAATAAATAATACATGGCTACGGTTACTAAAATAGACAGGGCTTTCCCAATAAACTTCCCGGTATGTTAGCAACGTATATATTGCAATGACGCCCACCACTTAGCATACCATATTTGACCAACACAAATAACAGGCAATAGTGCTGTGGTGAGGATACGTTCACCTCCATTCCTTTCTTTGTCCTTCCATAATGAACAGAGACCAGGGCGTATTCATGCGCAACTCTGTACTCAACGTTAAGGGTAGATGGGGAAATATAAAAAAAGTATATTTTATAGTTGAATACATAATAAATATACGCCTAGTTACCCCACTTACCCACCCACCAGCCAAATACATATAAATATACGCCTAGTTATCCCGCTTACACACCCAAATAATGTGAAATAAACAAGTATATTTACTCATTTTGATCAATATTTTTATCTGACCTTTCTAGATGTTATAGAGAGAAACAAAGGGGTTTAAAATCCTCTCGATGCAAATTATGTCATTTCGGGACTATCTAGACATTATAATGTATATAAATAATTATAAATAAGCCATACAGTTGTACGAGAGAGAGAGAGAGAGAGAGAGAGAGATAGAGAGAGATTTGACTGGCGCGACCGTACTCCAATCCACGTCAATTGACTCAATGATAGACCTTCTGGTGCAGCGCGCACGGGTTAACCATTCGGCCACCCTCCCCCCCCCCTAAACAGTTGTACAACATTTTAAAGTCTTAGTCATTATTGATCCCAGACACTCGCACTTCCTCTTCCGGGTATTATATACATTAATAAAAACCTTTGTAATATTGTTTTTTGGTGATAGATATATTCCTTTGTCATGTTACACTATTATTATCCTATATACGGACAACCCGACAACCGGACATCACGACAATCCGACAACCCGACATTTAATAATGTCGTAATGTCGTGTAAAAATATCGGGTGGTCGGCCATGTCCGCCTCTCAGTATACATTACAATTATCTACGCCGATCCCGGTGTTAGTCAAAAAAGTTCACGGGGGTTTTGCTGCGTGGTTTTTCATCTGTAGTGCAGGACGAAGGGCCTGGCAAAGTCCGGTGTCTAGTTGTATAGATCGGACAAAAACACAAGCTCCTGTGTGCACATTGGCATGCACATTAAAGAACACGTCACTGTTGGTATTTAATAAAGAAATGCCAATGGTGTCGGATAAAAATGTCGTACTCGTATTGTCGTGTTCAAATGTCAGGTTGTCGTGAAGTCGGGTTACGGTTAAATAATTGTCGTAGTGTTGGGTTTTAAGGCGGCATCACGAAATCAGGACATAATACCAATCTGCAGCCACCAAATATAATTGTTCGTATAGCAATTTATATAATGTATGTATATACACTAGACTATCTGAATGGCTTCATATGATACACCAGCATGAAAGCAGTTAACATGTTTTTTCTTATTGTTTGTAAACTGTATTTATTTACCGTATACATAATACATATTTGTATTCTTCTACGTTATCTTATATTCAAATATATATATAACCATTACATCTTAGACTAACTTCTGTGATTAATGTTGATGTCCATCTTTAAAAATAGGTAGTAGTATGAATTATCAGATAATTGCTTTCATTTTCTAAAAAGGCCTAGTTTCGTGGCAAATGCTTATGTCATAAGGAGTGTTTAGGTATGACTTACACATTATGCAATTCATAGCTTAGGTAACTAAATTCATACATGGTGCAATAATGTGATAAAGAAGCTTTTACTAAACTTACCTTAAATAAGACATTCGTAATTCAAACCAGAACGTATGTTTCTGAATAGAGGCATATCTAGGTCACGATGTCATTTCTATGCATTTATATGTATGGAAATCCCGAGTATGGAACACCGACCACACCATGTTGTGTTATACTAAGGCAAACAGTATTTTAGTTATTACAGAGTCAGCTTCGTAAATATATGGTTTTATTTACAACGGGAACAGAATATCAAACAGATACATAAATAGGCCTACATTTACACTACAGGAACTAGTCTATATATACTGGAACAATTACTACGACAGGAACACATCTAACTATATTGTATCTACCAATCTACACCGCTGCCAATGCAGCGGCTTGACTCGGGCGAGTCCATACGCCGATCTGTACCGTCTCGTCGTCTGCTCTCTCTCTGTCTCTGGTTGTCTTGTCTGCTAACTGTGAGTAAACTACTGTATATAAAGCCTCCAACACTTAGGGAAGATGGACAAGAGGGATCACCAAATAAGGAAGTTCTGCCGCGTATTACACAGATCATATGTAGCTTGTAGATAACATATTGAATAAATTATATAGTTAATAAGAACGTGCCTTAAATAAGTTTAGAGAGTAAAAGAAACGTCCAGTACAATATATATCAAAACTAACAGATGTCATACAGTTCTTTGCACCTAAATGAATGTTCAGTTTATGAAAGGTATAGACAACTTTGTTACAATACTAATGTCGTCAAATTTGCGTATGCCTGAGCAGACATAATTACTGAGACAATATTCCGATATAATACACTTGTGTCGTCACATTTGCAAAAAAAAATAGGTCGCCAGGCAACGAAACATACGCCCACACAGCAGCTAAATCGTCCGGGCAGTCAACAAGAGTTGTCGCATATTAAGTAATTATCAGAAAATCATTAGAATTTGTTTGGTTTTTATAAAGTTCTGCTAACTTTAGTATACGAAACATTTAATATTATGGATTAAGTTGTCAATTATCAATTTTCAATAAATCAAAACTCAATCATCATTAATGTGCAACAGGGATATAGTCAAACGGTATTTTAATTCGGAATAAAATTGTGAACTCCATAGGGTCAACAAGGTAAAAAACATGATTTTTCGTACAATCAGGGGCCATAATTCAGGAAGTTATGGTCCAATGTGCCCAAATATCGAAATAAACCGCGATCTTTGGGTTATAAACTTACATTTCAAATTTCATCAAAATCGGATTAAAATTGTGACCTCTACAGGGTCCACAACCTTGATATATCATATTTTTACACTATTCGCGTATTAGCGGCAGCCATTTGTCCGGAAGTTTTGGTCCGAGTTTTACGAAATTTGACCTCAACCTTCATTACAGTGAAACAGTGACATAATAAAACGTTTTTTTTTAAAATCGGGTATAGTTGTGACCTCCAGAAGGACCACAAGCTAAAAAGGCGATTTTTAGTACAATCAGGGGCCATAATTCAGGAAGTTACAATTCGATATGCGCAAATATCGACAGGAACCAAGGTCTTGGGATTATAAACATGCGTTTAAAGTCTCATCAAAATCAGATTAAAATTGTGACCTCTACAGGGTCTACAACCTTGATATACCATATTCTTATATACTATTCAAAAAAAGTAGGGGATATTTGATTTTTAAGTCACCTAATGAAACTGACGAAGAAACAAATGACAAAATGAAATGAAGTTCACATTCATCGATTTATTCCAAATGATCGTTAGACTAAGTAAGGCACAGACTGACCATTATAAGGGTAAAATGATACCCGGGGTCAAACAGCAAAGTTACCACACCATCACAACAAAGTCAGTAACGGGTAAATCCTCCTCTGTTTGCCAAACAAGCATTGATCCGACGTGGCATACTCCTAATGAGACGTCTAAGGTCATTTTGGTCCAGATTGTCCCATTCCTGTTGCAACGCAGCAGCAGCAAGTTCTTGGACATTGGCAGGACGTTGTAGACGTTGACGTAACCTCTGTCCAAGCATGTCCCAGACATGCTCGATGTGGGAAGGAAATGTGGTGATGTTCTGTTGTTGGAGGTAACCTGTAACGATCCTGGCTCTGTGACATCTTGCGTTGTCATCCTGGAAGATGAAACGGCGGCCATGGCGTCGTGCGAACAGCACAACATGGACTGCCAAGATGTTGTCCCGCTAGTACTGGCCTGTAACACGCCTTGCAACAACATGTAAAGCCGTTCTTCCAGCAACAGTGATGCCTCCCCACACAATAACAGAACCACCCCAAATCGATCATGTCTGATGACGTTAACGTCTTGGAAGCGCTCGTTTCGACGACGCCACACCCTCCTACGTCTGTCCAAAAATTCAACAGTGAACCTTGACTCATCTGAAAACATCACATTGCTCCAGCGTCGATTATCCCAGTGTTGACGATCCGTACACCAACGACGTCTTGCCTGAATGTGATGATCTCTCAAACAAGGGATCACGCGAGGACGTCGGGCGCGAAGGTGACCCCTATGCAGTCGATTCCGAATCGTCTGGCCACTCACTCTCACACCAGTGTCTGTTTGAAGACGAGCGCTGATCTGATTTGCTGTGATGACACGATTTCTCAAGGCCAAGGTACGGATAAATCGATCCTGGGCTTGAGTTGTCGCCCTTGGTCGACCCGAGCGTGGTCTGTCCTGTACAGATTGTGTATCACGGTATCTGGACCATAGCCTGCTTATGACAGACTGAGAAACATTCATCGTCCGCGCGACAACCGCCTGTGTTGTGCCGATCTGTAGCATGCCAAGGGCACGTAACCTTTCATTTTGGGTAAGCCGACGCATATCAAAATTTGTTTTCTGGTCACTAAAACAATTAAACTAAACAATTGAAATCGGATAAAAATTGTGACCTGTAGACTGTTCACAAACAATTGTGTACGGACGGACGTCCGGACGGACAAACTGGGGCGACGACAATATACGTCCACTTGAAAATGTGGGCGTATAAAAACAACAAAACACCACCGTTCGATTAAGATGAAAGTTGAAATATGTGTTAACGATCAAAATATCTTAGATGAGATCGATTTTGGTGGACATCAGACATTCGATTTATGATCCCATGCCTTGGACGCAATATTTAAAATATGTAAAAAGTTTGTTAAGGATTAAAGGATCTCGGCTGCATGGGGATGATTTTGGTGCGCATCGTAACTTTCGACCCCGAGTTATCCCCCCTCTTCTGAAAACTACAGTTTTAATAGCAGGCGCGGATCCAGAGGGGGGGTCCAGGGGGTCCGGACCCCCCCCCCCCCCCTGATCAGACTTGAAAATTTTTTATGCGATTTTATTGGCGATTTTTAGACCTGTAATTTCGGAATTTACCTTCCGGAAATACGTCAGAATGCACCAAATTGAATCTAATTTACCAAATTTTTCTGGGGGAGGGAAACCACCCCCCCACCCCCTTAATGGGTTGAGCGCCTTCTGCGCTGGGCCCACCGCAATTATCAAACCTAGCCCCCCCCCCCCCGCAAAAAATCCTGGATCCGCGCCTGAATAGATTTATTCCTAATTCAATGGGGGGGGGGTCGAATGGTTAGCTTTCTCCTGGTCCTTCGGTTTCCTCCCACTGCTAAAAACCCCTGCACGCAATAGAATTAGTGAGAAAAATTGAACCGTGTGATAGTACAGAAATGACCTAGTTTGTGTAGAGGGGACGTTAAACCCCATCTAGCAATCTCTCTCCCATAATGGACACATGGGCTATATTTCCAGTTCTCTCTCCATCTATTGCAAAATACGGACGTATCTTACGGCAGTTTTAGTGATGTTCGTCCTGTTAACTCCTTGGATCAGCATCATTTTGAATCGCCCCGACACAGTATAATTGAAAGCTGAAATAATTGAAAGCTGAAATAATTGAACACGCTTTTATTTTGATTATGTTTTTAGAACACCGTATCCCTGATCATTTCTTATATATTTTGGAAATAAAGATGCTGATCTGTCAAACCAAATCTAGTTCTTTCAAGAGACAGAACAATTAATGTCGCCATAAAACAATTTTAACGTGAAAATACAAATATCTGAATTTATTAAGCTATTGTTAGGTTTATCAAGAAATTGGACTCATGATGCCGAAAATCATAATTCAACAATCATAGCGATTTTAAGTGTACAAAAAAGATACCACATGTCCATTATTACGTCATAATCAATCATGCTTTTGCATTGAAAATGAAATGAAATGGGGTTTAAAGTCCTACTGTTCTACTCCGATCTCGGCTAATGAATTCGAGTTTTGCATTGGAATTGAAATGAAAATGAAATAAAGTGGCGTTTAACGTCATACTGTTCTGTCCTGACTGGTCAATGAGGGAAATTTTGCCCGGACAGCGGCGCTACGGTCTACTCTTATATCGAATTCCAACTGTCAAGGCAAGGGGTCTTTTACATACGCGCCAATGACTAGACATAGCGAGAACTGTCAGCCCTTCATCGAAATCTTACAAAATACATCAATATGTATCATATTATCAATATGACTATAATATTATGTCAGATAATAAGAGAGAGAGAGAGAGAGAGAGAGAGAGAGAAATGGGGTTTAACGTCCACTCAACACAAACTAGGTCATTTCGGGACTAACATATGGTTTTTAATTTTATTTCAATAATTCGCTTCCGCGTCGGGGTCTTTAGCAGTGGGAGGAAACCGGAGTGCCCGGAGGAAACCCACGATGTTGAGAAGGCGCCCCTATCTCCATGCCACATGCGCTCACACCAGGGCTCGAAACCACAGCCGCAAGCCAGAGGTGACCGGCCAGCTAGAGGTCGAAGCGTGGCACTCTACACCACTAGCCCCCCCCCCCGATAATAAGAATGTAATATTGGGAAAGATGCATTCAAATAACCGGTATCGATTGAAACGACACATCTGTCCCACGACACCACGCCCAACCCATCGACATGCAATTTGTCGGGTGTGAAAGGAAATCGAACTGAATTTTAATTAATTGTCCAGCCCCTCAAAAGTGGGTGGCTATGTGAGTAAGATGCTGGCTCGATAGCCTGGAGGTCGCGGGTTTGCCCTTGTCGGTGATGCAGTTCAGAGGAACTGACAAAATTAGCAGCTCAGTCGTCCGAATGGCACGATAAACCGAGATCCCTTGTACCCTTTTGCGTGCACGTAAAAAGTTTGTTGGCAGTTGGAATTCGATATGAGTAGGCCGTGGCGCCGCTGTCCGGAAAATCTCCGAACACACTCTATGGCGTGAGCAAAACTGTAGGACGTTAAATTACATAACTCACAGAGAACACTCGACTATTGTGATTTCTAACTTCTCAGTTAAATACAATACTACTGCACTATTCCCCGGGAGTTTCCCCTTGTCGCCGGTGCAGCTTGGGCTGGAAAGGAAAACGGTGTATATTCGTTAGGATAGGACAAAAACACAAGATCCTGTGTACATAGTGGCGGTTACTTGACAGTTGGAATTCAATTGCTGCCCGGGCCAAATGTACCCTATGATGTATACCCGTCCTCATCATGCTTAGCTCAAAACCTTGCAAGTCTACTGGGAATTCGTGTCGTTAACTCGCGAGTGAGACTTACGCGTCACATTGGCGTGTGTTCGGCACCGTAATACTAGATTGCAAACTGGACGTAGAGACATTTTGGGTCCTGCACAAACAAAATTTTCACCCGATTTCTTGTGGTTGGTCCTCGAGCTATACCAAACCCTGCGTCTCGTGCGTGTCAAAACTCGTACGACTGGTTGTGAGCTAGGTTTAAAGCCCGGTCCATACCGCTCCGACTTGCCCAGACTCTACCCAAAGCAACGTCTTGTCTCAGATAATCAGTGCAGTGTGGACAGTACCACGACCACGATTCAATCGATTTCCGTCGCGTCGTGGCCCGTCGGCCAACTGAGCATTTCAATCGTAGTCGGATGCAGTCGTAACCCATCGTGTTTGTGTGGACAGTCAAACGACACGATCAATTACTTACTGTTGTTTAGCCAATCAGAGAGTAGCATTTAGTCATGTGACTGTGCAGGTCATGTGCAGCACATTTCTTTTTACGAGCAGTCAACTTCAGCGGCATCTTGGCGAAATATAATGGCACTTTTATGCTTCCGATTTACTTTTGGAATCACTTGCTAGAGGGAAGTGGCGTAACTCACGACGTATGATCTGTGAGAGTCGGACCTGTGCGGACTGCGGACTGGTACCGTCGTAGGCAAGTGAAGTAAAGACCGTAGCGGTATGGACGGGGTAGTCGTAGCGGTATGGGCGGGGATTAGCCCAGTTGGTGACGGTCGCAGGCGTAAATAACGATTCCATTCATTTACCCATCCATTCATTCAATATGCAGTCATCTATTACAATTCAGGTTACGGTCTGGTAATGTTTTTTTATTTACAACTTCCAAGAATAAACACTTAAAATACCCCCTGGAGTGATGTAATAGGCTGTTAAAAAAGTACACAACGGTTCTTAATCATTATATTGTTCCTTGTTTGTGTTTTTGTGTCTATTTGTGTGTACTTATACAGTATTGTAGCAGAAATTAGAAATTTCATCGATTCTGATTGGTCGAAAAGTGTGGTCGAATTGACAATAAATATAGCAGTGTACTTTTTTCATTTTTGTGCTCAATGATCTTCCTCAACTCAAATCTTTATTGGCAAATATCTTCAAGAAATTCTGCACATGTGACCATCGCACTATTTTCAAACATCATCTTTTATGAAAACACATTTCTGAAATACATAAAATGGTAAAAAAAATCAGTCATCATTTAATCTAAACCGTTTTCAGAAATCCAAATATATTCGTAACTAGGCAGTGACAGATACTGAGATAGGCAAATTTGTTTTCTTTAGCTAAGGCCTAGTTTCACTCATTGTTACTTATTTTTTAAAATCACAATTTGATCTATCTGGCTAGCATGATCTACCTAATAATAAGTCATTTGTCACATGAAAATACAATAAGGGGGTCGAAAATAGCAGTTGAAATATGACATTATCATTATGCCAAAATTGACATTTTATTGACAACACCGTGGACCGTGAACACGTCAGAACAGCATACGATAGCAACTACTAGAATCTTATAGTCCGGGAGCTAGGTGGGTTTTATTAAACATGAAAGGTGCGGAAGGTTTGGGAGGCTAGTGGTGTATGACTGGGTTAGGAGACTCCAGCAACCCAATTCTTAAGTTGCACAAGTGGTGGGTGTGGTAGGAGGAGCCACCCATAGTACCCCAAAAAATCGGTTTATTTAACATGGAAGGTGCGGAACCCACTTCAGTGGCATTTGATAGAGGATTGTGCCCTGAACCAGGAAATATAACTTAAGAATGGAATTTTTGGTGGAAAGGTCACTTGAGAAGAGGTCAAAGGTCACCAATTTGCAATTTTTCGATTTTACTCTGAACTATGTTTTCGTTATTTCGTGATCTATTTCAGGTATTTAACACAAAACTGCATGGACATGTTTTATACGGCTAGGAGCAAAAATATGACATATTAAATTAATGAAGTTATAGCTGTAAGTATCACATAATCTCTAAAATAACGAAAATATCACTTGGCCACCATCGGTAATTAAAATTCTAATCAACATGAAAAGTGCGAGTGTGAAACAAAGCCTAAATTGTACGGAAAGGTATCAGAAATCATTATAATTAACTTTAAAAAGAAATTTCTGGTGCCCAATGTACTTAAGAGGATGATAATCCTGGTGTGCACTCAATAGAAATTTAATTAACATGAAAATCGCGACATTGGAACAAGGTGTAAAATGTAGGGAGTAATCATAGGATTCACAACCACTAACTTAAGAATGTATACTTTGGTGGTAAATACACTTAAGAACATCAGCTGTGACCAATGCCCCCCAAAATTCAATGACAAGCAGTGAAATATGGCCGGAATGCTAAGTTTCCTCTTGATCTATGTCATGTTATTGCAGACATCAATCAGGACCCAATCAGCCAAAAACTAATATAAGAGAGGCAACTGTCTTCATCAGAGGAAGCAATGTCGAAGTTCATCATTAGAGGTATCCTGATCAGATTCCCCTATGTCCTCTTCAACCAATGACTCCCGAAGTTCAGTACCATTAATATGATTTCATACCACCCTTCCCTCAACGCCCAGCCATCTTTTAGCGATGGGTGCTGGTTAATTCGTGATTTGTCAGCCCTTCCCCACATCTTTGCGACCAATAGTGCACTTTTGATCTGTAGTGACACTTCTAGGGAGGAATCATGCTACCATCGATGCCCTTCAATTTCTCCAGAAGATTTTTACATCTTGCCTTATAGACCCATTACATTTTCCCAAAAACGGCTTAGCGATGCCTGTTGAGTGAGGATATTGCTTGTCCCTTAGTCCCATACACCTGCTTGCTTTCGTCTAGTCGCAGTGTCTTTTACAAGCTGTGCATATGGCCGAACCTTTAGTGTAAAGCTAATACTGATGACATTCCAACATCCATCCAGATGTGACCACTCAATTGTATTCATTTTTGGTGAAAAATTCACACATCTCGAGGGATTTTTGAATATCATCAAAAATAATCTATTCAACCCATCTGAGATGCTTTGCCAAGGTTCCAAGCCTTCATAGGGCCAGGCTACGCATCAGCTTTTCACAGAAAAGAAGAGGTTCGGCCATATGCACAGCTGTTAGAAGACACTTCGGTTCAGAGGGCATTTACGGCGATGGCGAGAGGGAAGCGAGCAGATGGAGATCAAGAAGCCCTGATATCAGTCACCGCCCAGGTGTATGGGGCTAAGGGACAAGCAATCTCCTCACCCAACAGTACGTCGTGTTTGGGAAGACATAATGTGTCTAAAGCAAGAGAAAATAAAGGGCGTCGATAATACCATGATTCCTCCCTGCGAATAAGTAATGTCACTACAAATCAAAAGGGGTATTTTTGGACGCAAAGATGGGGTGGGGGGGAGCTAACAAATCCGGAATTAACCAGCACCCATTGCAAGAAGATGGTTGGGAGTTGAGAGAAGGACAGTATAAAATCATATTATGGGTTTAATGGTCGGTCCTGAACTCCGGGAGTCATTGGTTGAAGAGGACATTGATGAATCTGATCTGGATACCCATGTGCATACCTTCGACGTTGCTTCCTCTGACGAAGACAGTTGCCTCTCCTAAGTTAGTTTTTGGTTGATTGGGTCTTGATTGGTGTCTGTAATAACATGACATAGATCACTATTGGTATCAGAGATCAAGAGGAAACGTAGCATTCCGGCCATATTTCACTGCTTGTCACTGAATTTTATTTACCACCAAAATATGCATTCTTAAGTTAGTGGTTGTGAATCCTATGATCACTCCCTACATTTTACACCTTGTTCCAATGTCGCGATTTTCATGTTAATTAAATTTCTAATTAGGGGTCATTGAGTGAACATCAGCATTATCATCTTCTTAAGTACATCGGCCACCAGAAATTTCCTTTCTAAAGTTGACGATAATGATTTCTGATACCTTTCCGTACAATTTAGGCTTGGTTTCACACTCGCACTTTTCATGTTGATTAAAATTTTAATTACCGATGGGGGCCAAGTGATATTTTCGTTATTTTTGAGATTATGTGATACTTACAGCTATAACTTCATTAATTCCATGTCATATTGTTGCTCGTAGCCGTATAAAACATGTCCACTCAGTTTTGTGTCAAATACCTGATAACGTAAGAATAGTTCAGAGTAAAAATGAAAAATTGCAAATTGGTGACCTTTGACCTCTTCTCAAGTGACCTTTCCACCAAAAATTCCATTCTTAAGTTATATTTCCTGGTTCAGGGCACAATCCTCTATCAAATGCCACTGAAGTGGGTTCCGCACCTTCCATGTTGAATAAACCGATTTTTTGGGGTACTATGAGTAGCTCCTCCTACCACACCCACCACTTGTGCAACTTAAGAATTGGGTTTCTGGGGTCTCCTAACCCAGCCATACACCACTAGCATCCCAAACATTCCGCACCTTTCATGTTGAATAAAACCCACCTAGCTCCCGGACTATTAGGCTAAACGTTACTGTCATAGTTTTATATCCAAATAACATTTTCTTTTAATAATTGATTTACCAGCAACTCGAGACTCAAGCATTTTAAATTTGCAGGATAGCAAGGACGAGAATATCTTGAAAAAAGAACGCAAGCACATGGGCAAATAACGGATTTTTAAAATGTGTGTAAAAATGCTTCATGAATATACCCGAAGAAAATCCCTAAATATTTGAGCTATAATATCGATAAACACGTTCCTGTTACGTATTTATCGGGGGTTTATTGTCCATTTAACCATGCTTAAATTATCCATTAGAACAACTTGATTCAAGCATGGTTAAATGGACAATAAACGCCCTCTAAATACGTAACAGGAAGTGTTTATCTCCTAAATGCATTCACTGTTTCGTGAATATTGTTGTTATGCCATAAATGACACATTTAAATGAAACCGATACATGCCCGGAAATGTTTTATTACTCATGGTTTCTTATGCGTGGGCGTGTTTAAAGTAACATTCCGTGTCTCATCAATATAATCTTAAATGCAATCAAATATAATTTTCCGCGCATATATCGAAACATGAAATGAAATGCTATAATCACAACAGTACCAAATGATTCACACTCTACTTTCGGGGGTTTTTTTCTTTTTTTTTTTTTTCTTCTTTTTTTTTTGTTACCCTTCAATAAGTTTTAACAAGTTCAGCCAATACAAAGACGCCCGTCATCTGAAAGAACAATTTCAACCAATCTCAGTAGCTACTACCATGAAAACAGATAATTATTAGGGACCTGGGGCCTGTTTCACGAAATTTTAACTAAGATAAGATCTGAATTTTAGTTATTTGATTGGACAATATTAGATTGATTTTAGTTCTTAGCCAATCAAAATTGAAGTATCTGCTAAAATTTGGATTTTATCTTTAGTTAAAATTTCGTGAAACAGGGCCCTGGTTATTGGACGTAGTGTGGGTCATCAAAATTCTGTTGTGTATTTCGATGCCCTCGAAATTTAAATTAATTTCATTTTTGTAAAAAAGTTAAAAAAAAACATAGGTGCAACGAACTACAGGATAAGACTAAATTCAGTATGCTGAAAAACTGGCGACATCCTTAAGATGAGATTTCTTTGTCGAATTATGCAATCTGAACTTTTGACTGGGACTATTATTAGGACATTGGAAAGACGTAGTAACCCAAACAGCCCAGAAAAATGAACCGATTGAATTAATTTCAAGTTAATCTCTATTTCCTCGAAATATTATCATTTGCAGCTGAATTACGTCATGCCTTTTCAAACATTTTGATATTTCGGATCCTCCCTTTAAATGGTCACAAAAAAAACGCGGTAGCTGTTTAATAGTTGAAAAATACAATGGCCATAGAAGCCCCTATTTCATGTCTAAACCTGGTTTGATTTAGATTTTGTGTATCATATCATATTATAATGTTACTAGTGTCGTAACATAATGTTGGTGCCATTTGTTTTCTTGCCTCTTCTTGTTTCACGTAAGTATTGTTTGATTTATTAAGTAACCGCTATCAGATTTGTGCAGTTGAAATCGTCACGCCATGACAGGTTTTTTTTATTGATACCTTATTAGGTAACTGTTCATATGTATATAAATGTGGCTTACTCGGGTTCATGACCAGACAGATGCCTGTTTAATTATAGTATTAAAATGTATAGAAGTAAATGTTTAACATTAAATGGAATATAGCCCTATTATTTGGAACCTTAAAATAGACTAAAAGCACATAAAAAAAACTGCACAACTTTACATCAAGAGGTAGTAAATCCATAACATCGTGTTTTTATTAACGTCCTTTTTTTATCCCAAGCATTAAATATTTATTATTTATGGTAAGCAACAGGGGTTTTTTTCTATGGTTATCTGGCAGATTTATAATCGATGCCTGGTCTGGGTAAAAAATTAATTGCAGAGTACAGGATTTTTTTTTTTTCTTTCTTTTTTTTTTTTTGCAAGAATGGCAATATTGCCTTATAGTCAATATTTAAGTCTTTCAATATAGCTAATATTAACGATATAATCTATTTTATGTGACTGCATTGACACAGAATGCCTTGAACAAATTTAAATTCAAACCAATGCGATCAAAGGATTCGATAGCAACAGATAACAGTAACTTTGTTTGGCCTAATTTGAGCGTCGACAATGTTTTAAAAGATGTACGCAATGATATCGGGGAGGTTGTTACCCAATTTCCTTCAAGACAGGTGTCGACAAACGAGTTGTTGAAAACAAAATGACCTTCTTATACAGCATGTTAGTCCCGCAATTACCTTGTTTGTGTCGAGTAGACGTTAAAGCCCATTTCTCTCCCGCTCTCATTAGCCTAGTCGAAGCAGAACAGTAGGAAAACAAACCCCACTTTAGTTCATTTCATTTAAATTGGAAATTTCACATTTTCTAAGAAAGTCAAAACATAATTATTTCTATGTCTTTTGCTCAAAAGGTTGTCAACTCACTATTACATGATCATGGGCAATATTTCACAGGCATAGAAATCCCTGGCACAGAAAATAATTACACAATTACTTGAATTACCTCCCTTGTTTTCCCATTCCCCACATGCAATGACGATATTCAAACGTTTGAATTTGAAGTTGAAAATGATATCTTTGGCACTTTCTCACTTGGCAATAGTGAATTATTGGATTAATACTTCATTTAATAGGATTATTCTTTAACAAGGTAGGACTGTTTATAGATACAATCTATTTTAGGGCTTTATTTTAATATATATTTTAAAAATATAACTAAAAAATATGAAATTGCCGTTTTCATAGGCGTACAAGGGGGGGGGGGGGGGGGCAAATATTTTCATGAAAAAAATAGAAATCTGAAAAGAGCTCAGAATTGTGAGATTGGTCATTAGCCGAGGAGTTTTTGAAAATGGGGTGGGGTAGGGGTATGGCTTTGTCGGGGAAGGCTATGGTCTTGTCGGGAATGAATGCTCAGTTTGTCGGGAAGCGTCGCGCCGTCTGTCGGGTTATGAATATTTTTAATAATATGGAAGCGGAAAGAAAGCAGTCCAGTCAATGATGAACACGTATTATACGCCACCTGAATGGAACTAGCACGTACACATGGCCTTTCTCGGTTCTTGAGTACTGTGTTGCTGTATACTGGCATCCAACTCCATGCACCGGACGAGCCCAGTGATAGAAGTGAGCAGCTGAAAAGTTTGTAATAATATTGTACCTTGTAGTCACATATAATATACATGTACGATGGCTCAATAGGCCATAAATAATTCGATATTGAGCCCTTTTCTTTGGAAATAAATATTTATAGGTGAATATAAAGTGCCACTGGCAAGAGTTATACAAAGATAATGTGCTCAACAACGCTTATTTTACTTATAAATCTCTCCAGGAAAAAGTTCCAATAACACTATGATGTAGATGTTAAATATCATTAAATAAGCTTTTTATTACATTATGTAATATTTGAATCCAATTTTACTAAATTATTATTAAATTTCATTAGTTTGTCTTAATCAATTTCAAGTTCAATTGATGACTTTTTACCAGTTTTTATGCTGCAAATGACATAATTTACTACCCACTCCAAATTACTAGAAAGCATTCGAAATGCCTGGAAATCGCGTCTACGGCCGTCTGGTTTTCAAAATTTTCTGAGGCGAGCCCGCCACTCCGCGGAATTTAAAGAAATATATTTGTCGGGAAAATATGCTGCCCCCCTGCCCCCCAAACAAGTTCGGCCTCGTACGCCTATGGCCGTTTTAAATAAAATAATCATGTAGGATTAACTAAATTATATTCCTCACTATAATAAGTAGTGTAATGAGTTACGAAGATTTTGAAAAAGATCCGTTGTTATTCAAATCAAAGCATTATGATTATAGGCTACAAAGGTATGAGCTCATCTTTAGCTATTCATCAGATATAAAATAAAATACGAACAATCCAAACCATTAGACAGAATTCGGAGATATTCTTTTGAGTTTGAATATAATTTTATGAGTTGATTTATTTCGTATCTTTTCCAGGGACAAATACATTTTCTACGATTCATTATTTCTCCGGGAATGATAAATATGATGACTTAACACCGCTTTAAATAACACATACTCTTTTATAACTTAGGCTTCCCGTCTACAGCTATCCCCGCTTCAGAACTGATTTTGAGAAATATAATACTGCTTGGATTTAATAAAATTGAAAAGGTTTAATAAGTCTACGAGAACAGAAGTAGGGCCGCTTTACAAAACTATACTAATTTTTAGACATGGTGGCTATTTAGGACAGAGATCTATTCTATAAGTATTAAGTAGATGGAGCTCTGTCTGCAGAAAGTAAATTACGCTACTATACCTGTGATTCAACGACATATTGTTCTGGGCCCGGTTGCTCAAAGCTCCGTTATCTTTTAACGATCCGTTAACAGAGAGGGAGAAATGGGGTTTAACGTCCACTCAACACAAACTATGTCATTTCGGGACTAACACATGGTTTTATTTTATTTCAACAATTCGCTTGCGCGTAGTGGTCTTTAGCAGTGGGAGGAAACCGGAGTGCCCGGAGGAAACCCACGAGGTTGAGAAGGCGCCCCTATCTCCATGCCACATACGCTCACACCAGGGCTCGAAACCACAGTCGTAAGCCAGAGGTGACCGGCCTGCCAGCTAGAGGTCGAAGCGCGGCACTCTAGACTACTAGGCCACCCCCCCCCCCTAATTTTAACAGAGAGAAAGACTGTTGCTGGAAGTCCCGTTAACTTTAACGCGCCGATAACATGGCGTTATATTTAATGGAGGTGTTGGGCTCCGTTATCTGTTTAATGGTGGCATTTTCTACAAGGTTGTTATACATGTACATTGAATTTAAAATTCAGCAAATGAACAGACAGTTTTCTCTTGGATTAACTTTAATGAATCCGTTAGCAAACGGATAATGAAATTGACGTTCCAGCAACACAAATTTAACGGACCGTTAACAAACGACACGTTAACAAGATAACAATCTGTTAGCGTTAAACGAATCGTTAAAATAACTTAGTTTTGAGCAACCGTTACGCACATCCGTGATAATTCACGTTTCCTCAATCATTTGTGTAAATAATTATAGTTCGATCGATCATCTTAAGGCATAATTTGAGTTCGCTCTTCCGTTTTTGTGAGGCAACTAGCCCCTGGGGAAACTAGAGGATGTGATGTTTTGTTCTGCGATAAAACTCGTGGTTTGCATAGATGGCAGTCTTATAATCCACATGGGACAATGGGGTTGGTATTTCATTGAAACACGTCACAAACCTCTAGACTTGCTTGGGTTGGGACTAGAATTAAAGGATTCAAAATACCTTTAACATGGAATTGACAACCACTTGCTTTACAAACAATCAGAATTCAGTTCCATGCATCCGTCCCGAATACAGGGCAGTAATCCCCATTGCATTTCACGATAGCTCCACAGACCAACGTGAAAATATACACTACCGTCTTCAAAGGGGAATTATGTAAGATTTAGCTAGCCTTTCTCGCTATAATATTTTACAAATAGACTATGCAATATGACTAATTTGAAAATTTCATCCAAATTATATTATTTTGAGTGAAGTTATCAATGGTTGTAGTATTGATAAGATGTGGGCATTGACAGCATTGATCATAACCATCGTACTGATGGTCATTCGAAGCTTAGTCTAGCTTCTCAAATTTAAATTAAGTCTATTTAAAGTCTGGGCATTGAGGGTTATGTTAATGAATGTCCGATTATTAATTTATATAACATTTAAAGTCTAAAGAAAGACCCACATAAGGCAGATTTGGCGCTTATGAAAAGTATGTTTAAATTATTAGTAGTTAAAATTGGTGTCTGTAATAATACAGAACAACATTTTTAATGTAGAGTCACATGGTGTGAAGATGGAAACAAATAACTGGATCGAAAATTTTTATTCCAGTGGCTAACGCCTGTGTAACTAATGATATGTATGGCAAGCCAAACGGAGCAGTGGATTTAATTCTAAATTTGACCAATCTCGAGACCCCGCAACTTGTTCAACTAAAAAAAGTGACGGCTGGTACATATGGTAGCATTGTGAGCTTCGGAATCAGGTCCGGAGCAGCAGACGTGGCATCTGAATGGATAGATATAAACCCAAATAATACACGTACGACGGCACACGGTGGAGCTAGTGTTACAGTGACTCTGCTAAGATTAGCCAAAAACCATGCTGGTAAATATTGCTGCAACGAAGGCGTAACAGGATGTGGAACCAACCTAATAGTAACAGGTATTTATTACTTAAAGCCACCGATTGTCATTTGCACTTTTCTTGTACTATCTAATATTTCATGGTATAATCCACGCTAAACTCGACTGAAATTAATTAATGCACATTTAATTAAGTAAACTAAACATAAATATCAACCTTAGGTACTCTCTAGACTTTGATTCGATGAGGATAAACATACAGATTTTACTCGACACTTTCTTCGTCTTTTTCTATCAATGTTGAAGCCCGCCTACAAAAGAGATTATATCGCAGACAAGTCTTATTTTGAATATGCTCAAGGCACACACAGGGGTCTTTCTCGTGGGAGGAAACTGGAGTGTTCGGAGTAAACTCACGTGATTGAGAAGGCGCCACTATCCCCAAGTCACATACAGTCACACCAGGGGTCGAAATCACGACCGCAAGCCGCAGGCAACGGTCAGTTAGAGCTCGAAGATATTAACAGATGGCGGCGTATTTATATCGTCTTCACCGGATTCGAAATTTCCATTTTTGCATTATTATTTGTATGTAATGAACGAAATTGAACAATTTTGGTCCGATATTGCCTTTTCATTCTCAGATTCGACTTTCACAATACCTCAGTTTGCAAGAGTTTCAAAATCACTCAAATGACGATCAGCGTATTTGATACCACATAAGCCCCCGTCAGACCATATCTCGATGTGGTTCACATCTATAAAAAGTTTGGAGGTCCAAGGAGACTCAGAATTTCTAGTAAGTCGCATATAATTTGCTGAAATTACTTCAACCAGTCTCCGGGACCCATACTTTCGCTCACTGCACGGTGTCGAATGTCGATACGATCAAACAAGACCACAACACTCTCTCAACTTAACCCGACCGAGGTGATCGCGGTGGGTAAGACGCTGGCTCGCTAGACTGGAGGTCGGGTCTTCGATCCCTGACCATATTTCACGGTGTGGTACCCCTTGTCAGTGATGCAGGGCTGCGGGCCTGACAAGGACGGTTGTCTAGTCGTCCGGATAGAATGAAAACCTGAAGTCTCGTGTACACATTGGCGTGCACAATAAAGATCCCTTGGTAGATGGAATTCGATATAAGAGTAGGACGCAGCACAGGACAGTAGGACAGGGCAAGGAGCTGTTCACTCTTATACCCGGACACGATATGAAACTACAAACACATGTTCTGCTATTCTGCAGAGGCCGTGATGGATCTAGTCAAGATCTGAACAGTATCTCGACTGAAGTGATTTTGTCGTGTTAGGGTCGTGATTATGTCGAGTAGGACTCATCAAGGTCATGCTGGATCTGGGATGCAGAGAGTTGGTCCTGCATAATCTGGACCGTCACGATCACTCATCGGAAAGAGGTCGAGTTGACGACTTTTTAACGACGGGATCTAAGAAGTTCTTCCCAAGCCTTACAAAGTAGTTTTTGGTGTGACGGGGGCTTTACAACTCTTAATCAACACACACGCGTCACGTCATAAAATGTCTGAGTATTTCGTCCAATAGAAAGAAGGCGACACAATATAAAGATCTAGACAGGGGCAATAATTTATGAATGTTTAATTAATAATTTCTTCTTGGATTTACAGATAAACCCGACGTACATTCAATCAATCCAGATCGACAACCGCTATTGGAAAAAGGGATATTGAAAGGGAAATTAAATCTAACCTGTAAAGCTGTATCAACAACCAAACCTGATAATCACAATTTACCTATGATATATACCTGGTTTAAAAATGATGTATATTATGGTACTGGTAATATACTACACGATAATCATGTTGATATAAATTATGAAGGAGCTTCAATAGTCTGTGTAGCTACTGATGATCCAGACTGTAAAGCAGTTTTACAACAGTTAACCCATTTCTCTACAATAGACACTGGTATGCAATTCCTTTCACTCAAAGGGGCACAATTTAATTATTTTGCTGTAACCCCTGCAGGCCACCAAATATAGTTCTATTCACGTTAATGTTAATTCTTGACTCGTTGCCCCGGTCCACTTTCTCCCAATATGTTCGTTGTACTTAGTACTTAGCTCTCTCCACAACAAAAGGAGTAACATCTAAGAATGCCCTACTCTAAAGCTTGCATGTGGATGATTGGTGGTCGGTCTGATGTAGCGAACGGTTGGATCAAATCTAGTTGTCTGTCACACTATCTCCTCTGATAAGCATTCCATGCCAAGACCAGCCCGTGTTATTTAGTTAATTGGCTTCTATAAAAGCCATTTGTGAACAGTGGGGGTGGGGTGGGGTGAATACACGTGAAATAACATATCTCCCAAACTTAACCATGTTGTCTTAAAAATTGCCGTTGTAATGGTAAATATAATGTTGTTCCAGTTTCATCTAGATCTTTTTACCACTTTCTATTATTTTCTTAAATATTTAACACAAATAAATGAAATGATTACAAAAAAACGCTATCACAATAGCCGAAAACTGTGTCATTGTTGTCCGTAATTGTGTGGGTGTGAGGGGGGGGGGGGCAATGGTTAGGACGTGCGCACTGTATCATAAGAACTGACATTGAGTCAACCGACAAGGCTTTGATTCTCCGGTTGGTTGTGAAAAGCAATATGGTCACCTGTCCATTCTCGTAGGGTTTCTCCGGGTCCTCCCACTGCTAAAGACCCATACGCGCAAGCGAATTATTAAAATACAATTGAGCCATATATTAGTTGGTTCGAGTGGACGTTATCCCATCTCTTTCTCCCTCCCTCTCTCTATCCGTATTTTAATACGTATTTCAGTTCAGGGAGGTGGATGTAGCAGTGTTTTAGGTTTTTCCGAAAAGTTCACAATTCATCCTGAATGTAAGTATTATAAGTATTTGAAGTCGATCGATTAAAAAATAATTTCTAAATCATTTGTGGGTAATTTTTTCTAGTTCTTTATTTCATTACGGATTCTCACTAAAATACACTTTAAAAAGACGGCCCATGCTGTATTAGCTAACAACCAGTATATTTTATAACATGTCCATACAGTATCAACTATAACAATCATACATCTAAGCTGATATTATATATACATATATTTTATAACGGTCAATGCAGTATTAACTATAACTATTATAACCATATAGCTAAACTGATATTATATTAATATGAATATTAATACTGTATGGATCATGATATAATATATATTACTATTAAACTGTTATATCTTAGAACATGGTACATAGTACTAGATACAGTATTAACTATTACAACCATTATAACACGTGGACATACGGTATCTTTACGGTTGCATTTACATAGTTGAACCTATTATAAATGCAACCATATAGCTGCATTGAAATTATGTATATATTTCATAACATAATGTATAATATTAATGTAATGAAGCTGATAATTATCAGCCCATACAGTATTAACTTTAAGCCAGATATTATTTCGTTTTATAATATCAATTATAACGACCAGAAATAAAAACTTGTTATTAATTCAATATATGCGTGACAATAATCCAGTATGTGATGTAATATGTATATTTTATTTTATTAAAGATGGACCATACGGTATAAAATTACAACCAACCAGGGATTATATTAAACCAATTGTTGGTAGTGATTTATCAGTTGACTGTACCAGTAATTGTAACCCACCATGTAATATCACATGGTATAAAGATGGAGACGTATTGAATAATAATAAACAGTTAGATATACCAGCTCTACAAGTAGATGATGATGGGATATATATGTGTATTGTAAACAATATATATGGCAACAGAAATGTGTCATTTAATATTGACCTTGCATGTATGTTAACTCGTTTTATAAACCCTTTTTTATAATGTGTTAAATGCTATACCCTTTAAAGCGGTAATTTCATATTTTTAAGTTATATTTTTAAAATGTATTAAAATAAAGCCTTAAAATAGATGGTATCTATAAACAGTCCTACCTCGTTATAGAATAATCCTATTAATCCTATATTTCACTATTGTCAGTTGAGAAATTGACAAAAATGTCATTTTAAACTTAAAATTCAAACGTTTGAAGATATCTACTACATGGGAGGAATAGAAATACACGGGAGGTAATTGTGTTATTATTTCCGGTGCTATTATAAGATCGTATAATAGTGAGTTGACAACCTATTGAGCAAAAGACAACGAAATAATTATCTTCTGACTTTCTTAGAAAATATGAAATTCTCGCTTTCAACAAATCAGAACTTTTTCAAGTATGCGTGGTTTCGAATCCCGGTTGCACGTGACAAGGATTAGGGTCGCCCGTCCAATCTCGTGGGTTTTCTTTGTGTCCTCCGGTTTCTTTCCACTGCTAAAGACCCCTACGCGCAAACGAATTATTGAAATAAAATCAAACCATCTTTGTGTCGAGTGGACGTTAAACCCCTTATCTTTCTCTCTCTCTGTTCAAGTATGAAATGAAATGGAGTTTAGCAGCCTACTTTTTTTTCAAGTACTCATCTACGTCTTTATGGAACGTGTAGTAATACGAACTGTAGCACTAAAATATTCATAGGTGAATCTGATACATATTCGTGCTCCGTATTGTTCCTTGTTATAAACTGTGATATTAAGGGAATGGACTTACTAATTTAAAATTTCATTGACCCAGTTTTGTGGAGTGTTCCTGATTTTTAGAAAGTAGGGTAATAAAGTTAAAGATGTAATATGCAAGACTAAGATCAAGTGGAGACAAAATGGGATGAAATGGGGTTTGGCGTCCTACTGTTCTGTTCCGAATAGGCAAATGAAGAGGGGTAGGCTATGTGCCATATAGTGTGCGCTTAGAGAAATTTTTGCCCGCAGGGCTGAACTTTTCGACCAACGCAGGGTTCAAACACGGGACTTCTAGGATACTCAGTGAACAACTGTGGCCCCCACGCTCATTGAACGTCCCGTAGTAAAGTCGATATATTAATACACTAAATAGTCATTTTGTATTTAAAGTTCCAATTTCACATTTTCTAAGAAAGTCAAAACATAATTATTTCTATGTCTTTTGCTCAAAAGGTTGTCAACTCACTATTATACGGTCCTGGGCAAAATTTTTTGGGCATTATAAAGGGGGACACAGGGTGATTGAGGAAATAGTTACTCAATTACCTCCCTTGTTTTCCCATTCCTCTCCATGGACGGCCATATTCAAACGTTTGAATTTGAAGTTGAAAATGATATTTTTGCCAATTTCTCAACTGGCAGTACTGAATTATAGGATTAATAGGATTATTCTTTAACAAGGTAGGACTGTTTATAGGTTCAATCTATTTTTGGGCTTTATTTTAATACATTTTAAAAATATAACTTTAAAAAATGCTATTGGAGCTTTAAAAGCATTGTTTGCTGTTTGCTATGCTACATCAGAGGGGGTTAACGGCATCGTGACCATCTAACGTTAAATGTCTTGTATATAACTTACATTTAGTTGTGTTACACTTATTTGTTTCAGATGCTCCTGTACAAAAAAGGCGTGCGGGAGATGATATCATCGAGGCTGCTGTAGGAGAAATGGTAACAGCGTCAAGGGAGATAATTGGATATCCTAAACCGGTGGTGGAGGTAGCCTCTATTATCACGCCATCAAGAATAAACCCTTATTACACAAACTATACAGTACGTGCCATGCGCAACAGGGCGCATCATTATCGACTTACTCTATCTGTACACGTGGTTACTGATGATTACCTGGGTAAATATTGTGTATATGTAAAGAATAAGAAAGGAAAGACACATATATGCCACACCCTGACCGAAGGTGAGTAACAGATTAAGGGAAGAAAGGGAATGACTATTATTATTTCACATATTGTCTAATTGGCTTTGTGACATGAAGACGGAACTGGAGAAAACCACGTAAGAGATGAAGCAGGTGTAACCTCCTAATTGTCATATATAAAATAGTCGGATCTTCAACTCAAAACAATTCAAGACTGACCCAAAAAATGGCATCCAGTAACCTTTACACTGATTTTGGATAAAATACGGATATGACCTATTTTGTGTCGAATGGACGTTAAGCCCCATTTCTCTCTCTTTCACACTGCAGGCTACCCACTTTGTTAATCTATATGATGGATAGGGCTATGGACACATTATAGACTGTAGGCCTACATCAGTTTTATCATTAATGATAAATTCTAAGTCATGAACGTTGAACACTTTACGGTTCCCCGCGTCAGATGAACAGGATGCTGGTATAAGGCAAGGCTGGGCGTCTCGTCGTTCTGACCGAACACAAACCCGGGGTCTTATATACACTAGCGTGTACGTAAAAAAAGGTTCATAGAAGTTGGAATTCCACTGGAGAGAAATGGGAGTTAAATACTGTTACATTTCGGAGATAATTCGTTCGTAGCATTATGTGCATGACAAAAACGTAAAGTACCACCAGTTGCATTTCTCTGTAGTTTCCTTTTTATGTCGTTGATTATCCAGTAAATTTCGCCAAGTCATGTAATAGTTCCGCCTCTTCCCAAAATTAATTCTATAATCCATGTATTATTATGATCAAACATTGGGGTAAATAAAAAAACTATAGATACGGTCCACTAAGAGAGAAACGGTTGTTAAACTAGTAATGCAACGGATGATCTAGCTATTGACATAGTTATTCTCAAATGTTGACATCCCTTTCAGACTGATACTCGTAATATAATGGTCTCAATGAATGATGGAGACTAATATGTTCCAACCATATGTTCTTTATTACAGATATATCGGACGAAGAACCTGTAAACATTCCTGTTTTAGGACTAGGGATATGTTTAGGAGTAGTTACATTGGTCTTCTCAGTGCTAATCATGGTTTTAGTTATCAAATTCCATAAAGATAAAAGTAAGTTTCATATATTAAAGTTTAGTATGGATTTAGTTCAGGCAAAATGATAGAAGGTGGTGTCAATGCTAAAAACGGACGAGAGAATACCTCTGAGAGAGATTACCAAACATTCCCAAGTGCGATTTAATTCGATACTGATGTCGGTTTAAAGATTTGGAACTTGCCAATTTCAGCGCTTCGAAGTCTTTGTAATCGTTGTAAGAGCGTTGTGTGGTCATGGTAGTAACTATTTGCGGGGAAAACACGAGCTGGTTTTACTAGACTGGCTGTACACTACAGTCAAGTTTATACCGAGATATCCGTTTTCTTTTTACACGCCCACATTTTCGTGCGGACGTATATTGTCGCCCCTGTCCTTCCGTCCACAATTGTTTGTGGACACTCTACATGTCACAATTCTTCTCCGATTTTGACGATACTTGAAATAAAGGTTTATCTTTAAAAGATATTGGCAAGTATCGGGTCGAAACTTCATTGATTATGGTCGCCGAGTGTACGAGAAATCACATTTTTAGCTTGTGGCACAATTTTGAACCGATTTTGGTGAAACTTGAAATGCATGTTTATGCAGTGATCTTGATTGCGTATATCGGATCGTAACTGTCTAAATTATGGCCCTTGATTGTACGAGAAATCGCCGTTTTAGCTTGTGTCCTTCTGATTTGATCACCGTTGCAATTTTTATCCGATTTTGATAAAACTTTAAATTTATGTTTACATCCTACAGTTCCTTTCGATAATCGCGCATATCCGAACGTAACTGCCTGGATTATGGCCCCCGTTTTTTCAAAAAATCACATTTTAAGATTGTGGACCCTCTAGGTATTCAATTTTAAAAAACTTTAAATGGTTGAGTTCGAATTTCGTAAAAATCTATGTAATATGAAGGATGTGGATCATCGAGATCTCACAATATGATATGATAAAATTTAAAATATATGGTTAAGTCCCAAAGATCTGTCCCTTCCAACTTCAGGCCATAATTATCTGGATTATGCCCCTGATTGTACGAAAAATCGCTTTTGATTAAATTTGTTCTATATCCATCTCTTACAAAATGTGGCGTATCTTGATTGCGATTCAACCGCTGGTATCATATAAAATCAATCAACCCACCAATATCTTTCGATTTTCCTAGTGGGCCAATTTTTGGCAAAATTCGTACAGATATTTATAATTTGAACATTTTCTTTATTTTAGGGAGACTGAGATTATCGGATCATGGATATTATTATATTGGTGATACCAGTGACAAGTCATCAGCCAGTGTTTAGTTTAAAAGACATGTTTAATTATTTATTCACATTAAAGAATTTATGACCTTCGCCTTGCCTTCAAATTGTGTGACCATATGCCGACTTCCATATGCAAATGCACAATAAACCTGTGGAAAAGAGTATAGAGAGTCTAATCCAGTCAATGTATGTTTTTACCCCCAACAAATTGCAAGAAAAGGTTTTAATGCATTTTTGCGTTTATTTAGGTGTACTTTTATACAATATCCCAAAAGTTTACCAAATTTTGCGAACCGGAAAGTGGTAAAAATTGGTAAAATCAAAAATGGCTGACATTGGACTACTCCGTGTTCAAGAAAATCCCAAATGTTTGGTTTAAGAAGCTATAATATGTATAATGAACATATAAGAATATTATGTAAAAAAAATGTCAAATGGCCCCATTTAAAGTTATATGACGTCATGTAATGACATACTATGACGACCGGCACCTCTACGTACTAAAACTTTTAAAGTTTTGGTTTTATTCCTGATAAATCTATATAGAGGTTACCAGAACATGAAGTGTCTTTAGACCATAAAAAATATACCTGACATAACAATGACGCAACATGGATGAAAAATCACTGATCATGGCTTGGAAACACACTCTAGATGTGAGAATTTTCCTGAGACAAACTATACCATACACAGATTTTTCGCTCTTTTTGTCTGAACGAAAATATAATCTTTTTGCATTAAAGTTAGTGTTTACTCCTTCAGTATCAATCAGAAGATATTCTCCCCTCAAATCAATTCCATGGACTGCAAATTTACAACCTCAATAGCTAAATTTACCATGTCGACAAAAGCGTCTGCCGATGCCTGTACAACTTTTCACCCACCCCATCCCTCTTAACTTAAATGCATCACATAAAGCAGTAGCCACATTCATTGAACTTTTGCCTTTCCTATAGTTTCTACGGGTGTATAACAGTTCTTCCGGTTCGAAAAAATAATGTTGTATAGCCCAGCAATCGGATATTAGGGCGTATTTTAGCAAAAGTTGCACATTTGATGAAAAGCAAACTCGTATGTTTTAGAAATTATTTTAATGACAGTGTTCTTCATTGTATGTAGAGTAAATTGGTAAATGATTTCTTAAGCATCTATTTACTAGTCTTGCTTTACTGATTTTCCACTCCTGCATTTTATTGGGGTATGGTTGGCCCCTCAAAAGATGTACATACCAAATATGCCAGTACGCGATGTAGTACCCCGAAAATGGTATAAGGGCCCAATTGAGCATATCTTCAAATGAAATACTGACCCCCAAAACATTAGTTCAGACACCAAATTTTCTATATTAGGACGAAGCAGTGGAGAGTAAATTTGTGATTTTGATCAGTTTGTGACGTTTCGGTCGTAGGTTTTGTCGTAGGGATACATCTGAAAATGGTGTAAGGGACCAGTTAACATCACTAGGTATATCTACAAATGAGAGACTTAGCAAATTTGCTATTTTGTGACGCAACAGTGCAGAGTTAAGCCCATTCCTATATGCAAGTTCTCGGTCATAGGTTTCTAGGGTAGGGTTGCCCTCGAAAATGGCACAAGGGGGCATCGGACATATACTGAGCACCATAGAAAACGCATCACTACGTTTTTCGTATAAGAAAATGATCCTGTAAACATATCTTATTTATTTTGCTTCTTATTGTGAACAGTATTCAGATGGGAACACACCAATAACACATTTGTATACTTATGGATGTTTAATTTGTAATCAACGGTACAAAGTCGGAGGGGTGAAAACCAAAAGTAGGACAAAGATGGTTAATTGTCAGTTACACACGCTGTGCAACACAATTAACCATCTTTGTCGTACTTTCATCACTGAAGTGAACTGCAGCTACCCATGCCTTATATTATACCACCGGGAACTTACTATTCTATGTTATTATGGAAATCGTCGTACATCTTGCAGACGAAATTTCAGCCCACAGCTGATTGGGTTAACTAGTCAGGATATATGCAGCATGTATATCGTAGAAGTCATGTAGCATAGGTTTGATCAGGTTGTCATATTACCAATTTTAACCAAAATGACGATACATGTAACTGTATATTTTCTGTATTTCCCTGCATATTATCAAACGAAGCTGAAAAATTACTCCTGCCTTCCAGAAGCTTGACATTTGATAAACCATTATTCCTTAAATGCACAGAAATTGCCGACAGTGCTGTTAAACTTTAATTGTATTTGATTCTTACCTTTGTTGCTTATTCTGTATATATTTGTTAGTTATTTAAATAATGTTTCCGTTATTGATCTCCCTTAAAGAGAACTAGTATGACAATAGGGCTTTTCTCCATCTCGGTTCTACGGTTATTTTAGAATCCTTACCGTCTATTTTTGATTGAGATTCATCTTTGATCACCAAAAGGAATCATCTTCTGTCACATTTGACACAAATTTATAATAATCCGACACTATTTGCATGTAGAATTGTGCTCTAAAAAAACGTACACAACTTTCATTTGAAATTGGCGGTCATGATTAACTGACACCTGCGCAGACTGGTTCATAGCAGTGCTCAGCTTTCAGTTAATCATGGCCGTCGATTTCAAATCAAAGTTGTGTACATTTTTTTAGAGCTACATGAAAATAGTGTTGGATTATTATAAATTTGTGTCGGATGTGAAAGGAAATGATTCCTTTTGGTGATTAGAGAGGAATCTCAGTCAAAAATAGACGGTATGGATTCTAAAATAGCTTTAGAAAGAGATGGAGAAAAGCCTTATTTTCATACTAGTTCTCTTTAAGGGAGATCAATAACGGAAGAGAACCAGAGGTAGCGCTCTCATTAATCCGTTATGCGTGACAAACGAGGCTATCACGTCGAATGAAATGTAAACAATACTGTTTGGAAACGAACATATTTTACCGTTTTTAATACCTTAAATCACTGTCCAAAGTTTTAGGGAAGACCCAGATTAAACGAAGGATTGTCATGTTGCTGTAGCTTTCATTGAACGGAAACAATAGACACACTCCCGCATAAGTTCAAGAAACAGACGCTATTCCAGCAATGGCCAGAGAGGGATTTCTCGGGCCATTGCTTCAGGAATATGACATCTACCTAAATCTAGCACCTAGATCAACCAGCGTGCAGACAGACAGACGGAAAAAGTATTAAAATTTCGAGAAAAACCCATCAAAAATAATGATTAAATTCCAGTCTTGGTTAAATTCACATCAAATATACACCTCCGTGTTCTAAGATACACATAGATTCATAAAAACGCTAAGATATAACATTTCAGAGTCCAAAAAGACGACAATGTTATACGGACCATCTCCGTACGAAAGCTGTTCGATACGGGCTGCCGTATCCGTGTGTACCCTTTAAATAAATCAGATCTTTTTCAAGTATCCATCTACCTCTATATATATATATCCCAAATTATATAGAACATGTATACGTTTTGATATTAAATTCTCCTGTTGTGATACATTAAAAATTAATATTACATATAATATGACCTGTGATACTAAAATATTTATACATGTAGGTGAATCTGATACAGAGCTGCGTATTTTTTTTATTTCGAAGTACAGTTTTATTTTCAAATTAAACATTATATATACACTGTTCAATATAATCGTTAAATAAGGTGATTATATTTATATGTGTTGCATTGGAAATGATTTCTAATACTTATAAATACTTATGTATCCTTTTCTTGAGAAATAAAAAAATAAGAGGTACCTTTAAAACCCTTTTTTTAAGTTAAGTTACTGTCATATGATTCTTTCATAAATTTAATCTTCGAAACTTTTATTCCCGTTTAGTTATCTCCCTTTTTTGAGGTGGGGAGTATACGTATTTCGGAGGTTACACAACTGTCCAAAACAAAAGAAAAAATGGGTTGCTACGGAAGTCGAAAGAGGAAGAGGATTTAGCCACCCCTTTGAGATTAAAAAGCTGGTATATCTAAGGTTTTATAAGGTTCATGTTCATATCATATCCATTAAAATATATTAATTGCATGATACAGGTACGCGACCAGCCTAGTCCTACAATAAAGCTTTGTATTCTACATATTTCCATTTATTTAGGGTGTAGATACTGGATTTAAAAGCTTTCAAATCTTGTGAAATTTTACTCATTAAAAAGACATTATAACGTTTTCTAATTTAGATCTAAATATATAATATTTGGTTAAGAGTATCAAGTGGTTCGTAAAGTCCTATTCATATAAATTATTGAAATATGATTTTTCTGGATACCCCAAATGAATATTTTTATTTGTTAATGTTATATTAATGTTACTTTTAAGGGTAATTTCTAGCATTTCGCTCCAGATTTGTTGGGCATAACTACAGAAAATGAAAAGGTGATTTACGGTTTCAATATCGGATTGGCAGAGGGTGGATTCGGTTAATTTTAGTTTACATGCGTTTGTGTATATTATTTTATGAATATAATATTTGTATTGGAAGTTTTGAAGTTTGCTGTCTATACTTGTGTTATGTGCAAGATTAAAGATCTCTTTCACATGTTGTTCAGTTATTTTGATTTCTAATTCATCTTCCCATTTATTCGTGTTCAGTATAAATCCTTTTTATAACGTGGCAACTGTGAAAAAAATTAAGAGAATGAACTTCTGAATTAAATTTCCTTGATCCGGTCTTGTTGAGTGTTCGTGGTTTTTAGACAGAAGGGTAATACAGTAAACGATGCATTATGTAAGATTTAGATCAATAGAAAACAATTCTTGATGTAATAAACTTACAATAGAAAATGCTCAAAAGTACATTTTGAAATTCCGGACAAATTACTTCATTCTCAGGGAAGTTATGGAAGCTTGAATAATGACGTAGTCTCTATTATCATTGTTGCCGTTGTTACGTTAATAAACAATTATCCATTTATGAATTAAACATTAAACTGCGATCATGGTTCGATCAGTCCAAAATCACAACCACCGCCGGATTCATTATAGGCATGGGGTGAATAAAAATGTCTTATTTATCATTTATAAAATTAAGTGTAAAAAACTTATTTAAATATCCATAATATCATACGTAATGCATTGAACGTAAAATCTTTAATAAACAACAAGAAAGATCTGTAATAGACACCCAATGCATCTTTAAGACGTTTGTTACTTTATCATCTGTTGTAATTCCAAAGTCTTGATCATCAGTGAATATCTAATATACCAGAACAACGTTTCTCATAATAAGAATTTGCTCAATTAGACAACTTTTGTTCGAAAATATATATACTATTCAAAACAAGTAGGGGATATTTGATTTTTAAGTGTTATTAAAGTCACCTAATGAAACTGACGAAGAAACAAATGACAAAATGAAATGAAGTTCACATTCATCGATTTATTCCAAATGATCGTTAGACTAAGTAAGGCACAGACTGACCATTATACGGGTAAAATGATACCCGGGGTCAAACAGCAAAGTTACAACAGCATCACAACAAAGTCAATAACGGGTAAATCCTCCTCTGTTTGCCAAACAAGCATTGATCCGACGTGGCATACTCATTTTGGTCCAGATTGTCCCATCCCTGTTGCAACGCTGACGTAACCTCTGTCCAAGCATGTCCCAGACATGCTCGATGGGGGAGAGGTCGGGACTCAGTGCTGGCCAAGGTAATGTGGTGATGTTCTGTTGTTGGAGGTAACCTGTAACGATCCTGGCCCTGTGACATCTTGCGTTGTCATCCTGGAAGATGAAACCTCGGCCATGACGTCGTGCGAACGGCACAACATGGACTGCCAAGATGTTGTCCCGGTAGTACTGGCCTGTAACACGCCCTGCAACAACATGTAAAGCCGTTCTTCCAGCAACAGTGATGCCTCCCCACACCATAACAGAACCACCCCCAAATCGATCATGTCTTGGAAGCGCTCGTTTCGACGAAGCCACACCCTCCTACGTCTGTCCAAAAAATCAACAGTGAACCTTGACTCATCTGAAAACATCACATTGCTCCAGCGTCGATTATCCCAGTGTTGACGATCCCTACACCAACGACGTCTTGCCTGAATGTGATGATCTCTCAAACAAGGGATCACGCGAGGACGCGAAGGTGACCCCTATGCAGTCGATTCCGAATCGTCTGGCCACTCACTCTCACACCAGTGTCTGTTTGAAGACGAGCGCTGATCTGATTTGCTGTGATGACATGATTTCTCAAGGCCAAGGTACGGATAAATCGATCCTGGGCTTGAGTTGTCGCCCTTGGTCGACCTGAGCGTGGTCTGTCCTGTACAGATTGTGTATCACGGTATCTGGACCATAGCCTGCTTATGACAGACTGAGAAACATTCATCGTCCGCGCCACAACCGCCTGTGTTGTGCCGATCTGTAGCATGCCAAGGGCACGTAACCTTTCATTTTGGGTAAGCCGACGCTTATCAAAATTTGTTTTCTGGTCACTAAAACAATTAAACTGATGTTTCCACCCTGGAATTCAATGCCACAATGACTGTAACATTTAAAGTCAGAGTCGTGCAAATCTTGGGTTGGACCCCCATGATGATCCCAAGCATCACCTGCATTCCATGTGGTAGCTATTGGTGCGTTTGGGCGTCACATGTAACTGGAAATGTTTCTTCTGTTAGGTTCTATAGTGACTTTTTTCGTAGTCATTTGCATATTTTAGTATTATGCCCCCAAAATCAAATATCCCCTACTTTTTTGAATAGTGGCGGATGCAATCGATGAGTCAGAATACTCTGTGTGGAACACTGTATCCTACCACATTTGATCAGTGATTCATCTGCTACTCAGTTGGGCGGTCCACTTTACTGTCGTTTGGTCATGTACAGAGACAGGGTGTGTTTATTCTTTCCAGACCACCAAATACTACTCAATGGATCCTGTACGCATATATGTACACCGGACCTCGACTTTTCCTCCCATTCGAACGACTAGACAATTGTCCTTGTCATGTCATCCGTCCTAAACCACGCCCGAAAATCCCGATGAACTTTCTCGGTCAATGCCGGGATCAAATACCCGACTTGTAGGTTAGCGAGCCAGTGTCTTGCCCATTTAGCTACCGTGGCTATTAAAAGATATGTCTTCTATTAACTTAATTCATTAAGGGGGAGTCAAGTAAAATTAGATTTATTTTTTTTAAACAATATTTTATTCAGGTTGTCTGAATGGGATTGGGGAACAGGCTTAGCCTATGTAAAACCCCTCTGCCTAAGCAATTTGTATACATATTATTAATGAAAAATGGGTGTATATACATAGTTAAAATGGCAAACACATACATATTATATAAACATAATATAATGGGTGAACATTAATAATTATACAAATGCAAGCAAAGTGAGGATTATTTGATAATAAACAACATTGGATAGACTAGCCAAGATTATACATTAAAATATTACTTGATCGAATTAAGTTTAGAATCTGTTTGACATATTAATAAACTTATGGACCTGGTTAAAAATATTAGTATTAATTTCTAGACTGTAGGTTTTGGAGCCGAATAAAAGACAGTTTATATTCATAAAATCATATTGTAATTTGTCAGTAAAATTAGATAAAGGGCTGACAGAGCTATAATAGTTAAGACATAGATAATGAAAACCGAATATGTTGAAAATTTCAGTCAAATTGCTTCACTATGAACAGAGATATTAGCGATTCAAATTTAGGCCAGCCTCAATTGTCATTTCAATTTTTTTACGATAACAAAGAGTCGATTACTCATAGTTGCGTTAAATTATCCATCACAAACTAAATTCAAATCCACTAAATGGCATGCAAACATAGCATCGAAACAGTCGCAACAGTCCCAGGTACTAAAAAAAAATAATCTTAATTGCCGTTAGTTAAGTTTTAAAAAAGCTAACGTCCTCAACAATCGCCATTAATTCATTTGTTATCAGTCCCACATGCTTTACAGCTTTAAAACGTTTAATGTCTTGGAGTTTTTCACTCCTTGTAATATGCATATAAATGTCTGAAATCGGAGAAGCATTTATACTTAAGTAACTATCATACAATATATAAGTAATGGTCGACAATACGATTATTATACAAAGAAAAGTAGGATTTTTAAAATGTTCGCTTGAAAATTGTTATTTCCAATGGAAGTGTTTAATTACAGTTCGTTTTCTTAAATATTTTATGGAAGGAGCATGGATTGTACTTACGTACAAAATTCATGATATTGCCTTGTTGAGAGGTTTAATGTCAATTTTTAATTTAGTTTGGCTAAATCGGTTTGCTAAACATTTGTTTCTATTAAAGATATTTAAAGCGTGTTATTTGTATACAATGTATCGCATTCAGTATCAAACCATAGTTCATTAGTTTGCTACATTTACTAAGATTTCTTGGTGACGGTTTTTATCGCAGTTCAGAAAATGTATTAGAAAATTGATCATTACACGAGTCCGTTGAAGTTTGATTTAAAGATACATTATAGGAGATTAGATAAAGTGGTGACAGTTCTCGCTATTATAGTTAAAAACTAAATAATGGTAGATAAAGTCTCGATTATCCGTTTCATGATTAAATCATGAATGAAAGCTGAACAACAAATTGGATTCTAATCATTTATACAAGATTCATGTAGACAAATAATATAGCCACATATCTGTGTAAAGCATTAGGCCCTACCAATGTTCCAAGAAATAACTTGTCCTATAGTTCCGAAATTGACTCTCGTAGTTCGGCTACTTCTGTTTTGTTTTTTTTGTTGTTTTTTTTTTATGGAAAAAACAGCTACTGATTTATTTAGCGTTTCGAAGAGTATTTTTTTTTGTTTTTTTTTTAATATACAAATTAATAAATATATAATAAGTACAAATGTAATAAGTTCAATTAATTATAATAATTACAAAATAAATATATAAAGTACATTGGTGCAGAGCAGTTTTCTGAGAGACGGGATGATGTTGATTAAGTGAAACCGGAACCATTTTTTTTTTTTTTTTTTTTTTTTACATTTCATAAACAAATATATTATACAAAAAATATACACCCTGAAATTATATATTTAACCAATCAAAGCATTTTTACATCTGTAGGGAAAATAATAATAATAATTAAAAAAAAAACAAAAAAAACAAAAAAAAAACTCCTCTAGTATAACGAAACACTGTCATGGTAAAATTTAAATATTAGGTCTTCCGAATCCAGAAGTTTGTCTTTATTGTCCCACACAATATAATAATAATAGAAAAGATATAATATAGTTTGATTATTATAAGATGTCAAATTAAAATATGGTTTGGGTAATTGGAAAGATTTATTACCGGAGATGTTTTGTATATGTGTTGTTATGAATTTTCGATAATAATACAGATAAGGGCAGTTTTCAAACAGGTGAGTAAGTGTTTTTTCTTTAATTTTGCAATAATTACAAGTTGTATCAATTATATTGAAAGTAGGTGATTGTAATAGTGTCTTAGTTTTAAGTGCAGAATGAACAATAAATAAATACAGAAAATCGCGTTGTCTACTTAGTAGAAATTTGTTTTGTTGGAAGTTAAATACATTTCGAAGATTTAGCCCCTTGTTATTAGAAATTACATTAGGTTTATGGGTTATCTTTAATAAAAGTTCTGTATAGATCGTCTTTGTTTCATTTTTTGATTTCCAGTTAATGAGTCTCGAACGATTAAAGTAAGTATCTTTTATTTCAGAGACAGTTGATGGTGAATTGATGTTATATAGTATAGATGGGTGGTATGTGTTTGGTAATTAACTGAGTATGATGAAGTGGGGTACTCCCACTGTGCCAGTTTTTAATCCCTGGATTATCGGATTTTAATTAACAGCCTTAATTGTCTTAATCAAGTGGGCCAATTTTATGGTGTAGAGAAGGTGTGTTCCCACTTAGCCGGCAGACTGTTAATAATTTGATTGATCTTAAAACTATAGGCTGTTTAAAAGTAGTCACTCAAGAACTGTTCACTAGTGTTCAGCGTTAATGAGCTCTTAATCCCTCTTAATAAAAGTTAAATGTGTAAATTGTTATGCATTTTTATATGTGTAAATCATTTAATGTTATTTAATAAATATTAAATTTGTTAAAATCAATATATTTTTATATGTGTAAGCTATTTAATGTTATTTAATAAAAGTTAAATTTGTTAAAATCAATACAGTTTTAGTCTTAAAAAAGATATGGACTATAGTTTATAACACCATTGTTCTAGGATTAACGGCGAAATTTGACATCAAAGCCTGCCGGCTAAGTGGGAACACCCCGTAGAGAACTGTGTTCAACAGATTATTCGTTCATGGCATGTAAACTGTGTTCATCTTATTTTATCATAAGCAATTTTTTGTTAAAACTTACTTAAGTGGTGAACTCCGTTCAGAGGACACTATATATATGGAACCACTGGCATTTGTCAACAACATAATCTGACAGATATCACAAGATGGCAAACGTTCAAGTAGCAAACCCAGAAAAGGGAAGTACCGGCAGTTGGAAGACAGACTGGAGACAGAAAAGCGGCGCCTCCATGAAGGGTACGGGGTGCTGTCTCCCATTTAGTTGCATTGTAAGATGTATTTTGTTGAAGATGTTTGATTAAATAAAATGTTTAAATAATAACTTGTACATTATATTTTAAATATTGTATTTTAGTATAATAATGTGTAAAAAAAATATAAATTTTAAATGGAATAAAATATTGTATCGTTAATTATTTGATTAATCCCTATACAATAAAACTGGCACAGTGGGAGTAAACCAATGAAGTTTGTTCAAGAGATGTGCGTTTAGCTCTGTCATATTGTTGGTCATTGACAAACGGTTAATCTCTTACTAGTTTTTTCTTGTAGCCGTTGGCTTTTAGTTCTCTTATGACTGGATACATTTAGTTTCGCTCAGCCTTAATAGCAAAAGGGGGGCCCTTCAATAATTCCGGATGGTTTATTTATGACTGGATACATTTAGTTTCACTCAGCCTTAATAGCAAAAGTGGGCCCTTCAATAATTCCGGATGGTTTATTTTTAAGTTTATAAACTTGACATTATAAACTTTTTACCAGAGAGCGTTTGGATACATTTAGTTTCACTCAGCCTTAATAGCGAAAGGGAGCTCTTCAATAATTCCAGATGGTTTATTATTAAGTTTATAAACTTGACGTTTTACCAGAGAGCGTTCAGGAATCTGGCTAAAACCGGTCTGTTTCTATCATCTTGAAACCAGTTCAACTTTTTGTTCGATTCTTAATTCTTAAAGTACAAAATCTCTTAATTTACCTCCTGAATCTCCGTCTTTGTGTTTCATTTGGTCATTAAACCAAAGTATCTTCTAAATGAATATACATGTATATGTCTTTCACGAGTTGTAATTCTTGCCTAGGTACTGACTGACGACCCCTGGATACAATGCCTATTTATTATCTTTAGCCTCCGACTTGCCGTTTGATTCTTCTGTCATTTTTCTGCTGTATGTCTTTAAAAGTTTCAGGTAGGCCGGATTTTTCACATTTTAGACAAGAGCAGCCCTGTTTCAAACCTCCAATATCCAGTTCAAGGTTATTAACCTTTTGCTTCATTAATTTCGCCTTGACATGTTTCCGTTACTAAGACTACAATCTTTGCTAGACTGGCACCCAAGTCAAAATATCCCCTACCCTGCTTAAAGGTACGGGGTCACGGTGGCTAAGTGGGTAAGGCGTTGGCTCGCTAGTCTGGAGGTCGGGTGTTCGATCCCTGCATTGACCGAGAAAGTCCATCCAGATTCTCTGGCGTGATTCCCCCATGTCAGTAATGCAGGACGGAAAGCCTGACAAGGTCAGCGGTCTAGTCGTTCGGAAGGGACGAAAAATCGAGGTCCAGTGTACACATTGGCATGCACGTAAAAGATCCCTTGACAGTTGGAATTCAATATAAGAGTAGTCCGTAGTACCGCTATCCGGGCAAAATTTCCTCACGGATAGAACACTGTATGACATATAGCCGTCTTCATTACCCCCGTTCGGAGCAGAACAGTAGGACGTTAAACTCCATTTTATTCGATTCCATTCCTTAAAGGTACATTAGTTAAAGATTTATGTAAAGATTGCTTCAGGAATATGATAATGCAAGGCTAAGCTGTCCTTGCGCTCCTCCCATGGGCAATATCAATACTGTTGACCCAATTAATGAGCACCACGAACGTGACGAACTGCGTTTGTTGGAAGTCTAAATTTGCTCCCCTATAACGAAATCAACATACACACCCCTTTCTTTTCAACATTACCTGTGATCAATGTCACATGAGGATTATTCCTACCAAATTTAATAGCAATGATTACTGGACATAACTAATACAAAATATTAATACATTATGCATTTAGTAATACATGAAGGTAAGAAACATTTATACTTTAATATAATTTCATCGATATATTTAGTAATGGTTATTGTAGACGCTTCACAGCATTTGATGGATTTGTTTCAATGGGGCTGAGGTCATAAGCGAACGGACCCTACAAATAGTCAGCGTCCTGCAATCCTCCCTTCAAACACAACATGTACGCAATAGATGTTACAGTTTCCAAAAACGAGCCTTGTTGCTTCCAAGGGTTCTCAATGTTAGAACAGACGAAATTAATTTAGTTTTTAGCACAAGATGGCGACAACATCCAGTACCCAACATTCTTACGGTAGGTTGACAAAGCCAAATACTTCACTGGATTTTGTGAGGGGTTGTTGTAAACAATAAAAGCATCTTCACCAACCGTCGTCCCTCTTCCCACATACATAGTCTGGTTTGACCAATCCATCCAAAACGGCTTAAATATTTCACATTCGACGTAAGTACCACGTCTCCAGTATATTGTGGCTGAGTTCATGGTGTCCCTCAAACCAGAATAGCTATTTCTACCACCCCCTAATACCACTTCGTAAACAAGACTGGTTATACTGGTGTTCCCAAATAATCCTATTTTACCATCCTTACATGTTTTAAGGAAGAACGTCCAATTAGTTTTGTTGTGGACTTCTGTAAAATGTATATAAGGCGAATGATTCGGAACTTTTAATATCACAGAATAAACAGACATCGCATGTAAGCCCAATAAAAGCCACTTCATGGTTTATTGCTGTGTTCATCGGTCGTTAATAGGGCTGGGTAAAATATCGATATAAATCGATAGTATCGATTGGACGGCACAGAAAAGCACTATCGATAGCGATGGGTTACTATCGATTATCGCTCTTCGTCTATTTTTCTTGCGTCTGAAATGTCAATGTTTTCTTTCAGTTAATCATAATACACCGCTCACTTTAATTACTATCAAGTATGAATGTAACAGATAACTGCTTATTGAACAGCCGTTTTCATAAATTCACTCTAATTGAAACGTTACTTTAGTTATGAAGAAATTATTGTTGAATTTCGCTAAATCGGAGATGCCCGGATGTGTAAATAAAGTTAGAGTTATTTCCATTTGCCAGTTTCGGAATTCGTCTGTACAGTTCACTATTTCTGTACGCACGTACGCAATGTTTTGAATCGGAACAAGTTCATTTTGGTCCCTTAACATAATTATTTACGATATTTCTTCATTCGGAACCACAGCTGCATTATTTTAATAATAAACAACATCAATTTACGTATATATACATGATATAACAAGTTTTATTAATGTTTTCCAAATAAATCTCCTTAGAAGGAGCAAGCGATCTTTCGCAACATCGTATGGTTTTGAACTTTGAACTTACACTGTATCCAGTCTTGATGACGACCATGAAAATAAGTCTGTTTTCGATACTATCGATTATCGACCGACATTTCATTGCCGATTATCGATAGTAAAAATCACTATCGATACCCAGCCCTAGTCGTTAATCAGTGAAATGAAATTCACGATATTCAGAAGTTAAGTTTTGTTGCAGTGGATCAATACATTTGCTTTCATTACTCAGATACATTTCGATCAAGGGATTTTCAAATTGTAAATCTAAACTAAGGGCAAATAATTACTTATTTTAGCAACGAACCAGTGTTCTTTCCAGTACTAGGAACTTATGCTTAAACGTGTTTTTTTACACCAATTGTTGATCACGTGGTTTTTCCAGAAATATTCATCTTTGTTGTTTGTGGTGTATTTACAATCGCGCACAGCGCCCACAACCCGAACATTTTGTTTTGGCTATCGTTAGTATTAATTTGTCGTTTATTGAGTTTAGCACTGTATTGGATTTACACGGTGCAGCATCGTGTTAGACTTTCAAATTTGACTGCAAGTAATGTCAACATAAGATTGTCAATTCTTTCGCTCAAGTGCTTAAAGTTCATTACAAGAATATTGAGGATTTGTTTTTGAAGATGCATTATGCTAGAGCTACAACAGTATATTTCTTGTCTTTCTTCATGCCTAAAGATTATATAAATTATTAAAGGACAATATTGGCGTCAGCCACTATCGATTTCCGAACGTTTAGACGAAAATATCAGCTAAATAGCTCCTGGAATGGCTACAGATAGTTTTATGCTTAATATTTGTAAATTGTGCTATTTTAATATTAGAAATATAGGTAAAATACGTAAATTTGTAACTGAAGAGGCCACTAAGTCACTTGTTAATTCTCTTGTCACTTCTCGATTAGATAACTTTAATTCACTTTTAGTTGGTTTACCGTTAAAGCTTATAGATAAATTACAAAAAGTACAGAATACTGCTGCTAGACTTGTTACTTTAACTAAAAAATGTGACCACATAACTCCTGTTTTATACAATTTACACTGATTACCTGTTAAATATCGAATTGATTTTAAGATTTTGTTGCTTACTTTTAAATGCTTAAATAATCTAGCTCCTGTTTACCTCTCAGATCTTTTAGAACTTTATACACCCGGCCGAACATTACGTACATCAGATAAACTACTTTTAAAGCCCAAAACTATACAACTAGTCTCTTATGGTCAGCGCTCTTTTAGTTATTAAGCACCTGTTTTATGGAATAATCTACCATTTACTTTAAGATGTTGTACATCTCTATATTCTTTTAAAAAACAACTTAAAACACATTTATTTAATCAGGCTTTTAACTGACTTTGTATGCAATCGTTATCATCTTGTTGTTTATTTATGATTACATTGTCACTTTGTAAAGTGCCCCTGAACATGTTATATGAAAGGGTGCACTATAAATATGCTGTAATAATAATAACTTAAGAGCCGCTTGGGTTATCTTGCGATTACTCTGCAGAGCTGAACAATATTTTATGTTTCTTCCGAACATGCCGTGTCGTGAAAGTGACTGTCACACCAATATTGTCCTTTAATAAGACATTTTTTAACTTGTCATACCATAATCAACTCTCCGTGTTATCGGATGCTTTTGATTTTCAACGGACCTAAATTGTGGATAATTTATTTACTTTATTTCATTACTTAGTTCTATTTCATATTTTAATTAAGTAATTATATCTATTTGTGTCAATTGTGTATATTTGAGAATATTATACATGATCACGGAAATCTGCCATCTTCGTCTCTAAATTACATAGGCATACATACAAATTGAGCTTTTTAAACAGAGAAATCATTTTTATACTGATGTAGGATCACTTTGTGATGTAATTTCATTGACGCAAGGCATTTTTTTTTTTATGGATCCGCCCCTGCTCGACACGAGATATTAACGATATATAATATACCAGTATCTATTCATAAGTATATATAAATTGAAATATTGTATTTACCCCTAGAAAACATGTATTGATAATAGATGCAAACAGAAAAAATTGAAATACTTAGTTTCACTGAAACAATAACAGGTTGGAATCGATTAGATTCAATATACGGTTAAAGATCCATTAGTTAAGAGTTTAATACAGAATTGGCCATTCTTGCTATAATAATTCAAAAATAGACGATAAATAACAAGAAAAAAATATTGAAAATTTCAGTCAAATTACTTCATTCTCTGAACGAACTTGTCACTGTTGGAAGTTTGGACTAGAAATATGCATCAATTGGCTAAGCACCCTATCCGAGAATTGTCGTTCGTTTGATTGGCAGTTTATACACCACCAACACATTCTTGATTATCAAGTAACATTCTCAATGGCTACGGTACCCTCGATTAAAAGATTTTTCATAGGAAGTCTCCGATAGTGACGACTGTGACTACCGGTGCCGGTGAACGATAGCTTGAGCAGCCATCTAAAGAGATGATTTTGAGCCTGTTGTATAGATAACGAAATCGAGATCATTGGGCGATAGACCTATATTTTACGTTTCGTCTAAATTGAATAACAATTGTGACCCATAGAGTGGGCGAACGAATGGACAAGGGCGATGACAATATTTGGCCACATGAAATTAAAATTGAATTGCCATGTCTGAAGTATTGGAGCCAGTTATTCAAGGTTCTTGCCACTTTAACAATAATAGATTGAATTGAGAATCTTTGAGGGCATTATCAAAAGCTGACTGGGTGTCTATCGCTAATCCATTTAACGGTTCTTGATATGAATTTAGGGTTTAAAGGAGCGATATCCATACCAATCCAATCCAATAACCCACAGAACGAAGTCCTTGTCTAGTTTGATCTAATCCAGACAAAATGGCGCATGGCGTCCTCTAAGTGTTGTGCATTGGCAATACACTAGTTCTTTGTGAGGCGGCAAATTAAATCATTTCCTGCGCATGGACCAAGTAGGCGATCGCAGTCAAGCGTTCCTAGTCGAGATTATTGCCATAGTTATATTCAATGACATCGTTTAGTGTAACGTTACATTTACCTGCAATGGTATGTCATTTGCTAATACCATACCCCAAAAGACATTTAAGACTTTTCGGTTTTATACGTTATTCTTACAAATATAATTATTACTTTATTCTCAGAATCATTAATGATTTTATAATGTCAAAATCATACCACTTTACAAACAAGAATTCAAAATGTGTGATTGTTCCAGTGCAATGGATAAAAATCCTGTCATATGAGTTAACTAGAACAAACTTCGGTGTTCTATTCAACAAATGCAATCTAATTTCAATCTATCATGTCTGGAGATGGCTTCAGCAATGAGAACGATCGTGCAAATCGCCGAATGAGATCATCAGTGTGCAAGGGAATTAAATAACTCGAATTCTCTTACGAAAATCGTGGACAGAAATATGCCCCCATACCCCATTGATCCGCATAATTTTACTTTTCTAGTGAAAGGCTGAACTCCTCTTTCATAATAAGTAATTCGCTGCCCTCAATACACAACAGTTTTAAATGTGTGAACCCTACCCTATGGGTTGTTGCTGAAAAATAGTGCCCGGAATTTGAAATGGATCGCAGCCAGGGCCTAAAATAATCTGCTTCTAAATGAAAAGCCTGTGCTTGGAAACTTGTTGTTCAAGATTTTATTTTCGTTGTATGTTTCCGATGAAAGGTAGATGTATGATTTTTTTTTCTTTTGGTTTTCTGAAATAAAATTCATCTTTATGTTAATATGCAATTCAATTTTTAACAAATACAATTTACAAAACTGATATGGCTAATGTCTGATTTGTAAAAAAAAAATGGCATTACTGACTATGAATTTAGAAGTAAGGACTAAGAATTAAGAACGCCAAATAAAGAACGGTTTGGTCTTCCATAATAAATTGCATTAAATGTTCAGTATTGGTTCAGTGAAAAGGCAATCAAGAATCAATTAAATTCAATACTAAATATTATGATGTACGTAACCAGTGATTGACTGATTCACACCCGCATCTATCGAAGACCCGATCGCTTATTAAAGCAACAGCAAACAATGAGGTGGATTTTAATATGTGTAAATGTTGTATCTGTTATTTCTGTGATTTTAAAAGTTCCGAATTATTCATCTTATATACATTTTACAGAAGTTCACACTAAAACTAATTGGATATTCTTCGTTAAAACATGTAATGATGGTAAAATAGGATTATTTGGGAACACCAGTAAAACCAGTCTTGTTTACGAAGTGTTATTAGGGGGTGATAGAAATAGCTATTCTGGTCTGAGGACCATCATCAACTCACATCTCTTGAAGTGGAAAAAGGGTACTTTTGTAGATTGTGGAATGTTTAAGCCATTTTGGATGGATTGGTCAAATCAGTCAATGTCTGTGGGAAGAGGAACGGTTGTGGGCGAAGATGCTTTTATTATTCACTACAATAAATCACAGAAACCAGTGAAGTATTTGGCTTTGTCAACGTACGGCTATAATGTGGGGTATTGGATGTTGTCATCGTCTTGTGCTAAATAAAAAGAATTTCGTATGTTGGAATATTTATAGGCCTCGGAATCCTCTACGGTATGGTCTAAAAGAAAATTTACATTATAAGGATATTAAACACAGCAAGGAATGGTAAAAGTGATTTACCACGATTAATTTTTTTAGATCATTGTATGTAAAATATGTCAGTGTCATTACAGTTAATAATATTGAGTTTAGCTCGACAGGATTATGGCATAGTGTCATACCGGTTCGTAGTGCCCGCAATCTCGCCCACTTCCAAATATGGTGTAGCTAATAATAAAAAAAGGCTCATTAAAGATCCATACATTTCTGACATTAATCTATTCATCAACGTGACCCATAGCCCAAGTATCAGCATCATCATTCGACAAGCGGTCACCCAAAGCCCAGCATAAACGAAGTGGGGCACAGGGCCTGACTGGAATCGCGGGTTCCATAATACGACACAAAAGATTATTTCATATCCCTTTCAATGGCACGCATGCGTAACTAACAATTAATACAAGAATAAGTACATAATATCTGATCACACACGAAATAGCCATCTGCATGCTATAATCACAAACATGTCCCTGTCTAATTTCAAGTTCAAATTAGAGGTGCATGATTTTGAGATTTTACACTTTTGATTCCTATTTTAATAAAATACTTTGATTATCATATTATTCCTAGTATAAGCAACCAAATATCACATACATCGTCATCATTGTCTTTACTGCAGTGTTATATATTTTCCTCTTTGAGAAATGTTTAATTTGTTTAGAATAAAACGTGTTATTTTTACTTCTTTTAGTTAAGCAAACAAATTAATCATTTAAACACATTCTTTGTGAAGGTGCTGGATAATCTCTTATGCGCCTGTTCATGTCGACCAATATTGTCGTGGCCCCTGTCCAACCGTCCGTCTGTCCATCCGTCCGTTCACATTTGTTTTTGGACACTCTACAAGCGGGCCCGTAGCCAGCTTATAAAATTTGGGGGGGGGGGGGGCTACGGAATGTTTGGGGGGAGGGGGGGTACAGAATGTTTTGGAGGGACTGAGGATGTGGCCAGCTAAGAACACTCCTAAGAAATCACTATTTTTGGCAAAATATTGGGGGGGGGGGGGTAATTCGATTTTTTTTTTTGGGTGGGGGGGGGTACACGTCACATTTTTTATCTGATTTTGACAAAAATTTCAAATATAGGTCTATCTACCAAAGATCTCGGTCCCGCTCAATATTGGCATGTATTGGACCATAACTTCTTGGATTATGGCCGCGAATTGTACGAAAAATCACAATATAAGCTTGTGATCCTTCTAGAGGTCACAATTATTATCCGATAAAAAAAAATCAAAACGTTCGAGTAAATCGCCGCTACACCGTAATGTCAGTTAAGTACGAATTTCGTGAAAATGAGACCTGAACTCTTGGACAAAATGGTTACCCCTTGTGTGCAAATGGTGTAAACATATGATATATCATGGGTGTGGACCCTCTAGCGGTCACACTTTTGATTCAATTTTGATGAAACTTGAAATACATATTTATAACCTAAAGATCTTGGTACCTTTCGATATGTGCACATATCGGACCGTAGTTTCCTGAATTATGGGCCCTTCCTGAATTACGTGTTTATAACACAAAGATCGTGGTTCCTTTCGAAATTTGATCGTAACTTCCTGATTGGTGGACCATGATTTTACAAAAAAAATCGTGTTTTGGACTGGTGGTCCCAATTGATGGCTGAGTTATTTCGTTAAAATTAGACCAAAATTGGCGGAAAAAATTGCCGCCCTCGAAAGCAAATAGTGTAAATATGATATATCGAGGGTGTGGACCCTCTAGAGGCCACCATTTTATTTTCAAATTTATGTTTATATCGCAGCGGTCGTGTTTCCTTTAGATAGTCGTACATATCTGAACATAACTTCCTAGATTTGTTCGAAAAACACGTTAGAAGTAACAATTTGCATTCAGTTTTAAAAAACGTTTCAATTTATCACCGTTACACCCTAATTATTGGGCGGGGGGGGGGGATGGTTAGCACGTGCGTTCTGTATCATAAAGCTTGTCATTGAGTCAACTGGCGTGGTTTCGAATCCCCGGCTGTACGTGACAAGGAGTAGCGTCGCCTGTCCAGCCTCCTGGGTTTTCTCCGGGTCCTCCGCCTCCCCCCCCCCACTGCTAACGACCCCTGCGCGCAAGCGAATTATTGAAATGAAATTAAACCATATGTTAATCCCGAAATGACCTGATTTATGTCGAGCGGACGTTAAACCCCATTTCTCTCTCTCTCTCCCTAATGATGGCTGTGGTCCAATTTCGTGAAAATCGGAACAAAACTGCCTGCAAAAATGGGGCTCCTTGTACGCAAATAGTGTAAAGTATGTCATACCAAGATTGTGGTCCCTCTAGAAGTCATAATAGTTATCAGATTTTGATGAAACCAAAAATATATGTTTATATCTCAAAAATATATATTTATCACCGTTACACCCTATTGATGGTTGAGTTTCCTGAATGTAACTTTAAGAGAGTGAGAATGCGACAGGACGCATAGTAAACGAGAGAGAGGACATTGAATTATTTTTTTCTCTATGCTGATAGTGGTGCCATTTTCTTCTTAACATTATTGTTTTGCTTTTATTAATAATTGTTGAGGTTTGGGAGGAGGTCGTCATACGAGAATAGTCATCAGACAGCTTAGGAACATATTTGAGATGGTTGCAAAATTTCACTCTGATGTTACTTATTAGCTTAGCTTCTAAACCATTTCGGTGTCTATACCTTCAGTGGTTAAGACGTCTATTTTATAGGAGCAACGGTGGCTATAAAATAAAATGAAATAGGGCTTAACGTTTCACTGTTCTGCAATGAATGGGCAAATGAAGACGGGCATACGCCATAAGTGTGCTGTGAGGGGAATTTTTCCCAGACAGCGGTACTACGGCCTACTCTTGCATGTATATCGAATTCCAACTGTCAAGGTATATTTTACGTGCACGCCAATGTGTACACGGGGCCTCGGTTTTTGTACCATCCGAACAACTACACAGCTGTCCTTGTCATGCTCTCTGTTCTGTATCACTGACAAGGGGAACCACACCGGGAAATCTGAATGAACTTTATCGGCCATTGCAGGGATCAAAACCCAACTTCCAGGCTAGTGGCCAGCGTCTTGCCCACTTAGTCACCGTAACCCGGTCAGAAAATCCCGATGAACTTTCTCGGCCAATGCCGGAATCGCGATCTTATGAAATGAATACATACACATATTTATGCCCCACAATCTTGGTGCGCAGGGGACATCAACTTCTCATGGGGTATCCAGTAGGACACCTCTTTCCTCTAAGAGTTCACACTTTATCGAGGTCAAAAGGAAGGTGTAACTTGTTATCTAATTTAATCAAATGTTGTTAATTTTTCGTTTAATATCATTATTCAATATTAAAAGTTAAGCGATATTCAAACAAAACATATTTGTTGGGGTTCATTCTTTAGAAAGCCAAGAAATTGTCGAAGCCACCAGATAAGCGCGAACCATGTTTAAATTTTAATTTGTTTCGGCAAACAATGGTGTTGTCTGGAGACTCTACCTTGTAATTTTACCCACGCCTTTTTGGCGTAACACTTTATTTAGGGTCAAATGTTAGGAAAATAGTTACACTAGTGTTACATTACGTCATAACTATTCACTCCAACACTACATTTTTGACCTCACGCATTACCAAAACCATATCATAACCAAAGAAACTTTTGTTCTTCAGTAGCACCTCTTTTATTACCAGAATGATATCAGGAATAATTTATTGGTAAAATATTTTGTTATCCGGAAAAGCAAATAATTATATTAATCGATATTGTTAATAAAATTGTTTGAATCTACTTTATTCAGACGCGGATCCAGGATTTTTTGCTGGGGGGGGGGGGGCGGGGGGGTAGGTTTGATAATTGCGGTGGGCCAGGTGCCGAAAGCGCTCAACCCATTAAGGGGGGGTTTGTGGCCCTCCCCCAGAAAATTTTGGTAAATTAGATTCAATTTGGTGCATTCTGACGTATTTCCGGAAGGTAAATTCCGAAATTACAGGTTTAAAAATCGCCAATAAAATCGCATGAAAAATTTTCAAGTCTGAGCAGGGGGGGTGGGGGGGGGGGGGTCCGGACCCTCTGGATTCCCCTCTGGATCCGCGCCTGTTAATTTAATGTATTCTTGCATGGCGAAATGAATTCCTACATTAATGCTAGCAACATTATGTATTTATGTATATTGTAAAAAGAAACTCGGGAAATAAGTCGGTATGCGTCAATCAATTAAAATATGTTTTGTATATTTACGTTGACGTATCTTTGCCATATAATATAGTTAGCCAGCTTAGGGCCAGGTTCTATTATTTTCAACACTTGAGCTATACCAAACCTACATAACATACCAATACATCAGCATTTGTACTTGTTAAAATCGAACCTTTGGTGCATAAACCTATATTTGGCTGTTCATGGGTATAATTACACGGGAAACCATATCAGATTTCTTTTATAGGGGGCGGTTGGATGACCGAATGGTTTGTACGTGCAGCCTTGTCATTGAGTCAACTGGCATGGTTTCGAATCCCCGGTTGTACGTGACAAGGAGTAGGGTCGCCTGTCCAGCTTCGTGTGTTTTCTCTGGGTCCTCCGGTTTCCCCCCACTGCACGCAAGCGAATTATTGAAATAAAAATAAAACCATATGTTAGTCCCGAAATGACATAGTTTGTGGACGTTAAACCCCATTTCTCTCTCTCTTTTTCTCTTGTATTAGAACAAGAAATAGAACGTAACCAAAACTTTGGAAATAAAAGCATTTCAAAAAATAAAACTAAACCAGTGAACTAATTAAATGTTGCTGCAAGACAGATGTCAATGTAAGAAGTCAAACAAGCATAACAAGCTAATGAAATAATAATTGCCACACCGATTCATAGACGATGATGTCAATCCGCTGGAAGCAGACGTCAATACCGCTACTACTAGGTGTGACAAAGTGCTCAATATCTTTCACCAAATTGAACAATTATTTAGGTGCATGGAACTCAATGACCCCAGTTGGGTTTTGATAATAATAATATGATATTGACTTCTATTCGAACTGGCTACGATCTAATTAAACATGTAATTAATCCCATATGTCATTTAAACTTCAAAAGATATACGCACTGGTCAGTAATCATACCATTACGTGATAAATAGACAATTCCGTATATGATCATGACTTATCTATTTACTCTTTTGCCGTACGTACGCTATCCAAGAGTTTGCTGTCAGACGGGCGAGCGGGAGAAGAGACAAACAGTGACCGGCGAATGGGCTCATCTGAGTTCAACCGTTGCCGAGGCAGAATGGTTGTAATATACATGTAGTCATATACTAAATTAATGCACCGTGTTGATGCTTGGTTTATGTTACTATTCCCAAAGTAAATAAATAATATATTATTTACTAAACTGACTTCTGTCATCACTAAAATAGTGTTACATGGGCGATACGTTTAGTCTGCAATATGACTCGTGAAAAACACCTATTACTACTTCTACTCTCTACCTATAGTATTATTTTTACAATATATTATGTAGAAAAATATTCAATATTTTTTGAAAGAGTCCGTTTGTTTTTGGACAGCAGCAAAAGATTTTAAGATCAGTGTAACATCAATATGGATCACAATCAGAATGCGAACATGAATAATTGCGTAGCCAATGTGTAAATATGTATATACAAAATATTGTTGATTATGTATTCATTGTATTGTCCTGTTGTTTACTCACTTATTTCTTTTACATATCCATAATTATTTTTTGTATCTAGAAGAGAGGTCAAAAAGGCTATGCTGTTTGTCCCGCAATCCCTTTCAATTTCTAAATAAAATATTGTTTTAAAAAAAGAAAATATTTCGTTTAAACGTATCATACAAATTTACGTACACAATTTGATAATGTACAGTTCTTCGTGCCAAATTGTCATTCTAAAAATGCCATTTAGACGACGAGCTGATCGTTGTTGCAATAACAGCTCGAAAACAGATGATTAAAAATGAATATATTACTTTGTTCTGGGTGAAGTTATTATTGGTTGAATCCATTTCATATTTCCACCAGCCGATGGTCCTATAGGGGGTTGATTATGGACTTGTCGTGTGAGTTTTTTTTATATTATACCTGAAGCCAGAACCTATAATTAGTATAATATGCATATGTATTCCTTGTATGCTGCATCTTTAAGGCTACACAGTCTGTTATTGCCGTGGTTGATTCTGTAACCTCCTCTGCCCGACGGGGTGGCACTATGTACACTTTCTATAATTCTGTATACTTGCCGTTGTACTTTTGTATTTAAACTACTACTCTTGTGACTGCTACGTGCCGTCAGTGGCGGCACCAGCCGTCGGTGCTGGGAGGGGCACAGTTGTGGAAAAGTCCTAGGTTAAGGGGGCAAAGCCTATGAGTAGGGGCAGGGGGCTACCCCAGAAAATTTTGAAAAACAGGCTCAAAGCAGTCTGGCAGTATTTCAGGCAAACCTCGACAAGGGGCGTGGTGAGGGCAATTATCGAGAAGAAATTATGAGTAACAAAAAAGATTTTGGCACAAAAACCCTTTTACTGACCGCGGAGCTGTGCCCGGCGAAGCCGACCACCGCGAGCGTCGAAGGCGCGAGCCCGCGGCGGGGGGTCCGGGGGGCCCTCCCCCGGGAAAATTTCGAAAATTAGAAGCCCAGAAACGCAATCTCCAGCAATCCGAGACAAGAAATACGGTAATAAAATATGATTAAATTTTCCAACTTGACTCTTTCAAAATTTTTTTAATTGGGTCAGATGAAACAATTTTTCCACTTACAAATGTTTTTCATTTTTTGAGTAATTTGATTGTGATTTTGGCGCAAAAACTTTTTGGCGCATGAGTATGGCTACTCATGAACTCATTCTCACCACGCCCCTGACCTCGACGAATCCCTCTCACGAGCGCAAAAGTAGAGAGTACTTATGGAGAGTATGGGGGACCTCCCCCAGAAAATTTTGAAAAATTGATTGTCGGAAATGCTGTCTGACAGTATTCAGTCAGGCACCGATTGTCGAGATAAATAAATCTGACCACATACCGCCCGTTGCCTGATCACTAGTTTATCCGATCAGAGACCAAAATGGCAAACGAACGGACTTGCGAACCTCAACGAAGTACCCTTGTGAGCGCTAAAGTAGCGAGTCCTTGTTGGGGTTTTGGTGACCTCCCCCAAGAAAATTTTGAAAAATAGACTGTTGGAAATGCTGCCTGACCGTATTCAGCCACCGATCGTAGAGATAAATGAACTGATACGATGCCGTCTGTCGCCTATGCACTAATCTTTCCGACCTCAGAGAGGAAAGTGTCAAATGAAACTCAAAGACGTCTCTAATAATTTGAAAAGTAGACTTCCCGAAATGCAGTCTGGCAGTATTTTAAGCATTGATCGTCTAGATAAATAGAGCTTAACAGATACCGACTGTCGCCAAATAACTAGTTTATCCGACCAGAGAGGAAACTGTCAAACGTGCGGAGTCAGTGACTCAAAGTGAATGAATATTTTCGCCACTATATTTTGTAAAATAGACTACCGGGAATGTCGCACGTAGCATTTTAGACGGTCGTCGATAAATAGAGCTGGCCAGATAATGTTCGTCGCCAAATCACCAGCTTATCCGAAAAAAGAGGGAGGTTTCAAACGAATGGGGTGAGTGTATCAAGTGAATGCATATTCTTGTCGCGTTGAACCTATACCCAAAAACTTGAGGATCGTAAAAAGCACTTCTCAAGTAGGCTAGTAAAAATCACTCAATATGCAAGTCTATGACTGAGTGGGGATGTGGGATTTAATCACCGTAGAATGTATTGATTTTTTTTTTATTTTCTAAAACTATTGTGGGGGCAAACAGGGGGCAGACGAGATTTATGAGGGGACAAGTGCCCCCACTTGCCCCCCCCCCCCCTTGGCGCCGCCACTGGGAGGCGTCCTTCGCGTCAGTGTTTACGTCTATTTAGGCTCGGCTTCTGAAATTCGGGTTCAGCATATACAATTAGGTACAATCATTGACAGGGTATCTTACGCTTTGCACAAGACATTGTGTCACTTCTCACAGTTGTCTTTCCAGGTTTCTCGCCGCACTTTACGGAAGCCCATAAGGGTCAATCAAATGAAAAAAATAATATCTGACTATCTTGTTATTACAAGGAAGCCTAAAATAACCTATCTTGTTGATAGCGAGAAGCCCATGGCACTCGGCAAATCTCGACAGATTCCGTAAACTACATCTAGTCTCGGCTGTATGACAGTAAGTGATATGTACCTACGCCCATACATTTGCGATGCGGCTACCGGTTTACTTTAACAAGAAAACTTGACGCTATTACACAAATTGGGAGCTGCAACCTTTTCGTTGGAAACCTATTTAGAATAAAGACAACAGTCGCTTTAACTCATCTATTTATCAACTAATAAAATCCAACGTTATGTCCATCAAACGAAAGTAGAATATATTATTTTTTATCCATTCCTTTAGCTCAGAATAGAAGTGTAATTTCGTCATTATCTTACAGCTGGATCGGTCCAATAGGTCGCTAGCCAAATAGGTCGCCAATTTATGTTCGGTATGGGCGCAGCCATTGTTCGGTATGGGCGCAGCCATGTTTCATCCGGGACCTTTAAAGTAGTTCCAATATGGCGGAATTCGTCATTCAGCCGAGGTTAGATGTAGGTTCCGGAGGTTACGGAATCTGCCGAGGTTTACCGAGTGAAGCCCATGGGTAACAATTTTAAGGTCGCCATACACTGATTTGATGCTCCTGTAAATACCACTGACTTCATACTTTCACCAACTACATATTTATATCATAATTCATAATCTTATTAATGCGCTCCTTGAAGTCACAGAACGCTATTTATATTTTTCGGAAAACTTGTTTAAATTTTGAATTATAGACAGTAAGTAAGGAAAAAGATATTCTGAAAAATGGACCCTTCCTCAATGAAATGAGGTGACTGACAGAGCGTTTATTTATAGCTTGTGATATCTCCCGACGAACACAAAGTTTTGAGAGGGATTTGAAGCAAATGTTTGATAGATTAATTAGCTTGAATATATTTTTAACCCAAATATATCACCAAACCACACAGTTTGTATGCGGGGGGGGGGGGTATCTTTAAGGAGAACATGAAATCAATATATCATTAATAAATGATATCAATGAGGGGAGAGTTTGAACTTAATGGATCAATATATCATTAATAAATGATATCAATGAGGGGAGAGTTTGAACTTAATGGATAGTTTGTAATGACGGCACAATCATGTAACATACAAAAGTACTTCGTTGACCACGGAGCCTGGATGGCCGATTGGTTAGCACGTGGCATTGAGTCAACTGGCATGGTTTTCGAATCCCCGTTTGTACGTGACAAGGAGTAGAGTCGTTTGTCCAACCTTGTGGGTTTCCTCCCACTTCTACAAAGAGAGAGAAATGTGGTTTAACGTCCACTCGACACAAACTATGTCATTTCGGGACTAACATATGGGTTAATTTCATTTCAATAATTCGTTTACGCGTAGGGGTCTTTAGCAGTAGGAGGAAACCGGAGAAAACCCACGATGCTGAGCAGGCGATCCTACTCCTTGTCACGTACAGCGGGGATTCGAAACCAAGTCAGTTGACTCAATGGCAGGCTTTATGATACAGCGCGCACGGGCTAATAATTCGGCCATCCAACCCCCACCCCGACTACTAAAGACCATTACCCGCAAGCGAATTATTGAAATGAAATTAAACCACATGATAGTCCCGAAATGACCTAGTTGGTGTCGAGTGGACGTTAAACCCCATTTCTCTCTCTCTCTCAATGGCAGACTTTATGGTACAGCGCTCACGTGCCAACCAGTCTGCCATCCAAACACATTCCACTACTAAAGACCCATACGCACAAGCGAATTATTGAAATAAAATTAAACCACATGTTAGTCCCGGAATGACCTAGTTTGTGTCGAGTGGACGTTGAACACCATCTCTCTCTCTCTCTATTCTGTAGGGTTGGTGTCTCTTTTTTGGCGGAATAGTGTTTAGATGCCGAGTCCGTCTGATCGTGACCCTCCCTTACTCCACTATCCTGCCAGTTTGGTATAAATCCCCTATGTAGTTTAGTGTTTAGATGCCGGGCCCGTCTAATCATGACCCCCTCTTACTTCACAATTCTACTTTGTCCAACTGTGTCCATTAAGGCGTGGATTTGTTCAAAGATTTGTACTTTCAGATCTGGTCTAGTGAAGAGTAGGTTCTTAGTGTTGAATGGTATGTTGTTGGTCTCCATTATTCTCACTAGTTCCCTTCTCTCCTCCTTGTATACCTCGCAGTCTACCAGGACATGGTTGGTGGTACATTCTTCTCCGCACTCACAGACGATGACTTGGTGATTGTGATCTCGCAGCCGCTCTTTCACCCTTAGTTTCGATATAAATCTGCATATATCTCTTCTAGGGTGATTGATTGCTGTCTTCGTGTAAATTTTGTCATCCAGCCGGAATCTGTATGTGTCAAGTTCAACGAGTTTTAATTCCCAGATTGAATTGACCTGTCTTTTAACCATACTGTAAATTTCCGTGGTGCTGTATTCTATGGTGCGGAATGGTGCTGTGTCCTTGAGACCTTAGTTGGCGAGTCGATCTGCCTCTTCGTTTCCTCTAATGTTCGCATGTGATGGAATCCACACGAGCTCTAATTTGCTTCCCTTTTTAGGACCCTCTGGTACAGCTGTCTGATTTCCAGAATGACTTCTGGTCTTGAGTCCGACTTGCCATTTTGGATTGAAATCAGACTGCTCAGAGGGTCGCTTGGGATGACGAACTTACTAGTCTTTTGATAAGAGATCCATGATATAGCATCACGGATGGCCACAATCTCTGCAGTGTACACCGAACAGTTACTGGGCAGTTTCCTGCTTATTCCCTGTTCCCCGTTTGGCAGGTATATTCCAAACGAGCTGGTGCTGTAGTCTATGGTGCGGAGTGGTGCTGTATCCTTGAGACCTTCGTTTGCGAGTCGATCTGCCTCCTCGTTTCCTCTAATGTTGACATGTTATGGAATCCACACGAGCTCTACTTTGCTTCCCTTCTCTAAGACCCTCTGGTAAAGCTGCCTGATTTCCAAAATGACTTCTGGTCTTGAGTCCCGAGTTGTCAGTTTGGATTGAAATCAGACTGCTCAGCGAGTCGCTTGGAATGACGAACTTACTAGTCTTTTGATGGGAAATCCATGATATAGCGTCACGAATGGCCACAAGCTCTGCAGTGTACACCGAACAGTTATTGAGCAGTTTCCTGCTTATTCCCTGTTCCCCGTTTGGCAGGTATATTCCAAACGAGCCGGTGCCCCTTTCGGGGTTGCGTGAGCCATCCGTGTACACATGGTCCCAGTCATCGGACGGCCAGTTGTCTTCCAGGTGTTCTAGCGAGAAAGCTCGTACAGCAGTGGGGTTGTTTTTCTTGTCGGTTTTCTGTAACAGATCTAGATTGACCGGCGGTATAGGGAGCGTCCAAGGGGCGATCGCTGGGGGTCGTGTTCATTTATCACGAGCTCCCCCAGTCGCAGTTCCTTGATTGTTTCCCTGATACCTTGGCCAAAGCTTTTCTTTCTTGGATCTCTCACATATCTTGTATTTTGTAGACTGACAGAAGTTAGGAGATCTTGCGCCCAGTTGCGAGATCTTAGCCCAGTACCTTGTCGCTAGTTCTTTTCTTCTTAGGGATAGGGGCAACTCCCCGACTTCCTGCAGTAGTGCCTCTCTCCTAGTCCCTTGCCCTACGCCAGTCGCAATACACAGAGCTTTGTATTGGATGGTGTCAAGCTTCCTTAAGAGTAATGGCGCGCAGTTCATGAAGGCCAGGGAGCCGTAGTCTAATACAGATCGTATTAGAGCACGATACACCATTATTAGTGTAACTATGTTGCCCCCCCCCCCCCCCATGTGCTGCCCGTTATTTTCCTCATTAAGTTTAGGATTTTGGTGCATCTATCTACAGTCTCGTCGATGTGCGGTTTCGAGGTCAGCCTTCGGTCAAAGATTACGCCAAGGAACTTGGTTTGGTCTTTGAACTCGATGGTTTTCCCGTTCATACAAAGAGTCATTCTGCTTATCCCACTATCCCTGCTTACAAGCATGCCGACCGTTTTCTTCTCCGAAACTTTAAATCCCCAGTCGTTTGCCCATGTCATGAATTTGTCTAAGGCCTTTTGCATATTCTTTTGTAGTTCACAAAAATGCCTCCCTGTCCTCCATATGGTACTATCATCAGCAAATTTAGCTAACTCAGTTTTGGCGTCGAGGTAGGAGGATTTCTGTATGTCGTTGAACATGATATTGAAGAGAGTGGGACTGATAACCGACCCCTGAGGCCTGCCATTTTCTAATGTTTGCTCGGCACTCAGGAATCTGCCAACATTCACCTGTATCCTTCTATCGCTCAGAAAGCTTTTGATCCACCGAAACATTATGCCCGTTATACCAATACGTCCTAACTTGATGAGCAGCCCGTCTAGCCAGACTAAATCGAAAGCCTTAGTTAAATCTACGAACACGGCACATAACAGGTTCCCAGAGAAGAGTGTCTGCGACATGACTTGCTGTAGTCTCACCAAGTGGTCCATTGTTGAACGCCCATTCCTGAACCCGCTTTGATTTTCGTCTATCAGTCGGTTGCTCTCCAGATAGAACTGTAGTCGGATGTTAACCATTGTTTCCAAGGTTTTGCACAGTGTGGATGTCAAGCTTACTGGTCGATAAGACTCTGCCTTTGTTCTCTCTTTACCTGGTTTTGGAAGAGGGATGACGTTGGCTTTCCGCCATTCTTTAGGTACCTTTCCTGCCAGCCAGGATGTGTTGAAGAAGTTTAGTAGTATCCTTTTGGCATTTCTAGGCAGATGTTTCAGCATTGAGTACTTTACTTTATCCTCGCCAGCCGCACTTAGGGAAAGAGCCTTATTTGGCTCCTACTCAGAGAAGGGTAGATTGATTGGTTTAGCCCCTTCATTAGGTTTAATTTCTAATGAAGGGTGCTGTGAGTAAAAGATTTCCTTTCTTTTCAGGAACTCTGGTGATTGGTTTTCGTCCCTGCTTGCGCCAGCGAACGCTTTCGCAAGTAGGTCTGCCTTTTCATTGCCGTTGGTAGCGTACTCATCTCCATTCTTTAGGTTTGGTATGTTGAATGATCTGCTGTAGTAGTAGTAGTAGTGGTAGTTCTTACACGTACATAAAAATGGCTTTATGTAAAAGAAACTTATTGTACGACGGTATTTTCACCAAAAAAACCCAACCCTAAACACACAATGGCCTATGATTGGTTCCAGTCTACGAATAAGGCCGCCGTCGCTTGGAATATACAGTAATAAATGTCCGTCATTTAGATTATATTCTTTGAATGACTACCGCCATACAGACGTGTAATTACACCACCGTCGCATGGAATATACAACAGTCATAAATGCCTGACGATAGATTCTTTGAATGGCCGCTATACCTATTGTTTAATTAATCCCCTAATACAGACACATGTCTGGGTTTCATCCGAAACAACACCGTCTAGGTTAATATGACAAGGATAGTAAATGAAATGATTAGTCACTTATGTGGAAGCGGACATTAAATGAAATGATCTGATTGTCTACGATATTACCCTTGGTGGAAGGGACGTAAATTCACCAAGGGTAATATTAAATGAAATGATCTGATTGTCTACGATATTACCCTTGGTGGAAGGGACGTAAATCCGTCTTCAGAATGTCAAGAGGCAGTTTACGAAAGAAAGAAGGCACTTCGCCTACGAAAACGCCACTACAATGAAGTCAACCACCAAAATTACTTGAAGTTGAAATACGCCGCAAGAGACACCATCCATAGGGCACAAAGTGGGCACTGGGGGGCATTCTGTAATGCGTTGAACCAAAGCACGCAAACAGGTGTCGTCTGGAAGAAACTGAACGCCATGCACGGAAAACGCAGATCGTTCAACGTACCAAACCTTGAAGATGGAGACAAGTACGTTACCAACGGCAATGAAAAGGCAGATTTACTTGCTAAGACATTTGCAGATGCAAGTAGAAATGAAAACCAACCTCCAGAATTCATGAAGAGGAAGGAAATCTTTCACTCACAGCACCCTTCATTAGTAATGGAATCTAATGAAGAGGCTGAACCAATCAATCTGCCCTTCTCCGAGGAAGAGTTAAATAAGGCTCTTTCCCTCAAGAAGGATAGTGCGGCTGGTGAGGACAAAGTAAAGTACCCAATGCTCAAAGATCTGCCCAGAAATGCCAAAAAGATACTACTGAACTTCTTCAACACATTTTGGTTGACAGGGGAGGTACCTAAAGAATGGCGGAAAGCCAACGTCATCCCTCTTCCGAAACCGGGAAAAGAGAGAACAAAGGCAGAGTCCTATCGACCAGTAAGCTTGACATCCACACTGTGCAAAACCTTGGAGACAATGGTTAACATCCGACTTCAGTTCTACCTGGAGAGTAACCGACTGATCGACGAAAATCAAAGCGGGTTCAGGAAGGGACGATCAACAGTGGACCACTTGGTGCGACTACATCAAGTCATGTCTCAGGCACTCCTCTCGGGGCACCTGCTATGTGCCGTGTTCGTAGATTTAACCAAGGCTTTCGACTTAGTTTGGTTGGACGGGCTGCTTTTCAAGCTAGGACGTATCGGAGTAACGGGCACAATGTTTCGGTGGATCAAAAGCTTTCTGAGCGATAGAAGGATACAGGTGAATGTTGGCAGATTCCTGAGTGCCGAGCAAACATTAGAAAATGGCACGCCTCAGGGGTCGGTCATCAGTCCCACTCTCTTTAATATCATGATCAACGACATACAGAAATCTTCATATCTCGACGCCAGAACTGAGCTAGCAAAATTTGTTGACGACAGTACAATATGGAGGAAAGGGACGAGATTCTGTGAACTTCAAAAGAATATGCAAAAGGCCTTAGACAAATTCATGACATGGGCAAACGACTGTGGATTTAAGGTCTCAGAGAAGAAAACAGTCGGCATGGATAGAGGGATAAGCAGAATGACTCTGTGTATGAACGGGAAAACCATCGAGTTTAAAGACCAAACCAAGTTCCTTGGCGTAATCTTTGACCTGGAAACCGCACATCGACTGGACTGTAGATAGATGCTCCAAAGTCCTAAACTTAATGAGAAAAATAACGGGCAGCACTTGGGGAGCCAATAGAGTTACACTTATAATGGTGTATCGTGCTCTAATACGCTCAGTATTAGACCACGGATCTTTGGTCTTCATGAACTGCGCGCCAACACTCTTAAGTAAGCTTGACACCATCCAATACAAAGCTCTGTGTATTGCGACTGGCGTAGGGCTTGGGACCAGGAGAGAGGCATTATTACTACAGGAAGCCGGAGAGTTGCCCCTATCCCTAAGAAGAAAAGAACTAGCAACAAGGTATTGGGCTAAGATCTCGCAATTGGGCGAGAGGTCCCAGACCTTTGTCAGCCTAAAGAAGACAAGATATGTAAGAGATCCTAGAAAGAAAAGCTTCGGCCAGGGTATCAGGGAAACAGTCAAGGAACTACGACTGGAGGAGCTCGTGATAACCGAACACGACCCGCCATTGATCGCTCCTTGGACACTCCCAATATCACCGGTCAATCTAGATCTGCTACAGAAAACCGACAAGAAAAACAACCCCACTGCAGCGCGGGCTCTCTCTCTGGAACACCTGGAAGACAACTGGCCGTCGGATGACTGGGAACATGTTTATACGGATGGCTCACGCAATCCTGAAAGGGGCACCAGCTCGTTTGGAATATACCTGCCAAACGGGGAACAGGGAATAAGCAGGTAACTGCCCAATAACTGTTCGGTGTACACTGCAGAGATTGTGGCCATCCGTGATGCTATATCATGGATCTCTTATCAAAAGACTAGTAAGTTCGTCATCCCAAGCGACTCTCTGAGCAGTCTGATTTCAATCCAAAATGGCAAGTCGGACTCAAGACCAGAAGTCATTCTGGAAATCAGACAGCTGTACCAGAGGGTCCTAAAAAGGGAAGCAAATTAGAGCTCGTGTGGATTCCATCACATGTGAACATTAGAGGAAACGAAGAGGCAGATCGACTCGCCAACGAAGGTCTCAAGGACACAGCACCATTCCGCACCATAGAATACAGCACCACGGAAATCTACAGTATGGTAAAAAGACAGGTCAATTCACTCTGGGAATTAAAGCTCGTTGAACTCGACACATACAGATTCCGGCTGGATGACAAGATCTACACGAAGACAGCTATCAATCACCCCAGAAGAGATATATGCAAACTTATATCGAAACTAAGGGTGAAAGAGCGGCTGCGAGACTACAAACACCAAGTCATCGTCTGTGAGTGCGGAGAAGAATGTACTACCAACCATGCCCTGGTAGACTGCGAGGTATACAAGGAAGAGAGAACGGAACTAGTGGAGATGATGGAGAGCAACAACATACCGCTCAACACTAAGGACCTAATCTTTCCAAGACCCGATCTGAAGCTGCAAATCTTCGAACTAATTCACGATGTAATGAACACCGTTGGGTTAAGTAGACTAGTGAAGTAAGAGGGGGCTACGATAAGACGAGCTCGGCATCTAAACACTAAACTACATAGGGGATATACACCAAAGTAGCAGGATAGTGGAGTAAGGGAGGGTCACGGTAAGACGGGCTCGGCATCTAAACACTAATCCACTACAAAGACACCAAACCTGCAAAGTGGGGTAAGTGGAGTAAGGGGAGGCCACGATAAGACGGGCCTGGCACCTAAACACTAAACCCCAAAAGATGACTTCTACCAATCCAGAGACGAGACGCATATATGTCTGCATAAATGCTGTCTCTACAGATCAACTACCAAACAATATGTTTTTTATTAAATAAAGGGAATACTCCATGGCTCAAGGCCGCAAATGGAAAGATTAAAAAACCATATTCTAAAAACAGGTAGAAGCCTTGGCTCTCCTATGTCTTGTCTGCGATATCACTTCTGTGGAAGCGGACGTTAAAACACCAGGTAAGTAGTAGACGTAAATCCCCAAGAACGAACGAAATGATCTGCACCTGTAATCTCCGATTTCTGTTATACGTACGCTATAGTATTATCATTGTGCACATAATATGGATTAATCTAGCTGGAAATACACCTGTGGACCACCGATAATGTAAGACAATTTTTCACGAATATACCCGGTAATTATTTTAGACTTGCATACTATGTATTATTACCATTCTGTGCTACACTACTCGTCACTATGCAAAACATGGTAAGTTGGTCCTTGAGGCTGTCGACTTGAAAATAATTCCAACCAATAATTCTATAAATAGTAGGCTATGCAATATGCAAATAAGGTTGTTTATGCGTGCTGTTAGCCAATAGCTACTGTAAATTTCCCCGCATTTTTAGGACTCCATTTATAACCAATGAAAAATTATCGCTGTTTGGTGCACGCCATTTTTATTTTTAAAAAATCCTCTTGTTGGAATATGAATAACAGAGAGAATAAAACGATGACCAAGTTGAATAAGTAAATTTTTCTATAAATTGTAATTATAACCATATATCTTAACCACATACATAGACTGCTCTCGGGTCGTTAAAGTGGTAATTTGGCCTAAAATCTGAACGCCTTGTGTTATAAAACACTCGGTTCATTTCTCGTAAATTTAATTAAAATGACCTATAATACTATGGCATGAGTGATCCATGGTGATTACCAATTAAGATTAAGCGGATTATTATCATCGCAGTAACTCATTAAATTGCCCGCACAAAGTTCACTTCGCGCGAGCACATTGCTCATCGAAAATTAGACGGAGATTCACGCATGCGCAGGGGTAATCAGCGCAAGGAGGGCAATCTGCGCCGTTGTCCGTTTTTCTGAAAAATCGGGATCGGACCGTCTGATTATCGTGCCAGCGTTTTGTCATTAAGCTACCGCGGCTAGTTATATTCGTAAAGTACAGCTGCTGAACAAAACGACGAAAATTGTTATTATTATCATTATTTATGGTCAGTGATGTAAGAAGCCTGCTTGGTGTTCAGCGGGTCATATTAGTGTCTTGGTATTCGAGTCTCAATAGTAAACAAACATGGTGGGCTGACTTCCTAGAGTAGGGTGCCCCACGTGCCTACTGAAAAGTTGTACTAGACACGTTGAATATGCACGCTTTACTTGGTTCACTACTACTAATTTTCTGACAGTCTCGCACACTAGTTGAGTCTATAAGTAGCAACAGCCCGTGGAAATTCTAAACACACTGGTAACTATTACAGTCGTAAAAAATCTATTGTTGACGATTCTGAGTAGCAGTAATATTTATCGTTTTGGTTATTACGGCATCTTTAGAAATTACGTTCGTTTTATTTTTTAAATTGCTTTATCCTTCGCATAACCGTTAGAAGCGACATATTTTGGTTTAGTACAAATAATATCTATGAATAACTTGGGTTGTACAGAATCATGATACCAGCAGCAGTTTCGTTTTACTTTTACAAGGTTAGAAAAAACAATTGTTGAGTCAACACTGTGTGTTATTTATAAATTCGATTTCTTGTTCCAGCTTTCAGTCACGTTTCGTAAAAAATAGTCTGGATTATCCCGGCCTGTCAATCAGACGGAGAATGGTCGGTAGGCTGGTGAAGTGAGACTAGTTTCAAAACAAGGGCACGTAACCTATTTTTTACTCGAAAGTGTCTGGATGTTATGGACGACGCTCCGAACCATTTTTCAGTGTATTATTTATGATGTTTAAATGGTCATAGCTTATTAAGTTTAACATGACCGTTTATTTAGTGACTATAAATTTGTGAAATAGTTTTAAGACATGTTATATATATAAATAAATATGTTGTGTAATTGTTTAGCTATTTGGAGATATTTATATATGGTGGGGCACCCTACCTAGAGATAAGATAAGATAAGATTTTTATTGTATCAAAACATCCATTAAGGACAGCATACAATTACAATATGAACATGTGTACATAAAGATATAGCATACAATTACAATATGAACATGTGTACATAAAGATATAGCAATAGATAAGATAAGATAAGATTTTATTGTATCAAAACATCCATTAATTAAGCCAGGACAGCACACAACAATTACAATATGAACATGTGTACATAAATGGTAAGGATATAGCAATATGACAAATAATATATATATATATATATATTTACAAACAAAACAATGATAATTTAATCTGGATTACGCATATATACTAGTAAGACATACATTATGATGATAATCATCTCAAAATACACATTTATCTCAAACTGGTCTGATAATGACACAACATTCAATCAACACCAGTATGATGAATATTATGGGTATAAATATTATAAGTACATAAATAGCAGAAAGACTTAGTATGGATGTTGACATGGAAATATGATATTGGAATGCAAGAGGCATTATATAAATTAAGAAGTAAAATATGGAATGAAATATATTAATACATGGAAATCTAGATATGGTAATAATTTTGAAAATAAAAAGGTAGTGATAGGTGTATATGTATCTATACACAATTTATGTTCTTAGATTCATAACATGAAATACAAATGCACTGACTGATTTTGCAACTGTTTTGGGTGGGTTAAATAGATTTTCTAGAGAATAGGGTAGTAGGGCTGGGTATCGATAGTGATTTTTACTATCGATAATCGGCAATGAAATGTCGGTCGATAATCGATAGTATCGAAAACAGACTTATTTTCATGGTCGTCATCAAGACTGGATACAGTGTAAGTTCAAAGTTCAAAACCATACGATGTTGCGAAAGATCGCTTGCTCCTTCTAAGGAGATTTATTTGGAAAACATTAATAAAACTTGTTATATCATGTATATATACGTAAATTGATGTTGTTTATTATTAAAATAATGCAGCTGTGGTTCCGAATGAAGAAATATCGTAAATAATTATGTTAAGGGACCAAAATGAACTTGTTCCGATTCAAAACATTGCGTACGTGCGTACAGAAATAGTGAACTGTACAGACGAATTCCGAAACTGGCAAATGGAAATAACTCTAACTTTATTTACACATCCGGGCATCTCCGATTTAGCGAAATTCAACAATAATTTCTTCATAACTAAAGTAACGTTTCAATTAGAGTGAATTTATGAAAACGGCTGTTCAATAAGCAGTTATCTGTTACATTCATACTTGATAGTAATTAAAGTGAGCGGTGTATTATGATTAACTGAAAGAAAACATTGACATTTCAGACGCAAGAAAAATAGACGAAGAGCGATAATCGATAGTAACCCATCGCTATCGATAGTGCTTTTCTGTGCCGTCCAATCGATACTATCGATTTATATCGATATTTTACCCAGCCCTATAGGGTAGATAATTATATGTAAATGCTGGGTATATGTGAACGGTACGTAAATTTTCATACAATGGACATTCTAGTAAAAAATGTGTTTCATCTTCAGTTTTGTGCATAGAGCATTGTTGGCATATTCTTAGATCTGGAGGGACATTTTTGTATCTGCCCATTTCAATTTGGAGTGAGTGGGAACTAAGTCGGAGTGCGGTCATGGCTATTTTAAAGTTCTTATTATGTATATAACAGAGATATTCGGCAGGTTTAGAAATTTCCATTTTAAATAGACCGCAAGTCCTAAGCTTTGTAGCTTTAAATGGACTGGATTGGCAGGATTCAGTAAAAAGGGAGTTGAATTTGGATTGGACTGATGGTTTGATATTAAATTTAGTGAGGTTTGATGGATTTATATTGAAATAATTTATTAAGTGAGTTATAGAGGCAGTCCATGAGAGTTTAATATTAGACTTAGCTATTTTAATATCATCGTTATAAGCTTCAGCTGGTAACTGGTTTGAATCTTTCAGGTCAGGATGGTTTAGTCTTTTATAATAGAGTAGCATTCTATGGTATATATCTAGTTGCAGTGGGAAAATTCCAAGCTCAGCAAGGCAACCTATATTGGTAGTTTTAGGGGGTTGGCACAATATTGACTTACAGGTTTTTATGGTTATCTTGTTGTGTTCTATAAAACTCTACTTAGGTAAATTTAATTTGACATTGTGCACTAAATGAGAACCCCAGACATCAGATGCATGTAATCCAATTTGCTTTACAACAGAGTTGTACAGTTTAATTAGAACTTCTGTAGGTAATTGATTAGGAGTGCATACTTTACTTTTAATACTATACCAAGCTCGCCTTGCCTTTTTGCAAAGGTCAGACATAGCTCCTTTAAAAGAATTGTTATTTGTTATATTTACGTCTAAATACATAGATGAATTAACGATATTCAGAGAAGTATTACCGAAAGTAAAATTTACATTTTTACGCTTGAAAATTTTATTATCTTTGGGTGTATTTATGAAACACATTATTTTGGATTTAATTGGGTTTACTTCCAATTTCCACTTTGAACAAAATTCATGCAGATGGTTAAGAGATTTTTGAAGACCTAGCGAAGAAGTTGGTAATAATACAAGATCATCTGCAAATAGGAGGTGAGATATATTGAGATCACCTAGACAAGGAGCTGCTGTGTTACCAATATAAGTTTGCAAGTCATTAAAATAAATATAAAATAGCGAAGGGCTTAAAACACAACCCTGTTTGACACCGATATCTGAACTGATTTGTTTGGAAAGTCCATTGTTGGTTTTAACTATATATGAAGTACTGCTATACATTGAATTTATTATGTTAAAGATGTTTCCATAATTATGTCATGTTTAAGTAATTTAAGTAATAGACCCTTTCTCCAAATGGTATCAAATGCTTTAGTAAAATCTATAAAACTGATAAAAACATTTTGATTCTTACTGTTATATTTATTTAGTATAGTTTTAAGAATGTATATATTGTCAGTAGTATGATGACTTTTACGAAAGCCACCTTGAGCTGGATCTAACATGTTGTTTGATTCAAGATAATCTATAATTCTATTATTAATAATGGACAGGAAACATTTAGAAAGACAACTAGCCAGGGCAGTTCCTCGGTAATTTCCAGGGTCTTCCGTTTGACCTTTTTTGTGTATTGGTACTATGTAGGACTGATTCCAGTTTGAAGGTATTACTCCGGAAGTGAGGATTAAATTAAAAAATTTCATGTACTGATCTATTAGGATTTCTGAAGAAGCCTTTAGCATTTCATTTAGAATTAAGTCTGGGCTATTTGATTTTCAAGGCTTTAACTTTTTAAATGCATTTCTTACTTCTTTGGCTGAAATTTCTTTGTTGAATTCAAGGTTTACATTATTTGGTATTTGGAGATTGTGGATTAATTTATCTATTTCCTGTGAGTCAGAAACGTTCATATTATTATTCTGAAATAAAAATGCTGGTGCCAGTTATCAATAGGGATGTCACTGTCTGGTTTAGGTTTATCATCATTATCGTCTAACAAAGAATTAACCAGTTTCCAATAAATTTTTGGATCATTTGTCTCTAACTCATTAAGTTTCTTAATAATTGAATTTTTAGCTTCATGGCTTTTATATTTTGTTACCTTTTTATACTTTTTTTTTCTGCTATAATAGATTTCCCTTAAGTAGTTATTTTGTGGGCGTTTGTTAAAATTATGTTGGGCCTCTAACATGTCCCTACGTAGTCTATTACAGTCTTTGTCAAACCATTTGTGTTTTTTAGTTGTTTTCTTTATCCTGACAACCCTGACACATGCTCTTGACGCGTCAAGTAAAATATTGGTCAGATCTGAGTTAGCCATGTCTGTGTCATTAGCATCGAAAGTCTTTGACAAAAATTTGTTAGCTTGAGTCCGGAAAAAAGGTTTATTTAGTTCTTTGATTAAAGATTGGTTCGAATCAGCTTTCCATATGAATTTATAAGGTTTCTGTATAGTATTAGAGAGGTTATTGCCAGAAGAGTTACCTCTTGTAGGGGATAATATGTCCTGAATAGGTTTAATCAAAATCTTGCAAGATATCAGACAATGATATCCTACAAATAGGTTAAGGCCGAAACTTTAAAACAATTAATTTTGTCAGTTAATGATGTACTTGTAAGAATGTAGTCTACCGAGCTGCAGCCTATATAATTAATACAAGTATAATTGCCTATGTAATCACCAAGTGTCTACCATTAAAATATACACATCTGTTGTATTACATAGTTGTATAAGTTCCCTTCCCCAGGTATTGATAACAGAATCTTTATTATTCCTAATTGTTGGAAGTTTATCTTTGTTTTTATTATTTGAGTTGTCAATTTGTGGAAAAGGTTTATTACTATTAGACGCATGTCACGCATCTATATCTGAAATAAATATATCTGGAAGATTAAATGTTCGTGAATTAAAATCGCCTCCTAGAAGTATATCGCCTAAGTCTTTATATTTACTAATGTTATTTTCAAGTTCATCAAACGGATTGTATTTTTTCTTTTGCTAAATTGGTAAATTTTGGGGCGGAATATAAACAGAAGCAGTATAAAGATCATTAATGATATTGAAAACCGATTTGTTTAGTTTAAATCATATTATGTCCCCGTCCGAGGCGTCAAGAATTTTGATACCATGTTTATATTGATCTCGCATGAATATTGTTGTACCACCTCTCTGGCCGAATTTTGAAGAGTTATTTCCCTTTCTACTGAATATAAATCCTGTGAAACCACTAAATACATTTTGTAGTAGACCTAAGTTTTCATGTTCATCACTAGACCAGGTTTCAATTAAACAGATAATATCTAAATGACCAAAATACTGAAACATATCATTCAGAGTTTTGTTATTATTGAGTTTTGATATTAGTCCATTGACATTCCAGAAACCTATTTGTAGGGACATAATTAATAAAAACTTTGATTAACAAAAATAAAAAGAAGTAATGCTAAAGTTAAGGTTTTTAGATTACTTTGGCAAATACAATGTAGTTTGGGAATAATGAGTGTGAAATATGACAATATAGTAATAATAATGATAACAATGCTGTAATCTAGATTAAATCTAATTAATGGCAACTTATAAACAAAGAGATTGGTAATGAAACAATCAAGCAAGCAATCACAATGAACGTATAATTACTAACAGGATGCCTAATGGAAATCCTAAATTACACTAAGTATGAATAATTTTACAAAGAGACAAACCTATAAATATAAAGCGTAGAAAAACAAAATGAGTTACAGTTCTTGATGGACATGTAAAATATTTACATAATTATATTATTGATACAGGCACATATCTTTTTACACAGATAGATACCTTTATTAACCTTTGTACATTCCCTTACCCGTGCTTATGTACATTTACAATGTGTAGTGCAAACATTTTGCATTCAATTCATTTAATTAATAAAAAATAAGCACTGTATTGGCAATTGACTAGAATATTAATGGACGGCAGTTATACTATTATATACAATATGATACACTTTGACAGATATAGCTACTTGTAGATTATGTACATGTACATGTATTCAACCTACATGTTTGTTCTGTTTATCAGGTTTCACTTCTCAACAGGCAGCACAAAAACAGTCAAATTAAATGTGGATTCTGGAGCCACAGCTCGCGCATGCGCAATGACCTATGACACAATACTGGATCCACTCGGCAAACCTCGGAAGATTTCGGGAATCTAAACTCGGCTGTATGATGAATTCCGCCATATTGGAACTACTTTAAAGGTCCCGGATGAAACAAGGCTGCGCCCATTCCAAACACAAGTTGGCGACCTATTTGGCTAGCGACCTATTGGACCGATCCAGCTGTAAGATAATGACGAGATTACACTTCTATTCTGAGCTGAAGGAATGGATAAAAAATTATATATTCTACTTTCATTTGATAGACATAACGTTGGATTTTATTGGTTGATAAATAGAGACTGTTGTCTTTACTCTAAATAGGTTTCCAACGAACAGGTTGCAGCTCGATCGGTCGAATAGGTCGCTAGCCGAATAGGTTCCCAATTTGTGTAATAGCGTTAAGTTTTCCTGTTAAAGTAAACCGGTAGCCGCATCGCAAATGTATGGGCGTAGGTACATATCACTTACTGTCATACATCCGAGACTAGATGTAGTTTACGTAGTTTACGGAATCTGTCGAGATTAGCCGAGTGTACTGGATCGTGTAGATTACAATAACCAAGACATCCTATTTATGATAAAACTATGAATTTTAATTTTAATATAGGTGTGACTTTTAAGATAAAAGGTCGCCATTAATTGACTGGTTTTATGTATGGTTCACACAGGCTTGGGAAGTGCACATAACCGTGCTGGAGTTTCAAGGTCAACGAAACAGACAGTGTGCCGGGTTCTAGCTAACGTCATGGAGATAGACCTTAGAGGGCTATTCAGTTAAATAATCCAGGAGTTTCCAACATTACTATTGAAATAGTTTCATCCTTGGTGTAAACATCATTACAGCGAATAGTTCCATTGTTGGTGTGTTCGATATTACAGTTGGCCAATTTAACTGTTGGTGTGTTCGATATTTACAGTTATACATGTACAATTTAACTGTTGGCGTTTTCGACATTACAGTTATACAATTTTAATTTAACTGTTTGTGTGTTCGATATTACGATTATACAATTTAACTGTTGGTACCGGTATGTTCGATATAATATGACGGTTATACTGTTTGTGTGTTCGATATTAGGGTTCCATAAATTTCCAGTATGTTCGATATAATATGACGGTTATACAATTTAACTGTGTGTTCGATATTAGGGTTCCATAAATTTCCTCTGGTGTATTTGACTTTGTGCGGTTGAGTGATTTTACTGAGTTGTGTTCGACGTCACAGTTGATCAAACATAAACTTTTAATATGTTTATGTTGGAAACAATATAAAACTACAAGATAAATAAAAACAATACAAATTTTGATTGTACAAGGACAATAAGTGATCCAAAATGGCTATATTTTTCAGACAAGTTGGTATTTTGTTGTGGAAGAATTTTTTAATACAAAGAAGGAAAGTCTGTGTGTCTGTGTTCGAGGTTTTATGTCCTCTTCTTCTTGTTGCGTTACTAATGGTTATCCGTGCAAGTATACCTGCTAACATAAAAAATCGTGCTCTAGTAGTCCAAGCTCAAAAACTCAATAAAGACCTGTTCTATATCAGTAGCTCTCCTAAAACTCTCATTTACACGCCAAACGACTCCTTAGTTGATGATATTGTGAACAGTGTCGCGAACTCCATTAATGATGATATATCGGCAACGAAATGTAAGTATGAAACTATTGTGTGCGTGGTATCACGTCATTTGGGACTCACGTCATTTGGGACTCACGTCATTTGGGACTCAACACAAACGACATTTGGGACCCAGTTTACGACGTTTGGGACCTCATTGGCGTCATTCTGGACTCAACACGAACGACATTTGGGACTCAATATAAACGACATTTGGGACCCGATATGAACGATATTTTGGACAAGAGTTCGACACAAACGTCGACTGATTTATCGGAGGATCCCTAGCTGCGTGTATATTTTGTGCATTTCGCTCGGGAATCGCGCTTCTTTGACGCTCCGTATGAATTCCAAGTACCGGTAGATATTAAAATAATTTAAATTTAAGTTGCATATAACCCTCTGATAGAACACCAAATACACTGAGAAACAGTCATTAATAATAATATATTTTTTCCGCCATTGCCAAATCCGCCGATGACACGTGACATTGATTGGAATTTCTAGGTCAAAAAGCCGGCGATGCTACGTTCAATTTTAAGTAGCATGTGCCGTTATAATTTTTATACGCCCACATTTTCATGTGGACGTATTATGTCGTCGCCCCTGTCCGTCCGGACGTCCGTCCGTCCGTCCGGACGTCCGTCCGTCCACAATTTGTTTGTGGACTCTCTACAGGTCACAATTCTTATCCGATTTTGACGAAACTTGAAATATAGGTTTATCCCCAAAAGATCTCGGTTCCTTTCGATATTGGCATGTATCGGATCAAAACTTCATGGATTATGGCCCCTGATTGTACGAAAAATCACGTTTTTAGCTTGTGGACCCTATAGAGGTCACAATTTTGAACCGATTTTGATGAAACTTGACATGCATGTTTGTAACCCAAAGATCTTGGTTCCTTTCGATATTTGCGGCTATCGGAATGTAATTTCCTGAATTATGGCCCCTGATTGTCCGAAAAATCAGCCTTTTTAGCTTGTGGTCCCTCTGGAGGTCACAATTATTATTCGATTTAAAAAACCGTTTGATTATATCACCGTTACACCCTAAGGAAGGTTGAGTTCGAATTTCGGGAAAATCGGACGAAAATTGCCATACAAAATGGCCGCCGTTTGTACGCGAATACTGTTAAAAAATGGTATATCAAGGTTGTGGACCCTGTGGAGGTCACAATTTTGATGAAACTTGAAATTCATGGTTATAACCCAAAGATCTTGCTTCCTTTCGATATTTGCGCATATCAGATCGTAACTTCCTCAATTATGGCCCCTGATTATACGTAAAATCGCCTTTTTTTTTAGCTTGGAGGTCACAATTATTATTCGATTTAAAAAACCGTTTGATTATATCACTGTTACACCCTAAGGAAGGTTGAGTTCGGACTAAAATTGCCATACAAAATGGCCGCCGTTTGTACGCGAAAAAATGGTATATCAAGGTTGTGGAACCTGTGGAGGTCACATTTTTGATTCGATTTTGATGAAACTTGAAATTCATGGTTATAACCCAAAGATCTTGCTTCCTTTCGATATTTGCGCATATCGGATCGTAACTTCCTGAATTATGGCCCCTGATTATATGCAAAATCGCCTTTTTTTTTTAGCTTGGAGGTCACAATTATTATCCGATTTAAAAAAACGTTTGATTATATTACCGTTACACCGTAAGGAAGGTTGAGTTCGAATTTCGGGAAAATCAGACCAAAATTGCCATACAAAATGGCCACCGTTTGTACGTGAATACTGTTAAAAAATGGTATATCAAGGTTGTGGACCCTGTAAAGGTCACAATTTTAATTTGATTTTGATGAAACTTGAAATTCATGGTTATAACCCAAAGATCTTGGTTCTTTTTGATATTTGCGAATATCGGAGCATAACTTCCTGAATTATGGCCCCTGGTTATATGCAAAATCACCCTTTCTTTAGCTTGTGGTCCCTCTGGAGGTCACAATTATTATCCAATTTAGAAAAACGTTTGATTATATCATCGTTACACTGTAAGGAAGGTTGAGTTTGAATTTCGGGAAAATCGGACCAAAATTAACAGACAAAATGGCCGCCGTTTGTACGCGAATACTGTTAAAAAAATGATATATCATGGTTGTGGACCCTGTATAGGTCACAATTTTAATTCGATTTTGATGAGGAAGGTTGAGTTCTAATTTCGTGAAAATTGCCGGACGAAATGGTCGCCGTTTGTACGCGAATAGTGTAAAAATATGGTATATCATGGTTGTGGACTCTCTACAGGTCACAATTCTTATCCGATTTTGATGAAAAGTCACATTTCTAGGTTGTGTACCGTCACACCATAATCATTGTCGGTTTCGAATTTCATTAATATCAGACTGGAACTGACCAACTAAATGGCTGCTCCCAATACAGTATGAAATACAGGACTTAAAGATGTAGGAAAAATCACTTTCGGTATTGCTTGTTCTCTGTCCATCTCTCGAAAATGTGGGCGTATCCTGCCTGGCAGTGCCAGCCTATCTTTTATATAGGCCCACACATGCTGACAGAGGCTTAGTTTTAATCATACATGTATTGTCGTTGTTATTATTGAAAGGTGTCTGGCATAGTCGTACGGAATTTCATTTTGAAGCAATTTCAATTATGGCTGTCACATGATCACTGTGCCGTACGTGTGTTTATCATGGACGAATGAATAAAAACATTTGAAATTTATGTGACAGACAAAAACTACAAATTGTGCTATGAAAAAATTATTGAGAGGTATCTGGCATAGTCGTACGGAATTTTATTTTGAAGCAATTTCGATTATGGTTGTCACATGCAGGGGCGGATCCAGGGGGGGGGGGTGACTAGGGTGACTATTATAGTCACCCCCTCCCCACCGGTGTACAGGAATCCCGGGTCCTACAAGCTTCCACCGGGACATGCACGCATGGTCGTATATATATTATATAGCACACGGTACGCATCTTATGGTGTTATGATTTTAGCAATTTTGATTGTTTGGTTAGTGTTTATTTTCAGTATCAGAAAATGCCGTAGCATTTCTTTAGACTATTTTGTTATGTAACTTGCAAACGTTTTTATTTATCCGTCGATGATAGACAAACGACACAATGATCACGTGACAACTATAACTGAAATAGCTACATTATAAAATAAAGTTCTGTACGACTATGATATAGCCTTCAATGTTTGTTAAAATTAACACCCTGTCAATACGTACGTTAACTAACGTATGAAAAATTAAATGGTAGCAGGTAGGGTGAGTGTCGTTCAGATTGCCTGTCAATAGTGTATAAAATAAAAAATCAGTTTAGAACTGGTTTATTGGCATAATGCCAACCGATATATGTCACGTATCATTGGAATTCTCCAATGGAGATTCTATCGGGGAAAACATCCACTGTTTCTCTCTCCGTGTATTCGATGTTCGGTTAGTGAATTATATCCAATGACGATTTAAATTTACCTAACAACTGGTCAGTGAATTCATCAATGTATTTTCCAGTTATTATATTATATCTACCTGTACCTGAAATTCACACGGACAGAGCGTGGAAGACGCGCAATTCGGAGACCGCCGAGACTTTCTTCAATGACCACGTGACTTATTTCATTTCACCTTTTATGAATGATCAACAGCTTGCTAATTATTCGGATTATGAACAATGTCGTGTGGACGACTTTACCAACGTATTACTTATATCTTGATCGTATGGTGGCTGTTAGCGGCCATTCTACATCGTCGACTTGTCGGGTTGTGAATTGCATTTCGTCGAGGAGGAGGAATACTGTGAGGAAAGAACTTTTCGGAGAGATTTACAAAGAGGAGCACATGTTTGTTACGAAGCAAAAATTAAAGACTGGTATATTCGTGATTCATAGGATATTTCATTTGTGCAAGACAGAGAAAGGAAAAGCGATCATTATTAGAGACGATGCTGGAAAAATCGTAGCACAAGAACTGCGAAACCACTGTATACAAACAAAAAAATCTCTACCCTAATAAAGAAAGATCCATATCAGAAAAGTACATGTATGAATCGTGAACCAGAAGTGAAAGGTGGTACCAGAATGCGAAAGATTTTAATGAGAAAATCTCTCTCTCTCAAAGAACTGGCGTCATTTGGGACTCAAAAAAATTTGACCGCGACATTTGGGACTCGGGTATACAACGTTTGGGACTTTGATATACGACGTTTGGGACTTTGGTGTACGTCGTTTGGGACTCGATCATATGGTGGCTGTTAGCGGCCATTCTACATCGTCGACTTGTCGGGTTGTGAAGGCGACAAGTCGCGGCACGACAAAGCGAAATAATTGCATTTCGTCGACTTGTCGCTTTGTCGGGTTGTGAAGGCGACAAAGCGACAAGTCGACAAAATCAACCCGACAACGCGACAAACTAACCGGACAATTCTTAATTTTATGGGCCGTTAAATGCAAATCTAACCAAATGAATTTTTCAATCCTATCTATGTAATGGTCAGGTGTAGCAAAACAAAACCAAATGCTGAAAAAGCACTCTCGCCTCGTCGAGATTAGGCTTCCATACTTAACCGAAGACTGCTCGATCATGCGCAGTGATTGACTTCCGAGTCGACAAAGCGAAATAATTGCATTTCGGCGGCTTGTCGACTTGTCGGGTTGTGAAGGCGACAAAGCGACAAGTCGACAAAGCGAAATAATTGCATTTTGTCGACTTGTCGCTTTGTCGGGTTGTGAATAAGTCGAAGGCGACAAGTCGACAAAATTGCCCCGACAAGTCGACAAAATGAGGGCGACGATTGTCGGGTTAGTTTGTCGCGTTGTCGGGTTGATTTTGTCGACTTGTCGCTTTGTCGCCTTCACAACCCGACAAAGCGACAAGTCGACGAAATGCAATTATTTCGCTTTGTCGTGCCGCGACTTGTCGCCTTCACAACCCGACAAGTCGACGATGTAGAATGGCCGCTAACAGCCACCATATGATCGAGTCCCAAACGACGTACACCAAAGCCCCAAACGTCGTATATCAAAGTCCCAAACGTTGTATACCCGAGTCCCAAATGTCGCGGTCAAATTTTTTTGAGTCCCAAATGACGTGAGTCCCAAATGACGTGAGTCCCAAATGACATGTAATCGTGTGCGTAACGTTGCCATTCTTTGAGAGAGAGAGATTTTCTCATTAAAATCTTTCGCATTCTGGTACCACCTTTCACTTCTGGTTCACGATTCATACATGTACTTTTCTGATATGGATCTTTCTTTATTAGGGTAGAGATTTTTTTGTTTGTATACAGTGGTTTCGCAGTTCTTGTGCTACGATTTTTCCAGCATCGTCTCTAATAATGATCGCTTTTCCTTTCTCTGTCTTGCACAAATGAAATATCCTATGAATCACGAATATACCAGTCTTTAATTTTTGCTTCGTAACAAACATGTGCTCCTCTTTGTAAATCTCTCCGAAAAGTTCTTTCCTCACAGTATTTCTCCTCTTTCTGTCGGTCTCACTTGGTACCATGGTCTACTGTTACATAGTACATGTACATGTATATACGATCAGATATGAAAATACTTGATGCAATGAAATGTTTAAGTTTATGATTCCACAGCCTTTTAACACCGCCGAAGCTGAAAAAAAAACCACGCAAAATACCATCAATTATAACAAAATTACCAAAATCAAGCATTTTTTACAAGTTTTTTTTAACGAAAATAAATTTGATAAAACATTGTCCAAATCCAAGCGAAAATGTATTTATCATGTCCATTGTGTCTGAAAACATAGAACAAGGGGTACATGTATTAGAAGCCACCCTTTATATGTTATAGAGGACAGAGGTAGAATTCCGAAAAATCTGTATTTTTGGCTGCCATCTTGGAACAATGGCATGATCTAATCGAAGTACCGGTACGCAACTTCGACCACTAATCTCATTAGTTTTGGTTATAACACACTAAATAACCATAGAAAAATATATTTTTATTTGTCTCATTCCGAAAAGTCCAATTTGTGCCCAGCTCTAATAATGTATTTTTAAATTTTAGATGAAGCCTACGGATTTAAAAGTGAGGCTGACTTATTGAAGTACTACAGAGACAACACAAGGTCTGTAGAATTGGCGATAGTTTTCGACGACATAACAAACGAAACAACAGCTTTACCCAAACATGTACAATATGCTTTAAGGCCAAATTCTCTATATTCATGGAATACAGGATCCACATCTCCCTTTATAGATTCAGGACAAAGAATTAGGAGGTACACAAGTGAGTAGGCCTTTACTAATGTAATCATTGGTCATTGTTACATACTGGACTGTAGTCATATGTCGTTCGTAGCAATTATTTGTGAGGTAACTTGTGTTAACAAATTATTTAAACATAAATCATGCAAGAGCTAAATCTGCGTATTGCAAGTCTTTATTTAGGTTTCAGATGTTAAAGAAACTATTGATTAGACCTTTCTTTAGACGACAAGCTTAGAATCAACTCTGTAGACCCACAGATGGATGGGATACAGTTTTGATTAAAACATTTTTGTGCATTTAAAATTAAATCAATAAATGGCGGACCAAGCTAATAGTTTACCGTTACCCGTTGACGTCACAACCTTAAACTGGTGTTGAAAAGCCTACCAAATGAGGCTATCATAGCCATTAAGCATGTTACTCGATAATCGAAAATATGTGAGTGTAGTTATCGTTTGTCGATCAAATAATTGCCAATTCTCATGGACAGTGGAGACAGAATTGATGCATATTTCTAGTCCAAACTTCTAACAGTTCAGAACAAAGTAATTTGACTGAAATTTTCCAAATTTTCTTTTTATATCATCTATTTTTGAATTATTATAGCAAGAATTAATGTAACTTTGACAAGTCTATTCCAGCATTGTATAAATGTACGAAAATTAAAATGTTGATGAAAGAAACGTGGTATTTTAATGTGGCCTCGAGTTCACAAAGCATTCTCAGACTTAAGTTGAGAATTTACTCAAAATTGTTCGCCTTATTTTAATCAAATCACAGCCCTTTATAATAATTTTGTTGTTTTAATGTATTAAATACATCAATATGAAACTATGTGCAAACTTTTGTGTTAGATCAAAGATATTTCTTATGAACAGTAATTGAAAGTTGAGTAAATTCTTAACTTAAGTCTGACAATGCTGCGTGACCTTGGGGCCAGATTTATGTTAAGAATTTATTCAAACTTGTTCCCTTATTTTAACTAAAATATAGCGAAATATAGCTGTTTTTAAAACTTTTGTTGTTTAGATGTATCAAATACATCAATAAGAAACTAAGTGAATTTTTTTTAGGTTAGTGATATTTCTCATGGAAAGTTGAATAAATTCTGAACTTTGAGAATGCTTTGTGAAGCTGGCATCGGGCCTTTAATACACATTTAATAAACAATTTTTGACCCGATGCCACAATTCCAAGATGGTGGCAATGACATCATGCTCTGTTACTGGTTCATGTACATTGTACTTGTTTGCTATATATTTCAGCTTATGTTGATGACTTTGTGTTTTACCAAAGATATGTGGACGAGGCCATTATCAAATCCTGGGTGCCTACAGCGAATTTAACTGATTATGAATATTCAGTCCAGAAGATGCCTTACCCTGCAAGCGAAGTAGATTATACAATAGAAATTTTCCAAATAATGTTCCCCAGTATATTATGTTTTAGCTTTATTATCAGTGTCTTTATTAGCTCAAAAAATATCATCTACGAAAAGGAGAGAAATTTAAAGGTAAAACACATTTATACAAGAATTTAAAAACAAGCTTGGAAACACGCCCACACATCAGCTAGATCTAAAAGAAAGATCCTTAGACAGCAACTGTAGGGTAGTGAATGAAATATGGTATTGCATTCAGTTTCTGAATCACCGGATACTAAACGATATTCACTCTCTAAATGCTGAAATAACTCTGGTCGGTTTTTGCAGGATAACGACACATTTCCATACAAACTTTCTGTGCATTCACTGCCAAGTGCTTTTAATTATGCGGTATTTATACCTGCTACTATACAGGGCCTAATTAATGGGCATTTGACATTAGTTATTGTTGTGTCTGCTCTTTGTTATTTCTGGACCAATCTGGCCTTACCCTTGATTAATTGGTCCCATGGATCGATATATGAATACAATTCTTTTTAAAGGGGGTATGGCTCTACTTTTTGAGAACCAGCCTTTCAATAGATGAAATTGAACAATAGTCGGTTATGTCATTAGTCCACTCTACGCATTTGTTTTTTGTTGTTTTTTTAAATTATGATTTTATCGTTTGTGAATCAGCCATTTTTACTTTTGCATTGTCTTGTACTGTAGGATAATATGTTTTTCTTTTTTCATTACAAATGGCATCCAAAACACTCACGGCAAGATAACGTCATTGATTAAATTGAAACAATATTAAATTTAAATTTATTTATTTAATTTTATGGAAAATATTGAGTTGCAGGTTTAGCTTCTTTAATTCCAGGAATCTATGAAAATGATGGGTCTAAAAAGCTCAGCAAATTGGACAGCATGGTTTTTAACGACGTTTATATATCTTCTAGTAGCTGTGATATTATATACAATTGCCATGGCAATACCACTGGGGAAAAACGGGCCTGTACTAGCACATACTGATTTGTCTGTAATCTTTGTGTTTCTGCTGTGCTACGTTATTTCTATTATATCATTCTGTTTTCTAGTCAGTGTCTTCTTTGATAGAGGTAAGTGTTCTCTATGAATTCGTATACCCGCATTTCAATTTAGATGTATTTATGTTTAGTTCAGGACTCTTGTTTTAGTCATATTCAGACGATAAATACAGTTAAATTGTTACATGATAAGAAAATATATATCTGAGGCAAATAAAATACTGCTGAATCAACCAGTTGATGACCATTTAGGACTAATAAGCCTGACTTAGTTTCCTTGAGCCCGCGCGAATGATAACAATTGTGTCCATCCAAGTAGGTAAACGTTTTTTACCATCCACCGGAGCCTGGTCTTATGACGTCATATGTGGATTGTGGATTAGGATAAGGGTAAGGATAAGGGCTGTGGCCTGCAGATTTCGTCACAGTCTCGAGATGTAGACAGGGCTAGCCCTAACCCTAACCCTGGGCCAAGCCTAACCCTTATCCTAACCCACAATCCACATATGACGTCATAAGACCAGGCTCCGGTGGATGGAAAAAAAACGTTTACCATCCAAGTATGTATCTCCTTTTCATGTTCCTCCCAATTTACCTGCCATTGTTGATATTTTGGTGGAAACAAAATCAGGTCATTAATAGTTGCAGACTCAAGGCAACTTTATTTGCAGATCAAATAAATCTGGGCAATGATCAAACGTACAAAGTCCCATACTAGCGTTATTACCTCCCATGTGAAGGAGTTTAGTTATCCAGATAGTCAGTCTGTGTTTCTCTGGAGACATGATTAACTTTTTGATCAAACCTAAAGTCCTGATACTCCATTTTCGCACTACAGGAATCACTTCGAAACTACAATATTATGTGAATGATACATCTGTAATTAATATATATAGGAATTTCATGTGTGGATTACCAATTATAACACAGATATTGTACCATTCAAAACATATCCAAGAAATACCCGGACTCTAGATTTTGTTTTTGGTATCGTTTTGATAAGAATTTGTAGGATTGATTTTCCTCCACTGTTACAAAACATATCCAAGTTCGTAGAAGTAAATGTTTTAGTTATGTTTTTGAAATAGATTTGTGTTGCTTTATTTCAGCCAATGTTGGTGCGGCAGTTACCGGAATTCTCTTTTTCCTGTCCTTTGTGCCAGTTTATGCCTTGACTGGGCAATATGAGACTATGAGTCGAAGTGCCAAACTTGGTGCATGTATTTTGTCAAACACAGCTATGGGACTAGGAGCTAAAACTATTCGATATTACGAACAAACAGGTAATGTTGTCATTGTGTGCTACCCCCTTGCTCTGATCAACTGTATCGCTAAGTGGCAACACCTCATTATAAAAGCTGTACTTGTCTTCAAAGTACTAAGTTAGCTCTCAATACTTCCATGCAATAGATATATATTCGCCCATATTTTGATGGTCGTATTTTGTCGTCACTCAGCCTGCCTGTCGTCAATTGTTCGCTGGTGAACCCGATAGTGGCTGCACATATTGACTGATTCTTTTCAAATTTGGTCTTCTTCCCATCAGAACCGATCCACATTTAATTTCATTTCCAATTAAATGTGAAGCTTGTGGTCAAGAGAAGATAAACCTTATAGACAGTCCGTAAGTTATGCCCGCTTTCCGAGAATCTTATGAACGCGATGCAAGCTAGAGTGTTTAACGGATTCTTTTCAAATTAGGTGGAAAACATTGCTGTAATGGGAGAACAAACCCTATCAATATTCAGGGTTCTGCAATTTTCAGTTATACCCCATGCCAAAAACCTTATGAACACGATTGAGGCTACATTCCAAATTAATGTGAAGTATGTAATAGTCAGAGGATACACCAATCGATATTCAGCAGTCTGCATCCTTCCGTAACGATACTTAAGATGTGCCCCCTTGCCAAAATAATTGTCAACTCGATAGAGACTATAGTTTTTAACTGTTTCTTTTTCAAATTTGATATAAAGCATTATAGAACAAACCCTATAGATATTGAGTAGTCCGCGACTTTCTGTTCCCGAGTTATCCCAACTTTATCGAAATTTCAATATTGGTCAACCAGGCATTGTTGCTATGTGGTCGTATTTTTAAACCAGTCAAGTACTATGTGACAATTAGGTACAATAGTATTAAAATTTGAGTTTGTTGTCTGTTTTCATTCTCAAGGTCACCAAGGCTGTTATTGTAATTGACTTTACCTTTTATTTAGTGTAAAGAAAAAAAATTATTTATATAATTAAATCCCAATTTTTCACCCTGTCTCTCTCTATTTCTGTTATAGGCGAAGGCGTTCAGTGGAGCAATATGGCTTCCCCAGCAGTACTACAAGATAATTTTTGCATGTTGGATGCCATATTGATGTTGTTAGGTGACAGTGTCATTTACCTCATATTAATGTGGTATTTCGAAAATGTTTGTCCTGGAAAAAATGGAATTCCAAAACCATTCCATTTTCCTTTTATGGTAGGTATATCAGGTTTAGCATTACAATGTTAAAATCATTGTCCACAAATCCAACAGAACATGATTTTAGAAATTAAATATTAACTCCACCCTAAGCTTTAAGAATCAAGATAAGTCTGTGAAATATGCCATAAAAATTATGGTATATTTTCTCCATGTGCCCAACGCCATATTGTGGAGTGAAATGAAATGGGGTTTAAAGTCCAACTGTTCTACTCCGACTGGGCTAATGCCAAAATTTAAACGCAATGGTGAGGATTCAATTCGACATCACTGCCAAATATTTAAACATTCATCAAGAACTTTATCCTGAATCCCAATAAAAAGCTTTAAAAGACAAAATATTGTTGAAATCATTATCCCTGTCGTGAACAATATGATTTCAAAGTATTTCAGAGAACTCGAAATTATGTGGGGCAGAGAATTGACAAGATTTTGATAGTAACTGCCAAAAAGATAAAATACTTCAAGTATTCATTGTTGATTTTTTTCAGAAAAGTTACTGGTGTGGAACGAGCCCTGTAAAATATCGTTATAATGAACAAACTTCAAATAGCCAGATATACTTTGAAAAAGATCCATCTGGTTGCCAAGCAGGGATAGTGATACATGATCTTAGTAAGGTAAATAAAAATACTTAAGAACCCAAATAGTAAGTGCAGGAGGACCGCACTACACGAAAAACAAAAACCTATAAGATTAACCTGCGGAAAACATCAAATCAAGTGAATGGATCCGGGGGCCAGCCGTAAGCGTCCACTGCGCTGTACAGTCCCGGGCCTGTTATGGTACAGGCTTCACTAAAAATGATTTGAAAAAAAAAAGAGGTAACAGAAATAATGCGACCGATCGTGACAATGGTCGTCTCTTCAATGGCGATAGTCTGCCAGTTGACGTCAGATGTTAGAACGTCAAACAATTTCAACAATAAGGGCGATAATCCGGATAGAATCTCGGAAAACGCTAAAACAATAAGTGTAGTGAGCAATCAGGAGCAAAACCCGACAACGAGAACATTCTGCAGTACGAAGGGTTAAAACTCTACTCTAATAGTAAGTGCAGGAGGACCGCACTACACGAAAACAAAAACCTATAAGATTAACCTGCGGAAAACATCAAATCAAGTGAATGGATCCGGGGGCCAGCCGTAAGCGTCCACTGCGCTGTACAGTCCCGGGCCTGTTATGGTACAGGCTTCACTAAAAATGATTTGAAAAAAAAAAGAGGTAACAGAAATAATGCGACTGATCGTGACAATGGTCGTCTCTTCAATGGCGATAGTCTGCCAGTTGACGTCAGATGTTAGAACGTCAAACAATTTCAACAATAAGGGCGATAATCCGGATAGAATCTCGGAAAACGCTAAAACAATAAGTGTAGTGAGCAATCAGGAGCAAAACCCGACAACGAGAACATTCTGCAGTACGAAGGGTTAAAACTCTACTCTAATAGTAAGTGCAGGAGGACCGCACTACACGAAAAACAAAAACCTATAAGATTAACCTGCGGAAAACATCAAATCAAGTGAATGGATCCGGGGGCCAGCCGTAAGCGTCCACTGCGCTGTACAGTCCCGGGCCTGTTATGGTACAGGCTTCACTAAAAATGATTTGAAAAAAAAAGAGGTAACAGAAATAATGCGACCGATCGTGACAATGGTCGTCTCTTCAATGGCGATAGTCTGCCAGTTGACGTCAGATGTTAGAACGTCAAACAATTTCAACAATAAGGGCGATAATCCGGATAGAATCTCGGAAAACGCTAAAACAATAAGTGTAGTGAGCAATCAGGAGCAAAACCCGACAACGAGAACATTCTGCAGTACGAAGGGTTAAAACTCTACTCTAATAGTAAGTGCAGGAGGACCGCACTACACGAAAAACAAAAACCTATAAGATTAACCTGCGGAAAACATCAAATCAAGTGAATGGATCCGGGGGCCAGCCGTAAGCGTCCACTGCGCTGTACAGTCCCGGGCCTGTTATGGTACAGGCTTCACTAAAAATGATTTGAAAAAAAAAGAGGTAACAGAAATAATGCGACCGATCGTGACAATGGTCGTCTCTTCAATGGCGATAGTCTGCCAGTTGACGTCAGATGTTAGAACGTCAAACAATTTCAACAATAAGGGCGATAATCCGGATAGAATCTCGGAAAACGCTAAAACAATAAGTGTAGTGAGCAATCAGGAGCAAAACCCGACAACGAGAACATTCTGCAGTACGAAGGGTTAAAACTCTACTCTAATAGTAAGTGCAGGAGGACCGCACTACACGAAAAACAAAAACCTATAAGATTAACCTGCGGAAAACATCAAATCAAGTGAATGGATCCGGGGGCCAGCCGTAAGCGTCCACTGCGCTGTACAGTCCCGGGCCTGTTATGGTACAGGCTTCACTAAAAATGATTTGAAAAAAAAAGAGGTAACAGAAATAATGCGACCGATCGTGACAATGGTCGTCTCTTCAATGGCGATAGTCTGCCAGTTGACGTCAGATGTTAGAACGTCAAACAATTTCAACAATAAGGGCGATAATCCGGATAGAATCTCGGAAAACGCTAAAACAATAAGTGTAGTGAGCAATCAGGAGCAAAACCCGACAACGAGAACATTCTGCAGTACGAAGGGTTAAAACTCTACTCTAATAGTAAGTGCAGGAGGACTGCACTACACGAAAAACAAAAACCTATAAGATTAACCTGCGGAAAACATCAAATCAAGTGAATGGATCCGGGGGCCAGCCGTAAGCGTCCACTGCGCTGTACAGTCCCGGGCCTGTTATGGTACAGGCTTCACTAAAAATGATTTGAAAAAAAAAGAGGTAACAGAAATAATGCGACCGATCGTGACAATGGTCGTCTCTTCAATGGCGATAGTCTGCCAGTTGACGTCAGATGTTAGAACGTCAAACAATTTCAACAATAAGGGCGATAATCCGGATAGAATCTCGGAAAACGCTGTTGCTGTCTGTTTTTATATTAATAATTCTTTTATTTTGGCCTTTATGATATTGTACAAACTGCCAAGTATGTGAATTTCAGGAATTTAAATCTCGTGGTGGAAAGAAGAATTTGGCTGTTGATAAAATGAACCTGAGCATGTATCAGGGGCAGATAACTGTATTATTAGGTCATAATGGTGCCGGTAAAACTACTACCATGTCCATGTTAACTGGTAATAGTTTATTTCCTTTTGTATATATTCAAGTTGTGTTGCCATATATCATGTATTTCACCAAACGTAATTTATTTGAAATCACACAGTTTAACACTCAATTTACATTAATATGTGCGTTTAGACCCATTTATATTAAAAAAAATAGAACTGTATGCCCTTTAAGTTAAAACAACTCATTTCAAAGACACATCCCATGTTGAACAATTTTAATATTGATCTTCGTAGTCTTGGTGACCGGTGAAATATTCCTTTCTGTAATTTCAATAGTGTTACTTTATGACATGCCAAAACAATTCCAGCTCATGGGGAAAAAATAATCTCAAATGTGTTAGATAATCGTAACTCTGATATAACTCTGAACAACGGACAGACTAATAAACTGTGACGACAATAATATATATGCTAAGATGTGCTACTAGCATAGAATAATATTAATCCCCATATGACAACAGGCATGGCAAGATCTCTTTCAAATAAGCCATATTCCAATGCAATATCAAACCATAATAGTATTAATATCAGCCCGGTAAGAATGATTTAAATTGTATTTGGTTTTTAGGTTTTATTCCACCGACATCAGGTAAAGCTACTGTAAACGGCCATGATATAAGAACTGATATAGATGGTGTTAGAGAGAGTCTGGGATTATGTCCACAACACAATATACTCTTTGATACTCTAACAGTCGATGAACATCTCGAATTCTTCCTGTTGGTAAGTTTGACATGATAGCCTTTAATTGTCTGACTTATCATACGCATTGATAATGTTTCAGTAATTGGACATTTAGAATACTTGATTCGCTGGTTCCTATCATGTTTATATAAGATTTTAGGAAAAGGGGGCATAACTTTATATTGTTTTTAGTTAAAGGGAGGTAATCGAGCAACAGTAAACCAAGAAATACAGACCATGGCTCAAGAAGTTGGTTTAGAAACCAAAAGAAATACACGATCGGAGAATCTGTCTGGTGGACAGAAGAGAAAATTATCAGTTGGCATCGCTTTAATTGGTGGATCACAGGTAATTGATCGAAGTATACTATCACGATTCTTATGGTGACATTTCGACGAAAGTTCTCTAGTCTTTATCCTGCAAAGAATGACAACCCTCAATGAAACATCCCCAGAAGTAAATGTTCTAAGTAAATTAATTGTATTCCATATATTTTTGTGTTATACGCATCTGTATACTGATGTTTCCCTCGAATCTGATTAAAACACAATTCCAATTTTGTTTCTTTTTTTTATAGCTCAAAATTTCATTTTACTTGTCTTTACTACAGGATCTGTAAGTCATATGGTCTAAAGCAGCTCATATGACCTCGGACGCGACCGTCTACTAAAACCAGTCAGATCTTCATGCAGAGGAGGCCATCGAAATATAAAAATGTAATAAAAATATTGATCTGAATTTTAATCAGATTGTTTTTGTCAAACTTCTTTTTCATTGGTTCAAAGACATGTTTAGTCATATTGTCATTTGTTCTGCAGACTGTGATTTTAGATGAACCTACATCAGGGATGGATCCAGCATCAAGGAGGCAAACTTGGGATATTTTACAAAGAAACAGATCTACTAGAACCATTCTGCTTACAACTCATTTTATGGACGAAGCTGATCTTCTAGGAGACAGAATTGCTATAATGGCAGATGGAAAAGTCCGATGCTGTGGGGGATCCCATTTCTTAAAACAGCTTTATGGTATGGCCTCAAACTGTTATAATATTTGAAAAAGCAGTTCCTAATACCGAATAATTACCATGAGATATGGATACAGACAGGACTGGCACCTTAAGATGAAATCATTATAAAGAGCTAATAACTCTTCTTTGGAAAACTGATAAACACATATTAATCATAAGTTGATTAAGAACAAGAATAAAACCCTTTTCATGTCTTTTGTAGGAAGTGGTTACCATTTAGTAATCGTGAAATCAGAAACATGTGATGTTAGTGCAGTAACAGAGCTTGTCCAGACCCACATCCCATTAGCCACCCTGGAGAGTGAGATCAGTGCTGAGATATCCTACCTGTTACCCAATGAAGCTTCTCCCAAATTCTCAACTCTCTTCAGAGATATAGAAATACAGAAAAACCAGTTGGGTATAAACAGTTTTGGAACCACGGCCACTACTATGGAGGAGGTCTTTCTCAAGTATGTGCAATTATTGTTTGTTCAATAACAACTGGATTTGTACAATATTACAATATTATTGTCTGCCATCACAATCAGATGGTTCAGCTACTCGTGACATTATCCAAACAAAATACCACTTGGGTGTGCACACAGTTCGACCATAGTAAGAAAAGGTCCTGTTGTGTTTTGGATTGAACGTTTACAAGTACCGTATTTCTATTTTAGGGTAGGCGAGCAGGTCGATGATGACGAGAGTGATGGTAGCATTGATAAAGTTAAACCCTACATGTTTCAAAACTCAGGTTTCAGCTATAGTCAACTAACAGAAAACACTTCAGCAACAAATATTCAAATTCAGGATGAAGATATACTTGGTATTAAATTTAATTTGCCTTGGAGATATCAAACATTTATATCTCATTCATCTAGTGGTCATTGTTTAATTCATTTGAGGAATTGTAAATTCCTTGGAAAATTGAATCCTCAAAGGAATGTCAGTTCATTATTAGATCAGTTAGATTCTGTATTCACCAAGATTTCACAGCATTCAGCATCCTCTGTTGATGATATAAACCAATCTTACAAGGATTATAAACCAATCTGATTAAAACACAGATCTTATTTCCTTTTCGTCGTTACTACTCAATTTCGTCGTTACTACACTAGGATCTGGAAGAATTGTTATATAACCAGGTTTCTGGATGAGGTGCAAAGAACTGTGGGTAACCCACTTGAAACCTCAATGCTGATTGGTTAATCAAATGTCTGACATCATAGGGTCAAGAGCCCCTCGAATGAATTCTGACATGACCTTCCACTACAGCCGCTCAGATCTTCATGTAGTGTAGGTCATCGGTTTGTTTTTTTAATGGTCGATTTTGGTATATTTTAGCATGAATTACGCTGTAACAATTTAGGGTTTTTTTTTTAAACGATATTTTATTCAGAATGTCTGAACGGGATTGGGGAACAGGCTTATGTAAAACCCCTCTCCCTTATACCAGAATAAGAATAACACAATGAATTCCCGGTAAACGCGATTTCGGGTTTATCATGTGTTGGTTAAACACACAGCTAACCACCATAACTTTCATAGTTTACGCAATTTGTTTTGTCTTGGGTTTATTTTTGTATTTTTGTATTTTTTATTATTTTTTTTGTTTGCAAAACGCAAGGAAATAGTAGTTGTAGTAAAGCATTCTATAAATATCTCTTTTGACATTTCAGCATTTAATAAAGGTTTCAGTAAAGTTGAAGGACTAAAGTTGGAATTGTACAGGTTTTATGGTATGTTTATAAAGAAAGCCATCCATACCTGGAGAAACAAACTAGTCACTGTTTTCCAGTTCCTGATCCCCGTTCTGTTAACGATCCTCGCTTTAGCCGTATCAAATATAACCCCATCTTATTCTTATCAACAGGATACAGAGCCGTCTTTAACTTTGGACCTAAAACCATTTGCTAACCCTATTAGTGTTTATGGTGAGTCAAACAGTTCAACAAGAACAGCCGAACTCAGCAATAAATATTTAGGACTGTTTTCAACCGGGGAGACTACCAAACACCTCACAGATCAACAAGCACAGAACTTCACAAGCTTTTTTCTGAATATGGCAATGGAGTTAAAACCACACATTTACAAAGAGAGAATGGTAATAGGAGCCGATTTTTCTTCAGTTTCCGGAACTAGTACGTCAATTAAAGGTTTTTATAATGGATACCCGCATCACGCTGTTGGTATTACGGTCTCATTTATGATGAATGCTTTAGCTAGGCTGATTTCTGGAGATGATACCGTGAAGATAACAACCCGTAATCACCCTTTACCACCAGTAACGTCAACAGATAATAATTTTTATGGATATAATGGTAGGGGTGGCAATGAAAGTAATGGATTTCTTATAGGATTTTGTATGATGTTCGGCATGTGTTTTTTGGCCAGCAGTTTATCTGTGTTTCTTATCAAGGAGAGACAAGTTGGTGCCAAACATCTACAGAAAGTCAGTGGTGTTGGATCTTTCGTTTATTGGTTGGCGAACATCACATGGGATTTTATCAATTACATGATGCCTTGCCTGCTTATTATAATAGCATTTGTGGGTTTTAGAAATGTTGAATTTCGTTCCGGATCAAATTTAGCCTACGTTTTTCTGGTTCTCGTCATGTATGGATTGGCTGTGATACCATTTGTATACATGTTACAATTTATGTTTAAAACACCCCCTGGTGGAATGGCGGCTATTCTCATACTTAGCCTATTTTCTGGTAAGTATGCAAATTATCTAATTAAAGTGAAAAAACATAACTGAATTTTCCAAAGGGAAAGTGGTACCAAATGTTTGAAAAAAAAGTAAGCATACTCTGCCTCGACTACAACACCGTCTGAGATACAAAACAGACTACGAATTCTCCAATAATGGAGTGGTTTCCGGATGAGTAAACATACCCTGCGGTATGTCCCCCCCCCTCCCCCCGTCAGCCCCGGTGTCATAGTTGATTTTCGTTTGCTTTGTGCTTTGTTACTGTTGTAGTTCACATAAATATATGCTATTTAATAGATGATATAAACATGATTTACGCATTATCTCTGCCCAAACAATCCAAGGTTGCAACATACTACCCTTTGCTCCAATGTGTGCCCCCCTCCCTCGACAAATTCCTTGATCCGGGCCTGTCCCGTCTTGTGTTCGACATGCTTCAATACAATAATTACTAGAGCTATGGAAATAAAATGAAATTATGTTTAATGTCCCACTGCTCTGCTTCTAAACTGGGCTAATGAAGATAGGCAGTGTGCTAGGGGGTAATTTTGCCCAGGCAGCGGCGATACAGCTTACTCTTTTATCGAACTCAACTGTCAAAGGATCTTTTACTTGCACGTCAGTGTGTACACGCAGAACCTTGGTTTTTAATCCCATCCGAACTACTAGACAGCTGTCCTTGTCAGCCCCTCCGTTCTGCATCTCTGACCAGGGGAAACCACGCCGGAAAAATCTGGATGAACTTTCTCGGCCAATGCAGGGATCGTCTGGAGCTATGATTTGCACTTGGGATTTCAGACACTTTCTACCAGCAGAGTTTCCGGCATATAATATATATGTTGGGAAATAATATTTCTATGATTTTGAGACTTGCGGTTTGCAGACGATTTTTATTTGCCTTTTTATGTTCACATGTATAATGCATGAAGGAGCGTTCTGCCCTATCAGTGGAGTTTATGCCTTTGAAATATGATTAGGTCTATCGTCAATATCGACAGTTGATGTAGAAATGCAAGACATTATAACCAACATCTTAATTCTCAATAAATGTGTTTTTGTTTTCAGGTATAATATCTGTAATGGTGGTTTTTTATTTAAGTATGATACCAGACATAAAGACCATTGTATTACCTCTGGACGTTATATTTTCAGCATTTTTTCCCCACCATAATCTGGGGTTGTCGATAATAAACATAGTTAATAATTACAACAATATTGAATATTGTTCAGACAAGCCTTGTGATGGAAAAGATCACAATCCATGCTGCCTAGGTAAGATGAATAATTTTTTTATTAAAGATGCATTATGTAAGATCTGAATCTGCCTAATGCAGATCTTCCGTTCGACCTCAAAAGTTTAAATATAAATTATTAAGTAGACATTTTTTCATATACCAGGTCCATAATCTAATTTCTAGATCATCGAATAGTTTTGGTTGTCAACGGATTTAAACATGATTGCCAGTTAATGATTTGATTTAAAACTGGATAATGTCAACGGTTGTACTGGCCATAACATCACAGACAAAAGTAATTTGACTATTCCCCTTCCATTTCCTATTTGTTAACTATTAAATCTTACATAATGTACCTTCAAGTTTATTTTAATATTCATAACATCATTATCTGTCATTTAATAATAACATGCTGCAGGTTTCATGCAGCTCAATGTAACTGAATATTCTTGTTGTAAATGGTTCCACTACTGATGGCTTCCTACTTCCTACAGCAGTGGATGGTTCTAAAGACTTCCTAATCAAAACGACCCCAATTTCCAATTAAACTGGCCCCAATCTATACTACTCGTTAATTAGAATATAACAAACCAATTTGAGGGGAGAGGTTCAACATAAGCTCATTTTGCTCTTTGGGCCAGCTGTGTTGCTGAAAGATATACATCTGCCTTTCTCGCAGTCTGCGGTAGGCCATTAACCGTGTAAAAGCCTTTCCTTTTGTCATAAACCTACTTTTATTTTCTTTCCAGCGTGATTTCACCTTGTCAGTGATGCAGAAGGAGGGCCTGACAAGGACAGCTGCCTAGTCGTTTGGATGGGACGAAAAACCGAGGTCCCGTGTACACATTGGAGTGCACGTAAAAGATCCCTTGGCAGTTGGAATTCGATATAAGAGTAGGCCGTAGGGCCGCTGCCCGGGCAAAATTTCCCTCATAGCACACTGTATGGCGTATGCCCGTCTTCCATTAGCCCAGGTTAGGTGCAAAAGAGTAGGACGTTAAACACCATTTCATTTCATTTCATTTACTTTTATTTTCTGTTATATAGAGAACCAGAAACCTGGCTTCAACTGATTTTCATTGTGTTGTTGTTCGACTTCTTCTCTGTCTTCGTTAGCCCAGGTTAGGAGCAGAACTTAGGACATTAAACCCCATTTCATTTTATTTCAGCTTCTTTGAAAGAAGTCTTATGGCACGACCAATTCAAGTAGGCTTCTAATTGTCCTTTATGTGATCAGCCTCTTTGATCATTTATGTTATAATTTACTTTCCAGACACATGCAGAACGTACTGTAAACAATACCAAAGTAATTATCTTTCCATGAATCGTCCAGGTATTGGAATGTACATTCTCTTCATGGCAATTCAATCTGTATTCTTTTCTACCATCACATTATGCATAGAAGGTCAGGTACCACAGAGGATTTGGTACTCTATTAGACCCATACAAAAAGGCATGGAACCAGGCGTCGTCATTCCTGGTGGACAACAAAAAGACAGTGATGTAGCCAGCGAGGCTGAGCGTGTTCAAAATATGGACATGGGTCAACAAACGGATTCTTTCATATTAAACGATCTCTATAAAAGATATGGAAATTTTGTGGCTGTGGATCACATTAGTGTCGGCATACCGGATAAAGAATGTTTCGGTCTTCTGGGACAAAATGGTGCAGGAAAAACAACAACATTTAAAATGTTGACGGGCGATGTGATGGTTACCAGTGGCAACGCCTATTTGAAATCAAATGACATCAAATCAAGTATCCAAAAGGTTAGTTATGCATCTAAAAAAAATTAGATCATAATGCAGTAGCAGATATTTACCAATAGGGGAAGTGGACATAGATGCCCTAGAAACTGGCTAAGATAATACAGGAGCTACGGTGGCTCAGTGGAACAACGTTTGCTTGCTAACCCGCGTCAGCAGAGAAAGTTATTTGGGATTTCCCGGCATGATTTTGCCCTGGTCTGTGATGTAGGACAAAGTATAGTCTTTCGTATGTACAACAACAGAGAACCCATGTACACATAGACATTCACTTAAAAGAGCCTTTAAAAATTGGAATTTTAAATAAAAGAGGCCCTTGTAGCACAGAAAACCGAGGTCCCATGTGCACATTGATGTGCACATAAATGAACCCTTGGCACATTGTATGGCTATGGCACATTCATGGCAGCTGCCCAGTAGGATGTTAAACCCCATTTCATTTCAGTTCATATCAATATAAGGCAATGAAGAGAAATAATAGTATCTTAGAATCTACAATAAATTTAATATGGCTGACTTCAAATGAAGGTATACACATTAAATTTTTAAATGCAACCGATGTGAGATAGGGTGGTATGTGTCACTGGTAACTGAAAATATTTAATGCAAGGTAATAGTCCCGAATATAGGTTTAAAAGTTGTAACTTTGATGTTATTGGCTATATTTATTTTTCGAGCCCTGGTGTGAGCGTATGTGGCATGGAGATAGGGGCGCTCCGGTTTCCTCCCACTGCTAAAGACCCCTACATGCAAGTGAATTATTGAAATAAAATGAAACCATATGTTAGTCTCAAAATGACCTAGTTTGTGTCGAGTGGACATTGAACCCCATTTTTCTCTCTCTCTCGCTATATTTATTCTCTAGATCTATTTTAATTAATTCTATAATCTCGTATGATATTGACTAATTACTGAATTTAATTAGGCTTTTATATAGAGTTAGGGAAATTATAGTTATTATGGAACTTTTATTTATAATAGGTACAAGAAAACATGGGCTACTGTCCACAATTTGATGCTTTGATAGATCACATGACAGGAGTAGAAACATTATATATGTATGGAAGACTGAAAGGGATACTCGAATCCCAACTAAAGGGCGTGGTCAATAGTTTGATTGACATACTGATGTTATCACAACATGCTAATAAATTAACACGAGCATATAGGTAGGTTGTTAAAGAGAAATATTGGATGAAGGGAAATGGCTTATAGTTTGAGTGGCATATTGCAATTAGACCGCAAGCTTTAATGTCGCCACCAATCTCTGTCTGTCAGTCTGCCAATTAGTGGCAATAGAGCCTACAGTTCTAAACAGATTTTTTTTAAAGATTTTGTGTGAATTATTAAAGGTCATGAGCGGAAAACTACTATTGATTGTCAACAGTTTTTCCATTCCGAGATATTTCGCCTTTTCCGAAAACGCTGTGTACATGATAGAGGCTACAGTTTTATTGCGTTGGTTTCACAATTTGCGTAAAGCATTTAGGCATGAGGGGATAAAACCATCGATTTTCTGTACCCCTTTGTCCGAAAACCTAACTCAATATACCACAGACTTTAAGTGCTCTGCAACCTTCCATTCTGGGGCTACACTTACCCCCCACCCCCAACACACAGACTTTTCCAAAAACATTTCTAAGGTGACAGCAGCTGATTGTTAACAGATTGTTTTCAAATTGATTTAAAAAGATACAGCATTGACAAAATTAAAACTTTTGATACGTAATGTTCCGCAACCAGGATGAACCCTTTTGATTTTCAGCTATCTAAGATTTTCTGTTAAAGGGATCTATTACTTGTCCAGAAAAGTTTGTGTACACGAATGCCCATGAAAATGATAGAGTTTATAAAATTCAAAGTTTTGCTTTGGGATAATCTGCTGTTGAGACATGTCTTCTGTGTGGGTGTATTTTCAAGTGTAGGAAATTTTACTACCAACGGGGCGAGAACACTAATGCGTCTATTGTCATGGGTTAAATGATGACATACGATGTATGTAGATTAACATATTGTTTATTATTAAAGTTGAAAGACGTTCAATTATTTAAACTGTACATTGATCGTAGATGATGTGACGTATGTCGTAAAACGATGACATAAAATGTGGACATAAAACGATGACTAAACCATGACTAAACGATTAACTGAAATACATAAATACACAAGAGTAAATATAGGAATAAAATAGTGTGAAATAAAATAATAATACTGGTACACAAGGTAATCAACTTTTCAAGCCAAGGGGAAGGCTCATGAATGCTGACAGTAGGGTACATAATGCAATCATGGCTTTACTAAGTTAAAATACCAAACATTTCTATAAATAATCATAGAACAAAACATAATACATGTACTAGCATTCTCCAGTAAAACAAATACGATTAAGGGGAGATAACTCCTAATATTAACTTTATCTAAAGTTAGAACTTTAGCAATCTATGAATATGCTATAATACAAAAACTATAGATTAGTGGAATGCATTTTACTCCCAACATCAACACTATTGTTTAGATATATTAATTAGCTCACTAAAACAGACTACACCTAATAACAATAGAGATACGACAAGCGACCAGTCAGATAGCATGCGAAGCGGGCCTGGCGGGAACCTGATCAGCTCAATGCAGGATTCACGAGTGTGCAGCGTGATGACAATGTTGCAATAATACATATAAAACTAAAACAATATCTAAATAATACATTAAATTGACACTACAATACCGTGTTTTTATGCGAATCCCCTTCAAATCTCTTACATAGCTGACAAGGTCTGACAAAATGATAAATAACTGACAAAATGCTATGTTCTACCAAATAGCTACTGCCATGAAGCGCTTCTGCCATGTGCTTTGAACTTCCGTTCCCAATACAACAAACTTCGGAATACAAAAATGGCGAAACGAAATATTACGAGTACACACGGGTCATGTAAAATTACGGAATCAACTAAATAATTAGAAATCGTATTTCTGGCCATAACACACCGGCCTCCTAATTATAATACTTATTAGAATTATTAATATGCAATATGGCAAGAAAAAATATAAACATTCAATAATAATTTTAAATACGATAAACACAAACAACAAATAATAAATGTAGTTTAAGATATGCTAATGTGGCAACAGATGAAACTAAATAATCTATAAGTCTGTTAATTTACTAGTAATGTACCAATTCTAGCTTAAGTCTACTGGGGTTCATCTGCTTCCAACAGTAAGCATAACTTAGCAATAGGTCTTTCAAAAATGTTTGTTTTAGACTTCACTTTAACTGTTCTAACTAAACCATTTTTGTCTGTCATAACGTTCGTGATACGACCCATACACCAAGAGTTTCTAGAAACTGTGTCATCGATTAATAACACTATGTCGTTAATTTGAAAGTTTCTCCTAGGAATTAACCACTTTTGTCTTTCTTGGAGTGATGACAAGTATACTGAACTCCAACGCTTCCAAAAAATGTCTGATATATATTGAACTTGTCGCCATTTCCTTTTAACAAAATTATCAGTTTTAAGAAAGGTTCCTAAAGGAAATGATCCAGTATTTTCAAATAGTAACAAATTATTCGGAGTTAGCACTGTTAAATCGTTGGGATCCTCAGATGTTCTTGTAATTAATTGGTCTGCTATTAATAATATTTTCAATTTCTACAAATAATGTTTGTAAGGCATCATCAGAAAGTTTAATAGTTTGTTCTTTCATTAAGGCGAATAGTATTTTTCTGATTGTTCTTATTTGTCTTTCCCAAATACCTCCAAAATGGAATGCTGTTGGGGGGTTGAATTCCCATTTTATTGATTGATTCAGTAATAGGTGTTGCATTCTGTTATGATCTAACTTCTTAAATTCTTCTTTAAGTTCTCTGTTCGAAGCTATAAAATTGGAACCATTATCAGACTTCATAGTTTTCACTGGTCCCCTTCTATTTGTAAATCTTCTTATTGCATTTATGCATGCATCTGTGTCCAACGAATATGCCATTTCAATGTGTACTGCTCGACTTCTTAAACATGTAAAAATGACCCCATACCTTTTTACAAAACTTCGACCTTGTTTAATAAGGTATGGCCCAAAGTAATCAACGCCTGTTGCTGTAAACAAAGGTTCATCAGGGATAAGTCTATTTAATGGTAAATCAGACATCTTTTGCTCGCCAGACTGACCTCTATAATGGCGGCAAATGGTACATTTGGATAATATGCTTCGGATTGTTGTTCCTGCTTGCACTATCCAATACTTTTCTCTTAATTTGGCCAAAATGGAATTTCTGCCCAAGTGACCAACTGTAATGTGAATGTTATTTAATATTAGGTCTGACACTCTTGAATTCTTGGGTAGTATTATTGGATGTTTCTCTGCATCTGATAAGTGTGATCTCTGAAGACGACCACCCACTCTAAGTATATCATCTTCAAGGTAAGGATCTAATTTTTTAATTTTACTGTTTCTTTTAAGTGGAATGGACTTCTTAATGCAATCTATTTCTTCGGAAAAATGTTGATGTTGAATATATATTAGTATTCTTCTTTCAGCCTCTAATAAATCATCAACTGTTAAACTTTTAATCTTCTCTTTTGGTTGCAATGTATTTTGATTATTTGCCCGTTTATTGGCAATCTTCTCCTTTAAATTCGTCATTCCAATTAAAATCCATGCTACAATCTTTTTTAGTTTCAACCACGTAGATGGATACTCTATTAATTGGTTCATAATATTATTTTCATTAAGAGCTGCGACGATTTGAGTTTTCTTGACTTCCTCTGATTCTTGTTCTGTTAAATTGAGGGTAATGTTTGTCAATGGCCATTCAGACATAGGATTCCATAAAAACTTCGGACCATTCAACCACCGGTTACTAGAATTACATTTTTGGCCTCTTGAATAGTCGTCGGCTATGTTGGACTTGCTGTCAATATATTTCCATTGTGACAGCTCAGTAGAATCTCTAATAACCTCAATTCTATTGGCCACAAATGTCTGAAATTACTGCACCATACCCAGATTCACTAGCATCAGACAGGCAATGTAATTGTGTCGATTTCACTCTGCCAAAATCAGCTGGTTTGTAACATCTCTGTAAGGATACCTTTTCTATGTTTGGTAGTTGTTCCAGCCATTTGTTCCAATCTTCTAACAGGTTAGATGGTATTTCTTCATCCCATTGGAGATGCAATTTGCAGATATTCTGCATAATAATTTTTGCAGGCAGAATTAAGGGTGCTGCAAAGCCAAGTGGGTCGTAAATTGAGCTTATGGTACTCAGGATACCTCGTTTTGTTGCTGGTTTCTGAGGAAGGTTGATTTGAAACCCAAATCTGTCAGTTTCTGCATGCCAATAAATACCTAAAGTTCTTTCAACTGGTAAGGCATCTAAGTCCAAATTTAATGCTTGAGCTTCTTTGGAAATGCTTTATTAGGAATGTTTTCTAGAACTTCTCTCTTGTTGCTCATCCATTTTGAAAGATTAAATCCGCCTTTACTGCAAATGTCTATTAAATCTTTTACCATTACGTTTGCATCTTCAATAGTAGGAACAGATTTTAAACAATCATCAACGTAAAAGCTTTTAAGGATAGTTTCAGCTGCCTTCTGGTTGGTAGGTGTTTGAAATTCTCTAGCCGTTTTTTGTAGAGCTGATATAGCACAACTTGCAGAAGAAGTTGCACCAAATAGATGCACCAACATCTTGTATTCTACGGGTGGCTTAGTTAGATCACTTTCTGGGTACCATAAAAATCTTTGGTAATCAGTGTCTCGGCGTTTGAGACATATACCATATAGTACATCGATGTTATGTCTGCCATCAGTGCAACTGGCTCTAAACAAAATCTTAACAAAACACCAATCAGCTTACTTGACAAATCTGGACCACTTAACAATAATTGGTTTAGTGCAACGCCCTGGTATTTAGCTGATAGGTCATACACCACTCTTATTTTCTTCTTTCTTGGATGGTAAGTGCCATGATGTATTAAATACCAAATTTTTCCATTGTCTTTGTTTAAATCTTCTTCTGGTACTCTAATAGCAAATTTATTGGAAATAATGTTGTCCATAAATTTTACATAATCATTTTTAAATTCTTGATTTTTGGTCAACTTTCTTTCTAAATATTTGAATCTTTGGACTGCTTGTGGTCTGTTATTTGGGACTAAGACATTGTCAGATTTGAACGGTAGGTCTATTTGATAATGACCATTATCAAGATGTGTAATACTGCCATTGGTTTTCTTGATAAATATCTTATCATCAATGCTAGGTTCCCTTTTATCTTCTGTTAATTTTTCTGGAAAATCCATATTAATTGCCTTATGCACAAGTTCTTCTAAGTTTTCGTTTTCTTTAATTGTTCTAATTTCACACCTATTCACTGTGATACTTTGAGTACTTGGCGATTGTCCAGGATAATAATCTCGAATGACATTCCACACCGACCATCCAAGTTTGGTTCTAGATGCATGGGGAGATCCAGTTGGTCCTCTGACAACTTCCAATGGTGTATATGCATCAGGAATGTTGTTGCCAATCAAAATTCCAATTTCCGCATCAATTTCATGAAGGTATCCATTTCTTGATATCCGAATTTGTCGGAATAGAATCTTTTTCAACTGGCATCTTGTCTTTAGTGTATACAGTAGGTAATGGTATAACATTACTGCCATTCAAATCCAATACTTCCAAATTACGCAATACATGGGTCTTCATGTTAAAGGGTCTGCCCATTGTGTTTAAAGACAAATTTCTAACAGTTCCATCTACTCCCAGTTTATGCATCAAATTTAAAGTGCAAAATGTTAACATACTGCCACAATCAAGAAAGGCATATGTTTTAAGAGGTCTGTCACTGCCTTTTAGTCTGACTAACACTGGTATAATGTTCATGGTACAGTAACCGGCCTCCATAAAACTATTATCGGTACCAACCGTGTTATTCTTATATAATTGATGTATTCTGTTAAACTCTTCATCGTGATAGAGTGTAGGATGTTTTCTTTTGCAAATATCGCAGGTTTCTTTTCTGGTACAGAGTTTAATGCCATGCCCAGGTTTTAGACAACCATAACACAGACCATATGGCTTCATAAATGTTTTTCTTTCTGAACATGGTTGTTGTGTGAACCTTCGACATTTTAATACAGAATGTTCTTTTGACTTGCAAAAAACACAAGGTATCTCGTGCACAGGATTTATTTCTGTACCTGCATGTGATTGGTAATTTAACTTCAATTTGCCGAAAGGATTACTTGGTGGATTAGTTGGCTTTCTTGACAAGGCTTCTTTTCCGAAAAAGGGATCGTTTGCCTTTCTTGCTTCTCTTTTGACGAAAGACACTAGGTCTTCAAATTTTATTTCATCTTGTTTTTCATACCTTCTATCAACAATATCCCACCATTTACCATGGAGATTTTGTGGCAATTTTCTTACTAGTTTGCTTAGATTGTCGGGGTACTCAAGCATTTTTATATTTTCTAGACTGCTCACTGCCATGCTTACTTCTGACAAAACAAGTGAATAATTGAAAAGTTCACTAGCAGTTGTTTTGCTGTCAAGTCTAATGTCCGGAAAATCCAAAGCCCTTTTATAATATGAGGTAACAATGAGCCTATCATCTCCATATATACGTTTTAGTTCGTTCATTGCACCATGAAACGCGTCCGTACTGTCACTCAAGTTTATGTAACTGTTAACTATTCTATTGGGTTGGTCATAAGTTGACTGTTCTAACAAATTTAGTTTGTCATTGTAATTTTCCAGAACTTCAGCCTGGTATACAAATTGCTTCATAAATTTTCTATATTCCATTATGTTACCACCAAATATTTTAATGACTGTTTTTGGTTTTTTAAGTTCCATCACAATTGATTTGATAGGATCTTGAAATGTCGGAACTTGGTTTGCTTCTTCGACACACTTATCATCAGGATTATCTTCTTCTTTTGATTTATCCCCTTGTAACTGCATTTGGAGATGTAGCATTTCTTCTTTTTGGCTTATCCTTAACTTGTCTCTCTCAAGTTCCTGCATTTCTCTCAAAAGATCCATCTTTGATTTTAACTCACCACTGACTTGAGAGGCACTGTGACTACCATCTACTGTCAGCAAATCATCCCACGGAACACTTATACCTGAACCCAAATTAAGTGACATTGGATTAGGTGTCGACCTTCCATAAGGATTGATTTCATAAGGATTGATTCCAGCAGCGTTTTCCATTTTATAGTCAGGCACAATTTTTAATCCACGTTTTACACTCATTGTGCAAGTAAGTTTATCTGACACTCGATTCTGATAAGGTTTATATGCTGATAAATATGATGACAATCATGTTGCTGTCCTCACGACACAAACACGTTAATAACAATGTAGGAAATTTTACTACCAACGGGGCGAGAACACTAATGCGTCTATTGTCATGGGTTAAATGATGACATACGATGTATGTAGATTAACATATTGTTTATTATTAAAGTTGAAAGACGTTCAATTATTTAAACTGTACATTGATCGTAGATGATGTGACGTATGTCGTAAAACGATGACATAAAATGTGGACATAAAACGATGACTAAACCATGACTAAACGATTAACTGAAATACATAAATACACAAGAGTAAATATAGGAATACAATTATGATAAGTGTGAAATAAAATAATAATACTGGTACACAAGGTAATCAACTTTTCAAGCCAAGGGGAAGGCTCATGAATGCTGACAGTAGGGTACATAATGCAATCATGGCTTTACTAAGTTAAAATACCAAACATTTCTATAAATAATCATAGAACAAAACATAATACATGTACTAGCATTCTCCAGTAAAACAAATACGATTAAGGGGAGATAACTCCTAATATTAACTTTATCTAAAGTTAGAACTTTAGCAATCTATGAATATGCTATAATACAAAAACTATAGATTAGTGGAATGCATTTTACTCCCAACATCAACACTATTGTTTAGATATATTAATTAGCTCACTAAAACAGACTACACCTAATAACAATAGAGATACGACAAGCGACCAGTCAGATAGCATGCGAAGCGGGCCTGGCGGGAACCTGATCAGCTCAATGCAGGATTCACGAGTGTGCAGCGTGATGACAATGTTGCAATAATACATATAAAACTAAAACAATATCTAAATAATACATTAAATTGACACTACAATACCGTGTTTTTATGCGAATCCCCTTCAAATCTCTTACATAGCTGACAAGGTCTGACAAAATGATAAATAACTGACAAAATGCTATGTTCTACCAAATAGCTACTGCCATGAAGCGCTTCTGCCATGTGCTTTGAACTTCCGTTCCCAATACAACAAACTTCGGAATACAAAAATGGCGAAACGAAATATTACGAGTACACACGGGTCATGTAAAATTACGGAATCAACTAAATAATTAGAAATCGTATTTCTGGCCATAACGTCAAGCCCAGCGTTACTGTATTTTAAATGAATACATGATTAAATTACAGTGGTGGTAATAAACGTAAACTGAGTACTGCTATTGCTTTAATTGGTGACCCAGGATTTATTTTACTGGACGAGCCTTCAACTGGTGTTGATCCCAAGGCCAGACGTCAACTCTGGAATGTTTTATCAAAAGTCAGAGCCAGTGGTAAAACAATGATACTCACGTCACACAGGTATGTAATCAATACACTCAGTGGTATTATCTATATCCCAATGGCTATCACAAAAATATGTAATTCAATCACTACTGTTATATGTATCACTATGGCAATCTCCATGGCCTGTTGCTACCTAACCTAGTCAGATTGGTAACGTCGCCTATTGAATTGCTCGTGAAGGGCTTAACATGTGGGTATTTATGGTACGTGTTTTTGATTGACTATTCTGCACCTTACATCCATTATATCAAACCTTGTTTATTCTACAGCATGGAGGAATGTGATGCCCTGTGTACAAGAGTGGCCATCATGGTAAATGGAAGTTTCAAGTGTTTAGGAAGTCCACAACATTTAAAGAATAAATTCGGTCAGGGCTACACTTTGATCTGTAGAATGAAAACCAACGAAGATGATGGATTGACGACACCCATTGGACCGTTGGTGCAGTTTATCCAACAGAATTTCCCATCGGCCATTGTTTTTGACGACCACCAAGGTTACGCTCATTTCCAGATTCCAGATAATAATATTCCTTTAGCAGGTGTATTTGATGTAATGGAGGAATCGAAGGGTGTTTATTCTGTCGAGGATTATTCTGTTCATCAGACAACTTTAGAACAAGTTTTCTTGGCTTTTGCTGGAAAACAAATTCCACCACGTGAAGATAACACTTCTTTTTGTAATCGTATTTGTTGTTGTTAGGGTAACCTATATACTTTGGCTTACTCCACGTACGCTTAGAGGAAGAATTTATAAAAAAAATGTTATACAGACAAAATATATACCTTCCCCATGTCATAAGTAAACACATAATATGTTAGACAAACCAAATATATATATACTCCTACTCATGCGCTTTGAGTCATAAGGTCTGTGATTGTGTCAACGTGGCGTGGTTTAGACCCAACTCCGGTTTCCTCACAACTGCTAAAGACACTGGGCCATAGTTCCCAAATGAAACCGATTGTGCTATGTGGACATTAAAGTAACCTGTGTTAATAAACATGATAAAACACATTATCATGATGAATCACGGTATCTAGTCATTTTATCTTAGCTATCTAAACAAAAAGTTATTACAATTCAGTAACTGTTAATTGACAGGTGAGACTTAATGACTGGATGGCGATGTGTACAAGACGTACAAAACGCCTTAAAACAATCAAACGTTCTTTTGAATTTAAACATAATACAGAACTTTTAAATCTAGTCTGAAACAGCATAATATTTTAATATTTTTTTTCTTTTCTTATTAGCCTACTTTGAATGCAAGAGCGATTGAATTTAGTTTTATTTATGTATTTAGATAATTCTCTGTCTTATTTCTCTGTACATGTTAAATTTTGGGGAGAAGGATTATATAGGCTTTGTCGCCTGGGTTCCCCAATCCTAAAATTAAATAAACTAATCTTTATAAAAAAAAAAAGAATATATATTTTAATAATTTTAAATCCTCGTATAATAACCAAACATTGTTTGGAAATTAGACATAATATAGACTGTCTGACTGGAATAAGAATATGTTTTCAATATAATGTATGGAACTGTAACAATAACACTACATGGTTTCGTTTTGTATGGAATGGGCTGATAAATAGGTAGATTTATATTATTATATTAAATGGTGTTTGTTGGTGCGATTATATTAAATGGTGTTTGTTGATGAATAAATATATTTGATATATTTATGATTACATATCATTTCCATTAAATGGACCATTTAATTAATTCAACCTTTTTTTATTGTTTGTTTTCTTTATTAGTTGATGCTTTATGAAAGCCACCAATACTGCATCACATTTTAGTGTTGAATTATTGGAATTGATTTAATTTTTTGTATTAAAAGGTAACACTAGTGGTATGGGTGATAGGATAATGTATAATTTTGATGAATGGAGTCAAACTCCATTGAATACCCATTATTTAACGGTACATTATAATGTAAGATTAGATAAAGAGCCGACAGTTCTCGCTATTATATGCTTCACTTTGAACCGATGGTCAGTACTACCATTGGTACGATAATAAACAAAGTCTCAATTATCCATTATTACTAGACATACCAGTAAAAGTTACGGATGGCGAGCCTTTTCAACCATAGCGCCATATCTATGGAATAACCTTCCACATCATCTTCGTCAGCAAAGGGAACTAAGTTCATTTAAGCGTGGCCTTAAAACCTTTTTATTCAGCAGGCAACTTTTACCCTAAATTTTTACTCTGTACTTTATAATACTCTGTACCTTGTATGGCTTTTATAATGAATGTTTGGACTTTTATCTCATTTCTATTTCGCATCACTTTTATTTAGTTTTAACTTATCATTTTATTTTTTATAGTTTATTTAGGTATCTTATACATTATATTTTATTTCATTTGTGATTATGTCTATCACTTAACTTTTAATTCTTGTAAAGCGTTTCTGAAACGAATGTGTAGAACGCTATATAAAAATAAATTATTATTATTATTACAGTTAATCATCCATTACAATACAGATTCATATCCACTAAATATCACCGGCTTGCGATGGCATCAAGGTTTGAGTACATGTATGTCTAATTAATAATTCGTACACCATTTAAGGCCTAAAAAAAGACCTACAATAAGACCTACAATAGGCAGATTTAGCTTATACATAATGCAATAGACATTTATTCACATAAGCACTTAATCCACTGTCTAGATTATCGGATAGATGGGATATTTAATGGATTACATCATCCATGCCATATAATAATTAAACGTTAGAATGGAAAATAGAGACTTATTTTATAATTTAAATCTATTATAGCTATACGGATAAGTTCTTTATCAAAATCATACATTATCCCTCTTTAAGGGAAAGTAATTAACAAAGGTATAGTTTGATATGTTGTACATAGCTTAAAATATCCCTTTTATGTGCTTGGTTACTATAATCCGCTCTCTGGCAAAGGTATGCGTCTAGTCGTGCGGGTGAGATGAAAATCCGAGGTTCTGTGTTTACTGATGTCAGCACCTCAAATCGAAACTTTGTGTAATAGCACACTTATTTGATCAGTTTGGTTGAGTCAAGTAAAACATTTACCAGCATTTTATAAGTCGCTCACCACTGTTCAAAATACATGCACTGTAAATTCTCTTACCTTATGACGCATTTTAAATACTACTGCATTTGGTAAAACCCCTTAGCTTACCCCGGTACCAATATTGGAAAAAGAAATTAAATGAATACTAAGCGATTTAAAGTTCTACTTAGTTTTTTTGTTTAAACATAGTTTATTGTACTAGAACACAACTAAAGTACAAACGGATTGGGACAAAAGTTACGAAAACTTACCGATGCCCTCTCCACATACATTGTAAGTGATAGTTATAATAGTACAATTGTTAAGAACATACAAAGTTATAATAGTACAATTGTTAAGAACATACAAAAACGAAGGATATAAATGTTATAATAAATAATTAAAAATCCCATTATAGAGAAATTCTTAAATATTTAGTTTATGAAAGTAATTTTCGACATGCCCAAAGAATCTCACTGGGGGATTTTATGTCTTCTTTTGAAATTCAACGTGATTTTTCACCCTTGCGAATAGAAAAAATCGAAAGTTGGAAGGGGAAAATCACATAAAGTACATGTAATAGTATTATCTACACAAAAATAAACAAAACAACCACAAAACAAAAACAAAAAAAATTACAGTTGTGCAAATAAGAAAAAAAAAACGACAAAAAATACAAAAAATGAAACTACACTGCGCATACTTATCAATTGAACCTTTTAGTTGATTTAATATATTTTTGTACTTGATTGAAGATATAAATGTTGATGTCAGTATTTAAACTAGAATCACCCCAGAGAAGTAAATTTAAGGTTATGGTACTGAAGGTTCGTAAAGAATCGAAAAGTTCATTTCTTTCAATATCAAATAAATTACATTCCATTAGATAGTGTTTTGCGTTTTCGGATGACGCGCCACAAGACCATTTAGGATTTTCAATTAAATTTATTCGAAACAGATCTGAGTTTAGGGAACTGCACCCATGACGAAGATTTGTGTGTAAAATACTCAATTTTCTATTACCGCTCGCATAATAATTTGGAGCCGTTATTATCTTGAATCTCTCATACAATTTGTTTTTAAAAGTTTTTATATTTTCTATTTTTTTGGTTGATGAATCCAATAAGTTCCAGTCTCGAATTGTTGACGGAAAGAACGAATTTTTAGGCTAATGAAGTCGGGCAGGTGCCATGTAATTTTCGTCCCCTCCTAACGACTAGACTCTGATCTTTGCAATGCCTGCCGACCTGCAACTCAAGATGAAACCAAATAATTTGAATACTTTATTCAAAGGTATAAATCTTTGTGGAAGTATTTCTTTATACTTTTAGTATTTTTTTATAGATATAAATATTTAAACATTTAATTATAATTTTTTTTTGTATGTTTAACAGAATAATTCATATGTAGATGCTTTTAGAATCGTTTTATTTTTACAAAATACATATTTATATCACAAATAATGACTTTGTGTTATTTTTGTTTACAACCACATTCAGTTGTCCTTTGGTCAGGTGTGGTCCCACAATATTCATGGATACCCCCAGCGAGGCCGCTGTTGAGCGAGGCCTTAACAAATGACATCTAAACTATTTAAAGTGCAATAAACTAAACACAGATAATGACAAATTATACAATTCCTGGAGACTGTGTGATGACTAATACAGACGGACAGGTCTTCTGTCTTAACAATATCAATAAAAATATTTTTATTACCCCAATAGCCCACTGTATTATAATATTACCGTATTTCCTATAACCAATCGATTTAATGCATGCCAAAAATACAAGTAGGAATGAAAATTTACCCTCACTCATTTTGTCCAATTGTTATAAAAATCCAAAAAGGTAAAACACAAATTAGGATATGATGACAGCAGAGATTATGTAGGTGGAGTTAACGCCTTTCAATCAAACGATCGGCCATACTAAGAATCGGTGAAGATGGGGTTAACTACCATTTCTAGTTAAAAATTACAGTGGTGATAACTTATGTTCAGAATAAAGTAATTTGACTGGAATTTTCAATATATTCTTTTTTCATCATCTATTTTTGAACTGTTATAGCAAGAATGGCTAACTCCTTATAAAATTCTCCCATAATGTAGCTATCTTTAATTTTCGGGGTTCAACGTCCTACTGTTCGGCATCGAACTGGGCTAATGAAGACGGAATTTCGCGAATATTACAGTTGACGTTGGAAATGGACTGACCATTGGATCATTCTTGTTTGTTGTGTACTTGTAACTTCCATAAGCAATCAAACACACCCACCAAACACGAGGTGTCGGGGGTACATTAGTTGCAACCTTAACATTTTCTTCCCGTTAGTTTAAACAATGAACAATACATTAATTTGTGAGCAAAGAAGTTGTAAGCGATTAATTAATTTTTATTATAACCGAAGCTGGTGTTATTCGTTCACAATGCCCGTTGGTCTTCGCAGTATGCATAATATAGATTTAGCATACATTCTGCGTCGTTTATCTGAAAATATGATCAAATGGACGATTTAATGAAATTGTGTTTTTAAAAGCGGTACATGATGGCTATATAAAAAAATTCATCTGTCAACTATGGGGCGCCGTTTGTAAAATAATTATTTAATTTTTTTTACAGCAAAAACATTAGATGCAACTCCGAATATATACTATTCAAAAAAAGTAGGGGATATTTGATTTTTAAGTGTTATTAAAGTCACCTAATCAAACTGACGAAGAAACAAATGACAAAATGAAATGAAGTTCACATTCATCGATTTATACCAAATGATCGTTAGACTAAGTAAGGCACAGACTGACCATTATAAGGGTAAAATGATAGCCGGGGTCAAACAGCAAAGTTACCACAGCATCACAACAAAGTCAGTAACGGGTAAATCCTCCTCTGTTTGCCAAACAAGCATTGATCCGACGTGGCATACTCCTAATGAGACGTCTAAGGTCATTTTGGTCCAGATTGTCCCATTCCTATTGCAACGCAGCAGCAAGTTCTTGGACATTGGCAGGTCGTTGTTGACGTTGACGTAACATCTGTCCAAGCATGTCCCAGACATGCTCGATGGGGGAGAGGTCGGGATTCAGTGCTGGCCAAGGTAATGTGGTGATGTTCTGTTGTTGGGGGTAACCTGTAACGATCTTGGCCCTGTGCCATCTTGCGTTGTCATCCTGGAAGATGAAACGGCGGCCATGACGTCGTGCGAACGGCACAACATGGACTGCCAAGATGTTATCCCGGTAGTACTGGCCTGTAACACGCCCTGCAACAACATGTAAAGCCGTTCTTCCAGCAACAGTGATGCCTCCCCACACCATAACAGAACCACCCCCAAATCGATCATGTCTGATGACGTTAACGTCTTGGAAGCGCTCGTTTCGACGACGCCACACCCTCCTACGTCTGTCCAAAAAATCGACAGTGAACCTTGACTCATCTGAAAACATCACATTGCTCCAGCGTCGATTATCCCAGTGTTGACGATCCGTACACCAACGACGTCTTGCCTGAATGTGATGATCTCTCAAACAAGGGATCACGCGAGGACGTCGGGCGCGAAGGTGACCCCTATGCAGTCGATTCCGAATCGTCTGGCCACTCACTCTCACACCAGTGTCTGTTTGAAGACCAGCGCTGATCTGATTTGCTGTGATGACACGATTTCTCAAGGCCAAGGTACGGATAAATCGATCCTGGGCTTGAGTTGTCGCCCTTGGTCGACCCGAGCGTGGTCTGTCCTGTACAGATTGTGTATCACGGTATCTGGACCATAGCCTGCTTATGACAGACTGAGAAACATTCATCGTCCGCGCGACAACCGCCTGTGTTGTGCCGATCTGTAGCATGCCAAGGGCACGTAACCTTTCATTTTGGGTAAGCCGACGCATATCAAAATTTGTTTTCTGGTCACTAAAACAATTAAACTGATGTTTCCACCCTGGAATTCAATGCCACAATGGCTGTAACATTCAAAGTCAGAGTCGTGCAAATCTTGGGTTGGACCCCCATGATGATCCCAAGCATCATCTGCATTCCATGTGGTAGCTATTGGTGCGGTTGGGCGTCACATGTAACTGGAAATGTTTCTTCTGTTAGGTTCTATAGTGACTTTTTTCGTAGTCATTTGCATATTTTAGTATTATGCCCCCAAAATCAAATATCCCCTACTTTTTTTTGAATAGTATAGTATTCGCATACAAGCGGCAGCCATTTTGTCCTCCAGTTTTGGTCCGATTTCCACGAAATTCAAATTCATCCTTCATTACGGTGAAACAGTGATATAATCAAACGTTATTTTAAATCCGTTTATAATTGTGACCTCCAAAGGAACCACAAGCTAAAAAATGGGGCGATTTTCGTACAATCAGGGGCCATAATTCAGGAAGTTATGATCAGATATGTGCAAATATGCATTGGAACCAAGATCTTTAGGTCATAAACATGTATTTCAAGTTTCATCAAAATCGGTTCAAAATTGTGACCTCTATAGCGTCCACAACCTTGATATAACATATTTTCACACACTTCGCGTACAAACTGCAACCATTTTGTCCCTCAATTTTGGTCCGATTTTCAAGAAATTCAAACTCATTCTTTATACTATGTAACGGTGATATAATCAAACGGGTTTTTTTTAAATCAGATAATAATTTTGACCTCCAGAGGAACCACAAGCTAAAAAAAGCGATATTTCGGACAATCAGGGGACATAATTCAGGACTTTACGATCCAATGGGAGCAATAATATCGAAAGGAACCAAGATCTTTGGGTTATAAACATACATGTCAAGTTTGATCAAAATTGGTTCAAAATTGTGACCTCTATAGGGTCCAAAACCTGGATATAACATATTTTCACACATAATTCGCGTACAAACGGTGGCCATTTTGTCTGTCAATTTTGGTCCGATTTTCACGAAATTTGAACTCAACTTCAATAAACCATGTAACGGTGATATAATCAAACCTCCAGAGAGACCACAAGCCAAAAAGGGCGATTTTTCGGACAATGCCATAATTCAGGAAGTTGCGATCCGATGGGCGCAAATATCGCAAGGAACCAAGATCTTTGGGTTATAAATATGCATTTCAAGTTTCATCCAAATCGGTTCAAAATTGTGACCACTACACTGTTCACGAGCTAAAAACATGATTTTTCGTACAATCAGGGGCCATAACCCATGAAGTTACAGTCCGATACATGCCAATATCGAAAGGAACCGAGATCGTAGGGTGATAAACTTATATTTTAAGTTTCATTGAAATCGGATAAAAAATTGTGACCTGTAGACTGTTCACAAACAATTGTGGACGGACGGACGTCCGGACGGACAAACTGGGGCGACGACAATATACGTCCACTTGAAAATGTGGGCGTATAAAAACAACAAAACACCACCGTTCGATTAAGATGAAAGTTGAAATATGTGTTAACGATCAAAATATCTTAGATGAGATCGATTTTGGTGGACATCAGACTTTCGATTTATGATCCCATGCCTTGGACGCAATATTTAAAATATGTAAAAAGTTTGTTAAGGATTAAAGGATCTCGGCTGCATGGGGATGATTTTGGTGCGCATCGTAACTTTCGACCCCGAGTTATCCCCCCTCTTCTGAAAACTACAGTTTTTAATAGCAGGCGCGGATCCAGAGGGGGGGGGGTCCGGACCCCCCCCCCCCCCCTGCTCAGACTTGAAAATTTTTTATGCGCTTTTATTGGCGATTTTTAGACCTGTAATATAAGAGTAGACCGTAGCGCCGCTGTCCGGGCAAAATTTCCCTCATTGACCAGTCAGGACAGAACAGTATGACGTTAAACGCCACTTTATTTCATTTTCATTTCAATTCCAATGCAAAACTCGAATTCATTAGCCGAGATCGGAGTAGAACAGTAGGACTTTAAACCCCATTTCATTTCATTTTCAATGCAAAAGCATGATTGATTATGACGTAATAATGGACATGTGGTATCTTTTTTGTACACTTAAAATCGCTATGATTGTTGAATTATGATTTTCGGCATCATGAGTCCAATTTCATGATAAACCTAACAATAGCTTAATAAATTCAGATATTTGTATTTTCACGTTAAAATTGTTTTATGGCGACATTAATTGTTCTGTCTCTTGAAAGAACTAGATTTGGTTTGACAGATCAGCATCTTTATTTCCAAAATATATAAGAAATGATCAGGGATACGGTGTTCTAAAAACATAATCAAAATAAAAGCGTGTTCAATTATTTCAGCTTTCAATTATTTCAGCTTTCAATTATACTGAGCCAAGGAGTTAACAGGACGAACATCACTAAAACTGCCGTAAGATACGTCCGTATTTTGCAATAGATGGAGAGAGAACTGGAAATATAGCCCATGTGTCCATTATGGGAGAGAGATTGCTAGATGGGGTTTAACGTCCCCTCAACACAAACTAGGTCATTTCTGTACTATCACACGGTTCAATTTTTCTCACTAATTCTATTGCGTGCAGGGGTTTTTAGCAGTGGGAGGAAACCGAAGGACCAGGAGAAAGCAGATACATTTCGATCAAGGGATTTTCAAATGGTAAATCTAAACTAAGGGCAAATAATTACTTATTTTAGCAACGAACCAGTGTTCTTTCCAGTACTAGGAACTTATGCTTAAACGTGTTTTTTTTTACATCAATTGTTGATCACGTGGTTTTTCCAGAAATATTCACCTTTGTTGTTTGTGGTGTATTTACAACCGCGCACAGCGCCCACAACCCGGACATTTTGTTTTGGCTATCGTTAGTATTAATTTGTCGTCTATTGAGTTCAGCACTGTATTGTATTTACACGGTGCAGCATCGTGTTAGACTTTCAAATTTGACTGCAAGTAATGTCAACCGAAGATTGTCAATTCTTTCGCTCAAGTGCTTAAAGTTCATTACAAGAATATTGAGGATTTGTTTTTGAAGATGCATTATGCTAGAGCTACAACTGTATATTTCTTGTCTTTCTTCAGGCCTAAAGATTATATAAATTATTAAAGGACAATATTGGCGTCAGCCACTATCGATTTCCGAACGTTTAGACGAAAATATCAGCTAAATAGCTCCTGGAATGGCTACAGATAGTTTTATGCTTAATATTTGTAAATTGTGCTATTTTAATATTAGAAATATAGGTAAAATACGTAAATTTGTAACTGAAGAGGCCACTAAGTCACTTGTTAATTCTCTTGTCACTTCTCGATTAGATAACTTTAATTCACTTTTAGTTGGTTTACCGTTAAAGCTTATAGATAAATTACAAAAAGTACAGAATACTGCTGCTAGACTTGTTACTTTAACTAAAAAATGTGACCACATAACTCCTGTTTTATACAATTTACACTGATTACCTGTTAAATATCGAATTGATTTTAAGATTTTGTTGCTTACTTTTAAATGCTTAAATAATCTAGCTCCTGTTTACCTCTCAGATCTTTTAGAACTTTATACACCCGGCCGAACATTACGTACATCAGATAAACTACTTTTAAAGCCCAAAACTATACAACTAGTCTCTTATGGTCAGCGCTCTTTTAGTTATTAAGCACCTGTTTTATGGAATAATCTACCATTTACTTTAAGATGTTGTACATCTCTATATTCTTTTAAAAAACAACTTAAAACACATTTATTTAATCAGGCTTTTAACTGACTTTGTATGCAATCGTCATCATCTTGTTGTTTATTTATGATTACATTGTCACTTTGTAAAGTGCCCCTGAACATGTTATATGAAAGGGTGCACTATAAATATGCTGTAATAATAATAACTTAAGAGCCGCTTGGGTTATCTTGCGATTACTCTGCAGAGCTGAACAATATTTTATGTTTCTTCCGAACATGCCGTGTCGTGAAAGTGACTGTCACACCAATATTGTCCTTTAATAAGACATTTTTTAACTTGTCATACCATAATCAACTCTCCGTGTTATCGGATGCTTTTGATTTTCAACGGACCTAAATTGTGGATAATTTATTTACTTTATTTCATTACTTAGTTCTATTTCATATTTTAATTAAGTAATTATATCTATTTGTGTCAATTGTGTATATTTGAGAATATTATACATGATCACGGAAATCTGCCATCTTCGTCTCTAAATTACATAGGCATACATACAAATTGAGCTTTTTAAACAGAGAAATCATTTTTATACTGATGTAGGATCACTTTGTGATGTAATTTCATTGATGCAAGGCATTTTTTTTATGTAGCTGAGCAGCCCCCCCCCCCCCTCTGGATCCGCCCCTGCTCGACACGAGATATTAACGATATATAATATACCAGTATCTATTCATAAGTATATATAAATTGAAATATTGTATTTACCCCTAGAAAACATGTATTGATAATAGATGCAAACAGAAAAAATTGAAATACTTAGTTTCACTGAAACAATAACAGGTTGGAATCGATTAGATTCAATATACGGTTAAAGATCCATTAGTTAAGAGTTTAATACAGAATTGGCCATTCTTGCTATAATAATTCAAAAATAGACGATAAATAACAAGAAAAAAATATTGAAAATTTCAGTCAAATTACTTCATTCTCTGAACGAACTTGTCACTGTTGGAAGTTTGGACTAGAAATATGCATCAATTGGCTAAGCACCCTATCCGAGAATTGTCGTTCGTTTGATTGGCAGTTTATACACCACCAACACATTCTTGATTATCAAGTAACATTCTCAATGGCTACGGTACCCTCGATTAAAAGATTTTTCATAGGAAGTCTCCGATAGTGACGACTGTGACTACCGGTGCCGGTGAACGATAGCTTGAGCAGCCATCTAAAGAGTTGATTTTGAGCCTGTCGTGCAGATAACGAAATCGAGATCAATGGGCGATAGACCTATATTTTACGTTTCGTCTAAATTGAATAACAATTGTGACCCATAGAGTGGGCGAACGAATGGACAAGGGCGATGACAATATTTGGCCACATGAAATTAAAACTGAATTGCCATGTCTGAAGTATTGGAGCCAGTTATTCAAGGTTCTTGCCACTTTAACAATAATCGATTGAATTGAGAATCTTTGAGGGCATTATCAAAAGCTGACTGGGTGTCTATCGCTAATCCATTTAACGGTTCTTGATATGAATTTAGGGTTTAAAGGAGCGATATCCATACCAATCCAATCCAATAACCCACAGAACGAAGTCCTTGTCTAGTTTGATCTGATCCAGACAAAATGGCGCATGGCGTCCTCTAAGTGTTGCGCATTGGCAATATACTAGTTCTTTGTGAGGCGGCAAATTAAATCATTGCCTGCGCATGGACCAAGTAGGCGATCGCAGTCAAGCGTTCCTAGTCGAGATTATTGCCATAGTTATATTCAATGACATCGTTTAGTGTAACGTTACATTTACCTGCAATGGTATGTTATTTGCTAATACCATACCCCAAAAGACATTTAAGACTTTTCGGTTTTATACGTTATTCTTACAAATATAATTATTACTTTATTCTCAGAATCATTAATGATTTTATAATGTCAAAATCATACCACTTTACAAACTAGAATTCAAAATGTGTGATTGTTCCAGTGCAATGGATAAAAATCCTGTCATATGAGTTAACTAGAACAAACTTCGGTGTTCTTTTCAACAAATGCAATCAAATTTCAATCTATCATGTCTGGAGATGGCTTCAGCAATGAGAACGATCGTGCAAATCGCCGAATGAGATCATCAGTGTGCAAGGGAATTAAATAACTCGAATTCTCTTACGAAAATCGTGGACAGAAATATGCCCCCATACCCCATTGATCCGCATAATTTTACTTTTCTAGTGAAAGGCTGAACTCCTCTTTCATAATAAGTAATTCGCTGCCCTCAATACACAACAGTTTTAAATGTGTGAACCCTACCCTATGGGTTGTTGCTGAAAAATAGTGCCCGGAATTTGAAATGGATCGCAGCCAGGGCCTAAAATAATCTGCTTCTAAATGAAAAGCCTGTGCTTGGAAACTTGTTGTTCAAGATTTTATTTTCGTTGTATGTTTCCGATGAAAGGCAGATGTATGATTTTTTTTTTCTTTTGGTTTTCTGAAATAAAATTCATCTTTATGTTAATATGCAATTCAATTTTTAACAAATACAATTTACAAAACTGATATGGCTAATGTCTGATTTGTAAAAAAAAAAATGGCATTACTGACTATGAATTTAGAAGTAAGGACTATGAATTAAGAACGCCAAATAAAGAACGGTTTGGTCTTCCATAATAAATTGCATTAAATGTTCAGTATTGGTTCAGTGAAAAGGCAATCAAGAATCAATTAAATTCAATACTAAATATTATGATGTACGTAACCAGTGATTGACTGATTCACACCCGCATCTATCGAAGACCCGATCGCTTATTAAAGCAACAGCAAACAATGAGGTGGATTTTAATATGTGTAAATGTTGTATCTGTTATTTCTGTGATTTTAAAAGTTCCGAATTATTCATCTTATATACATTTTACAGAAGTTCACACTAAAACTAATTGGATATTCTTCGTTAAAACATGTAATGATGGTAAAATAGGATTATTTGGGAACACCAGTAAAACCAGTCTTGTTTACGAAGTGTTATTAGGGGGTGATAGAAATAGCTATTCTGGTCTGAGGACCATCATCAACTCACATCTCTTGAAGTGGAAAAAGGGTACTTTTGTAGATTGTGGAATGTTTAAGCCATTTTGGATGGATTGGTCAAATCAGTCAATGTCTGTGGGAAGAGGAACGGTTGTGGGCGAAGATACTTTTATTATTTACTACAATAAATCACAGAAACCAGTGAAGTATTTGGCTTTGTCAACGTACGGCTATAATGTGGGGTATTGGATGTTGTCATCGTCTTGTGCTAAATAACAAGAATTTCGTATGTTGGAATATTTATAGGCCTCGGAATCCTCTACGGTATGGTCTAAAAGAAAATTTACATTATAAGGATATTAAACATAGCAAGGAATGGTAAAAGTGATTTACCACGATTAATTTTTTAGATCATTGTATGTAAAATATGTCAGTGTCATTACAGTTAATAATATTGAGTTTAGCTCGACAGGATTATGGCATAGTGTCATACCGGTTCGTAGTGCCCGCAATCTCGCCCACTTCCAAATATGGTGTAGCTAATAATAAAAAAAGGCTCATTTAAGATCCATACATTTCTGACATTAATCTATTCATCAACGTGACCCATAGCCCAAGTATCAGCATCATCATTCGACAAGCGGTCACCCAAAGCCCAGCATAAACGAAGTGGGGCACAGGGCCTGACTGGAATCGCGGGTTCCATAATACGACACAAAAGATTATTTCATATCCCTTTCAATGGCACGCATGCGTAACTAACAATTAATACAAGAATAAGTACATAATATCTGATCACACACGAAATAGCCATCTGCATGCTATAATCACAAACATGTCCCTGTCTAATTTCAAGTTCAAATTAGAGGTGCATGATTTTGAGATTTTACACTTTTGATTCCTATTTTAATAAAATACTTTGATAATCATATTATTCCTAGTATAAGCAACCAAATATCACATACATCGTCATCATTGTCTTTACTGCAGTGTTATATATTTTCCTCTTTGAGAAATGTTTAATTTGTTTAGAATAAAACGTGTTATTTTTACTTCTTTTAGTTAAGCAAACAAATTAATCATTTAAACACATTCTTTGTGAAGGTGCTGGATAATCTCTTATGCGCCTGTTCATGTCGACCAATATTGTCGTGGCCCCTGTCCAACCGTCCGTCTGTCCATCCGTCCGTTCACATTTGTTTTTGGACACTCTACAAGCGGGCCCGTAGCCAGCTTATAAAATTTGGGGGGGGGGGCTACGGAATGTTTGGGGGGAGGGGGGGTACAGAATGTTTTGGAGGGACTGAGGATGTGGCCAGCTAAGAACACTCCTAAGAAATCACTATTTTTGGCAAAATATTGGGGGGGGGGGGGGGTAATTCGATTTTTTTTTTGGGTGGGGGGGGGGGGGGGTACACGTCACATTTTTTATCTGATTTTGACAAAAATTTCAAATATAGGTCTATCTACCAAAGATCTCGGTCCCGCTCAATATTGGCATGTATTGGACCATAACTTCTTGGATTATGGCCGCGAATTGTACGAAAAATCACAATTTTAGCTTGTGATCCTTCTAGAGGTCACAATTATTATCCGATAAAAAAAAATCAAAACGTTCGAGTAAATCGCCGCTACACCGTAATGTCGGTTAAGTACGAATTTCGTGAAAATGAGACCTGAACTCTTGGACAAAATGGTTACCCCTTGTGTGCAAATGGTGTAAACATATGATATATCATGGGTGTGGACCCTCTAGCGGTCACACTTTTGATTCAATTTTGATGAAACTTGAAATACATATTTATAACCTAAAGATCTTGGTACCTTTCGATATGTGCACATATCGGACCGTAGTTTCCTGAATTATGGGCCCTTCCTGAATTACGTGTTTATAACACAAAGATCGTGGTTCCTTTCGAAATTTGATCGTAACTTCCTGATTGGTGGACCATGATTTTACAAAAAAAATCGTGTTTTGGACTGGTGGTCCCAATTGATGGCTGAGTTATTTCGTTAAAATTAGACCAAAATTGGCGGAAAAAATTGCCGCCCTCGAAAGCAAATAGTGTAAATATGATATATCGAGGGTGTGGACCCTCTAGTAGAGGCCACCGTTTTTATTCAAATTTATGTTTATATCGCAGCGGTCGTGTTTCCTTTAGATAGTCGTACATATCTGAACATAACTTCCTAGATTTGTTCGAAAAACACGCTAGAAGTAACAATTTGCATTCAGTTTTAAAAAACGTTTCAATTTATCACCGTTACACCCTAATTATTGGGCGGGGGGGGGGGGATGGTTAGCACGTGCGTTCTGTATCATAAAGCTTGTCATTGAGTCAACTGGCGTGGTTTCGAATCCCCGGCTGTACGTGACAAGGAGTAGCGTCGCCTGTCCAGCCTCCTGGGTTTTCTCCGGGTCCTCCGCCTCCCCCCCCCACTGCTAACGACCCCTGCGCGCAAGCGAATTATTGAAATGAAATTAAACCATATGTTAATCCCGAAATGACCTGATTTATGTCGAGCGGACGTTAAACCCCATTTCTCTCTCTCTCTCCCTAATGATGGCTGTGGTCCAATTTCGTGAAAATCGGAACAAAACTGCCTGCAAAAATGGGGCTCCTTGTACGCAAATAGTGTAAAGTATGTCATACCAAGATTGTGGTCCCTCTAGAAGTTATAATAGTTATCAGATTTTGATGAAACCAAAAATATATGTTTATCACCGTTACACCCTATTGATGGTTGAGTTTCCTGAATGTAACTTTAAGAGAGTGAGAATGCGACAGGACGCATAGTAAACGAGAGAGAGGACATTGAATTATTTTTTTCTCTATGCTGATAGTGGTGCCATTTTCTTCTTAACATTATTGTTTTGCTTTTATTAATAATTGTTGAGGTTTGGGAGGAGGTCGTCATACGAGAATAGTCATCAGACAGCTTAGGAACATATTTGAGATGGTTGCAAAATTTCACTCTGATGTTACTTATTAGCTTAGCTTCTAAACCATTTCGGTGTCTATACCTTCAGTGGTTAAGACGTCTATTTTATAGGAGCAACGGTGGCTATAAAATAAAATGAAATAGGGCTTAACGTTTCACTGTTCTGCAATGAACTGGGCAAATGAAGACGGGCATACGCCATAAGTGTGCTGTGAGGGGAATTTTTCCCAGACAGCGGTACTACGGCCTACTCTTGCATGTATATCGAATTCCAACTGTCAAGGTATATTTTACGTGCACGCCAATGTGTACACGGGGCCTCGGTTTTTGTACCATCCGAACAACTACACAGCTGTCCTTGTCATGCTCTCTGTTCTGTATCACTGACAAGGGGAACCACACCGGGAAATCTGAATGAACTTTATCGGCCATTGCAGGGATCAAAACCCAACTTCCAGGCTAGTGGCCAGCGTCTTGCCCACTTAGTCACCGTAACCCGGTCAGAAAATCCCGATGAACTTTCTCGGCCAATGCCGGAATCGCGATCTTATGAAATGAATACATACACATATTTATGCCCCACAATCTTGGTGCGCAGGGGACATCAACTTCTCATGGGGTATCCAGTAGGACACCTCTTTCCTCTAAGAGTTCACACTTTATCGAGGTCAAAAGGAAGGTGTAACTTGTTATCTAATTTAATCAAATGTTGTTAATTTTTCGTTTAATATCATTATTCAATATTAAAAGTTAAGCGATATTCAAACAAAACATATTTGTTGGGGTTCATTCTTTAGAAAGCCAAGAAATTGTCGAAGCCACCAGATAAGCGCGAACCATGTTTAAATTTTAATTTGTTTCGGCAAACAATGGTGTTGTCTGGAGACTCTACCTTGTAATTTTACCCACGCCTTTTTGGCGTAACACTTTATTTAGGGTCAAATGTTAGGAAAATAGTTACACTAGTGTTACATTACGTCATAACTATTCACTCCAACACTACATTTTTGACCTCACGCATTACCAAAACCATATCATAACCAAAGAAACTTTTGTTCTTCAGTAGCACCTCTTTTATTACCAGAATGATATCAGGAATAATTTATTGGTAAAATATTTTGTTATCCGGAAAAGCAAATAATTATATTAATCGATATTGTTAATAAAATTGTTTGAATCTACTTTATTCAGACGCGGATCCAGGATTTTTTGCCCTGGGGGCGGGGGGGGTAGGTTTGATAATTGCGGTGGGCCAGGTGCCGAAAGCGCTCAACCCATTAAGGGGGGGTTTGTGGCCCTCCCCCAGAAAATTTTGGTAAATTAGATTCAATTTGGTGCATTCTGACGTATTTCCGGAAGGTAAATTCCGAAATTACAGGTTTAAAAATCGCCAATAAAATCGCATGAAAAATTTTCAAGTCTGAGCAGGGGGGGTGGGGGGCGGACCCCCTGGACCCCCATCTGGATCCGCGCCTGTTAATTTAATGTATTCTTGCATGGCGAAATGAATTCCTACATTAATGCTAGCAACATTATGTATTTATGTATATTGTAAAAAGAAACTCGGGAAATAAGTCGGTATGCGTCAATCAATTAAAATATGTTTTGTATATTTACGTTGACGTATCTTTGCCATATAATATAGTTAGCCAGCTTAGGGCCAGGTTCTATTATTTTCAACACTTGAGCTATACCAAACCTACATAACATACCAATACATCAGCATTTGTACTTGTTAAAATCGCACCTTTGGTGCATAAACCTATATTTGGCGTGTCCATGGGTATATTTACACGGGAAACCATATCAGATTTCTTTTATAGGGGGCGGTTGGATGACCGAATGGTTTGTACGTGCAGCCTTGTCATTGAGTCAACTGGCATGGTTTCGAATCCCCGGTTGTACGTGACAAGGAGTAGGGTCGCCTGTCCAGCTTCGTGTGTTTTCTCTGGGTCCTCCGGTTTCCCCCCACTGCACGCAAGCGAATTATTGAAATAAAAATAAAACCATATGTTAGTCCCGAAATGACATAGTTTGTGGACGTTAAACCCCATTTCTCTCTCTCTTTTTCTCTTTTATTAGAACAAGAAATAGAACGTAACCAAAACTTTGGAAATAAAAGCATTTCAAAAAATAAAACTAAACCAGTGAACTAATTAAATGTTGCTGCAAGACAGATGTCAATGTAAGAAGTCAAACAAGCATAACAAGCTAATGAAATAATAATTGCCACACCGATTCGTAGACGATGATGTCAATCCGCTGGAAGCAGACGTCAATACCGCTACTACTAGGTGTGACAAAGTGCTCAATATCTTTCACCAAATTGAACAATTATTTAGGTGCATGGAACTCAATGACCCCAGTTGGGTTTTGATAATAATAATATGATATTGACTTCTATTCGAACTGGCTACGATCTAATTAAACATGTAATTAATCCCATATGTCATTTAAACTTCAAAAGATATACGCACTGGTCAGTAATCATACCATTACGTGATAAATAGACAATTCCGTATATGATCATGACGCTTCTATTTACACGTTTGCCGTACGTACTCTATCCAGGAGTTTGCTGTCAGACGGGCGAGCGGGAGAAGAGACAGACAGTGACCGGCGAATGGGCTCATCTGAGTTCAGCCGTTGTCGAGGCAGAATGGTTGTAATATACATGTACATGTAGTCATATACTTTATTAATGCACCGCGTTGATGCTTGATTTATGTTCCTATTCCCAAAGTAAATAAATAATAGATTATTTACTATACTGACTTCTGTTATCACTAAAATAGTGTTACATGGGCGATACGTTTAGTCTGCAAGTGGCAAACACATATTACTACTACTACTCTCTACCTATTGTAATTTTTTACAATATATTATGTAGAAAAATATTCAATAAGATCAGTGTAACATCTATATGGATCACAATCAGAATGCGAACATGAATAATTGCGTAGCCAATGTGTAAATATGTATATACAAAATATTGTTGATTATGTATTCATTGTATTGTCCTGTTGTTTACTCACTTATTTCTTTTACATATCCATATTTAATTTTTGTATCTAGAAGAGAGGTCAAAAAGGCTATGCTGTTTGTCCCGCAATCCCTTTCAATTTCTAAATAAAATATTGTTTTAAAAAAAGAAAATATTTCGTTTAAACGTATCATACAAATTTACGTACACAATTTGATAATGTGCAGTTCTTCGTGCCAAATTGTCATTATAATATGCATATGTATTCCTTGTGTGCTGCATCGTTAAGGCTACACAGTCTATTATTGCTGTGGCCCCGCTAATAAAGTTGGTTGATTCTGTAACCTTCTCTGCCAGACGAGGTTGCACTATGTATACACGTTCTATAATCCTGTATACTTGCCGTTGTACTTTTGTATTTAAACCAATACTCTTGTGACTGCTACGTGCCGTCAGTGGCGGCGCCAGCCGTCGGTGCTTGGGGGGGGGGGGGGCAAAGTTGCGGCAAAGTCCAAGGTTAAGGGGGCAAAGCCTAGGAGTAGGGGGGGGGGGGTCCCCCAGAAAATTTTGTAAAACAGGCTCAATGCAGTCTGGCAGTATTTCAGGCAATGATCGTTGAGATAGTGTCAATGAACGGACTTGCAAACCTCGACGAATCCCACTCACGAGCGCCAAAGTAGAGAGTACTTATGGAGAGTATGGGGGACCTCCCCCAGAAAATTTTGAAACATTGATTGTCGGAAATGCTCTCTGACAGTATTCAGTCGGGCACCGATTGTCGAGATAAATAAATCTGACCACATACCGCCCGTCGCCTGATCATTAGTTTATCCGATCAGAGACCAAAATGGCAAACGAACGGACTTGCGAACCTCAACGAAGTACCCTTGTGAGCGCCAAAGTAGCGAGTCCTTGTTGGGGTTTTTTTGGTGACCTCCCCCAAGAAAATTTTGAAAAATAGACTGTTGGAAATGCTGCCTGACCGTATTCAGGCACCGGTGGTAGAGATAAATGAACTGATACGATGCCGTCTGTCGCCTATGCACTAATCTTTCCGACCCCAGAGAGGAAAGTGTCAAATGAAACTCAAAGACGTCTCTAATAATTTGAAAAGTAGACTGCCCGAAATGCAGTCTGGCAGTATTTCAGGCATTGATCGTCTAGATAAATAGAGATTAACAGATACCGCCTGTCGCCAAATCACTAGTTTATCCGACCAGAGAGGAAAGTATCAAACGTGCGGGGTCAGTGACTCAAAGTGAATGAATATTTTCGCCACTATATTTTGTAAAATAGACTACCGGGAATGTCGCATTTAGCATTTCAGAAGGTCGTCGAGATAAATAGAGCTGGCCAGATAATGTTCGTTGCCAAATCACCAGCTTATCCGAAAAGAGAGGGAGGTTTCAAACGAATGAAGTGAGTGTATCAAGTGAATGCATATTCTCGTCGCGTTGAACCTATACCCAAAAACTTTGAGGATCGTAAAAAGCACTTCTCAAGTAGGCATACAGCAGGATGGTCTAGTAAAAAACACTCTATATGCAAGTCTATGAATGAGTGGGGATGTGGGATTTAATCACCGTAGAATGTATTGATTACCAAAACGTATCAAATTTTTTTTTATTTTTCTAAAATTATTGTGGGGGCAAACACTTGCCCCCCCCCCTTGGCGCCGCCACTGGGTGCCGTCCTTCGCGTCAGTGTTTACGTCTATTTAGGTTCGGCCTCTGAAATTCGGGTTCAACATATACACACTTAGGTACAATCATTGACAGGGTATCTTACGCTTTGCAGAAGACATTGTGCAACTTCTCACAGTTGTCTTTCAGGTTTCTCGTCGCACTTTACGGAAGCCCATAAGGGTCAATCAAATGAAAAAAAAATATCTGACTATTTTATAATTACAAGAAAGCCTAAAATAACCTATCTTGTTGATAGCGAGAAGCCCATGGGTAACAATTTTAAGGTCGCTATACACCGATTTGATGCTCCCATAAATACCACGGACTTCATACTTTCGCCAACTACCATATTACACCATATTTATATCATAATTCATAATCTTATTAATGCGCTCCCTGAAGTCACAGAACGCTATTTTTCGGAAAACTTGTTTAAATTTTGAATTATAGACAGTAAGTAAGGAAAAAGATATTTTGAAAAATGGACCCTTCCTTAATGAAATGAGGTGACTGGCAGAGCGTTTATTTATAGCTTGTGATATCTCCCGACGAATACAAATTTTTGAGAGGGATTTGAAGCAAATGTTTGATAGATTAATTAGCTTGAGTATATTTTTAACCCAAATATATCATCAAACCACACAGTTTGTACGCAGAGGAAAGGTATCTTTAAGAAGAACATGAAATCAATATATCATTAATAAATGATATCAATGAGGGGAGAGTTTGAACTTAATGGATAGTTTTTAATGACGGCACGATCATGTAACATACAAAAGTTCTTCGTTGACCATGGAGCTTGGCCGATTGGTTAGCACGTGGCATTGAGTCAACTGGCGTGGTTTTCGAATCTCCGTTTGTACGTGACAAGGAGTAGGGTCGCTTGTCCAACCTTGTGGGTTTCCTCCCACTGCTAAAAAGAGAGAGAAATGTGGTTTAACGTCCACTCGACACAAACTAGGTCATCTCGGAACTACATGTAACATATTATTGTCATTTCAATAATTCGCTTACGCGTAGGGGTCTTTAGCAGTAGGAGGAAACCGGAGAAAACCCACCATGCTGGACAGGCGATCCTTCTCCTTGTCACGTACAGCGGAGATTCGAAATCAAGTCAGTTGACTCAATGACAGGCTTTATGATACAGCGCGCACGCGCTAACCATTCAGCCATCCAACACCGCGAATACTAAAGACCCCTACCCGCAAGCGAATTATTGAAATGAAATTAAACCAAATGATAGTCCCGAAATTACCTTGTTTGTGTCGAGTGGACGTTAAACCCCACTTCTCTCTCGAAATAAAATTAAACCAACCTCTCTCTCTCTCTCTCTCTCTCTCTCTCTCTCTCTCTCTTGTTATTACAAGATAGGCTTTCTTGTAATTACAAGATAGTTATCTTGTAATATAAGTTAGGCTATTTTGTAATTACAAGATAGGCTACCTTGTAATTACAAGATAGGTATAAAAAAAATGGCTATCTTGTGGCTATCTTGTAATTACAAGATACTCAGAATATTTTTTTTTTTTTTTTTTCATTTGATTGACCCTTACGGGCTTCCGCAGCACTTTATCCTACCCTTATTTTGAATTATATCTGCCAACGGTTCGATTACGTACACGTCAATGGTACCCGGGTTTCCGTTCTCTCCGAACGACTAGACACTGTTCCATGTTAGGCCCTCTGCCCTGCACCGCTGACATAGACCCCCCTCCCCATTAATGAGCCAGCGCCACTATAGTTAAAACTTGTTACATCGGTGTACACATTGGCGTTCCCGTAAAGGATCCCTTGACAGTTGGAATTCGATATAACGGTACGCCTTCGCTCCGCTGTCCGGTCAAAATTTTCCCCATAGCACACTGTATGGCGTATGCCCGTCTTCGTTAGTCCAATCGGGGCATAACAGTAGGATTTTTCCCATAAATTTCGGCAACCCGAACTTGATCTTTTGGTGGGATAGATCTCCGTGCGATTTTAATCAATTTATTAATAAATATACAGAGATATTGACAACTTTGCTGTAAAACGCTGTAGAGGCGGAATATCGTACCGCTTGTACGTGACAAGGAGAAGGATCGTGGGTTGTCCCGTTGACCACGTCGCGCAAGCGAATTAATGAACTAAAATTGAACCATAAGTTCGTGTTGATGCTCTAAGTCGTATCTCTCTCCCTATCTCTTTTCATTATTAATATGACCGACATAGTTCATATGAGTTCTACATATATTAAATTTCAATATTATATTCCTCATTTTGTTAAACATATCTTTCACAACATTAATGTATTTTAAATCTATTTTATTTACCTAATTATATCTCATGTAAGATACATGCTGAATTATACAGACATTGGCATGAGTGACATATTGTCCTTATCAAAGCGGATAGAGTAAAACTCTTTACAATCCAATACCAACTGGCCCCTGGCCTATAGAATCTACTCAATCCAGCCAAGGGCTATTACGTCTGATATAATTTAGACTAGGCATTGAAGTGTAACAATGAAAGGATTTAGAGTTGGTCATTGACCAAACTCTCCACAAAAGAAACTATTGTTTTAGATTTCAACTTAGAGACCATATTTTATATACTATTCAAAAAAAGTAGGGGATATTTGATTTTGGGGACATAATACTAAAATATGCAAATGACTACGAAAAAAGTCACTATAGAACCTAACAGAAGAAACATTTCCAGTTACATGTGACGCCCAAACGCACCAATAGCTACCGCATGGAATGCAGGTGATGCTTGGGATCATCATGGGGTCCAACCCAAGATTTGCACGACTCTGACTTTGAATGTTACATGGTGGAAACATCAGTTTAATTGTTTTAGTGACCAGAAAACAAATTTTGATATGCGTCGGCTTACCCAAAATAAAAGGTTACGTGCCCTTGGCATGCTACAGATCGGCACAACACAGGCGGTTGTGGCGCGGACGATGAATGTTTCTCTGTCTGTCATAAGCAGACTATGGTCCAGATACCGTGATACACAATCTGTACAGGACAGACCACGCTCAGGTCGACCAAGGGTGACAACTCAAGCCCAGGATCGATTTATCCGTACCTTGGCCTTGAGAAATCGTGTCACCACAGCAAATCAGATCAGCGCTCGTCTTCAAACAGACACTGGTGTGAGAGTGAGTGGCCAGACGATTCGGAATCGACTGCATAGGGGTCACCTTCTCGCCCGACGTCCTCGCGTGATCCCTTGTTTGAGAGATCATCACATTCAGGCAAGACGTCGTTGGTGTAGGGATCGTCAACACTGGGATAATCGACGCTGGAGCAATGTGATGTTTTCAGATGAGTCAAGGTTCACTGTTGATTTTTTGGACAGACGTAGGAGGGTGTGGCGTCGTCGAAACGAGCGCTTCCATGACGTTAACGTCATCAGACATGATCGATTTGGGGGTGGTTCTGTTATGGTGTGGGGAGGCATCACTGTTGCTGGAAGAACGGCTTTACATGTTGTTGCAGGGCGTGTTACAGGCCAGTACTACTGGGACAACATCTTGGCAGTCCATGTTGTGCCGTTCGCACGACGTCATGGTCGCCGTTTCATCTTCCAGGATGACAACGCAAGATATCACAGGGCCAGGATCGTTACAGGTTACCTCCAACAACAGAACATCACCACATTACCTTGGCCAGCACTGAGTCCCGACCTCTCCCCCATCGAGCATGTCTGGGACATACTTGGACAGAGGTTACGTCAACGTCAACAACGTCCTGCCAATGTCCAAGAACTTGCTGCTGCGTTGCAACAGGAATGGGACAATCTGGACCAAAATGACCTTAGAAGTCTCATTAGGAGTATGCCACGTCGGGTCAATGCTTGTTTGGCAAACAGAGGAGGATTTACCCGTTACTGACTGTGTTGTGATGCTGTGGTAACTTTGCCGTTTGACCCCGGGTATCATTTTACCCTTATAATGGTCAGTCTGTGCCTTACTTAGTCTAACGATCATTTGGAATAAATCGATGAATGTGAACTTCATTTCATTTAGTCATTTGTTTCTTCGTCAGTTTCATTAGTTGACTTTAATAACACTTAAAAATCAAATTTCCCCTACTTTTTTTAATAGTATAGTTCAATTGTTAATATGTCAAAATTGTCTCATATATTTTGTAAGAACTATATTTCAAACAGACAGAGTGAGCTATGGTTTAGAACAGATCGGCTCTCTCTCTTTCTTGTAAATATTTGTTGAATAATCTATGTTTTATAAATTACATAGAAGTTACTTGGACTCAGTCTTGATTTAATAAGACCAGAAATAACGTGGTCACATTTGGTGCAGAAGCCTTGTGTGGTAAAATTCCAGCCTCTTACAAGCCAAAGCGAGTACCCCAAGAATCAAGAAGATGGAACAAATTATACCAAATTAGAAGAAATAATTAAAGTGGTGGATTTGAATACAGAGGCACATCAATGGAAAATCGAAAATGCAGGTAACAACATTTCTATAATCCTGACATGGCGAAATGTCTCTGGTCAAAACGGAGTGAAGAAATCGGCCAGCAGAAGAGCGCGAGATGCCATGAGATCTCAGAAATTTAAAGAAAGGTATGGCCTTAACGAAAACACTAAGATACCGTATGTTGAAACTGTATCTCGTGCAGTTAGTGAATTTGTCAAGACAGTTACCAAGCCATCAACAATAGATAGTGAATGTCAAACCGTTACAAAATGCTCTCACGACAAAAGCGTCGTAGCCTTTCCAACAGTGTACACTAAAAGTTGTCAGACAGTCGAACTGTTAAATTCCGTAACGAAAAATGAATATGCACCCAACAAAACGAACACGGATACACAGCGCACCAAGGAAGTTGTGCAGAAACGACTAAACAAAAGGCAACTAGAATACCAAGTGAAACAAAAGGAATGGGTTCGTGAAAGCAATTTGGATGAAACGGATATTTCTTATATAGAGATCCACAAAAACAAAATTCCTGGACCCGTATCAGAAGTGGTTAGAAAGGTAGTCCCCAAAGCTATCTACTATTACCAGAGGAACGAGTTCATATGGCATGGAACAGGCTAAGTAATTTTGAAGATCACCCAGATGGAAGACGATGGAAATTGTGCGCACGCTACCGTGATCCAAAAACAGATCTAGAATATTTTCTGTCAGAAAGACGTGTTTTTCTGGACAATTTTACCCTCCAGTATGCGTACCAGTGGGAGTGGTCTGATAAAATATACAAGGAAGACTCAGAATTCTACGACGATTGTATACCATATCTAGAGGATGTACCCTATAAAAATATGTGGTAGTCATAATTGTACAATGATAGTTTTGTTTTCAAGAATACGTTCCCAATTAATACGAGGGCGTATTAAAAATAGTGAGCAAGGGGGATATATAACCGTACTGGTTATAGTAGTTTTATGTTAGAATTTAAATCTAGAATATTTCAAATAATACTTTAATTTTAAAAAGTAAAGTCACCAAATTGAACTATGTATATATATAAACTCTAAGAATAATAATTATTCTATTTCTTTAAAACATTGTGTGCCGTGCTATTGAAAGGTGACTGTAGCCAAGGGTAAAATGTTACACAATTCTAATGACATATTAATTTATTATAATCCCTTATTGTTTATAAAACTGTTAAAGATACAAAGTAACTGACAATACAGCCTGTCTGATGAACTTGCCAATCGTTCGATTAATCTATTAATTGTTTTATTTTCCATTGTTTTATTTCTTATATTGTACATTATTACATCAATGCTTATTTATGCCAAAACTTGATCTAGCCAAGTGTTTAGAAGTAATTCCATTTTAATATATGTGATTGTACTTGATGTGGCAGTCATTTAGGTCTATCCGACTTAGTAGCATAAGGTACTAGTCGGTTATCCGCGGTCCTGTAAGTGTGTGTAGTTAATTGTTATTGTAAGTTTCCAGTATTAAAGATTTGAAGAACCATTCCAGATTCTTGTAATATCTGACGGACCTTACGGTCACATTAATTATTACATACTTCAGAATATAACCCATAAGCCTAGAGGTGCAAGAGACCATCACTGTGCTATATTATAAGTATTGACCGATTTGTCTGAAATTCTGTGCGAGTTCATGATTAGTGACCCTGTACGAAAGTGTATTAGCAATTAAATTATGGTCTCGTATATTAAAACTGTTCAAGAGACCGCCAACGGTGTTATATTGCGTAAGATCAAAAGTTATTGACCGATTCGCCTGAAAGGAAAGGTGGTGTCCATAATTAGTGACCCCGAACACCCTAGGCAAATATCAAGTCTCTACGATCGCGGGAAGTACTACTATACTAGGTGTACGAAAGTGCATCAGCAAATTATACATGGTCTCATACCAGTGGCGTCAGTGCTGGATTAACCATAAGGCAAATAAGGCACGTGCCTTAGGGCCAGCTAAAATCCAGGCCACAAATTAATAAAGTAAAAACAAATAATGGCCTGTAGTGTCATATTGGGTTGCATTCCACTCACATTGTGGTCGTAATCTAGCTAGGCAGTGAATGGGAATATGTAGGCTACTTATATATACTATTCAAAAAAAGTAGCGGATATTTGATTTTGGGGGCATAATACTAAAATATGCAAATGACTACGAAAAAAGTCACTATAGAACCTAACAGAAGAAACATTTCCAGCTACATGTGACGCCCAAACGCACCAATAGCTACCGCATGGAATGCATGTGTTGCTTGGGGTCATCATGGGGGTCCAACCCAAGATTTGCACGACTCTGACTTTGAATGCTACAGTCATCGTGGCATTGAATTCCAGGGTGGAAACATCGGTTTAATTGTTTTAGTGACCAGAAAACCAATTTTGATATGCGTCGGCTTACCCAAAATGAAAGGTTACGTGCCCTTGGCATGCTACAGATCGGCACAACACAGGCGGCTGTGGCGCGGACGGTGAATGTTTCTCAGTCTGTCATAAGCAGGCTATGGTCCAGATACCGTGATACACAATCTGTACAGGACAGACCACGCTCAGGTCGACCAAGGGTGACAACTCAAGCCCAGGATCGATTTATCCGTTCCTTGGCCTTAAGAAATCGTGTCATCACAGCAAATCAGATCAGCACTCGTCTTCAAACAGACACTGGTGTGAGAGTGAGTGGCCAGACGATTCGGAATCGACTGCATAGGGGTCACCTTCGCGCCCGACTTCCTCGCGTGATCCCTTGTTTGAGAGATCATCACATTCAGGCAAGACGTCGTTGGTGTAGGGATCGTCAACACTGGGATAATCGACGCTGGAGCAATGTGATGTTTTCAGATGAGTCAAGGTTCACTGTTGATTTTTTGGACAGACGTAGGAGGGTGTGGCGTCGTCGAAACGAGCGCTTCCAAGACGTTAACGTCATCAGACATGATCGATTTGGGGGTGGTTCTGTTATGGTGTGGGGAGGCATCACTGTTGCTGGAAGAACGGCTTTACATGTTGTTGCAGGGCGTGTTACAGGCCAGTACTACCGGGACAACATCTTGGCAGTCCATGTTGTGCCGTTCGCACGACGTCATGGCCGCCGTTTCATCTTCCAGGATGACAACGCAAGATGTCACAGGACCAGGATCGTTACAGGTTACCTCCAACAACAGAACATCACCACATTACCTTGGCCAGCACTGAGTCCCGACCTCTCCCCCATCGAGCATGTCTGGGACATGCTTGGACAGAGGTTACGTCAACGTCAACAACGTCCTGCCAATGTCCAAGAACTTGCTGCTGCGTTGCAACAGGAATGGGACAATCTGGACCAAAATGACCTTAGACGTCTCATTAGGAGTATGCCACGTCGGATCAATGCTTGTTTGGCAAACAGAGGAGGGTTTACCCGTTACTGACTTTGTTGTGATGCTGTGGTAACTTTGCTGTTTGACCCCGGGTCTCATTTTACCCTTATAATGGTCAGTCTGTACCTTACTTAGTCTAACGATCATTTGGAATAAATCGATGAATGTGAACTTCATTTCATTTTGTCATTTGTTTCTTCGTCAGTTTCATTAGGTGACTTTAATAACACTTAAAAATCAAATATCCCCTACTTTTTTTGAATAGTATAGCCCGCCCTGCTCAGCTACATAAAAAAAATAATGACTTGCATCAATGAAATTACATCACAAAGTGATCCTACATCAGTATAAAAACGATTTCTCTGTTTAAAAAGCTGTAACACTAGGGATGATTTCTACGTCTAGTAATCAACAACAAGTGTCAATAGTTATTAATCCAAGTTTATTTATGAACTACATATATCATCTAATAGTCAAAATACAGTAAATAATAATTAAAGTAAAACTGTATATCTGTTGATCATCGATCAGTACTTTAAGAATAAAGTAAATTAAAAGACCAAGAAACCCCTTACCTTAAAATCACGTTTCCTATGTCTGTCATTACGAAAACTATCTGAATCCACTATATCAAATTTAGTATTGTTCAGTAAATATTTAGATATATCTAACTTATCAGAAGGAACATGTCTAATTTTATAACTAGTTTCCTTACGTATATAATAAGGAAGAGAAAAATATTTTGAAGTAGCCGAACATCTAGGAGGTAATGTGACAATATTTTCTCCTTTAACTAAAGAAATTAATTTAGGAATAGAAGCAGGTACAGGTGCTAAACAAATAACATCCATGTTCATATTAAATGGTGTGAACACATACCAATTTCCTTTTGTTAAAAACTTAGATATAGGATATGGAGGTAACAATTTAATAGTAGTATGACATAATTTTACAATATTCTGGACATCTCTTAAAAATAAAGCAGACATACAAGATGGTGAAGAATTAGTAGACATTGCTGGTTTATGAAAAGTAAAAACAATCATATTATTATTATGACATAAGTTAACCTCAATTTCAGATAAATGAATATAAGAATTTCTATTTTGTGAAATAGCAAAGTAAGATTGATCAAATTCATAATTAATAGTTTTAGTACCATCATTATTTAACATTGGTAAATGAACAAGTTTGTAAATATCATATAAATTATTCTTTTGAATAAGTGAAATAGGAACAATTAAATTAAAAGAACTAACATCTGGAACTAAAGTAGTTTGTAATATTTCATAATAAATAGATAATTTAGACTTAATTATTGGATAAGATAATTCAAGTCCTGTTGGTAATTTACTTTGCAAATTAAGCAGTGTGCGGTATAACGTCTCAACCGGAACAAGAGAAACTGACAATTTACCGTCCAGTGAATTTACAATTTGTGAATGAAATTCACGTATATCCAGAGATAACTTATCTAATGTAAAAGTAAAAACATCAAAAATACCATTAAATAAATTCACCAATTCAAAATATCCAATTTCAGGTTTCAATTGTTGATTAATGTTAGTCATGACATAAGATATTTTCAACCCTAGGTTTTCAGTAGAATTAATTAACGCATTTATGGCTCCGCTGTTTATCTGTACATTCCTATTCGTGGTATTAAGCACGGATAAACCTTCTTGCAATACATGAATAATGCGTTTTTGAGACCGTTGTAAAACGTTTACTTGATCTTTTACTTTATTTACCACTTCGGTATCTGCAGTACCAAATAGTGATGATAGTATACCCCCCAATGGCAATAGACTGCGCTTGTTACGATTTTTCCTAGTATCAATGGATACTAAACCTTTTAAATCCCCAAATGATTTATCCAAAGAGTTCAACTGATTTTCACATTGTGAAATTTGTTTATGAAAAGAATTATAAAGATTCATGAACTTTACTTAATTGCTTCCGAAAAGATAATTCGGATAGAATATATTCCTTATTAAATAAATTCGATATCGTAGCCGGAATTCTATCCATTTTAATGTTGTTCTTAATGTCAATAAACGACTGGAACGAATTTTTTAGAATATTTAAATTTTTATGCATTTGCAATATTTTAATATTGTAATAATTGATGTCAAAGTGGAAACTAAGAATCCAGTTATTATACGAGATGTAGTTTCTGTGTAAATATACAAATTGCAAGCCTTCATTTGATTTATTCTGACCTGTCGACACTGACACTATAACTAATAATAATATCATCGAATACATTCTGAAAGAAATAACATTGTTATATACTCATGTATTCACTAAAACTTCCTATATTGTTATTTTAACTAATGAAAATATAAATATTTACAAGAAATTAACAATATCTTTTCTATTTACAAATAGTACCCAATACATCTTATGAGTGAAAGCATGAAATCTTTACCCATTCAATGTTAATCATTACTTGTTTAAAAATTCCCATTAAACAAATAGTATCCAATCATTACTTGTTTAAAAATTCCCATTAAACAAATAGTATCCATATATTCATTACTTGTTTAAAAATTCCCATTAAACAAATAGTATCCATATATTCATTACTTGTTTAAAAATTCCCATTAAACAAATAGTATCCATATATTCATTACTTGTTTAAAAATTCCCATTAAACAAATAGTATCCATATATTCATTACTTGTTTAAAAATTCCCATTAAACAAATAGTATCCATATATTCATTACTTGTTTAAAAATTCCCATTAAACAAATAGTATCCAATATCCTCCCCCTCCTTTTAGAATCGAGTTCCTCTTGGAAGGCTCCAAACGGCATGTAACATTTCGGAAATTGCTCGTATGATATTAAGTTTTGGCTTTTTTATGTCCGGGTCCGAATCTTGTGATATATGCCGTTTTCGATTATTTGTTACGTATTCAAAAAGAGGAAGACTATCATCAGATTCCCAAGAAGAATCTGATGAACTTGATTCCGAATCCGAATCATGGTATGAATTCAGATGTGAAACTAAATGAGGGACAGAGTCTGCAATAATTCCAGAAGGATGACCTACGTCAATGCCATCTGGAATACCAGAGTCTTCGTCGATAATATCCCCAGGGGTTTCGTCAAACTCCATGGGAATATCATCTAAATCGGGACGGGGATGAGGTTCGTCAATATTCTCACCAACAATCTTAGCTTTTCTGACAGGTTGTTGGCGAGAAACATTTTTACTTGTCTTCATTTTATTCAGAACAGACGTTGGATTAGTTTCTTCGATTTTCCATGAATCATCTGGATGAGCGGGTCGCAAATTTTCGCTGAGGACCAATTTGGTCTTACCTGTCACCTGATGACGGGTCTTAAAATTTACAGGCGATGTTTGCTCTATAATACGATAAAAGGGATGCCACTTTAAGTGAAGTTTTGACGAAGTTCCTTTAGACCGGGCAGGATTAAAGTAAAAAACGGGATCCCCAATTTCAAAATTTCCTATCTTAGCTCTTTTGTCGTATAAATATTTGTTTTTTAAATGACTTTCTTCGATGTTTGTTTTAACGGACTTAAAACCTATATTAAAACGTTGAAGCATAGTCGGAACATAATCATCACTCATATGAATTAGGCACGTCTAGTTTCCCGAACGATTTCGGCCGGAGAAACCAGAACGTGAATTAGAATATTGATTGTGAGTATTCCTGGGAAAAGTTTGCTCTCTACCCGATGAATTTTGTCGGCAATTGCGCCCTACGTGGCCTGCTCTAGAACAACGGTAGCAAATAGGTTTACCGTCATCTGTCCATTTAAAATTAGATTGCACCGGGCTCGCTGGTGTATTGAATTGTTTTCTATTTTGGGTTGAGGGTGTTTGCATAATTCTCTCGTTTAGCAGTAATAGCCGTTCAAAATTTTCTGATAATTTATCCGTTTTGTCCAATAATTCCTTATTTGTTCGTTGTAAAATCGATAGTTGATCTATTTCCATCGGTTCCTCAAAAACACGTCTACGTAGTTGAAACGCTCTGGACGTCTGCTGGTCGGAAATCGCTTTTTCTAGGGCCACATCCAGGGTGGTCGGAGTGTCTCTAATCAATTTATTTACCGTTCGGTCGTCCCTAACGCCGTCAATAAAAATGTCCACTAACATAGACTGTACTATTGGATTATTTAAATGCTCATAGGAATAAGCTTCCTCGCTCAAAGATTTTATTCGATCCCCAAAACATTGTACTGTTTCTTTAATTTTTGGAGTGCACATTGTGCATCAGCATAATCTCCAAATCGATTTTTCAAAGCTTCCTTCAATCGATCCCATGTGGAGTCCGGGTGTTCCCTAACATATCTGGTTATAAATTCCCCTGCCATAGCAGTGGATGTTTGTAAAGCTAGAGCGATCATGCGTTTATTATCGGCGGAAAACCTTTTATATCCCTCCCCCGAAAAACTTTTTATTTGGCTATATATATTTTGAGCCCTTAATTCTAATTTAATGTCCTGAAAATTTTCCGATAATAACTGACTAGGAATTTGTGCGTCATTGTTTAAATTAGTAAGCAATTGATTTTGTAATTCTCTAAAATTTTGAGATTGCTGGGCCTGCAATTGTTCGGCCAATTCGGAAACACGGTTTTTAATTTCTTGTTCCATATTAGAGTTTTAAAAGATATTGTTACTTTCTTACTTAAACTTAATAATCTTAAGATAATTAACCTTAACTAAATGGAATTAAAACAATAACTAAAAATAATTTAAAATATGATTAACCTTAATATACAATTTTCTTCTCAATTCACGTCTTCTTCTTCTGTTCTTCAAATTGTTGACAGCTCCACATGAATCACAAATTTATGTATTGTCGCACAGAATAAATGTTAATACTGGATGTTTTAAGTGGGGTACTGGAACGAATTTTACTGGAACGAATTTAACAGGAACAACTGAATGTTTTATTATTAAGTTAACTGGAACTGACTTGCGGGAACGGGTTTAACTGGAACAAATTTTTTAATAGGAACAACGGGAATACTGGAACTAACTTGCAAGAACGGGTTTAACTGGAACAAATTTTTAACAGGAACAACAGAAATGCCGGAACTAATGTTTTTATTTTAACTTGTACTGACTCGCCTGGAACGAATTTTAACCGGAATCAATTGAATACTGGATTTTTCTTTTCCGACCGTACAGTAGAAACTTGTAACAGGATCTTTACTGGAATAACTTTCTGGGACTTTCTGGAATCAGGAACTCACGAAATGGTTTTAACTGGAATATGAGTATGATTATACTTGGTTTGTTTTAATTTCACACTCAGGGGTTTCTTGGTCAATTTTTCGAAAATTTAAATGTACATGTAGTTCTATTCGAAAGAAAATCCTCGGCACAAGCCCCCATAAATTTCTATGTAACACTAGGGATGATTTCTACGTCTAGTAATCAACAACAAGTGTCAATAGTTATTAATCCAAGTTTATTTATGAACTACATATATCATCTAATAGTCAAAATACAGTAAATAATAATTAAAGTAAAACTGTATATCTGTTGATCATCGATCAGTACTTTAAGAATAAAGTAAATTAAAAGACCAAGAAACCCCTTACCTTAAAATCACGTTTCCTATGTCTGTCCAAATCCGAACCTGAATTGATAGATTTCAGATCTGTATTTATAATGAATACTTATCTGATATCTAATCAAAACAAGTTCAAACTTCAGCAATAACGTGGAATTGTGAACTCGTAAATGATATAATTTAGATACCTAGACTGATCTTTGAATATAGTGTATCAACAGTTATACAATTCCTTAACAGTTATACAATTTCTTGACCCAATACAATTATAACATTGAACTCACAATGTTACAAAGCTCAATTTGCTTGTATGCCTATGTAGGCCTAATTTAGAGACGATGATGGCAGATTTCCGTAACAGAAACCTGGCAAACTCCCTCCGGCAAAAATTCCTGGCTCCGCCCCTGCAATATGTTCTGAATGTGTTTGTAATAAAATTTTCTGATGCTAAATTTAACTTAATTCCTTTTGTCAATGAGCCAAACATACCTGTATTTTCAGGCCACCTATCAAAATGTGCCGTAGGGCCAGCAGAGCCTTATTTAATCCGACACTGTCTCATATATTAAAACTGTAGAGACAATCACGGTGCGATATTATGGTCTCATGTATTAAAATTGACTGAGCTGAATCTCTCACCCGTATTCCAGCACCCGGATTCGAGATCAAGTTAGCACCCATGTTCTCTCACCTTATGCCAGCAGCTGGATTCGAGATCAAGTTAGTACACATATTCCTAGCGCCAAGAAAAAACTAGATATAAATATCACGAAAATTATTGTTATCCTCATATTACAAAATAAAATTTTAAAACCTATTAATGCAAAGTATATATCTAAGAGATCCTCCGACCCACCCCACACCCCAAAATATACTATTACCGTAAACATACTAAAATATCGCACACCAGGGTAACTAAGCATGCAAAAAAGGGTGTACGTCCATTCTGCATCAAAAAAACACCCCAAATCAGCTTTGGTGGGAAAATGTTTATTGATTCACGGAATTAAAATATGAATAAACTACTAGAATACAAGATTTCAGAAGGCTCCTATGCTGGCGTTTCGATATATATTACGGTAAACATACTAAACATTGTAGAATCGGGTTAGGGTAGGTTCACTGGGCACGCAATAACTTATGAACTGGCTTTGGTGGTTTCGACATCTATACTTCATCAACTGAATTGGTGCATAAGGTATGCACATGCAAAATTTCATTAACTTTTCATGTTGGCGTATCAAGGTATACCACCGCAAAATTCCTAGCACCCGGATTCGAGGTGGACTTTTTGGGTTCAATAAACAACTGGTACGCTCACACTGCATCAAAAAAACGACCCAAACCAGCTTTAGTGCGAAAAGGTTTTTTGCTTCACGGAATCAAGAGATGAATAAACTATTACAATACAAAATTTCAGAAAGGTTCTATGCTGGCGTTTTGAGATATATTACCGTAAACATACGAAATATATATGCAAGATATGGTAGGGGGTAGGGTAGGCTCACAGCGCACATAATAACTTCTAGACTAGCTCTGATGGCTTCGATATCTTTATTTCGCAAAGTCAACAGATGCATAAGGTATGCACATATAAAATTTCATTAACTTTTTATGTTTGCGTATCAAGGTATACCACCGCAAAATTCCTCGCACCCGGATTCGAGGTGGAGTTTTTGGGTTCAATAAACAACGGGTGCGCTCACACTGCATCAAAAAACGACCCAAACGATCTTTGGTGGGAAAATGTTTTTTGTTTCACGGAATCAAGAGATGAATAAACTACTATGTTGGCGTTTTGAGATATATTACCGTAAACATACGAAACATATGCCATAATGGGGAAATCGGGATAGGGTATGCTCACTTCGCACGTCATAACTTCTCAACTGGCTCAGGTGGCTTCAATATCTTTATTTCACTAAATGGACAGATGCATAAGGCATGCACATGCCAAATTTCATTAACTTTCTATGCTGGCCTATCGAGTTATACCCTCGCAAAGTTCCTAGCACCCGGATCCGAGGTAGAGTTTGGGGTTCAATAAACAACGGGTACGCCCACGCAGTATCAAAAAAAGACTCAAACCAGCTTTGGTGGGGAAATGTTTTTTAGTTCACGGAATCAAGAGATAAATAAACTACTAAAATACAAAATTTCAGAAAGGTTCTATGCTGGCGTTTTGAGATATATTACCGTCAACATACGAAACATATGCAAGATATGGGGGGTGGCGTCGGGTTAGGGTTGGCTCACAGCGTACATAATAACTTCTAAACTAGCTCTGATGGCTTCGATATCTTTATTTCACTAAGTCGACAGATGCATAAGGTATGCACATGCACAATTTCATTAACTTTTTATGTTGGAGTATCAAGGTATACCACCGCAAAATTCCTAGCACCCGGATTCGAGGTGGAGTTTGTGGGTTCAATAAACATCGGGTACGCTCACACTGCATCAAAAACCGACCCAAACCAGCTAGGGTGGGAAAATGTTTTTTGTTTCAAGGAATCAAGAGATGAATTAACTACTAGAATAAAAAAATTCATAAAGCCCCTATGCTGGCGTTTTGAGATATATTACCGTAAACATACTAATTAAATGATATGGGGCAATTGGGTAAGGGTAGGCTCACTTCGCACGCCATACTTCTCAACTGGCTCAGGTGGCATCGATATCTTTATTTCACTACACCGACAGACTCATAAGGTATGCACATGCTAAAACTCAACCTCGAATCGGGTGCTATGGACTTTGCGGTGGTATAACTCGATAGACCAAAATAGAAAGTTAATTAAATTTGGTATGTGCATGCCTTATGCATCTGTCCATTTAGTGAAATAAAGATATTGAAACCACCTGAGCCAGTTCATAAGTTATGGCGTGTGAACTGAGCCTACCCTAACCCGATTTCCCCATATTATGGCATATGTTTCGTATGTTTACGGTAATATATCTCAAAACGCCAGCATAGGAGCCTTCTGAATTTTTTTTTATTCTAGTAGTTTATTCATCTCTTGATTCCGTGAAGCAAAAAACATTTTCCCACCAAAGCTGGTTTGGGTCGTTTTTTGATGCAGTGTGAGCGTACCCGATGTTTATAGAACCCAAAAAATCCACCTCGAATCCGAGTGCTAGGAATTTTGCGGTGGTATACCTTGATACGCCAACATTAAAAGTTAATGAAATTACCAATTCAGTTGATGAAGTATAGATGTCGAAACCACCAAAGCCAGTTCATAAGTTATTGCGTTCCCAGTGAACCTACCCTAACCCTCTTCTACAATATGTTTAGTATGTTTACGGTAATATATCTCGAAACGCCAGCATAGGAGCTTTCTGAAATTTTGTATTCTAGTAGTTTATTCATCTTTTAATTCCGTGAATTAAAAAACATTTTCCCACCAAAGCTGATTTTGGGCGCTTTTTAATGCGAATGGACGTACACCTTTTTTTGCATGCTTAGTTACCTGGTGTGCGATATTTTAGTATGTTTACGGTAATAGTATATTTTGCGGTGTGGGGTGGGTCGGAGGATCTGATAGATATATACTTTGCATTAATATGTTTTAAAATTTTATTTTGTAATATGAGGGTAACAATTATTTTCGTGATAATTATATCTAGTTTTTTCTTGGCGCTAGGAATATGTGTGACAACTTCATCTCGAATCCAGGCGAGAGAACATGGGTGCTAACTTGATCTCGAATTCGGGTGCTGGAATACGGGTGAGAGATTCAGCTCGTTTTGAGAGACAGAGAAATTGGGTTTAACGTCCACTCAACACAAACTAGGCTTGCGCGTAGGGGTCTTTAGCAGTGGCAGGAAACCGGAGTGCCCGGAGGAAACCCACGAGGTTGAGAAGGCGCCCCTATCTCCATGCAACATATGCTCACACCAGGGCTCGAAACCACAGCCGCAAGCCAGAGGTGACCGGCCAGCTAGAGTTCAAAGCGCGGCACTCTAAACCACTAGGCCATCCCAACCCCCCTCAGCTCGGTTTAAAATTGTCAAAGATGCCAAAGAGGTACACGACATGGTCTCATATGTTAAAATTGTTAAAGAGACCATCGAATTATGTGACATGGTCTCATGCACTTTCTGATAATATAAGGAGACCATTACCATTGCCGGTCGTACTATTACATATATAACATCGGTACCGTTGTCCGTTTTTTGGTTTGTTTTTTTTTTGAAAAATCGGGATCGGACGTCTGATTATCTTGCCAGCGCTTTGTCATTAAGCTACCGCGGCTAGTTATATTCGTAAAGTACAGCTGCTGAACAAAACGAGGAAAATTGTTATTATTATCATTATTTATGTTCAGTGATGTAAGAAGCATGCTTGGTGTCCAGCGGGTCATAATATTATATTAGTGTCTTGGTATTCGAGTCTCAATAGTAAACAAACATGATCGACACTCGGCAAACCTCGTAAGATTTCGGGAATCTAAACTCGGCTGTATGATGAATTCCGCCATATTGGAACTACTTTAAAGGTCCCGGATGAAACATGGCTGCGCCCATTCCAAACACAAGTTGGCAACCTATTTAGCTAGCGACCTATTCGACCGATCCAGCTGTAAGATAATGACGAAATTACACGTCTTTTCTGAGCTGAAGGAATGGATAAAAAATAATATATTCTACTTTCATTTGATAGACATAACGTTGGATTTTATTGGTTGATAAATAGAGACTGTTGTCTTTACTCTAAATAGGTTTCCAACGAACAGGTTGCAGCTCGATCGGTCGAATAGGTCGCTAGCCGAATAGGTTCCCAATTTGTGTAATAGCGTCAAGTTTTCCTGTTAAAGTTCCAATAGCATATTTTTAGGTTATATTTTTAAAATGTATTAAAATAAAGCCCTAAAATAGATTGTACCTATAAACAGTCCTACCTTGTTAAAGAATAATCCTATTAATCCTATAATTCACTATTGCCAGTTGAGAAATTGGCACAAATATCATTTTCAACTTCAAATTCAAACGTTTGAAGATGGCCGTCCATGGAGAGGAATGGGAAAACAAGGGAGGTAATTGAGTTACTATCTCCTCAATAAGCCTGTCTCAACCATTTTAACCCCCATGAAATTTTGCCCATGATCGTATAATATTGAGTTGACAACATTTTGAGCAAAAGAAATAGAAATAATTATGTTTTGACTTTATTAGAAAATATGCTATTGGAACTTTAAAGTAAACCGGTAACCGCATCGCAAATGTATGGGCGTAGGTACATATCACTTACTGTCATACATCCGAGACTAGATGTAGTTTACGGAATCTGTCGAGATTAGCCGAGTGCTGACTTCCTATGACACAATACCGGATCTTGTTGTAGAATATTGAAATGGTTCTCTTAAGAGTTTAGTAATTGAAGGGAGATAACTCCATTTAAAACTCTCTTATTTTACTCTTCTAAGCCTGAGATTAGTTTTAGTTAGAAAAGTCAGTACTTCCTGTTTTTTTTGATTCTAGAAAAAGCACATGTTCAGAGTACAGAATATAAAATTCCTTTCATAACCGAGTGTTAGTTCGTTAATAATTTACAGATCTTTAGTTACTAACTACCGGATCTTCGGCTTCGTGCTCTCAAAGTAAATTTGTTTAAAATCAAAAGTTATTGACCGATATGTCTGAAATTTCAAGTGTCTGGGACCACGGCAAGTACCAGGTGTACGAAAGTGCATTAGCACCCAAAATAAAATTTGAACCATTAAAAAAACGAAACGAAATAGGATCTGGTGTTTTATGAAATTGCTTAAATCTTATCAAAACAAACAGAATTAAGTTGATTCATTCAGTATCTCAGATTGTAAGTGGACCATTACCCACTTTAATCAACGAACCTGCATACAAGAATGTATTTACTGATGGCTAACTTAACAAATTAAAACAAATCGATATATTATTTCCATTTTATTGCGAAATAAATAGGTCATTAAGTATGATTAAGTGCACAGGTGTGACGTCGTGTTTGATATTCAATTTTATATACCGATACTTTTGAATCCGAATTCTACACATTTCTTTAACGGTAGTGTCATATTTATTTCTATTTACATACATGTAAATTCTTTTTTTATTTGGAAACCATTAAAACACACACTTATAGTTAAATTATAGAAAATCGCACGAGAAGCTTGATTTCTCGACTGAATGGGTGTAAGTGATAAAAACCACAATTTTTTGATTGGTCAGAGGCGTCTAACCGCGGGAAAATTTACAGTTACTATTGGATGACAGCATGCATGCACGAATAAAACTATCTTCTTTGCATATTGCATGGGGGGGGGATGTTTTTATAATAAAGTTAATGTTAATCGTATTGTTTGTTTGATCCTATGATCATTGTTTTGTTGTTCACCGATGTTTTTTTTTAATGAAGTATTCTTGTATTGTTTGTTAATTGGCGTTATGATTTTAGCAATTTTGATTGTTTGATTAGTGTTTATTGTCAGTATCAGAAAATGCCGAAGTTAAAATCAGAAAATGCCGTGGTATTTCTTTATAACACAATTTGTAGTCCTTCGCGTAACAGTCATGTAACTTGCAAACGTTTTTATTCATCCGTCGATGATAGACAATGATCACGTGACAACCATTACTGAAATGGTTATAAAATAAAATTCTGTACGACTGATGATATAGCCTACAATATTTGTTAACATTAACCCCCTGTCAATACGTACGTAACTAACGTACGAAAATTAAATGGTAATAGGTAGGGTGAGCCCGTCGTTCAGATTGCCTGTCAATAGCGTATAAAATAAAAATCGATATAGAACTGCTTTATTGGCATAATACCACCGATATGTCACGTATCATTGGAATTATCCCATGGAGATTCTGTCGGGGAAAACATCCACTGTTTCTCTCTCCGTGTATTCGATGTTCCATCAGGGAATTATATCCAATGACGATTTAAATTTACCTAACAACCAGGCGCGGATCCAGAGGGGGGGGGGGGGGTTGGGGGGTCCACCCCCCCCCCCTGCTCAGCTACATAAAAAAAAATAATGCCTTGCATCAATGAAATTACTTCACAAAGTGATCCTACATCAGTATAAAAATGATTTCTCTGTTTAAAAAGCTCAATTTGTATGTATCCTATGTAATTTAGAGACGATGATGGAAGATTTCTGTAACAGAAACATGGCAAACCCCCTCCTGCAAAAATTCTTGGATCCGCACCTGAACAACTGGTCAGTGAATCCATCAATGTATTATCCGGTTATTATTTTAATATCTACCGGTACCTGAAATTCACACGGACACAGCGTGGAAGACGTGCAATTCTGAAACCATGCCGAGACTGTCTTCAATGACCACGTGGCTTATTTAATTTAATGCACCTTTTATGAATAATCAACCAGCTTGTTTTGAATATTTTACCGGATTATGGAAAGAATATCCATATCCCGAATGTAAACTATGTCGTGTGGACGACTCCACCAACGTATTACTATATCTTCAAAATTAAACTAAGTCTTGTGGACGACTCAACCATCGAGTGTGGACGACTCCACCAACGGGCGTGGACGACTTAACCAGGTTTTTCGTGTGGATGACTTTGCTTGTGGACGACTTGACTGGCATTCATCATTATGACATAAGTCGAGTATTGCACAATGTAGATTACAATAACCAAGACATCCTGTTTATGATAAAACTATGAATTTTAATTTTAGTATAGGTGTCACTTTTAAGATAAAAGGTCGCCATTAATTGACTGGTTTTATGTATGGTTGACACAGGCTTGGGAAGTGCACATAACCGTGCTGCGAGTGACAAGATCAAAGAAACAGACAGTGTGCCGGGATTGTAGCTGACATCATGGAGATAGGCCTTGGTGGAGGGCTATTCAGTTAAATAATCCAGGAGTTTCCAACATTACTATTGAAATAGTTTCATCCTTGGTGTAAACATCATTACAGCGAATAGTTCCATTGTTGGTGTGTTCGATATTACAGTTGGCCAATTTAACTGTTGGTGTGTTCGATATTACAGTTGTACATGTACAATTTAAAGGAGCTATATAAGTCTTTAACTCCATATCTTCCAAAATCTTCAACATAGAAAACACGAATTATTTGTCAATTTAAATCAAAATTGATGATGTGATCTTAACGGAAAAAGATGGGCTTCTGATATCCAATATTTAAGACAAAATAAATATTTTACCATTGGTACACGAATCGTGTACCATAATGCGTTTCAGCCCCAGTTCTAGCAAGAGACTCGAGGAACGAGGCTAAAAACATTGTACCAAATCAAACGGCGCATGTAGACTGGAATAACTAGACGCTAAAAAAATGCCTTCGGTTGACACTTCTGGTTTATTTCGCCGAACATAACTGATTTGAAATTGGAGTAAAAACGGAAACAATTGAATGCAAATCAGTTTATATACATTTATATCACAGTATTATATGCATTGCGATCCACTTAAGTCAATTTCTAGGTAACAAATGTTAGCGATTTAGCTCCTTTAACAGTTGGCGTTTTAGACGTTACAGTTATACAATTTAACTGTTTGTGTGTTCGATATTACGATTATACAATTAACTGTTGGTACCGGTATGTTCGATATAATATGACGGTTATACAATTTATCTGTTTGTGTGTTCAATATTAGGGTTCCATAAATTTCCTGAGTTGTGTTCGACGTCATAGCTGATCAAACATAAACTTTTAATATGTTTATGTTGGAAACAATATAAAACTACAAGATAAATAAAAACAATACAAATTTTGATTGTACAAGGACAATAGGTGATCCAAAATGGCAATATTTTTCAGACAAGTTGGTATTTTGTTGTGGAAGAATTTTTTAATACAAAGAAGGAAAGTCTGTGTGTCTGTGTTCGAGGTTTTATGTCCTCTTCTTCTTGTTGCGTTACTAATGGTTATCCGTGCAAGTGTACCTGCTAACATAAAACATCGTGCTCAAGTAGACCAAGCTCAAAAACTCAATAAAGACAGCTTCTTTATCACTAGTTCTCGTAAAACTCTCATTTACACGCCAAACGACTCCTTAGTTGATGATATTGTGGACAGTGTTGCGAACTCCATTAATGATGATATATCGGCAACGAAATGTAAGTATGAAACTATTGTGTGCGTAACGTTGCCATTCTTTGAGAGAGAGAGATTTTCTCATTAAAATCTTTCGCATTCTAGTACCACCTTTCACTTCTCGTTCACGATTCATACTTTTCAGATATGGATCTTTCTTTAATAGTATAGACATTTTTTTGTTTGTATATAGTGGTTTCGCAGTTCTTGTGCTACGATTTTGCCAGCATCGTCTCTAATAAATGATCGCTTTTTCTTTCTCTGTCTTGCACAAATGAAATATCCTATGAATCACCAATATACCAGTCTGTAATTTTCGCTTCGTAACAAACATGTACTCCTCTTTGTAAATCTCTCCGAAAAGTTCTTTCCTCACAGTATTTCTCCTCTTTCTGTCGGCCTCACTTGATGCCATGGTCTACCGTTACATAGTATATACGATCAGATATGAAAATACTTGATGCAATGAAATGTTTAAGTTGATGATTCCACAGCCTTTTAACACCGCCGAAGCTGAAAAAAAAAACATGCAAAATAAAATCAATTATAAAAAAATTACCAAAATCAAGCATTTTTGCAGTTTTTGACAAGTTTTTTTTTAACAAAAATAAATTTGATAAAACTTTGTCCAAATCCAAGCGAAAATGTATTTATCATGTTCATTGTGTCTCAAAACATAGAACAAGGGGTACATGTATTAGAAGCCACCCTTTATATGTTATAAAGGTAGAATTCCGAAAAATCTGTATTTTTGGCTGCCATCTTGGAACAATGGCATGATCTAATCGAAGTAAAGGTACGCAATTTTGACTACTAATCTCATTAGTTTTGGTTATAGCACACAAAATCACCATAGAAAAATATATGTTTATTTGTCATATTCCGAAAAGTCCAATTTGTGCCCAGCTCTAATAATGTATTTTTAAATTTTAGATGAAGCCTACGGATTTAAAAGTGAGGCTGACTTATTGAAGTACTACAGAAACAACACAAGGTCTGTAGAATTGGCGATAGTTTTCGAAGACATAACAAACGAAACAACAGCTTTACCCAAACATGTACAATATGCTTTAAGGCCAAAATCTGGATATAGCTCATGGAATACAGGATCCACATCTCCCTTTATAGATTCAGGACGAGGCATTAGCAGTTACACAAGTGAGTAGGCCTATACTAATGTAATCATTGGTCATTGTTACATACTGGACTGTAGTTGTATGTCGTTCGTAGCAATTATTTGTGAGGTAACTTGTGTTAACAAATTATTTAAACATAAATCATGCAAGAGCTAAATCTGCGTATTGCAAGTCTTTATTTAGGTTTCAGATGTTATAGACACTATTGATTAGACCTTTCTTTAGATGATAAGCTTAGAATCAACTCTGTAGACCCACGGATGGCTTGGATACAGTTTGGATTAAAACATTTTTGTGCATTTAAAATTAAATCAATAAATGGCGGACCAAGCTAATAGTTTACCGTTACTCGTTGATGTCACAACCTTAAACTGGTGATGAAAAGCCTACCAAATGAGGCTATCATAGCCATTAAGCATGTTACTCGATAATCGAAAATATGTGAGTGGAGTTATCGTTTGTCGATCAAATAATTGCCAATTCTCATGGACAGTGGAGACAGAATTGATGCATATTTCTAGTCCAAACTTCTAACAGTTCAGAACAAAGTAATTTGACTGAAATTTTGCAAATTTTCTTTATATATCATCTATTTTTGAATTATTATAGCAAGAATTAATGTAACTTTGACAAGTCTATTCCAGCATTGTATAAATGTACGAAAATTAAAATGTTGATGAAAGAAACGTGGTATTATGTGGCTAGCGATTGCAGTTTCATCAGAACACCGTCAGGCCTGGTTTCACAAAACATTACCAGATTTACGTTAAGAATTTACTCAAACTTGTTCCCTTATTTTAACTAAAATATAGCGAAATATAGCTGTTTTTAAAACTTTTGTTATTTAGTTGTATCAAATACATCAATAAGAAACTAAGTGATTTTTTTTTAGGTTAGTGATATTCGACAATGATTGAAAGTTGAATAAATTCTGAACTTTGAGAATGCTTTGTGAAGCTGGCATCGGGCCTTTAATACACATTTAATATACAATTTTTGACCCGATGCCACAATTCCAAGATGGTGGCAATGACATCATGCTCAGTTACTGGTCCATGTACATTGTACTTGTTTGTTATATATTTCAGCTTATGTTGATGACTTTGTGTTTTACCAAAGATATGTGGACGAGGCCATTATCAAATCCTGGGTGCCTACAGCGAATTTAACTGATTATGAATATTCAGTCCAGAAGATGCCTGACCCTGCAAGCGAAGTAGATTATACAATAGAAATTTTCCAAATAATGTTCCCCAGTATATTATGTTTTAGCTTTATTATCAGTGTCTTTATTACCTCAAAAAATATCATCTATGAAAAGGAGAGAAATTTAAAGGTAAAACACATTTATAAAAGCAAGCTTGGAAACACAACCACACATCAGCTAAATCTAAAAGAAAGATCCTTAGACAGCAACTGTAGGGTAGTGAATGAAATATGGTATTGCATTCAGTTTCTGAATCACCCGATACTAAACGATATTCACTCTCTAAATGCTGAAATAACTCTGGTCGGTTTTGCAGGATAACGACACATTTCCATACAAACTTTCTGTGCATTCACTGCCAAGTGCTTTTAATTATGCAATATTTATACCTGCTACTATACAGGGCCTAATTAATGGGCATTTGACATTAGTTATTGTTGTCTCTGCTCGTTGTTATTTCTGGACCAATCTGGCCTTACCCTTGATTAATTGGTCCCATGGATCAATATATGAATACAATTCTTTTTAAAGGGGGTATGTCTATACTTTTTGAGAACCTTGCAATAGATGAAATTGAACAATAGTCGGTTATGTCATTAGTCCATTCTACGCATTTTTTTTTGTTTTGTTTTGTTTTTTTAATTATGATTTTATCGTTTGTGAGTCAGCCATTTTTACTTTTTCATTGTCTTGAAGGATAATATGTTTTTCTTTTTTCATTACAAATGGCATCCGAAACACTAGAATACACGACTCATGTACTGATTTTAACATGTTCATTCCATATTTTCACGGCAAGATAACGTCATTGATTAAATTGAAACAATATTAAATTTAAATTTATGTATTTAATTTTATGGAAAATATTGAGTTGCAGGTTTAGCTTCTGTAATTCCAGGAATCTATGAAAATGATGGGTCTAAAAAGCTCAGCAAATTGGACAGCATGGTTTTTAACGACGTTTATATATCTTCTAGTAGCTGTGATATTATATACAATTGCCATGGCAATACCACTGGGGAAAAACGGGCCTGTACTAGCACATACTGATTTGTCTGTAATCTTTGTGTTTCTGCTGTGCTACGTTATTTCTATTATATCATTCTGTTTTCTAGTCAGTGTCTTCTTTGATAGAGGTAAGTGTTCTCTATGAATTCGTATACCCGCATTTCAATATAGATGTATTTATGTTTAGTTCAGGACTCTTGTTTTAGTCATATTCAGACGATAAATACAGTTAAATTGTTACATGATAAGAAAATATATATCTGAGGCAAATAAAATACTGCTGAATCGATCAGTTGATGACCATTTTGGACTAAAAAGTCTGACTTAGTTTCCTTGCGCCCATGCGCCTGATAACAATTGTGTCCATCCAAGTATGTATCTCCTTTTCATGTTCCTCCCAATTTACCTGCCATTGTTGATATTTTGGTTGAAACAAATTCAGGACATTAATAGTTGCAGACTCAAGGCAGCTTTATTTGCAGATCAAATACATGTAAATCTGGGCAATGATCAAACGTACAATGTCCCAGACTAGCGTTATTACCTCCCATGTGAAGGAGTTTATTTATCAAGATAGTCAGTCTGTGTTTCTCTGGAGACATGATTCGCTTTTTGGTACAAAATTTTGTTTTGATCAAACTTAAAGTCCTGGGGCCTGTTTCACGAAATTTTAACTAAGATACAATCCAAATTTTAGTAATTTGATTGGATAATATTTGATTGATTTTAGTGTTTAGCCAATCAAAATTAAAGAATCTACTAAAATTTGGATTTTATCTTTAGTTAAAATTTCATGAATCACTTCCAAACTACAAGATACATCTGTAATTAATATATATAGGAATTTCATGTGTGGATTACCAATTATAACACAGATATTGTACCATTCAAAACATATCCAAGAAATACCCGGACCCTAGATTTTGTTTTTGGTATCGTTTTGATAAGAATTTGTAGGATTGATTTTCCTCCACTGTTACAAAACATATCCAAGTTCGTAGAAGTAAATGTTTTAGTTATGTTTTTGAAATAGATTTGTGTTGCTTTATTTCAGCCAATGTTGGTGCGGCAGTTACTGGAATTCTCTTTTTCCTGTCCTTTGTGCCAGTTTATGTCTTGACTGGTCAATATGAAACTATGAGTCGAAGTGCCAAACTTGGTGCATGTATTTTGTCAAACACAGCTATGGGACTAGGAGCTTATACTATTCGATATTACGAACAAACAGGTAATGTTGTCATTGTGTGGTACCCCCTTGCTCTAATCAACTGTATCGCTAAGTGGCAACACCTCATTATAAAAGCTGTACTTGTCTTCAAAGTACTATGTTAGCTCTCAATACTTCCATGCAATAGATATATATTCGCCCATATTTTGATGGTTGTTTTTTATCGTCTCTCAGCCTGCCTGTCGTCAATTGTTCGCTGGTGAACCGGATAGTGGCTGCACATATTGATTGGTCAACCAGGCATTGTTGCTGTGTGGTCGTATTTTTAAACCAGTCAAGTGGAACAATAGTTCCATCGTACAATAGTATTACAATTTGAGTTTGTTGTCTATTTTCATTCTCAAGGTCACTCAGGTTGTTATTGTAATTGACTTTACCTTTTATTTAGTATAAAGAAAACAAATTATTTATAATAGATTTAATTAAATCCCAAATTTTCACCCCGTCTCTGTCTATTTCTGTTATAGGCGAAGGCGTTCAGTGGAGCAATATGGCTTCCCCAGCAGTACTACAAGATAATTTTTGCATGTTGGATGCCATATTGATGTTGTTAGGTGACAGTGTTATTTACCTCATAATAATGTGGTATTTCGAAAATGTTCGTCCTGGAAAAAATGGAATTCCAAAACCATTCCATTTTCCTTTTATGGTAGGTATATCAGGTTTAGTATTACAATGTTAAAATCATTGTCCACAAATCCAACAGAACATGATTTTAGAAATTAAATATTAACTCCACCCTAAGCTTTAAGAATCAAGATAAGTCTGTGAAATTATGGTATATTTTCTCCATGTGCCCAACGCCATATTGTGGGGTGAAATGAAATGGGGTTTAAAGTCCAACTGTTCTACTCCGACTGGGCTAATGCCAAAATTTAAACGCAATTGTGAGGATTCAATTCGACTTCACTGCCAAATATTTAAACATTCATCAAGAACTTTATCCTGAATCCCAATAAAAAGCTTTAAAAGATAAAATATTGTTGAAATCATTATCCCTGTCATGAACAATATGATTTCAAAGCATTTCACAGAACTCGAAATTATGTGGGGCAGAGAATTGACAAGATCTTGATAGTAACTGCCAAAAAGATAGAATACTTCAAGTATTTGTTGTTGATTTTTTTCAGAAAAGTTACTGGTGTGGAACAAGCCCTGTAAAATATCGTTATAATGAACAAACTTCAAATAGCCTGATATACTTTGAAAAAGATCCATCTGGTTGCCAAGCAGGGATAGTGATACATGATCTTAGTAAGGTAAATAAAAATACTTAAGAACCAAAAGATGTTGCAGTCTGTTTTTATATTAATGATTCTTTTATTTTGGCATTTATGATATTGTACAAACTGCCAAGTATGTGAATTTCAGGAATTTAAATCTCGTGGTGGAAAGAAGAATTTGGCTGTTGATAAAATGAACCTGAGCATGTATCAGGGGCAGATAACTGTATTATTAGGTCATAATGGTGCCGGTAAAACTACTCCCATGTCCATGTTAACTGGAATTAGTTTATTTCCTTTTGTATATATTCAAGTTGTGTTGCCATATATCATGTATTTCACCAAACGTAATTTATTTGAAATCACACAGTTTAACACTCAATGCCCTTTAAGTTAAAACAACTCATTTCAAAGACACATCCCATGTTGAACAATTTTAATATTGATCTTCGTAGTCTTGGTGACGGGTGAAATATTCCTTTCTGTAATTTCAATAGTGTTCTTTATGACATGCCAAAACAATTCCAGCTAATGGGGAAAAAATAATCTCAAATGTGTTAGATAATCGTAACTTCGATATAACTCTGAGCAACGGACAGACTAATAAACTGTTACGACAATAATATATATGCTAAGATGTGCTACTCTCGTAGATTAATATAATCCCCATATGACAACAGGCATGGCAAGATCTCTTTCAAATAAGCCATATTCCAATACAATATCAAACCATAATAGTATTAATATCAGCCCGGTAAGAATGATTTAAATTGTATTTGGTTTTTAGGTTTTATTCCACCGACATCAGGTAAAGCGACTGTAAATGGTCATGATATAAGAACTGATATAGATGGTGTTAGAGAGAGTCTGGGATTATGTCCACAACACAATATACTCTTTGATACTCTAACAGTCGATGAACATCTAGAATTCTTCCTGTTGGTAAGTTTGACATGATAGTCTTTAATTGTCTAACTTATCATACGCATTGATAATGTTTCAGTAATTGGACATTTAGAATACTTGATTTGACATTTTAAAATTCTATCTTAAAAACTGCAGACTGTATCATTTTCGGTAGAGGTGGGAGCGGGTTATCTCCCGAACGGAAAGTTGCGGAGCGCTGAATATCAATAAACACTGATGCTTTCCACCAAATTTGAAGACACAAAATCCTGTAACATCGCTGGCTCCTATCATGTTTATATAAGATTATAGGAAAAGGGGGCATAACTATATATTGTTTTTAGTTAAAGGGAGGTAATCGAGCAACAGTAAACCAAGAAATACAGGCCATGGCTCAAGAAGTTGGTTTAGAAACCAAAAGAAATACACGATCGGAGAACCTGTCTGGTGGACAGAAGAGAAAATTATCAGTTGGCATCGCTTTAATTGGTGGATCACAGGTAATTGATCGAAGTATACTATCACGATACTTCTGGTGACGTTTCGACGAAAGTTCTCTAGTCTTTATCCAGCAAAGAATGACAATCCTCAATGAAACATCCCCAGAAGTAAACGTTCAAAGTAAAATGTATTCCATATATTTTTGTGTTATACGCATTTGTATACTGATGTTTCCCTTGAATCTGATTAAAACACAATTCCAATTTTGTTTCTTTTTTTTATAGCTCAAAATTTCATTTTACTTGTCTTTACTACAGGATCTGTAAGTCATATGGTCTAAAGCAGCTCATATGACCTCTGACGCGACCTTCTACTAAAACCAGTCAGATCTTCATGCAGTGTCGGCCATCGAAATATAAGAACGTAATGAAATATTGATCTGAATTTTAATCAAATTGTTTTTGTTAAACTTCTTTTTCATTGGTTCAAAGACATGTTTAGTCATATTGTCGTTTGTTCTGCAGACTGTGATTTTAGATGAACCTACATCAGGGATGGATCCAGCATCAAGGAGGCAAACTTGGGATATTTTACAAAGAAACAGATCTACTAGAACCATTCTGCTTACAACTCATTTTATGGACGAAGCTGATCTTCTAGGAGACAGAATTGCTATAATGGCAGATGGAAAAGTCCGATGCTGTGGGGGATCCCATTTCTTAAAACAGCTTTATGGTATGGCCTCAAACTGTTATAATATTTGAAAAAGCAGTTCCTAATACCGAATAATTACCATGAGATATGGATACAGACAGGACTGGCACCTTAAGATGAAATCATTATAAAGAGCTAATAACTCTTCTTTGGAAAACTGATAAACACATATTAATCATAAGTTGATTAAGAACAAGAATAAAACCTTTTTCATGTCTGTTATCTCCCTTTTGTAGGAAGTGGTTACCATTTAGTAATCGTGAAATCAGAAACATGTGATGTTAGTGCAGTAACAGAGCTTGTCCAGACCCACATCCCATTAGCCACCCTGGAGAGTGAGATCAGTGCTGAGATATCCTACCTGTTACCCAATGAAGCTTCTCCCAAATTCTCAACTCTCTTCAGAGATATAGAAATACAGAAAAACCAGTTGGGTATAAACAGTTTTGGAACCACGGCCACCACTATGGAGGAGGTCTTTCTCAAGTATGTGCAATTATTGTATGTTCAATAACAACTGAATTTGTACAATATTACAATATTATTGTCTGCCATCATGGAACTAGTTCAACCATGCAAAATCAGATGGTTCAGCTACTCGTGACATTATCCAAACAAAATACCATTAGGGTGTGCACACAGTTCGACCATAGTAAGAAAAGGTCCTGTTGTGTTTTGGTTTGAACGTTTATAAGTACTGTATTTCTATTTTAGGGTAGGCGAGCAGGTCGATGATGACGAGAGTAATGGTAGCATTGATAAAGTTAAACCCTACATGTTTCAAAACTCAGTTTTCAGAAATGGTCAACTAACAAAAAACACTTCAGCAACCAATATTCAAATTCAGGATGAAGATATACTTGGTATTAAATTTAATTTGCCTTGGAGATATCAGACATTTATATCTCATTCATCTAGCTAGTGGTCATTGTTGAATTCATTTGAGGAATTGTAAATTCCTTGGAAAATTGAATCCTCAAAGGAATGTCAGTTCATTATTAGATCAGTTAGATTCTGTATTCACCAAGATTTCACAGCATTCCGCATCCTCTGTTGACGATATAAACCGATCTGATTAAAACACAGATCCTATTTCCTTTTCGTCGTCACTACTCAATTTCGCCGTTACTACACTAGGATCTGGAAGAATTGTTATATAACCAGGTTTCTGGATGATTTGAGGGATTAGCGAATGAAACCGTCTGTTACGGCCAGTTTTTGGCATGAGGTGCACAGAACTGTGGGTAACCCCCTTGAAACATCAATGCTGATTGGTTAATAAAATGTCTGACGTCATAGGGTCAAGAACCCCTCAAATGAATTCTGACATGACCTTCCACTACAGCCGGTCAGATCTTCATGTAATGTAGGTCATCGGTTTGTTTTTTTAATGGTCGATTTTGGTATATTTTAGCATGAATTAAGCTGTAACAATTTAGGGGTTTTTTTTATAAACAATATTTTATTCAGAATGTCTGAACGGGATTGGGGAACAGGCTTAGCCTATGTAAAACCCCTCTCCCTTATACCAGAATAAGAATAACACAATGAATTCCCGGTAAACGCGATTTTGGGTTTATCATGTGTTGGTTAAAGACACAGCTAACCACCATAACTTTCATAGTCTACCCAGTTTGTTTTGTTTTGGATTTTTTTTTTGTATTTTTGTATTTTTTATTATTTTATTTTGTTTGCAAAACGCAAGGAAATAGTAGTAGTAGTTGTAGTAAAGCATTCTATAAATATCTCTTTTGACATTTCAGCATTCAATAAAGGTTTCAGTAAAGTTGAAGGACTAAAGTTGGAGTTGTACAGGTTTTATGGTATGTTTATAAAGAAAGCCATCCATACCTGGAGAAACAAACTAGTCACTGTTTTCCAGTTCCTGATCCCCGTTCTGTTAACGATCCTCGCTTTAGCCGTATCAAATATAACCCCATCTTATTCTTATCAACAGGATACAGAGCCGTCTTTAACTTTGGACCTAAAACCATTTGCTAACCCCATTAGTGTTTATGGTGAGTCAAACAGTTCAACAAGAACAGCCGAACTCAGCAATAAATATTTAGGACTGTTTTCAACCGGGGAGACTACCAAACACCTCACAGATCAACAAGCACAGAACTTCACAAGCTTTTTTCTGAATATGGCAATGGAGTTAAAACCACACATTTACAAAGAGAGAATGGTAATAGGAGCCGATTTTTCTTCAGTTTCCGGAACTAGTACTTCAATTAAAGGTTTTTATAATGGATACCCGCATCACGCTGCTGGTATTACGGTCTCATTTATGATGAATGCTTTAGCTAGGCTGATTTCTGGAGATGATACCGTGAAGATAACAACCCGTAATCACCCTTTACCACCAGTAACGTCAACAGATATTCATTTTTATGGATATAATAGTAGGGGTAGCAATCAAAGTAATGGATTTCTTATAGGATTTTGTATGATGTTCGGCATGTGTTTTTTGGCCAGTAGTTTATCTGTGTTTCTTATCAAGGAGAGACAAGTTGGTGCCAAACATCTACAGAAAGTCAGTGGTGTTGGATCTTTCGTTTATTGGTTGGCGAACATCACATGGGATTTTATCAATTACATGATGCCATGCCTGCTTATTATAATAGCATTTGTGGGTTTTAGAAATGTTGAATTTCGTTCCGGATCAAATTTAGCCTACGTTTTTCTGGTTCTCGTCATGTATGGATTGGCTGTGATACCATTTGTATACATGTTACAATTTATGTTTAAAACACCCCCTGGTGGAATGGCGGCTATTCTCATACTTAGCCTATTTTCTGGTAAGTATGCAAATTATCTAATTAAAGTGAAAAAACATAACTGAATTTTCCAAAGGGAAAGTGGTACCAAATGTTTGAAAAAAAAAGTAAGCATACTCTGCCTCGACTACAACACCGTCTGAGATACAAAACAGACTACGAATTCTCCAATAATGGAGTGGTTTCCGGACGAGTAAACATACCCTGCGGTATGTCCCCCCCCCCCCCCCCCCCCCCCCCCCGTCACGTCAGCCCCGGTGACATAGTTGATTTTCGTTTGCTTTGTGCTTTGTTACTGTTGTAGTTCACATAAATATATGCTCTTTAATAGATGATATAAACATGATTTACGCATTATCTCTGCCCAAACAATCCAAGGTTGCAACATACTACCCTTTGCTCCAATGTGTGCCCCCCTCCCTCAACAAATTCCTTGATCCGGCCTGCCCTGTCTTGTGTACGACATGCTTCAATACAATAATTACTGGAGCTACATGGAAATAAAATGAAATTATGTTTAATGTCCTACTGCTCTGCTTCTAAACTGGGCTAATGAAGATGGGCAGTGTGCTAAGGGGGGGGGGGGAATTTGGCCCGGGCAGAGGCGATACAGCTTACTCTTTTATCAAACTTAACTGTCAAGGGATCTTTTACGTGCACGTCAATGTGTACATGCAGGACCTTGGTTTTTAATCCCATCCGAACTACTAGACAGCTGTGCTTGTCAGCCCCTCCGTCCTGCATCTCTGACCAGGGGAAACCACGCCGGAAAAATCTGGATGAACTTTCTCGGCCAATGCAGGGATCGACTGGAGCTTTGATTTGCACTTGGGATTTCAGACACTTTCCACCAGCAGAGTTTCCAGCATATAATATATATGTTGGGGAATAATATTTCTATGATTTTTAGACTTGTGGTTTACAGACGATTTTTATTTGTCTTTTTATGTTCACATGTATAATGCATGAAGGAGCATTCTGCCCTATCAGTGGAGTTTATGCCTTTGAAATAGGATTAGGTCTATCGTCAATATCGACAGTTGATGTAGAAAAGCAAGACATTATAACCAAAATCTTAATTCTCAATAAATGTGTTTTTGTTTTCAGGTATAATATCTGTAATGGTGGTTTTTAATTTAAGTATGATACCAGACAAAAAGACCACTGCATTAGCTCTGGACGTTATATTTTCAGCATTTTTTCCCCACCATAATCTGGGGTTGTCGATAATAAACATAGTTAATAATTACAACAATATTGAATATTGTTCAGACAAGCCTTGTGATGGAAAAGATAATTACAATTCATGCTGCCTAGGTAAGATGAATAAATGTTATTAAAGATGCATTATGTAAAATCTGAATCTGCCTAATGCAGATCTTCTGTTCGACCTCAAAAGTTTAAATATAAATTATTAAGTAGACAATCTAATTTCTAGATCATCGAATAGTTTTGGTTGTCAACGGATTTAAACATGATTGCCAGTTGTACTGGCCATAACATCACTCAGACAAAAGTAATTTGACTATTCTCTTTCCATTTCCTATTTGTTAACTATTAAATCTTACACAATGTACCTTCAAGTTTATTTTAATATTCATAACGTCATTAACTGTCATTTAATAATAAAATCCTGCAGTTTAATATTATTTTAAGTTTCATGCAGCTCAATGTAACTGAATATTCTTGTTGTAAATGGTTCCACTACTGATGCCTTCCTACTTGATGCCTGCAACAGCAGTGGATGGTTCTAAAGACTTCCTAATCAAAACGACCCCAATTTCCAATTAAACTGGCCCCAGTCTATACTAATCGTAAATTAGAATATAACAAACCAATTTGAGGGGAGAGGCTCAACATAAGCTCATTTTGCTCTTTGGGCCTGCTGTGTTGCTGAAAGATATACATCTGCCTTTCTCGCAGTCTGCGGTAGGCCATTAACTGTGTAATAGCCTTTCCTTTTGTCATAAATCTACTTTTATTTTCTGTTATATAGAGAACCAGAAACCTGGCTTCAACTGATTTTCATTGTGTTGTTCGACTTCTTCTCTGTCTTCGTTAGCCCAGGTTAGGAGCTGAATTTAGGACATTAAACCCCATTTCATTTTATTTCAACTTCTTTGAAAGACGTCTTATGGCACGACCAATTCAAGTAGGCTTCTAATTGTCCTTTATGTGATCAACCTCTTTGATCATTTATGTTATAATTTACTTTCCAGACACATGCGGAACGTACTGTAAACAATACCAAAGTAATTATCTTTCCTTGAATCGTCCGGGTATTGGAATGTACATTCTCTTCATGGCAATTCAATCTGTATTCTTTTCTACCATCACATTATGCATAGAAGGTCAGATACCACAGAGGATTTGGTACTCTATTAGACCCATACAAGAAGGCATGGAACCAAGCGTCGTCATTCCTGGTGGACAACAAAAAGACAGTGATGTAGCCAGCGAGGCTGAGCGTGTTCAAAATATGAACATGGGTCAACAAACGGATTCTTTCATATTAAACGATCTCTATAAAAGATATGGAAATTTTGTGGCTGTGGATCACATCAGTGTCGGCATACCGGATAAAGAATGTTTCGGTCTTCTGGGACAAAATGGTGCAGGAAAAACAACAACTTTTAAAATGTTGACGGGTGATGTGATGGTTACCAGTGGCAACGCCTATTTGAAATCAAACGACATCAAATCAAGTATTCAAAAGGTTAGTTATACATCTAAAAAAAATAGATCATAATGCAGTAGCGTAGATATTTACCAATAGGGGAAGTGGACGTAGATGCCCTAGAAACTGGCTAAGATAATACAGGAGCTACGGTGGCTCAGTGGAACAACGTTTGCTTGCTAACCCGCGTCAGCAGAGAAAGTTATTTGGGATTTCCCAGCATGATTTTGCCCTGGTCTGTGATGTAGGACAAAGTATAGTCTTTCGTATGTACAACAACAGAGAACCCATGTACACATAGACATTCACTTAAAAGAGCCTTTAAAAATTGGAATTTTAAATAAAAGAGGCCCTTGTAGCACAGAAAACCGAGGTCCCATGTGCACATTGATGTGCACATAAATGAACCCATGGCACATTGTATGGCTATGGCACATTCATGGCAGCTGCCCAGTAGGATGTTAAACCCCATTTCATTTCAGTTCATATCAATATAAGGCAATGAAGAGAAATAATAGTATCTTAGAATCTACAATAAATTTAATTTGGCTGACTTCAAATGTAGGTATACACATTGAATTTTAAAATATAACTGATGTGGGATAAGGTGGAATTCGTCACTGGTAACTGAAAATATTTATTGCGAGGTAATAGTCCCGAATATAGGTTTAAAAGATGTAACTTTGATGTTATTGGCTATATTTACTCTTTAACTTTAGATCTATTTTAATTAATTCTATAATCTTGTATGATATTGACTAATTACTGAATTTAATTAGGCTTTTATTATACGCCCACATTTTCATGTGGACGTATATTGTCGTCGCCCCTGTTCATCCATCCGTTCGTCAGTCCATCCACAATTGTTTGTGAACAGTCTACAGGTCACAATTTTTATCCGATTTCAATGAAACTTAAAATATAGGTTTATCACCCTAAGATCTCGGTTCCTTTCGATATTGGCATGTATCGGACTGAAACTTCATGGGTTATGGCCCCTGATTGTACGAAAAATCACGTTTTTATACGCCCACATTTTCATGTGGACGTATATTGTCGTCGCCCCTGTTCCTCCGTCCGTCCACAATTGTTTGTGAACAGTCTACAGGTCACAATTTTTATCCGATTTCAATGAAACTTAAAATATAGGTTTATCACCCTAAGATCTCGGTTCCTTTCGATATTGGCATGTATCGGACGGTAACTTCATGGGTTATGGCCCCTGATTGTACGAAAAATCACGTTTTTTAGCTTGTGAACAGTGTAGAGGTCACAATTTTGAACCGATTTGGATGAAACTTGAAATGCATGTTTATAAACCAAAGATCTTGGTTCCTTTCGATATTTGCGCCAATTGGATCGTAACTTCCTGAATTATGGCCCCTGATTGTCCGAAAAATCGCCCTTTTTAGCTTGTGGTCCCTCTGGAGGTCAAAATAGTTATCCGATTTAAAAAACCGTTTGATTATATCACCATTCCATGGTTATGAAGGTTGAGGTTGAATTTCGTGAAAATCGAACCAAAATTGACGGATAAAATGGCCGCCATTTGTACGCGAATAGTGTGAAAATATGTTTTATCAAGGTTGTGGACCTTATAGAGGTCACAATTTTGAACCAATTTTGATGAAACTTGACATGTATGTTTATAACCCAAAGATCATGGTTCCTTTCGATATTTGCGCCCATCGGATCATAACTTCCTGGATTATGTCCCCGTATTGTCCGAAAAATCGCTTTTGTTAGCTTTTGGTCCCTCTGGAGGTCAAAATTATTATCTGATTTAAAAAAAACCTTTGATTATATCACAGTTACATGGTAATGAAGAGAGAGTTTGAATTTCGTGGAAATCTGACTAGAATTGACGGACATAATGGCCGCCGTTTGTACACGAATAGTGTGAAAATATGTTATATCAAGGTTGTGGACCCTATAGAGGTCACAATTTTGAACCGATTTTGATGAAACTTGACATGTATGTTTATAACCCAAAGATCTTGGTTCCTTTCGATATTTGCGCCCATCGGATCATAACTTCCTGAATTATGGCCCCTGATTGTCCGAAAAATCGCCCTTTTTAGCTTGTGGTCCCTCTGGAGGTCAAAATTATTATCCGATTTAAAAAAACGTTTGATTATATCACGCTACCATGGTAATGAAGAGAGAATTTGAATTTCGTGAAAATCGGACCAGAGTTGACAGATAAAATGGCCGCCACCTGTACACGAATTGTGTGAAAATATGTTATATCAAGGTTGTGGACCCTATAGAGGTCACAATTTTGAACCGATTTTGATGAAACTTGAAATGCATGTTTATAAACCAAAGATCTTGGTTCCTTTCGATATTTGCGCCATCGGATCATAACTTCCTGAATTATGGCCCCTGATTGTCCGAAAAATCGCCCTTTTTAGCTTGTGGTCCCTCTGGAGGTCAAAATTATTATCCGATTTAAAAAAAACGTTTGATTATATCACGGTACCATGGTAATGAAGAGAGAATTTGAATTTCGTGAAAATCGGACCAGAGTTGACAGATAAAATGGCCGCCACCTGTACACGAATTGTGTGAAAATATGTTATATCAAGGTTGTGGACCCTATAGAGGTCACAATTTTGAACTGATTTTGATGAAACTTGAAATACATGTTTATAACCTAATGATCTTGGTTCCATTGCATATTTGCCCATATCGGATCATAAATTCCTGAATTATGGCCCCTGATCGTACGAAAAATCACCCTTTTTAGCTTGTGGTCCCTCTGGAGGTCACAATTATTATTTGATTTAAAAAAACGTTTGATTATATAACAGTTACACCGTAGTTTGAATTATGATTTTCTGATGATTACTTAAAATGCAACAATTCTTGTTGACTGCCCGAACGATTTGGCTGCTGTGTGGGCGTATGTTTCGTTGCCTGGCAACCTATTTTATAGAGTTTGGGAAATTATAGTTATTATGGAACTTTTATTTATAATAGGTACAAGAAAACATGGGCTACTGTCCACAATTTGATGCTTTGATAGATCACATGACAGGAGTAGAAACATTATATATGTATGGAAGACTGAAAGGGATACCAGAAACCCAACTAAAGGGCGTGGTTAATAGTTTGATTGACATATTGATGTTATCAGAACATGCTAATAAATTAACACGAGCATATAGGTAGGTTGTTAAATAGAAATATTGTATGAAGGGAAGTGGCTTATTGTTTGAGTGGCATATTGCAATTAGACCGCAAGCTTTTATGTCGCCACCAATCTCCGTCTGTCAGTCTGCCAATTAGTGGCCCACTAACGCGATAGAGCCTACAGTTCTAAACAGGTTTTTTTCTAAAATTTTGTGTGAATTATTAAAGGTCATGAAAGGAAAACTACTATTGATTGTCAACAGTCTTTCCATTCCGAGTTATTTCGCCTTTTCCGAAAACGCTGTGTACATGATAGAGGCTACAGTTTTATTGCGTTGGTTTCACAATTTGCGTAAAGCATTTGGGCATGAGGGGATAAAACCATTGATTTTCTGTACCCATTGGTCCGAAAACCTAACTCAATATGCTACAGACTTTAAGTGCTCTGCAACCTTCCATTCTGGGGTTACACTTACCCCCCACCCCCAACACACAGACTTTTCCAAAAACATTTCTAAGGTGACAGCAGCTGATTGTTAACAGATTGTTTTCAAATTGATTTAAAAAGATACAGCATTGACAAAATTAAAACTTTTGATACGTAATGTTCCGCAACCAGGATGAACCCTTTTGATTTTCAGCTATCTAAGATTTTCTGTTAAAGGAATCTATTTCTTGTCCAGAAAAGTTTGTGTACACGAATGCTCATGAAAATGATAGAGTTTAATCAAATTCAAAGTTTTGGGATAATCTGCTGTTGAGACATGGCTTCTGTGTAGGTGTATTTTCAAGCCTAGCGTTACTGTATTTTAAATGAATACATGATTAAATTACAGTGGTGGTAATAAACGTAAACTGAGTACTGCTATTGCTTTAATTGGTGACCCAGGATTTATTTTACTGGACGAGCCTTCAACTGGTGTTGATCCCAAGGCCAGACGTCAACTCTGGAATGTTTTATCAAAAGTCAGAGCCAGTGGTAAAACACTGATACTCACGTCACACAGGTATGTAATCAATACACTCAGTGGTATTATCTATATCCCAATGGCTATCACAAAAATATGTAATTCAATCACTATTGTTATATGTATCACTATGGCAATCACCATGGCCTGTTGCTACCTAGCTTATTCAGATTGGTAACGTCGCCTATTGAATTTCGGCCATATCTGACAATATCAGAACATGGTGAATGGCACATGATCACTTTGTATATTTTGTGAACAAGCTTTAAAAACACAATTTGACAACCTATCCGTTTCAAAGTATCATTTCAGTAATTTCTTACAATAGCTTTCAGAGTTATTGCACATGATGCTCAGTGCAGACGACATTGCTCGTGAAGGGCTTAACATTTGGGTATTTATGGTACGTATTTTTGATTGACTATTCTACACCTTACATCCATTATATCTAACCTTGTTTATTCTACAGCATGGAGGAATGTGATGCCCTGTGTACAAGAGTGGCCATCATGGTAAATGGAAGTTTCAAGTGTTTAGGAAGTCCACAACATTTAAAGAATAAATTCGGTCAGGGCTACACTTTGATCTGTAGAATGAAAACCAACGAAGATGATGGATTGACGACACCCATTGGACCGTTGGTGCAGTTTATCCAACAGAATTTCCCATCCGCCATTGTTTTTGATGACCACCAAGGTTACGCTCATTTCCAGATTCCAGATAATAATATTCCTTTAGCAGGTGTATTTGATGTAATGGAGGAATCGAAGGGTGTTTATTCTGTCGAGGATTATTCTGTTCATCAGACAACTTTAGAACAAGTTTTCTTGGCTTTCGCTGGAAGACAAATTCCACCACGTGAAGATAACACTTCTTTCTGTAATCGTATTTGTTGTTGTTAGGGTAACCTATATACTTTGGCATACTCCATGTACGCTTAGGGGAAGACTTTATAAAAAATGTTATACAGACAAAATATATACATTCTCCATGTCATAAGTAAATAATTCAGTAACTGTTAATTGACAGGTGAGACTTAATGATTGGATGGCTATGTGTACAAAACGCCTTAAAACAATCAAACATTCTTTTGAATTTAAACATAATACAGAACTTTTACATCTAGTCTGAAACAGCATAATATTTTAATATTTTTTTCTTTTCTTATTAGCCTACTTTGAATTCAAGAGCGATTGAATTTAGTTTTCTTTATGTATTTAGATAATTCTTTGTCTTATTTCTCTGTACATGTTAAATTTTGGGGAGAAGGATTATATAGGCTTTGTCGCCTCGGTTCCCCAGTCCTAAAATTAAATAAGCTAATCTTTATAAAAAAAAGATTTTAATAATTTTAAATCTTCGTATAATAACCAAACATTGTTTCGAAATTAGACATAATATAGACTGTCTCATGGGAATAAAAATATGTTTTCAATATATTGTATGGAACTCTAACAATAAAACTACATGGTTTCGTTTTATATGGAATGGGCTGATTAATAGGTAGATTTAAATTATTGTATTAAATGGTGTTTGCTGGTTTGATAAATATATTTGATATATTTATGATTACATATTACTTCCATTAAATGGGCCATTCACTTAATTCAACCTTTTTTATACGCCCACATGGAAATGTGGTCGTATATTGCCGTCGCCCCCGTCCGTCCGTCTGTCGGACCGTCCGTCCGTCCGTCCGTCCGTCCGTCCGTCCGTCCATCGTCCACAATTTCTTGTGAACGCTCTAGAGGCTAAAGTTAATCTCCGATTGACTTGAAATTTATACACGGTGTTTAAGGTCGTGAGATGAAGAAGCCTATTGATTTTCGGTGATATCTGATAATTACTGCCAGAGTTATGACCCTTGATCATTTTGAAAAATCTTGTGAACGCTTTAGAAGCTAAAGTTAATATCCAATTGACTTTAAATTTATACACGGTGTTTAAGGTCGTGAGACGAAGAAGCCTATTGAATTTCAGCGATATCTGATAATTACTGCCAGAGTTATGACCCTTGATCACTTTGAAAAATCTTGTGAACGCTTTAGAGGCTATAGTTAATATCCGATTGACTTTAAATTTATACACAGTGTTTAAGGGCATGAGACGAAGAAACCCATTGATTTTCGGTGATATCCGATAATTACTACCAGAGTTATGACCCTTGATCACTTTGAAAAATCTTGTGAACGCTCTAGAGGCTAAAGTTAATATCCGATTGACTTTAAATTTATACACAGTGTGTAAGGTCATGATAGGAAGAAGCCTGTTGATTTTCAGCAATATCCGATAATTCCTGCCCGAGTTATGACCCTTGATCACTTTGAAAAATCTTGTGAACGCTCCAGAGGCTAAAGTTAATATCCGATTGAATTTAAATTTATACACAGTGTTTAAGGTCATGAGACGAAGAAGCCTATTGATTTTCGGTGATATCCGATAATTACTACCAGAGTTATGACCCTTGATCACTTTGAAAAATCTTGTAAACGCTCTAGAGGCTAAAGTTAATATACGATTGACTTTAAATTTGTACACAGTGGTTAGGGTCATGAGACGAAGAATCCTATTTGATTTTCAGTGATATCTGATAATTTCTGGCACTTGATCACTTTGAAATATCTTGTGGACAAAGGCCTTGAGACAAACCATCAAAACTATTCTAATCATTTCTGATAATTATTTAATGGGCTATTACTCGTAATAAGATTATCATGTGTTGTAAATAGTAAATGTTCTCCTTACTGATAAAAGAAACAATATGCGACAACCCTTGTTGACTGCCCGGACGACTTAGCTGTTGTGGGCGTATGTTTCGTTGCCTGGCAACCTATCTTTTATTGTTTGTTTTCTTTATTAGTTAACGCTTTATGAAAGCCACCAACACTGCATCACATTTTAGTGTTGAATTATTCGAATTGATTTAATTTTTTGTATTAAAAGGTAACACTAGTGATATGTGTATGGGTGATAGGATAATGTATAATTTTGATGTATGGAGTCAAACTCCATTGAATACCCATTATTTAACGGAACATTATGTAAACTTAGATAAAGAGCTGACAGCTCTCGCTATAATATGCTGAATATTTCAGTCAAATTGCTTCATTTTGTAACGATCGTCATTACCACCATTGTTACGATAAGAGACAAACAAAGTCTCGAAGATCCAGTTTTACGGTTAATCACCCATTACAAGACGCATTCATATCCACTAAATATCGCAGGCTAATGATGGCATCAATATTCGATTATGGTCTTGAAAAGTTAATTAATAATCCATAGAATAGGCAGATTTAGTTCATGCATTAGACATTTATTCATATAAGCCTGAATACACTGTGTAGATTATCGGATAGATGGGGGATTAAATGGATTATAACACTCATGCCATTATAGATTAGTTGAGGGGTACTGCATTTTTAGTGTGGGACCCTGCAGACTTTGTCTAATAGCACACTTCTCTGGTCAGTTTGGTGGAGCAAAGTAAGATGTTAACCCTATTTTATAACTCAGGTCAATTGTCATCCCACAATATTTATGGATACCCCATCCACCCATAAACCTTTAAATTCATTAAATCACAAAGATGATACAGGACAATGGTTCTTTCTTGACTGTTCCCTTTTAAAACTTTTAAATATGGTTTTGCTTTCAAGACCGGGTGAAGGGTGAAGTTGTCAAAGGCGTGTCTATTAGATATCATTGCCAGTTTTTCCATTAGCATAGTCAACTTGAATTGGTACCACACAGACCTCACTCCCCAGCACACATAAATTCAGGGGCGTATCTTCTATGTCCAATCAAATTGTATTGTATTATAATGCGTATTGTGCCGACACGGGGAAGGTTTTAGAAGACACTTTTCTGACATAAATATAACTCGCTTTGTGATATCACCCAAGCTGGAAGCGGACGCTAAACAAACAGATTTAAAAAGTTGGTTAGACTGTAGTTTTGTGCAAAAAAAATAAATAAATAAATAATAATAATGAAATAATGAAATATTTTTAGTTAGACCTCAACCATGGTATCAGTTTTTGTAATTGTATTAGTTAAGCAGTTACGGATCCAGGGGGGGGGGGGGGGAGGAACTAGGGTGAATATATATTATATAGCACATGGTGCGCATCTTATCAGACACACAATCAGCATCTATGTTACTAGCAGCAGAAATTAGCTCCGTAAACCGCGGCTGATCTCTTAGGTTTTAGGGTTTTAGCACGGACCAGTACCAAAAAAATAAGTCGGATTACACCATCTCGCTGGATGAAACAGATCCTGAACGGTTTTGGCACATTAAATTCTAAATTCAGGGGCCGGAAACCGGCCCGGGCTCCCGTGTCGGATCGGCCCCATTTACTGAGGGGGGGGGGCTCCCTCTAGAAATTTTTTGTAAAATTAACCCCAAATATTGACCATTTGATTAACCAGTCAGGAAAATTCAATAAATACATTGTAGAATGATTTCCATTGAAAAATGTCCCACTTTTGTTGCCGATTGATTCCTCTTGTGGTGGAAGACCACGAGACACATTGGTACAGAGTGGCGAAAGTGAAATTCATAAAAACTTCTTTTTGAAATTTGGATTCTGGCGTTTCCCCACCAACAGGATGCAGGTGACTTTATAATTAGTGAATTTGCGGGCGACAGTGTCGGGGGAATCCGATGAAATTTTAGGATGAAATTCGGAATCGCCATTGCAGGATTCTGAATTCTGGCCCACACCACAAAGGCGTTTTATAGCTGAGGCTCTGGAGTCGCCATCCTCCTCGCGAAAAAAATCATAGAAGTTGAAAAAATAAAATGGAGCAAAATGCTAAAACCGACGAGAAAAATGAAAATATACCCTAGTTAAGGGGGCCCTAAAGGCAAACAGAAGGGCCCCACGTCTGACTAAAGGGCCATACGACCACGGGAAAGGGCCCTCTGGCCATGGGAAAGGGCCCCCTGACTACGAGTCAATCGTTTTCTAGACACTGTTACTATCGAATCTACAACTGAATGAGAATAATTGCACTGGATGAAAATCATCAATCTAGATCACCCCTCCCCCGCCCTCAAAATAGCCTCCTACTTGATAAACCTTAAAAGGCCCCCGCCACACCAATACACTCTATACCAGGCCATTTTAGACCCCAGTGATGGCGTGACAGTTTGTTAAAGACTCCGGCCACATACAACATGATTATCATAGCTCCATGGTCGATCCAATACCCCCCTCCCCACACCAAGCACACTCGGTCCAGAAAGTCTATTATACCAGGCCATTTTACATTCCAGTGTGATGGCGTGGCAACCTGTTAAAGCCTCCGGCCACATACAACATGATCATCATAGCAAGGCCGATCCAATACCCCCTTCCCCATGTAGTGGTCAGCAGAAAAAGTTTTTTTTAGACGAATTGGACAAAATCTTTTTTTTTCATTTTTTGTCCGACCAGCCCTTAAGTCACTCGTCCGACCGGCCCTTAAGGCGCTCGTCCGACCGGCCCTTAAGGCGCTCGTCCGACCAGCCCTTCAGGTGCTCGTACGACCGGCCCTTCGGCCCAATCCGCCCCTGCCTACATCTATGGTTGTCAGCTAGAACTACCTTATAACTTTATAAAAATGTAATTTGAGACCGATTACAGGAAATTACGACCGGAATTGATTTGAAAAATGATCGGCGGAATGATTTCGCCACAAAGTTTCGGAACCGCGTAGTTCGGAATTCGTTCTTAATTTCATCGAATTGGGTTCATAATCTGGATATATTATAACTTGCTGTTTATTATATAAAGAGGCGTGACAGTTTGTTAAAGACTCCGGCCACATACAACATGATTATCATAGCTCCATGGTCGATCCAATACCCCCCTCCCCACACCAAGCACACTCGGTCCAGAAAGTCTATTATACCAGGCCATTTTACATTCCAGTGTGATGGCGTGGCGACCTGTTAAAGCCTCCGGCCACATACAACATGATCATCATAGCAAGGCCGATCCAATACCCCCTTCCCCATGTAGTGGTCAGCAGTAAAAGTTTTTTTTAGACGAATTGGACAAAATTTTTTTTTTTCATTTTTTGTCCGACCAGCCATTAAGTCACTCGTCCGACCGGCCCTTAAGGCGCTCGTCCGACCGGCCCTTAAGGCGCTCGTCCGACCAGCCCTTCAGGTGCTCGTACGACCGGCCCTTCAGCCCAATCCGCCCCTGCCTACATCTATGGTTGTCAGCTAGAACTACCTTATAACTTTATAAAAATGTAATTTGAGACCGATTACAGGAAATTACGACCGGAATTGATTTGAAAAATGATCGGCGGAATGATTTCGCCACAAAGTTTCGGAACCGCGTAGTTCGGAATTCGTTCTTAATTTCATCGAATTGGGTTCATAATCTGGATATATTATAACTTGCTGTTTATTATATAAAGAGGCGTTGACAATTTTTCCGTGAATGTGGCAACTTCTATCTTTGATGTATGCAAACTTTCACAATAATCAAAAATTTCGAAATTTAGTCTTCAAATTTTGAAAATCGTCAACGAAATGAAACATTGTCGACGAACAGAAATCATTGTTCGTTACGGCTCAGATGGGAGGAAATCCGTTATGATAATTTTTCAAAATTTTCTGGGGGGAGAACCCCCGCCCCATACCCCCTCCGCGGTCAGTGAGACAAAACATGAGGTTGTCACCACCTCAAAAAAATCCTAGTCCGTCACTGTTAAGGGTAACACCTTTCTTTTTAAAATGTTGCTGTTTTATTGAATAGAAACACGTATATGTGTCTTTTATTTTTACTATCACATTTATACACCGAATAATACAACAAATAACCTTGGTATAATATTACCTTTTACTACAATAATTGGCGGATAAAATTTAACCGTTCCGTTCAAAAATCGCACTACCGGTACATACTTCTAGTAACCCAACACTTTCACAGCGGTAATCCAAAATTGTCTAGTTCTACGTTTGATATTACAACATACGGCGTCGATGAGCTGTAAATAAGGCTAGGGCACGTGAGTAGCGTGACGTATACATATTTTGATACCGACTACCTCTACTCTGTGACCGACTGCACTGATTTTGCGACCGACTATTTTTTTGGCTGGGGGGGTGTACCACCCCCCCACATTTACGCCCCTGTACAAGACACGGGATTTCAGAAAAATGTTTGCATTGGAATTTTGTATGAGCCTGCAGTTTATATCCCCAAATTTTAAGGTAGCTGGAAAAAAACTGGATCGAAAAGTTGAAATACAATAGGGGCCTAGGGTCTTTCGGTATATTGCTGTTAAGCACAGGATTTGTCGGAAAATATCAATTTAACTAATCTACGGCCTAATCCAGGCTCAAATGTACTCAAGTCGATTGTTTTCCCATTAATTTAATTAAGAAAACAAATTCAAATTATTTACGGCAAGTAAACTCGCTATTATATTAATAATAAAAGATAGGTTGCCAGGCAACAAAACATACGCCCACAGCAGCTAAATCGTCGTCGCATATTTTTACTTTTTTCTGTAATGAAACATTTATAATACACTAAAATCTGATTAAGAGTAACAACTCATTATGTAATTATCAGAAAATCATTAGAATTTGTTTGCTTTTTATAAAGTTTTGCCCCACACTAACAATTAGTATAGGAAACATTTAATATGATGGATTTAGCTGTTCAGTTATCAAAATTCATAGAAAATCAAAATATTTGTTCGTTTCAACACCTTAAACTCTGTGTATCAATCTGAAGTCAATCGCATATTAAGTTTGGCCTCTAGAGCATCCACAAGATTTTTTGAAATGATCAAGGACTACAACTCTGGCACTAATTATCAGAAATCACTGAAAATCAAAAGGTTTCTTCATCTCATGACCTTAAACACTGTGTATAAATTTAAACTCAATCAGATATTAACTTTGGCCTCTAGAGTACCCACAAGAATTTTTGAAGTGATCAAGGGCCATAACTCTGGCACTAATTATCAGAAATCGCTGAAAATCAATAAACTTCTTCGTCTTATGACCTTACTTAAACACTTTGTATGAATTTGAAGTCAATCGGATATTAACTTTGGCCTCTAGAGCATCCACAAGTTTTTTTTAAGTGATCAAGGGCCATAACTCTGGAACTAATTATCAGAAATCACTGAAAATCAATAGACTTCTTCGTCTTATGACCTTAAACACTGTGTATAAATTTAAAGTCAATCGGATATTAACTTTAACCGGACGGACAGGGGTGACGACAATATACGACCACATTTCAATGTGAATCTTCCAATCAATAGAAACAGGAAACACAAACCAAATACAGACGATTTAATGGGATCTATTTTTACAAAGTCAAAATGATGCATATGATATTCAGATAAGTTATTCTACTAAAATAATTAGTAGAATACAATATCAAAAAACCATCGTTTTATCCAACGTTTCGTCAGTAAAAATACTGACTTTCTCAAGGTAAAGAAAACTAAATACAAAAAATTCAATGTGGGCGTATAAAAATAAATCAATGTTCTGCTCAGACTGGGCTAATGAAGACGGGCATATGCCATACCATGTGCAATGAGGGAATTTTTGCCCAGGCATCACTATGGCCTACTCTTATATCGAATTCCAACTACTAAGGGATCTTTAACGTACCCACAAATGTATAAGGGACCTCAGTTTTCCGTTCCCTTCGAACGACTAGACAGCTGTCCATGTCAGGTCCAGTGATGCAGAAGGAGGGCCTGACAAGGACAGCTGCCTAGTCATTCGGATGGGACAAAAAACAGAGGTCCCGTGTTCACATTGGAGTGCACGTAAAAGATCCCTTGGCAGTTGGAATGCGATATAAGAGTAGGCCGTAGCGCCGATGCCCGGGCAAAATTTCACTAGTAGCACACTGTATGACATATGCCCGTCTTCCATTAGCCCAGGTTAGGTGCAAAAGAGTAGGACGTTAAACCCCATTTCATTTCATTTCCTTTCCTCCATCATGCACTACTGACAAGCATACTCCTCGCAGTGTTCCGTTTGATTAGAGCTAATCCCACTACTCATTGCTGTAGAGAGTGAAAATTCTTGCTCTAAATTATGATTGGTCGGTAGTCCAATTAACAACCAATCGCCAACTACGTTATAAACACATTAATCTTAAAACAAGGCGCCAAATATGTTTACATAACATTACGTCATGCCTCACGATTTCTTTGGAAACGAACATACTTTCACCGTTTTTAATACCTTAAATCACTGTGCAAATTTTAAGAGAAGACCCAGTTAATGTAGGACTGTCATGTTGTTGTACTTGTATAATGTTGAAAGATTTGATTGAACGGGAAATTTTGAAAATTGACAATCGCAAACCCATTTTCCAAGCATTTCAGACCAAAGCAGAAGAAGGCAAATTTTTGATTTCCTGATACAATTAGATAACAGAATGACCAAAGAGATCTATCATTAGATGAATTTGAGAATTCTCTTAAGTGTCAAAAACAAAAACCTTTTATACTCCATGGGCCCTTTCCTCTCTTTCTCTTTTTTCTTTATAGCCTTAGGCCCAATTTTTTTAATGAGCTTAGGCCAACTGTCACTGACAGGTGCACCAAGTCCGGCACTGCTCATATTACAATAATAATATTTATAATTTAAAAGCGTAGCCTTTTGTTTAAAAAAATTCAAGATGCAATTTCCAAGCAAGTTATGTTGCTTGGTTACAGTTTCCAAATTTGGCCTACATGTACTTCCAAAATCAGAGCATGATTTTGTATTAAAAAATGACGATTTTGCATAAAGGGATGGGGGGGGTCTATTGAGAGAAAAAAACAAAACAAAAGAATTATGTCTGTGTATTATACTCTTCTTTTCTTTTCATCAATCAAGATTTAAAGCAATTTAGGTCAGGTGATTAATGCCAACCCAATGCAGGTCCAACACAATAAGCTTTTCATTTGACAATAAAATATTGTTATTTAAAGGGAAAGTAACTCCCAATGAAATACTAATATGTCTGAGGCGAGTATCTTCTCCTCCCTTGAAATTGAATGGATATAATATGGTGTAAGTATTAATATTGATCTACAAAAATGTGTGATACTTTGATAAGCTAAACTACAGTGCTGTAATATATTTTCATAAGCTAAATATATCTAAATGTACAACATATGTTGCAAGTAAAAATTTAAAAATATTTTTAGCAAACAAGTTTGGGCTTGTTGTTTTGTCTTTTCTTTTAAAATCTGACTAATAAAAATTAGACCATTTTTTCTTAATATGAACCCCATGAGTTTTCGCCGGGTGCTACGGCCTCCTCCCACTGCTAAAAGCCCCGTACTCGCAAGCATATTATTAAAATAAAATTGAACCATGTCTTAGTCCCAAATTGACCTAGTTTGTGTCTAGTGGACGTTAAACCCTATTTCTCTTTATCTTTTTATATTTTTCACAGATATGTCTTAATACATTAAAAATTGAAAAAACACAACTTTAAAAAGTTTGTAACGGATGTGACCTTGAGCATTTGAATTAGGCAAATGATTAAGACACAGACAACTTATAAAGAAGTAGTTTGACTAATAAAATATCTAAATTGTAAAGAAATTGATAGAAAAATTGGCATTAACGTCTTTTTAACACAAACTAGCAATAGGTTATTTCAGGACCAAAAACAATGCACTTGCATAAGGACAGAAAAAATCCAAAAGTTTGGGAAGGGGAGGCAACTCCTTGTCACATACAGAGAGAGAGAAATGGGGTTTACTCGACACAAAATAGGTCATTTTGGGACTAACGTATGGTTTCAATTTTATTTCAATAATTTGCTAGCGCTTAGGGGTCTTTAGCAGTGGGAGGAAACAGGAGTGCCCAGAGAAAACCCATGAGATTGAGAAGGCGCCCCAATCTCCATGTCACATACGCTCACACCAGGGTTCGAAACCACAGCCGCAAGCCAGAGGTGACCGGCCAGCTAGAGGTCGAAGCACGGCACTCTAGATCACTAGGCCATCCCAACCCCCCTTGTCTCATACAGGCTTCAGACAAAACCGACCTTATGATTTAAAGCTGCTAAAGCATACATATTAACTGCTGAAGCACCAAAATCCACTCTAAAGAAATAATGATCTACTTTGAATTAGACAAATTCTAAAATTTCACTTAAATATACATTGTATGACATGAAGTAACAATAATTATTTAATACAAAAAGCTGTAATTAATAAAATTTCTTCCAAAAATTGTAATCAATAACATTTCTTCCAAAAATTGTAATTACCGGTAATAACTTTTCTTTCAAAAATTGTAATAACTTTTCTTTCAAAAATTGTAATTAATAACTTTTCTCCCAATGGTGATGCCAAAAAACAAAAACTTTATTTATCCCACAAGATAAACAATATGTAAAATAAATACAAGCATAAAAACACATGTAAAATTTGTCTAAAAATCACTACCAATATATTCTCTTATACATATTACACATTTCTCTACAATTCCTTAATGAAATTTTAGCATTACTAATACTGGTTTTTCATTGGCTAATATCTCAGATTTATATTAGAGTAACTTTTAGGTGATTAAAAGACAAAATATTGCAATAAATACTATCCCCTTTCCTTCAGTTAATTTAAGTTTTCCCCCAAATTTTGACCCTTTTCATATACATGTAGCCTAGCTTCAGAAATGTCCCTTTGTGCCGGAACTCAGTCCAACAATTAAAACAATCAGAGACACCCATTATCAAATTAAATATACGGTAAGTAAAATCATTTCTTTAATGTAAAATACAAATAATATAATAATATCAGATTGAAAAACAAATAAAAATTACTTTAAACTTGAATTTATAATTATGCAAATTCAAAATATTTATAAAATGATATTAGAAGCATAAATTATGATATGTGTTTAAATGAGATATATTTTTCACATAGCAAGATTTATTTTAGAGTTCATTTTATTAAGAAGAAAAAAAGATTTTTTGGTCTAAATAAATACCAAAGTTCTTGCAGGCCTGTGTTAAAATTTAAAAGTGATCTATGACATAATTAAAGTAACATTATGTAGAAATTATCCATGCAATGCTGTACTACATGTATTCTCATTTATATTTAGCTGAATAATTTGGTTGCCTCAATCAAAGGTCTGGCAGTTTGAGAAAATACAATAATCTCTGACAACCAGTCTATTCCTGCTATGCATGAAAGAAATTTGTTCAGTATTGTTTAGATCACATTTATAGAATGAACAAGCAAGACTACAATGACCACCCCACTTCTGGAATAGGCTACTGTTCTTTGCTCTTTATTGGTAGGACTTTTTAAATTGATTAATACTGCATGATAAGCATTGTCAACAACCTTTCCATTTAAATATTCATATCCATCAAAAAGAACCATTTGTTACTAATAACTGAAATTATGCAATAAAATTTTACAATCATTAACCTTTTTACAGATCCTGTTCAGTGTTGTTGCTAAAAATAGCTGCATCTAGCACTACTTTCTCTTTATTATACAGGGTACATCAAGCTTGACCTATAACATAAGGTCAAAGGTCAGGGCTGAACTATGTCCTTGACCTTTGAGCAACAAAATCTAGTAATAATATACATGTGTATGGCAGGCAAGATGATCACTAAAATCACATAAAATAATAACAATCGTACATTTATCACTAACATATTTACATTTGGTTGCTATAGTAACGACTCGTCAAACTTTTAAAACAGTAAATTTCGATCACTAGTATATACATGCAAATCTGGTAAAATAATATTTTGATTCAATATGTAAGGAATCATTGCATGGGAAGAAGCATACTTGTTATACTAAAATGATAAAACAAAACTTTTTCCTGAAATATGAATATTGACCGGTCTTAAAAAGTAAAATGGTTTTGATTTAAAAGCATGAAAAGTGAAAGTAGCAAAAGTAAAAGTAGCAAAAGCTTACAAGTAATTAAGATTGAGAAATCACAATTTTATATATATATACACATATACAGAACACAAGATAAAACATAATTTGACGGAATCAATAAATATTACATTATATTATATAACTGATTATAACATATACATTCATTATTGTTACACTTAAATGCAGTGGTTCTGAGTATTCACAATTATATTATTTGTGCACACGCTGACTGTGAGAATATCCCTCTTCTAAAGCCATCTAAACAAAAATGGAAATCTGATCGGCATTGCTTTCCTGCAATTACTTCATTTACATGATTGACATTGTAGGATTTCTTTGTGATTTTATTTATGGTGAACCTATATAAGGTACCGGTACTGATCACTGTGAGTCCATAATTTTATTACCGGTATAAGAAATATTACATTTTCAGTTAAAAATAGATGACCTAAATAAATTATTCTCTGGCTAATACATCTTTAATAATTTCCTCATTGACAATTAAAAGCTACATCAAACTCGATAGCACTACCAAATAATATCCACAATTTCTAATGTAAATATAAATAACATTTTAACAGATTTCTTGTTAAATTAGTACCATCTCTCACGAAGAACAACTCTCATTCCAAATGCACTAATATTCTTACACTGTTAATCTACATCTTGACCCTTCCCTTCTACTTGGACAATCATCTTCCCTTGGTAAAAACAGGAGGTTGGGTGAGACAGAGAGGGGTGGGGGAAGGTCAGAGTTTATTAGGTCATTTTGAGACTGTGGGAAGAAAACAAAGAACTGCAATAAACCTTTGAGGTTAGGCTGGAGATCTTACTTCATGTCAAATACAAACGCAGGATCCAAATCCTGACACTTACATTGATGGCAGATTCACAATCTTAAGTGCTGGTGTTAAATCATTTGGGCACCCAGGTGAGGATGAATGTTACTAGATGACTTGAGATTAGATATCAATAGTACTTCCAGTCTGAGACCTATCAGAACTATCTCATTACAAGAATTACCAAGGGAAGGTATTTTAACAACAGAACAAGAGAAAAACCAAGATCTATAAAGCTGGACATACAACTTATATCATAACATGGTTGCAGTAACTTTTCTATTAGTGTAGCTTTCATTGAAATATATATTTTACAGAGCTGTGTGCATACCTGGCTTCAATTTTACAAATTCCTATCAAATTCTAAACATAGATTTTAGCTAATTGATTAAATAAAGTCTTGAAAACTTATCTCTTGTGAGTGCAATTGGTTTTTGGATTGTAAAATGGTTAACTTTGAGAAACCTGGATTAGATGTTATTTTTAAAATAATGTGACCAGAACACAAGTTCTATATCATCCTGAAATAAAATACATTGTAACAGTATCTACATCTTTCAAAAATTTAAAAGCTTGGCTAAAATTACAGTACCAAATAGATTGGGTCTTTTTCAAAAAGCTCTTTATTACATCATGGGTTATTATAATAAGGTCCATGACAAAATGAAGAGTCACTCTTTAAAATCAGGAGTAAGTCTCCCCTTATTCTGGCAAGTTGTCTCCCTTATTCACTTGAGTTCTCTCCCCTTTATTAAGATTATCTTCTTTTCTCTTCTTATTATTTGGGCGAGGTGAGCTGAGCTATTGAACACATTACTGATCTTAGGCTATTCTTCAATGACTGAAATAGGTGAATAATTAATTATATATACATAAAAAGTAGAATTCCTGGTAGATTATATTACTATGATTCGATGTGCAAATGTGAGGTAGGAGAATTTTGCCCAAACAGTGGTGTTTCTAGGTACTCTTCCGATTTCAAACTCAACAGTTCATTTACATCCATGACCAGACACTCTTTCCTTGTCAACCTTGAAGATTGCAAGCTATGACATGATTCATCTGAACCCATGCTCAGATTTGATTTTTGGACATTCCTGTCGACAGACCATTGCCATCACTATATTTAGTAAAGCCGGAAAATCATTAATCCACAAGAGTATGAAAATTACTTGTCAATGAAATTAAATGTCATAAAAATATGTATTCTACAGGAAAACAAAATTTATAATACAACGAGAATATACAATTAAATTAACTAAATGTCTAATGCTTACAATGAATAAACAAACACTAAGACAATAATACATACATGCTTATTACAAGCAAAATTTAGATAAATAAATTAATAAGTGTTATCCCACAAGTTCCAATCACTAGTCCAGGATGTTTTGGATGTGAGGAGGAATAGATTCAGGATGTTTTGTATGTGGGGAGGAATAGATTCAGGATGTTTTGTATGTGAGGAGGAATAGATTCAGGATGTTTTGTTGTTTTGTATGTGGGGAGGAATAGATTCAGGATGTTTTGTATGTGAGGAGGAATAGATTCAGGATGTTTTGTATGTGAGGAGGAATAGATTCAGGATGTTTTGTTGTTTTGTATGTGGGGAGGAATAGATTCAGGATGTTTTGTATGTGAGGAGGAATAGATTCAGGATATTTTGTATGTGAGGAGGAATAGATTCAGGATGTTTTGTATGTGGGGAGGAATAGATTCAGGATGTTTTGTATGTGAGGAGGAATAGATTCAGGATGTTTTGTATGTGAGGAGGAATAGATTCAAGATGTTTCGTTTTGTATGTGGGGAGGAATAGATTCAGGATGTTTTGTATGTGAGGAATAATAGATTCAGGATGTTTTGTATGTGGGGAGGGATAGATTCAGGATGTTTTGTATGTGGGGAGGAATAGATTCAGGATGTTTTGTATGTGGGGAGGAATAGATTCAGGATATTTTGTAAATTGGGAGGATGATTCAAAATTTTCTGTATACTGCTTCGCGATTGTTGACTGAATTTTTGACAGGTAAACTGGACTACCAGTATATTATGAACAGAACCTTAGTCTGAGATTAAGAAATTCTTGTATATCTACACTAGCTATCAGCCCCCATCCCACTACTTTATGACTGAAGCACCACTGACAACTTTAGAACCATAGCATAATCGAAAAGTGGTACCAGTTTTCATGAAAGGGTAAGCAGTCCAGGCATCTTGTTGTGTTGAAAAGTGAGTTCCTATATCCAAGACATCCTGTCTAAATTAGTTAATATTCTATACCCAAGACATTCTGTGTTATTAAAGTAAGTTGGTATTTCATACCCCAGACGTCCGTTGTTATTTATATAAGTTAATATTCCATACCACAGACATCCATTGTTATTTATATAAGTTAATATTCCATACCCCAGACATCCACTGTTATTTATATAAGTTAATATTCCATACCCCAGACATCTGTTGTTATTTATAAAAGTTAATAATTCATACCTGCCAGTAGGTTTTATTTACATACGATTAGTATAAGAAATAATGAATGTCCAACCCATCCAAAAATGTGAGAATTGACAATGTTTAAGCCACAGAAAGCTTTTGTTATGCAGGGTAATAATTACATTTTTATGTTATTCATTATTTTTTTTCAAGCAATTTACCATTAAAGCTCATCTTGTTTTGTCAACTCTTTCCAGCTGCTGAATTATCGAAACCAAGAATACATACACTTAAAGGGTGTAACGCTTTGACTCAAAATTATTAAGAGTCCTCTACATTACAAACACGAACTATTGGTATTTCAATCAATAGTCAGGTTGTTATCTTACAATTAACATATGGATTTCTATTTAAGACACAAAGTAAATGTCAGTGCAATGTCAAACTGTACTTCCAATGTAGACTGGACTAACCATTCAATTTGGACTGCTCATTTATTTCGATAAATATTAGAAATTTTGATAAAAGCTTTAGAAAATGAATGTAAATCATTATTACATTAATATGTGCTTTTTGATCGATTTTCATCCAATTTAGGCTCCAAAGAACACAGATCTAGCCAAGACGTATTTACTTACTAAAAAAAGCTATTCATATTGAAGGCCAAAAGATTTCCAATGACAATATACTATTAACCTTTGATTTGCATTGAAATAAATTCTGTTTTTGATAGAATTTTAATTATTTCTTGGCTATAACAATGGTGATATAAATTACTTTAAATAGCATGGAAAATAATTGACAAATACAAGATTTGGAATGTTAATGCTGCAAAGCGTATTACCTAGGATAATCTCATAACTGACCAGTTCTCTTGCTTTTAAAGCTAGATAATAAATTTGTGACCCCTTGAACACCAGCCTTCACCCCTTGAACTCCTGCCTTGACCCCTTGAACACCGGCAGTGACCCCTGCTTTGACTGTTGTTTTAAAACTGGCTGGTAACAGAGCCTGTGTTGCTGTCTTTAATTTTTAAAAAACAAAATGAACAAAAATAACAGACAATAAAGAATTAAAATTACATATATGAAATAAAAACACATAACAATAAATGAATAAAGCCACTAATCATCAATTAAGGGATTTTGAAACCCATTTTCAACTATAATATTGTCAAAATTGAATTGCTAAAAGGAACATCACGCTAAAAATGGTTCAGTTCTGTTCTACAGATGATATAAGTAAACCAGTGCCACCTATAAGTGTCGGGTAAAATCTTTTGATGATCTTCTTTTTGATTAGTGCTGGATATATACAATGCATATTGCGATTGAGGTGCTACGATACAATTACTATCATCATTTATAACCAGGTCAATATTTAGTAAGTAAACAACAGGATAAATGAATGTAATTGGTACTTTTAGTCCTTCAGCACTATTTTTAATCCAACTGATTCCAAGTTCAGAGATTATCTTCCACTGATTTATTTTTTCCTATTTCAATTTTGAATTAAAAATCAGACGTCTAAAACAACACAAATGACGATCAGCAGCTTTAATCAAAACACAATATTTAATGAAAAAGATTTTTTAAACACTAATAAAATATTTTAAAGACATATTCCTCTGAGAGCGGGTAGCAGTGTATGCCAATGGCAGCAAAAAAATGGGTATAATGTCCACACAACACAAATCTGGCAATTTCAGGACTTACATATGGTTCATTTTATTTCAATAAATTGTTGCGCATAGGGGACCTATAGCTGTGGGATAAAATGGGAGGACTTGGTGAAAACACACAAAGTCGGACAGACGATCCTACTCCTGAGTTTTACATCCAATCTGTAAGACTAAATGCTTTTCCTTCCCACTTCCTCCTGTCTTGCAATACTGACTTGCCGAAACCAGGCTTGAAACCCAATTAGCGAGCCAGTGCCTTTATTACTCACTGAGATATCCAGTAGATGACCGAATTAATCTGTGAGGAATATATCTTTATAATTCAAACTAAACGTAATTCAAAAGAACAACATTTTGAAGGTCTCTTTAAAATCAAACTTTATGCTTGATTATGCACAATTTTCTATATAGTGTTTTGAATAATTTAAAAAAAAATGTAATTACAATGCAACTACTATATTTTACAAGACAAAGGACATACTGGTGTTAGGAGATATTGAAGTTTTATGAAGCCTTTTCGATCTAAAAACAGCTCAAATTTAATAGTGTTGTTTTCTATTCACTTTAGATTTCGCCCATTTTGATATTTTTCAATAAATTATGCTGTTATTTTTATAATTAAATGTCAATATCTCCCAACAAAATAATAAAATTGACTAAAACACAAAGATTAAAATAAATACAAAGAAAGAAATATATTAAAACAAGAGTTACCTTTCCTTGACTAGGGGGTGTTTTAGGACTTTGTGGATGAGCATCCATACACTTCTGGTATCTCAACTATAAGGAAAATACTTATTCATATAGAACTCTATATAAACATTGTGATATAAACATACCAACAGTACATAACTTTTAACATAATACTGAAAATTCTTTGCAACATTATGATAATCTTTTCATGTCTATAAACAACATTATGATTATCTTTGTATATAATTCAAGTATATCCCGAAATAAATAAGATATTAAATTTCATTCTGGGCTTCCATAGAAAAAATGTTGAAAGCATGTCAATTTTAACAAAGCACAGAAACTTGATAAATTAAATTGATACATACATGTAACGTTTTTATCTAAAATATTTCGATCAGATTAGAGTGTTTATTTTGTAACTTACCTTGCAAGCAGCTTCTATAGTTTTACATAGAGGACCAGCTGATGGTTCACAGTGAAATACGTGTGCTACAAACAGATTCTCTGCTGTATGAACAACAAATGCACATAATCTGAAACAAAAACAACACATCACTAGTTAACTCATGTCAGTAGGATAAAGTAATAATCAGTCTGACTTTATTTACGTAGACCATACTTCTAGAACAGAAATCAGGATCGTTTCCATAACAACATACTAACAATACAAGTTCGTGAAAAGGGACTATTTCATTAGTAATGTTCGCTTGCATATATAATATGAACCAAATCTGGACAGTACCATTTAAGGTGATAGCTCATAGGTCGATGAGTATTTTATATTCAACTTACTTGACATTTGACATGGCTATGCCCATGAAAGATAAAAACCTCACACGAATTTCATCTATCTTGTTCTCAGGATTCTGAAAAAACAGTACATGGAATTTGAATCTAAATTACATGGAATTATAATTCACATGAAATGGAATAGGAATTTACATGCCATGGAATAAGAATTTGCATGTCATGGCATTAGAATTTACATGACACAGAATTATAATTAACAGGCCATGGAATTAAAATTTACATTTAGCCTTACAACAAAATACATTTTAATTTATAGTTTTCATGTTGAAAAATCATTTTAAAATGATAGAAATATTGGGATATTGCCATAGTCTTTGAAAAAAAATATCTTGATATTCTGAGGTGAACAAAAAGTCAAAGCCCTGCTACAAACAATAGCATTGCCAAAATAATTCTCACAACATAAACTTCATCTCCACTTCAACCATATTTCATAACAGAGGTACCATTTGATGTAGTAACGCACAATAAATGTATTACAACTTACTCCGTTCTCTGCGATGGTAATAGTTGATGGTGCGATCGAGACGTTGACAAAATGCCATCTTTCTGGTGGAATACGATCGTACACTCTATTTACAGCCACGTTTAATATCTCCATCCCTGTATATAAATTGTATTCTTAATAAAACAACATTTTATATTAATCTAGATTATCAGAAAGCTTTAATAATAACTGTTCTGTGCTAATGAAAAAGGACCTACCCTAGGGGTGATCATCCTTTTACATACCATGCTTCATTTATTTTACACACGAATTGAGAGTCGCCATATAACTCTTGTACCCTAATCTAATTCTTGTAAAAGTATGTTTATTGACATAATTTCGGGCAACATCAAAAATAATAATGTAGACTCAGCCTGGTCGAAAAAAAAGTTCAGTATAAGTATTGTTTGGGGTAAGTAGTCCGAAAATTTTGGAAGTTGATTGAATACTGAGCCCCTTCTGTGACTATCAACACTTTCTGAATTATTTAGGTGCGCTCTGACAATGAATGCACCAGCAGACCTGGTTGTTTTGTCCCATTTCAATGAATAGAAGCTTTTCCATGCCAGGCACTCCATCCAGCATCTCTTGACAGGAAACCATGCGAGAAAATCATGAAAAACTTTCTCTGCGAACACTTGGATCGAACACGAGACCTCATGGTTATCTCAATACTACTACAACAACATTGTAGCTCAATCAATTAATTCACCTTCAGACCTATATATTACTACCACACAGCAAGAAGTATAGCCACTGACAATTGCGATGGATAAAACATTGGAGTAGCAATTAACCTTAATAAGTCATCTAATATATTAGTATGTGCAGGGGAACCCATGTTAGAAGTGAAGATGACACAGGACTAGCCTGTTCACCAAATTAAATTCAGGAAATACCTGTCAATGATATACATCCTGATTATGTAGCTTACCTGTTGCTCTGGGGACTATTTCAGTTCCAAGATAATGACAGCGAATGGATTTTTTGGGTTCCTCCATTGGAGTAGGAAAATTCACAGCTAGAAATAAATTCATAAAGGATTGTGTAATTTAACACAAGGATGTTAATTATATATTATTTTTTGGTAAATATTAGTAATAGTTGCCAGGGAATGACAGAATGGGGCACATGGACTGAATATTTTTCATCAATTTCATGACACATTAAAACAAGTGAACATTCTACAATAATTTCATGACACATTGTGTATGTGACTGAACAATCTGCAATAATTTCATAACAACACACAGACTAAACATTCAGCATTAATTTCATGACACACAGACTAAACATTCTTCAATAATTTCATGACACATTGAGTATGATTGAATAAACATTATGCAAAGATTGCAGGACCAACAGACAAGATCATGCACTGGATTGTCATGACACACAGACTAAACAATCTGCAATAATTTCATGACACATTGACTGAACAATGGTCTGCAATGATTTTATGACCAATAGATTGTCCATGAATCGTTTTAGTCATTGACTAGTTTAATAATAAACTTACATTGATACATTTTCTGACCTCCGTTCGGCTGGCCCATCTTCTCTAAATTGGGTAAATCCGTGGGCCTGTTTAACTTCATCGTCGTCTGTTGTAGTGTACGTTCCAACATGATCTTCTTACAAATATCGCGTAATGTATTGGCGATCTGCCGGGCTGGGTTGTCACAGCGGAACACATGGCACATGTGACGTCTAGACATCTTGTCACGAGCAACATATGCAAAATCTCTGAAATGAATATGATAATATTTAATGGATACTCTGCTTCAAAATAAGAAGTTACTATATATAAGGCCATATGTATAAAAAACACAATTAGATTAAAATACAGATCTATATTTCGTTTCTTTTTTTTATACTTTCAACGGGAGAGAGAGAGAGAAATGGGGTTTAACGTCCACTCAACACAAACTAGGTCATTTCGGGACTAACACATGGTTTTTTAATTTTATTTCGATAATTCGCTTGCGAATAGGGGTCTTTAGCAGTGGGAGGAAACCGGAGTGCCCGGAGGAAACCCACGAGGATGAGAAGGCGCCCCTATCTCCATGCCACATACGCTCACACCAGGGCTCGAAACCACAGCCGCAAGCCAGAGGTGACTGGCCAGCTAGAGGTCGAAGCGCGGCACTCTAGACCACTAGGCCATCCCAACCCCCGTACTTTCAACGGCCTACACTACATAAAGATCTGATAAGTTATAATGTGAGTTCACGCTTTTGACCCAATGACATCAGACATTTATCAATCAATCAGACTGTTTCATTGGCTAATCCCTCACATCATCCAGAACGCATCAATGATAACAACTCTTCCAGATCCTAGTGTAGTAAATACAAGTAAAACAACAATTTTGAACTATAAAAACGAAACAAAATACTGAAATAGGATCTGTGTTTTAATCAGATTGAAAAAAAAATATTCTGGTTCTCAAACTACTCCTGCATTACCTAAAAAGAGATGCTTGACCTGTATTTATTTCAAGATATGTGCAGTAAGAATTGATGGGCTCAATTATCAATGTTAAAGATGATAAATAAAGGCATTGGGTAATATTAGATATAGAGCTGGCAGTTCTTGCTATAATAGTTAAAATATAGATAATGAAAACAATGTGCTGAAAATTTCAGTCAAATTGCTTCTCTCTGAACCTAGATATTAGCGATTCAATTTCAGTCTGGCATCTATCGTCATTATTACTATTGGTATGATAATTCATTTTTATATTAAATCATCTATCAAAATATGGCATTGAGAGTTGATTATGGTCTTGATAAATCAATTAATGTCTAATCATTTAGATAACATTTAATGCCTTATGACCTGCAATAGGCAGATTTAGCCCTTGTTAAATGATACTGGACTGGATAATCATAGATTCTTAACTACAAGGTGAGATAAATGTAGTGCCTTGAAATGTGATATTATGAAGTAATTTACAACTGAAGTAATCCTTTGACAAAATAAAAAAACAAAAATAAAAACCTGCATCCCACATAAGGTTTTTTAGAACAGATTGTCTGAGAACCACAATATTTCTTTTGTACATGTATGACCAAACAATGACAACATAGAAGATTTTGGTTGACAGACTGGCAAAATATTGAAATGTGGGACACAACACTCTTTAAAGATTTTGAATTTTTTTTTTAATGCTTTGCTATTGTTTGTTAATATCAATTACATATCTACTGACAGGAATTTGCTTTCTTTGCATTTGAAATTTCAGATTCAAATCAATGGAAACTATTTATTAATGTTCTACTTGATTTGAGTAAAAATTAAATTTGTGTAAAAAAAGAAAAATAAATGTACCAAAACTGAGTGAATTCTCAATGGTGTGTATAAATAATTAAATGCACAGCCAATTATCAAAAGAAATATACTCAAAATATTACATCATCTCAAAAATACCTTACAATAAAAAATACATTAAGATATAACCTTTTAAAAAAATAATATAAATTACATATATTTTTTAAATGAATGAACAGATGATAGGCTGAATGAACCATTATGATTAAATGGGGAAGGAGAGGACTGTAATACTCTGAATGAGTAATTTTCTGCATCCACCAGGTAGGTAGTATACTATATAGAGGGAATTATTTGGTGAGGGTTCATTCACGTGCACGTCAATGTGACCATTGGCCTCTGTAACATCCAAATGGCTATTCTTTGCCACAGTTGCCAGGCCCCCGTCAGCACTCACGCTGTCGATCGCCATTTCCGCCAATTGCGATAATAATATAATTTTGGCGTTAAAATATTCAATCTGGCGAAATTTTTGGCGATTCTTTTTTAACCATGGCTAAAAAATTTTCTTGCCACAAAGTTTGGATTTCCACGCCGTGCACACACGTAACAATTTATCACGCTTGGCTGAGTCATTTATCAATCAATCAAGCACTAATCCTTTGTCTCTTGATCGATCTCGGATTAGCGTTGATTAGTATATACAGTAAGAGTAGTAATAAACTAATCAAGAGACAGACGATTTAATTGTATGTCTATACTAATCGGTGGCTTTTTTGACGAATGGCGGACACCGTGAATAATACTCATTCGATTTGTGTGAGATTATTGGACTATGACGTCTGTTTTATCCTTTTCCTACTCCTGTTGCACGTATCGTTAATAAATGAAGCCAGGTTTGTTGTTAAGTTTATATTGAAGTCGATATAAAACGCCAGAAACGAACGAACGAACGTCAGTTAATTTCTAATCACATGCCATTAATAATAATGGGCCGTAAGCGAAAACTTGAACAGCCTTCGTCAACGTCCGATAGAAGAATTTCAAACTTATTTTTTTTTTCTTATTTCACCACCAAAATACTCCCGAACTGACTATATAATAGTTAAAATATAGATAACGTAAATGGAATATGCTGAAAACTTGATTCAAATTGCTTCCTTTGAACAGAGATTATTAGCTTTTGATATTAGGCCCAACCTCGATCATCATCACTAAAGAAAGATTTAGCTCTTAGTCCTTACATAATGTATGTTTGTGCATTTGAAAAATGTAGATCTCTTAAGGATGAATGAAAATTTTCAAATCTTTGATATATCATAAGTGCTTGGTCACAATTTCTGTTATAAAGAAAAATATTCATTAAAAACAAATACACTGTGTGGTTACCCCAGATGTTGAAAAAGCTTTTAAAAAAATGGGCTTCTGCAAAGCAGTGAAGAATTTTGTAAATTGTAATATCATATGTATATTGTATGTAAATAAAAATTACTGAAAATATATAATAGAATAGATATCTGTTCTTTTTTTTTGGCGGAAAAAATATATGGCTAATAAATTAAAATGAAAAATTGGCGGAAAAAAAATTGAACCCAGAGTGAGCACTGGCCCCCGTCCTTGCCACTGTGATCAAACCTAGTGAGTCAGTACCTTACTTGCAGCACCTGCATGGCCGCTCCTGGGAGGAGAGCACAATAGCACAACTGCCCTCACCACTTATGTGACTAAATAGATGAATAAATGAAATGAAGTCAAGTGACTGTAATGTGAACACAGAAATACTAAATAAGAACAAAAAGTGACAATGACATTTGATATTAATTTCAAAAGAAAATATGCTGCAGCAGTACAGTACAAAGTACTTCCACTTAACAAATTACTTCTTCAAAAATAAGCAACTAAAAGACACAAAAAAAAAATATAGTGGAGAGTTACCTTTCCCTGAAAGATGAGAGCAAATTTAAAGAGAAAGAAGAAAAAGTGGTGTTATGGTTAAAACAGAAGAATTTCACTTAGAAGAAAACGATTTTATTACAAAGGTCAAAGAAAGGGCAAAACATTAAAGGTACCAAGTAACATAAACGTTCAGTACGAATCTATAACGTTTCTGTCACTTATGCTTTGCCCACAAAGATTTGCAAGTTAGCTCCTAATCCTATAGTAGCATCCATTTAAGCTCTAAGGCTGAAATGTCAGTCTGCCTTCAGACCAATGAAACCATACACAAAATGTTTTATCAAAACGTGTATAGGTCCCAAAATCATGTAAACTGATCTAATCCTAAGTTATGACCATAAAAATTCCTGCTACTTTCTAAAGAATTCATGATATTATATAAGTTTTTCTGTCATTCTGCAACTGAAGAATAAGTTGCTTCCACATATACATAGTTGTTTATTTTCATAATGTTTAGATTATTTCTAAAGAACACAACTCAATCGCAGTCCTTATTTTAAAAAATCTACATAATGAACATGTATACTCTACTTGTCTGGTGCATTGACAGTAACGACTTAAGGACACATTAATTAATTAGGTAGATTTGGAAAAACAGAATAAGTTAAGTGAACTACTGGTAGAGATATCTAATAATAAAGGGATTTAGTGGTTAAAGGGTTAAAGTAAGGCATGGTAAAAGGAATGTGGTTTAATGTATAATCAAAACAATACTCTATTTATTTTGAGACTAACACACAGGTTTTCTTTTTGCAATGGTACCATGTATTTTGAGTGGACAGTATGGTGTTCACCTATTTTTCAATAATTTCAACTTTCACGGCTTTTACGTGCATGCTAACCTGTACACAGTGGAATTAGATTTTGTACCAAAGGAATTGAACAATCAATAATAAATGACAAATTTCTTGTAGGCTCTAATTTTGAAAGAACAAATTCTTCAGATTTAACCTATGAACTTAAAAAATCTTTACTCCTTTGGAAATCTTTGTCTCTCTATACGAAATATTTTTCTATTTGCTGTGATACAAACATACAGTTTACTTGAGAGTGATCAATAAATAGTAACTAGGTAAGTCAGAGTCACACCGTTAGACTAAGGCATGATCTTAAAAGGTTAATATTGGTACAACAAAAAGAAAAACCCTCTATTGTACATCAGAAAAGTTCAGTGCTTCAATATTTCTGGATGAGTCACAGTACCTGTTGTCTTCTTAGTTTGAATATGATATTAAACAATATGAACGATGTACGAAAGCAATTAACCTACCTTCCATTATCACGACCAACACCCCAAACTCTAATGGAATGAATAGACTGAGAATTAAGAACACTAAAATCCTGCGTATCAACCAGACGTAAACTCTTCGAATCCAGATCCATAAACAAATCTTTACCCTGAAAATAAAATATGTAAAGTAAACAAATCCATAAAGAATTTTAAATCCATAAATAAATCTTTCCAATAAAACAAAATACATAACAAATCCATAAACATACTTCCCCTACAATAAATTGAATAAACAAATTTTTCACCTAATATAAAATATATAAACAAATCTTTCCCTTAAAATAAAATACATTACAAATCCCAGGGGTGTTTTAAGGCTTATCATAACGGAGGCTATACGATTTTGAGGGCCCCCTTTCCCGTGACCAGAGGGGCCCTTTTGTCAGACGAGGGGCCCCTTTGTCTGCCTTTAGGGCCCTCCCTAACTAGGGTACATTTCATTTTTCTCATCGGTTTTAGCATTTTTCTCCCGTTTTATTTGTTCAACTTCTTTGATTTTTTTCGCGAGGAGGCTGGCGCCTCCAGCGCCTCAGCTGTAAAATGCCTTTGACAAATCCATTGATTTCCAAGAGGATGGAGGAAAGTCGGGACAGATCCCAACAAAAAGAATTTCGGGTATGTAATACCCACAAAAACTGTAACATTTTTATTGATATGTCAGTAATTAACATCAAATGTATCAGTTAATAAAAATAAAAATTCTTTGACAGTTCAAAAGAATGAAGAAAATTCAGAACTTACATCTCCCCATCTGCCAACAACATCGTTAATATCATTACGTCCTAGTGATAGATCTACAATGCATTTATTGACAGCCTTACTACTACGCTCAGGAGTTAGATCCTCTTCCGCGATACTGACCCAACCTAATGATCTAACAGCATATCTGATTGGTTTCTCGCCTGTCACACGATCTGTTGTAACTTGTTGACATGGCGGTTGAGAGCACCTGGAAACATGTGTGAAAAAAAACTCATTAATTTTTGAGAAAAAAAATGAAAGAAGCACTATTATATCAAAATTCTTTTTACATACATGGGACCTCTGTTTTGCGTTTCATCCAAAAGACTATCTGTATATGGCCCTCTGGTTATTGATTCAACGTTTTACTCACTGTGTCACTGCACCTTCATTTTGGAGCAGGACTAAAAGGGAAACATCACCTGCTTCAGCTGATTTTTATATTTTAATATACATGTAAGTAGTGGTGTATACTATACAGGGATCTGCCTACAATCTTTAATCTAGTCCGTGGACCCCAACAGTGACTCAGTGAGTATTGAGAGAGAGAGAAATGGGATTTAACGTCCACTTATACAAACTTGGTCATTTTGGGACTACAGTGAGTATGGTGCTTGCTCACTAACCAGAAAGACCTGACTTCAATCCTGATATTGGATTGAACAGATTTGAATAAACAAATGAGGTAGGAAGTTAACAATTTGAAATCAAATAGGACGAAGCCCGAGTGTCACGAAAATTAAATGCAATTTAATGTCTAACTGTTCTGCACCAACTGGGCTATAAAGAAGACAGACTGCATGGCATGTTGACCTTATCATTATCCAGCTTGGTGCATAAAAGTAGGACATAAAATCTCCATTTCCTGTCAGTAATATAATAGTAATGCTTCAGTTAATACTTACAGTGATTGAAGAGATTTGGCAGCATACTGAAGAGCATGACCCTCGAACTCCTGTAAATGTTCTTCTGTATTGGAGGAGATACTGGTTGGTGTAGAAGGGAGAGAACTCAGACTATGGTTACTCTATAAATAGATAATCAACATGGATAAGATGAGTCATTATGAAACTAACAACAAAATTTCATGAAAGTAGAACCTGACTGGATCTAGCAGTCTAGCTTCAAGGTTCAATTAGAATGGTAGTGTCACAACGTTTTGCAAACAAACGAGTCGAATTAATAAATTTATCACATTGAAGTTTGAATCGGAAGGATCTCGTTTAGATTTTCAATAACTGTTACAACCCTTTGATCACTACGTAGTCAAATCATACTTGACTGGCCGTGCTCCAGTTACTTTGCTCACTGCAAAGTCATGGTATATATCATAGGATCACCAATAATAATAGAAAACAAAATCTAATGACAGCTGTTTAAAGTGAAATTTTATTATATATTATGTGAGTGGTATATATTGTGACATTAAAGACACAACAACCATTTACATGGAATACAACCACTGATGTGTTTTACATAGCGCAACATTTCGCTTATCTTTTACCAACATTTCGCTTATCATTTTAAGCACAATGTGATTGTATGAGTATAAATGTTTTTTGTGTTATTTTTTTATTTCATTGAATCTACATTGAAATCCGTCTAAAACTACACTGATAAGCAAAGACTGAAGACCAATAAAGATAGGTTGCCAGGCAATGAAACATACACCCACAGCAGCTAAATTGAATGGGCAGTCGAAACGAGTTGTCACATATATCTTTACTAGTCTCAGTAATGAAACACTTATAATAAACTTAAATCTGATTAACAACTCATTAAGGAAGCGGTGTTTATAAGCTTAGCTTGTTATCATATCCTTGTATTCTTTGCATATTTGCCTACTGTACTTTACAATAAAATACTGTTTAAATCAGCTCATTAAGTAATTATCAGAAAATTATTAGAATTTGTTTGGTCCATGCTAACATTTAGTATACAAAACATTCAAAAATCATTGAAAATCAATTCACTTGTTCCTCTTGTGTATCAATCTGATGTCAATTGACACGATTATATATATATTATAGGTGTAAACAAGTTGTATAAACATAAAATCAGTCTGATGATAACTATGGTCTCTAATAGCAAGTGCAGGGGGACTGCACCACACATAATTGGCACAAAAACAAATATACGGACAAGACATCATACTCAGAAATCACAAACAGACGAACAATTCAAATATGGATCCGGGAGCTGATGCTAAGCCACCACTGTGCTGTACAGTCCCAGGCCTGTAGTGACACAGACTTCACTCAAATTTGAAAACAATCAGGAATATAACCCAGAGAAACCATTGTGTAATGGCAGCATGAGTCATATGCTACATGTTACAGAAACATAAATGTAAGCATACTGTAGTAAAATGTAACAATACAAGTAACCACATTGGGGAATTGTATATTACAAAAAACCCAGATAGTCTAAAAATTAATGCTCTAAATCGAGGCATACTGAATACAGTTAGGGCAAATGTTCCACCTATCACAAAAGCAGAGCAAAAACAAACAATACTGAATACAAAGAAGCAAGCACCCACCAGATTTATCAAAGTGATCAAGTAATTAACAGAAATCGGTGAAATACAATAAGCTTCTTTGTCTCATATGTCAACACTGTGCATAAAAATACAAGCCAACAGCGAGGCTGATGTCCCCCACCGAAATCCCAAAATAAATAGAGGCCATATATTAATTTATTGGAGGTTTTTTTTATTCAAAAGTATTGAGGAATCAAACTGATTACCAACTATACACTAAGTATCATCACTTTCTATCAGACAGAATCAACCTACTGAACATCATGTCAATTTAAACATTCTACCTCAATTATAAAAGCAGAGTTGTTATGTTCCAAAGTCTTGACCAATCAAATTGCTTATCGCTCAATATACGATCACACTTTAAAATAGGCATATAAAAACTAATACATTTAATTTAATCCATAGACAAAATACCAAACTGTATTATTCCGTTTAAGTCAAAATGACAATCAAGAGAGAAAGCATAATCAAAATTCCCATGGTGACAAAGTACAGATTGCAGGCTCCAAATCAAATTGTTATTTAAGTCAATGTTAAAAACATGTTTTCAAAATCTTGAGCTTTTAGCATTTTATATTCTACACATGATCAAGCTACATCAGACAGCAAGACACAAAATGGAGACAGATGTTATATAAGATTAACAGACAGACGTTTATAGGGTTAATTATCCACAATCCGTAATCTTATTATTCGATGCCAAATCATGCTCCTGCCGCGTTACTGGAGATCATTGAGTAACGACAGACGTGATGAATTACCACTATTAGTGCTAAAAGCTTTGGGACACGTGTCACAAATAAACCATACATTTTACTGCCATCAGTTTTTGCCCATTCTCACATTTTAAATCTAAATAGATTCTTCTAAACTCGCCTTAAAAGTATTTTTACGTTAAATTTCAAAGGAAAAAAAAGTTGACACTTTAGTTTATAGGTTGTTTGTTGTTTTGCTTTCTAATTTATATGAAAATTATTCAAGAATCATGTGAAAATATACTTCATCCTTATTCTGAACTTAATTAAATCTTTCTTTATGCTAAAATTCCAAAGACAAAATAAAGTTGACACTGTAACTTAAATCTTGTTGATGGTTTTATTTTCTTCTACTTTATATGAAAATTATGCAAGAGTTGTTAGTAAATATACCCCATTCTTTTTTAAATTTTAAACACAAACCCTTTTGCCGGGATGCAATTTATCGCCTTATTCCACATTGTATTCTTCAAGTATAATATACTGTTCAGAAAGTAGCAGATTGGTTCTTAAAATTGGACTGGGAATTTTCTACAACTACTATTGATAGGCCCATTATACATTAATGTTTTTATCAGGTCTTTATTTATCTCGTCATCTACACATCCTACAGAAATCTTCTTATGGATCTCTTTTGAAACAGATTCAATCCAATCCAGAAACTACAAACTACATTTTAAACAGGTCAAATACAATCTGGAAACTACAAACTGAAACTAGGGCCTTAACTATGGAAGAAATTTACAGAAATTGTTGAAATTTGACAGGCTTTTTCGTTTTACTATACTAATTAACATAATACATGTAAATTTCATACAGATCATACTTTTGTCATTTAAACTTTCAAAAGGTTCACAAAGTAAAACTAGAGTCATAAATCTAGAAGTAATTGATGGAAATTGTTGAAATTAAATAGACTTTTGTCATTTCATTAATCTAATAATGCATATAAATTTCATACAGACCGAATGATCACATTTGTCGGTAAAGCATTGACAATGCTGAACAAAGTGAAACAAGGGCCATAACTCTAGAAATTCAATAGGCTTCGTCATTTCACTAATGTAAATGGTCCATATAAATTTCATATACCGGTAGATACGATTTTTTGGTTGCTTGAGCATTGACCAGGTTGAACAAAGTGAAACAAGGGCCATAACTCTATATGCTATTTACAAAAATTGCTGAAATTCAAAAGGCTTCAGATGATAACTTTTGACGTTCGATGGTTCACAAGATTCAAGAAAGATGTAATAAACAGAAATTGCTGAAATTCAATACAATTTCTTTTTTACTAAATGACGCATATAAATTTCATACAGATCGGCAGATAACTTTTGATGTTAGAGTGCTCACAATGTGCAACTAAGTGAACAAGGAACATAACTCTAGAACTAGAAGTAAACAACAGAATGTATTGACATTAAATAATCTTCTTCATCTCACTAACGTAAACAACATATATTAATTTTAAAACAATCGTAGGATAACTTTTGATGTTTGAGCATTCACAAGAAATAGACGATGGACCAACAGACAGACTGGGGCAACAACATTTCCATCTGGGGGTGTAAAAACAAATCTCATCGGTTTTATACCCGTAACATACAAGTTTTGACATTCTTTCTGTTGTAATTAATGTATTGGGTCAATGAATATTTATGCCACCAAATACAGACCTATCATTCCTTCTTTGTTTGGGAAAACTCAACCATAGTTAAATTAGTGTCCATTTGAATAAAATGTTTGAAAATCCATTTTTAATTTGAATCATCTACCTCTTATTCTTTTAATCCTCAAAATGGTGTATTCAAAAAAAATTGTATTTAAATCATTAAATTAAAACCATTTTCACTTGAGTGAATTCTTTCAGAACTCTATTTACGTTGCTACATGTAAAAAGTGATAGATAATTATTATTATGATATACATATTGGTAATTGAGAGAATGCATTTCAAACTTTAGGTGACAAGAAAATCAATTCTAACAAACTCTTGTGGGATTTCACCCTGTACTTTCACTACAAAGATGAAAAGTGAATTCTTCCAAACATTTATCATTCGTCATTTTTAATTTGAAGCCATCTAACTTCCATTTTTTTAAAACTTCTATAATGGTATCTTCAACAAAGTCGCTTTTAATCTTAAAACCATTTTCATCTTGTAATCTTTATTTCTATCTAATCTTTGTGAAAACTCCATTTGACTCAGACTTTCCTCAATTCAATTTTCTCCAAATGGATTATAAAAACAGACTTTACAGAAAGAATAAAAGGTGGTCAGTAAACTCCCATTTTAATTCAAAGCAACAGTCAATTCAAAGTTCAAAGAAAAGGAATTTGAAAAAATGAGATATTAGAACATTGAAATATTTGAGTAATCGTCGTCCTTTTATGTTGATCAACTTAGATTAGAAGATTGTCAAATTCAAACCGTTACCGAGCAACTTAGTTACAGATATAATCAATCAAGCGTGCCACACGGGAAATTCATCAATAAACATTCGCCTCAACCAATGAATCAACTCGTCTTTCAACTTCTGTTATAATTGTTTCTAAATCACTGCATTTTATTTTGGTAATGGCTGCCTCTAGACGTAAAACTGTTTCGTCGACTGGAGGCTTTAACTTTTAATAACATTTCAACGAAAACTCTTTTACTTCTAAATTGTCTCTTCCACAGATTGAGCAAACGCAAAGAGAAAATTTATTGGCAAAAAAACAGTTTCATCCTGAAGCCAGTGAGGTATCGAAGATTGATTTGACAATAAAATGCGTCAATTCTGTTCAGCGTCCATCTTTAAAATACTTCAAACGTGGTCTTAGGAGGGAGTTTATTAGAACTTAACGAGAACTGGTGGCCAGCGAGAGAAATATTACATTTATTTACCCTATGTCAACTTGTTACTCGTCTCTGGGCGTTTAAAATGAGTTATTATAGCACTAGTCGAAAAATATCGTTTACCATGAAACCTGATCAATCAATCAATATCCTTCTGGTCATGTGATCTGGGTTATTATCAAATATTATAGCAGCCATGGATTAAAGTGGAATCCATGTTTAGATCTTCTATTTTTATCAATGTTACTGGTATTACAATAAAGATTCTGTACATTAAACAGATACATTTTACTCTTAAAATATGTACATGTATATATATTTTAAGTGTAAAACATATGTATTACACTCTTAAATTATATTTTACACTTAAGATAAACGTATACATTTTACTCTTAAGTTTTAAAATATGTAAAATTTTACTCTTAATATATATATTTTACACTTATAATATATACATTTTACACTTAAAATATATGCATTTTAAAATCATTTTACACTTACACCTATACAATATAATATACACCTAAAATTTTACACTTAACATATACATTTTACATATTTTTAACTTACAAAATAAATCTATATTTCAAACTTATAAATTTCTAGTTTTTCTGTCATATATGTATATTTTAATTTATGTATAATAAGAAAAATCCATCACATTTTACATTTAAAAAAGAAATTTTGTATTTCAAGATTCTCGCTTGATTTGTAGTTTTCTATTTATCTAAATGTGATATGTTTTAGGTATTTGTATTTTATCAGCGCCACTGAGGAGTTTCCAGTGTTCTGTAGTTGGAAGTAGATATGAATTTGCATTTACATTATGATTTTAGTATTTGAAGGGGAAAAGAAAATAAACTAGTTGTTTTTTGAAGCTAAAGAGGAATGTGATGGAATGTCACTCCACTAGGTCCACATGACCATTAAACTTTCATTGAACTTTTAACTGTTTAGAAAGATAAATCAGTATATGGTTCATCTACTCATTTTTGTTTTATTGTATCAACACAACAAGACACATTAGCTTACTGTGTTAAGACAAATTAGCTCACTGTATCCACCCAGCAAGATACAGTATAACTTACCAAATCCACAAAGCAAGACATATTAGCTTACTGTACTAAAACAGCAAGACACATCAGTTTAGTATCAAGACAAGACACATTAGTTGAATGTATCAACACAGCACATTAGCTGACTGTATCAACACAGCAATAGCAGGACACATTAGTTGACTGTATCAACACAGCAAGACCTACAGTAAAGCGGTTTAGCAGCCTAGGATAGAATATTGAGAAAGGAGTAGGACAGATAGAATTTGAAGGACAGGTAGAATATAACAATTTAATAGAAATATAAAATACTTCATCTTACCACATCATTAGTAAGGGCTGAACGAAGTGAATCACCCTGAGAAGGGGAGGGTAACTCTCTCTGTATTGTTCCACTTTTAATATGCCAATAATATGGTCCATCGTCATCTGTTTCATAAAACAAAATAAATCATGTTTAATATTTTATCAACCACTAAATCATGCTTAGTAGGCAATCACATTTCCTGAATTAATCAAGATTGTTTAATCATCAAAAAATTGGGCAATCTTGAAATTAGTCAGTGATTTCAATACAGCCTAAAAATAGAGTGAAGTTTAATGACTGCCTGGGATCTATAAACAGTCAAAGCCGCAGGGTACTTTTCTTCAAGATGGATTCTTACTTAAGCCCAATTTGAGGGATTTTGAAAGCCAACTACAATATCATGAAAGTTGAATATCAAAAAGAATATTATTCCACAAAAATGGATCAGTTCTATTCAGTATTTTCAAAGTTATGGAGAATTGAAAATACAACAAAAACAATTCAATGCAGTAATAATATTTTGCACCATAATAATTACCTTCATATTTCTCCCAGCCAGTTGGTAATTTTTCTTCACCATCAGTTTTATCTTCATCTGTTGTTTCCTTAACCTCTTCACCCTATAACAGAGAAAGTCACATCAAATAATAAATTTATCGTAGTAAAAAGTTCAATCTGAATACAGATCTATATTTCATTTCATTTTTTATACTTTCGATGGCCTCTGATACATGAAGATCTGACCGGTTGTAGCGATAGGTTGCATCATAGGTCATACGAGCAGCTTTTGACTCTATGATGTCAGACCAGCGCTCACGCTGTCGATCGCCAAATTCGCCAATTGCGATTAAAATATAATTTTGGCTAAAGAATATTCAATTTGGCGAAATTTTTGGCGATATTTTTTTCCTGTATGGCGATTCTTTTTTTACTTGGAAATAAAAAAATTATCGACACAAAGCTTTGATTTCCGCGCGTACATACTAAACAGTGTACCGTCGATCGCGCTTCGTTGAGTCAATCAACAATCAATTAGGTATCAATAATAGCCCTATCTTTTGTCTCTTGATCAATCTGGGATTAGTGTTGATAAGTATTTACAGTCAGAGTAGTAATAAACTAATTAAGAGAAAAAAGATTGAATTGTGTGTTTTCAAATACGAATCGGTTGCTTTGTTGATGGTTTCGATATATTCAAAATGGCGGACACTGTAAACAATACTCACTCGATTTGTTCGGGATTATTGGATTATGACTGCTGTTTGATCTATTTCATACCGAAATTGACGATATCGTTAATAAATGAAGTTAGGTATGTTGTTACAGTTTATAAATGCGTATATAAACTTGGGACTGTCGAAAGTCATGTATTATCAAATCATATGCCATGGGTCGTAAGCGAAAAATTAAACAGCCTTCTTCAACGTCTGACAGAAGAATGTCAGATTTTTTTTTATATTCCACCACCAAAATGCCCGAAGACTACAGATGATACTGACATGATGATATTACAGCCCTAGATATTGAACTGATACCCCAAAAGACCACCGCAGAGAAAAATTTCGAAAAACGTAAAATAATAAGTGCATTTGGAAAAGGTAGATCTTTCACTTTCAGGGATGAATGGAAATTTTCAAATTCTTGGTTAAGGTATGATGCAGCTAACAAAACAATGTTTTATTCAACATGTGAATCAGTCTTCAAAAAATGGGAGTCTGCGAAGCAGAGAAGAATTTTGTAAATTTTAAGATATATATTGTATGTATTTATGTAAATAAAATTCCCGAAAAAATTTTTAATAGTTTTTTTATTTTGGCGGAAAAAATATCTGGCTGATAAATTAAAATGAAAAATTGGCGGAAAAAAAATGGAACCCAGAGTGAGCACTGTGTCAGACATTTGATTAACCAATCAGCATTGATGTTACTAAGGATTACCATAGTTCCTTGCAAAACATGCCTAAAGCCTGCCATAACAGATCATTTCATTGGCTAATTTCTCACACCATCAAGAACATGTCAATGATAACAACTCTTCCAGATCCTAGTGTAGTAAAGGGAAGTAAAACAAAATTTTGAAATACAAAAAATGAAACAAAATACTGAAATAGGATCTGTGTTTTAATCAGATTGAAAAAAGTTCTAACATCATGAGAGAAACTGACACAAATATTTACACACTTGACACGAGATATAAATTTACAGGACATTTTATTTCATTGGATATTGTGTATAATAACCTGGGGTTTAATGTCCACTCACTCAACACAAACTAGGTCATTTTGGGATTAACATATTTTGCTAACTTTTAGGGATATTTGATGGTGATGGGATATTGATAGATCAAAGACTGTTTCTAAAGGACCCAGTCTGGAGATCACTGACTGTTGATATTTGGGTTACTTTCTTAATTAAATTCAATACAGTACATAGAGAACATGTACATTCAAAGAGTACATTTTAGTGTAACATTAAGCTGTGTAGATGTCGACACTGTCCAAAAAACAAAAACATCGTCTTAACATTGTATGAAATTTGAAAGAGTTCTGATTTATTCAAATTGCAATTATTGTAAATTTATTGACAGATTAATTATATGAAAAAAACAATAAACAAACCTGTTTAGCAGCAGACTTTTCTTCTGATTTTTTATTGGCTTCAGTATCTCCATTAGTATGAGGTGTTCCGGCTTCAGATCTTGAATCTGATTGGATCCCGCTATCATTAGAATCAGGGGAATTAATTCCGAGACTGTCACCAAATCTGTAGATAAATGAAACTTGATAAATATTTTACACATCTGCATATATCACTTTAATATAAACATATCTTGGTCAACTAGACCAGACTGTTAAAGTCACTTTATTATGGGTTTGTAATACATGTATCTCAATCAAATTTTTATGAAATGCCCGATTTGATACTTATTATTAATGTGTCTGATATGAACAGCTAAATATATTGATCTTTCCAAGCTTGGAAAAAATCATTAATTTAACTATACTTTTACCAAACCCTTAATGTTTTTATAAAAGTCTTCATGATCAAGACTCAAGAAATATCAAAATGACATATTTGGCAGTGAATACTATGAATGAATTATGACCTTTACAAAATTATCCACTCAAATCAATGCCTAAAATTATTTAAAAATGAAAATTTCTCCACTGTTTTTAATAAATCTAAAACCTAAGAGTTGAAAAATTTGAAATAAGAATAGGTTGTGAGTAAAAGGTTTCTTAAAGATATCATAAATTGTCTGTGACATGGACAGATGGATGGGGCCCATTTCATTATCGGTCCTTTAACTATATATAACATGTAATTTTCTTTACAACAGTGCTGAAGCCCATTTAAATTTCAGTCCCTTAACTTAAAAATTTTTCTTTAGAAAACAGTCCCTGCATATAATGACCCGCCATTGATAGACATGAATAAAAACACTGAGTTTACAGCTCAACATCGTGGTTGTGTTATCCAGGTCCTATTCATGGTACTACTTACTTTTTACTAATAGAACTGATCATCATCGGAGTTGTCTCCTCTTCTTCCGTTAATTCGAAGTCATCATCGTCATTGCTGTCTGGAGCATCGATATTAGTGGCCGCTGATTCCCTCGCCTTCGCTTCCAACATACTGTAATATCCGAGAAAACTACTGGGCTGTTCATTCAATCGGTACGACACTGCTTTCCGGATATCCGTTTTATCCGATAACAGGTCCTTCTCTGACAGATCTTCTTCCAAACAATTCTCAAAACTCTCATCCTCGCTATTTTCTCCCTCACTAAAAGGAGAGTTAAGTTTATGAAGAACAAGATTTCGACTCGGTGTGCCGGGACTAGTGAGAGATGAGGGACTAGACGGAATACCCAGGTCAGACAAATCTAAATTTGCATATTTCTTGCGATCTTTTTTCTCTGTGGAATCATTTGAGTCGTTTAAGGAACTTGTCTCGAGGTTGTTGTTATTATTGGAGTTTAAGCAGTCTTCAAATTGATAATTTGGGTTGGAAAAACTTAAATAGCTTGAATCACTATCTGAAATGATAAATCGGATGAACAAAATTATTATTTTTTTTGAAAATACAACATTACACTACATCAATTTGATTTCTTTTTTGTTTTTTAAGGAATGTCTGAAAAAAAAACCCTGATGAGTCCTAGGCTAAGAAAGGTTTTAGTTAAAAACCTGCACATACATGGATATGACATTTTTCTATAGTGGATTCCAGCTAGGCTTTCACTTCCAAATACGACTGAAATGCAACCTATTCGGTGAATTGAAGGTGATTTTGCAAGCTTGCCGTCTTGAGTGACAACTGACATCACATATTCAGACGCTATTTAAGATATGACAAACTGCTACAAGGGCAGTCTCGGTCACGTCTTCATATTATCATCTAATCTCAGATAACTCGCTCTCCTCAATTTCATTTCGGAAATATCACTGAAAGTTAGGTTGACTGATATTTTTGAGCACATATAAATTTAGAAACCAGTATCTATACAACTTTTCAAGTTGATCATGGGCAATAACTCTGTAATTAATTAGCCAAAACGGATCAGCATATCTTTTCAATTATAAACATCGTGTATGATTTTCAGAAAATTTAGATGGTACCTTTGTCCCCCTAGAGTGTAATATTTAAAGTGATCAAGGGAAATAACTTGTAAAATTTGGCATCCACAACAATTCACTCATGCACGCAATTCATCACCCTCAGTATCCCCATTGGTCAAATTCTGTTCTACTCCACTATACACTGTTCATCCATGGGGGGAAACACATATTCAAATTATCTGCACTTGATGATTGTGGTAATTTTATCGAACAATACGCTTGATAGCCTAATAACATGTCACTGCCTGTTTTGACTGACATAAAAATATCTTTCCCATCAAAAAGATGTGATAGGACATCGATTTGGGTGCATGTTATGAGGTCTTTTATATTAAATTTCTTGAAAACTTTTTTGTAATCGAGGGAATAAGCCGCCATAGTGTTGTGAATGTAAACAATAAGGATGAAACTGGTATTTTTTATTGGTTCGTAGAATCAAGCTATGATTGAGGGAAGAAAATTTAAATACTTGAATGCCCCATGGATGAACCCAGGGTATAGTGCAGTTGAAAGGATTGGGGTGGTTGAGGATGGCAATTCATGTACACAGGGACAAGTAGAAATTAGAATTCTACTTTTGCACTAAACTGCAAATCGGACGAAATGTATTAACAGAATGAGGCTTAATCATTTATACTAACATGTGTTTTATCATCACAATGTTTGTATGGGAGGTGGGGGGGGGGGGGGGGATTTGTCCAAATACCAACTGCCAAGGCCAAGGGTTCTTGTATGTGTACACCGACCATGTTTTCCATACCATCAAAACAAATACGTGCACTTTTCTTGTCAACCCTGAAGGCCGCAAAATCTTTCATATGCCAAGGGAGGTGCGGTAGTTGAATGGTAAAGTAATTGGAAAAAGACTATACCTTCAACACACAGCTAATACAATAACTAATGGAAACTGTTATAAACATACAACTTGAAATAATATCATAATAACTAATAGAGAATATCAACAAAATATTGCTTTTAATGTTTAATAACAATGATAACTAATAAATAGGAAACACACAATATCTATCAATTCTTGATAATGGTGTATTAATTGATATATATATAAATTAACAGGTGTCATATAAATTTGATGTATTTACCAGATAAGAACTTCTATTGTTAATCAATCTCACGTTTTATAGTATGTATACCCCTTTTAATAATAATTAATAAATGACTCCTTGACAGAGATTTATGTATTTAGCAATTTAACACTTCATGACAGAAATATTATTATGGCAAATTCTACTGTTACCTTGAAGGGGAGGCCCAGTCACTTTGCACAGCATTTTATATTAGGTGGTGCCATGACATAGTGGATGCCCAAATAGCATTAATAATCCATTTCTAATATTAATATTCGTGTTATCAAAATATTAAAGAATTTAATTGTTTACAATATCTTTTTACTTATACACTGGAGCACAATGTATAATCTTTTCAATGCATTTGGTCTTAATGTATTTCTATGAATATCATTATAATAAATGATATCTTTTAAATCTGTTCGGCGCCATGGGTCCTCTAAAGGGCCAAACTGCGTGTACATGTTTTTTCTTGTTACGATCAACTATTTCTGGTAGCCTTCATATGTGAATAGACTTTATACATGTATACATGTCAATGGACTAATAGAAAGAGAAAATCCAATAAACTTTAGATTGACATTTTCAGACCCATTCAATATTCTCTATCTATTTTCATCGTGTAAAGTTATTTAAGTTAATAAGACAAATTATCTCATCAGAAAAGTCGAAATGTAACGCAAACCATAGCAGAGTCTCCATCCAGTTTCTAAATTCAGACAAGATTAAGAATAACATTGCAATATTTTCTTGGAATCTTCTCCAATTAAACTGGAATGAGTTAAAATAAATCGGCACGTACGGTCAACATGATGTGAGGCAGCTACACTGACTCATTGTCTTCTTATTGATTGGTCTACAGATTGTGTCATCATCCAATCAGATTCATTCATCCACATCAAACTCATTTCACGACTAAATGGCACGTTATCCTATCAGTGGAAAATAAACATAAATGAAATACTAACTTGGGTTTAGAAGTAAGTGAGGTAACGTGGCTTTTTTAGTCCAAATTTATTATCTTTCTCGCAAATGAAAGAAAACTGTTGACCAAGGTTGATTGAAGTTGGGTCGGGGAAAAGGCTAATAAATGCCAGAAACTTTCCTGCGAAAAGACAGAGGACGCATCTTAAAATCTTTGATGTGACAGTAAAGAAGGCATGAAGTTAACGAAGCCAAATAAATTCCTGAACATGCTTCACAAAACGATCGCAGGACTCTGATATGTTTAAAGACGATGTCAATCCTTGACTTGAATTCGATATACGGTAAATTTAAATAAAATCAAAGACAACATCATCCCGTCAAACAAGACATAGAAGGCATAGAAAATGCTTCAACACATTTACGACTTCTGTGTTTTTTGTTGTCAGCCTTTCAGGAATAAAATGGAAGGCATTAACTTGACAATAGCTTCAAAAATATTTGATCAGATAAACTTGGTGAATAATGTTTTTTGCTTACTTCTAATCTTGATTGGAGAGGACGAAAAAGATCTTCAAAAACAAGAAAGGTTGTTTTTTGGCAGACAACTCTAATAACCTGCATCTTGTTTTAAGATCCCATAATTATATGTTGTATCTTTTTAATTATGTAAATAATTATTGAATAAATTTAGATAAAAAACAGGAGATCTCTTCTCTGGTCTTTGCTGTCAGCCTTTCAAGAATAAATGGAAGACATTAACATGACATCAGCTTCAAAATATATGGTCTAGATAGACTTATATATGTAGTGAATAATGTTTATATTCAGTCTTGACGTGAGTGTGAAAAAATTATCTAAGTTTTGGGTTGTAGAACCAAATAAAACAGATTTCTCACAAATTTGTAACAAGTTTCCCATTATGGCCCTATCAAAAAAGTACTTATAATTATATTTATAGCATAAGGGGTCTCGTTTGTTCCAGTCATATTTGTCAGTGTTGTCTGCCTGACTGGCAATGAAAATGATTGGCTGAAGACTTTTATAATAAGTGAACAATATACACAGACACATCAAACAACAAACGTATCACATAAATGGATCCCTGGGTTAGCCATAAGCATCCACTGCAAACAATAAAACAAATTTCAGAACATAAACATAAAATATGGATGATGCTAAATTGTCACATTCTTTGAAATAAAATATTTCGCTAAGATGATCCATGTGACAGAAAATGCGTCAAAAAAAAAATTAATCAATTTGTAAAATAAGCATGTATCATTTTGTTCATACTTCTGAAAACAAGTTCATGGATTTCAGTTTGACTGTTACATCCGCTCCTATAGCGAGATGTAAAAGCCGCTATGATTAGTCAATTAGATTTGATCAGTGAACCAATTAGTTCTTACTACCAGGTGTCTAGTCGCCAGTAATATAGTTAATCACATGACACGAGCCTAAACCAATACCAAATCAACATAAAATGTGATAATGACAAACAGAAACAATTTTCCAAACAAACTCTGGAGGAAAACCTGTGAACTTGTAGCAATAAAATGAAATCATGTCATCAACAGACTTGTTTTCCCTGCAGGATTCGAGAATAATAAAATAAATGAACGTTCGTTTACAACTTAATAACATAGGAACTCAGAGATCTCTAGAGAAATGGAGAAGATACAAATTGAAAATTTTCCCTCGTCTCCAGGCATAAACAATATGGTAGACGTTTCCCTGCCCCTTATCACCATAATGACATGTATGACATGTATACTGTGATCGTTGTCTTATTTAAGAATTTCAAATATATTCTGGCATTAATTCCCAGAAGTGAGATTTCTGATAAAGAACATTTTAAGAATGCCAAGAGATGCAATAAAATCCATAAAAATTTGGTATTAAAGCTACGCATGATGAGAATAGAGTGCAGGCTCTAACCTTGTGTCTTCAGGCTTTATTTAACAAAACAAAATGCTTCAAAGACATAAATAAAACACCATGTAGAGAAAATACCCATGACATTAAACAGGCGCCCAACCCTTGATTGGATAAATATATTATCTTCTAAAGCAGTCATGCTATTTAAACAAAGTGAGGAGGCTTGCCAAGCAACATCACCGAAAACCGGCCATTGCCAAAATGGCTATATTGTTGTAATTGAAAAAAGCCAAATAAATTAAAATTTCTCAAAAAAACACAGAATTTGGACCATGTAGAAGCATCTGTATACATGTTGCATAAATATTTGATATAAGTTATTAAAGCCCCAAAACTTTGTTCCAATGGTTTCCCCTTAAGTCATTTCCTATCAACCACACCTACAAGAAATTCCTGGCTATCTGTACCAATAAAATCAATAACAAAAACACATAAAAAATCAGTGGTGGACAAAATGAATGGTAATATTGTGACAGTGTCCGAATTTGTGTCTTGACAATGTCTGCCACAGGTGGCATATTTCCAGGTTTAAATGTCAAGAAATATCCCACAACTCACCTGGTAGTGGATTATGTTGTATTATCCATCCGTCTTCCCACTTGTGTAAATTACGATACAGGGCCCCAAACATGAATAAATTAAAGTTAAATTTTCGAGTTCGTCGACGACACGGAGGATATATTGGTGTATAGACAAAGTTCTTGTTTCTCAATGATGGAAGTGGACGTGATTTATTGCTACACATCGTAAAATTTACAAAAATAATTTAATGAGTTTCTGGATGATAGCTTTTTTGGAGGGAAATATGATATTTGGCATCTAGCAAACAAATTTTCTTTTATATCACGATTTGTACTGTGCAGACATCAAAATATGTCTCAAAACTTGACACTTCTCACTCAAGGAAAGCACAAGCACAATCTGCTGTATTAATCTGACATGCAGAACTCAAGAGTATCCACAATTTGCATGAATAAGACGTAATGTTAAAACCTGACATGCACGAGTCAAACTTTTCATCAAAGAACCACAACCACAATCTGATGTGCACAAGTTTAAGGTCTATTTGAAGGAAATCACTAGTATCACAATTTGATGTTCACAAGATTACATTGACGATCATAAGTTTAATTGTTGTCCATTCTTGTATTAAACCTGACATACACAAATTAAATTGTATTCATGGAATGTACTTTCACAATCTGTGTGAAAAAAAGGTTTGCTCTTTGAAAAATATGCGATGCAATACACCGTTAAAACAAATTTAAACAGCAGTTACCACTGATTTATCAAATGCTACAGATGTTTGTGGTAAATATTTCTTTTCGTTTTGTTCTATTTCAATTTTATATTGTCTCTGGGAATATTTCTTTATTTGTGTAGTCTTTGCGTACTATTTCAATTGATCGTTTCTATTTGTGTAGTCTTTGCTACATGTATATGCTCCATTTCAAACTTACGTCGTTAAGAGGGTTAAGACTATTTATCTAAGTTGGATGTATATGCTGTATGTTTGTTCTATCGGTTTAATGCTGTGCAGTTCTCCTGGATATCACACCTATTCAAACTACATTATATATAATCTCTGAACTAACAAGGTTGAATTTTTCACTAAAACAAGTACAAAAAGCTTATAGAACTCACTATAAGTATAAACTTATATTTTTAAGTCAATAATATTGACTATAATTTATGTTATATGCACTCATTATCCATTATAGTGATCATTAACGATTATAAGTTATGGATATCTGAACACCAAAACACACAGTCCACTGTTTAATACACAGGTAATCCTTTTAATATGTTCTTGTGTCCCCTGTTAAATTTAATTCAACATCTCCAATAATTTCTTGCATGAATACAATGGGGTTTTTTCTCAGGACAGATCACAATTTTTTTTTAAACAATCAAATTTAAATCCTCCCACGTATACAATATCTTTTTTACTATTCAGAACAAACCATGATTAAATTTTTAAACATCACAGTTAATATCTCCAATGTTTCTTCTGTGTCAAACAATGTTTTTACGGTTCTGAGTGGGTCCCAATAAATTGGCAAAAAATCACAGTTAATGTAAATATTTTAATGTTCAATACAGATCATAATAAGTATTAAAACATCAGATTTAAAACTTCCTATTAAAACAGATTGCTAGTCATAATTACTATCGTAAATATTTTTACGACCATCCATCATTAAAATATGCAAATATTCCAGCATAACAACTTGATAATTATTAATTTAAAATTCATGTCTTTTCATTCACATAATTTCAACTTTTTTAAACATCTTTTATGACATTCAAAAGGAATCTTCTGTAATGTATTCAATTTTTCAAAAATACTGTATGCCTTCAATATCAAGATTTTTCGCATTATTTCTATAATTCATAGTTTTGTTTCCTCTTAATATATGAAAATCTACAATAATATTTTAAAATTAAAACATGGAAGAATCTTGAAGTTTAAAAATTTACTAACTTAATTAATCATTTGATTGATCACATTGCATAAAGTACCCTCTCTTGATTCTTACTTTTTTTATTATTCTCCAGATAAGAAGCAATAAATTTCACATCTATTTAAAATCTCATTTGTCCAGATTAACGATTAAAATATAATTAAAGTTTTCTCGTTGTAAGAGTGATGAATGGTTCTATATGGCTGTATGTCGTAAAAATAGTTTCAAAAGCATGCCAGTTTGAAAGTGGCTGATTGGATTTTGATTTGAATCCAGATCTTCGAACGTCAATCAACCTGTAGATTTACCCACTGCCTTAGACATCTATATAATGTTCACTGTACTTTCACTTTTTTTTATATCCCCAGTGCTCTTTTTGTACTAAAAAAACAATTTTCACACAAATCTGCTTAAATCTTCTGAACAAATTCTTTGGAAATTCTGTTTCAAATCTGCCTCTTTTAGACAAACTTTTAAACAGATCTTGACATTTCCGTGTCCTTGTCAATTTACATTCCCATTCTAATTATTTTTTTTGGCTTTTTCGAACAATGACATTTACACAAAATCAATTTCTAATCAATCAAATCAGAACTATTCATTTCTTATTAAGAAAATTTTGTACCACGCAAGTCGCAAACATTGAAAAAAATATTGTCCAAATTTAATTTGAAAAAAAATTTCATGTCACTAAAACAAAAAATTAACAGACAGCAAAAACAGTTGTTGAGTCGAGATTCGGATGCAGGACTTCTTGGAAAAATTTGTCAAAAAGTTTTATTCATAAAACTAATTTGTCAAAAACATCTGACATGTCTCGTTTTATTTTAATTCTTCATTTTCAATTTTATTGTCAGTTTTTATGAATTTGATCTAAGTAATCGTGTAAAATAATCCATCTTCAATTTACTGTTGATGACTTCACAAGCACTAAAAACACATAGTTTCTTTCAATTGACGTAATACTGAGCAAAAACAATGAAAAAACTTCCTATCTTTGATACTTTGGGGATATGTCCATTATTCTGCAATAATTCTCAAAAGAAAACTAAATTATATTTCTGTATTTCTTTTCAAGACATATACCCACTTTTAATCAAGAGTAACTGGTATAAATTTTATGATTCCTTAACACATTCATTAAGATACTTTTCTTAATTCCACTGAACCAAAACACGAAAAACAGTTAATTTCTGTCCATTTCCGACAAACAAAATTATTATTCATGGTAACAATTCGTCGATTATTGTAAATCAACCGAGTAGGAGTTATGAAGTTATATTAAATATGATTTATTGTCGAACGAGACACCAGTTCCACCAAATAATCCTGACAAATCCATTGCCGTTCATAACATTCAAACTTAATCCATTGGGAGAGTTTAATACACCTTCATCTGATGTCCAAGCGTAATAAAATTATTGTTCCCTTAATGCCGAAACACTGTCACGATCGAAGTCGGTCCTCTTGGCGGCATGCTTGTCACTTGTTGCTGTGCGTGGTGGAATGCTTGTCTTAAGTAGTGTTTTCTGGTTGCGGATTATGACTGGTCAAAGTAATGCTTGCCAACAAGATGTGTTTAAGCCAGGAGGTCTGTAAGTTAGAACCTCTATCAGTTTTCCTTTATTGATTTCTGTGAGTAATGAGTGAATTTTCCCCAAACACGAAACATTGTGTATTCATGTCTTTATTCATTTAGTTGTAAATCTAACTACCTCATACATACATATATCGTATTTCTAGTTATCGTATTATTGGTACAAAAATAACTGTTAATATTATTGATAAATAACAAATAGATTACATTTACATAATGTCTACAGGCATGAATTCAAAAAATAATATATTCAGAATTCTGTTATATGAATGACTAACCAAATTGCTAGGACATTAAAGTTTCCGTTTACATGGTATGCACAGCCCCCCCCCCCCAACCACACACACACACTTACCGCCACAACAGTAAATGGTGCCTAACACAAAAATTTGTAGTCAACATTGGAAAATTGAAAACAATTAAATTTAGCAAATTCAAAACTGTTGAAGTCATTATTGAGTTTTCGTTCAATCGGAAGACAGTGGAGGGGGATGAATTTAAAACTAGAGGTACTTTGATGCTCTCCTCAAAAGATTGGTCAAGTTTTCAAAGTGGCTACATTTTTTTTTATCTATAAAGTAAGACATTGACTGGAAATTAAATTGGTTAATGATAACAGTGTTTGATTTGTACGTAAACACAGACAGGGGCTTGTCAGGCCCTATAATATACAGCAAAGAGCCACAAAAATCCACTACATTCACTGTCTCATGATCAACTATTTGAAATTTAAGATCAAATAATTTTAATAATTGATAGGGTCCTTCCAGATATAATACCCCAATTAACAATCAAACCACATTTTTAAATAAGTCTAAAATCTTAAAATGTCAATTTTTGCCTGGCAAATAGTACACAATTAACTATGACTATGAGGAAATTATGAAATTTGACTTATATTCTGAATGGAGAGATCTATTAAAGAAAAATTTAAAATTTTGATAGTGTTCTGTTACTTTTAGGACAAAATGAACCAACCCAGCAAATTTGAAATATTCTGACCTGTACAGTGTCATCACAAATTGGAAATTGAACATCCGGAGAATAAAATCATATATATTTATAAAATATTAACGAGGACACAAAAATCGAAATTTTATATTTAAGCATATTGGTTGGCGTAAAAAATAAATTGAATTAAAATATCAACTAATAATAGTATTAAAATAACAATATAAAAACTACATTATGCAAATTATTTGGCAATAATTTCTTTCAGAATATCAAATCTAACGCTAATGTTGATATAGTACTGTATTTGACCAAATAAGCACACAAGGTCCATACAGGTGCCCACCCATTCATCTGTCACTTGAAACAATTCTATCGCTTGAGACACAATGAAAGCAACGCAATGGTTGCTAATCATATCATGACAATCATACACAGACATTCTTATTTTTCCAATTCCCTCATCCAGCCACACTGTCACCTTGATCCTCAACTATGACATGTATGAGATCCCTGATAGGAGAAAACAAAATGAGGACCTGTGAACATTACTGTCAGAATGATTAAGATTCCCCTGATGATAGAAATCAAAATAAGAGTAGGCTGCAGCACTGCTGTCTGGACAGAATTACCCTGTAGTACACTGCATGGTGTATGCTCATTTTAATTAGTTGGGTAGGTACAGAAAAAAAGTGGTAACTAACTAAAACTGTGATTTAGATTTTAGGGAGCACACTGCCGTTTATTTAGTTGAATACGGTATTAAATAACACATAAAAACAATAAGTAACACTATACCAATGAATAAAACACAATTACATGCTTGTAGGATTTCATTTTTTTGAATAAATGGAGTTTGTTAATCAATAATTTGAAGACAGATTGACAAACTAACTTTTTTTAAAACAAAATTCATTAACAGGTCTATGATTTTGTTTTCAGTGTTGTAAAAGACTTTGCCATTCATTTTTATATTATATTTTGAATTCACAGTGCTGTATGCATTTACTGTTTGTTCTATGTTTGTTTAGATTGTGCTGTAACCATGTACTGTTCTTGTTTTGTTGGGCAATACACAGTAAAATAAAAGAGAAATAGATCTTTGTAGTTACTGCAGTAATTAGTCAATTTTGACACTCAAAGAAGGGAATGGAATGGAATTTAATATCCAACTGAAACAGTACTTTGGTCATTTTGAGACTCCCACAACATCATTTTGAAAGCCAAAGAGTGTACTGGAATGGAATTGAACGTCTATAATCAAGACAGTACTTTGATCATTTTGAGACTAATATACACACCCTTTTACGACTCAAAGAAAGAGAGAGAGAGAGAAATGGGGTTTAACGTCCACGCAACACAAACTAGGTCATTTCGGGACTAACTCAAAGAAAGGAATGGAATGAAATTTAAAGTCTATAATCAATACAATATTTTGGGAATTTTGGGAATAACAGCACATCATTTTCATTTAACCTACAGCATGGCCACATTAGCAAATACTGCAGAGGGTAGAGGTTGCTGAAGGAGAATTTTGTCCATACTGTGCAATTTCCACCTACTCTTTATTGAATTATACTTGGCCCACTCTGGGTCTGGGATTCGAACCTAGAACATACATGTTGAGAATCTAGTGCTGTATATGCTCAACTACTGCGGCTCTGGACCCTCTAAAAGATCTGCCAAACCATGATAAGTTTAAAGCTAAAATAAGTCTCGACCATATTTATCTAAAACTGACCTCCATCACCTCATCATGTGATCAGACGACTCAAGGACAATACAGACTAACGATTTTTACGTGATCGGCGATAATCACGTTAGATGCTCCATTTAATCATATTAGGCAGATCAGACAGATTTCATTGGTCAATTAAACTTGGCTTTTTATTCGACAAACACGCTTGACATTGACATAAAATTGACTTCTTTAATCTTGGTATAATTATAGGTCTCTCACCATTATATTTATTGTATCTTTCACTCGTGTCTGGTACGCATCTCAAATTACTCAAAATAAAACCTCATACAAATTTACATAAACATGTTTCTTATCTTTAAATCTCCATTTGTGACATGTTTAGAAATAACTTTTGGTATAAAAGGCAAAATATAATTTCTAGTTTGTGCAAAGAAAAATTAAATGAGTCATAATATCTTGTGAACGCAATACTTTGACGATTTTTATGATAAACAAGAAGTTGGGTGTAATGCTTTGGTGGAGAATTTTGCCTGGATAGTGGCGTTTCCTTTCAGAATAGCTAGGCAAACTTATCTGTGCTTGAAAAACCACAAAGATTTATTTTGACCTATGGCAAGATTGGAACAGAAAACATTTACATTTAGGTCACACTATTTTTATTATGGTCAAAACTGGGCCGATACCAATGATTCACTTGAGGGAATTAGATATAGATAGGGTTTCACATTTTCTATGAACAATTTACAGAGCAGAATTCTCAGAGTACCGGTAATCACCAGACTAGACAGATAATAAAAAAAGTGAACCTTAATGCATAATTTTATCTACTAATTCATATAAATTCATAAATGTCTGTACATCAGATTAAAAACTCTCTATTACCAGAAAATACATGGAATCATATAAAAACACCATTTTCTGAAAACTTTTAAGAGGTAAGAACTGTATCAGGACGTCCAGAAATATATCAGTTTGCAGTGCTTGCTTCTAGCTGTTGAATTGAAACTTGATATACATTGTCAAACTTTTACCTGAAAGCCTATTTTCTTTTTCAGCATACAAAGATATTTTTATGGAAATGTGAAATGCACAGAATGGTATTATCACATTACAAGGGGAGATAATCACATTAAAAGGTGCTTGTAAAATGGTTATAAATAACATCAAACAATATAACCATTTATAAATATTATACAACTTGTAACACCGATAACATTTCAATTAATCATTATAATAACATTGATGTCGCTTTAAGCTCTGTCTTAACTTTTGTCTCAGTGGTCAAAGAGCAACCAATAGGATTACATGTAAGACTGACTCACAATACATTTAGCCCACCATTTCAGGAATATTTCAGTTTCTGATGTCTGTTTTTCATCACAATAATTTATGAACTTCGTTTTTATATTGATTGGTCAGGAGTCATTATCTTTTCCCACTTTTCATATTTAACCAAAATTCAATAATTACATGTATAAAGATGTCAATTCTATAAGATAAGTTGTCCACCAATTTTCTCTGAACACCAAACATTACACCAGAGATCTCTTAACCAAATCAATCAGAGTTGTGGACTGATTCTGAAGTCTAGCCCTGATTTCAAAAGACTTATATACAAGATTTTATGTTTAATTAAAGTGTTCTTTATTCAAATCTCTTCACTTTGGATTTAAATGGATAATAATTGGATAACGAATGTACTTTATCATTACTATAATATAAACAAAATTGGGTTTGGCATAGCGTTTAACTTTTCTGCACCCACCAGGCTAATGAAGATGTTTTGTGATGGATTATTTGAGGTAAAAATTGATTATCGTACCAACGGTAGTAACGACGACCAAGTCTAGCCTAAAATTGAGTCACTAATATCTCGGTTCAGAGAGAAGCAATTTGACAGAAATTTTCAGCATATTTTTGTTTCCATTTGTCTTTTTTTTAACTATTATAGCGAGAACTGTCAGCTCTTTATCTTATCTTACCTAATTGTCCAATAAAACAAGATATACATTTTAATAGCATGCTGTATTGAGGCTTCTTATTATGTGCTAAAAACAACACCACTTTCTACATGAAGTGGAAACCCTGCCATGGGACTTCGTTTTTTGTTCCATCCAAATGACTAGATGCCCTTCCTTTCCATGACCTCCGCTTCCTCTGCTGCACTAAGGACAAACAACATAGGAATCAACAAACATTGGAATTGAACCAAGGAGTACCTAGTTATTTTCTGTGGTTTAATGACGGACGCTGGTCAATATCCACATCAATCTCCATAGGGTAGTTAAACGTATATCTACTGAGTGACCTTTAATTTAGTTTGTCTGTACACAGCCTACTAAACCCCTATTTATTTACATCCCCCTATATTAACTTACAAAATCACACCATTATACCTCCTAATGCCGCCAATCTTTAATTTATTTATTCACTCGCCTTCCTAAACTTTGTTTTTATTTTCCTATTAATTTTTATTTCTAGCTCGTACAATAAAACCATGGTCAAGACCACCATATTGACGTGACTGAACTGGCTGATTGACTTCAATGATTGCATATTAAAGGTTTTTTGCCATGAAAACTCAAATAACGAAAGACGGTCTCGTGGCGAAGAGAGAGCTCTAACGATGACGTTTAAATTAACGATGTTATAAAAAGGAAGGGGAGCTGGGATAGTATTCATTATAAAGTCATTACTTGAAACGATTGAACGCCTTTACTCTTAATAACTCGACTCTAGGGAACAGACTGCGTAAAACCAGAGGACAATAATATTAGTTCCAAGATCCGATTTTGTAGATAACTGCGTACAAAACAATCCACTCATCTATGGTCGGCGATATTATTAAACCTTTCTGCTTTGTTATTAAACTTTTCTCATATCGTTGGGGCAGACAGATATCTGTTTGATGTTTGTAAAGCTGGTGTGTTTATTATTATTGATTTAGTTTGCATTGTATTTTATTTCTTTTTTTATCTCATTTAATTTTTGAGGTTTTTGATTTAGAAAAGAAATATTTATGTCAAAAAATACTCTGATGGATTCTCGTAATAAATGAAATGTTGCTACATGTACACATAACGGATTGAATAGCTACCGTTAACATGCCTTTGAACACTGAATAAAAAAGAAATGAAACAAGTTAATAGAATTAAATCTGCAATTGCCCTTTGGTGGTTTGTAAAGAAATAATTTTCAATTTGAGAAATTCACATTTCAACTTTCAATTTATAACCGTTGAAATCTTTTATACACACATAAAATATCTTAAAGTAGGCCAGCGCTTTATTTAATATTTCATAAAATGGTAAACTATTATGAAAATGAAATGAAATGGGATTAAACGACCTATTGTCTGTCTGACAGGTCTAATGAAGACGGGCATACACCATTGTTGCTACGAGGGAAATTTTATCTGGACAGCGGGACCTCATTTTTCCATCCAATCCAAACAAACGACTATACATGTATTTGGAATATGAAAATAAATTTTATTCATTTTTCTTTAAGCACAAGATGTTTTTTTAATGAGAATTTACAAACTAGGAGATGCAGGGAGATTCCACATTCTTATGGTTTAATTCCCCCTCTCCCCCACACAAAATAGTAGGAATGAAAGGATACCTAATACAAGTAAGTCTCAAGACCTCATTCTATTTCTATCCATTTAATTTACGTTTCAACATGAGTTAATATTGATTAATGTCTTAAAGTGAAAGACTGGATGACTATAGACAAAACTGCTAGCCAATCGCAGCATTCAGCACATCATGTACTTTGGGCTTATGAGTTTGTGTAATGAAGTTGCGAGGTAAATCACAATTGTTGAGAATATCCAGACCTGGGATACGAGTAGCAAGTACCATCATCGGAGAAAATAAATCAGATATTACAATTAAACGTAGACAGCAGAATAAATAAATCTCTTTAACTAAAAGACTTCATTAAAATGAATCGATGAAAAGTCTTATTAACGAAGACAGAACGCCTTCTTTTGGGTTTCAACAAGTCATCAAACTTGAGCCACAAGTACATAGAAATTAAACTAGATTTAGCAATGAGACAGATGGCAAGGGAGAATGTCATTTTAGGACAAACATGGTACATTTTTACTTTTAATAATTCACCTGCTGCATATTGGAGTATTTCTAAACGACATAGTCAAAAGAGTTAGGAGTTTTAGAGTCTATGCAAATAAGCATTTATATAATGCCAGTTCTTTAGATGACTCTCTGTTCACCAATAACGTAAGCAGTTGCTCTGGTGATACAGAAATGTGCAGACTCATTTTATACAAAGGTAACAGTCGCACAATCTAACAAAAGTCAGATGAGTTCAAACTAAATGAAACTTGGAACGGTTAAAATTTTATAGTTTGTTTGAGATTCTCTAGCTCTCAAATCAGACATCATTACTTTAAATCTGAACATTTTCATTAAATACTAGACTGCTGATCAAATTAATGTTAATCTCTTTCTACCGTTTCCCTTTACTTTTAGTTTAATCTATGACCACATCCACTTGTGAATTCTAACACTAAAAGCCTTTCTCTTACAAAACGAAATGCAAATCAACACGCACAGGTTTCCCATTAGATCAATACTTTCCTATTTGCCCTAATTTGGTTGTCGTCTTTTAAAAGTGTCGCCAATTACAACCAGCTAATGACAAATGAACAAGAAATTTGACACAATCGTTTCAGTATGTCAATAATATTTGGGTTTCGCATGGCCAGAATAAAGCCAGATAGTTAGAGTTAGTTCTAGAAACAAACTAAGCGTAATCAATAATTCTACAACAATCTCTGTCTACAATATAATGCCATAGATATCTAAAGAGTCTGTATCAGGTTTCCAATGGATTCCATAACCTACTTATACAAGCTGTTTTGGTAAAATATACTTCCAGGCCCAGAAATATCGGTTTTGGTTGTACTGATAACAATTGTATGATGGACATATACTACATGTAAATATCTATAAGAGAGAGAGAGAGAGAGAGAGAGAGAGAGAGGTGGGTTTAACATCCATACAACACAAACTAGGACATTTTGGGTCTAAAATTGTTCAATTTTATTTTAACAATTCTATTGTACATTGGGGACTTTGGCAGAGGAGGAAAACCACAGAACCCAGAGAAGAAAACTCATGAGGTTGGACAGGCGACTCTGCTCTTTGTCGTGTACAAGAGGGGAATCGAAACCATACCACTTAACTTAATGACAGGTCTGGTGATTTCACATGCACGTTTAAACCAGTAGACCCCCCCCCCCCCCACACCAAATCCCTGCGTTACAAATCGACAGGCACCAGAAGGAGTGACAAATCCTGAATTGGGGTTTCGCTATAATGTTGATCCTGGCTCCAAAGAACAACATTTTATCGAAGTCTGATTTCAGTGACTCCTAACCTTCTTTCATTCACGGAGAGCCCTTGAGAAATTTTCCAAATCTCAAAGATCGTCACATCTGCATTTACAGCACTTTTTCTGATTCAATCAGTAGTGATAACAGGCATGTGCTGATAATGGAAACAAATCCTAAAAATAGCATTCTCATGGTCACAGGTTAGCAGTGAAAATACGAAGCTTCCTCTCACAAATCAACCACTTGACAGTCAAGGTCAGAAGGCACTCGAAACTAAACGCCTACAAGTTTCATCTATTTATAGACATTCTGATACAACAATAGTACATCATCCCATAGCAAGACAATTCTTATTTAATACTGAATTTTACTTACATGTATATAAGCTTTAGATAAAAAGCTGACAGTTTTCTTTATATTGATTTAAAATAGATAATGAAAAATGAATATCTTGAAAATTTCAGTCAAATATACTTCATTCTGACTCTGAGCATTGTTACAATAATAAACAAAGTATTGATTATCTATTTTTGAATTAAATTATTAAAATCACAACCACCTGATATCTGGAGAATTGATTATGGGCTTGTCATGTGAATAAATGTCTAATTAAAAATTCATAAAAATCTTTGCGACCAAAGGAAAAATCTGAAATAGGCAGATTCAGCTCTTTATGAGGAAATAAGTGATTTTCATATAGTACCAATTAATATACTAATATTTATAGTACGACACTGTTCTAAATTAATGCGTAAAGAGACACAACATTTGTCCTGAAACTATCATTTTTCTACAATCTATTAAACATCAAATTCAAATATGCAAACTTATGTATCTAATGCATGGATTTAGTTCTGAAGTTGCATGTATGGTTTATTAACTAGCACTATTTGATAATTACTATATCGCCTAAATCAAGATTTAAATCAGTTTGAAATTCTATGTCTAACATGGGTTGCCCTACAACAAGTTACTATCCATACATGCCTTACAACTGTATTAAAATCAGTGGGCTAAGAAAATGAAAGTAGTGATATTTATCTTGATTGGCTGATAATGTCGAGAAAATATCCCAGCAGACCCAGCTTCAGTGTACATAGACCATCTTGAAACTAATATGTATTGTTTAATGGTTGAGAGCGAGACATTAAGTAATATATTGTAACAATATATTACGCAATGTCGTAAGCTCGAGATCATTAAACATCTTAAAATACTGACAATCTGCACAAGCTTTTACAGTGAAATACATAACACTAGTCCAATATTTCACTGGTGTGAATAAAGTACTATTGGCAAGTTGCCTGTACAATTATTTGAAATAATGGTACGCCAACATCAAAGGGTGACGTCACATCTGTATTTTAATGTCATTTAATATGAAAAATGGTAGGAAGGATATGGCTGAAATGAAGATTAGGCAACTTACTGTCATTATTTGTGGATTCTGTTGTCTCAGATGTTGTTGTCGTCATTGTCGTTTTGTTATCCTCCATGGTGCTCCCAGTTTCTATGGCAACATCACTCATGGTTGAAGACCAAATGACATCATCCACATTAAACAAACTGCATTTAAAGAAAAATATATGATATGATTTTTAAATAAAAACTGTAGAATGTGTTAAAGTATATTTCATCACATTCTAACTACCGTAACATATATGTTTAAACAAGACCAACAACCTGCAAGACTGTCAAATCAGTCATAAAACTGTATGTCATTCCAAATTATCCAACATCTTTGAAATAAATTTATTTGGTTTGGTGACATATTTTGGTCATGAAACGTCAAACCTTTTTCTGGGGAGAAATTGTTCCATTTTAATGGTTCAAAAACTACTAATGTTTTCAACAATAGCCCTAACATAGTGATGCCCAACATACAAATAAAATTGCAGGCACATACATTGCTATTACAGAACAATATATTTCTACTTTTAAAATTGTTATCCCCAACTTATTAGATTTGCCTCAAACACTGATTGTCACCCTACAAATCAGATCCACACATAAAATCCCTTAAACTCAAGAATAATCCAGTTACAACGACAATACATAGAATGTTTATCAACCCAGTATCTTCTAGACTTTTGGGGTGGTTTATTTGTAAGTATCCTCAAATATGTTCTGATAAAGATTGGAATTACCGTTACCTAAATTAAGTTACTGAATACAGTTAATTATTGGAAATCCCTAAAATGTGTTGGTATTCTGTTCTTCCTTTTTGCTTTGGAAACTGTGGAAAGGTCAAAATTACTACCCAGATGTGAATTATTAATATAATACTGGTTTATGTATAATAAAAAAAAAAGAAATGAAATGGGGTTTTAATACATGCACAAGTTTGTCTAACAGATAAAGCCTAGAATATGAATGATAGAATATTACTTTGACTAACTGGGTTCCGATTGAAACCTGTGGATTACATGCTAGTTCAATCCCTAGTACAGTAGGCTGTATATTGTGTAATTCAAAAGGAAGGCTACACAGACTAACAAAAAATGTAATAACATTAAGCTAAATTATGACTGTTTTTGATTGATATTCAGAAATGAATGTGTCATAATGTGTTTTAAAATAGCAGGAAATTGTTCCTTATGCCTTATGGAGTCGGATAATATATTACATCATCACTGAAATCTTTAGATGACTTTCAACCAATTCATTCATATACAATTATTTATTATGCTAATCAGCTCTTCATCTATTATATAAAACGCATGACACATACATGTGTTTCTCTATGATAAATCGCTTCATTAACATAAACAATGGAGTTATCTCCCTTGGCATTGACGTTAGATATGAGAATATTAAATTAGCTCACTTTACACAAGAAATTTTCCATATTCTCCAAAATAAAATGTAGTAAATTTGGGTGGAATTTGAAGACTAGCATATCTTCTGCGGTATTTTGAAAAATCTACTAAATTATTGGCAGTAAACCTTTATGTAAATGGGGTATACTTTAAACTCCATCGCACCTGTCAAAACAAAATATAAAATTTTAATGACGACGATACGATACGCGTAATTTTGATTTTCTGGGACATCCCTTGCTCGAAATTTGGAATCGCATTATTGATGAAACAAAGAAATGAATATTTCAATAAACATATTCATTCTTAATATTTGTATATTTTTTCGGAATGAAGGTAAATAAATACATTTTTCTAAGCATACCTCAAAATCTGCGCTCCTTCGGCAAAATATACAGACCGGAAGTACTAATTATTGATCAACCCCGCAGCAAATTTTGTCTGCTACGGAAAATTGTTAGACCGTTTTTCTTAGAAACTAACTGGCTTTATTCTATGGTCCGTATCTCTACAATATCAAAAACGTGCTTAGAATCTTTACGATGTCCATTTTATCTTTAACTAGGTGTTTCTTTAAAAATTTACTGTAGTCTTGATCGCCATGTCGTTTGATGGGTATGGGGGTCATAACGGCCCCAAACCATAACAGCCAAAATCCATTTTACTCAAAACGGCCCTACCTTGGTCATAATGGCCAAAAAATTAGTTATAACGGCCAAACGATATTAAAGTTACATTATGGGAGATAAGATAGAGAGATGGCAGTGCTCACTACAATAGTTAAAAACTATATAGTGTAAAGGTAATTTCCTGAAAATTTCAGTCAAATTGATCCACTATTAGCCGAGAAAAAAGCGTTTGAAATATTCACATAGCCTCGGTCATCATTACTCAAATCATTAATATAAACCGCATAGTTCCGATTATCCACTTGATTGATTTAATTATCAACGGCCATTAAGCGGCATATACGATTTTAATCCGCCAACATCGAAGGCTAGCTTTGACATCAAGGTTTTATTATGGTCTGGATATGTTAATTAATGTCTAATTGATTATTTAGATAACATTTCAGGCCTAAAGAAATACCTGTAATAAGCAGATTTTGCTCTTGCATAATGCTATTTTAATTTAATCAAAGACAATATAATTTACAAAAGTATTAAAAATAACAACTGGCTATTAATCATTTAAAAAGAGAATAACATTCACTCATAATAGAATCATTAATTGGACATGATCTGGGGGACCACGATCGGCGGGTAAGACGTGGATCGCTAGTGTGGAGGTCGGGTGTTCGATCTCTGTATTGTCAGTGATGTAGGATGGGACGGAGGGATTGGCAAAGGCAGCTTTCTAGTCGTTCGGATGGAACAAAAACCAATGTCCCGTGTACAAGTTGGCGCGCACGTAAAAAGATCCCTTGGCAGTTGGAATTCGATAAAAGAATAGGCCGTACGCCGTTGTCCTCATAGCACACTGCATGCCGTCTTCATAAGCCCAGTTCGAACCAGAACAGTACGACGTTAAACCCCATTTCATTTCAATTGGACAGGGTTTCAACACATTCCTTTTTCTACCCAAGACACACGAACACTTTTATTTGTAAATACTCTACCGACCCAGCTGTGTTGTTCCAGTTGTGTGGTTTTTAACTGCGAGAACTTCGCTTTTCCACATTAAACAGTGGATTCTTTTCCTCCCATCACAGTGTTTTGGGGGTTTTTTTTGTTTTTTTTTAATCGGTTGCGATGGCATTGAACAGCTGGACCTCCTGTTCAAACTTTGTTTCATTATGGCAAAGCTAGAAGATGGCCCGCCCTCTCTTATCACGATAACGATTTTAAAATTGTTTTTTAAAGTAGTGTTTACCCATCTTGAATATATTATTCATTCATATGTATTGGACCAGAAATTTGTAATAACAACAACAACATATTAGGTAAAACAAACAGCCCTAGGAACAATCCGTTTAAACCAACCAGAGTTACAATCGAAGAAGTGACGAATGAAGCAAAAGATTGACGAATTTACTATCTAGAAAAAAAATCAAAAAACAAAACCTGATCGGCGCTGCTAACCGAATAAGGAAACACAAGACCGAAAGAGACTCCCAAACATGGTTTCAGTTTAACTTATTTAGATATTGCATTGTATTTACCAAAACGTTTAATTGTATTTAAAAAAACGTTGTATTTACCAAAACGTTGTATTTACCAAAACGTTTTATTGTATTTACCAAAACGTTATATTGTATTTAACAAAACGGTGCATTGTCTTTACCGAAACGTTGTATTTTATTGTTAAGCTAGATTTCGTTAATTTGTACTTACAAATTTATTTTATCGTCGAATGAAAATGTTATTTCTGATAAGTAATTAATCGCTGATGTAAAAGGGAAAGAAGAAAGACATTCGATGTTTATTTCTACCACCAGAGAGTCAGCTTTATTTGTTGGAAAAATCAGGGTAATATCTGTGTACGATATGTATTAAATATTAGAGAGAGTGCGTGTTTAATGTCCACTCGATACAAGCTATAATATATGTCATTTCCTAGAGAGAGAGAGAGATTAACGTCCACACAACACGAACATGGGATCTTTAGCAGGGGGGGGGGGGGAGGCTAGGTTGGACATGTGCATGCGACACTGCTCATCAACACGAACCAGCGGGAAATCGAAAACACGCCACTTGACTTAATGGCAAGATCTTCTGAACCGACGTGCACGCGTTAACCATTCGGCCACCAAACCGGCCTATGTATGTTAATAAATGTCTACGTATGATATATAGTTTATACCTATAGTGTATACATATAGTGTATATAAATGTTATATAGTGTATATAAATATTATATAGTGTATATGATATGTTATATAGTATAAATGTTTATGTATGTTATATCTTAAAATGTTTTCTTGGCCGTTTTGACTAAATTGTTTGGACGTTATGACCAAAATGTTCGGCCGAATGTTAAATAAAATGTAAGACTGGATATTCCAGACTTTATTTACAAAAATGGCGGTGGGAAGCCGGGAGGTTCAAATAAATTTTATTAGATAACCTAGATAATAAGTTATTGGTGAATATATTGCATTGTCTATGGATATTAATTTGACGGTAGACTATTGTATTTCCAGAAACATCATTTTAAAACTGTGGTCTAATTGTACAACTATAACTAAGTAACGGGATCAATCAGGCTAAACTACTAACTAGTAAAAGCTCCAATCCATATCCAACCAGTGGCAAGAGAGGAGCGTGTGTTTTAACTACTAGTACTTATATATAAAATAAATAAAGATTATCTTATCTTACCTTAACCTCAGCTCTAACCTACATTGTAAATTGATGTAAATGTACTAAATCAACATGCCTAGCTAAAAAATAGAATTGGGGATAGGTTAGGTTTATTCTCGCCACTTTTATGACTACGGCATGCACATCCCCTAAACTAGTCCATCTCTTCTGAACGTTAGTCTCATTACACTCGCCTGTACGTCCAGGGAACTTGTGATTGAATCCTTGCCGAAAAAATGGGTCGCCTTACTAAATTTTACTGGGCAACTTTTTACTGCTAAAAAATCGGTCGCATGTCAGTCCCTGTGATCGCCTGACCAGTGTAAATGAACATCTTAGTGAGAGAATAAGACCTTGCTTACCTCGCTAGAACCAGTATCAGAGACACAACACGCTGGTAAAAACCATGTTCCCCTCTTCTATCCGATTTGCCCGACTTCATTGAAAGGGTAATGCACCTCAGGCAAAAAAGATGAAACGATATTTAGGTAAGCCTTGGAGAAAAAATTGAAATCTTTGAAAAGTTCAGAATCTTCAGTCATTCATTGCTTTGCTTAGCCTAATTACAATAATTTACAATCAAATTCTTTTTTCAAAAATCTCATTTTTTTTCTCCCAGGCTTACCTAAATTTCGTTTCATCTTGCCTGAGTTCGTAAGATGTTCATTTACATTGGTCAGGCATTCACAGTCACTGACACGCGACCGTTTAGCAGTAAACAGTTGCCCAGTAAAATTGACAGGGGCGACCCATTTTTTCGACAAGGATTCAATCACAAATTCCCTGAATGTACAGGCGAGTGTAATGAGACTAACGTTCAGAGCTGGACTACCCCTAAACTTGACCATATTATATCATTATATAACTATAATTTATGGCATGTCGATTACACCTATATAATATTGATTACCGGTATCAAAATTGAATTTTGTTTTCAGAAGCAAAGCTTATACTTTTTAAATTGATATTGATTTGGTACCGGTATTCTGAAAAGAAGATGGCAGAGAAAACACTGACACCATGTCCTGCATCAAATGTCAATGACATGTTTCAGAAAATGGGAGAGAAACTTGGATGGTTTCAACATAAAGATATTGACAGTGCCATTAAAACAGTAAATAAACTTTTTCAACTATTTATTTCTATATTGTGAGATTGATGTAGGCCTACATAGGCCCACTTGATTTCATATTGTTTTGTTATTTATTACTTACCATTACAACATCTATGTGGTACCATGGTGTATGTGTGAAGTTGGTTTGGCTTTAAATGTAATTTAACACATATTATTCATTATTGACATTTTATCACTCTTTCAGTTATCTCAAAAGAAGAAAAGTACAAAGAGTCGACTAAAGTTAAAATGTAAAGGTGATAAAGAAAACACACCACTTCCTGTTAAAAACAGTTTAAAAGGTTTGTATCAAATAAAAAGATGTATCTTAAATCATCTGTTGCGTATGAATGGCCGTTCGCTTTATTTGAAAGAAGGTGGGCAATCTGATTAAAACACAGAACTTATTTCATTTCGTTTTTTTATGGTTCAAAATTTTGTTTTACTTGTCTTTACTACACTAGGATCTGGAAGAGTTGTTATGTGATGGATAAGCGAATGAAACGGTCTGTTACGACGAGTTCTTAGTGTGCTGTGCACGGAACTGTGAGTACCCGGTAAACCACGAGAAACGTCAACACTGATTGATTAATGAATGGCTGATGTCATAGGGTTAAAAGCCGCTTGTATGAACCATGACGCGACCTTCCATTAGAATCGTTCAGATATTTATGTAGTAGAGGCCGTCAAAAGTATTAAAAAAAAAAAAAACAACTGAAATATGGATCTGTATTTTTATAAGATTTGGGGTTGGGTGGCAGAATGGTTAATTCACGCGTGATGGATCATAAGGTGTCTGTCATTGAGTCAAATGGCATTGTTTTCGATTCCCTGCTTGTACGTGACACAGTGTGCGGTCACCTGGCCAATCTCGTGGGTTTTCTCTGGTTTCATTTCACTGCTAAATAAGACACTTACAGGCAAGCAAATTCTTGTAATAAAATTGAACCATATGATAGTTTGTGTCGAGTGAGCCATAAACATCATCTCTCCCATCTTCATTAGCCAGGTCAATCCACAAAAGTAAGACGTTAAACCCCATTTCATAATTCTTTTTCAATCTGTTTCAAAGAGGCATTGCGAAGTCCTTATTGTACCTCTGTGTAAGATGACTGACCTTTATAAAGTTCATATGCATTCAATGGTTGATAATTCATGCAGTGTTTACACAAATGTAAAATGGTCGGGCAGAATGGTGCCTTTGATTCATTTTATATACCGGTACTCAATTGAACTAAATATTTTTTATCCAGATATAAAAATACCTTTATTTATTTTCTATTACTTCAAAAGAAAATTTTCTAGAATTTAAATTGCAGAAGGAAAAAATTTAATATTTTGAGCCTATAACCCGCACCTTGTCATCCCTTTCAGTTATATTAATGGCCTAGCGAATATTCGCTGCTGATCCGTGTGACTCTGTAAATGGAAGTAAAACATCACAAACAAATGTGTCAATTTTTAATTTATACATTTTTCAGGCAACACAAGTGAACAACGAAAATCTAAGACTAAATTGAGTAAATCACCACTTCATGAAAACCAGAGAATTCTACCCCAAGACCCAGTTAAATCTGAAATATCTCCTTGGAAAAATCAAGTTTGTACAGGTACAGATTTAAAGCAAGAAATTAGACAGGAGAAATTAATTCATAATACATCAGTTATCTCCCCTTACCCTGATGGCGAAGTTTATTCTATTCTAGAAGATGTTGGAATGCCTTTAGTGGAATCAACACGAATTCACAGTCGCCAATCCATCGATGGTTTACGTCTGAGCATTGACCAAGAAACCGGTGAAGATGATTCTTACGAAGATTTGAAGATTAGAAATAAAAAGTCTGAGCAGAAGAGAATATCAGAATTATATATTACGGCAGTCGAATCGCAGAATGATTATTATACAGTGAGCGAAATGGCTACGCAGACGCCAGCAAGCAGCGATTCTAGTGACAACAAGACAAATAATTCCCAGTCGAGCGAGGGCTCATTTTATGAAGTGAAAGACATGGCTATCCAGACTGATTCACCTGACTGTAGAAACATCAGCAAGTCTTTTGATAATTCCTTTGTCAATAGTGCGGATGTTAGTTCTCATAGCTCAAATGGTGGTATAGAAGAAAACATGACTGAAACTAATCATGGCGATGATTGTTTTAATAAAGAGACCATTGTTGAAAACGATGAAAGTAAAAGTAGAGAAACTAACAAATTAACCTTTTCTCCATATTTTAATAAAAAGAAAGCTTCTCAACAAACCATGACAGAATTACCTAAAAACAGTATTGAATCCTTACATACCCCCAAAAACTATTCACTGAAATCAAAACTTTTCAAAAATAAAATTAATAAAGCATCTTTTTCTGATTCGGATGAAGATTTTTCAACACCAAGACCCTTTCCATCAGGCACAAAAAAGAAACACAAACTTTATACACCTTCTGATCATAGGTTGTCTCCTCAAAGTATGAACTCTTCTGCTAAAAAAGACAAGAAAAAAGCTTTGGCAAAAATGAAAGCCATGTTGTCATCGGACTCAGAGGATGAAATAGACAACAAAACAACAAAATCTACTCCAAGTAAATATTATACTCCACGATCTACAGCAGTTGCAAACTATTCTGACCAATCAGATGATTCACTACCTGACCTTAACCTTGATAGATATAAGGTGAAGGTGGCGGAACCGACGACATGTTGGAGGTAATGTTTTTAATTTGCCTGAAAATTGAAAGTGTTGATTTGATTTCTATTGCATAATAAATTTGTTTTGGGAAATCTGGGTATACAGATATAACCAATTTTTTACTGGTGGTCAAATGGACATGTTTTAACATCTATTGAACTAAGGGGTGTTTGTAATGGTGCCATTTGTATAATGGACTTTATGACACATATATTCAAGGGTAGAATCATGTTGTGGACAGAGGAAAATCACTGTGGTTTGTTTAACCGTTTCCCACTTAGTTGGGGGCTGGATGACCGATTGGTTTGCATGTGCGCGCTGTATCATAAGGTCTGTAATTGAGTCAACTGGCGTGGTTTCGATTCCTCGGTTGTACATGACAATGAGTAGGCTCGTCTGTCCAACCTCAAAGGTTTTCTCCGAGTACTCCGACTTCCTCCCACAGTTAATGGACCCCAATGTGCAAACAAATTATTGAAATAAAATTGAACCATATGTTACTATCGAAATGACCTATTTTGTTTTTGAGTGGGCATTAAACCTCATTTCTCTCCCTCTCTCTCTCTCCCCCACTTAGTGCCCACACCTGTTACACAGCTTTCATCAATGCAAACATCAGAATCAGTTACAAATCATGTATGATTTGGTTTAAGTTACAACCTATGTGATCGTTAAATATTTTTTCTTAACAAATATGTTATTTTATTTGACAGAAATTCTGCTCCTACATTATCTAGTGATGAAGATGATTTAGAGAAATGTAAGATATAAATATATTTGTCTTTGTAATAATTTATTACTCAAGCACTTTGTGTACCTGTGTGGCATGCAGCAAGATCATTTGTCTAAAGTCGCAGGTTTTCTCAGGTCCTCCTGTTTCCTCCCACTGCTAAATTTCCCTATGGGCAAAATGAGTTTGTGTTGAATGGACGACAGACATTAAACCCCTTTTTTCTCTGACCAACTTCTTTAAATAAGGGTTAAACTTAATGAGTAAACCCCTGTTCACCCCACTGTTAATAAAGGTATTGAATGAGACTGATCCGATATGTTATTTTGATTATTGATGTCGAGGTATTCATGTAATTTAGGGCTCAGTAATTTAGCGTTGAGTTGCAACTCTTGAGGTGCTGTGTTCAATCCCTATGCTGGCTGAGTAAATTTAATCATGATTTTATGTGTTGTTTCCTCTTGTCAGTGGTGCAGGAAGGAGGGCCTGCAAGGGACAATACATAGTTGTTTGGATGGGAGGGAAAACCAAGGTTCTGTGTACTTATTGCCGTGCACATAAAAGAACCTTTGGAAGTTACAATTCAATATATGTGTGAAAGCCATATTGCTGCTGTCCATGCAAAATTTCCCGTATAGCACACTGTATTGCTTAAGTCCATTTTCATTAGCCCATATTTCAAAATATCGGCTTTATCTATCGACGTAAATTTCATGTAATAATATATGTACAAAATTTTCTGCTTTAGTTTTAGAGTCTGTGAAGAAACCAGTTAAACCCAAGAAAAGTCCAATTACGAAAGAAAGGTTTGTTGACAATTATTTATTTAGAGGTTTACAGTGTGAACTACTTTTATGGACTACCCAGACAACTTAGTTGCTGTGGGTCAATGTTTCATTGCCTGGCAAGCTATCGTTTGGATTTCCAATTTGTTCAGTCAGAAAATAACCCAAACAGTTCTGCAACAGTAATGTGAAGACCTTCCTTAACCACTGTACAATGTAAAGTTCTATGTGTAATGTCAAATCATTTGGCGTAAATAAAGTATGTTATACAAACTGGTTGAGGCAGAATTTTTTATTTTTTTTCGTTTTATGCCTTCGCGTACATTTTATTCATACTAAATGTGATAGTTTTTTACCAGATATACTTCAAACACTGTTATTATTTTTATCTTAATAATTTAAAGATTGTTTTAGAATTTAATTTGCAGAAGAAAAAAATCTTAATATTGAGAGCTAATTAACGGTGATATTGACGACCCAGCAATTATTTACAGCAGATCAGTTTGAAAATAAACAGGAAATTTCTGCTGGAATATGATATTTTTTGACATATTTTTCCAACTTGATACAGCACATGTAGAGATTCTCTTGTGACATGGAGTTATATCATCAACTAAATAATTTAACTTGAATTTCTCATTATTGTATTCAATTTCAATTGTTACAGGAAGTATTCAAGTATTACCATATGGTGATAGAAAAAAATCAGTGGGATGCCATTTTGGTTTTAAATAGCTCTCATGATCATTTGAACTTTACTAATTTGAGATAAATAACAATGAATTTATTGGTCAGACGTCAAAATATACAGGTATATAATGTTCCTGCAATGGATCATGTTTTTCTTGTCTACAATATCACCACTGATGGAAGTGGATGTAAACTCTGGAAACGAATGAAGGCGACATGTTTTTCCCAACATATATTTGAATAGTTTGGGTTTCTGTTATTTCTACATGAGGAATGCGGATAGTCAACCAGAGCAGCCAGTAAACAATGTATTATATAATGATTTGTATATTACAGTTTAAAAGATTTTATAGTAGATGATGATATAAGTATTAGTAGTGGTTCCGATGATGATGAGATATTCTATATTTCTACTCAATCACCCAGAAATAAAGGCTGTACTTTAATCAGGTAATATAAAATATCTTATATGGACAGATATAGTTTTATACAGTGCTTAACAATAATAACTCAAGTTGTGAGTACAAATTCCAAGAGCATGCTGATAAGTGGCTATAGATATAGCTATTCACAAAGTATTTTCTTCAGTAGATATATGTTAGACCTAATGTTATTCACAAAACACTCTTAGAATCTTATTTTATCACAGAAAGTAGAATATTTGATACTTTATGATTTGAATATTATATTTGTGGGGTTTTTTTTGTGCAGTCCTGTGTCGAGATCGGTTAAATCAGCTATAGTAGATATTAATACACCACTTAGTCAACGAGTAAAACATACAAGTTCCCTTTCACGACCTCCACCAATTACACCTGTCTCAGGTAATACTTTATACTTATCTGCAATATACATATACTTTATACTTATCTATGAATTACAAGATTTAATACTTTATGCTCTTTGTATCATATTGTGTGTCATTGAGTCAAGTGGCAGCCGTTTTATCCTACATGACAAGGAGTAGGGTCATCTGCCTAACTTCATGGGTTTTCTATGACGGGCGGATGCGGTCACAATGGGCCATTTATATGACTTACTAATTCCATTTATATGACTTACTAATTCCATTTATAAAGCTTTATAATTAATTTCTTACTTAGGCACGTGCGAACGCTGAAACCCCTCGAAGCGTGTGACTGAATTGAATATTATTTTCATAGCTTGATAAATGATTTATAAAGTCTTGTAAATAATATGGTAGCTATATAAATCTATTTTCTAAGTCTTATAAATGAATTATCTAACGAACTAAATATTCGGGAAAGTTCGTACATCTGCCGGAAATTCCCGAGGATGCTTCGGCCAGCCAATCACAGGTCGTCTTACTGAATGGCAAGCCCCCCCCCCCACTCCCGTCCGTTGAGTGGAGGGGGAGCGGTGACCATAGCAAAGTAAATTGACGCTAGGATAACTCAAACATGCATAAAACTTATTCTCGTCATTTTATGTTTACAATAGCCGCCATGAAAGGTAAAACACCGCTATATGTAACGAGGGATTTCATTGGCCAATTGGCCGACTCAATGAAGGAGTACAGAGCTTGCCGATTATTTTCTAAGTTATATAAATGGATTTATAAGACTTGATAAATAATTACGTAGTTTCATAATTGGCCGACTCAATGAAGGAGTACAGAGCTTGCCGATTATTTTCTAAGTTATATGAATGGATTTATAAGACTTGATAAATGATTACGTAGTTTCATAATTATTTATCAAACTATGAAAATAATATTCAATTCAGTCACCCATTTCAGCGTCCACACGTGCTTAAGTAAGAAATTAATTATAAAGCTTTATAAATGGAATTAGTAAGTCATATAAATGGAATTAGTAAGTCATATAAATGGCCCATTGTGACCGCATCCGCCCATCATAGTTTTCTCCAGGTCCTCCTGTTTTCTTGGGGTCCTCCTATTTTCTTGGGGTCCTCCCATTTTCTCCCAGTTACTATAACAAGAAATAGTATGGTCTGCACCTGGAATTGAATTCTCACCGTCCGTGAAAATCTGTCCATGGAATTTTGGAATTTTAAATTCATGATGTAAATACGGAATGGAATTCACGTTAGGACTGATTTTCTTTTCAGATATTTAACTTTAACGGTCCCTCAAATAAAAATCAGAGACTTTAAGAATTATAACATGTAATTTCCAGCCATATATGTTAATTTCAGCAGGTACAGATGTATTTAAAACACCACATAGACCCACTATGACCGACAGATCTGTAGTAAAAACTCTGTCCGAGAAGAAATCATCCGTTACCTCAACATCAGAGTCAAATAGTAAACCATACAGTTTTATACGCTCATTATCAACAGATATACCAGATCATAAACGACATCCAGACTCTATCAGGTACCTTAGGTTACTTTATTTATGGGGATTAAGTGACTAGATGACCCAAAGTTTTGCACTGAGAAGTCAGTATCCCTATTCTGTCAGTTTTCTGCTCACTGGTACATGTACGTTCGGCTGCATATAAAAGATCTATTCATCAACTTTCCTGCCCATGTATGCCCAAGACTGAAGTCAAATTTGTTTCCATGAAAACACAAAAGTTATAAAAATAAAGAAATTTTCAGAAGGCACAACTATTGCGATTGGTTGAGTGTGAAGGGGGTTATAAAATATACTTCTTGAGCCATGATGGCTCAGAGAAAGCCCCCGGAATTTTCCAGCATGGTTTCCCATTGCCATGCTGTAGAACAGAGGACCTGGTAAAGAACCCTCAACAGTTGGAATTCATTTTCGTTTTCTATATTTACAGATTCACTAAACAGTTTAAAAAAACATACGAAGAATTAACAGCCGTTTTATATAAAATATATAATGAAACAGTTTTTGATTTAAAGGTATGGTTAACCCTTTACTTCTTTCGCACATGATCATCAATCAGACCTTCAGGGGTATTATTAAAAACTAGTTTGTCACACTTGGTAAAATATGCAATCTGATTAAAATACAGATCTATAATTCGTTTCGTTTTTTCTATACTTTTGATGGCCTCCACTATATGAAGATCTGTCCAGTTCAAGTGGAAAAACGTGTCAGGGATCATAAAAGTGACTTTTGATCCTATGATGTCAGACATTGATTAATCAATCAGTGTTGATATTTCAAGTAGGTGTGCAAGGTTGAGTGACTGAATGGTTAACATGTGTGCGTTGCATCATAAGGTCTGTGATTGAGTCAAGTGGCGTGGTTTCGATTCCCTGGTTGTACATGACAAGGTGTAGAATCGCTTGTCCAACCTTGTGGGTTTTCTCTGGGTCCTTCCACTGCTAAAGACCCCTACGCGCATGTGATTCAATGCATTGAAATTGAACCGGTTGAATTTGACTTGGATGTGATATTTTGTTGTAGTTACCAGAAGATTTAAGTATTATATGGAATAAGAGATTATTACGTACAGCAGGATACTGTGCATATAAACGTGTTAATGGTCAACATGTATCTAGAATAGAGTTATCAACTAAAGTTTGTGATACACCAGGTTCGTACAAATACTTCACATTATATTGAAGCTGGGAGCCACAGTGGCTAAGCGGGTAAGACGTCGGCTCGCTAGTCTATAAATCGCAGGTTTGATTCCTGCATTGGCCAAGAAAATTCATCAGGATTTTCTGATGGTTTTCCCTTGTGAGGAGTGAGGGTGGAGGGTCTGACAAAGACAGCTGTCTAGTTGTTTGGATGACACGGAAACCTGAGGTCCTGTGTATACATTATACATCAAAGGTCTCAAATATTAATACCTCTACAGTGTACAATTGATTTAAATCTCGAATTCTCCATCTCAGTCCTGACTTTCCATTGCTAGTCTAGTGTCAACTAATCTAAGAAGATCTTGAATAATAATATATTGACCTAATAGAATTCTTGTTTTCATTGTTATTTATAGAACGTGTTAGAGATACATTAATACACGAACTATGTCATGCAGCCGTCTGGATGTTAAATAAACAAACTGATGGACATGGACCTTATTGGAAGTACTGGTATGATCTAATCTATTTTAATATTACTGTATCTTAAGGAATGAAAGACTAGGGGAAACAATACTGTATTTTATTATGTATTTATTTACAGGGTATATATTCTGAGGAAAATAGGTTTAAACGTCCACTCGGCAATCAAAAGACCCCAAGAAAACCCACAAGAATGGGTAGACAACCCTACTCCCTGACATGTAGACATGTACAAACTGTGACTCAATGATAGACCTTATGATCATAAGTGCAATCATTTGACTACTTGTAAATCAGAAGATACTGCCTGTCCATTAGAACAAACTAGAAGAATTGTCAGGAAACATTAGTTTAAATATAAAGATATCACAGATCTGGTTCTAACATCTTGAATTCATGTCATTTGGTTTCATCCATTTTGTTACTGGCATCAAATTACATGATGGTATTAATGTGATTATTGTTTTTCAGGGCTCGTAAAGCTAATGTGAGTCACCCATATTTACCTATTATAAGTCGATGTCATGATTACAGTATTACAACTAAATATACCTATGTCTGTACACAGTGTGGTTATCAGTAAGTATTAATATCTGTTATGAAATAAAAGGTTTTCTGCACCAAGTGGGCTAATGAAGGTGGACACACTGCTAAAATTTTCAGTCTGGTTTACCCAGCATCTTGTTGTTTGGATGATACGAAAAACGGAGTTCCCCTACAAATGTTGGGGGTGAACTTTAAAGAACCCTTGGCATTTGGAATTCAAGCACATTGCATGTATGTCTTTATTAGCCCAGTTGGTGCAGAAAAGTTGAATGTTTGGATATGTTGCAACGTCATACTCGTATAATATACCAGTGATCAGTGATTGTTTTCCATAGAAATGATGTTCTGTTCATGTGTTTCTCAATTTCTAAATGCTATGTGAGATACATATATATACAATGTATGTTGAAGATTTTATATCGCCAGTAATTGTTTCTAGATAAGTTTGTTTATTTTATTATTACAGGATTGGTCGCCATTCTAAATCATTGGATACAAACAGAAAACTGTGTGGATATTGTCACGGAACGTTTCAGTTAGCAGATACACCTGGATCTAAGAAAGGTACCCCACGGACACCAAATAGATTCGCTCTGTTCGTAAAGGAGAATTATGGAAGTGCAAAGAAAGGAAATACAGACTTTAAGCATAAAGACATCATGCAGTTATTAAGTCAACAATTTGCTGAGAAAACGAAACTAGATTCTACATAAAGATGATTGGTTTGGGATATTATTTTGTAACGAATTGATAAAATTGTTTCAATTGGGTGTAGTAATAGAATTGTTTCAATTGGGTGTAGTAATAGAATTGTTTCAATTGGGTGTAGTAATAGAATTGTTTCAATTGGGTGTAGTAATAGAACTGGGAATACACAGGTCACAGTTCTGTGTCATATAGAAGGGTCACCTGTAAAAACCTTGTGGGTTTCTACCCATTCCCAATGCTAAAGATTCTTTTGAAATAAAGTTGAACCATATGTTAGTCCCGAAATGACCTTGTTTTTGTCGAGTAGATGTCAGGCTAAATTTCTCTCTTTGTTATACGATTGTTGTGTGTTACTGGGTGAGGTTTGCGACCAGAATATTTTGGTAATGATACAAATGCATTATTGTACCCAGTGTATCACCAGAGCCACAGAGGATCAGTTAGTAAGGCACTGGCTCTCTAACCAGGAGATCCAGGGATTGATCCTGATGTTGGCCAAGAAGGTTCCCTTGAATTTTCCAGCGTTGTTTCTTCTTGTCAGTGGTGCAGATCTATTGTAGTGCCACTATCCAGACAAAACTTTTTTCATAGCACACTGCATGGCGTATGCTGGTCTTCCTTAGCTCAGTCGGAGTAGAACAGTAAGATGTTAAACCATTATAATCCATTACAAATTGATGTGCTCAAATATCATTAAATATCTTAATAGTACACAGACCCCGTTATATGCATGGCAAGTATTATTATACATACCATGTATGTTATATGTAATGACCAGGTATGTTATTTCCCTTCACTTTACCCAATCTGTAATAGCTAAATGTAATAGATAAATCTGCCTATTACAGGTTTCTATTTTGCCATGTCAAAACTTCATCAGAATAAAGTAATTTTAATGAAATTTTCAATATGTTAAATTTGAATTATCTATTGAGGAACTGTTAGTGTTAAAGCAATAACAGCTAGTACTTAAACTTTATTTCTTACACAAGAGAAGTTATTACTGAATGAAATCAAAATTAATTGATCTGGTTTGTCTAATGATCTCAGTTTAATGAATGAAATACATGTTGATTGTATGGAAGAAATCTCAATGAAATAAATAAGTCTAAATGTGTACATGTTTTTTTTCTTGTGGGCTGTAAAACAGAAGCTAACCTGCTGGCGGTCCTGTTCTTGATCCCTAAGTTGGCAAAGAAAGTTCATGTGGCTTTTTCAGAGGACCTGGCAAGGGACAGTTGGAATTTGAAGTAAGAGTGGGCTGTAGTGATCCTAACTAGGCAAAATTTAATTTGTAGCAGACTAAATGTATATGGGACATAACGTCTTAATTCGCCCATTCGAAACAGAATAGTAGTATGTTAACCTTCATTTCATTTATATGGCGTGGTGATTATGATGTTGGATCACCAGCCAGGTGGTTGAGAAAGATACCCACTAGATCCAGCCTGCAGGAAGGAGGTTCTGTCATATTAATCTGAACATCTCCAGAATTGAAAATCACCAAATATCTTTGTCGTTACCCCTGCCTGTCATCCACAATTGCTAGTAGACCCTCTTAGATGCTAAAATTATCTGATTTATGCAGTGTTATTTTCAATGTTTTCCACATAAAATGCTAACTGTTGGACTGCAATGCAACTGTTGAGAACTTAGCCTGAGCAGATTTATCAAGGGTTCATTTTCATCCACACCCATGTGCATACCTTTTGTTTTCAATTACTATAGATAGGATCCTACACGAATGACTAGATGCACATTATTGTCGGCCTAGTAGACGATGCCCCTGACAAGTGAGGACCAGGCTTTACAAATGTCCAGGTTCTCCTCAACACAAAGCAGGATCAAATCAGGGACATTCTATTCTAGAGTCCAGTCTCAGGCTCCTCAACTACTACAAACACTTAGTTGTAACCATGGTGTTAACACCCCCGATCCCCCCTGGAAATAGCTCTCAAAAATGACCCCAAAACAAATTACTTGCTTAATTTCATTATTTCATAAAATGCATGTCAACATCTATTTACAATATACATACACAAATAATATTTAATATAAGATGATAATAATAATAATATATATTGCCTGCTATCTTTACAAGCTCATAGAGAGATTATAATGCACTTATTTTATACATACATATATTATTACAGGGCCATGTTCAATACAGCCAGAATTCTATAAGGTCTGTCATCGCAAAATACACAAATTAAACATTACAAAGGAATAAAACACATCGTGGCAAATTAACCTTTGCATACCCAGTCATAGGTTGCAACACACTACATTCTTTTATTAGCATAGTAATGTGCCAATCAATAGCAAATAGTCATTTATGGGGCCTGGTCACTGGGTCGTCATACTGCTTAAACTTTCTTTGGGACCCAGTACTATTATCGTTCGCCTATAACAGAAATGCACACAAAATGCTGGTGACCATAGCAACCAGCAATGAAAGGGTTAGCAAACACACACTGCTTCTTGCCCGGCTCCTTTAATTACTTGAGTGACAGTTGAATTGAAAACCGAATTACATAAAGTTAGTGTTCTCTAATATCAAACCTTATGTTAAATCCAGTTGAGGACAGACACCAGTCAAGTATTGCACAATTGAACATGGCCCCAACATATAAACACTCTCTTTTATCCAGTCTGTATCAACAGTAGTAATCAACATCCAGTATTGTCACTTAATTTATTAAATAGAATAATTAAATCATATATTAGTATTATTGTCAAGACACTTTCACTGGATAACCTTTTCCAATGGTTTATAATAAAATAAAACAGGACTGGATAAATCGAGACTTCTGAGATTAAAATAAATAAACTAGATTCTATATTTATATATATATATATATTACATGACTCTTTCACTTCCTTTATTTACTTACCCTTCTTTTAATCTACAGTAAGCTAAAGTAAAAGTAGACAAAATTGAGAATGATTTGTTTTCTTTTTTAAGTACAGATTGGTCTTGATCATTAACACTCTGTGTTGTCACTGGGCACACAAACAAATGGTTGTTATTACTTGCCAGGCAATGAAACATAGGCCCACGGCAGCTAAATTGTCTGGGAAGTATAGAAAGGTTGTGGCATTATAAATATTAGCAAATTACATAAATAGTCTGAGCATAAAATATCAGAAATTGTTATTCATTGCACTAGTCAAAATAAAAAATATAAACTTGAAGTTGATCATAGGATCAATTTTGAAACAGTATTCACAAGTTTCTCATAGAAAACAAGGGCAATAACTATGGCAGTTATCACTTTTGTAAACAACATAAGTGATAAACGTAGTTTGTGGAGTGTGGTGGACGACAGACGGACACGACGACTATATACAATTATACATGTATTTCAATGTATGCAAATATCTTCAAAATCAACCGAATTTATCTACATTTAATTTAAATCTTACACATCATCAAGCAAGATCAACATTGTTAAATTAACTTATTTATAAATAATATTAGATTTAAACAAAAATATTTCCACAAATAAGTAAAATAAAATATGACATTTTGATGGTTTACTGGCTTTTGACACAATTTTAAGGAGGCCATGATAATCTCAAATACTAAAATATAATTCATCAATCTCAAAAATAAAACCCATAATGATATTAGAATATTGGGATGACATAAGCTGACAAAATTTACATACATCAAAACTATTAATATTTTGATCAACACTTGAGGTTGAAATAAAGGGAGCAAAAACACTAACATCATTATGTCCATTTCTTATTCTCTTTTTGTTATTTTCTTGAATGAACAAGCCATTCAAGGAAATTCTCATAAAATAAATTTAGAAAGGTAATTTAACATAGAAGTGATTAGTAAAAATCATTCATGCATATCTACATTATTTTTCAAAATATAAGTTGTTAGGGATACTGTTTTTTTATTAGCAAAAATGTAGGTCTTTTGGCTTTTTTTGACATCAAGCACAAATACTATATAAAAGAAGTGAGGTAGTCAATGAATATTCATACATCTTAAATCTATGATTTTGTTACCTTTCTAAAAATAACAAATAGCATCAGTAATTTATTACTTGAAAATAAATTTTTCTTGAATGTTCTTGCATATTATATAGAAACCCCAATTAAATGAATAAAACAAAAAATGTGGGATTATGACATCGCTTCACTTAATTCAATCTTGCACGGATAAAACTGGATTTGAGCAAAAAACTAAAATGTCAATTTGTATAAATCGGTTACTTTATGGGTTAAATCATTCCATTATAAAAACAAAAACAAAATATCTGTGTAACTAGGAAATATAAGTTTTAGCAGAAGAAATGAAAAGAAAAATCTTATATTACAGGCCTGGAAATTATGACTTTTATTGTATCCATCCGATAGTTGTACCGGACATATTTAATTTTGTAAATAATCTTATAATTAAGATTACTGTAATAAAAAAACAGAAAATAGACAATTCTGTGCCTGAAAATAGCAGACATAGTCGGAATTAATACATGCACCACAACTGACAATGTGTGTGATAGGTGGGTTCTATTAATAAAGAGAAAAACATTCAATCCTAGAGAGCCTGCCCTAAAGTATGTAAAATTCTAACATCACAACAGCTTATTGTCACATATATAAAACCATCTTGTTATTAGCTCTTTTTTTTCTTTTTTTTTTTTACTATTTAATTTTGAGACAAAAAGAACAAGAATTCTTCAGCATGTTTAAATCAGACATTACTTTGATTACAATTTGATTCATTATTCGAAACAGGTAATTTCCACCTACAAATAAATATAACTTTTATAACCTTCCAGTTCATTCTTTACAAGGGTTTTGCCAAATCTAAATGCACATAGGTTTATAATTAAACAACATAAGTAAAACAAAATTATCTGCATGGTAGACTTATATGCCAAAAAATAAATTTTCGTAAAAAGGCCCAGATACATGTATTCCCATATTGTCACAGGAATTATTTTCTACATTTATTTATGGTTTCAGAGAAAATGAGACAATCAGGAATGTATGAGATCATCAAGATACATTTTCTTTATTTCAGATTCATCACATTTCTTTATTTTTCATATTAAGATGGTCAATGTTAGAGGATTTATTCAAGATTTATATAAAAATTGGTAGCATGCGCCTAAAGTTTTAACCCACATACACAAAAGACATTTTAAGATATTGCTTGTACCTGTGGCTTTGACCCATACACTGACAGGAAATATGGTAATCACTAAATCAAAAGTAGACAAATATCTTAAACCGCTGTCACATCAGCCAAGCACTACAATAAAACAATAGAAAGCACTTTTGATCAAGTCTACAAGACTTTTGCATCCAGTAATTAATTAACAAGTATAATCCTTTGATATTTATCAAATTTTACTTTTAATAATGATATTTTAGGTTTAAATTTAATCATTTTATCAAATATATAAATTAAATTCAACCACCTTTAAAACTATTTCAAATAAAATTTCAAACGAAATACTGTTCAATTTTACATGCAGATTTCTGTGAATTTTGACAAAAATTAAAGAAAGATTATATTGACTTTGCATTATTATTCAAAATTATGTTAGAATTCACAGAAATTTGTAGTATATCTATTGAAAATATTTAGCAAATACTTTTGGTGTAAAATGACCTCCTTTTGCCCTCAAGTCATTCAAAAATTGGATGACCATAAATATAACCCTGGAAATTCATTTGTAATTTTTCATAACTGGTAAGAAAAAAATATATATATTAACCCCTTCCTTAAATATCAGCTTTGTTTACAAAATATCATAGAAAATACAGAACTTCCTTCTGGTCACTGAGATCAGAGTATCCAGATAAACCAATGAAATGGCTTGTTTCTGGTGGTTTATTTTTAAACAAGAATTCTGGTCTACTGAAATATAAATAACAATCATAATATAATATAATGTAATAAATAGTTCTTCTATGATATCAACTCTCACTGGTTACGTTTGTGTATAGCCATCTGATGAGAATTTGCAGTCTCACTCAACCAGACACTTGATACAGATAATCACTGTTTTTAAGCCTGGAAGATAGAGACAAGAGGATTTGTGGCGTGCTTCAACAGTCCAGACGTAATACTAGAAATCTCAGCAAGTAAAAGTAACACTGGGTTTGGCAGGAAAAGTGTGTAACCATGGTAACATAAGATGGAAGACATGATATGTTGTTATGCGCCTGGATGATATTTCACAAATATGGATCATAGTCACATGATTTAACATGGCGCAGACTGGATTCATTCTCACTTTTAATGACATTAAAATTGTTGATTGATAAATCTAGATATCTTGAGTATTTGCGATAAATGTTCTTATGAATTTTTAAAAATTGAACTCCGACTTCTGTAAGCGATTCATGACAAAAAGGCACCCAGACAACTCAACTTATATTCACTTTCTCTAAGACACTGAAAGGCCCATGGAGCCTTTTTGAAATTTAAGACACACACAAATAAACACATCACTTTCTTTTCTGTTTCAAAATAAAACACAGATCATAATATATAGTCACATGTGACCTTTTGTCGGGACAATCAATAAATATAAGCACAAAAATGAATAGCCAAGGTCAATATTTGACCTTTAAGGTCACAAGATATATGGCATAAATTCTGTTGCACTCTACTGCCATGATATAATAATAATAATAATAAACTTAATGCACAAAAAACAATGTAAACTGTTTCACTCTCTCCTCTCAACAATAAAGCTATACTTATTCACAATTTTCAATCGAACACTTGACATTAATCCTTTCTTTATTACTCGTTCATAGCATGTGCTGGTTTTTATTTCACTGGAACGTTACCTTTCGATTCCATGAGAATCCAATCCTATACCAACACAACCTTTCATCTCCTTTCTATAAAAATTGGGGTTCATCTGGTCTCATTTGTTGCTATACCTATTCCCATGACAGACAGATCTCACAAAACTGGTTCACTGAACTAGTTCATTTCACTGGTCTCACAGACGGACTCACTCAACTAGTCTCTTAACTAGTTCACATTACTAGTCTAACATTCTGGTTCACCCAACTAGTTTCACAGACTGGTTCATTTAACTAGTCTCACAAACTGGTCCATTTAAATAGTCTCACAAATTGCCTTGCTTATCTGGCCTCCCAATTCTATTTCATTCAACTAGTCTCACGAATTGCCTTGCCGAACTCGTCTCACAGATTGGTTTAGTTCTCAAAAATATGAATAAGATCTGGTCATCAAGATCTTGTCCCTCCAGCAAACATTTCTCCTAAAAACAGTCTCTCGTTGCTTTATCACATCAATTCTTAAATCAATCAAGAACTTTAATTATTCCAAATCTCTAAATGATGGTCTCAAAATCAGCATTATATATCTCACCTCATCATCAAACAGTTTTAACCATCAGCATCAACAAATAAATGAAGTCTCTTTGACGTTGACCAGTTCAAAATAAATCAATGCTGCCTATAATGTTAGTCCATCTACAGCACTATTTTGTCACAAGGAAGATAAGGGTGTCAAGATGGTGGTGGGGGAAGGGAGGGAAGGAGGGGGGGCCTAACGTCACGTATCTCTCAAAACCTGTAAACCTTTCTCTACGTAAGTTACTAGTTGTTGAAATCCAGAGTGTGTAAACATCAATGGTCCAACAACTTTATCTAGATGATCAAAAAATGCTGAAAATAGAAAAAAAAAAGAGGAAATTAATGAAAATATGTCACACTTAATCTGAAGCACAAAAATAACTTGGAGTGTATGGCAATCAAAAGGTGATGTGTTCATATCTGTCACAGAAGTAATTTCATCTGTTGGGAATCCTGGACTAGGAATAGGATTAGGGTCCAAGTCTGTCTTAAGAATAATCTATCTCTAACAATCATGTCTGCCTACTGGGTGTATGAAAAATCTGCCAGTTTAAATTTGTACGGTTACCAACAGTTGCTGGTTGCTCTTTTTGGACAGTTACCAACAGTTTACAGACAAATAAAATATTACAATTATGTTCTTGTATAAATAGGATTAACCTTTTTCAGGAATAGAATCAGCTCATGTGGAAAGTTGAATAATTTTGTATCTATTTACCTCTATTTTCTGCAGCAGCTTGATCAGCCTGATCCCAATATTCCATGGCATTAACAAGGAAACTACTGATATTAAAATACTGTTGTTGTACGGAGTAAATTCTCTGTGGTATGCTAACTGAACCAGGAGATGCCATAGGAGTAGAACCAGTGTTTAAAGAGGATGTACCATTGGTTATTTTACCAGTTGATAATTCACAACTTCCCTGAAACACATAGATTTAGAAGTATTGTACAATGTACACACACCCCAATTTGAAATATGTTCCTACATAGTTTTCAAAAATGTATCTTTAAACTCTGTTCTTCATTTTTGCCACAGGTAAGAAAAATAATTGCGCAAAAAATTGCCAAATTATGAAGTCTAGAGAAATAAGTCAGACACAAATTTAGGTTTTGTCAGGCACAATCCGATCCATCTGTTGCTGGACATCATTCTTTTTATCAGCATTTTTAAAACATGTCCGGCATATAGTTGAAACTGTCAGGTACTACATTCACATAGAATGGCATATCATTTCCAAGACTGCAAATTTAAAATTTTATTGCCAAATAGCTATTTACAGCACATGCACCACTATATTCCACTGTTATAGGGATCTGTTAGGTAGATCAATAGAAATAGTTTCCATGAATAAATCATAAATGGATTAAAATCTATCCCATTATATTCTTAGACATATGAAATGAAAGTCTGAGTACATTTGAAATTTAAACGCCAAAATACAGGAGAATGGTGTATTGACCTTGTCTCAAAATTTCAGCTCAAAATATTGAGTCGTTTGGATGTGAACGTCAAAACTTCTTATCCGGATATGTAACCCTTTTAAGATTTTGGGTCCATTTTTTCGTTGGTGACCTGATAATCGATTCTCATTCCATAAGAGTTCTTTATAGTGATGGCCCATGTGTTGTACTTGATAGTGAAAGGCAAATTTCAACTACACATTATTTTAATTTAAGAGAATGCCTGGTTTTACGTGGACACCGCATTATACAGCTTGAGACACCAGTCTCAATTTCCAGAAGACTAGTTAGTTGCTCAGCCGTTTGATAGGGGATTTTAACACAAAATTAAGCAGTTATATTCTTTAAAAAAATTATCGGGGATTAGCCCTTTAAGCAACAACAAAAAGTCAAACTGAAAAGAGTAGTAATTGTAAAGAATATCATTAATTTAAAGTTGTACCTGTGAACCGACTGAACCAATACTTCCAGCTGGTGATGGTGTAGGAGACATGGGGGATGGTATACCTGTACTACGATTATTAAAACTACCCTGATGGGGAGACGGTGCGTATGATGGCTTGCTGGACTGAAATAGGCAACAACAAAAAATCTAATAAAAATAGGCAACAACAAAAAATCTAATAAAAATATTTGACAACTTCATTTGCTTCATTTTAGGCAATATCGTAAAAGTAATCTCACTAGTTACTGAATTATTGGAGAAAAAAATAACAAAGATATTACTACCATAATTATTGTGAATACTGTTTTTTAAATGAAATTTTCTGGAACCAAAATAGAGTTCCTACAAACCTTGTTTTGATCATGTTGGTCAATAATCTTCTTAAATTTAAGAGCTTCTGTTTTCTTTAACTTGTAAAGTTTTAAACATAATAATGCCTGGATACGTAGTCTGTAAATATATAAAGAAAATTGTGAGAAAAATCTCTTTTAAAATTTTCATCAATGACAAAAGTAAGAGAAAATTTGGCATCAAATGACTGTCAACAAAAAGGAAGTCAAACATAAGGTGATTTTTCGCCTAAACATCTCAGATTACCCTTCTTTAATGACCATTATTGGATGTATGTCATATAGCAAAATTAATGAATTAGACAGAGCATTGGGTTAATGAAAAGCTATCTGGGAATTTTTTTTCAGATAGTAGTACTACATGTACACAGTTGATTATGGTGACAGTTAATTAATGTCTAATTAATAATCTATATAAGATTTGAAGCTGAAAGAAAGACCAGCAAAAGGTAAATTTAGTTCTTGAATAATGTATCTTTAAAGAAGTTTTAATTCAAGGTATATTTATTGTGCTCCAAATGGTACAGGGATCGAGAAAGAGAGAAATGGGGGTTTAATGTCCACTCAACACAAACTAAGTCATTTCAAGACTACCAATGGTACACATGTGACCTCGCTTTTAAATCCGATCAGAACGACATTGACTTGTAAAATTATATTTTCAAAATCACCAAAATCTATACTTACATTATAACTGATAATTTCTTATCATGACTGGACTGATCATGTCTAAAACGACATATTGACCTGGAAAAAAAAAATATTTACATTACATCACTTTTTTGTGAAAATGCCCTAAATGATAATGAAATGAAATGAAATGGGGTTTAAAGTCCTACTCTTTTGCACCTAACCTGGGCTAATGGAAGACGGGCATACCCCATGAGGGAAATTTTGCCCGGGCTACTCTTATATCGAATTCCAACTGCCAAGGGATCTTTTACATGCACTCAAATGTGTACACAGTATCTCGGTTTTTCGTCACATCCGAACGACCTAAATGATGATACTGAAAACATAGACCAAATGGAGAACAGATTTGCCTGGAATCTTAACAGTGGCTTGATTATATTAAACTCATCATGCAGTGAATTTCTTCTCATTCGTATAATCACTGGCATGCATAACATCTGTATCAAGTTTATCTTGTTGGAATTTCTCAAATCCGTTTAAAGTAAAGTTTAAATCAGAGTAATCAGACTCAGTTTTTTTAATAAGTTTGAAGTATGTTCAGAGTCAAAATAAATTACATGTGTATAAAATATTAAATATGAAAACTTGTGCCAACTTTTAAATTAGATGAGCCATCGCCAACACTACACTAAAATAAATACTGGGTAGCGTCCATGTTTTGCTAAAAGTATTGGTCCATATGAAAATATATATAGACAATTATGCTGGAAATTCAAACAATAATCTTTCCTTTTTCATTGTTTGTGATTAAAAAAATGGACTTTCAACATGATTATTTTGCAAGATGTGGTCACACTTGCACTTACATATATTTTGTGCTATGGAAAGCATGTAAGCCTAATTAAATACATCTATTATATATCTAAACCAAAGAATTAAATCAATATCTCTATTTTCTCAGTCATATCTCCTCATATACATTAATAAAGTCAAATTAATTGAGGGTGTGGCCCTGAACTTTCACCATGAATTATCTCCCTTAGACCACAAGCCTGTACTTTCTCCATTATACATCATACTATTAAACTCAGAGAGAGCAAAGACCAGAATACCATTAAAGAAGATTAACTGTAGGATTGTTTTCTAGACAGATATTAACTTTATGTAATAAATCTAATATTTCATCAAATATTATAGTTAATATAGATTGACATTCATGACAGACATACATAACCAGCTCTATCTTACAAAACAAGTTAATAGAAAAAAATCTCTGTATTTAATGACGTAATGCAATTACTTGATACCTAATAAAATAGAAATGAAATTTGGTTCATCATCTTATTTTTCTGCACATGCTGAGCTAATGAACTCAAGAAACTAAAATAGAATAGAATCACAATGAGACAAGCAGTGTCATTTCCCATGCTTATTACATGATTGACTTATGACCAGCTTATTTTACCCTTTCCTATTTCAAGTCAGTAGGTGCCACGAAAAGTTTAGTAGTGTGTAATGACACTGTGACCCGGAGATACATAACAAAACAGTTAAACTTGTCTGCATATGTTGAGTAAAGTCTACATTCAGAAATGAAATGGAGTTTAACACCCTACTATTCTTCACCAACTGAGCTACTGAGGTCAGGCATATGTGTTATGAAGTGTACTACTACTAGAAGGGGAATTTTACCCAGACAGCAGCATTACTCCTATGTCTTTATATATGTACACACCAATATGTACACACGACCTCTGATTTCATCCCGTTCAAATACCTAGATGCTGTTCCTTACACTGATCTGGGGACTTTCCTGGTTAGTGAGTCAGTATGGTTCATGGTCACAAACATGTATACAAACTATGAAATGATGTTTTAATGTCCTATTGTTCTGCTCCGACTGGTTATATGAAGACAGACATACAACATACAGTGTGCTTTGAGGGAAATTTTGCCCAGTCAGCCAAATATTGAATTCCAACTCTTTTATGTGCACAGAAATGTGCACATGGGACACACGTTCAAACTTTCATGGGATTATTATTATCAATCAATTTTCTCCAGAGAGTAAATTAAACTGAACACAAAAATCAATGATATTATGAGACTGTATTCTGTATCTGATTCCCTAAATAAAGAAGACATTAGTGGTATTGGAAAAAGTAGTAATTGGTTTGTTTTTTTTAAGTAGAATGCCAACAATTTATCTAAGACCATCACTATTGGATTTTTATATGTAAAATTTATTTCTACACAACTTTTTTTTTTTGAAAAGTCAAATACATTGGCACTTAATAACCTGAGATCTGACTGAATGTAACAAACAGGACCAGTCTCTCGTTATAATGGACTAAGAAAAAGAAAATTTAATTTACGTTGAGCCTCGGGTCGTCATATGAAATAAGAATCTAGAGATCAATAGATTCTAATTAAGAGAAGGTTGAGTTTATGAGTCTAGTTTTGTCTCGTATATCAGTTCGTATTATAAGCTTCAATCTTTTTACATTAGCAATAGGATCATATTATAAAATTGATACAACAGCTAAACAAATGAGTGAAATTTGAACTATTCTTACAAAAACACCCAACATATAATTCTTTTAAAAATTGTTAACATACATTTCTTCTAGAAATTTGAACATACAATTCCTTTAGAAATTTTTACAAAATGCTTTAGTTTATAAAAATTAAAATACCAGTAGCTGTTTTAAAAAAAAAAAAAATTTGGTTGTTTTAAAATTTTTTAAAATAGAACTGTTTCAAAAAATTAAAATATGAGTGCTTTAAAAAAAATTGAAATATAACGGTTTAAAAAAATGTGAAATATGACGGTTTCAAAAAATTTAAAATATGATGGCCTCAAAGAGTTTAAAATGTGACTGTTAATACAGAATTTAAGAGATGATTCTTTAAAAAAAATTTAACAAATGATTCTTTAAAAAATTTTAACAAATGATTCTTTAAAAAAATCTAAGAAATGATTCCTTTTCTTAAACAATGTTAAAACATGATTATTAATATTATTTTTTTTTTTTCAAAAATGTGATTCTTTATTTAACATAATGATTCTTTTAAAATTGTATGATGATCATTTCAAATTTTCTTTCATATACCATTTTTTTTCTTATCAAATAGATCTAGAACAAGATAGTAAAAGACAATTATAAAATGAACTCTTCTTATTGTGTCATGGTCATTTTTTTCCTTCCTTATGACTTACATCTTATAAACTTGTGATAAAGATTGTCTTAAAAGGAAAACAATTATCTGGTGCAATGGCATTTGGTACATAATCATTAAAAGAATTACTCGAATGTGTGTGTTAGTACATATCTTGACTGTGATATCAGAATCAAATCTGACTCATTTTCATGTCTGTACATTATTAGTGCTATATGACTTAACATTGTATTTTGTGACTCAGCCTGTAGTACATAATACATGTATGTATGTATAGCTCTACTTTTGCTTTGGTTTCTTGTTACACGGCAGCATTCAAATATTACCAACAATGTATACTGTACTAGTATTTATGACTCAGTTACTGTTAAATATAGCTCTACTTCCACTTTGTGCTAGCATATATAAGACAGTATCGAGATAATTGAAAGTCTGTCACATGAATGAAAGTTGTAATAAAGTCAGACAAATTCTAATCACATGAGAATAAACCAAGTAACCAGACACTGAAATACGCTAGACACGTTTTATTGAATTTAGACATAAATTTCCAATATTGTATTCCAGAAAATTCCACTTGTCCCTTATGAATCACCAGTAATATCTATGGTCCTGTGGCATGAAAAAAAAGTCTCAAGGCTTCAAGACTCTCCAGTTATTAGTTTAGTTTTGTTAAATAAAAAACAAATTTCTTTACCGTTACAAAGTACAACTCAAATTAATAAGCTAATACTAAGGATTTAAAATTAGACGTGTTCAGTTCTAAGTGCTGCATTGCTCAGTTCTCTCTATTGATGGGTATACAACATGCAGTGTGTTATGAAGGAATCTTGCCCAGGCGGTGGTGTTCCCACCTACTTTCCATTGTGTTCCAACTATCAAGGGTTCTTTTTTTTTTAAGCAGTTCCTTTTCCGTTTCTCCATCCTTGACCACTGACTAGGGGAAAGTCATGCTGAAAAATCCTAAAGAACCTTCCCGGTCCCCACTAAAATCACATCCAGGAGCTCCTATTTACTGAGTCACTGTAGCTCCTCATCTCAGACAAACTTAGTTTTAATATACAAAGGTAAACAGTCCACTTTCAGGACTTTCACAATATTTCTGAGGTACATTTCTTTTCTTCTTTAAATGTTAAACTATTAAAAGATACTACATCAAAGAGTTAATTGCTGAACGGTAAGAAATCCAAATTCTGGACGAAAGAAAAATCTCTAAAATATAGGTAAGATTGAACTTACTTGAGTAGTTGAAGGGTTTCTGTGTACATGGTAAATATTCGTAATGGTTCGCTAAGTTTTCGCCGCTCCATGGCATAACCACATTGGATAAAAGCAAGAACAGCCTCGGTATAGGTGATCATCTGAACTGGCTTATCCTTCTGTACAGAAAAAAACAACCCATCAAATTAAATTAGTTTATCATAGGTATAAAAGTAAATTAAAATTCACTAATCTGTGTAAAGTATTACTTTCCAAATTTCAGGTTTAACCATCATTTTAATAAACAATTTCCAAAGTAAATATTGATTTTGTCAGAATCACATCCTGTTTATAAGTTGGTTAATGTTTCAAGTAGTAATATTTAAGATGTCCACCTTGTCTAAATACCCAGAATCTAATATTTACTTTTTGATAGGATTCAATAAACAATGTTTCTATTATAAATATTTTACCTGCGAATCTGCCTGATGTTTGAGTTCTTTGGCACGTGTTAAGTAATGGTCTGCTGGATCTAATCTGAAACATCGAGAAATAATCTTTAAATGTCACGATAATCATGTGATCGCTCAAACATGAATTAAAGTTCTTACTTAAACTTACTTAAAGCAGATGATTGAAGAGTGCAGTCAAGCCTATTGAAATATTTATCGAATTATCTGAATAAATTTTGTATCAACACTGTAACTGTAAGTGCCACTTGAATTGATTTGTTATATTCAATGATCCAGATCATGTATTTTTTCATTATTAATTTGCCAGGAAACCATAGCACTTTTTCACCAAGATTCACTAGGAATCCACTGTGTTTCGCTAGGAAGCTTTCAGAATTCACCATGTTTCGCTAGGAATCCACTGTGTTTCACTAGTAATCCACCGTGATTTCAGGCTAGGATTAACATTGACAAACTATCATTGATTGGTTTTTCATTACTTTTGCATTTTTTTGATAAGTGACATCATGTTCACCCCAAAGCAGAATGATTTACAGTGTATGGCGCTGTTCTGTGTGCATCTTTGATTTAGCTTAACTGAACGTGCATGAAATAGCATTGTGTAAAAATAAATCGTATACATATTTTAATATTTGGATATAATAATAGCAGCCAATATCAATGGATTTCATGATTAAAAGCGATAAGCTGAAAAAATTGGGAGCTCTTCACTTTACGTTAATATAATACCTAATCCTGACCGATCTAGATTACAGATTTCCCAAAATTAATCAAACAATATGGTTCATATTCAGATTGTCTTGTATATTTTACATGTATACGAAAGGCTTTTTTTTACTGTAGATTAAGTTTGACGCTCGCTTCCTCGTTCAAAATTAACATACCTGTATTCAACATAATTACATTTCCCTTCACCCATCTTAGAATCAGAACGATATCGGTATGCAAGCAATTCATCGCAAATCATGGAAATCGACTGTGATCCACCATGAAACACCTCTACTTTGCAACTTTGCACACTAGCAATTCCCCCTAGCATTCGCAATCCAAACGTTCTGCAGATCAATGACACACAGAAACATTATCAACCTTCTTTCATACCCACGTCTTGTATCAATTGATGATTTTGTCTCGACCAATAGTAAGACTGTTATTTATATTATGGCCAAAAGATAACTTACTCATCACTAGGTAAAGCTGGTTTATTGGTGGAAAATTTGCTTGGTTTTGATGGGGATGATGTAACAGGTGCATCAGAATAATTGCTGAATGGTAAATGATTTTCCCCACCGTTTTGATGACTAACATCCTTCTGAAACCATCAAAATAAAATTAAATCAAATCAAATCTCTTAACATTAGAAATTAGTTACCATTGGTTACTATACAATTCTCAAAACAACAATCTACATGTATCTTATGACATACAAATTTTCTATTGGTTAATCAAATGTATGTATGTAGGAACAAAAGTCGCGTGTATGACCATATATGCAACCCCCCACTACAATCAATCAGATTTTCATGTAGTCAAAGCCATCGAAAGAATAAAATACAAAACAAAATAAAGAACGAAAAAATAAATCAGATTGGTATTTCACACTGAGTAATTCGCATATTATCATAAAATTCTCTGGAAATATTTCAAACATCAACTTACCTTCGAAGATGATTTGTCATCTTTATTGGTTTTAGATTCAAGTTTAGGTTTTTTGGAGTGATTTTTAGAGTTATGACGACTAGATGTGCTGGATGTGCTGTTTCTACGCTCACTTCTACTTGGGGGACGTTTCTCATCACCTTCCAAATCGACACCATTCCTGATCAAAACCAATCAAATAATTATAGAACTGATCTTAACACATTTTTAAATTCAAAAGGACACAATAATGGGAAGAAACATGAAATGATGATAGACAATCCTGTACGTCACATTCAGAGTTTTTATTTCCAACTGCCAGGGGATCTTTAAAGGGACAATAACACTCTTGCTGGCTTGGCAGCTCCAGAAAATAAATAATAGCCTTATTCTAAGTACTAGATGTTTAAGTGACCTACTTGTTGTGTAAATCATCCATTACATCCTATTTTATCTTAAAATCCAAGTCACATTTGAAAAGGTTTACGTTAACCTTTTTAAATCATTTAGTTGAATTTTTCCAATTTTTTTAAATTAGGTGTGTAAAGATGAAATTTGTATCATCAATTAATTGGAATATTATAAAATAATACAATTTGTTGACCAGAATAATGATTGGGACATATTATTCAGTTACAACAAGACTGGTATTGAGGCTTTAACATTTTTGTCCCATCTTCAGAACTAAACAGTTTTTCTTTGCGACTCTTCCCACTAAATCTTAATCAAAACATCACTAAGTAGTAAATATAGTAGTAAATAGAATTGTGTGTTGTGTATTTGTTTTCATCTCTAATAGCTAACCAAAACACAACAATCATTTACATTACTAATAGCCACACACTTGTTCATCTCGATTGAGGAATAAAGATTTAAAGCCTTTCATCGCTAACAGTAAAGCCAGGTATTATTTTTGTCTCTCTAATAGCTAGTAATGGCGTAGGATTATTTTCATTACTAAAAATACTAAAGGCTTTGAGTAGGAAAGACAAATCAACTTCTGTATTTCCATAATGTAGATAACAAAACAACTATGAAAATTAAAAACAAATATCTACATGTTATATTATCATCCTACATGTTATCATCCTTAAAGGGGACTCGAAAACTCATACATTTACAACACATATATTTTGTTCAATGATATAATTTGATCAATTAAGCTAACAGTTTGATGTCTTTTGTACATATTGATTAAAATGGGAAAGGTGATTTAAAATTTTTGAATGAAAATACTTACTCATGTGAAGATCTTTTACTACTGCTGCTACTACTTTTACTCCCAGATTTATGTTTTTTAGCACTTTCACTATGACTACCCTCATTTTTACGCTTATGGGGTTTTGATTCTTTTGTCCTAGATGATTCCTTTGAATCTGACTTAGAATCCTTTGATTCTCTTTTACTTTCAGAGTCTTTTTCTTTTCTACTTTCAGAGTCTTTTTCCTTTCTGCTTTCAGAGTCTTTTTCTTTCCTACTTTCAGAATCCTTTTCCTTTCTACTTTCAGAATCCTTTTCCTTTCTACTTTCAGAATCCTTTTCTTTTCTACTTTCAGAATCCTTTTCCTTTCTACTTTCAGAATCCTTTTCCTTTTTCACTACCGATTGTAAGTCTTTTTCCTTTTTTACAATATCAGTATCTCTGGAATTGGAATTTGAATTTATCGTTGATATATCACTATCCTTTCTAGAAATGTCACTATCTTTTCTAGAACTATCACTATCCTTTTTAGAACTTTTCTTCGAATGACTGGACGAAGATTCACTTTCAGTTTTTATTGACGATGACTTTGTGGAATCGGATTCTTTTTTGGGCACTTTGGCAGGTGAACATGATTTAGAAACATTTGAATTGTCTTTTTTCATCGACGAAATACTATCGTCAACCGATTCCGTCTCTTTCTTCGTTTTTTTCAAAGACGTCTCCTTTGACATAGAACTTTCACTCGACTTAGATTCCAGTTTAATTTCAATTTGGTCATTTAATGAATTTCCATTTTCTTTTTTCACTTTCACCGCTTTATCCTCGCTGACTAGTTTTCTCGAAGCACTTGGGGAATTGTGATGGGGTTTTTTCAATAAAGATAAATTAATTTTCACTACAACCGGAGTTTTCACAGAAATGTCACTTAGCACATTATGGTTTAATTTTTTCACAGCACATTCGGATTTTGGTGATGTCACATTTTTCACAGATGATGGTTTTAATGGCTTAATACTGGAATTAAAAGAGACAAGATTTTTGGTGTCCGAGGGAGATGTTTTGATATCTTTACATGGATAAGGAAATGGAGGGAGAGGGGAATGTAGACTGGGAGGACGAAAATCCTCCGTAGACTCTAAGATATCCTCCACCTCCTGTCCGCAATCCGTGCTCTCATCCTCGTCACTACTTTTGTAAATTTGGGGTTCTATTTTTTTCACATTGTTTTTGTGTTTTTCTTTGTATAATATTTTTTCCCGGTCTCTATCACTAGAACGATGTTTACTACTAGATTTACTACTGACCGATGATTGCGAATTATTGAGTTTGGATTCAGGAGACGATTGTCGCTTGGGAGAAAACAATTGTTTAGAAACTGGGAACTTATCGTTTTGATTGTGGTCCGAGAGCATAGAAGACATGGGTGCTGTGTGTTTACCCGGGGTAACGGAAACCACGTCAACATCTATATCACTGTCCGTGTCGACAAGTTCTCTCGATATCGGTTTCTTACGTTTTGTCCCTGTCGATTTGCGTTTTTTCTCCTCTTTATTAGACTTCACATCTGGTGGCTTACTCTCACTAGAGTGACTTTTCTTTGAATTAGAAGACTTGCTGTCTTTTTTAGGTTTGTCAGTTATTAACTTATTTGAGCTTGATTGTCGACGTTGTTTTGTAAGTTTGTGTTTTTGAGCTGGTTTTGTGATTTTGCTAGAACTTGTATCGTCACTACTACACGAACTGTCCACAGAGGGTGAGCAAATTGATGGCGGATGTTTCACAGACGACGGAGTAGGAAGATCATGGTCAGAATGAGCCCCATTTTGAAATCGTTCTATATCACAGCCAGGCACGGTCACGTCGTCATCATCCTCACTCAAAGGAACTTCAAACGGTAACGTCGACGAGTGTCCGATGTCCTCCAACTTTTTACACGGAATATATTTGACCATTTCATCGAGAAGAGCATTATTATCATCATGTATTTTATCAATACCACTAGATCCAGGCTTTGTACCAGAACTCATCTGTGGGATGGGAGAGGTTTTGGATTTCTCAATAAAAGAGTCCAAACTCCATCTTGGTTCAGATGGTTGAGATTGCTGAAATATATGCGAAAGAGGATATTAGTTTATATTCTTGTTTACAGTTTGAGACTTTCCAACTTTGGTACACCCAAAGGAAAAATGTAGTGAGCATTTAAAATAAGTTATATACAATAATGCAGTAGGTGTGAGGTACTCTAGCTCATGTAGGTATGACTTGGAAGAAGGGGACTACATGTATACTATTAGCTCTCATTCTAGATGGGGAGTGCCTATTGCCTTAGTTCTTGTTCTAGTGTGTAGTTGGATTATTCTAATCAAACGCAACACTGCACGGAGTATGCACAAAAGAGGACTGTTCTAACTCTTGGTCTAGTTATGGCTCTGGTAGGATGACGCTAGCTCTTGATTTATGAAGTAAAGACTGCCCCAGCTTAATTTTTTTTAATAAAATAGGGACCGTAATGGCAAATGGAAACAATCCTTTGATCTGTATTCTATTTACCGAGCTTAGTTCTTTAGAAGAGACAGAATCTGTAGATTTCTCCAGTTCTTTAATACTTTCATCTTTCTCCTCCAGCTCTTCTTTCTTCTCTTCTTCTTCCTCATCATCAGAATTATTGGAATCACTTTCTGATTCCGACTCGGAACTACTACTACTGGAACTCTCGCTACTGGAAGATTCGGCCCTGTCCCTGAAATGATACAAAAATCATTTTACATGAAAGTTTTTCTCCTACAAGGCAAGATCGTGCGAAAGAAATGTATTTACATTGACTCCTTACAATGTCTGGACAATCAGGTCTAATTCTAGTATTTGCTTCACTATTTTAAAAAAAAAAACACAAAAAAAACCCTAGTTTATTGCAATGTAAATCAAAAAAAATACTTGAGGACATTCCCATAATTGTCACTATGTAATGTATGCTATATCATAACTACATTTTTTTTCTTTCCGAAGATGTGAAAAACAGATCATAGAATTCTTTGCGTCTGAAAATACAGAGTGCACAAATGTGAGGATGTCTTGACATTGTCAACTAGACCAATAAACACAGAAATGCTTCAAGCATTACTTCACCATCAATATATCTGCCTTAAATTGATATTTAAAGATAAACTGAAAAGAAAATGTCATTTCTTTGAATGTCAGATTGATACCCACTACACATTTTTATACATCAAATGAATAAGATAATCTAACATTGAAAATCTGTTTTTTTCAGTTTGAATAAGAAAACAGATACAAATAGCCATAGAATAAAAATCAATATAACAATATATTTAAAGTGACAATAATGTGTCTATGCAAATAAAATAATGTGTTGTCATTCATAAGATTTTAATCATATGGAAATGTTGAACATGTATATTAATTAGGGTTTCACACTATTGTTTTTGTTAAAATTATTATTCTTATTATCATTCTTATTATTATTCCAATTCCACTTTGAGTAGATCTCAGCAACTACTTGTCGCATCGTTACGATTTCTTCGGTTTTACTGGGAAAGTGGGTGTGACTTAGAGGATAAAGCTATTTTGAACGTTCTGCGACAATGCGAAATGTCCAAAATCACCAAAGTTAGCATTTTTAAAAATATTGCAGTAATTTTAACAATAATCATGGGATTTTAACTTTCGATACATTTTGGCATAGCCGGAGACAGGAGACATAGCAACGCTACTTTTGATTTTCGGCAAATCTTCGAAGATATAAGGTGCCAAATTTCGAAAATTTAAATTTTTACAAAAAACTTTTTTATTTATGAATATTTTTTTAGTCGTGTTTTATACAGAATTAACCCTTCCTGCGCTAATCCCGACTATAGTCGGGAGAATTTTGTAGTCCGTCAGAGCGGCTCCCGACTATAGTCGGGAAGTTTATTTGACCTGATTTACTCCCCTGTAAAAGCATGGTTTTATCCTTAGATGGTGTTTAACACGTGTTTTTATTACGAGGGGGGTTCCTATATTGACGGAACAACCATCAACAGTCAGAACAGCTGAGTAATGGCGTCCTCCACAACAAAAAGACTTCGGCTGAATTTAGCCGTGAGTTCCGATGCCGATGACGTCACGGCTATTTTGGATTCGGGTACTGACTATACTACGCTTGGGGTACCGTCTTTTGATGAAAATTCAGATGTTTGTCACCAAATAAAGACCAAAAAAAGGAAGACTTCTCAAGGGGAAATTATTCGTCTGCTTTTATGCTGCCGCGCACGTAAATCGCTGCCAACATAAACGTATACATGAAAGGGTCAAATTGGTTACAATGGCAACCGTAAGGTGAATATTTTGGTAAATATTATTGTTATTTTCCAAAAATTTATTTTTATTTTATTGTTTATAAAATTCGTGCACTGACGATTTTTATATTTGTGTTATCTACAAAAAAAAAATGTCAATACTGCTCGTTTTGATTTTATTATTTTGAGAAAAAACCCATTATTATCACAAATTAGTGCCTTTCCCCCCAAAAAAACTATACTATTCTTACAAAACAGATATTTGTCATGCTAATAATCCATGTAGCTTTATTCCTGCAGATCTTGATTTTTTTAATGGCAAGAAAATATCAAATATTTCATTTATGACAATAATATGGCAGCCATTTTGAAACATAGTGGTAACCATGGTAACCATAAAATCTAAACCGAAAATATGCAAAAACCACAAGTCATATACAATTGATATACATCTGCCATTTTACAGTTGTGGTCGCATTCATATTCAAGTTATTAAGGTTTTTTCACAACAGGGTCTAAAACTTGACTTTTACTCAATATTTGCATAGCTCTCTATGGATATGAAGTGGTTAGCTCAGGAAGGGTTAAAGAGTCATCTGACTTGAGCAAAAATGTGAATTTTTTTTGTCTCAGTAATTTTTCTTAGCCGCTATTGGCTAATTCAGTTTTTCAGCCCTAGATTAATTATTTATTGTTCGATTTGTATAAAACAAAGTTCATATGCTCGGTTGTCTCAAAATGTCAGTTTTTTTGTTACCAATAATGTTATCTGTCGGCTACGGAAGTGGCGTATATTTCCTAAAAACTACAATTTTGACAGTTAGGTACCATTTTTCAAAAGAAAATATTATAACTGAAGGAGTGTGTCCTTTACAGGCGCAAAAAATGTCGGAAGCAGTTTTTTTTAATTTCTATTTCATTTTCTAGCAAATTGGATTAAGAAGTGAAAAATGGCGTAAAACTGACCTATTTACAACCCATTCAGGCTTTTCAGATTTTAGAATATTTTTACGTAACTTTTATAAACCTGTAGCTATAATCCATACAAAGAGAATGTAGGTGAAAATGAGTTTGTAATATAAGCAGTTGCCTAGAAAAGGGCAGTATTGCACAAGTCACTGTTTTTGTAATTTTGCCTGTAAAATAGTCAATTATTAATGGATATTCGCAAAAGTGACATCATTTGATTCAAAAAGCAAGTATGTGTCATTACAAGTTAATTATAATTCAAAATTGACACCGAAAGTGACGCCATTTGGTCAAAAACTGCATTTTTAACTTTTAAAATCGATATTTTTTTCAACCAAGAATTATCTAATATGTAATAATAATTTTAACTTTTGGTTTAAATTCACATATACTAACAAAACTCATACGGTCAAATAGATATCATAAAATTGTTTCTAACTTGTTCGGTTGCAGAGATATAGGTGGTTTTCTAAAAGTCACTTTTAAAGGTTTTTGGCCCATAAAAGTGTCAATTATTATTCGATTGTCATAAAATTTTCACCCTTTGAAGCCTAATGTCATAGACGATGTTATAAAACTAATTCAACATTTTCATTATCACCGGAAGTAACATCATTTTGGCAAAAACTATATTTTAAGCCTTCAAAACAGATATTTTATTCAAATGAGCCTGATTTGTAATGTTTATAAAATTATGATATTTGATTCCAATTAACAAATAGATTAAACCCATACGGTCATTTAAATACCAAAAGATAGGTTGCCAGGCAACGAAACATACGCCCACAGCAGCTAAATCGTCCGGGCAGTCAACAAGGGTTGTCGCAAATTTTTACTTTTTTTTGGTAATAAAACATTTGTAATACACTAAAATCTGAGTAACAACTCATTATGTAATTATCTGAAAATCATTAGAATTTGTTAGCTTTTTATAAAGTTTTGCCCCAAGCTAACAATTAGTATAGGAAACATTTAACATCATGGATTTAGCTGTTCAGTTATCAAAATTCATTGAAAATCAAAATACTTGTTCGTTTCAACACCTTAAACTCTGTGTATCAATCTGAAGTCAATCGGATGATTTATAAGTTTGGCATCTACAGCGCCACAAGGTTTTTTGAAGTGATCAAGGGAGATAACTCTGGAAGTAATTATTTGAAATCGATGAAAATCAGTAGGCTTTTTCGTCTCAGGACCTTAAACAGTGTGTGTAAATTTAAAGTCAATCGGATATTAACTTTGGCCTCTAGAGCATCCACAGGATTTTTTGATCTGATCAAGGGCCATAACTCTGGCACTATTTATCGGAAATTGATGCAAATCAATAGGCTTCTTCGTCTTATGACCTTAAACAATGTGTATAAATTTAAAGTCAATCGGATATTAACTTTGGCTTTTAGAGCGTCCACAAGATTTTTTGAAGTGATCAAGGGCCATAACTATGGCACTAATTATCGGAAATCGCTGAAAATCGATAGGCTTCTTCATCTTATGACCTTAAACACTGTGTATAAATTTAATACAATCGGATATTAACTTTGGCCTCTAGAGCATCCACAAGATGTTTTGAAGTCGTCAAGGGCCATAACTCTGGTAGTTATTATCGGAAATCGCTGAAAAACAATAGGCTTCTTCGTCTCATGACCTTAAACACTGTGTATAAATTTAAAGTCAATCGGATATTAACTTTAGCCTTGTGGACGAGGGACCGACGGACGGACGGACGGACGGACGGACGGACCGACGGACGGACGGGGGCGACGACAATATACGACCACATTTCAATGTGGGCGTATAAAAATGGTTTCTAACTTGTACGGTTGCCGAGAAATAGACGATTTTCTACACGTCACTTTTCAAGGTTTTTGGTCTATAAAAGTGGCAATTATTATTTGATTTACATAAAAGTTTCACCATGTGATGCCTTATGCCATTTCTGATTTAATAAAACTGATGCGCCGGAAGTACTCTAATTTTGTCACATGTAACAAATGTATAAAATCAATTGATATTGCTGGATTTGTTTGATTCTGTTTCCATTTTATTTGATGTGTGCAATGCTTATGTGGAAACCTGTATATTGGTTTCACTGGTACCGGAAATGACATATGTTCAAGGGTAACGTGGCACCGAAAGTGACACAAGTTCAAGTTCAAAGGTAACATGGCACCAGTGAAACCCGTCATTCCTGCATGCAGGTCTAGTTTCCATTTATTATGATTTGGTTTTCATAAACTGGTAACAATATTGCTATTTTAATGATAAATACTTGGCTAATGAAGACATTCATATGCCATACAGTGTGCTATGATGAGGGGAATTTTGCCCTGGCCAACTGTCGAGTGATCTTTTACGTGCAGACCTGTGAATACACAGACCCTCCGTTTATCATCCCATTTGAACCACTGACAAGGGTAACCACACCAGAAAATCATGAACTTTCTTGGCCAATACAGGGATCGAACACTGTGGCTCATATATTACAATCAATTTGAATGATATCTATATGGATCTTTGACTTTGATACGATGTATAAACTGTCACACAATACCATTTTGATTGGCAGTTAGGAGATTAGTATCATATATTATTCAGATTCTTATTAAAAGAGAATCCTAATAAAATTTGTATGGTTCTGAAGTTTGACGCACTTTCTAAGTCTTCATCAAAATAATCATCTGATATTTGACAGCAATTACTGTTAAGTATAAAAACTTTGTCTATGTTCACTGATATTACTTGATTCAACAGTTCTTTTATGGTTTACAATTGGAGACTGTAGAAAAGGTATCAAAACCTGGGGAAATGCTCCGAAAGATGAAACAGGATATGTTTATTTATTAATTTTAGTCATCAATGGAATAATAAAAAAAATGGTAAATCTCAACAGTCTTTAAAAGAAGGCATTACGTAAGATTTAGTTAAAGAGCTGGCAGTTCTTTCTATAGTTCAAAAAATTATAATGAAAATTAATATTTTGAAAATTCTATTCAAATTACTTTATTCTGGGAAAAGTTATGATTGTTTGATGATGTAGCACAGATTGTTTATTATCGTAGCAACGGTATTTGAAAACAGAGACTAAGTCTCAATTATCCAATTTACCGTTAATTTATCAAATCTTGCGGGCACTCTAATTCATTCAAATCTCTGCCATCTGAGGTTCTAACGAGTTGATCATAGGCTTGTCATGTTAATATATATGTCTAATTAATAATCCATTTAACATTTGAGGCCAAAATAAAGACCTGCAATAGGCAGATTTAGCTTTAATCATAGACAAAGTTTCAATGAAGACAGATTGGCATTCCACAAAACAAATCAACATATAAAATCTAATAAATGTTACATCTGCAATCAATCTGTGAACAATTTTCTCATAAATTCACTGATTATTACGTATTACGTTGGATTAGATAGTTGAGAAGTCTGTATTATCCAGTCAAAGTTACAGGAATTGTGTGATTCCCATGCTATATATTGATGGCACTCATTCACTGTCTGTGTGTGATTACAAAGCGTAGGTGAGCTATAACTGACAATATTCATTTATAATAAATCTGTTAGAAAGCTCTAATTAAATTACAGTGCTGAGTAAATCTACTTTCTTATCAAGCTTTGACCATCCAATAAAATTAATTGGGACATAATTTATCACTTTCAATGTGTTAAATCAACCAATCATCTTTCTGCTTAGATCAATGAATCACAGGTTTCATTCTACAACACTTCCATTTTACAATATTATTGTGGCCATTCTTCTTAATGTTATTGTGGGTTGTCTTTTCGAGTTTAAGGAAGTCTGTTTTAACATGTCAGACTCTGAGTCATGGTGCATAAACAAATCATAAAACTGAACTTTTTGTATCATTATCATCAAATGATTCTTTTTTTAAATACACATATCATTAAACTATATATAAAGCTGATAATCCCCATTGTGCTTTTTTTGTTGATTTTTATCTACTTTATTTTCAAATGCTTAATCCATTATAAACATATTATTTGAAACCTAATAAGGAAAATAATATCTCCTAGCCAAAATTCAAACTGATTAAAAAGAGACTCATCAAAACATTTTTCACATTTAGAAACTGATTCAATGAATTTAAATTGATTTTTTAAAATGTAATTAAGAAAACAAAATCAAGATATCAATGATTTGTTAAGATATCCTTCCAGCCAACATTCAAACTGATTAAAAAGAGGCTCATCAAAACATTTTCCATAATTAGAAACTAATTCCTTTTTTCTCTTTTAGTAATTCAACTTTCGCAATTTTTAGTTAGCTTAAAAATCCCTCAACTTCCAAATGGCAATTTTTCATTCTACAATATAACAGACCAATATCTTTATCTAAAATAAAATAAATTTCCTGATTATTTAACCAAGCCTATATAAATTTAAGATTTATGCCAACATGAGTATGGTATTGATTTTGAAATGATTTGTATTAATATTAAATGATAACAATCATGTGATGATAATGAAACCAGACTCCCGTGGATCACCTACACATTATAAAGAATCAATAGTGTTTATCTCTTCACTCTACTCCTACAACCACCCTGACTCGACTCATCAATAACATTCTCTCCCCACGACCTTCACAATACAATAACCTGCCCACATCATAGTTTAATTATAACACTTACCATTTACACACTTAACTCAGAATCATTTTATCAGGAGAAGAAGAGAGAAATTGAGGTTTAACATCCACTCAACACCCACAAGGTCATTTTGGGACTAACATATGGTGCACTTTTATTTTAATAATGTGCTTACAGTTTAAAGGTCTTAAGCAGTGGGGGCAGAGGCACAGAGGACCTGGAGGAAACCCAAGAGGATGGGCAAACAACCCTTCTCTTTGCCACATACAAGCATAGCCTGCTTCATGCATGACACCTTATCTGAGCAATACTTTTTCTTGGCTTTCTCCACTTTTATTCAAAACATACTGTATTATTGTCATACTGTATTATTTGCCATACTGTATTATTGACATTTATCTTGTAGACTTTTGTTTTGTGTGTAGTGCAGTCCTCCAGCACTTACTATTAAAAGTAATCATTGAGACAAGAAAAAAGAGATCATGTGACTTGAAACCTTGACAAGTGGTATTTACGCATGTAAACATTTGATCAATGGACACCTCCTACACATATTTTCAACATGTCAACTATAAACATTATATAAAGAGCTCTTTTCTCCATCAAAGGCTTGCCACAAATTTGCCAGTTTTCTTTTAAAAACATAAAACCGTAAAATGATTAAATTATATCTCAATGATGCTAAAACAACAGAACAGTTTGTTCTTTTACAAATAAATAATATTGTTTAACATATGTTACATGTAAATTTAAGGAATTAATACTATTTATCTTATGTAACATAAGAAATTCTATGTATCTTATGTGGTAACATCAGAAATATACTATTTAACTTATGTCAAATTAGAAATATACTATTCAACTTATATAACACAAGAAATATTCTATTTAATGTAATATAAGAAGCGGTAAAAGAGTGGCTCGGCAACACTCCCTTGACCAGTTGATATTTCTGTGCAGCTACTGGATCAAATGATGATGGTGGAGAGAGAGAGAGAGAGAGAGAAATGGGGTTTAACGTCCACTCCACACAAACTAAGTCATTTCGGGACTAACATATGGATCAATTTTATTTCAACAATTCGCTTACTCATAGGGGTCTTTAGCAGTGGGAGGAAACTTGGGTTGGGTTAGTGTTAGGTTAAGAAGGCGCCCCTATCTCCACGCCACATACGCTCACACCAGGGATCGAAACCACACCCGCAAGCCAGAGGTAGATATAATATTTAAATTATGTTTCTTAAGAAATATACTATTAACATGTTCCATTGATGTGAGTATTTGAAAAGATCCCTTCATATCAATTGCAGTAAAACAAAAAAAATATTCTATGATATTTTGTTTTTATCTCGTATTTTATCATTTATCATTTGACATTTATAAATACTTGTATGGTGATCAATCCTACAAAAAATACATAAAAAGTTTGAAGAACAAGAGAATATTTCTTTTCCATGTGCATAGATTCAAAATAATCATGTATAGACTAGGGCTAATATCGCTATCACGCAACATGGTCTAGATATGGATCGCAATTTACCTTTTATTATATAAAAAATTCCAGGAAAGTGGAAACGGAGGCCATTAATGAATATAAAGTCAATTTTGCCCTTGTGAAAATTTATTTTCAGCTCAAAACAATCGCTAAATTCTGTTTAAGCATGTGATAATGATGATCATTTTTCATTTCTTTCTTCAAAGATATTTTATTTAAAATCTGTCAGATTTTCCTGACATCTATAAACCCTTTCATTTAACCCTTGCTTAACGTAATCAATGAAGAATAAAATCTGGCATTCAGTTTTTTCTGCAGTCGGTCTATTTGGTTGAAATTAAGTGGAATATCTAGAGGATCTTCCTCTGCTGATAACAGGAACAAAACTGGGACCTCATGGAAAGTGAGCCAGCACTTCATTTCAGAGCCACCATGGCTCAGTCAATCTGCTAATCCGATATGTGGTCAATTTAGAACAGTAAGAAATGAGATTCGTTAAGTTAATCTTGCCTTGTTCTTTAATAATTAACACAGTACCGTGTTAAAGAACGACAAGTTGAGATAATTAAATTGAATTATTGACAAACTAGATAGTATAGTAATTAAAATCTCACAAACATATATCTAAATATTTCCATTTCAAATTAATTGAAATGACACAATTTCACAATCACTTCATTTAGGGCTCAGGGGGTTTCAGGTTCGATCCCAGGTTTGTTGAGATACTTTCAAATTTTCTGACTCTCATGGAATCTATAAATCATAATCATATTCTGTGCAATACTAAACATGCCCTATAATGTTATATCTTTAAAACTGGCTTTAACTGAATTGTTGCTTTGATTGCAAGCGGCACTTAGGCGAACCAATTTCAGATAAAGTCAGATGCTGCTGGTCTTCGAAATGACTTTTCCTCTCAGCTGTAAGGTCTACTTCACAAGTCCCCCCTTTAGAACATTAGATGTGTATAAACAATACTTCATTTACATCCACAACTATTAACCTTAAGATGGCATCTGACCTTCCTGGGTATCGTTAAGACCAAAGAGCTGTTGGTGAATTGAAACTGATAACACAATAGTTGGTCAGACAATATGTATTGAAGTATACAGTAGTCCTGAATTAGCAATAAAGGTGTTTTGTTCGTTAGTAGCTTAAATACTACCTTAGTGAAATTCATAATAAATGTAAAAATCATTAATTGTCAATCACCATTAAATACTACAACAAACACACAATAAATAGCACCATTAAACTAACAAATATTCTACTTTATTATACAGATTACATAATTAATTGCATTTCATTTTCTGTTGAAGTGATAATGCCTTGTTAATCCAATTTACAAATTTCAACAGCTTGACATGTAAAACTATTTTTATTTTCTTACATTATTTAAAAAAAAAAGAAAAAAAAAAAGGAATTGTGAAAGGAAATCAACAGGCTGAATCATGGATGTATTGTAAAGTTCTATATTAATCTAGGTATTATTGTTTGAATGGCCACCAGCTGTTTATAGAGAATAATAGACACTGTTATTTATAAACATATTTCAATATTCTCTCCTATATGTGTATATAAACAGGTAACATACATGTACTTAGTTCTTTGCATTATTATTTTTTTTGTTTTGTAGATTTCAATAATCCAAAAGTCGGAAACAGTTTGAAAATAGATCTCTTTATTTGTACTTACTGCTGCCCAGGGTATCTTTAATGATTAAAAATATTTTTTTGTAGTCTATAATTTAGAAATCATTACTTGAAAGGAAATAATATTGGGTGTAATGTCTTACTTTTCTAGACTTGCTAAGTTAAAGAAAACAGACATACACCATGCTGAGTGTCATGAATTTAATTTTGTCATGACTATGACACTACAACCTGTTTTTATTTCGATTTACATCTGTCAGTAGATTTTTAACATTCTGCCAATTTTATACAATGGGCCACAGTTTTTGCCCCATCCTACTAACTATACCATTATACCATATCTACAGATCTCATTATTTATTTCTTACAACTGTAAGTAAGTAGGTCAATCAAGAAGAAAATTATAACAGCAGATATATTGAAATGTTTTTATTAATTATCAAGCTTGCAATAAATGTATGCTTGTAGATTAATCAAATGATAAATACAAAAAGTCACGTACATATTCAACACACCACCACAAAACACAAACCAAATATCACAAACTAAGATATAATTGGAATAAATCATGATATATTTACTAGGAGTAGGACTGGTTCTTTATATAGTATGTACATATATTTGACACCTTTTTGAAGAGCACACTTGAATAAGTTTATTTTTTACTTGTTTTGTATCAGCAGTGCTGTATCTATTTTATACAATACCATCACCTGTCATTTATAAGTGTCTGTCATGAAAGCAATGTTAATTAGCAAAGAGAAATAACCAAAGGTAAAAGACACACCCCGGTGATAAAAGATAATATACAATTCATGCCATAATGCTGAACTCATTTACTTTAGACCATCAAAATCTATAACCAAATGAAGGCATACTATTCATGTAATGTATCATGGACTTAGTAAATAGAAGCAATCATATTGATGGAAAATATATAAAAAGTGTGTTTTATTTTTAAGATAATAATCATAAAATATATCTAATAATCAAATATGATTTTTGAAAGATTTATTATAATAATTTTGGAAGAGAACTAAATTAAATGACAAATTACCCGATCTTAAATTGTACTCATAACAACCATTCCGATTTTCTTAAGTTTTTGCTGTATAAAATTGAATGAAAATGTAAATTAAAACACATATATTTCCTGGAAAGGTTTTCCATGTATGAATAAATTTCTGCTGTATTGATTATTCTAAACCATGTGGCTAAAACAAAAGACTGGTGAAAAAAAAAATCATTCAATCTTTTTATAAATTATGAAACAGACACCAAACTTCTAACCAATAAACATCTGACCATGAAGACAAAATGCAAGGAGTTGCAAGTGGTTTACAACAATAATGAATATTTACAATTACTTGCTCTTACATGCAATCTTAGTCTCGCTTATCTATTCTCAAAAATACATTTACTAGCAGATCTAGTCTTTCTTTTCTACAGCATAATTAGAGGTTTGAGTTATCTAGGCTAAGGTAAACAAATAGTTTATGCCAAACTATGATAAAAATCCAATTTCTATGTTTATCAGAGCCCTTATATGACTGCTTGGTGTGCCACGCCTTACTTAAAGATATATTTCCTCCATCATCCATGTTAATTATTTGTAGGTCATCTGTTGAAAACCTTTTTTGTAATTCAATTTAAGCTTATAAATTATAATATTTCTTCTGAATTAAAAAAATAATAATTAGAAATACAGTCTGAATTAGGTCAGGAATTACAGCACACATATTTACACTAGTAATTTCTATAATCCACTTAGTTAAAGCCTTAGTTACAATAAATAATTTGTAACCCACATTTTCTATATGTTCTATTCCATCATTGTGGTTAATGGTATCATCAGATTGACAAACTATAATTAATTACGTTTAATTTTTAATAAGATAAAGAGATCTGATTCCAGTCTTTACCACTGATACTGTCTGTATGTAATTAATAAAACAAGCCAATATCCTCGACTTTAATTAAACAACACGATCCAATAACAAATAATATTTCTAGATAAGGTATAGATTCCTACTTCTAGTAATGCTGTCTTATCATGTCTATCCAATTCAACTGGGAGCATCTGCTTTGAACCAGTTGCAAGTATGCATATTTCAATCAAATCAGGAACTGAGGAAAATTGAAAGCAATTGAATCCAGAACACTCTGATCTGATAGTGATTACAATTAACATGTGACTGTTAATTTATTTATCACGTGATTAACAAAATGGTGAATACAATTATAGAAGAAGCACCCCAAAGGTATGGTCGGTTTTGCCAAAATTCTACTATTGTTGTTGTTGACATCATCGACATTTGAAAAGTGGATGCCTTCGTTCCCTTCCATCCTGCCTATTTATAAAGTCATTTGACACATTATTATATTGTGTGATGTTATTTCCAGGAAAACGAGATGACAGACTTATGTTGACAGTAACTTATGGAAGCTAGTTGCAGAAAGTTAAACATGGGCAACTGGCTTCAATTGACAGGAATTAGTTACTTTGAGTAGTAAGAGAGGCTCAGGTCAACCTGTTTTAGTTTCATTCAGTTGAAGCAAGTTGATACCATTTGCCGAAACAAAACGAAACGCTAGTTGCTCTGAGTTGTAAGGTCAACGTAAGCCCTGCTTTAGAAGTCTGGGTTAAGTTTTATGATTGGTTTCTTTACAGACAAAGCATCTGGTCAATGGCTACATGAGAGGTCAGGTTAACTGAACACAAAATTCTTAGGGATGATGTTACATTATACTGTAGTATAAATATTAACCTTTTTTAAAAAAAAAAAATAAACACACAAAAAACGGCACTTTATTTGGGAAAGAAAGAGCTGTTATGTTGATATCAGTTTATCCAGACTGAATATAACATGAAAACAGTTTCATAAGACTAGGGTCAATCGGCTGATGTTACTTGACAATCCAGATTGAATATAACACATTTCAAGTCTAGGGTCAATCAGCTGATATTACTTGATGATCCAGACTGAAAAACATGAAAATAATTTGATAACAATCTTCTACCTTACATTTGATCTGGGGCTGATCAGTTATCCTATGCACTAATTATTATCATCCTATTCAAGTATAGCTAGACCATCTACGAAGGCTTACGCAGTAATTTGTCTTACAAGAGTGTTTTGATGATCAATATTAGTTTATTACCCAATAAGACAGACAGGCTGTTATAACTGATAGTAAAATCAAACTGTATGTACGTGTAATAATAGCCGGGAGAAGATATTGGATTGTGAAACACTACAACTTTAACAAAATTAACAAATCAAAATCAACAGCTATAAATTGCTGAACAAAAACAAACTGGAAAATATCTCCGTAAAACAAAACAAGAAATGAGAAGAACAAACTTTAAAACATAAACAAACATGTGAAAAACATGTCTAACAGGTGAATTACAACCAGGTCAATAAATAAGGGAGAGTCTATTTTCCAGCCGGTCGGTGAGGTCGGAAATTCCTGAATCAGTAGGACACAAAAAAGGCTAGGGGTAAGTAACCCTAACGCTAATCCTAACTTAGAATTCCTGATAAATATATATTCGGTTGGGATACAATGATCAAAATCGATCTGATCGCATCTTCAAATGACCTGATCTCCCCAACCAGTCTGAAAATTGACAACACCAATAAATAACCTCATGTAATCACTGGTTACCTGTGACTAGTGTCACGCTGTATATATGAATCTAGCTGTTTTATCCAGTCATTCAGTTCATCTCTCACCCTAATTAGTAAAACAGTGATAATTATCAAATTAATCAATTCAAATACATGTAATTTTAATTCATTCATCTAGGGAAAGGGAAAGCAAAGGAATCAATTTCTTAGGTTTGATATTCCAGAATAAATGATGGTACACCTTAACGAACAATGATCAACTCTAAAATGTACCTCATGTCAATTTAAAGTTCACACAAGCTTTCTTTGACTTCCCACCGACATCTTTTAATCTCCTCACTCCTGTAATCGTGGTATCAAAGCGGGTAACAATAATTCATTTCTATTTCTTACTATTGATATGAGAGAGAGAGAGAGAGAGTTTAACATACACTGGGTCATTTCAAGACCAACACATGGTTCAATATTATTTCAATAATTCACTAAGTTGCGCGTATGGGTCTTTAACAGTTGGAGGACAGACGATCCTACTCCTTGTCACTAAAACCAGAGAGTCAAATAACAGACCTTTTGATACAGCGCACACATGCTAAACATTGAACTATAAAAAACGAAACGAAATAGGATCTGTGTTTTAATCAGATTGAAAATGGCTATCTTTTTTAATATGTTAACATAATGAAAAGACTCAAGTTTTTGAAGACACATAAGTTAAAAGGACATAAATAAGACCATTAATAATATCCATATTAAAGAATACAGACATGACTAAGATCTTTTTTCTTTTTATTCATGACTCAACATTTTTGCTTTATATTTGTTGAAATTGATAATGATATCAGAACCTGAAATAACATATATTTTAGCTGATGTCAGTTGAAAAATAATCATTTCATTATTTACAAAAAATCTATAGCAACTCAAAAGGGGGGGGGGGGAACTTGAGAAATCTCAAATCTAGAAGAATTAAAACCTGGAGAGGAACTTACTTGGACATAAAATCAAATATCAGTTTTATGATTCATTGAAATGGCGATTTCATTTGGCTCAATGTTCAGATTTATACATTGTTTCAACAATTGCTACTGTAAAATTACAATGGTGAATAAATTGAGGAATTTGACCTGTGAACCACTGTCCCATAGAAAAGTTTTAAAGATTTCAATTTTCAGCTGAACATAAAATTGTGTCATCTCTTGATAGCAAATCATTTCTCCAAACATTTGTAAAATATTTGTAAAAGCAGAAACTCAAAAAATGTTGATTACATTCATAAATTCACCCGAGATTGTTTACTTATCATCATGTTTCAGTAATGTTAGACTTAAGATATACATACATACTCCTTGATTGACAAACAGCTTACTATTAATAGAAATATGGATACATATAGTCATGGACATTGTGTGCTATAATAACCATGTGTAATAATATGAATAGCCATAATTTCAACCACCCACAGTTTACCACTTAAAACCACTTCCTCCCCCTGAACAGTACCTCACCCCCACAGGTGTTGCATCATTAGCAATTATTTTATAGTTTTCAAGCTCTGACTGACCTATTTTACGACATTTAAACATGCAATACTTTTCAATGTTTATTTTGTATAATAAAAATTGATCTGACAGTAAGCATTACATAGGCAATGGATATAGACTGTAAAATTAAAAATAACTGATGAATCTCTCATCCAGTAATAGGTAATAGAATATAATCATTACATGTTTTTACAAAATGAATGCATGTTGAGGTAATAAGTAATAAAAATTTCAAAAGGAATGTTTGTAACCTATTAATGAAGAGAAACCAAAAGTTATTGAATGAGAATGTTTGAAGTGAGAAAATCAAAATAATTCAATATGAGCACTGTCTACGGTTCAAAGTTTAACCAGATAGAGATCCTACTCTGCTGTCTACTGGTTTCATCATACAATAATAAAAAGAAACAAACAGAAATGTGGGAATATAAAAATCTCCAGAAGAAGATGATTATGTGTACTCTCGGCAGCTCTACAAATTTAAATTGTGGCTTTGTTTGTATTTTTTTGATATTTGAGATATTTTTGCAATTACCTTTGGCATATATCAAAATGTCACAAGAATCTGATTATTGATATTGCCTAGTTTGTTCTCAGGTCTGCCATTATATAGCATAATAGGTGTATAAGTATTGTACAGATTTGACACACACACCATACTTAAACAAGTTTATTTTTCCAGAAACATCAGGCCTTTAGGCTATTTCAATATCCAATGTATTGTGCATTGCTTACATGTTTTGTTTTTTGGGGTTTTTTTTTTAAACCAAATGTGTTTGTGTATCATTTGCTTTTTTACAGATATATTTTCCATAGCTCAATCGACACAAAATTGACATAAATTGATTATTTAACATTCAATTAAGAAAACAAAACAAGATAATTTCCTTAACAACTTGGATTCAATCAGAACAAAGAGTTTTTAGAAGGGATTATAGTATAGATACCAATAGCTTTTGACCATATCCCAATATCGTCTGCAAAGGAAAGGATGCTAAATATTGGCAGTATATTTGTGAAGACTAACCTATTTTTTTTTATGATATTTCTTTTATAGATTCAACATCCATAATATTGTAGTTTTCAAAGAATTCCTGACATTCAGAGACTATAGCATTCAGATTTTTTTTTTGGTGTTTATCAGTATCAGTATCCAATATAGGAAAGGAAAAAAATATTTTTAATTAAAAAGTTCATCTTATCTCCAATCTAATTTGACTAAAAATCCACTCCCGGAAATGAAACAGCTTGTTAATTTATCCCTCTTTTTATCACCTCTCTGACATTTAAATTCACAAAAGAAATTATTTTAATGTGAGATGCATTACAAGTTGAGTGAAATTATTTATCTATCAGATCGGTAGTTATTATACATAATTTATTCTCTCTGCCATAAATGTTCAGAACTTTTCTAAAAATCAATAAAAAACAATATTATTAATCAAAATAACAGTGTAAGTTCATGCATGTCTAATCATCCAAATATCCTGATGTGATGTTATACATTTCAATATTCATGTACATACACTGTATCGACAAAAAATACACATTAAAACTTTAAATATAAAATATTAATAAGTAGGTAAAAATTCTAATGCGAGTAGAAATAAATATGGGTATACACTTTGTGTAGGGAATCAACCTAATCTAACTAAAATACAGATCTATGGTTGTATTGGAAGGTTGAGTCAGGGTCTTAGTCTTACCAGTGGCTTTTGACCCTATGACATCAGACATTTGATTAACTTGTATCAGCCTTGACGTTTACAGTGGTTTACCCACAGTTTATGTAATTTGGGCCAAGAACTCGCCATAACAGACGGTTTCTTTGGCTAATCCCTCTCTTCCTAATCCTAGTGTAGTAAAGACAAGTAAAACAAATTGTTGAAATATTAAAAAAAACCAAATGAAATAGGATCTGTGTTTTAATCAGATTGGAAATCTACCTTATTGAAAAATGTGGTTATCATCATATTCATGTTGACTAAAAATGATGTTTTATTAATAAACGACATCTGATTTTAATAATGAATAGTGTAGCATATCCTTCCTTGTGCATGACACCTATTACTATGTATGTATAGCTAAATGGTTCAATGGGGTCTGAAACACAAGCATCCCATTTGTAAATGCAACAGGGTTTACAGTTGACTTTTCTGCACCATCCCGTGTAAAGACAACTGGCACACACAATGCAAGGTGGTGACTAGGGGCATTTTGCACCTACCGTGGTGCTTCAGTCTAATTTTTTTTTGGTTGCAAGGTTTTGAAATGACAAAACTATTCTTTTGCCATCCTGCACCACTTAAAAATAGGAATCTATATACTCACACAGCTAGTGAGAACCACGCACCATATTTGTGTCACTTTGTCATTTCAAATTAAAATTTTCAAAAAAAAAAAAAAACATTTTAGTTTTCTTAGAAATATGAGACAAGATGTTTTCAGTTCAACCAGACAGATAATGTGTCTTTAATTTGGCTTGAATTGCTGACAATCCGATTCCAAAACCGACTGGGTAAATTGTTCAAAAATCTGTAATTATATGTAAGTGAGAGAGAGTGTGCAATGCACACATGTTTTATATCAGGGAAGTGAAGTAGAAACTACCATAATATATATAGTCCATGTCACTCATTGAGCAACATATTAGAAAAAAACATGCCCATTCATGTTGTTTATCTTCAATAATAATCCATTACACATGTAAACTAGACATCACCACTTGGTGACACATCATGATCTAGCATCAATTACAAATACTATGCATACAGCATCATATTTATATCAACAAATGAGAATTAGATCTTAATAAATGACAAGTGTGAAATTATTTATGCATTTACCAAGTATCTATATCTATCTGCTTATTTCATTTCTTAAGATGTAAATTTCCATGCATCATCAACACCAGTTACGCCAAATAAACACACATAAGATAATTAATGACATAAAACTTTTGACTTACCGTTTTATTCTGCATTCTTTCGTAGCCCCACCTTTTCGATCAGCTAAATCCGTCTTGGGCTGTAAATAGGGAAACACAATATGGACATTATGGAACAACATGCTTTCAGGTTAAAAACTCTTATTGAATATAAAAATTAACGTAAAGTTCATGAGAGAAACAGGATAAGTACACTCGTCAACTGTCTGCTAATTCTATCATAGCTTTGTCCAGATTTTATTGATGGATCGGTCCACATCTATGTGCTATACACTCAGCCCACATAGGAAGAGTTGATTATGAAGGCGTAGGGGGGAAAGCTTATCAGATACTTGTACATGTTTTATCTAGAGGTTCGCCTGACAAAGCCATGATTGTCATAGAAGGAGTTTGTAATCAATAAAGCTGATGGGTAGGCTGAATAAATGCCATGTTATTATTGAATAAAAATGTGAGGTAATAAAAACCTGTGAGTAAACAGTGGTAAAGAGGAATAAAAGAGTGGATTAAACTGATTTCTTTAAACAATTCTGACACAAATAATAAATAAAGGAAGCCATTTCGTCCTCTCTTATTTAAATTTCACAATTAGAAAATTACTGGGAAGGAATCTCTTAGAAGATAAACAATAAGATTACACTAATGTCTATACTATGTATTTTATTTATTTATTTTTTTTAAATTGTGGAGGTGTTAGTTGGGGGAGGGAAGTTAAACAAGGAGAGAATCTTATGAAATGGAATATTGTACTTCATGATATGCCACTCCGATTTAATGTCCTAAAGAAGGTTTCTCTCTTTTAATATCTTTTTTCAGTATTATATTAAATATATTACCTTTTTTACTATTAAGTTTAGACATATTAAATCCATCAAGCCCACTATTTTCCTTATAATTTCAGACATAGAACCTAGTTTATATTGGACTACATTGTTATAACTTTTATCTTTATGAAAGAATTACTACAAAAATATAATGGGTCGGCTTCTGATATTTTTTTAGGCCAAATCAAATTAATTTTTCTCTTGATAAATAAATAGCCATTTGAGACGAGTAAACAATTTTTGTACCAGTCTGCTCTCATCTTGTTTTCGTTCTTTGATGCGACACTTTTAACTAAAGATAGGGTTGCCAGGCAACCAAAAATATGCCTACAGCAGCTAAATCATCTGAGTAGTCAACAAGGGTTGTCACACATTTAATCTTAAATGTAGGTAATAGGGGGAATTTACAGCACAATTTCTTCATACAGATCAGATTATAATTTTCGTCATTAGAGGATTGACAAGGTTCTCCAGTACAAACTGAAACTAGGGCCTTAACACTGGAAGTAATACATAAAAATTATTGCAATTCGACAGCCTTTTTCATTTTACTATTTTAAAGAATGCATAATTTTATACAGATTGGATGATGTCTTTTATTGTTTAAGCTTTCAAGGGCCATAACTCTAGAAGCAATTGATGGAAATAGCTCAAATTCAAAAGACTTCTTCGTTTCACTAACTAAAATCATGCCTACATACAGATGGGATGATATTTTTTGTTCTTTGTGTTCACAAGGTTCATCAAAGTGGAACAAGAGCAATAACTCTAGAGTTAACTGAACAGAAATTGCTGAAATTCAATGATTCTTCATTTCACCAATCTAAAGGATTCTACAAATGTAATATAGATCGGATGATAATTTTTTTCGTTAGAGAGTTTACAAGTTGTAATAAAGTGAAATAAGGGCCATAACTAAAGAAGAAATTAACAGAAATTAAATAGGATTCTTCACCTCAGTAATGTAAATAAAAAATATCAATTTGAGCACAATCACTGTAGTGTCCAATGGAACGCAATACATGACCACATTTCCAGTACAGGTCCATTGTCATAAATCTTTGGTTGCTTGTTCATTGGACAACAAACAAAATGAAATTTGAATAGGTGAATATGTTTGAAAAACAAAAGTTCATACTAATGTGACCTTAGTAGGATTTTTATATTATTATTTCTTTATCCCAAGGAATAAAAAAAATTTTATTAGCTGACCTTATTCCGAAAAACAAAAGTTCAATCAAACTGGTGTGAGTTTAGTAGTACTTTATAATAGTTGATGACATAGTAACGTAGATAAAATATGGTCTGTATATTTGTTTATAGCATATTAATATTATAAAGTAGGACATTAAATTTACTACTAATGGATTACAACTGGAGTAAATGACAGGAAGACATTGATCGATTCAGCCTGGCTTGTCAGTCTACAGATAATATATACTTTAAAATAATGAGAATTTGTATCAGATGTTCTAGGAAGGATAATTACGTGTTTCTAATGTCTTGTGCATGACCAAGTAGGCAATGGTCACAGAGCTTGTCAGGTACAAATTCGAAGCTTTACTAAGCACAATCCCTCTGATGCTTGTCATCATGTTCAGCAATAATTTGTCCCTTTTAAGTGATTTAATATATCCTGCATGACATTAATAATTATAGGTACTGGTTCAGTAGTGCTTGATATTTTGAGACTTGTACGGTAATTTCCATTCTTAAATTAAACCCAATTACAATTACAATATCTAGGTTGAAATAAAAGCAATTGAACAGCACTTGTCACAATATCCAGGTCAATTCGATACCAACATTCAGTAATTCTGCAGATGAAATAAATCTATTTTAGGCAATTTGCGGGCCACCTGAGACCGTGGTTTTAAAATCAATGAAGTCCTTGCGATGAACAATACTGTCATTGATAGAAAATGATATGAATTTTTGTTAGTGTTTTCTGACTTGGCTTGTACTTAAAGTAATTGTCACAATATCATAAATATTTTACTCTCTGTGTCGTGGTTAGGAGTTTATTTGCTAACAGGATGCCAGACAAATAATTCAAATACTTTGATAAGTTCACCATTAGTTCTACAGCACTGACATGAAACTCTAATAGATCTGACCTATATGACAGCATAATTAACAAGAGGAGAACGTTCTTATCTGACTTATTTTATTGATCTAAACTGAACAGGGTTTTTTTCTATTTGTTCGACCAGCGTGTGGTAAATAAATAGCAACTTCTAGGACAATTACTTTCCAATACATATCAATGAAGAGACAGAAGGAAAGAAATATGGTTTATTGTCCACTTGACACAAACTAGATAATTTCAAGACTAACAAATGGTTCTATTTTATTTGAATAATTCACTTCCGCATAGGGGGTTTAGTAGTGGGAGGAAACCTGGGGACCCATAGGAAACCCATGTCCACAGCAAGAACAAGTTCCTCTTAAGTTATTGACTTCAAAACTGGGATTTCTTTGCCATTTTAAAGTACTTCATTAACAAAAAAAGCACAAATACAATGTCAATGTAAAGTTCTCGATTTTAAAAATAGGTTGCCAGGCAAACGAAACATACGCCCACACAGCAGCTAAATCGTCCAGGCAGTCGACAAGAGTTGTCGCATATTAAGTTATTATCAGAAAATCATTAGAATTTGTTTGGTTTTTATATACGAAACATTTAACATTATGGATTTAGCTGTTCAATTATCAATTTTCAAGAAATTCCAACTCAACCATCATTAATGTGAAAAGGGGGATATAGTCAAACGTTTTTTTAATCTGGAATAAAATTGTGACCTCCATATAGTCCACAAGGCAAAAAACATGATTTCTCGTACAATCAGGGGCCAAAATTCAGGAAGTTATGTTCCAATGTGCCCGAATATCGAAAGAAACAGTGATCTTTGGGTTATAAACTTACATTTCAAATTTCATCAAAATCGGATTAAAATTATGACCTCTACAGGGTCCACAACCGTGACATAACATATTTTCACACTATTCGCATAAAAGTGTCGGCCATTTTGTTCAGCAATTTTGGTCCGATGTTCATGAACTCAACCTTCATTACCATGCAACGGTGATATAATCGGACAGCTTATTAAATCGGATAATAATTTAGACCTCCAGAGGGACCACAAGCTAAAAAGGGCAATTTTTGCGGACAATCAGGGGCCATAATTCAGGAATTTACGATCTGTGGGCAAAAATATCGAAAGGAACCAAGATCTTTGGGTTATTAACATACATGTCAAGTTTCATCAAAATCAGTTCAATATTGTGACCTCTATAAGCTTTGGCCCACAAGCTAAAAACGTGATTTTTCGTACAATCAGGGGCCATAATCCACGAAGTTACGATCCGATATATGCCAATATCGAAAGCAGCCGAGATCTTATGGGGATAAACCTATATTTCAAGTTTTGTCAAAATCGGATAAGAATTGTGACCTACAGAGAGTCCACAAACAAATTGTGGATGGACGGACAAAGGCGACGACAATATACGTCCACATGAAAATGTTGGAGTATAAAAATATTCAACCACATTTTACCTGTCCAGAATCCAGTTGATTCCTTGTATACAATGGAACGGATTGAACCTTAATATCTCAGGAACACAATACTTAAGACAGTTTGAGATAACGATGTTTAATTCTTACATGGTTACATGTGCAATGTAAGGATGGAGAATTTTGACCAGACTCAATGTCAATCTCCATTTTTAAAGGGTTCTATTAAGTGCATGCCAGACATTTTAAGATAGTTTAAATTGTTTACCTTATCTTGGGTTTTATCAGGAACAGTTCTGAAATTTAAAAGAAAACAATCATATTATAATTTTTATATTAAGGAGACAAACAAAATTGTGGTATAGACTGCCCCTCTAAATTAAAGCAAGAGAGAAGGAAAAATGAAGTTTAACATCTACTCAACACAAACTAGGTCACTTCAGGACCAACATATGGTTTAATTTCATTTCAATAATTCGCTTGCATGTAGGTTTTTAGAAGTGGGACGAAATGGGGGGAAACCCACAAGGGCAGAAGCCAAACTACAGCAATACCTAAAATAACAGGTACTGGGTGTCCTAAAGAAGTCAAAAGATACAATTTAGAATTGGCATGTGACCCTTTCTTTATGTATTACTGTGGTTTGAAAAATGTTGTCCAAAAATATGTGGGATTCTTTCTTGATGAACTAAAAGAATGATCAGTGCAAGAGTGATGAATGTTAAAACAGAAAAAAATGACCTATAATTCTTTTCTTATTTTTTAAAATTAATATAGGTTCAAAATAACCTACACAAGACATGATTATTTATTAGCGGAAAAATCCTGGCTTTCAGCTAAAATACTATATTGACAGTAAAATACTAGATCAGACAAAGTTGGCATAATGCCAGAAACTTGTCCTTGCATCACCAAACTGATTTCTTATCAGGAACTACCACTGACTGACATAAAACACTATCCTTTACATTATGACATAAAACTAGTGGTTTTTAAATCATCAGTGTTCAAGTACCAGTTAACCCCTTCAGTAGAATCACACAGAGTACATACATTTACAGATGAAATGAAAATTAAATAAAGTTTAATATCCTACAGTTATGCTCCGACTGGGCTTATGAAATGAAATGAAATGGGGTTTAACTAACGTCCTACTCTTCTGCACCTAACCTGGGCTAATGGAAGACGGGCATACGCCATACAGTGTGCTACGAGGGAAATTTTGCCTGGGCAGTGGCGCTACGGCCTACTCTTATATCCCATCCCAACTGCAAAGGGATCTTTTATGGCACGCCAATGTGTATACAGGACCTCTGTTTTTTTTATCCCATCCGAATGACTAGGCCCTCAGTTCTGCATCACTGACATGGGGAAACCATGCCGGAAATGGGCTAATTAAGCCGGACATATGCCATACAGTAAACTATGAGGAAAATTTTGCCATGAAAGCCGCGCTTCAGCCTACCCTTATATCGAATTCCAACAACAACTATCCTTGTCTGGCCCGCACCACTGACACGGTGAAACCATGTCGAAAAATCTTCCAACACCCACACCAGGTTCAAACCTGAAACTTCCAGGCTAGCAAGCCAGTGTCTTAATTATACACAATAAAATATCATTCTAGTAAACAAGTACTATTCAATCTCTATGGCTATAACAGTTTTATAATAATTCTACAATTGATCACTTTAGAATATCAATTTTACTTTTAATCTTTTTTTGTGAACAAGTTTTTGTGAATCCTCTATATCACAGGGTACATACATTTACTGAACCATTCTTTTACAGTTTTATGATAATTTTACAAACTATCAATTTAAAATATAGGAATTTTAATAGTGAACAGGTATTACTATTAGTTCAACCTTCTATAAAATCACAAAGTACATACAGTTACATACATGTAGCAATTACTCAAACTACACATGTGTCACTTTAATTTTAGTGAAGGAGTACCAGTTAACCTTTAACAGATTCACTGAGTACATACATTTGCTGAACATTTAGGGAATGTATTTATGGGACCGGTTGCCAGAATAAATATCAATAGGATAATGTTATAATAAAAGACAGGATTAGAAACCCCAAGCTGGATTTCTCCCTTTAATAAGTAAACATACAAAAAATCAGATGCCATATATGCGTTCAAAACAATTTTTTTTTTTTTAAGAAGTAAACAAAGAAATGTCTAAGTTCAAATTCAACAAAGGCATAAACATAATAATTTATGCTATTCAATTTATTCCCCGTAAAAAAATGGTCTTCTGAATAAAGCAATAAAAAGAGTGTGCGAGATATTCAACATGCCTTGTTGAAATAAACAGGGTGCAATGAAATTTAATGTAACTTAACATGCCTGTTAACTCTTGATACACAGTAGAACTAACTAAATACAGAATTGGGTAACATGCCTCTCATACATCATGTATGATTTTTAAAGGAACAGTGCTCATTAGTATAAATGTGCCAACCATACTTATTTCTGACCAGAACTGGGCCCACTGAATTTAGGTGGTTTTATTCCAGGATCTGGTAATATTTGGTTAACAATCAGCTTAATGGAAGCCGATCTGTAACTACATGTTTAAGAGACAATAATCATATTATCTGCATTACTTTTCTGTGAGGAGTTTCACACATACTTGTGACTGTACTGGGAACAGTTCTAGTGTAAGTGGGTACACACTTTCAGACCAAGTGTCTGAAAGTGTGCACTAAATATGACATTAATTCTGGCAATTACAGTGACTGTATTACAGGGTCTAATTATTGATAAGGCCCAAATATTCCACAATAAAGCTTGAATCTATAAAGTTTAAAATTATACAGAATTAAAATTATCTTCAACTTTACGTTCATTTGAGATTATCGGTAAATGAGATTTGAAAATGATCATTATTGCACTGTTAATAGATATTTCTACTTGGTAAATCAAAGATCGATACTTATTTGTGCAGAAGTCGAGCTGCAATCATTTCAAATACACTGTGCTTTGAACATTTCATTTTATGGTTTTACGAACATGTGCGTGTTCTTGACAATACAATTTTATTACTGGTACTTAAAACATGAATAAATCCAGCATCTAGTCAATATTTCTAACTCGGGAAATGTAAATATATAACTGAATACAAAACATACTTCAATAAATCTATAGTGTGTAGGAAAAACAGCTTGCACAATGAAACTATTAAGTCAGCCTTAATTAAAATGAGGTTAAACACTGATCTTTTCTTCACAACTACTAGGCTAATCAAGATAGGATATATACTGGGCAGAATGACATAATGGGAATTTTGCCAAGATAGTGGCACTAGAGACTTTTCTTCCATTTAATTTCCAACTGACAATGAATCTTGCTTTTCCAAGCCAAGCCGTCTTTCCTGCAGCAATACAATGATAGGGTTAAATTGTCAAAGTGAACCACATTTATGCACTAAAACATATGTGGGTCAGACCCATGAAATCTTTACAGCACGAGTGTGACATTATCTGTTTTGAAAAACCTTTGTGTATTTAAAATATGAACCCAATGTCTTGTGATGAACAGAAGAAAGCTGATGTCTTATGGTAAAACCATCAGACCAACGATAAAATGATACTAGTAATAATTATCTATAATGAACACAGAACATAAACTTTTTTTGATAGCTTTGCTTAAAAATTATTGCTCCATTGACCTCATGAGCATTCTTGCATTACATACTGTAGTTGGAAAACTCCCTGTCAAATAGGATGTTTTGTCCTTGAATGATTTTACCGTAGAACAGATACAAAGAAAGAAAACTTTGGGGATGTTTAAGGATCTAAGCATCTTTGATCCGGTATTGGATTCGGTTGATCTAACACGTTATTTTGATTAATGGTGAAAGCATTGAATTAGGTTGACCTGATATTAATTTAAAGCTGTTAATTCTCTTTGATTAGGTAAAAATAAAATATTGCATACGCTTGATCTAATGTGTTATTTTGATAGGTGGTGAGGCAAGCTATATATGATAAAATTTATGTTGCTAAGATTAAGCATAAGTCATTTTAATTAGTTTAATTTTTGGCTTAAATTGTCGACCATGGACAGAAGAGATATCTCAATACTGGCATTATCTATAGATAATGTCATGCCACAAAACAAATCAACATTAAAAATCCAATGAAATCTACAGTTTTATTTCCAAACCAGATCAAAACTTTCTAGTCACTTTAAATTAGGAAACGTACACCTACCAATATCATTCTCTAATGAAAGAATAACTGTTTTGTAATAACAGGTGAATTTAGATACAAATGCCCAATGAAATATGCATTATGTAAGAGGTAAATAATTCTATTGTAGGATTTGTATCTGGCTTCAAATGTTTTATATATTATTTTCAAGGCATGTACTCACAAATCAAACATTCTGAATGTAGTAATGTGACTGAAATTTACAATATATTCTTTTCAATATCTTCTTTAGAACTATAATAGCAAGAAAGGCCAGGTCTTTTTCTAATAATGCATCATAAATTAATTAACACTTTAACTTGAACTAAAGTTTTCTAACAATTTCTAATCCAGAGAGCAAAAACACAAACAACAAAAACATAAAATTTCTTAACATAACAATGCAACTTTATCTTTTATCGAATTAAGGGAGCAAATTCTATCCATTTCTGAGCAGACCCTGTTGAATGCGAGAACATAAAACAGCACTGTTCAATGCCAATGATATGAGAGTGTGTTATCAAAAATTGGTCCTTGAGACCAGACCTGATGATGTTTCTTAAAGTAATGATGTGTAAAATCTATACCTTGATAATCATTATTGACAACGTGCGACTAGACGATGTACATTATAATAAATGAAATCTACAATTATTTACGACTATGTCTAATGTTTACGTTCTAGACAGTTGTGTCAGTATAACATACACAATACATTATGTAAATCACCACATAATTATAACCAAGCGCAACCCAGGAGATTTAGTATTTATCTTGAATCCTTATAGTTGGTGATCGTCATTTGCAATTTTAGGACAATATCTAATTTTCACGGCTTAATCCACAATATAATGTACTCAAATTGATTGGTTAACCATTAATAATATTAAGAAAGATAGGGAAACGGGGTTCAACATCCACTTGAAACAAATTAGGTCATTTCAGAAGTATTACATGGTTCAATTTCATTTCAATAATTCGCTTTAGCTGTGAGAGGAAACCGGCAGACCCAGGAAAAAAACACAAAGTCAGACCCTGCTCCTTGTGGTGATCAACTTGACTCAATGACAGACCTTTATTTCATGCACATGTGTTTAAACCACTAAGAATGTCAGAAAATTTTAATTCAACATGTATCTGTGTAAATATACTGAATGGAATCAAACCATTTTTGGACTGATGTTTCTTTTCAAGATTCAACTTTGAAAAAATATTTAAGTTTGAAAGAAATTCAAAACCCGTCAAAAGACAATCAGTGTCATAACATGAGTTAGGTTGATCTGACTTCTTATCTCATTTATTGACGAGACAAAATTTATACCATTCAATTTTCACTTTACAATATTAAATGGAAGTCAGGTTGTCTAAGGGCTCTTGTTTCGGTCAAGGCTTGCAGTAAAATTGACTGTCTATAGAATCGACATGTCAGTCAATTACCATGCCATAAAATTACAAATATGTCATTCAGTACAGTTAAATTTTAAGTATTGTGATAAAAGTAACGTGAATATAGGCTGACAAGTTTACTACAAAATAGGGTGAAATTAAATGAGGGCATAGAAAGAGAGAGAGTTTTTGTTTTGGGACCAACATACATGTATGGTTCAATTTTATTTCAATATTTTGCTTGTGAATAGGTGTCTTTAGCAGTGGGAGGAAAACAGAGCATCATGAGAATTTTCAAGAGGTTGGACAGGCGATCCTACTCCTCGTTACGTACAAGAGGGTAATTGAAACAAGTAAAAGTAGTTGCAATAAATTGTAATATTGTGTTAAGGAGTTGTGTTAATTTGATATGCATTATTATTGTTTATTTCCTACAACAGAGGATATATATATTATATATTATATGAAATATTTACTACTTACAGGTTTGTGGTTAGGTTTTTCCTCTTCTGATCTTTTTCTTCTTTTAATGATTCTGTAACAAAAACAAGATATTATTTATTTCTGAAATGTTTAAACTCCTGATGCTCAGCAGATCAAAACTTTAAATAATTAGAGTGATCTGTGCTGTCCAAAAATTGTTTAAATTATTCACATAACAAAAAACAATATGTGCACAGCAAATTCAATTTGTCAACATTAGTTAACATTTTTGTTTCCTGGTGTTAGTCTGGAGTTTTCTTGTTTGTAAACTCATAGGTAAACATTATTTCCATGACCAAGGGGTATTTTATTTGAGTTTCAATATGTGAAGGGATTCTCCACACAATACTTTTGATTCTGATTGCTTAGATTTAATTTTTCATTTATGACAATTGAGCATATACATCTAGACAAACTTTTGTAGTTTGAGACTAACATATGGTTGGTTTAAGCTACCTGGGATAGGGATTACATTTTCTTGAAATGAAATGGAGTTTAACATCCTATTTCACTACCCCACCCCAACCTTCCCCACAACCAGTTTATTGAAGATAAGACAATGTCTTGAGCAAATTTACAGAGTTTGTCTTTTAAACCCCATCGTTAACAAGATATAACTGGTTCCCCAGAGAGAAAGTCTCTAATCTGAACACTTTGAAATACAACAATGGGACTATACAAAAATTTGCAATTCAGGAATTTTTATAACTACCGGTACTGTGTACTTCTATCACAGGCAAATTGCAGGATGCATTAATAAAATGTGTAACTGTCAATTATAGAATCAATGCACACAGTTTATTGTATTCTCTGATATGTAATTAACGTTTTATTTTACTGGCTGTACAATTTCTATACATCAAATCCTGTTAAATAAAAACAACTGTATATAAAGGTCATAACTCTTTCTATACAGTTATTATTGACATTTTATGACAAGTTTCACCTTAAAATGACAAGTTCACTGACATTATTGATTTATAGACTGACCCATGTTTTGAATGCTATTTATCTCCCTTTAGCCTATTGGCAATTTAAAGAGATTGAAATTTGACTTTATGGCTACTCAACATTACTCAGTGATTTTGGGACTAACCTAACATACATGTAGTTGTGGAATCTAAGCCAACCAGGGGACCTATGAGAAACACAACTCCTTAGGCATGTAGGATTGTCAGTCAGGAATTGTGAATTTAAGGGATTGAAATCTAGTGACACAGACTCAGTCTGCAACAGTTCTTCTGTTATTCCAGTAAATGGACGTGGGGAGAGCAGAATCACTGAATAATCCAATGCTTGAGCTGAATGTTTGATCCAGATGCCATATTCATGTCTTGTTGCTCCAAATGCTTGTGTTTCGTTCACTCAAATAACACATTTCTGGGAATTGAAATATCTAAATGCCCTTAACTTTCAACCAAGTATCCCTTGTCTCACATGGAGCTGAACACAAGGCTAGAAATATCTAATTTTTTCTTTACCAAATCAGTTGTAAATAAAGGCTAAATGTCTACACAAACACATGTAATATTACAATTATTGGTCATATATTTGTCATATAATTTTCAATCAAAATCAAAGGAACTTCAAAAAGTCATCATTTTCTGCATGACAGAAATAGCTGCAGGTGTTCAAGTTCAAATAATATTGTTTTTATTGAGAACAAAAAAAATCAATTCTCTCTTTTTTCTCCCACTTACATGTACCACTAGTACCAGTTCTTAATCTATACTATTTAAAAAAAGTAGGGGATATTTGATTTTGGGGGCATAATACTAAAATATGCAAATGACTACGAAAAAAGTCACTATAGAACCTAACAGAAGAAACATTTCCAGTTACATGTGACGCCCAAACGCACCAATAGCTACCGCATGGAATGCAGGTGATGCTTGGGATCATCATGGGCGTCCAACCCAAGATTTGCACGACTCTGACTTTGAATGTTACAGTCATTGTGGCATTGAATTCCAGGGTGGAAACATCAGTTTAATTGTTTTAGTGACCAGAAAACAAATTTTGATATGCGTCGGCTTACCCAAAATGAAAGGTTACATGCCCTTGGCATGCTACAGATCGGCACAACACAGGCGATTGTGGCGTGGACGATGAATGTTTCTCAGTCTGTCATAAGCAGGATATGGTCCAGATACCGTGATACACAATCTGTACAGGACAGACAACGCTTAGGTCGACCAAGGGCGACAACTCAAGCCCAGGATCGATTTATCCGTACCTTGGCCTTGAGAAATCGTGTCATCACAGCAAATCAGATCAGCGCTTGTCTTCAAACAGACACTGGTGTGAGAGTGAGTGACCAGACGATTCGGAATCGCCTGCATAGGGGTCACCTTCGCGCCCGACGTCCTCGCGTGATCCCTTGTTTGAGAGATCATCACATTCAGGCAAGACGTCGTTGGTGTAGGGATCGTCAACACTGGGATAATCGACGCTGGAGCAATGTGATGTTTTCAGATGAGTCAAGGTTCACTGTTGATTTTTTGGACAGACGTAGGAGGGTGTGGCGTCGTCGAAACGAGCGCTTCCAAGACGTTAACGTCATCAGACATGATCGATTTGGGGGTGGTTCTGTTATGGTGTGGGGAGGCATCACTGTTGCTGGAAGAACGGCTTTACATGTTGTTGCAGGGTGTGTTACAGGCCTTACCTCCAACAACAGAACATCACCACATTACCTTGGCCAGCACTGAGTCCCGACCTCTCCCCCATCGAGCATGTCTGGGACATGCTTGGACAGAGGTTACGTCAACGTCAACAACGTCCTGCCAATGTCCAAGAACTTGCTGCTGCGTTGCAACAGGAATGGGACAATCTGGACCAAAATGACCTTAGACGTCTCATTAGGAGGCTGCCACGTCTGATCAATGCTTGTTTGGCAAACAGAGGAGGATTTACCCGTTACTGACTTTGTTGTGATGCTGTGGTTAGGGCTGGGTAAAATATCGATATAAATCGATAGTATCGATTAGACGGCCCTGAAAAGCACTATCGATAGCGGTGGGTTACTATCGATTATCGCTCTTCGTCTATTTTTCTTGCGTCTGAAATATCAGTGGCTTCTTTCAGTTAATCATAATACACCGCTCACTTTAATTACTATCAAGTATTCAATGTAACACATAACAAAATTGTGACTGCTTATTGAACAGCCGTTTTCATAAATTCACTCTCATTGAAACGTTACTTTAGTTTTGAAGAAATTATTGTTGAATATCGCTAAATCGGAGATACCCGGATGTGTAAATAAAGTTAGCGTTATTTCCCTTTGCAAGCTTCAGAATTCGTCTGAACAGTTCACTATTTCTGTACGTGTGCCTCAGTAATAGAGTACCCGGTACAATAAATAGTACACATGGACGTCAAAACGCTTGTTGATGTTACCGGCAAAGCTAAAAGTGCTGTGTGGAAGCACAGGAGCAAACGATCTTTCGCAACTTCGTATGCTGTTGAACTTTGAACTTACATTGTATCCAGTCTTGATATGATGACGACCGTGAAAATAGGTTTGTTTTCGATACTATCGATTATCGACCGACATTTCATTGCCGATTATCGATAGTAAAAATCACTATTGATACCCAGCCCTAGCTGTGGTAACTTTGCTGTTTGACCCCGGGTATCATTTTACCTTTATAATGGTCAGTCTGTGCCTTACTTAGTCTAACAATCATTTGGAATAAATCGATGAATGTGAACTTCATTTCATTTTGTCATTTGTTTCTTCGTCAGTTTCATTAGGTGACTTTAATAACACTTAAAAATCAAATATCCCCTATTTTTTTTGAATAGTATATTTTCAATAATGCCTAATAAACAAATTCTATCAATCCAACCTTTTTGTTCTTTCCTGGTGTTTTAACCTTGTTTATGTTTATTTACAATGGATGACATAGAATAGAAACAATATTCTAATGAACTAATCCAACTAGGACACTTAATGAATCTATTTATGAAGCCTTGTGAAATTGTGATAGATATTTAAATTTATAGTGTATAATGATTTTGTGTCTTTTATATCATTCATTGCAATTTGCACCTTCAATTTAAGATTAAATTGTATAAGGTTTATTATCATTTATTTCATATTTCATTTATTTATACATTGTCGGATGTAATATGGTCTATGGACAATATGCAAATACATCTACACATAAATCAAATGATAAACTCAAGTTTGTTCAATAGAAAAACACATCTCCCTACAAACAAATGATGTTTTATGGCCACTTGATACAAAATAGTTCAATTTTTACTTTAATAATTCAATTGCGCTTCAGGGCCTTTTACAGTGGTATCCAAATCCGCCACTTGACTCAATAATAAACCTTATGATCTAAAGACCACACACTAAACTATTTGACCGACCAATCACCCACCACACCACAAACAAACAAAATGAAATCTTATATCCCTCTTTCCTGCACCGCCTGGGTTTATGAAGACAGGCATATACCCTGCAGTGAGGTATGAGGGAAATTTTGCCAGGACAGCACGCTATAGCCTACTCTTATATTGAATTCCAACTGTCAAGGGTTCTTTTACATGCAAACAATTTTGTACACAAGACCTCCAGGTTTCGTCCCTTCCAGACCCTTTGTCCTGCACCACTGACAAGAGTAAGCCACAAAGGAAAAGAACACGATATTTTGTCAGCCATTATTAGGAACAAACCCAGGACCTTCAGGCTTGCGAGTCTGCATCTTACTCACTGAACCACCGGGTCTCCTCTACAAATATACAGGACTGACTGATCATTACTATATATAATTATTAATGTCTTTGTGAAGTTATTATTATTATGATCCCAAACAGTTTAGAGAACAAACTGGATGGCCCCAAATACATTCTGGTGAATATAAAAAGATAGGCAACGAAACATACACCCACAGCAGCTAAATCGTCCGGGCAGTCAACAAGGGTTGTCGCATATTTTTACTTTTTTTGCTAATGAAACATTTGTAATACACTAAAAACTGATTAAGAGTAACGGCTCATTATGTAATTATCAGAAAATCATTAGAATTTGATTGCTTTTTATAAAGTGTTACCCCACACTAACAATTAGTATATACATGAAACATTTAATATCATGGATTTAGCTGTTCAGTTATTAAAATTCATTGAAAATCAAAATACTTGTTCGTTTCAACACCTTAAACTCTGTGTATCAATCTAAAGTCAATCGGATGATAAGTTTAGCCTCTATAGCGTAACAAGATTTTTTGAAGTTATCAAGGGAGATAACTCTGGCAATAATTATTTTAAATCTCTTAAAATCAATAGGCTTCTTCGTCTCATGACCCTAAACACTGTGTGTTAATTTAAAGTTGATCGGATATTAACTTTGGCCTCTAGAGCTTCCACAGGATTTTTTCGAAGTGATCAAGGGCCATAACTCTTGCAGCAATTATTGAAAATCACTGAAAATCGATAGACGACTTAGTCTCATGACTGTAAACACTATGTATAAATTTGAAGTCAATCGGATATTAACTTTGTCTCATGACCTTAAACACTGTGTATAAATTTAAAGTAAATCGGATATTAACTTTGGCCTCTAGAGCGTCCACAAGATATTTTGAAGTGATCAAGGGCCATAACTCTGGTAGTTATTATCGAAAATCGCTGAAAAACAATAGGCTTCTTCGTCTCATGACCTTAAACACTGTGTATAAATTTAAAGTCAATCAGATATTAACTTTGGCCTCTAGAGCGTCCACAAGATATTTTGAAGTGATCAAGGGCCATAACTCTGGTAGTTATTATTGGAAATCGCTGAAAATCAATAGGATTCTTCGTCTCATGACCTTAAACACTGTGTATAAATTTAAAGTAAATCGGATATTAACTTTGGCCTCTAGAGCGTCCACAAGATTTTTTGAAGTGATCAAGGGCCATAACTCTGGCACTAATTATCGGAAATCCCTGAAAATCAATAGGCTTCTTCGTCTCATGACCTTAAACACTGTGTATAAATTTAAAGTCAATCGAATATTAACTTTAGCCTGTAGAGCGTCCACAAGCAATTGTGGACGCCGGACCGCCGGACCGCCGGACGGACGGACGGGGGCGACGACAATATACGACCACATTTCAATGTGGGCGTATAAAAACTGTTTGTGTAAAGCTTTTAGAAATCTGTATCCTGTTCACCTACATGTTTTGTGTTTGATTAGCATTTTTAAACCAACATGGTTAATATATCCTGTGAAAACTGGGACAGCTCCTTTAACTGATTAATTATAAACAAAATATCTAAAGTTTCAACTGGGATGGGACTGCTTTTGTCTCTTCTTTCAAATGAATGCCTTCTATATTTGTTAATATTTACTCCAATACCCTATAAAGATAGGTTGCCAGGCAACGAAACATACGCCCACAACAGCTAAGTCGTCCGGGCAGTCAACAAGGATTGTCGCATATTGTTTCTTTTATCAGTAAGGAGAACATTTACAACACATGATAATCTTATTACGAGTAATAGCCCATTAAATAATTATCAGAAATGATTAGAATAGTTTTGATGGTTTGTCTCAAGGCCTTTGTCCACAAGATATTTCAAAGTGATCAACTGCGAGAAATTATCAGATATCACTGAAAATCAAACAGGATTCTTCGTCTCATGACCCTAACCACTGTGTACAAATTTAAAGTCAATCAGATATTAACTTTAGCCTTTAGAGCATTCACAGGGTTTTTCAAAGTGATCAAGGGTCATAACTCTGGCAGTAATTATCGGATATCGGTGAAAATAAATAGGCTATTTTATATCATGACCGTAAATAGTGTGTATAAATTTAAAGTCAATCGGATATTAACTTTAGATTTTTCAAAGTGATCAAGGGTCATAACTCTGGCAGTAATTATCGGATATTGCTGAAAATCAAAAGGCTTCTTCGTATCATGACCTTAAACACCGTGTATAAATTTAAAGTCAATTGGATATTAACTTTAGCCTCTATAGAGCGATCACAAGATTTTTCAAAGTGATCAAGGGTCATAACTCTGGTAGTAATTATCGGATATCACCGAAAATCAATAGGATTCTTCGTCCCATGCCCTTTAACACTGTGTATAAATTTAAAGTCAATCGGATATTAACTTTAGTCTCTAAAGTGTTCACAAGATTTTTCAAAGTGATCAAGGGTCGTAACTCTGGCAGTAATTATCAGATATCACCGGAAATCAATAGGCTTCTTCGTCTCCACTCGGCAAACCTCGTAAGATTTCGGGAATCTAAACTCGGCTGTATGATGAATTCCGCCATATTGGAACTACTTTAAAGGTCCCGGATGAAACATGGCTGCGCCCATTCCAAACACAAGTTGGCAACCTATTTGGCTAGCGACCTATTCGACCGATCCAGCTGTAAGATAATGACGAAATTACACGTCTATTCTGAGCTGAGGCTTCTTTGCATCATGACTTTAAACACCGTTTATAAATTTAAATTCAAGGGTCATAACTCAGGCAGGAATTATCAGATATTGCTGAAAATCAACAGGCTTCTTCGTATCATGACCTTAAACACTGTGTATAAATTTAAAGTCAATCGGATATTAACTTTAGCCTCTAGAGCGTTCACAAGATTTTTCAAAGTGATCAAGGGTCATAACTCTGGTAGTAATTATCGGATATCACCGAAAATCAATAGGCTTCTTCGTCTCATGCCCTTAAACACTGTGTATAAATTTAAAGTCAATCGGATATTAACTTTAGCCTCTAAAGCGTTCACAAGATTTTTCAAAGTGATCAAGGGTCATAACTCTGGTAGTAATTATCGGATATCGCTGAAAATCAATAGGCTTCTTCGTCTCATGACCTTAAACACTGTGTATAAATTTAAAGTCAATCGGATATTAACTATAGCCTCTAGAGCGTTCACAAGATTTTTCAAAGTGATCAAGGGTCATAACTCTGGTAGTAATTATCGGATATCGCTGAAAATCAATAGGCTTCTTCATCTCACGACCTTAAACACCGTGTATAAATTTAAAATCAATCGGATATTAACTTTAGCCTCTAGAGCGTTCACAAGAAATTGTGGACGATGGACGGACGGACGGACGGACCGACGGACGGACGGACGGACGGACGGACCGACAGACGGACGGACGGGGGCGACGGCAATATACGACCACATTTCCATGTGGGCGTATAAAAATGTTTGTATTACAAAATTTTTCATCAAAACAGTCACATGTACAGTAACTCTCTTCAATAAGACTTTAAACGAAAGCCAGGACATGTAGATATTCACGAATATCTCATAAACAAGCTATAAATAGACTGACCTATTTCTTTTATCAAAATGTCAAAACAAACAAAAAGTTCAATCAGTGGTTATCTCCCTTGACACAGGGGAAAAAGTAGTCCCGGCTAGCCAGTTGTGCTATATATAGACCAGTAGGCCAGGCCCTGAGGCATAACATGACAGTTAATTGTGTTATGTGTAAATACTGTGAATATGATCAACATGTAATGCACATATTTTACACCCACGGCTATAGAAAAGAAAAGATTCACCTTGTGACTTGTGGAATCTAGAGGATCAAGATATAGTACACACTTAATTCAAACTTGTACACAGGAATTTCTAAAGAGAAGTCACACGTTTGGCCTGTAAAATGTGTACCGGGTAGTTTTCATTCACATTTTCATAAAAATCATGATAGGTTTTTTTTTAATTTGATGAGAATAATAAAAGAAATCTTACCTGAAGACGTATTCAAAGATAAACAATTACTAGATGTCTGAAATAAAACAAAATATAACTTTATACACTTTCATCATCAAACACAGATAGAGGTGGAGACTAGCCATCTTGGCAGGATTTATCTAATACCTGGTTTATAGCAGTGTCAACTCGAGTCTATCTTTACTAACTTACAGGAACCTAATTATACATTGTTAATGAAAGTGATGCCAATATATGTGAGAAACTTGCATTTCACAATTTAAATCAAAACAACTTGATTAATGTCAACATGATGTTGGAGAAGATTCTCACCTTTTGAGCTGGAAAAGGAAATTTATCTTCAGTTTTTCGTGGAGTTTGTATACCTGTCAATGGTGGTTGTATATTGGTCATCTCCTGTAAAAATGTTAAATTACAAAATAACAATAGCTTTTACATAAAACATAATATATTCTTTTTAGATAAATGATAGCAATCTGACTACATGTTGTGAGATGTAAGAGAATGATCTGGCTGTACATATATAATATATGTACGGTAGTTGTAAGTTATGTCAGATCTATCTGGCTACATGTACCAGTAGTCGTGAGAGATATCAGAATGATTTGGCTACATGTACCTGTAGTTAGTTGTGAGAAATATCAAAATGATCTGGCTACATGTTGTGAGATGTACGAGAATGATCTGGCTACATGTATACATGTTGTTGTGAGATGTGTGAGAATCATCTGGCTAGATGTTGTTGTGAGATGTGTGAGATGTATGAGAGAGAGAGAGAGACAGATGGGATTTAACTCAACTCAACACAAACTAGGTCATTTCAGGACTAACATATGCTTTAATTTTATTTCAATAATTCGCTTGAGTGTAGAGGTCTTTAGCAGTGGGTGGAAACTCGAGGACCCAGAGAAAACTCACAAGGTTGGACAGGCGACCATATTCCTTGTCCTGTACAACCAGGGATTCGAAACCATGCCAATTTAAACTATAATATCCTCACAGTATAATAAATATAGATTAGAGGAAGTTAACTTTTCAAGAGACATGTAAATTTCTTATCAAAGTCAAAGAGATATAAAAACAGTAACATGTACACAATACAAGAAGATATTATTCAATGTCAACATTCACTACACAGATCCATGACACTTGATTTATTCATAATGGGTTTGTTTTTTATTGTTTGAAATGTCTGTGTACATTTAGTCTTGTACATTTCAAAATTTTAACTAGATAATTTTGATAAAGCATATAGGCCTACATATATTTACTGATGAATTATTCATTCTTTAGCGATTCAAATGTAAGTATATCATTCTATGACACAATCATGAGCTGAAACAGCTTCTATAAGTAGTCGATTTTCATGTTTAAAAATGGGGTTGGGAGAAATATGCTAGATTTACACAATAAATTACAGTGTGTAAATTAATTGACTGATGGGTCGGTCCTAAGACAATTTGTTGAGATCATCAAATATGATTATATCAATTATAATCAAGACTAGATCTTGAATTTAATTTAAGGGTAAAAAGGAAATGTGTGCAAGCTAACCACCACAGAATAAAGAATGAAGTGACATGCAAGTGAGATAATTTAAAATTATCATAATTTTTCTTTGAACTCAAGACTTTATACTTATAAAGAAAGCTGTGTGAAAATAGAACTATATCAAGTTCAAATAGCTATAACTTTAATATTTGAGTTTCAAATTTAATCTGGCATATTGCCCAGCCAATGGCAGCCATGCAACAGTTTCAATTTTAACACTATTATCGTAGTAATATTAAGAATCTGTAAATTTTAAAGTTCAATTAATTCAGATTCAGTGTGTATCTGGCCTACTCAAAAATAAAAAAAGAAATTTTCGTAAAGTATATTTATAGTAAATCAATTAAGAAAAAAAAGAAATAGTTTTTCTATCAGACTAGCAAAGCTTCCCTACCCCCATCCACAAAGATGAAGAGAGAACGTAGTGGGTTGGAAAATGGTAAAGAAATAAACTTACATTAAATATATCATCCAAAACATTAATATCCGCCTTTTTATTCTGTAAAATAAATTAATTAAACTTCTTAATCATACATTATGCAAGAGCTAAATGTTCTTATTACAAGTCTTTCTTTAGGTCTGAAATGTTATCTAAACTATTAATTAGACATTAATTAACTTCTTCAGACCACAATCAACTCTCGATGTCATCACTAGCCTGTGATATTTACTGGATTAGGATCCGATTTGCTGCTCAATTTTCATTCATGATTTAATGTGTTTTATTGCACCAACTTTAATAATGATGATCGAGGCTAGGCCAAAAATTCAATCGCTAAATTCTCGGCTCAGAGTGGATCAAGTTGACTGAAATTTTCAGCAAATTCCCTTTACATTGTCTATTTTTTCAAATTTTATCGTGAGAACTGTCAGCTCTTTATCTAATCTCCAATAATGAATCTTTAATAAGGGAAGCCTCTTTAAAAATAAAAGATAACTTATTATTATCCACCAAAGTAATCTATACAGTTACATGTACCAACACTTAAATAACTTAACGAATACCATTTACGATTAATAAATGAAATGAAATGGGCTTGAACGACCTACTGTTTCGCTCCAGCAGGGCTAATGAACAAACGTGATACAGTATGCTATGTGCGGGAAATTTTGCCTGGACAGCGGCGCTACAGCATACTCTGACACCAAATGGTTAGATCTTTATGTAGTAGAGGTCATCAAAAGTATAATATAATGACATAATACATCTACTTTAATCTGATTGAGTGTAACCCTTGAGTAGACTATTATTTACTTACTATTTCTGGGATAACAAGTTTTGGTAGGTTATTCCGCTGAGATTTTGCTTGATCAGTCAAAGCTCCGTTTGGAAGAACCTGTGCTACTTTTGGCCCATGATTACTTGGCTTGGAATTCTGGGAAAGTGGCATATTCAGTGGTGAGAGAGACTTGGAATTATGGGAAGAATGTGATAATTTCTCTGTTTTCTGGTTTGTGACATCTGTAACCAACGACTTCGACCTTTGACCAGCAACAGGACTAACACTGGGTCTGGAGTCACGCGATGATTGGTTTTGTTTCGCAGGTGAGGAATGACTGAATGGTGGAGGAGATGTCGAGCTTGAACGAGCATGACTAGGCTGGGAAGAGATGGAAGATGGGCAATGTGGCAGACTTTTACGATTGGAACTACTTGTGGTCGTGGCCTCCCTGTTGGAATGAGTTGGAAAGTTCAATGATCGATTAGGATCAATTTTTCTATCAGTCGGTTTGTGTTGGCCATTGTTGTGTCTTGAAGACGGGAAATGTGGCCGACTGGATATGTCGGTGATGAGTGGCGTCGTTGGTGCCCTCGGCACACCAATCATAGCACCAGCCTGAGCATATGGCTTCACTTCATCGTAAGAACCAAGGACTTTCTGTATCTTCTGACTAGTAAGGTCATTAGTTTGTACCTGAAAAACAAGACCATTATCTTCATCAAATTTTTATTAACGATACATTATGTGTAAGAGCCTCAAAGTCATTACACATTTATTCACTGGTTGATGGTTGTGATTTTCAACAGATTTACACACGGTCGACTGTTAATAATTTAATTACAAGATAGGTTGCCAGGCAACGAAACATACGCCCACAGCAGCTAAATCGTCCGGGCAGTCAACAAGGGTTGTCGCATATTTTTACTTTTTTCGGTAATGAAACATTTGTAATACTCTAAAAACTGATTAAGAGTAACAACTCATTATGTAATTATCAGAAAATCATTAGAATTTGATTGCTTTTTATAAAGTTTTACCCCACGCTAACAATTGAATTAGTATATATACATGAAACATTTAAAATCATGGATTTAGCTGTTCAGTTATAAGTTGTCTGCGATATCACTTATGTGGAAGCAGACGTTAAACACTAAGTAGTAGTAGTAGTAGTGTTCAGTTATCAAAATTCATTGAAAATCGATATACTTGTTCGTTTCAACACCTTAAACTCTGTGTATCAATCTGAAGTCAATCAGATGATAAGTTTGGCCTTTAAAGCGTCCACAAGATTTTTTGAAGTGATCAAGGGCCATAACTCTGGCACTATTTATCGGAAATCGCTGAAAATCAATAGGCTTCTTCGTCTCATGACCTTAAACACTGTGTATAAATTTAAAGCCAATCGGATATTAACTTTGGCCTCTATAGCGTCCACAAGATTTTTTGAAGTGATCAAGGGCCATAACTCTGGCACTAATTATCGGAAATCGCTGAAAATCAATAGGCTTCTTCGTCTCATGACCTTAAACACTTTGTATAAATTTAAAGCCAATCGGATATTAACTTTGGCCTCTATAGCGTCCACAAGATTTTTTGAAGTTATCAAGGACCATAACTCTGGCACTAATTATCGGAAATCGCTGAAAATCAATAGGCTTCTTCGTCTCATGACCTTAAACACTGTGTATAAATTTAAAGCCAATCGGATATTAACTTTGGCCTCTATAGCGTCCACAAGATTTTTTGAAGTGATCAAGGGCCATAACTCTGGCACTAATTATCGGAAATCGATGAAAATCAATAGGCTTCTTCGTCTCATGACCTTTAACACTGTGTATAAATTTAAAGCCAATCGGATATTAACTTTGGCCTCTAGAGCGTCCACAAGATTTTTTGAAGTGATCAAGGGCCATAACTCTGGTAGTTATTATCGGAAATCGCTGAAAAACAATAGGCTTCTTCGTCTCATGACCTTAAACACTGTGTATAAATTTAAAGTCAATCGGATATTAACTTTAGCCTCTAGAGCGTCCACAAGCAATTGTGGACGCCGGACCGACGGACGGACGGACGGACGGACGGACGGACGGACGGACGGACGGACGGACGGACGGGGGCGACGACAATATACGACCACATTTCAATGTGGGCGTATAAAAATGGATGATTGAGACTTTGTTTATTATCGTAACAATGGCAAGAATGACAACGGAGACAACGCTATTCTGCAGAAATCAGAGAGAAATATGATCATTTATACTGAATTGAATACATTATTAAATATCAGTCCTCGATCAAATCTATACTGATTATCTGATTATTGATTTATTGATATTACCAATTCACATGATGCAATAAACAGACCAGAACAAGCCTTATGTTCAACATTAACTCAAAGTTAAATGTCACACAGATTTACTGAATGTTTTTTAAAAAGCAGGCAATAAAAATTAATAAAGATCGGTTGCCAGGTAATAAAACTTGCACGCAGCTAAATTGTAAACTAGGGAAGTCGACATAAATCTAATTATGGGAAATCATTGGAATTTGTTTGGCTTCTAGTAAAACAATCAATATGAAGGGTCACAACTTCTGAAGTAATTATCAGAAGTCATTGAAAATCAAAAGGATTCTTATGACCATAAACACTTAAAAATTGAGAATCCACAACACTGTGCATAAATTTCAAGTTAACCCAACCTTAACTTTAGCCTGTATAGTTTCCACAAGATTTTACGAAGTGATCAAGGTCCATAACTCTGGTAGTAATCATCTTAAATCGTTGAAAACCAAACACAGTGTATAAATTTTTAAAGTCAAGTGAATATTAACTCACTAGAGGATTCACGGGCAATTGTAGACAATGGAACACTAGACAGATCGAGGGACAGATCAAGGGACAGATGAGGGAAATGACAATATATACATGTAATTGTATTATATTATACTCAATGCATAGTGAAGATAATATCTCAACAGTCACATGTTCACATCAAATCAATGAGATGGCATGATAAGTATCATCCAGTAAAAAAAACACATTGACAAGCAACTTGATGTACTATACATGTAGCCTTTAATCAATGAATTCATAATCTAAATCAGACATCATTTTGTTCAAAGCACTTGACATAGATCTTTCTACTTTTTATTCACAGATTTTTTCAGCAATCATTTACTATAATTTTGTGTTACTAATTTATACGAACTAAACTTTACAAGTACATGTTATACTGAATAAAACTGTGGAAGACCTAATCAATGTCTGGGAATTGTTCAACAATTTGAGTCTGGGTAATGTTCCACAATTTAAGCACTGTTTCACAAATGAGTCTGGGCACTGTTCCACAAATTGAGACTGGGTATTATTCCAACAAACTGCGTTTTGTTCCACAAATTGAGCAGTGGTATTATTCCACTACATTAATCGTGCGGTCATGACAGTCATGTCTAAATGAAATGTATGTGATTCCACTCTATTATCAAACGGATGGTCACGGCTAGTTACGCTTTACTCAATATTATGACTCGGTTGGTAACACTGAAATCTGAGGATACAAATAAGTACTTTTGTACCTCGCAAGACTACTGCAAAAATTTCTCAAGTATGGCTGTTTTAGTATGATAAAAAAGAATGGTGGTTTAATATTCTTGTTTTTATTAATCAAGCAGGTATTTCATAAATGGGTTATGGGAACTGTTTTATCAATTATCTGTATTTAGTTTGTTTTTAATTACAACTGAGATAATACTAATAGATATAATCTGTGCCAAGACTCTTTGCACCAAGCATTCCCGAATTAAAAGGTGTAAGATCTCAGAAAGACTTTGCAGGGAAAGTGTAAGACAACATTTTCATGCCAAATCAATCACTGAATCAGTCTGTCTTTAAAATTATCCTGTGATAGAAAAATATTTTTTTGGAATAAAAACTTTGCAGGGAAAGCATAAGACCACATTTTCAAGCTATATCAAACAGCATGTCTTCAAAAATATCTTGTGATAAAATATTTTTAAGAATAAAGATACATTTGTACATGTACAATGAACCTATGATTAATACACTGAATACACACTATAGCACTTCACAAATTAATTCATTAGGTGAAACATGATGTATTGAAATAATTGTAAAAAATTTGTATTTCTTGTTTTCATCAACAAAATTTTAACTAAAGATAAAATCCAAATTTTAGTAGATACTTCAATTTTGATTGGCTAAGAACTAAAATCACTCTAATATTATCCAATCAAATAACTAAAATTCAGATCTTATCTTAGTTAAAATTTTGTGAAATAGGCCCCAGGATTTCTCTTTATATTTATTAGCTTAAATTTTCTACATGTAAATTATGTTAATCCTCACCTTTTTGGGACCATCAAATAAGGGCATCGAAGGAGCGTTGGAGCTGTTATGTTTTTTAGCCTGTCTAGCTCGAGCCTGCTGAGCTTCAACACGAGCCTTTTCCTTTTTACTCGCTCCATGACTACTGAAATGAAAAGAAAAATACATTTAAATTTCATTATTACTTTAAATTACATCATGTATTCACACAGTGCAGAGAAAAATATATACAAATTCTAATCTATTTTTTAAAATATTTTCATTAAACTTTTTCAATGCAAGATAGATACAGATGGTAAACGGCTAGAGCCTAAAACATCCTTGTCCTAGAGTATTAAATCTGTTCATTTTTATTACAGTCCCGTCAAGTTTGTTGTTTGCGTACTACCCACACATTTTTTTGGCAGATTACTTCCTTCCTAACAGAACATTATTGTTCAAATCTATTCCTCCATCCATTTATAGTATTATTATACATAATTACACCATACATATTGTATATGTAAAATGTAAGGAGGAGTTAATTCATCGCAGTCTAAGGAGTTTTACTATATTGATGGTTGTTTGTAGGCTTCATGTATGTGAAGTTAAACCGCTCACATTTTTCATGAAAAATGTTTTTAAATTCAATTTTACCAGTACTTATTTTGTATTAAAATGGTTATATATTGTGATTCTTGAAATATTTTTAGTAGTACCCATTATAGTTCCACCCACAATTACATGATATGAATTGTATAAAGTTGTAGGCGGAAATAAGAATGTGATATTTAAAGGTACGATGTGATATTTATATACATCTACCAATATGCCGAGATTTAAAGGAAAAATAGGTTGCCAGGCAACGAAACATACGCCCACACAGCAGCTAAATCGTCCGGGCAGTCAACACGAGTTGTTGCATATTAAGTTATAAAATCATTAGAATTTGTTTGGTTTTTATTAAGTTCTGCCCCATGCTACATTACCCTGTAACGGTGATATAATCAACCGTTTTTTTAAAGTGGATAATAATGTTGACGCCCAGAGGGACCACAAGCTAAAAAGGGGGATTTTTCTGACAATCAGGGGCCATAATTCAGGAAGTTACGATCCGATGGATGCAAATATTCAGAGGAACCAAGATCTTTGGATTATCAACATACATGCCAAGTTTCATCAAAATCGGTTCAAAATTGTGACCTCTATAGAGTCCACAAGCTAAAAACATGATTTTTCGTACAATCAAGGGCCATAATCTGTGAAGTTTCGATCCGATACATTCCAATAGCGAAAGCAGCGGAGATCTTATGGGGATTAACCTATATTTCAAGTTTTGTCAAAATCGGATAAGAATTGTGACCTGTAGAGAGTCCACAAACAAATTGTGGACGGACAGACGGACGGACGGACATGGGCGACGACAATATACGTCGACATGAAAATGTGGGCGTATAAAAAATTCCTTGGTCTTTCACTCACAAAATTAATGGTATAAAGTGTAACCAGTGACAGGATTTCAAAATTTTCCCATACAGAGGTGAAGTTCAAATTTTGCTTCCAGATTATTGACTTGAGAGTGGAAATGTTGTGTAATAGACATGCAGTAATATATATTTTTAGTAACAAAGTTTACTGTGTCATATTTAAAATCTGGATATTTACCAGATATAAATGTATCTACTATCTAGCTGACATGCTGCCAATAATCACACAATTAAATGGTTTACAATAGGAATATTTGAAAATCATATTCCTATATTCTTTGAATGTCCTTTACCACTTCAACATAATATACACAACAAAGTTCTACTCATATTCAATGGTAAATCAAGTATGCTATGTAAGTAAATAATGAGTGAGATTTTGCTTTGATAATGGAGCTACCCTTACATACGCTCCCATAACGGATCTTGATTATTTTTTTTTACCCAATCCGACCAACTAATTGCTTTTCTACCTGAACCACTGACAAGTGGAATGAGACTGGGACCTCCTGTTATATTCACAGAGCCACAGTGCCTATGTGATACATAACTTTTCTGTAAATTACTGGAAAATACATTTGCATCACAGTAGATCTAGTTATGTATTATGAAGTGGTAATAGTGAATAAGCTTGGAATACACAGTAGTAGATCTATGTGATTTATTACCGTGAATTACTGCAGAATACTACTGCAGAATGCGGTACACATGTATTTTGCAGTAGATTTATGTGATGTACATGTATTACAAAGAGTTATTAGGGAATTCACATGTATTACACAGTAGATCTATCAATATGATATAAATACTCTGAATAACAGCAGAATACTTGATATAAATACTTTGAATTACAGCAGAATACACTTGATCACAGTAGATTTTTGATTTTTTACGAGTTAATTGAAAATTATACACGTGTTACACAATGTAATACAATTACGCTAAATTACAGCAGAATACACTTTTTTGACAGTAGTTCTACAATGTATGTTATATATTATGGAGAATTTTTAGTACTGAGAAATATCTAGACTATTCGGCAGAATATTGAAGTGCATTACAAAGTACAGTAACGTCACTAGGTCATAAGTTTATAATACAATACATATATATATTATTTAGATCCATGTCATGTATGAACAGAGTTTTATTCAAACATATTCCATATTAATGCACAATGGCTTTTATTTATACATCAAATGAGTATATTTATACTGGCTGGTAAAGAAGCCTTCTGAACATCAGCAACTGTTGGTTGGTAAAGGAGGTAAATTGCTATTGTTTGGCTCCTAGAAATGGACACAAATGGATCGCACAGCATATAATAATGTCTTATGAATTCACTTGTTTCTGTTTGAACTGTAATTTCTAATCAGTTATGTTTGGTGAAATACATGAAGAGCCAGAATTGAATGGCAGTCTACACCAACAGTATTTTCCTCTGGCACTCAAAAGCATTCGGATACATATAACTACCCAAAATTCCATGCTCTATCAAGTACCTTGATGAACAGGTCTACATCTATACATTCCAGAGAAATGGTGGAAAGTGATCATACTCCTTGTGATTATTAAGTCGCTCATACAACTTAAATTACTAAAATGGTTATTAACTCTGCTTTATAAAAGTAGTGATAACTTCCAAATGGTTCAATATTTGGAATTTTAAATTTTCAGACACAATAAAATGATCTATATGAATACATTTTAGTATCAGATCCAAAAAATTAAATTTACTTGATCCTGTGTCCTGTGGAACCTAAGACAGTCCCTTGAATAAAGGTGAAGGTATTTAAATAATATTAAAAACTTTTACACATAAATCCAACATATCAATAAAATTTTTACATATTTTTCACTGACCTTGATGTCCGTGAAACCAGATTTGAAATAATTTTGCTGAGGTTAGAAAATATTTTGTTTTTGTAATATCAAATAAATTCTGCATTTACATCTCATTATGGTGTACATGTAACATGTGTCTGGAGATAGTAGTGTATCACTGTATATATTAATGTAAACGTAAATCCTATACAAGACCTATATAATCTACACTTGATACATTCCCAGTATTACAATACATGCTACAAATATTGATCTTTTTCTGCCAAATTAATACTTTTATCAATCAGTGAACACGATATATCATTTGAAATAAAATGCTCAATAAATGATGATTAATACTAAAGCTTTATTGTAGCTAAACGAATCTGAGTGGTATTAATGGTGTTTTTAATAATAAGCTGACAATTATTATTAACCTAAATTTCTAAAACCCTATTTTAACCTTGTGATACATGTAGTTTCCATTCACATGGTAATGTTTAGTAAAATCAGATGAGAAAACAAGATTGCTTTTGAAATGAAATCCATGAATTTCCATGATTTTCTTGGGGAGAAACTGTGTCTGCTTAGCAAACATTCAGCTTCACAAATCAGAAATCGTCTAGATGATGTTTTCTAAGATAGAATATTCATCATTACGACATGGTTCACCATGATAGATATTAGACATAGTATATTATAGTATTAGTAATATTACATGTTAGTAATATAACATGTTGGTTAGTTTGTTCCTATTGAACAGTTCTTTCTGCTTGACAAAACCACAAATTCCAAGCCTCACATCAGGCTGTCATATCACAGTAGCATGTTCAAGAGTATTATAGATGGAATTATAGTTAACAAGGGAGAAGCTAAAAATAAACTTGATTTGTCTAAGGCAGTAAGAAGAGCTAATATGTATCTATATATAGAAGACAAGCTGATGTATTGTTAACTGCAATTCTATTAATGACAAAGTGTAGAAAATTTAAACCTCTTTAAATAAATCATTTATCAAATATCATAAGAGAGAGAGTGAAATGGGGTTTCACATTCACTCAAAACAAACTAGGTCGTTTAGAGACTAACATATGGTTCAATCTTATTTCAATAATTTGTGTGTGCGTAGGGGTCTTTAGCAGTGGGAGCCAACCGGGTGAGCCACCTCCTTGTCAAGGACAGGTGTTAACCAATCGGACACCCAACCCCTCTAAATATTATAAGAAAACTTCATAGCATAAAAAAAAATGAAAAGCAATAGGGTTTTTTTGAATACACTTTCAGAACCAACTGTGATACTGAAGAGAGGCATATGCCATGTGATGTGCTATGAGGGAAACTTTGCCTGCACCATTGACATTTGTTAACTATGCCAGAAAATCATGAGGACCTTTCTCGGTCATCATCGATATCAAAGTTGGAATCTCCTGGTGGTTAGTCAGCCAGTATATTACGGTTCTCAAAAAGGCACCATGGCTCAACTTATAAACAAGTATAAGTACTTATACATGTACCATAGGACAGAATTCTATGTAATACAATTACTTTGCGATGGTTCGACTAGGTTTTCTAGTCTTTATTAACCATGTATTTCACAGAATCGTGTCCTTTGTATTTCAAACTCAATAATTAAATTTGAAGAGTAGGTGTTTAAGCTTCCATTAATATATTTTTATTAAAAATCATGTTTATAACTAATCTTGACAAAGGCAATTCCAAGACTCAACATTATAACTTTCGTTATAAATAAAGATTTTTTACATTGTGCCACTTTCCTCAAATGAAATGAAATGGAGCACTGTTCTGCTCCGAGCAAGGCTTATGAAGACGAGCACACACCATACAGTGTGCCATGAGGGAAACTTTGCCTTGACATCAGCACCAAGGCCTACTCTTATATTGAATTCCAGCTGCTAAGGGATCTTTTATGTGCACCCCAATGTGTACACAAGACCTTGTTTTTGTGTCATATTCGAACAACTACATCGTGTTGACAGCTTTCTTTGTCAGGTCCTGCATCACTGAAAAGGGGTAATTACGCCGGAAAATTTGGATGAACCAATGCAGGAATCGGGTTAGGTAGCCAGCACCCAGCATATAACCCACTTAGCCACTGTGATCCCCACTTTTCACAAAGATTGCGTGCTTTACAATATACAGGGTAAACCATACATGAACGTAAGTAATAAGTGCAAGTAAAAGTAAAATATTACTACAGTACTGTCGTTGTTAAAGATAGAAAATAGGTATTGATTATAAGCTCTTATAAACAAATGAGATTTAAGACTAATCTTAAAACTTGATAATGTATTGCTGCTGCGAATAATTCTGGAAGTTTATTCCACAGTTTTTGGGCTGCGATTTTCAAATGGGTTTTCACCATAAAAGAAAAGATTGGCATTCTTCTCCTTGAGAAGATACAAATCTGTAACTGTCAACAAGGTTGATAAAAACAAGATTAACTTGCTCGCCTAACACTTCAGTAGACAGGATATATTATATATATTGTTATAACTTATGAGATGTAAATATATTTTTCTAATGAACAAATATATAAACCTTATCATACATTCATGCTGCATGATTATTGACTTCTATATATACAATATACATGTACATAGAGGTGTAACGAAAATAATCAGTCTAAACAGGTATTTATCAAAACAAACAGTTTGGGGGGATTTATTTAAACAAACAATTGACTTTAATAAGATAATACTTGATCTAAACAGTGATTTATTAAAACATACAGTTCATTTTAATAAATAAAACTGACCGAAGATATTTTGGATAACATTTCAAACTTGGTGTAAACTCCAAAACATTTTTTTTTATTAAACTAATACCATTTCTACACACCTAACTGACATTAGAATTAGATATATCCAGCCTGTAGGAGATGTACTAGTAGAAAGCATGTTTGAATATAATTGAAAAACGTGAGTATATTATTGTAATATAAGTAGAACAGCCTCACGTCAGTTTATATTGTTATTTAAATGTCAAGGATAGACAGTATACAGCAGTGTGAATTAATATTGTTTATCAAACGTCTACAACCACCATCTATTTTATACTTACATTCACTATACTATGATATAAGGCCAAACAAATAAAGGATAGGCAGAGAGTTTATTGCATCAACATTGTAGAGATTTGTACTAGGGTTAAGAGAGAGAGATTCCCATATTTTACATCTTCATTTCACTAGTTCACATTCACAGATACCGGGCTGTGCACCGGAACTAAAATACCTTGAAAAAAAATGCATAAGGTTAGACAGAAAACCCTACTCCTCCTCATCAAGACCTTATAATCTAAAACCTGTAAAATATCCTCAATTATGGCTATTGTTTCCAGAACAGTCGCTTTCTTCCCACACTTGTTCTAAATTCGTAATTCCAGGTAAATTGCCAACAAGTCAAACAATGAGTTCTTGAGACCATAAATAATCTATAAGTACTTTAGAATCAATAATCTTTCAATTTCAAATCAATCATTTCTAACCTATGAGAGTTAACCATTTAAACCTTACTCGTACATACTGTTACTGTTTTGTATCAATTTTACACCATCTGCATGTGTCTTAGACAAATTAATAATAATTCTCCCCATGTTTTTTTGTACATTAAATGTGGGTGCATGAAAATAAGACATCAAATATTCTGCCTATTATTTTCACAGTCAGAATGACAAGAGGTAATCTATTTCATGAATATGAAAGTACTTTTATTGGACAAGCACAGAGTGAAGTCAATAGTTAGTATTAGTTATATACTAATATCAAAATTTTTATCATTATAGATGGTTCACTCTGTAGTTTTAAACTTAAGCATGTTCGTACTTTGTAATTCATGTGGCGGAGACAACAAGTATTATTTACACTCCTTATGTACATGTACTATTGTACTGTTAGATGTAAACAATTGATCCATTTGTCTTCCAACAGTAATAACAAGATCATTATTATAGACTAATCCACCACAGCCTTTACTCTCTGACCGACTTTCCTAATATTATCAGTATCAGTAATCTGAATATTAATACTATTACACATAATAACACAAGCACAGTAATAGTTTAAGCATGGCCTTAGGAGATGTATAGATACATGTATGTAAACAGGTATTCAATTCAATCAATTGTTATTGTTTAACTGTAGCCTGTACATATTAAGATACCCAGTACATAATCAATCACAGATTCAAGTTAATTAAAGACAAAAACGTTTGAACTGGATAACACAATTCACCTAGAACACCTAATGACACTTTTATATTACACATATTATGTAAAGAAGCTGAAATCTCTTCATGGTTTCCTGAATACCACTTTAGAATAAAAGGTATAAACTATAAAGACACATTAAACCCTAGATTTACCAGTTTGACCCATGGCATGTCCTGAGGCTAATATAATAGCTTTTCAACCAGAAAATAGAAAGTATTATACAGTGTCTTTACTTCCCAACACATAAAAGCTCAGTGATAATCATAATTTGTATTTTTCAGACAATATGTAATATTTAACAGCTTTAATCTTTCGAGTCGACATGGATACAATCAGATCAAAGGCCTATCAAAATTGTTTACACAATACATGTAGGTGTCGCTGTGTTATTTATATCATCACTAGAAGGTGCTGAAGGGTTGTGCAATATTCAATTTATCATTTCTTTGTAAACACTAAATAGGAATGGACCATATTTATACAGATATTTCTTTCAAAGATTCAATACATATGCACAATATTATAGTTGGTCAGGATTTAAAATCGCTCAAATAATAATCACTTTTATTCTTCAATATTGTATTGAATTGAAATGAAATCAACTGAAACATGGTATATATGTACATGAATAAAAGAACACTTTCATTTTATTTTGGACAAATTAGAATTTCCTACGCATGTTTAGTAGACAGCACCTCCAAAAAGATGGATAACAGATGACGAATAGATCTTGGAATAATTTTCAAGGTATATGTTATCGAGACCTTACAGTAAAAGATGAATAGGCCTAATTTGGAATAATTTTCATATGTTATTGAAAACTTAGAGTAAAAGACAAATAACAGATAATATGTATTCTGAGAATCATTTTTTGTATGTTATTGAGACCTTGCAGTAAAAGGAGTCGTATATAAGAAGTGGGGGGATCAACCACCCACTCACCTCAGATACAAACCATACAGGTAATGCTCAACTACTCGACTTAAATAATATATGATACACAGGATACAGATCGTTTGCTCTCTTTTGTTTCCTTGAAATGGGGTTTAACACATAATTTTTTTGCACCGACTTGGCTGATGTACATCTAGGCTTGCACATTGACAGTGACTTTAAAATATTGGCTGAAAGTTGTAACACAGAAATTGATATCAACACAGAAAAAATACTTTATTTCATTATGCCTCAAGATAAAGCACATTCATTTCAGTTAGTGACATTATTCACTCTTTTAAGTGAAATTAATTACACAGCTTTGGAATTTTTTGATTTAATAATAGGAATCAAATGATGTGAGATTCATGTTGTAGGTATTCCATTACTTAATAAATCTCTCTTTCATCATGTACGTCTATCTGCTTATTTATTAGACATTAGATACTATTTTCATTACATTTCAGGGTCGGTGATAAAAATAAATGGATGAACTGTTCATATTATTATATAATTAGTATAGCATGAATGATAATAGCTGGACCATGTGGCATGTATTATATATACATGTACACTGTCCAGTATATTCTGGATTATACAAGATTACAATACATGCCAACATATTGATGATATACTGTACATTCAAACCCCCTCTTTTAACAGAAATTTAAATGGGGTATAACCTCCTTAAATTCGGCACCAACTGGGCTAATGTAGACCATATACCAACCTTACAGAGCACTATGAGTGGAGTTTTGACAGGACAGCGCTACAACCTAGGCCTACTCTTATTTCAAATTCCAACTGTCAAGGGTTCTTTTTTTTTTACATCCCTCAATGTTTGAACAGTCCTTCACCCTGCACCACTAACAAGGGGTACCACTCTGGAAAACTCCAAGGAACTTTCTTGGCCAATAATGGGAGTATTTCAAAGATCTCTGGGGTAACAAGCCAGCATAATACTGAGTCACTGTGCCTCAATTTTTCCACGGGGCAAGGTATAGGGGTCTGACATATTTTGCACGTTCCCAGGTTTCACAACCATATCTATACATACGGAATAAAATAACTCTTACTGGTACCCCAAAAATAGTCAAAATAAGGCATTTTAAATGACAATAATTGGCAAGACAGCACCATCAGTGCCTCACATCTAATTTGGCAAAGCGAATTTGATTTAAATTTATTTTGCCACCTTCCTGGTTCCTCCTTTAGACTAAACTGACCTTCAAGCTTGAGTAGCTTGCTCGGCAAAACCCAAGTGCACTTAGTAAAAAAAACCACATTGTGTAAAAAAAACAACAAGCATCATAGTCTAGTACCGAGTGTTCAACTGGTACAGCTTACTGACTAAATCGAGTCCATGGTTGCTCTCCACTTTTCAAATCAAGGAGATGAATGAAGGCGAGATCTGACAAGTGTATTTCCTAAAAGTCCAATTAGTCAAATGTGCAGATGGTAGTTTCTTTAAGTACCGGTAGCTAAGTCTCCATCTCAATATCATCCAAAGTCTTGACATTGGAAACACAAATTATTTGTCAATTTAAATCAAAATTGCTGTGATCTAACTTAGTGGGAAAAGATAGGTTTCTGATATCCAATATCTAAGAAGACAAAATAAACATTTAACCACTGGTACTGAGTGGTACACAAAACGTGTACCATAATGCACTCCAGCAACATTTGCAACAAGGAACTCGAAGAACAAAGCTAGATATATTCCACAAGGCATGTCAAACAGTGACGTCATATTCTTTTCTGGAAAGCATGTGCAATAAATAATGTTGGTGTAGATGCAAAAAAACAGAAATTGCCATTTGATAGAGACTTCTGGAGTAGTTCGCCAAACATAACTAGTTAGAAATTAAAGTAAAAACAGAAAAAATTGAATGTACATCAGTTTTTCATATTACATTTTATGTTGTGACAATTATTTGTGTCAATTTCTAGGTCAAAATATTAACAATTTAGCTACTTTTTAATTTACAGATACATGTACAATTCAAAATTAAATCAGTGTGCAGATGGCAGTTACTTTATTTAAAGATACATACACGTACAGTTTAAAATTTCATATGTGTAGTGATAAAAAAATCAACCCCCCAAAAAATCCTATTGAAAATCCTCGCTGTGGTTGACTTTCCTTGTAAAATAGAAGTACATTATATAACCTGCCTATACACGAATACATTCTAGATAGAACAAGCTGTAAATGTTACTTTTGCTGCAGAACATAAAAAATACCCTGTGAGATAAACAAATATTGCAAATGATTGCATTGATCACTCAACTATACAAAGACTTTTAGAAACAATTGAATAAAAACTAAACTAAAATATGTTGCATGTTGAAATGATATATATTATTAATATATTGAAATCAATGACTGGAACAAACTTTATGTCATGTGATACATAACATATTTTCCATTTAGCATGATACACAATAAACAATCATTTCTTAAACAAAAAAAAACATTTTCTTGACAATATTTATTCTCTGTTTTATGTTTTTGCATGTATTTACACTAGTACAATATATACACATTCAGTGTTTGATTTTCTTTGTTACTGTATGTACATGTACTTTTATATCTATTACAGCAGTAATGATAAATCTATGTCATAAAAAGACATCAAAGGAAGCAAAAACCGTCCATCATGTACATGTACATGTAAGAGAATTATTAATATGGATGTACATGTACCACGAGAGAATTAATCAACCAGTAAGAGAAGGAATAAATCTAAGAGAAGGAATTGAATTTAACAGAAGGAATCAGCCATGAGATAATGAATCAACCATGACTATGAGATAATGAATCAACCATTATATAATGAATCAAACTCAAACATGAGATCAAGAATCAACCATGTACCATGGCTTACTACATTGAATTCCAACTACTAAGGAAGGATTCTTTTACATGCACACCTATCTGTACAGAGAATCTTATTTTTCCTCCCATCCAACGAACTGTAATCCCTTGTCAGGACCTCCGTGCTGCACCACTTGCATCAGGGAAATGCGATGAAAAATCAGAGTGAACTGAAATGGATACCGATTCTGTGAGACTTTTACTGTTATTATATCTAAGGATTAAATACCTAGATATATATATATATATCAGACAGAAGCAATCATGACTTGATTACTCATTATTACATCATTAGGGTTTCACACTGCGAAGCTTGTGTGAAACACTATTGTTTTTGTTAAAATTATTATTCTTATTATTATTATTATTCTTCTTTTGTTTTGAGTAGATCTCAGCAACTGCTTGTCGCATCGTTACGATTTCTTCGGTTTTACTGGGAAAGTGGGTGTGACTTAGAGGATAAAGCTATTTTGAACGTTCTGCGACAATGCGAAATGTCCGAAATCACCGAAGTTATTGTTTTTGAAAATATTGCAGTAATTTTAACAATAATCATTGGATTTTAACTTTCGATACATTTTGGCATAGCCTGAGACAGGGCACATAGCTACGCTACTTTCGATTTTTGATTTTCGGCAAATCTTCGAAGATATTAGGCGCCAAATTTCGAAAATTTAAAATTTTACAAAAAACTTTTTTATTTATGAATATTTTTTAGTCGTATTGTGCACAGAATTAAAGAGTCATCTGCCTAGTGCAAAAATGTTAAAAAATTTTGTCTCAGTAATTTTCCTTGGCCGCTATTGGCTAATTCAGTTTTTCAGTCCTAGATTAATTTTTTATTGTTCGATTTGTATAAAACAAAGTTCATATGCTTCGTTGTCTCAATTGTCATTTTTTTTATTACCGGAAGTGTTATCTGTCGGCACCGAAAGTGGCATAATTTTACCAAAAACTACAATTTTGACAGTTAGGTACCATTTTTCGAAAACAAATATTATTTTTTGGAAAAATTATTTGACTCAAAGAGTGTGCCCTTTCAAGGCGCAAATAATGGCGGAAGCAGTTTTTTTAATTTCGATTTCATTTTCGAGCAAATTCGATTGAATGGCTAAAAATGGTGTAAAATTGACCCATTTACAACCTATTCAGGCTTTTCAGATTTTAAAATATTTCTTCGTAACTTTTATAAACTTGTAGCTATAATCCATACGAAGAAAATGTATGTTAAAATTAGTTTGTAATATAAGCAGTTACCAAGAAATGGACAGTTCTGTACAAGTCACTGTTTTCGTTATTTTGCCTGTAAAATAGTCAATTATGATTGGATTTTTATAAAAGTGACATCATTTGATTCAAAAAGCATGTAGCGTCATATCAAGTTGATTACAATTTAAAATTGACACCGGAAGTGACGTCATTTTGTCAAAAACTGCATTTTAAACTTTTTAAATCAATGTTTTATTCAACCAAGAATTACTTAATATGTATTAATAATTTTAACTTTTGGTTTAAATTCACATATAAACACAACTCATATGGTCATATACATATCATAAAATTGTTTCTAACTTGTTCGGTTGCCGAGAAATAGACGGTTTTCTACAGGCCACTTTTGAAGGTTTTTGGGCCATAAAAGTGTCAATTATTATTCGATTTTCATAAACGTTACACCATGTTATACCTAATGCCATTTAGGATTTCATACAAGTAATTTAAGATTTTCATTATCACCGGAAGTAACATCATTTTGGCAAAAACTGAATTTTTGCCTTCAAAACAGATATTTTATTCAAATGAGTCTGTTTTGAAATGTTTTTCAAATTATGGTATTTGATGCCAATCAACAAATAAAATAAACCCATACGATCATACAGATACCACAAAATGTTTTCTAACTTGTACGGTTGCAGAGAAATAGTCGATTTTCTACAAGTCACTTTTCAAGTTTTTTGGTCTTTAAAAGTGGCAATTATTATTCGATTTACATAAAATTTTCACTATATGATATCGTATGCCATTTCTGATTTCATAAAACTAATTGAACATTTTCATTAACACCGGAAGAAATGTAATTTTGTCAAGATCATTTACAAGTAACAAATGTATAAAATGAATTGATATTGCTGGATTTAGTTGATTCTGCATCCATTTTATTTGTGTGCAATGTTAATTTGGAAACCTGTTTAATGGTTTCGTTGGTACCGGAAGTGACATATGTTCAAGGGTAACTTGGCACCGGAAGTGACATGTTTAAGGGTAACGTGGCACCAGTGAAACCCGTCATTCCTGCATGCAGGTCTAGTTATCATTGTATTCACTAACACAGAGAGAAAACCTGAGGTCAATTATCACATAAATCTCTCTCTACACATACCAATCTCCTTAATAATAACAATAAATCACCAGTTGAACAGCTCTACTACTGGATTATTTAACAGAAATTTTAGTAATTGAAACACATTTAACAAACCAGAATAATTCTATGGAAGACAATTACTGAATTAGGATTCTACAATGAGTGTCTTTTATTGTTTCCAATTTAAGTCATCGAACTAGAATACCATTACTCTTTTATTACAGAGCGATATCTCGTCTAAGATTCTCTAGTCTTTATCAAGGAAATATTCACTTAACTTGAGAAAAATGATTTAAAACTCCTGGTATTTAAATATGAAAACAAAAATAATATCATTTTTTTGTAATTGTGTCGCTGCTACATGTAGTTTGAAAACAACTAGATAATCTATCGCTCTCTAATGAACACCCATTGTGTTCTACATGTAAGCTTATAGAATTGTGACTTGTGTATGATTCTCTCGTTATTGAATCAAGCGTTATATAGTTTTAATGTATGTTATTGGGCAGACAACCCAACCCTACACATTGTCAGGCACAGGCGGGGATTCAACACCTAATCACTTGACTCAATGACACAGACCCTATGATCAAAGGTGCACATGTCAAAGCATTCGGTCATCCAACCCTGTTAGTCTGAAAGAACACAGAGACAAAATATACTCATATGCACAATCAATATGTGCTTTCTGTCTATCAATATTGCAGAAAAATGAAAATCCAGTTATTTGACTTCATAAAACTTTTGTTATTATTTTTACACTACGGTACTACCTATTCACCTATGAAATTATTTATACACTCTACCAGTGCTGTATGATAGGCCTTTGCAACAAGTGATTAGTCTTGATCATCAGGGTACGCACAAAAATCTTTGTAGCCTCGTTTGACATAGTTGAAAATTGTCTCCTAGACCTATCACATGATTTCAAGTCACATATACATACTGATTATATAATTGGTAGTGATTGGAGTATGTAAATTCACTATCAATTTATCAATTGATTAATATAAAATCATTAGCACATATTATTATGCTAATGAAATAAACTAGTATAATTGTCAGGTTTAATATACTTACCTGTACAACACACAGGATACGGTAAATGGTGTCATAGGGAGAAAATATCTTGTTGAAGTCTTATAATTACCTATTCAAAATCTCTAGCAATCATGTACATGTGTGGTACTGATAATAACATTGATAAATTGATTCAAGTACTACATTTGACTATGGTATTATTTTAGTATTTGACAGACTATTATCAAACACAACACACCATGTCCAGAATAAAAATCGATTCAATCTACAAACAGTACATCAGTTGTCAATTTACATGTACATGTACCTGTACATGTTTAACACAAGTCAACACATGGCGAATGACAAAAATGGGGAAGTTCCCCTTTAATCAGATCAAAAATATAGAATGGAATGACCCATCCTTTCAGTTCCTCTACTTACTTACTCACTACCTTTTGGTGATCAGGAAATACACTATATATTATAATACTGTATATTACCATAACCTTACAGGGAATTTCCAAGAAAATAAAATTCTAAAAATAGAACTGTACACCTATTGGTTAGTTAATTATACCCAAGAATCATTACACATTATCAGATGTATAAGTTAAGAAAATACCTATACCAAAACCCGTATGAAATTACATGTGGGAACTTATTGGTATAACATACATATTATGTGTATCTTTGTATAATCATGACATGTATTTTTATATTCATAAACATGTTCCTTATACTGGTATTCCTTTTCTGTTGTGCAATAATCATGATCTATATCTTATATAATATAAATGTACCTACGCTGGCTATAGCAAGTGATTGGCTATGCCTTGTTGTAATAAATTGAAGTAAATTCAATTAAACTGAATTTTTCCCTTTGATGTAAACCATTAAGTAATTTCGGCAGTGACAGCCGGTGGAGGCAGAAAGGATGCCTAAAGTGGCTAAAGTACCTTACTTTAAAGAGGTGTACATGTAAATTTATACAAATCACAATAATGTATTGTCATCAATCAACATTTTATTTCTAATCATACTACATGTAACTGTTTAATGTATAATAATATAAATAATAGTACATGTAATGTATCTAATTTATAAATCTAAACAAATAGATAATCAAATGTGTTTTTTTGATAAGTAAACCCTTATGTTTAAAAATACATTATATCATTATGTAAGATTTATATAAAGAGCTGACTATTAGTATTCTTGATATAATACCTTAAAAATAAATAATGTAAAATGATAATATTGAAAATCTGATTCAAATTACTTCACTCTGAGACAAGTTATCACTGTTTGTAGTTTTGACAAGATGTGTGCACTGTGGTAACCAGGCCCTGGTATATTCGAGCCGTAGCCCAGCTTTCCCATATCTAAATTAAATTTTTAATCTAATTAAAATCTTAGACTGTAGACTTTATAGTTGCTGCCCATACCCTAATATCATAAATATCTAAAATGCAGTTTACTACTGGTAACAAATTCTAAAGCAACTTGCTTGGTGGTCATTTTAGGGATTAGGAATGTTTTGCAAACTGCAAGTAATGAAAATTGGACATGTCCAATTCTAAAAGGAATATCAGTCCTCAAATGTGTTTATTCCATTCTGTATTCATAAATATCTTGAATTTAAATCATTTTAACATTTGGAAGACAACTTGAGAAAGAGTTGGGGACAAATTTTTTGATAGGCCTCAATAATCTGATTGAATGCAAGTCAGGAAATTATCTAAACAATCCATTTTAAAGCCTAGCTTTTGTCGCTCTACGATGCGATAAAACTGATGACGACTAACAGCAACTGATAGCTTATGTCCCTACGACTGGACGCAATCACAAGCAACCAGTTGATCACAGTCGTAAGCGCACTCGCGTCGCCCAGCTTCAGTTGAAGAATCGGAACCACAACTGGTCCACAAGACTGACACGTGATGACCTTCAAATGGCCTTATTCCATGGTTGTTACTGCCCCCTCGGTACCGCGTGACTAAAAAACTGAATCCAGTGCACTTATGTCGCTTGCAACTAGGGACAACTAGATGTCTCCAGTCGTAGGAGTAGAACAGCGACTCAGAGAAACTGGAGACAACAACTGGTTGGCGTCCGACTTACACCAGTCATAAGAGCGCTGCGGTCGCCAAAATAATCACAACTGACCAGTTCCACTTGATCGTAAACCAGTTGCCGATTTCAAGTCGCTGTCAGTTAGGCTTATGTACCTTTTTTTCTTAAAGTTAAAGCATTAAATAATGATTCGTGGCTTTAATTCAAAGTTGATATACTTCATTTCCATGGTAACAGTGATAATGCCACTTTAAATTAAACTTTTTTTGATTACACCATACTTTAAAGTTTTAACACACTGGTTGATCCAACATCAAATATAACCTCAAGTACATGACACCATGACTGTAGATGCAGCCCTAAACTAGGTTTATTCTCTGTTCGTTTGACTGAAACTTGGGTTATTTATTTCACATAAACCTGTCTAAATTAACAGATTAGCTTTACATGCAGGTGAAAAATGTGTTAGGATAGTTGTTGACCTTGATGGTATCTATCTCTCTGTGTTCTTGACACAATAACATGTGTTAACTCTGAACAGTTCATTTTTGTGAACAGCTTTATTTTTCAGTATATTAATAGGTAGACAGATCCTCATCCTTTATTTGGATCAAACAGAATGGGTTTCACATCACTTATCGCTATAAAAAAAGTATAAAAATAATGAAAGAGAATGCTTATATAAGCTCAGTCTCTTAAACATCAGAATTAATGACATCATAAAACACATATATGTCATCTTTTAAGTTATTTGGGCTGAATTAATCAAACGACTTCTGTGTGAAATCATAAAATGTTTAGGGTATTTGGGACAGAAAATCAGATCAACACAAATAGATCTTTCTAATGGATAAATATTGTGAATTTTGAAAATAGTAAACATCCATAAACTTATAATAGTTCTTAATACTGAATGCATATTAAAGCACCAGTACTTGCAATATTATTGAATACAGTACGGTACCACTACATGTATTGTTATCTTTTTATAAATAAACTTTATTTTGGTTGTCAACCAATTTAAAATTTGGAGTTTTACTTCCAAAATATGGAAGTTTTTAAGATCCAATAGGTTTGTTGATGACCATTATATACCAGCAGTATGTTTTAATTCCCTACAAAATCTGGGTGTGGTTGGTTTTATACATTAACAACAATATTGCAATTTAATGACCAGGGGCCTGATTCACAAAATTTTAACTAAGATAAAAAATCCAAATTTTAGTAATTTTATTGGATAATATTAGATTGATTTTGTATCTACTAAAATTTGGATTTTATCGTTTGTTAAAATTTCGAGAAACAAGGCCCAGGTCACTAGTGAATTGATTGTCTACTAAGACAAACCCTACTACTGGTTACAATTTTGGCCGAATTGAATTATAAACATTCATATCGATACACAAAAAAAAAGAAAACGAAACCACCAACTGTGACTCAATCTTAAGAGTTGTTCACACATACCAGAAATTAATCAGTATTTTTAATCAATAAAATTTATCTTTAAACTGTTTCTTTAAAATAGTCGGTCTGGTTTGGACAATATACAAAAAACTGTATACACATATTCACGATGTTACCTGAACTTTCCATTTTCCATATGTGGCCTACAGGGTTAATGTACCTGAACATGTACCTAAAATGTGAAAAGCTATCAGATCACATCCAGGTGCTCCAAATGAAATCTGCTTTTAAAAAATTGTCCAGGGCATGATTTAAACTATTTTCAAGGAAAACAAATGTGTCAATTTCCATAATTATATAAGTTACATGTAAGCAACATGCTGATTTTATCACTCGGTGGCCTTAATGCTGACCTCATTTCTAAAATGACCATATTATCTAATTTGCCAATTGAAAAATTTTACAAAACCATTGACTGATTTGATTCTATACGGTTATTGTGTATCAATTTATTTGTCAATTCATTTTCATTTAAGAAATAATAATTTGCAATTCTATCGTAAAATGTCTTCTTGATACCCAAGGCTGACAATCAGTGATAGGGTGTATCTGAACTGACTCATACCAAAATGGAAATAATAGTATGTCAAATATATTCCTCAGCAAAACCAAGACAGCAGTCCAAACAATGGACGTATCCGATTATAGCATATTCCAGCAATACAAGTTATTAACTAAGGGATAAAAGGGTGGAATGCACATAGTTTGAGCCTTTAAAGACACAATAAAAACACATGCACGTGCAAGCTAAATGTCATAAATGACTTAGTCAATTATGACCAAAGAGAATCTGGGGCATATTTACAACTCTTCTCCAACTTTAATAATGTCTGAGCCCATGCCACTAAATTGTGGGTTATCTTTGTTCAACATTTGCTTAATCAATTTGACAATAAAATATACCCACAACTAAAAAAAATAGTTATCTGTTGCAGAAGTTACACACATACATGCATTCATAATTTTTTTTATTTTTTTCATCTGATTGAATGTGGATAATTTAGTGATCAGCTCATTGAGGAAACCAGTCAGTACTAGTAGGCTTCATTTCATTTTAAATGAATGGGTCCTCCTACGCCACAGTATATGTACCCCTCGACTACTTATTTATAACTAGTAGCTGCTGGAATTGATTTGACACTACGTTGTACATGTAGGCAAATCTGTTTGTTTATTTAGAACATAAAAAAAAAGAAGTGACCTGAACTGGCTGGGGTGTCTGTCGGTGCAGTCATACTACTCATACACTCAAAATGTCGAACAGTAAAACTTGTACGTTATTATTATACGTATTGCGCATTCTTGCGTACCGCACTGAATTTCAACGGCTGGCGTAAGATGCAAAAGTGTGCCCTATATGAATAATTTGCTGATTTGCTATCCCCAGTTCTCTTTCATATCCAAATATAATGGAAAAAACTAAACGTTTTATTCATTTTTGTCAGTATAATATGGTTTGTTATAAACTTACTGAAACTGACAAATATTCAAACAATTATGTCATGTCAAGAGGCCTGTTTGTTCGCACTTTTAGGCCAATAATAATACTCGCGAGTTGCCATTTTGTCAATTTATTATTGGTACTGTGACCTGGAAATTGTTCGCAGTGGGAAAATTAAATTTAGTATCATAAATTGTTCTCACCTGTTGTGAGCAGACATTTCAATTCGTGTCTTTATTTATATAACTCCTCGGTAGAAAAAAAAAAGAAGCCAGGTCGTCTACTGGAAATAATACGACGAGTTGAACTGAATTCACAAATGAAAATTGACGTTCTCGGATGGCTTCTCTGGAAATTTCGGCCTACATGTTGAGGCCGTCTCAAAGTATATTTTCTCAAAGAGAACACAGATATCACTAGATATGAAAGTCTGTTGAATACTGAAACAATATATCCATTGGTTTGGTTATAAAATGTGAATTTATGGAAAATAAATCCACAAGACATGCAGACAGCAATTTTTGGTCGCCATGATGGATCACAGTTACCTTTTTACTCTCATTCTGGGGGATGTATTCATACACGCCTGTTTCCAATCTTAATGTTCAACAAATGATGTAATTTGTAGATGCAGTTATTGTAATTAAAAACAATGTATGCAACCGATCACACCCATAGTGAAATAGTAAGACTCCTAAGCGAGAAAACAAAAAATAATCTAAAAATAGTAGTAGGTCTATTTGTTGTGTGCACACTACGCAGTGCGTTGTCCGACTTAAATTTGATTCGGTAATGACAATGTAATAAATCATTTAATTTAGCTAATTAAAAACCAGTGTCTTAAAAGTATACCAAACAACATTTGTATTTAATAATTATCTACATAAAATAATAATGTGCCGTCAGCAAATAAAATCAAGAATTTAGTAAATCAGCGAGCGGGGTCGATCAGCTAATCAGTATTTCGCTTTCATGACAGCTGTTTTTTTGTTACATTGTTGCATTTTGTAATAAATCGAAGTTAACATTCATGTCGTGGATCCGGATATTTGATTTATTTGAATTTGATTACAATCTTTTGTTCCTTTCGTCAGATTTAAAATCGATTATTTTTCTATTAAATAAATTTTATTATTTTCGCTTAAAAAAACAGTATAACGACCGAATGTCATAATTATTTCCGATAAATATGATTTGTTACCAAAATCAAGGCTACCCATCAGAACAAAATTTAAAGCAATGCTGCTAAGTTTGTAAGTAAGTATTTATTCAATAGCCTACACCTGTAAGCACCTTCACAAAATTTCCCAGCGAAGCGTTCATTAACGCGATTACCCCCCTTTAATGGCTTTACGCATTTGCAGAGTGGTTTTATTCTTTATTATATGTCTTTATAAATGAACTACAAACAGAGGAGACCAACCTCACCCCGGCAAATATCGACCAATCAGTTTGTTAGGACAGATGAGTTAAATGAACAAAAAAGCATATATTATATACAAAATACCCAAATTCCTCCCACTTCGACGTGTTAATTAATAGTAGGCCTACACTGATTTTATTTTACGTTCACTTAACAGAGTACGGAGAATTTGTACTGAATTGACTGTAATTTCTTTAAATTGACTAATGGACTAAAATTTAAAACGTTCAAAATAAGCGCCACTATTGAGTAGCCACTCTGCTTTATGCGTGACATTTGTTTTTCAGGCATTATCATTATTTGCTTCGACGCTTTCCTCTGGCCTCACTGTTCTTTGTTTCGTCAGTTTTTCTGAAAGTTAAATTTCTGGTGTCCGATGAATACTGCTGCAAAAATCTACCTGATTTGGTTGAATGGCAAAATACGGAACGAAGGATCGGAGGGCACATGGTCTAGCCGTTCGGGTGAGACAAAAAAGAACCCTTGTAGTTGGAATTCAATTGCTGTCAGACCAAAATTACCCCCGAGGCAGGGTTTAAAATTCGACCTTGACAGTTGGAATTCAATTCCTGCCAGACCAAGTACATTGCATGGCGTACGCGTCGCACACATTCAATGGACCTGTTTTTGAGTTTTGAGCAGAAAAATAGGACGTGAACCCCCATTTCATTCATGTAGAGTTATATTCCAGTGCATATTTTGAACACCACCCAGGACAAGGTTCTTTAGGGCCTATATAACCATGGCGGTTGTCGTACAAAAGATGGACAGGGTACAAGCTAAAAAATCGTTTCGACAATAGGATCCATAATCCAGTAACATATGATCTGAAATACGCGGTCATCGTAAAGAACTGAGGTCTTTGGGATGTAAACATAGCCTCAGGGGCTTAAATGTGTGTGTGTATACCCCCCCCCCCCCCCTCCGAAAAAAATAGTCAGTCGCAAAATCAGTGCAATCGGTCGCAAAATAGGAGCAGTCAGTATCAAACTACATACGTCACGGTACTCACGCAAAACTTTAGTATAAAATAACCATGTCAATTTATCATGTTTGAAAAGATGTTGTGTTTCACTCTTATTATGTTGTGAGTATTCTGTCTAACAACAAAATTTCACTCAGTGAGAAAACTAGTCGGTCTCAAAATGAGTTCAGTGACTGTGGTCGGTCTCAAAAACAATGCCAGAATAGATCCTAAATACCATGTATTTGCTTGAATCCGTGAGCCTAAATTATTGCATACGTCACTCTTATTCTGTTGTGAGAATGTTGATCAAACAACAAATTTCGCCTTATAGGGAGAAAAGTAGTCAGTCTCAAAATAAGTGCAGTCACTGCAGTCGGTCTCAAAAACAATGCCAGAATAGATCCCAAATACTATGTATTTGCGTGAATCCGTGAGCAAGGGCGTCACACAGGGGGTGGGGTGTGTCCTACCCCCCAATTGTTTATTTTTTTTTTGGGGGGGGGGCTGAATATACCCCCCCCCCCCCAAAAAAAAAACACCCCAAATTTGGCAAAATAAAGTGCTTGACATCTAATAAACACTAACTTTAGGACTGGAATAGCAGTTGAAACGCGTTTGCGACCGCCAATTATTCCAAATTTTTCTTGGGGGGTCCATACAAGGTCAGCTCCGCTTCTGCATCTCTCGAAGAAAACTGGCGCCGCTGTCTGTAAACCTGCTTCCGGCGTTTCTAGTTTTGCTTTCCTAGCTGTCATCGAGCTCTAATTAATAAAACACCAATATCACTTTTCTTTAAATTGAATACCACGAATCTGTACTGAGTTGACTAATATGGTTTAAAACATTTTATCTGGAGCCACTTGTGCGACATTTTTCGGGCATCGATTATTACTTTTGAATGCAACAGAGTAATTGGATGGTTGGAATTCAGGGTGGGATTTCGGTTACAAAGCCATTGAATACTTGGGGTTAATTGCGCATAATAGAATAGCCGAAAACGCATTTGCGGTGGTTAAATTTTCAAAAATTTTCTTCGGAAGGGTCCCCCCCCCCATAGTCCGCGACGATTGCGGTGGGCTATATTGGACTAAATTGAAGTTGCTGTATTCACAGGCAGGAATAGCAGGAAAACGCGTTTGTTAAATTTTGAAAATTTTCTCTCAACGGTCCCGTCTTCGTCGATGTAAACGATTGATTGGAATTCGAGTCAGCCACCTTAATTAGGCTATATATATATATAGACCCCTTTGAAGTTGATTTGTTCACAGGCTGAAATAGCAGGAAAAGGTGTTTGCAGCCGTCAAATATTCCTAAATTTTCTAAGGCGGGGGTGCGGGTCCATACAAGGTAAGCCACGCTTCTTCGCCTCTCGAGGAAGACCGGCGCCGCTGTCTGTAAACTAGAAATTTTTTCGGGCATTTCGCATTCTGCCCAACTGTCATCGAGACCGTACGCATATGTGCATCCTTAAAAACTATCCCCTACTAAATAAAACTATCTCTGTCGTGTTGTCCATAACTCAAGATTGTCAACATTTTATATAATTTCATTTGCGACACCTCCCCCTCAATATAAATTTCACGGCTATGCCTATGTCCGTGAGCCTAAATTGCATACGCCACACAAAACTACAAACTGATCCCGCAGTGAATATTCGTTAGTAATTCTCTGTGAAACAGGTTGACAAAACTATAGTATAAAATAACTATGTCTACTTGTCATGTTTGAAAAACTATTTGTCGGTCTTATTCTTATTTTCATTGAAAAATGTCCCATTTTTGTTGCCGGGAGCGCTAGTTGATTCCTCCTGTGGTGGAAGGTCACGAGACACATTGGTACAGAGTGACGAAAGTGGAATTCATAAAAGCTGCTTTTTGAATTTTGGATTCTGGTGTATCCCCACAAACAGGGTGCAGGTGACTTAATAATTAGTAAATTTGCGGGCGACAGTGTCGGGTGAAACCGATGAAATTTTCGGATGAAATTCGAAATCCCCATTGAAGGAGAATTCTAGCCCACACCCAGCACATCCTACCCAGAAAGTCTATTATACCAGTCCATTCCAGACTCCAGTGATGGCGTGACGGCCCGTTAAAGCCACCGGCCACATACACCATGATCACCAGCATCGCTCCATGGTTGGTCCAATAACCCCCCCCCCCATATAATGTTCGGCAGAAAAAAAAAGGTTTTTTTAGGCGAATTGGACAAAATTATTTTTCTTTATTTTTTGTCCGACCGGCCCTTCGGGTGATCGTCCGATGGCCCAATTCGCCCCTGCCCTGGAATGACAAATTATAAAGTATACTTTATTCCACGTTTCTCGCACTACATTAATGTATTCGATACCGTCTAGAACAACCCCGTGGTTTTCAGTAAGCTTTGTATTGTTTCGGTCATGAACGACTGATTCCGGACACAAACGAATTACCCTTAAAAGGAAAAGAGAACAAAAATTTTGACCTATGCGTTGTTGTTGTACTTAGTGTATAACGTCCGCTTACGGGGGTCTTGGAAGAAACCGGAGTAAACGCACGAGGTTGAGAAGGCGCCCCTATCTCGAAACCACAACCGCAAGCCCGAGGTGACCGGCCAGCAATAGGTCGAAGCGTGGCACGCGTGACCTATCTATCTATCTTCTTGGTGTTTAACGTCTGCTTCCACATAAGTGATATTGCAGACAAGATGTAGGAGAGCCGAAGCTGATTCCTGTTTTTTAGAATATGATTTTGCAATCTTTCCTTTTTCTCCTTAGGCCATGGATTGGGTTTAGTGGGAAGTTCTTCCCTTTATTTAATATAAAACATATCGTTTGGTAGATGATCTCTTCTGCTTCTGGATTGGTAGATGTCACCGTTTGTTATTAGTGTTTAGGTGCCAGGCCCGTCTTATCGTGGCCTCCCCTTACTCCACTATCCCACTCTATGGGTTTGGTATCTGTTTCCTTTGCGGAATAGTGTTTAGGTGCTAAGTCCGTCTGACCGTAACTCCCCCTTACTCCACTATCCTGCTAGTTTGGTAGATGTCATCTTTGTGGGATTTGTGTTTAGGTGCCAGGCCCGTCTTATCGTGACCTCCCCTTACTCCACTGTCCCACTCTGTAGGTTTGGTGTCTGTTTTTTGACGGAATAGTGTTTAGATGCCGAGTCCGTCTGATCGTGACTCTCCCGTACTTCACTATATAATATCCTGCCAGTTTGGTATAAATCCCCTATGTAGTTTAGTGTTTAGATGCCGAGCCCGTCTAACTGTGGCCCCTCTTACTTCACTATTCTACTTAGTCCAACCGTGTCCTAGGGCGTGGATTTGTTCGAAGATTTGCAGTTTCAGATCTGGTCTCGGGAAGAGTATACAAGTTCTTAGTGTTGAATGGTATGTTGTTGGTCTCCATCATTCTCACATATAGTTCCCAAATTCTCTCCTCCTTGTATACCTCGCAGTCTAGCAGGACATGGTTGGTGGTACATTCTTCTCCACACTCACAGACGATGACATGGTATTTGTAGTCTCGCAGCCGCTCTTTCACCCTTAGTTTTGATATGAGTCTGCATATATCTCGCCTAGGGTGATTGATCGCTGTCTTCGTGTAGATCTTGTCATCCAGCCGGAATCTGTATGTGTCAAGTTCAACGAGTTTTAATTCCCGGATTGACTTGGCCTGTCTTTTAACCTCACTGTATATTTACGTGGTGCTGTAGTCTATGGTGCGGAGTGGTGCTCGAGCCCGTATCTAGACACCATTAAGTGGGGGGGGGGGGACATTACCTTTCGGTAGGGGGGGGGGGGGGGGCGAACATTTTGAGGAAATTTTCTGAAAGGTCATTCTAACATACTGCTGTAATCATCATGCTATGTAGTTACCTAGGCTTCTAATGAGCATTTTTAAAATAAGCATTAAAACAAAAAAATTTAGTATATTTAGGTTAATATAAGGAACTGTGTATACTTTAATGATTCTTAGCAATTTCTGAGCGGAGGGGGGGGGGGGCATTTCACGCGGGGGGTGGGGGTGGGGCGGTGGTGCTGTGTCCTTGAGACACGAGCTTTACTTTGCTTCCCTTCTCTATGACCCTCTGGTACAGCTGCCTGATTTCCAAAATGACTTCTGGTCTTGGCTCCGAGCTGTCATTTTGGATTGAAATCAGACTGCTCAGAGAGTCGCTTGGGATGACGAACTTATATAGTCTTTTGATGGGAGATCCATGATATAGCTTCACGAATGGCCACAAGCTCTGCAGTGTATACCGAACAGTTATTGGGCAGTTTCCTGCTTATTCCTGTTCCCCGTTTGGCAGGTATATTCCAAACGAGCTGGTGCCCCTTTCAGGGTTGCGTGAGCCATCCGTGTACACATGGTCCCAGTCATCAGACGGCCAGTTGTCTTCCAGGTGCTCTAAAGAGAAAGCACGTGCAGCAGTGGGTTTGTTTTTCTTGTCGGTTTTCTGTAATAGATCTAGATTGACCGGCGGTATAGGGAGTATCCAAGGGGCGATGGCTGGGGGGTCGTGTTCATTTATCATCCTATTTTATAAATACACATGCACGATCGTTCACAGGTTTATAATACACATTTCTCGGATATACTAACACATTCATAATATACACATTTTACTGGGAATATTAAAACAAGTAAAACGTTCTCAATACATAATTTTCTCGGAACCTCTAAATTTCATAATATACACATTAATTCTCTGAAAACACAGGTTCATAAAACAACATTTCTTGGGTATACTAAAACGTTCTTGGTACACATTTTCCGGAAACACAAACATGTTCTTAATACACATTTTTCTCGGATATACTAACACGTTCATAATACACAGTTCTCTGGCATACTAAAACGCTCTTTACACATTTCTCACAACAACTAACCAGTGGCGGCAGTTTCTGCAGGGCCTATTTAAAAAGGCGTGGGCCTAATTAATTTCGGGTCAGGGCCTATGTTGATTCCCGTTCAGGGGCGTGGTGAGGGCAATTATTGAGAAGAAATTATGAGTAACAAAAAAGATTTTGGCACAAAAACCCTTTTACTTACCGCGGAGCTGTGGCCGGCGAAGCCCGCGGCGGGGGGTCCGGGGGGCCCTCCCCCGGGAAAATTTCGAAAATTAGAAGCCCAGAAACGCAATCTCCAGCAATCCGAGACAAGAAATACGGTAATAAAATATGATTAAATTTTCCAACTTGACTCTTTCAAAATTTTTTTAATTGGGTCAGATGAAACAATTTTTCCACTTACAAATGTTTTTCATTTTTTGAGTAATTTGATTGTGATTTTGGCGCATGAGTATGGCTACTCATGAACTCATTCTCACCACGCCCCTGTTCCCGTTGCGCCTACCCCACCCCCCTATTCATTGTCTATGCGTTTTTAATCGTATCAGACAAGTCTAAAAAAACTGTTTTTACAAAATCTTTGGTCCTGAGGCTGCAGCCTCATCAGCCTCACTGATAATCCGCTACTGCAACTAACATGTTCATAATACACATTTCTCACAACAACTAACACGTTCATAATACACATTTATCGGACCCATTAACAGTTCATAATACACATTTCCCATATCCACTTACTGTTCACAAGGTACACTTCTTGGATTTACTAACAGGTTCAAAATACACATTTCTTGGATATAATATACACATTTCTTTGATACACTAACACGTTTATAATACACATTTATAAAGATACAATACTACACGGGGTTTATAATACACATTCTACGTTCATTATTTTATATACACATTTTTATACGCCCACATTTTTATGCTTCAGGAATATGAACATTGCATGATCCTTAGCAGGTCTCCCACACATGTGTAGGATACTGACACGGCGCGTAGCCTTCGTTCATAACCATACAGTTGTATATATACACCTCCATGTTCATAACCATATTCCTGAAGCAATGGCCCGAGAAATCCCTCTCTGACCATTGCTGGAATAGCCAGGCGCGGATCCAGAGGGGGGGTTGGGGGGTCCACCCCCCCCCCCCTGCTCAGCTACATAAAAAAAATAATGCCTTGCATCAATGAAATTACATCACAAAGCTCAATTTGTATGTATGCCTATGTAATTTAGAGACGATAATGGCAGATTTCCGTAACAGAAACCTGGCAAACCCCCTCCTGCAAAAATTCCTGGATCCGCACCTGATAGCGTCTGTTTCTTGAACTTATGCGGGAGTGTGTTTATTCTTTCCGTTCAATGAAAGCTATCACTTAAGTACAGCAACATGACAGTCCTTCGTTTAATATGGGTCTTCCCTAAAACTTTGGACAGTGATTTAAGGTATTCAAAACGGTGAAAGTATGTTCGTTTTCAAACAGTTTTGTTTACATTTGTCATTTGATTCGACTTGATAGCCTCGTTTGTCACGCAATTAGTTTTACTGCAGTATTCTGCGATGCACGGGTTAATTAGGCATAATAAAATCGTGAGTCGTGACGTAACGTTATGTAAAGATATTTGGTCCAATATATTGGCAGCTAGTGATTGGTTGGTAGACGGACTACTGACAAATCAAAATTTAAAACAACAATATCCACTCATAATAGCAATGTGTAGTTGGATTACTTCTAATCAAACGCAACACTGCGCGGAGTATGGTTCATAACACATTATCCCAATACACTATAATACTATAGGTTATTAATCGTGTCTACGAACCGGTGGAAACGGGCATTAATTAATGCTGTTTCACGCACACATTCCGTTCTCAGGCGAGGATACAGAGGGGGGCGCACCCGGTGCACGCCCCCTCTATTTTTTTTTGCGGTGGCGAACAATTTTTAGCTCCATATATTCTCGCGGGAAAGGAGAACAAAAACAGTTTAGGTTGGAAATCGTAATTTACAGTACGTATGAAATTAGTCCTTGTGGGCATTTTTGTCTACTCAAAAATCATGGGTCGGGCTTCGCACTCCCTACTTGGTGCAGCGCCCCCCCCCCTTTCTGAAAATCCTGGATCCGCCCCTGGTTCCTACATATTGGAGAACAGTACATACACTCATGCATGATTCATATTTCCGGGATCTAATCACAACATACACATATATTCTATAACACAACCGTTGGGGTTATTTTTTGAGGAGAGGCTAATTATCCTTGTCAGTGGTGCAGGACTGAGGGCCTGGTAAGGGACAACGTATATGTATATAGTCGTTCAAATTGGACGAAAACCCGAGATCCAGTGTAAAGATTGGCGTGCATGTAAAAGCGTATAGGTCGTAGTGCAGCTGGCCGGGCAAAAATTTCCATCATGGTACACTGTATTGCACATACGCGGCTTCATTATCCCAGTCGGGGCAAAACAGTATAGGACGTTAAACTCGATTTCATTTCATAGTGTTCAATTCATTATGAACTAGGGTGTTTAACGTGGAAATTATTTGAAAAACAATACGAAATGGGACTGGATATATATAATTATTACAATTGTATGGCTAGAAATAATGTCTTCAACATAAGGATTAAAGGGCGTTAGGGTTTGTCTCACGGGCTTAATAATTAGCTCCCAAGAAATTTGGTACCATATGTTGCATGGTTGTGCCAAATAAATCTTTCTATATCCCAAATTTCCAAAAATTATTATGATTGCTTCTGCGTTTTGAATTTGTAATTTTGAGAAATAAGATGCACAATCTCGAAACCAGACAAATTTTTGAAGAAATTTCTCTGGTGAATCGGGGTAGCCATTTTCCTGGAAAATGACATGTAATTCCTACGCGCGCAATTTCTCGTTTATTTGCGTCGTACGCCCCTGATTTTACGTGCCTGGATGACCGAATCACTTAAAAATATACCCACGCGTAGAAAAATAGATCTTTACAAAAACTTGAATTTCTTCGTTTAGGATGATCCAATTTTTTATGTCAGCGAGTTGACTTTGACTCAAGGATCATTTTACAACAAACGAAACGACGATCCGACCTCTAGTTTTCGAGAAATCGACCCAAAAAGATTGACCAATGAGAGGTCAGAATGGGCGGGGCTTAGGTTTGAAAAAAATTGGAAAAAATGGACGGTCTAATGTGCCAGAGGCCTTCGGCTCCGCGGCTGCCTCTGGGAACGAGATTGATAAGATGCACTCTCATGGGGAAAAGTTTATAACCCGATAATTATATATTGAGGATTATATATTATTTTCAGGAGGAAAAGTCGGGGTCTAAAGTTCTCATCCAAGTTTTATGATTATTTTTGTCTTACTTACATGTATGTACAGTGGTCACGTAATTTAAACATGCACCATACAAGCAGGCCTTCAAATAGTCCCCCCCCCCCCGTGAAAAAATTGTCCTTGTCCTTCAATTTTGCAGCACCGCATAGAACACTTCTCGTCCCCTCGTTGCTCTGGGCTAGCTATATACGGCCCTGCATGCCAGAGCTTAATCTGCCTATGGCAAGTCTTTCTTTGGGCCTAAAATGTTATCTAAATTATAAATTAGACAATAACTATAAACTTATCCACTCAAATATAATCAACTATCGATGCCTATGTTAGCTTGTGATATTTAGTGGATTTGAATACATTTTGTAGTGGATAATTTAACGTAAATTTGGATAATGGAGATTTTGTTTAATATCGTACCAACGTTAGTATTGGCGATCCAGACTAGCCTAAAATTGAATCGCTGATATCTCGGTTAAGAGTGAAGCAATCTAACTGAAATTTTCAGCATTATTCTGTTTTCATTATCTTTTTTAAACTGTTATAGCGGAAACTGACAGCTCTATCTTAATTTTATCTAATTTTCCTTTATTTATTTTATTGTTTGTCACCTGTGTTCCTTTAGTTTTTTATGTGATTTTTAGACTTTGATCATTGTGGGGTTTTTTGGTGTCTTTTTTTTTTAAATTTCTTTTCAATACATGGACTCAAATATAAAGCTTGTGGTGGAGGCATAACAAATGAATGGGTAAAAGGGGGGTTAACGGCTTACTTTTTGGCACCAACCGGAATGACGAAGGCGAGGCATACGCCATGCACTGTGCGACAGGTGGTAGCAATGAACTATGCATATTATTTTTATTTCAAAATAAAATATCATATTTCATATATATTATGACATGCATGTATATTAAGGGAATAATACAATAAAAACAATAATCCTAACTTGTTTTTATTGTTATATATTACAGTCCACTTTGAAAGATCTATCTCTTGAAATTAGCCTGTCGGTGTCGTTGACATTACTCACTCGTTAGTTTCCGCCTGTTTCCGTATAATTCGGGCACCTGCCGACGCTTAGGCTATCCCAGCATTCCATGTAAAGTTCTGTTACTCTACAAAATGGCAGTCAAGTTCAAAGTTGGCGATCTCGTATGGTAAGTTTTGCAATAAAATAAACATTTTGATTATAATACATCTTATTTTTGTAATTGCTGATAAATTTTATATGTTTTTTTGTTATTTTTTATAGGGCGAAGATGAAGGGGTTCCCCGCCTGGCCTGGAAAGGTACGTATTTAAGTCGCCGGTAACGGTTTCTCAAATTTGTGCAAATCCCCGCATTGTGTCCAAATCTTTCAAGCCGCTTTCCATCCTTGTTTTGTTATGAAATCTAAACATTTACCTATATCACGGGGAAGGAAAGCCTAAAATAGCATTTATCAACGGTATTATTGTTAATGACGGCCGATAAGATTGAAAATTAATCGTTTATTTGATCAAGATTTTGAGTACGTAGCACAGTTATCCCCCCTTGTAGTTGTTGATTTATCTCGAATTATTTACACCATATCTACTACATGTTTAATAGTTTCTAAAATAGGCAACTTAATGTTGATTGTGAAAACAGTATTTTTGATATGAATGGGTTTTTTTTATTAGTCAATAGATCAATGAAATATTCTTTGAATTAAAGATGCATTGATATATCTGGGAATCAATTGTTCATTATTAATTATTAGTTATACAATACTAGCTGAGTAGCTCAATCTAATTTCAAATTTGATGTTCTAGAATTTAACCATGAACAAAAATGACTTCAGTAACTTGATTTTAGTGTACTTTGATATGAAAATTTACATAGAAATACAAATGATTTCAGTATCCATATCATCCAAGCCAAAGAGTCATATGTATAGACCTCAAATTGAACACGGGAAGCAAACATGAAAGATAAAATACCAAATATTCTGACAAAATTATAATCATATTAAACTTAACCCATCACGTATTGTCATTAGATGAACCTATTAAAAACTTTATATTTAACTACAGACAAAACAGTTGAAACACATAGACACCAACAAGGTACAACCTATTCACACTGTTGTTCAATCAACTGACTCATCAAATTTTGGCAATTAAAATTTGACGAGAGGCAATATTTATTGTGGTTTGATTTAGTGAAAAAGTTGGTTTTGATTGTACTGTATTTTTCGAACCGTTTTTTTTAGGTGATTGAACCCAAATCTGACATCAAAAGACCCTCCAATAAGAAACCACATCAGTTTGTTTATTTCTTTGGATCAGAGAATTAGTAAGTATTTATTAATTTACTCTCCTAACTCTTTGACACTGGGTACATATAAATATTGATAAAAAGTTAGGACCTTAAACTTGAAGTAAATTTGAGACAAGTGATATATTATATAAATACTGATACATCCCTGAAAAGACGGAAATAGTCTGAAGGGGCTTTTCCTTAGGCCACCTAATACCACCCAAGATAAGTAAGCAGCATTCTGTAGGACTATTTTGCATGTGCCACAGCACACTGATCAGCAGTGAATATTCGCTAGGCCGCTACAGTCTACAGTCAATGATAAGGATTGCATCAACGCGACTTTATTAGCCCCCCATATTAACTTTTTTCTTTCGACAAATTAAATTCTAAAACATTTTTTGTGTGTATTAGAAAAATAAGTAAAGATGTTTGAAGTATTTGTAGTTAAAAAGTATTTCCTATTTAGTGTAAATGGATATTAAAATGAGTAAAAGGCATCATTTTGCTCGGAGCAGTTACATCTTATGTAGGCTTAACAATGCACAAGCTTTTGAGCCAATGATTGTCGCCATGTGATGTCATTGTACGTGTTGAAGACGGTCATCTGTGACAGAGATAATTCGTAAGTAATTCTCTGTGAAACAGATTGGTGCCACAACTGTGCATGTCCATGGTGGTTTGGGGAGGTCTAAGTACTAACTGACGCATGATGAACAGCAATCTCTGTGTTAGAATTATATTTGGAATGTATTTAACCAGTTTTATCACATTTGTAATAATGACTGGGACCAATATTGTCCTTTAAATACAGGAGACACTGCTTAATTTGTTTTGCCACTACTTTTTATATTATCATTCATGGCATGCTTACTCTTTTGGAACATCTGATTGATTGTGAATTAAATTCAAAGGTAAACATCAACATTGAGAAAAAATGATATATACCTCAGGATACAGTAAACCAATGGCAGCATGGAGAACTGTAAATTATTTGGGCTGTCTGATATATTTGTTGAGTTTTAATTGGACAAAGCATATACAATTCTGTACTAGTTGTGAACAATAAGTGGTGTATATATTGTTCTACAAAGAAATTTGTTATACTATATATTATTTTTTAGTGCTTGGATGCCAGAAGAGAGTTTATTGCATTATGCTTCAAACAAGGAGAAAGCCACACCTTCATCTCGAGTTCCTAAAGGTTTTAAAGAGGCTGTGGAAGCAGCAGATGATGAATTGAAACTTAGGCCAGCAGAGGTAATTATTAAGATTTTAGTCATTTGGAAAAATGATTAATTGAAAAATAAGCCTGTAGATCAACAATTATGAAAAGAGATAACCTAGAGAAAATAACACATTCCATCTTATGGATAATAACAATCTGTTTGAATTTTGTGTCAAAATAAGACTTTGGTCATCAGATTTACATAGACAGCAAGTTCTAAAAAACCTGAAGCTTTTAAAATCTTTATTTTTGATGATGTTGAAGTTTTGTAATGGTATCAGTATTGTCGTATTACTAGCAGAGACAGACCCATGACTATTATAGGGTCCTGATATAATAAATGCTTATGGTTGAATCGTATATAAAACTGTCCAAAATGTTTAAAAGTACCTAAATTGTCGGTCAAAATTCTGCCAAAATAACTATGTGAATTTAACTTGCTAATAATCTTGTCTAGGACTTATCTAACTAACAGTGCACATTACATGACCATAGAAAATAACCGTGTCTTAGTTTCAAAATAACAAAGATATTATGTTGGCGAGATGTTAAATTCCATTCTTTTCTGAGGTGAATTCCAATAACCACACCGCCACACACACGCTGCACAATATATGCATGTAACCATAGAAAACAACTAAACATATGTTTTTTTCAAAATTATCAAGTATTGTTATGATGAGTTGTTAAAGGGACCCTCCCGATAAGAACAGAGTCTCAAAAATAAAAGTCCGAGTATTTATGAAATGTATGGACCAAAATATAGAGGCGTGGTGTATTTACCTTGTCGCAAAATTTCAGCTCAAAATATTGAGTCCTTTGGACGTGAACGTCAACACTGCTTATCCGGACACGTAACCCTTTTAAGATTTCGGGTCAATTTTTACATTGGGTGACCTGATAGTCGATTCCCGTTTCTTGATAGGGCTATACAGTGAATAACCCATGTACTGTACTTGATAACAAAGGGTAAATTCCACCTATAGAAAAAAGTCTGGTTTTATCCAGATACTGTATAATACAACGGTCTCCATTTCCAGATGAAGACTGTCAGGTTTAAGTTATTTACAAGCGTATCACAAATATCATGTTAGTTGGTCGGCCTTAGGTAATGGGTTTTAAGGGATTTTAACACAAAATAAGCAGTTTTATTCCCCAAAAAGTTTTCGGGATTGGCCCTTTAAAACCCATACCATTTTGTGTCAAGTTGCCTGTGCTTGCTTAGAGTCATTTTCAACAAATCCTATTGACTATTGAGCAAGTTTGTAAATTATGTTGTGCGCTCCCAGTTCACAATACATGATCCTTGAATTACAATTCTCAATTTCTTTACTGTTACTTTTCTGCATCAACTCATACTCCGTGCATTGTTTCGTTTGATTAGAGCTAATCCCACTACTCACTGCTGTAAAGAGCAAACATTCTTGTTCTAAATTATAATTGGTCAACAGTCCCATTAACAACCAGTAGGTGACAGTACTAGTGTTACAAAGGCTTTACCAAACTGATCCCGCAGTGAATATTCGCTTGGCCGCTACAATCACTGATAAGCATGACATCGGCGAGGCTTAATTAGTACGGTATATTAACTTTTTTACTCCGACAAATTAAATTCTCAAACATTTTTTTGAGGTAACAGAAAAATAAATAAAGACGTTTGAAGTAATTGAAGTTAAAAAATATTTCCTATTAAGTGTAAATGGGTATTAAAATGAGTATAATGCGTCATTTTGCCCGAAGCAGTTAGGTGTTAAGTAAACATTGCACGAGCCGTTGAGCCAATGACTGCAGTCAACGCACGTGCTATGGACACTCATCTGTTACAGAGTTAATTCCTAAGTAATTCTCTGTGAAACAGATTGAGGCTTTACCTTTAAAACAAAGTGCCAAATTGGACCAAATATATTTACATAACGTTACGTCATGAATCACAATTTTATTATGCCCAATTAACCAGTGTATAGCAGAATACTGCAGAAAAACTAATTTTGTGACAAACAAGGCTATCAAATCACTAAAAATGTAAACAATACTGTTTGGAAATGAACATACTTTCACCGTTTTTAATACCTTAAATCACTGTCCAAAGTTTTAGGGAAGACACAGATTTAACGAAGGACTGTCATGTTGCTGTACTCAAGTGATAGCTTTGATTGAACGGGAAGAATAGACACACTCCTGCAAAAGTTCAAGAATCGGAAGCCAATCCAGCGATGGCCAGAGAGGGATTTCTCAGGCCATTGCTTCAGGAATATGGCATCGACTGGGCTAATGAAGATGTTTGTAAGCCATACACTGTGCATTGAGGAAATTTGTCCAGACAGTGGTGCTGCAGCCTACTCTTATTTCGAATTCCAACGAGAATCTTATAAGCACAGGAAGTTGTACATATAACTTCTTTTTTTTTTTTGTCCCATCCAAACAATTAGGTGCTTTCCTGGCACAGTATAGAAATCAAACCTTCTGGTGAGAGAGCCACCCAAAGTGGCTCCTATGACACAAAGAACAATCACTGTAGAGTGCCTGTAGTGTAGACGGAAATGGCATCTGGTTTAACATCCTACTGTTCTGCATTGACAGTGTAGATGGGAGACAAACAAAAAAAACTGGATATTCACATAATCAGTGGACGTTTAAAAGATGTATAGTAATGCTGTTGTTATCCAGTAATAGGCAGTATTGATTTGATATTTTCGTCTTGTGAAATGTATATTTCAGGAACAAGAGCGAGAATTACCAAGTATTGATGAAGAACTTGCCCAGATTTTCCCAACAAAGAAAAAGTCCACTCCCCAGAAAGATTATTCACGTGAACCTCTCTCTGGCAAAAAGGTAAAAAATAAGCCTCAATTTTCAAATTTTTATTTTAAGACCAGTTGTAATATCATTATTTTATTTATATTATACTTTTATTTACTGGAACAAATTTATATGGTAACCTATTGCGTCTTCTGTATTTTTTCAAAAATATAAAATTTCTGACAGCTTAATCCACGCTCATATGCATGTAGATTAATTATTAAATATTGTATTAAGAAATTTAAGTCAAAATATAAGCCCGGGATTCAGTCAGATTAAACGCAAGACAAATGAATTAGATTTCATAAAACATAATGATGGTGGTTGTGGTTGGCTTGTTTACACCCGAAACAACAAAGATCAATGGAATTTCAATTCATCATATCTTTGTAAATACTCAATGTTGGTTTAACCATTTTCAGCTGCGTTTCAACTTAGCAAGTGATTCCTATATCGCTCAGAGATTTAAGTCAAACTTTGCAAAGGCAGTAAAACTCACCGATACCAGGATGTATTGTCATAAATTGTTTATTTTTGTGTTGTTGTTTATTACAGTCAAAGACTAAAGTAAGTAACTGGTAGTATTGATGTATATATAGTGGTTTTCTAACATTGTATATCTGTGGTGATGTGTTACAGTATGGGATATGTGATTGCTTCACTGCATCTGTTTAACCGCTTTTGTTGTAGAATTTTCATTTTAAATTTAGGTGTTTAAGTAAGATTTGATGTCAAATTTGTGGGGGAAATCTAAAATTTGGGCAAGACATTCACAGAATATTGCAAAATCATTTTACTTTTATATATTCCTCAGAATAGTTTTTGAACAGTAATGGTAAAATTTCAAACAAAAACCAGGAATCCCACTAATATTATCATTATCTTATCCATTATATGAAATGTGAATGTTCTAATTGGTTAAAGTGATGTGTGGTGATATACAGACAAATACAGTGGACTCTGTCAAATCCGACATCGTACGAGATCGTTTCAATATGTTGGATCATGCAGTATGTCGGAATACCCAGTTTTGTTAAACCCAATCTGATTAAAACACAGATCCAATTTCGTTTCGTTTTTTATAGTTCAAAATTTCGTTTTTACTTGTCTTTACTACTCTTGGATCTGGAGGACTTGTTATTTAACTTGTGTTCTGCCTGAAATGAGGGGTCAGCCAATCAAATGGTCTGTCAAATCGACCGTTTGACCTTTTCATGCGTGGCACTGTGGGTAGATACATCTATATTAACACCAGCGGATAGAAATCAAAACAAAAGTAGATTTTAAAAAGCATGGCGGTCGCTAATTGGTTAATCGAATGACTGACTTTATCGGGTCAAACGTCCCATGCTTGATACCTGGCGTCATAGAACGTGGCTTCACACCCTTCGAGTTTTAATCTCCCTGATAATTGATTAGTAATAATTGCTTGCTTCACACCTATCGATTATATGGTATCGCTTCAATAGAAATCATGTGACGGGACATAAGAGTCTGAATTAACCAGGGATTTTTTGGCTGAAGTAATAAGGAAATAAATCGAGACATGGAAATCATGTCGGATGTCACAGAGTGCCGGAGTAATCAGGGTGTGGATGTGACAGAGTCCACTGTAGAGAAGTTCCCTTCCCCTTAGTCCTACACAACTAGCAATAAGAAACCACTCTGAAATTCTATGTAACTCTCGGCAAACACAGGAATTTCACATTTTTGTAAGCCGTGTCTCAGAAAATCTAATATAAGGATCAATACACTAAATTTGATCGTGTTAATAAGTAAGATTTGATTTTTTGGGACACATAAAGAAAGCTAACTAGATTGGTTGTTGGCCGAAATTTAGAATTGATACCATGTCATTTCTGTGATTTATTTATTTGAAAATTCTACAACCAAAGAAGGTCTGCTTAGTGCTGATATGGACTATATTTTATGTTGCACTGTATGGTATCGATGTGTATTTCCCCTGCTTTTAGCTCACTGCTTTTAGATCAAAACGATTAACATTATTTATAATTGCAGTATTTTCTGTTTAGTCAATTTTCAGGACACGACGCTCTTTTACTTAGCATATTAAGTCCATATGATTTTCAGAATATTTTAAACACTTAAACTCGTACTCTCGTAGGAATTCACAATTTGCATTTTTTTTCATTTGCATATTTTTATGGCATTGAAATCTGTATTTCATCTTTCAACTAATCTTTTATTATTATACAAATTAAAGATGGATGCAAGCCGAGAAAAATATATTTGTTGCTGAGCTTTAGTTTGCTTATTAGTATTAGATCCCATGAATAGAAAACCAAATCTAAAAATATCACTATAACTAGAATATCCATCACTTATATCTAGACCCACAGTACAGTGTTGCAGGTACATTGTACCTATTTGCTAAATTGAATTAGTCAGCCAGCTTTGGATAAGAGTGTATTTTTGTAGTGACATTAATGAAAAAAAAACACTTTTCAGTCTATATTTCTGTTTTTCTAGGACAAAAAATATCATAGATGATCTAATTAACATGCAGGGAACATATATATATGTAATATACTAGGATCATTTCAATTATAGATTATTCTTTTACCAAAATGGGGGGTCCTGCCGGCTGCGATGCTAAGACCCTGGCTTTCTAGTCTGTAGGTTGTGTGTTTGATCATCCAGATTTTCCGTCGTGGTTCCCCCTTGTCATTGATGAAGGACGGAGGGCTTGACAAGGACAGCTGTCTAGTCATTTGGATGGGACAAAAAAACAAGGTCCCATATACACATTGGCTTGTACATAAAAGATCCCTTGACAGTTGGAATTTGTTATATGAGTAGGCCATAGTGCCGCGGTCTATGCAAAATTTCACTCATAGTACACTGTATGGCATATGGTATGGTCTTCATTTGCCTAGTTCGCAGCAGAACAGTAGGATGTCATACCTCATGGAACCAGTGACTTGGCCCGCGTAATGACAGTACATGTATGCTGTTAGTCATTGTGGCTCATGGTTAATCTGTCTGTTGCTATTCTAGGCCTTACATGGGCACAGTAGACAGGAGACTATAATGATCAATAATGAATTTAAAACCCCACATAATGAAGAGGTTAATACTTAAGAAATACGCTAATAATAGTTTGAATGTAATTTAATATTCTCACTTACTTTGGTGTGTGCATGTCTTTATCCTGCAATGCCTATATCATTATCCTTATGTATGCACTTCTGTAGATGCTAGGCTTTTATTATTGTAGTCCAACCTCACTAAGAAGGGAATTGTGGGAAGGAAAAGTGAAAGTAGCAAAGACATGAAATCTCCACCTGTTAGACAAAAACGTGAAAAATCATTGAATAAAGTGGAAAAGAAGGTGAGAGAGACGAAAATGCATTTTACATGCAACAATTCTATACAGGTTTTGAATAGTCTTGATATCTGGTAACGTGGCACAAGACAAGAAAAGTTTTGTTGTTAACATTATTCTCCTGAGCTTTTGGATCCGATACATTGGGAACACTTGATGGAATGTTCCGAAATTGCATTCTCTCAATTCGGCTGTCAACAAAGCATCCACCAATTACACTACCTCAACCAATCACCATAGCTGATACATTTGATTACATCCCGGTTCTGTTTTCTGAACCAGTCAGATGAATTCAAAATTGTGTTAGTTTGTAGCATCATAGGATGACAATTGAGTACCTCCAATATAAACATGTTGTTGTCATCTTCAGAAAATATGGTCAATAAGCTTCCATTCACTTTAATAATCCTCAACTACAAAACTTTTTTATGTACCAATAGTATTCTGAATAATATTTATGATTATAATAAACAAATTTAAAAAATGATGTACTCCTTGATATTTTCTATATTAATTTCATGTACTGACTTGAATTTCATGTCAATAATTACTTTCAATTTTTCCTATTGCACCATTTGATTGGAGTTGATACGGTTTATGGTAGTAGCCTTGTCAAAAGATCTATCAGTAGTAAACTGTATCATAGTATGATTGTCCTGTGTACATCATGACATTGTTTATTCCATGTGCTAATCAATAACATCTTTTTCAGCCAGCAGAATCTACTACAAAACAAACCAAACCAAGAGTAAGTAGTTTTAAAAGAGAACTTCACTCATTGCACATTTGTTTATAATTTATTCAGTATCTAGTAGCATATTAGATAAGTTTTTTCAATGTGCAAACTAATGTACAAGCCATCGTAATTCTTTTGTGAATGTAAATATTGACTTCACCTGTTTCCTTATATACAAATTGAGAAAACAGACTGTGGGCAATCCAAATACGACGGAAGGTCATCGCACTGCTGTCAGGGCACATGTTTTCCTTCACCGTACATCCCATCTTCATTAGGCTGTTTGGTGCAGAATGGTAATATGGTGAAACCAAATTCCACACACAGGTATCACATCTAGATCAACTTTTTTAACAGACTGTATTGTTTTATTTTTGTCTAGAATCGAGACAATTTCAGAAAATCCATCACTAAACGACCATATTCTCCAACGTCAGACAGTAAAAAAACACCAGTTGCTCAGAAACGGCCCAAAATGTCAAACTCCATCTCACCACAAGCCAAAACACCAATTTATGCGTCGACTAATTCAGCCTCAACTGATGCTCCAAGAGAACGTGGATTTCAAGATGCTTTCGATTTTCCTGATGATGAAGAAATAGTAAGTAAACTTATTATTCTTCTATAGATTAGGGATACTGAAATGGGCCTTGTGTGGCCATTTATCCAGGTTTTGATTCCGAAGCATGTCTTATAAACCAATTAAAGATATGAAACTTGATAAAAGTTGATTTTTGTTGGTTATTTTTTGTTATGTCTATATATAAAATTAGAAATCAATGAGTGGCGGGTAGCCGTCCCAGATTTCCCTCAAGAAGCTACTAGTTTCGTTCATTTCGAACTCATCAGGCTTAAATGAAATTGTGCGGGTGTTCCCTTTATATAGTCGTTGGGGACCGGAGCACAAATCAAAATGGATTCACACTTCAGAACGTTTGCATCAGACAGCCATACAGTTTTTGTTTTATAAGATTTAGTTCCGAAGGTTCCCCACTTTCTCTTTATATATTTATATGTCTATGTATAGTTATTTTTGTCTGCAGGTTTTTCTTGCCACTTTTGTTTTCCGTGTAGTGCGGTCTTCCTGCACATACAATTACGACAGACTGTTTTAGTACTTATGCCTTTTGATAATTTAATTGATTGATTTTTGTGTTTCCATGGAAATAAATTTTACACAGTAATTGGTATACAAGATCACCTGATGCTGGTGACTCAAGTCTTCTTGTTCAAAGTACAAGTGGTTGTAGCTAATCAGTAGTATTTGGGAAGTCATGTGCTCTTGATTTTCAATGATTCTATTAACTTGAAGAACCCTGATGATATCAATTTGGAACTACCAAAAACAGATAATTGAAACCCATACAATTTCTTTATATTTGTCTGCATCATGTTTTATATTATTGTTACACACTAACTTGCCCATGTTCTACCACCTGTGGTCTGTCAACTGGTTGCTAAGGTGATTCTCTGTCTGATTTCTTCAAACAAGGAGTAACCTTGAATTTCTCAAGCATTCTGACCAAGTTCAAACAAGTTTTATTGGCATACTTTTACTTGTACAAATGAAGATCATTGTCCAACATTTTTGAATTTTCAACTGCAAGATAGCTTTCAAAGTGGCTCTAGGTGTGCTTATTCTGATTGTTTCAAATACAGTTATTTGGGCCCATCAAGTCAAGCCAGGGCCTTATTAGGGAGAATATGTAAACATTTTCTGACCCTATCAATTTCTCCTGATGGATTTCAATATGTCTGTCTGTAACAATTGTGACACAATAGCTCGAATAGAGGTAGAATGTTTAAAATTGGTGTAGATGTTTATTAGATCACTGACTTCAGTCTTAAACATTTTCTGCATAGATACATAGTTTGATTGCTTGATGCTTTACAAAATAATAAATGCAGAATTAATTTTGGGATTGAGGTGGTGTACATCTAGATAACAAACCTCATCTCTCAACCCTCCGTGTTTCGAGATAATACTTTTCATCAAAATGACGATCATTATTTTTTGTAACATTTCTGCTACATCCAACTATAATTAAGCAGAAAATCCTACCAGACATGGGTACAAATCCCCTCTTTTTAAATCAAAGCTTTTTCCAATATTTTGAATTAACGTCGTTAACACATAAAGACGGGGCCTCGTGTACAGTAGCCAATCAAAATACTATCCTGATCAGAGTAATTCGGCGTGATTATGAATCAGTTTTGACAAAAATTGCGCTTCATTTACTTTATTGTCAATATTTTTGCTGCTAAATAAATGTTGTTTCAGTAGATTGGGCTGTGTATGTGTAAAAAGTACTGATAGTGTAAAACAAACTTATTTTTGGAATGGTACATGCATTAATAAAAAAATTGAGTTTGCCACTTGGAACTATATGGCATCCAATCGTAGCTAAAAACGAGCACATCAGCTATGTTCTCGTAGCTAGTGTACATCAGCCTCACTGTTAACCATTATAAATTTGTTAGGGGAATGATCGATCGTCAGTCCAAAACGTCCCGGATTGAAAGAATTGCAATTGACTAATGCAAAATTCAGTCCTGTCAAAGTTCCGTCAATCGGGATAACAGCCGTAGTTAAAGTAGAATTGTAACTTACTTATTCTGTTTGGGTTATCATGGTTGAGTTATGTGCTTATGCAGTCGGCGCATGTGTTGTAACCCAAAAAAACACTTTTCACTCAATTGTCCGAATGTTCAATCAAGTATGTCCTCAGTGTCATGTAAATTCTCTGGTTACCTTTAAAAGAATCACAATATGATAACTTCAGTGTAATGTTGTGATTACTTAGCTGCTGGTGGGGACATGTACTTTGTTTGTAGGCAACCGCTTTTGAATACCACCCATGGCACCCATGTGAAATTTGTCCTGAGAACCATCTCAAATAAACTAGGGATAGACACCTGACATAGACAGTTTGCCTGTTCCCCCATATCTACCATTCATTAATAGGTAATGAAATATCTCTTTTCAAAAAACCTAAACTATATGATTTTCTTGTAGGAGGTGCCAAGTACAACTACATCTAATAGTGTAGCTGTGTCCTCATCCACACAGATTGAAGAAAATCTTCTGATAAATAAAGGTGTATTTACTAGCAGTAAGGGTGTTGTACCTACACCACTACGTATTGGCTTCCTTGGACTCGGTATTATGGGACAGGGCATGGTTATGAACTTATTGAGGTCAGGTCATGAGGTCATTGTGTGGAACAGAACAAATTTAAAGGTTAGTGAATGTTTTTCGAATCTGACTTTTATTTCAGGTCTCATTCATTTTTTTTTGTTGTCATTTTTATTACGCATAGGTCAGCAAGCTCCTTTTGGGCTTTATGATCAATAAACCTCATGCATTCAGCATTAAAAAAAAACTCAGTAAAGGTTAAATTTCCAGTATATATCTTGCCAACAAATGTCAGAATAATATACAATGCAGCTTACAGTTATTCACATGCAATCTGTCATCTACTTCATTGAATTGAGGCAGGTGGGGACTTTGTAGATAATAAGGTGCTTGTATGGACTTTATCTAAAGTTGGTAGGATTATCTCAAATTTCATGGGGTTTTATGGTATTGGGGGGTCATTATATAGATGTAGGTGTTGAAAGGCCGAATGTGTTGAATCAGGAGGTCTGTCATTGAGAAAAGTGTCATTGCTTTGATTCCCTACCTGTATGTGATCATTGTGATGAGGACTTGGGTTACCTGTCCAACCTTGTGATTATAACAGTCCTCTGGGTTCCTCTCACTACTAAAGACCCGTACGTGCAAGCAAATTTTTGAAATATAATTGAACCATATGTCAGACCTGTAATGACCTAGCTTTTGTCGAGTGGATGTTAAACCACATATCTCTATCTCTCTCTGTCTATTTTCGTTGGATTTTCAAGTACTGTGGGGTTCTTGGTAAAACCCCTGTGCTGAATTGAATTGAATGTTTGTCCAAAGTGGACATTAACTCCCACTCTCTGCTACTAAATTTAAAAAGGTGTGATCAAATCCTATTCTTTACTTTACAGTCTCTCAGACTAAGTCAGGAATGGTCAATCCTAATGTTAATTTTGCTATTAAACTATTCTTCATCCTTATTCAAATATCCTGCAGAAATAATTCTGTACTGAATAATTGTATTTCTTGGTGTTGAAAAATTGATTCAATTTTAATCCGACATTGTTAGTGATTACGCTGATTACTTATTTTACTATTATTCATCATGGATCATTTTTTGAAATATTTTCTTTGAAGACAAAAACACTTTTAATTGATATTGCATGAAAATACTAAAATTTCTCTTCTATTAGCTTTAAAGACAGCGACTAATTTAAATTCAAATATTTATATGAATGCATATGGTACTAGTTATTTAGTAGGGGCAGATAACCCTAGAGGTCTACTTGTCATTATGATCATTAATTTTCACTGAACATGAAGTAGTCTTCCCGATAATATCAATCTTGTGCTGTTTAATGGCTAGATCCGTGAACTGTAAGTAGTATAACTCTGAATCAGTGAGTGGTAGTGCACCAAGAATCTTTCCTGTAGCTGAAACCCCGTATAAGCCTGTGAGGTGCCCTATCTCTAAGTCTTATATCGAAACCACAACAGCAAACCAGAGGTGATCAGTTAGTTAGAGATCGAATTGTGGGACCACTAGACCATCCAACCCCTTCCATTCATACCATTCCCAGACTCGATCTGTCCTTGTATCCTAAATTTCAGCCATGGGGAAGCTGCAACCCAGGCAGACAAATGCCAGGAACAGATGATAGATAATATAAGAGTGATAATAATATTTTAATAGTTTAATAACAAGAAGAAAATCTCAATACAGTAATTTAATATGATTTATATATATAGATTGTACATCTTCTCTAGTGTCATTCTTATTACATTATACACATTGCTTCTCTTACAAACATATATTCAATACTCATTCTATGTTCAGTATATATCACTTTAAAAATAACTGACCAATAAATATAGTCAAATAAAAGGAAGACTACGTCTAAATTATTTGAAAAATAGCATTTCACTTGCCAGCCACATTTCATACTTGATCAATCTCAACAAATGCTGAGAAGAACCTTTGGTATTTTTCCTCCAACACTATTTTCATTTGTGCCTAATCGTTAAGATGTGACGAAAAATCAAGGTCCAACTAAGTTCACATTAGTATGCTTATAAAAGAAACCTTCATAGTTGGAATCTGAAGAAAAGCAAAAAAATATGTCACTTTCGGGCTAAATTTCACCTTCACTTGGCATTTCTAATAGCAAAAGAGAATTTAAAATTGTCATATGTTGCTGTGACTATTTCATTCCTGTGCATGATCCTTATCGATTTTCACTGGCTGACAATAAAGTAAAGATATTCTTTTATAAATATGACAAAGTTAAATAAACTCCTACTATAGGATTTTATTTTTCATGTTCATTAGAGAATACTAAAGAGAAAAAAAAATGTGTGTTGACAAGATATATGACATGTTCTTTTCACAAACAGAGAGATTTTAAATTTCATCCTATTCAAAGGTTGAATCTTTAGAATATTTTATGGTTTCATGAATATGCTATTGAGAATTATCAGTAATTGATTAAATATTTGATAAAATATGTGAAAATGGCAAATTCCAATCTTCACTTAAAGGTTAAAATCAAGAAATCAGATAAAGAAATTAAAAAATTGTTATAAACTGTAATCAATGTAGTATAATCATTTTACTCATTCCACAAATTATTTTTCTAAAAAATAGAAAATATTCAGTGAAAATTGACAATGCATTATTTCTTGGGCTTTCAAAAAATACCAATATATTACATAATATATCTTACTGTTAACAAAATATTGCAATATAGTTTCTACAACATGTAAATAGACTTGTCAAATAATATTAAAACAATTCAACTCAATACCGGTATCTCAAATTACATTTAAAAAAACTCAAATGATGATACTAAATAAAAACAAAATGGATTGACAAAATATTTTGTTTTTGAGTTTGCCTGGTCATAAATTGTCCCCGACCTAATTGAAAATCACAAAATTAATGGGATTATATAATGTATGAAATCAGAACATGAATATATATTAATACATCTCAAATTAAAATATGTTGGTGTAGCAGATTCTCAAGTATGAAAACTTCCACTGTTGCAAACAGCTAACCAAACAAGATATTACATTTATGTGTAACATAAGAAGTCCAGAGTCCCAGATTCAGAATAGTTGGATACTCTGTCTGTATAGTTACAAGCTGTTTGTCAAAATTCCCCACACAAGCAATAAAATTCTGACCACGAAAAAATTGTAACCATAGTGTCAAAATGACCAACGCATCATGTTGTCAATCTACGGTATCCCCAGAGACATTGTTCCGTTCTACATTATAAAGCATTCTATTCGCACATTCCAATCTCATTTTTTCTCTTGATCAAATAAAAAGGTGAATGGTACATGTTTTATTTGAAAATTTTCATGAATGAGAGATCATTTCTTGAACAGAATAAAATTAAAAGCGAGACTTACACATCAAACACTTTGATATTTATAACAAAGATATGTATTTTGAATGGAAAATAAAAATATGTAATATTAAAATGACTATAATTTCATTGTAGGATTAATTACAAGTAGTTATATGACATAAAAAATAACAAAATACACTTCTTCTGTTATATTTATAATCAATCGTAAACAACAATTATTTTATTTGTTCATGTAATCGTATGTAAAGAAATATCACCTAGATCAATGTCTGGTATGTCAGAAACTACTTCCTGTTCCTGTTCAATATCGTTGTCACAATATAAATCGGCTTCTGCGAAAACAAGTGGATCAAATACCTCCTCTACATCCAGACTAATATCTCTTGGAGATCCAGTCTCGACTTCCGGAGTTGGGCTTTCATTACTTTTTGAGTCATCCGAAGCTGTCATGTAGTCTGACTCTGAACCAATTAAAGACAGGCCCTGAATATCATCATCATTAACAAACGGAGTTTCGAAAATCATCGATTCCGTCCTCATGCATTCTGTTTCAATCACACTTTTACAATTATCGATGTTCATAGTTTCTAGAATCTTTAAAACATTTTGTTGCTGTAGCTTGCATGTTTCGCGGAGCCGATCAAATTGAAGCAAGCCATAGTCTCTTATTCTCAACAACTGATTGTTATAGGCAGATCGTATCTGCTCTATTTGATGAGAACTGTAGTCCTTCAATCGACATTTTTGCGTTCCATAATTATCACGTATTTTGTCAACTTGGTGGGAACAACCTCTTTTCACACGACCCATCTGCATGGAATAGTTGCCACGTAATCGCTCTAATTGATTATGATAATGTTCACTGACTCTAGTAAGCTGGTTGCTATAGTTTTCACGAATTCTTGTGATTTGATTTTGCTTATATATGTCCACATTCTCCAAGAATTGTCGGATTGCATCACGACGTCGCTTATTAATGACACGTATCGTACACTGGCGTATGACGGTGTAGATGAGAATCAGAATAAAGAAAGACGTGGCACAACAGACGCCAATCACCAGACTCCATATTTGTACATCATATAAACAACTTTGGTCTAACCACAGAAATATTTTCTGTGTGACATTATGATAGGCATTTTTGACTTCGCAAGTGTAAGGCCCTGTATCGCTACGCAGTACGTAATCTATCAATAATGAACCGTCTGATAGTAAAATCACACGATCTTTTCGATAAAACATCTCCGAATGATAAGAAGTACTGTTTATCCAGTCTCTTTTCGTGTAAACGTAGTCTGGATCGGGATGGTGTCTTGTGGCTTCTGGATGAAAGGCATGATAAATCAGTGTCTTTTTCCTAGGTGTTGTCCAAATTATAAACATGGTAGGGTCCAAGGCAACAGTGCATTCAATACGAGCGGCTGACCCGAGTTTAAAATAAGAGCGTCTGCTCTGAGTAATATTTTGCGTCACTTTGGCACATGGGAAAGTATCATTGGTCACAGAACTGATTGGAATGATGTCATCATCATTTATTGCACATGTCAGTGTACCATTTCCATATACGGAGCTGTTCTGTCGAAGCATCTTTGCCAACCAGGCAATATCACAGTTGCACAGAAATGGATTCTGGGAAAGGTCAACGTGGATCAAGTTGAGGTTAAAGTGGAATGTAAGTGCTGAGAGATATGATATATTGTTTCTGTGGAGATCAAGATCTTGTAGTCTAGGTAATGATGAAAAAAGATGTGGGTTGACGAAAGAGAGTCCTGGATTTAAACTTAAATTAAGGTGTTTTAGGTTATCCAGTCCTGTGAATGTATTATAGACCAGGTTAGTTAGATAAGGTTGGTGCGTCAATGTTAGGATTTCAAGCTTACGTAAGTGGGTAAATAGTGGAATGTTGAATTGTGGGATAGAATTATTGTCAAGGTGTAGCGTTCTTAGATTAGTTGCATTGTTGAAAGTTAAGTCAGAGATATATTCTAGAAAGTTGTTTGATATATCGAGATACTGTAAGGCATATATACCGTTGAACATAAAATCACTGGTTGATCTGAGTACATTGTGAGACAAGTCTAGTACTTCAAGTCTTTTTAGAGATCTAAAAACATGGGCCGATATATATGTTATAAAATTATGGGATAGATTTAGAATTTTGAGTTCATGCATTCCATCAAACATGTAATGATGCAAACGTTCCAGTGAGTTAAAACTTAAATCTAAGATGTGTAGGTTCTTGAGTTTAGTGAAAGTCAGCCCTTTTATTTTAGTTATTCGATTTCTGCTCAGGTTTAATGCTTTTAAATTTTCCAGCCCACTAAACATTTCATCATTGAGAGAAATTAGTTGATTTTTAGAAAGATCCAAGTTTTCCAAATTTGATAAACTTTGAAATGTGTTGGACAGAATTTTGGTCATACCATTTTCTTGTAGTATTAGTTTCTGTAGCGTGTTTAGATTATAAAACTGTTCATTGTCCAGAGAATTAAATTTGTTATTGCTGAAATCTATAGTTTTTAGATGTGTTAAATTTTGGTACTCATTGCCAATAGTAACCAACTGGTTGTAACTAAGGTCAAGATAAATGACTTCCATTGGTAAACCTAATGGTAGATCTGTCAGTGATTCATTGATGCAGGACACTGACTCCATTCCGTTAGTATTTCTTGAGTGGGTCCTCAGCAACAGGTTGCTTAGCTTTTTGTTGCCTGGCAACATGGTACAGGTGCATGGAGTTGGACAACCAGACCCAATGTTTATAATTGATAGTAAAAGCAGTAGTTTCCATAGTGATGACATCCATCTTGACCTTATATCCATCGCTTAGCAACCACCAATCACAATTAGATTTAGCTATATAACATGACTACTGTTGTAATAACATCATAATTTGAACCTGAAATTATAAAAACAAACATTCATTAATTGAATGAAAGTCTTAAAATATATTTGCACTTTTAAATTTTAGATGAACTAAGAGAGAAGATTTAAATATGTTTTTGTATTCGTTCTTCAGTAAAGCAAGAACTTTTGATGACAAGGTTGTCCCCTACATACATGGGTTGAAGGGTCGCACCATAGATTTGAACCCTTGTTTCGGCTTAGCAACGGTGGTTCAGTGGGTAGGACTTTGGCTTGCTAACCTGAAGGCCTGTGTTCAATCCCTGCGTTGTTCCTGATTGTCAGTTCTTACTTTGAACCATCCCCCCCACGTTTCTCATGGCAATATTTCAAATATTTGTTGACTATTTGTTGATATTTTCTGTATGGTTTTCATTGAATATTCATGATTTTGAATTTTGAGGTGGAAGCATCAGGAAGTAAACAGACATGAATAGGGGAAATTAGTTAAGAAAATGATTCACAGCCCATAGTGAAGGAACCGATCTTGAAAAACTCTTCAATGGTTTTGTCAATGGTTAATAGAATTAAAATCATTGGAATATTGAAGAAAATTCTTATAGGCCAAGAAATGTTAATGCATTTTAACATTTGATGTCAATAGACAGAGAATTACTACAAGTCTTACTCCTCGCTCCCCTTCACTGATGTCTAAGTCTCAGATAATAGTCAAGTTGTCTGAAAGTGTTGTTTAGTGAACTGTCAGTTAAGGTCTGAGGAGCACTTAAGCCATGTAATGATTCCCCGAGTCAAACATTAATAATAGAAGAGAAACAGTGATGTATATGTAAAGATGTTACAGTAGTAGACACTTTAAATTAATGTACCGGTGTATATTACAATATTTAAATCAATATACAATCAGTGTTTTATATCCACTTCCTATCAGATTCTATTATGTCTCCAAGATATCTATTACAAACATGGGATATCCTATCTAAAAGATGTTCATATCAGATTCTGTCTTTACTGTCTATTTTCAAACATGGGGTATCTTATTTTATTAAGACATTTCTCTTTAGAAAATTAGATTCTTTCTTTATTATATTACACTGTCTTCATTGGCCTACTCGGAGCAGAACAGTAGGACATTAAATTTCATTTTGTTTCAATTAAAGCTGATGATCATTATTTGAGGGATTCTTCTGCCACTTCGGTAGTTTGAGGCGTTGTAGGTAGCTTTACAATGTATTTTCAAGCAGTTTCGAAAATATACTACAAAACTAAGTACTGAGATTATTGTTATTTACATGTACCAAGAACTAAAGGGCTAAACTTGATCTCTATAAGCTTTCCTGAATAATTATACACCCCTTATCTGATATTCCATTTCCACCTTGAACCATGACAAGAAAAGTATTAAAAGAATTTCTGGTTTTGATGTTGGTTTGACATGATAGCAAGTAAGAGGATTACTGATTTGTTCTGCTACATAAATCAACCAATTAGTAAAATCAATGACGTTAATGTCAGCTAATGGAGTTATTAAATAGGCTTCTTATTATCTCATTTATTAAGTAAATATAGCATTTGTTGTGACAATTTTTAGGTGGATTGAAGTAATCTACATTTGTTTCCACACTTTGTTACCATGACAACTAAAACTGTGATCTATAAATACTAATATTTTCATTTGATTCAGAGAAAATGGAGTATTTAATCATATTATCGATGATAACTATGTTAAAAACTGATTTAATCACAAAAATAGATAATAAAAAACAAGGGAGTGTGAGAATGTAAAGATATTATGGAAAATATTGATTTTTTGCATTTTTCAATAAAAATGAAATAAAAGACTTGTACGGAAGTTTTTGTAAGAAAACAGAAGTACTGTAATAACGGTTATTACAACCAGATTATATTTTGTTCCAAAAGATTCCAGATGCCAGGGTCGTCAAAAAGGAATCTTTTTCTTAATTTTTATTTTTTTAAAGAGATATTGCAGACTTCTGTTAGGTTTTGGGGTTTCTTTTCAAAAATCAAATTAATCTTAATCAATTATTTGCAAACTTAAAATTGATGATGAAAAATTTAACAAAATAATGTAATTAATTTTCCAAGCACTTTGTTGCGTAATAAACACCTGAGACTTTTAATGTAAATACGCCTTATATATGTGTACCAATAATATGGTCATGTATGATTCCAGCCACTGAGTCCAGGCGTTTCTACTAATCACACTTAAGACCTTCCACACATTTTGATATGGTCATACACAGAACACAATTCTGTCTATGGAATAAATTACTGTTTATTATTGAGCCCACTAATTAAGAGTACTAGGTAACCGTATTTCATTAAATAGTGTATTGTGTATTTCCAATTTAATTATTAAATGCCAGTGAAACATTTTGATTAGGTCATCTTTATAGATAAACTACCATAAACTCCCTATATTTTCAGCTTTGTAAATGAACTACCTTAAACTCGTATATTCATATTAATATAAAAACTAACTTAAACTTTTAAATTCAAACATATATCAATCTTCATATATAAACTACTTTAAACTTATATATTAATAAAAAAACTACGTTTAATATTTAAACTCATATATCCATCTTCATATATAAACTACTTTAAACTTATATATTAATCTTTATTATTAGCTACCTAAAACGCACATAATGTGTACATACATGTGCATATGTTACATTGCTGTCAATATATAAATTACCTTAAACTTGCATACTCATATGTTACATATACTCTCAGAAACTGATTCCAGACCTTTTGACTGATACCTTGACTTCTCAAGAGATATTTGCATAAATGATGAGTATCTAATATAGTATTAACCAGGGATGATATTTATCAAAACAAATAAATATCCAGTTAGGTTTAAAGTAGTTTATCAGTATTTAGAATTTATATATGTTATTTGTATATCATTGACCTTTAACCCTTGTAAATGATAAAGGATACATGTATTCTTTATCTATTTTCACTTCAAGATAATCACTTATCTACCTATAAAAGAAATGTTAGTGCTGATAAAATTGTGCATGTGGATAATCAGCTTGCAAACAGTCAATTTCATTATAGAAAGCATAATTGCTGTTGTGGGTGTAACAAATATTTCAAACCTCTAACACAGTTGTAAAAATATTATGATTACATATTTTGCAACTGAATATCTTCTAAACTATGATCTTTTGCTATGAGGGAGAGAGAGATTGGGGAAACAGGGTTTAACATCCATGCATTACACACTAAGTTATTTCGAGACTATGATATGGTATACAACATAGTTAATTTCAAGAACTCTTGAATGTGTGTAAGGTTCAATAACACAGGTCAGGCAGGCTCTGAGGACAATCTGAGATCAAACACATGACTTCATGACAAGCCTTATGATCTAAAATGCATCTGTTAAGCCCCTCCCCCTAACTATTTATCACAGAGAGCATTCATAACATATAGATGATGTCATAAATTAGAATGTTTAAATCTTTATGTGTGTCCTTTTGATAAGGATCCTCCACAAACAACACACACACTCACATTTCTACCAAAGAGATCATTTGTAACATATATTTTTATACATTAGTTGCAACTAGTTTTATGATTATCGGTAGTAAACTATAAAACTGCTTTCAATAAAAGAAAAAAATGTACATGTACCTTTCAGTTTTGTGGAGATAAAAACCATAGAGTTCAGTTGACATAAATCAAGCTCGCACATTCATTTTGAAAAACTATTATAAAAACTTGAAATGACAAAAGGTTAACTATTCCCCTGTGTCAAGTATTGTTAATATTCTAATTCAGGGCAGCCAAGATAATGTACAATATTTTTTCTGTTAATTATACCCTCAAGACAATAGAAATAATAAAAACAAATGTTTCTATTTTAAGACTTGTTACCTATGTTTTTAGAAGGTTTAAACTCAGTTCATCTTATCTCAATCTAGTATTTAGTACAATGACAATATTTATAACCTTCTATTAACATGTATCCTATAGGCAATATGGGAGAAATTTACATGGGCCCTTAAGGAAGAGTGTTGGAAAAGTTTAAATCTAAAGTAAAGTAAAGTGGTTTAATGTTAATTTTATAGAATTGTGTAGCACATAACTCTATAGAACAGTAATTTGAGAATTTTATTATCAATTTATAAGTCAGCTATTATTCAGAATTCTAATACCACTATGGGTGGCACAGCAAATTCGTGATTAGATCCTGGTGCGAGCTGTACCACTGTCTTGTCAGTGGTATAGAAAGGATGGCCAGGAATGAATGTTGTCTAGTCTTTCAGATTAGATGTAAAATCGAGGTCCTGTGTTGCCATGCACATAAAAGAACCTTCGACAGTTGAAATTTGAAACAAGAGTTGGCGATGACTTCCATTTAATCTTACACACAATAAATTTATCTTTCATCTTAACCCATTACTATCCATCCCTTCTGCTAAAGACCCCTACATACAAGCAAATTATTGAGATAAGATTGAACCATGTGTTAGTCCCAAAATGACCCAGTTTATGTCAAGTGGATGTTAAACCCAATTTCTCTCTCTAATTGAGGGAAGCCAAGATAATGTCCTATATTTTTTTATGTTAATTATACCCTCAAGACAATAGTTCATGTCAAGTGGACCCAGTTAGTGTTAAGTGGAGGTTAAACCCCATTTCTCTCTCTCTCTCTCTCTCTCTCTCTCTCTACCCTATCATTAATCAAAATCAGATCATTCAATTCAATATTTTTTCATTGCCTAAATGGAATTTCAATTTTTGTTTAGTTTTAATTTCACAACTGATTGAATAAACAAAAGCACTGTAAATCATGCCAGGGTATGATTATGTTTTGTTATCGATAAATCTTTATATATGTTTACATAGCGTGAAAAAGGATATTTATTTTTTGTGAATATGTTCCAAGTTTTTATCTACCTAGATTCTTTGTTATTCAATACCCTTGATTTTGATCATATAAGTTAAAGAGATAACAAGTCATTCACCAAGTAGAACAGTAGGGCATTATACCCAATTTCATGTCATTCACCAAGTAAAGAAATTTTAAATTTCACACCTTTTGATTTAATTGTCAAATATTCAAAATGATTAAGGCATCTAAGAGGCTTATATTACGAAATGAGTTGCCTTTCGGATATAATACACTCATTTAATGTGAGTATGGATAGCCAAGCATTGAAATTATGCGCTGTCACAGATGATGTCAGGCACAAACTTTAACTCTGTCATGTATAACCACACAACCATGTGGAGCCTTCAATTTTATTTGTGTTTTTATTTGTGAAACTTTGAATATATTATGTCTGGGACGAAATTCAAACTGTACATTAGTGCAAACATTTTGTTAGTGGGAAAGAATTACTGCATTGATTAATTCTGAAAATAAACTGAATCATATTATTATTCTGTTACCAGTTGGTAGTCTGTTAAAATACATCATTTTTTTATGAGATAAAATTCAATGCATGGCTTGATATAGCTAACCAAGCCAAACCACTTTTAAGAAATGAATAAAGAAATTGCTATTAGTCGAACATCTTTTGCTTACTCGGTGACGAGGAGAGAGAGTTATCCTTGATAGATACTATAGATCCTGTGTAAATATTTTATGGAAAATGTCTTTTACTTTGTGGGTTGTCTTGAAAGTTAATACTCCAGAGACCACACAAGTGACTTGAAGAATTTATTGAAAAGAAATTGATTTAAAATAGAAAAAAAATACTAGTAAACTAAAACATACTTAAAGAAGCAGTATTCATGTTTTGAAAAAACAATTGTGTGCAATCTTTGCATGTAGTTGTAACGTACTATGTGACTATGGTAATCTACAGGGTTGATGAATTTTACAAACCTCAAATATCCTTAATACAATGTTTCAAAACTAGTGAATAAATTTGTTGGCTTCCAAAATAAGGTTGGTTTATAGTAAGTGATGTTAATAGTTAATAGAGAGATGAACAATTAGCATTATTCAAGAACTTAAACTATTAGGATTTGAAAATGGATATACATGTTTGACAATAAGACTTATTGCAGTTTTAAGAAATATAAATTTAATGCTGCTTTAAAATATAAAACATCTATGAAATACTTGTAATTCAGTTTAATGTACCATTAGATAAATGATTTGAATACCGTTTTAAATACATATGTAATTATATTAAACTCGAGAAATGGGTAAATTTTGTGAAATTTGTTTTAGATAAGAATTCAGCTGTATTTCTATAGGTTACAAAAAGCCAAGAAATACCTCAACAAAATTTGATAGTGTTGGGTTTGTCTTTAAATCAAATAAATATGTCAAATTTGCAATTTTTATGAGGCTTATTATCTCTTGCATATACCCCGTGAAATTTATGTATAAATATTTGTATAGGCTATAAATAATAACTACACACAAATAAATGTGTAATCACTATGACTTTACCAGGATGAAGAAATAAAAATGTCAAAAGAAAAAAATTATAACATTTTATTTGATCAAGAAGGAAATGGCCTTTTCTTTTTTGATCGACTAAATAAACTAGTTTCTTTAGAAAAAGTCATTTAGGATTGTGTTGTCTCAGTTAAAACAAATTTGATAAAAAAAAATGATGTGATATTAGATTACCAACCAGTGTTTAAATAGCTGACTGTGTTTTCAATTTATTTCAATTATTAAAGTTCAGTATCCCAGCACAATGTTAAACTTGCAGGCACCCAATCAATACTGGATTGAGTGGCACGTATCACGTTGTTCGCAAGCACCTTAAGCCTGTCAAGGCTTGATTATTAGTTACATGATCTGTATCTTATTTTAGTGAAGGTTCAGTGTATTGGTTCAGTGTGAGACGGTATACCACGGTATACACGCCATGGTTCGGTTCACTCGGTTCATGGTACCAAAAGTTCTGTAACTCGGTTCGGTAAACATGGTACAGATCATAGGTCATAAGCGAACATTAGTCGGGTTTGGGGCAGTGGGCACTTAAGATCATAAGCTCACAAGTGAATTTTAGTGAGGGTTGAGGGTAGTGGATGCTTTAGATCATTAGTGAATTTTTTCCTGGGCGGGGGGAGGGGGGTAATAACCTAGTTTGTGTTGTATTTATTAAATATCTCTGAAAATTTGAATTTCTAGAATATAATTATTAGAATGTTATGAAAATTATACAGGCTATGCAGAAGACAGTGGTGAATGCATGTGATGTCCTGTTTGTTGCAGAAATAGGATTCGTATACGTGTATAATATCACTCTTTAGTGATGATCATGTCAATTGTCAGAGTTTTTCGTATTGATCATGGAGTATTTTTGTGATTGCGTGAGGATTATATGAAGCTCACCTTACTAATGGGTTTAATGTTTATTGAGCGTTAGTCAATATATTATAATGATTTATTAATGTTGATTGATCAATATGTAGGGATGATTGATCTCTACTATCAGTAACATTGCTATTGTAACATAAAACAAATCATCTTATCTTTTGATTGGTCTTGAATATTAATTTATCAATACTTCATATATCCCCTGATGTACATTGATCCAGAATTTGGAAATCTATGATCATAAACAGTTTTAAACACAGGATAATTAATTAGGATATTAATTACCACTCCATTACAAACCATAGCAAGATTTGTTGCCCGTATTGCCTTGAAAAAGGAAAAAACTCTATAATTGCTCTTCTAAACAGGCGTTTGATTTGTAAAATCTTAGAATTTATTTTTGTAATGTCAGTATTTTTCCGTAGCACCTATTCTGTGAGTAATGTCAGTATTTTTCTGTAGCACCTATTCTGTGAGTAATCTTAGTATTTTTTTGCGGCACTTTTTCTGTTAGTAATGTCAGTATTATTCTGTAGCACATGTTTTGTTAGTAATGTCAGTATTATTCTATTGCACATATTCTGTTAGTAATGTCAGTATTATTCTATAGCATGTGAGTAATTACAGCGAGGTTATGAACCCAAATACCTCTGACACAATTAATTATTTTGTATTAAGTTCTCCTAATGAAATCAATTTGAAATAAAATCATGTAGGATTGTTAAGTATTGTAATGAACTTTAGGAGGCGGTTGCACTCAAAATAGGGAAAAGCTGCAGGAAAATAGAACGTGATAATTTTCATTAATTACATTTACATCATCTCTATGGTTACAAGGAAATCATCATCTCAATAATTTTTAGGAATTTTTATTTGAATTTGTCCTGGTCAAACAGACTAATAAATGAAGAAATTTGGCAAGTATTAATTAACATACCATTTGTTGTATGAATTACTACACTATATTTCTCAAAATGCTGTCATGCTAGTCTCAAAGTGAACTTGGGTGATCAGAGGATTTTAATAGTTGACAGGTTGAATATGCATGTGAACTTTAAAATTAATTATTGAAATCATTGTAAATGATAGGTCAGTCTTGAAACCCCCACCCCACACCTACCTTTCTCTTTCCCCCCCACCCTCTCTCTTTTTTTTCTCTCTTTTTCTTTTTTCACTACACACCCATTTAATTACACTAGCTTTTGACCATTAGTGAAGTGAACTGCTGTGATATAGTATTTCTATAGAATTAGGTTGAATATTGATATTTATGTTGACATAATGATATTCTACAACTAGTCTACCTACGTCACTTTTATATAATTGATCGTACATTATGAATACTCCTATTATTCTCCTCCTTCAAAACAAAAAAATATATAGAATGGTTTTGGGCTGGACAACTTGATATAAAGAGTAATGAAATAAGAAATTAAAAAAAAAGCATGATCATTAGTTACATGTGTAGACTTTCAAATTGGGTCCATGCCAGATTGTCTGTTTCGATACATTAAGTTCTACAGCATAAAACTCCCCTCTATGGGGGGTTAGTGGCGGAATGGTTTAGCATGTCATTGAGTTAATTGGTATTGTTTCGATTCCCCATTTTTCTCTCTCTCTCTATATTTGCAGAATTTCAAAAATAATCTCAGGTGGTTGGTCAAAGGAAAATTACAACTTGTCCGTTCTAAATTGAGATCGGTTCTGAATGGGCGAATGGCATCCAAACTTTGGACATGGATTTCCAAAGTACCAACTTAAAAAATTAGCCAAAGAAACTTGGCCTGTCTGTCCTAAATTGAGATCAGTGCTTGTACTGGGATGCTCTATGAAGTTTAGTTTTGTTAATTTGTCAGTGTCCGCCTACGTCTTGTTTTTATATGAGTATGATCTGAGATTAAACCAAGCAATCAATACATGATATTTTTATATACTTCTCTTGACTTAAATAAACATATTCCAACAATTCTAGGTAATTGATCACATTCTACAATATTGTTATAATAGATTCGTACTGCAGTATTTAGAAAATATCACGGTCAGCCAGTACAGCTAGTGTTTATATTAAAAATGTTACAATACAAAAGGTTTATGTTTTAGATTATTGTTGGAAGCTGCTGGGACTCAGTTAGTAAGACGTTAGCATTCTAACCTAGAGGTCCTGTCTTTTCTTGTGTTGGCCTTGGAAGTTTGTGTTTGTCCGATGTGGTTCCCCCTACACAGTGGCCTGCTAATCTGGAGGTCTCATCTTTGATTCATGAGTTGGCTGTGAAAGTTTTATGATTTTCCGTTCTCATTCCCCATTGTCAGTCAGTCAGTGTCTTGGGGTTGGATATAGTTTTAAAGCTTGAATACAAGATTTCAAGTTTTAGAGTATTGTTCTGAACTCTAATGCAGCTATTTTGGGACTAACATCGTACATTATTATTTCACTAGTTGGTTAAAGTACAGGGTTTTTTATTACATGTGACCAGAAAGCCTTTTTCTGTACAATGCTGGTTACCTATTCAACATATTGTTTTATCTCTTCATTTGGTGTCCTTGCTCTGCTAAAGACACCTACTTGCAATCAAATTATTTAAATATAATTAAACTATGGGTTACTCTCAAAATGACATAGTTGTATGTATCTGACGTTTAACCCCGTTTTTCTCTGTTTGTGTGTCTCTCCCTTTAAACCGTTATGAAATAAGTAAGCCTTGCACAGATTAATTTCATTGTAACAGATAAAAATCTTAACTTTGTCATTGCCATTTTTTTTTTTATCAGAATCTAGTGAACTCTAATAATATCCTACTCTTTTCTTAGTTTCCATGGAAACCTTTTACACATTTCCTCCAGAAAACAGATTATCTAGATTACCAGAAAACTTTACATCTTCAGCCAATTGATTTTTCATTTGAAATTTATATGCCAAAGCCCTTAGATTAGACATTTTATTGGGTCCTTGTGGAAAATTAATAGAACTTGCTTCCAAAGTGGGTGGAAAAGTTAAAAACATGTTGGAGGAAACTTAACCCTTATATGTTAATTGTCTGAGTGAATTTGTATCAATAACCAGCTTCCGAAATTCAACCAAAACATATCCTTTATTTTGCCTAATGTAGTAAAAGTGAAGTTGTAGGTGGCAGAGCATACGGTATGTATAGTCTCTGGATTGGTGAAGTGAAATGGGGTTTAACATCCCAATTTTATGCAGTAAACAGTGTAAAAAAAAATTGGGAAAGCACCATGTGGTGTACTTTTGAGTGAAATTTGTCCATACAGTGGCCTTTCTGCCATATTTACCATCGTTCTCAAAACTGTCGAGTAGTACACACGGTACCTATGTATGCTACTGTGGCTGTCATATGTGTTGGAATATCGACATAGCCAACAATTTTATTGTTAAATTCTTGTTTTTATCTTCTGTTATGATTCATTTCATAACATCTGCTGCATTATTGAAGTTTATCAATATTATTACACGTAAAATAATTTCATTTCCTTGTCTTTATAAGGTTTCGACTAATGAATGAGTTTATATTTGACAAACTTGACCAGTAAAATTTATACATGAACAAGTTATCTATTCAGCCTTGTTGAATATTTAAAAAAATTGAATTCTAAAAAAACATATGTTCAGTGTTTATATTATTGAAGATGTATTTACGTCTGTGTATAATAATATATCCTCATACACAGGCTAGCCTTTTATTAGCTCACCTAGTTTGTAATGTTCTATATCTCATTGAAGAATGAATGGAATAGTGGTTAACATCCTACTTTTCTACACCCATCAATGTAAGGAAGACTGGCAATAAAGGCAGGAATGCATATACCAGACATTTTATCCAGCAGCCTTACAATGGCTACTCTGTTGAATTATAACTTTCACAGGCTCTTTTACATAGAGGCCAATACTTTATTTGTGTAGAATGTATTACCGTAATTGCGTTTATTTGCTAATGTGATAATTGGTTTGTAACGAGAACAACGGTTAGCTTACATGTTTATCACTGGGACAGTGTTTGATTTAATGAACTGGTTATGGCTTACAATGTTTATGTTTTCTCTCGTGGCATTTGTGTGTTACCCAAATAGACTGCACATGCTCACTGCACTGTTTGACTCAGATTGGGATTTTTCAGTATCTTTCATAACCAGACCAATTTGAATTAAATTCTTTGGTAGGTCTCCTAATGGAATATATTAAAAACAGAAAATACCCTCCAAAAATCAATTTATTTCCAAATTTGTGTATTTTTAAAATTAACAGAAAAATGAACCCACAGACCCTGTTAGACAATTCATCAAGATAGTACCTACTGATCTGCTAGTCTTTTATTTTCGGTTTATTTCAGACTCGTATGTTAAGTTGGTTAAAAGGCACTGGCAATCATTAGACCAACGTTAACTTTGTCGTCTTAATGCCTACATGTAAGGGGGGGGTACGATAAAATAATTGTAGCTTTCTGTCTTCGATCAGTCATATTTTCTTACCTAGCTGTCCAGGTTAGTTTGAAATTGCTGGTTTCAACTTTCTTATATCAAGAGCATTTGATAACTCTTAAGTAAATTTGCGGTTTCAAATGTTAGTGTGACAAAAAAAAAAAACCTTGACAGTTGAAATTCAATGAAGACTTGGCGGAAACTCCTCTGTCTGTGCTGTGTAAAATTTCATAACACAGTGCATGGTGTATGCCCATTTACATTTGGTTGGTGCAGAAAAGTAGGACGTTAAACCCGTTTGCAGAATGAAACGTTTTATGTAAACTGTTCTGCTATAGGTGTTTACAGTGTACACAAGTCTGCAACTGAATTATAATCCCTATATTGACAGGCAAGATTTCGTGTAAGACAGACATTGATAGCTATAGCCTCATGAACCAGTATACAGACCTACATACATTCGCAGACAAGCGGAATATATATGAATCATAAACTAAACAAATAACCTCCAGTCATTCATGTCTTCAGTCTCTGATTCTTCCTTCCTGACCCTACTTCCTTACATATTTATACATTTAACCAATAGTTTGGATCTGTAGATTATAATTGTCCTTGCTTAATGGTCTGGGAAATTGTAAATTCGTTTCATGTTCCTGAATTGTCGTTTTATGTCACATTGTTACATTTTGAATCAGCGGATAATAATTGTCCTTAATGAGTCTGGGAAAATTGTGAATTCGTTTCTGTTACAGAATTGTCTGTAAAAGAGGTATTGTTAGATTTTGCTGGTCAGTTTCAAGGGTTTCAAGCCAAGACAGGATTTGACTTTGCTAGCACTGCTTGTTGGTGTTTTATAATCCAGTGCAGTCTTTCACATGTGATTTATTTGCTGGAGATGAGAAGGATAAGTACCGTGACTTTACTGTTTGAAAACTTTCCAAATTTGTTCTCAGCACAATATAAGACTGAAGTAGGGTAATGTAGAAGAAAAAAGATTTTCAAATCATTTCGATGTCTCAATGTTCTATTAAAATTTGAATGCATGGTAGAAATGCTCTTGACTACTTTTTGGGACTATTACATTAAATTTGTACAAATGTTCTAGTTTTCGGACAAATAGGTGTAATTCGTACAAATGGTCCAAATACATGTAATTAGTACAAATATTCATTTCGTAGGAAAAATACATGTAATTCACTCCATTTGTAAGGCAAATACATGAATTTGTACAAATGCACTTTTTTTTAGGACGGTACATGTAATTCGTACACATGTTCCAGTTTTTGGTTAGTTCATACAAAGTCGTACAAATTAATGTTGTACAAATGCACTTTTTTTTAGGACGGTACATGTAATTCGTACACATGTTCCAGTTTTTGGTTAGTTCATACAAAGTCGTACAAATTAATGTTCAAGGATAAATACATGTAATTCTAAACAGAAATGATTAATAAGACTAATTAGACACTAAATCTTTAGCTGTAAGGTTCTTAATATTGATGAAATAAATACTCTTGTTATGTGTTACTTCAGCTTTTAAATCTTGACAATAAAAAGCAATTTCATTATTTTGTAAGTTTTGTGAGACTTCATGCAAGAGTATTATTATATTCTGCTGTACGCCTCAAAACTAAACCTTTAAATCTAATAAACCCTTCAAAACATCAGTGCCACCCATAGACAAAGACACTGGCAAGTTTCCTAATGCAAGAAATAAGAATTCGGGTAGAGAGAGTGTAGGAATGAGTGCAGCAGTGTTATGTTAATCCAGCCAATTGACCGGTTATAACACAGATTAAACTCTTTAAACACAATGTTAGTATAGTCTGGCAAATATTTACTATGTGACTTATCCATGTCTTTAAACACTTATATTACACCAAGTTCTCCGTAAAGACTCAGTTTGAGGTTCCTTAATGTCTACTGAGGAACCAAATTAGTCTCAGTCCATCAGAGCTAACCTTTAAACCTCCAGTATATATTTATAATCTTTTCCTGCAAGTTGAGAGAAAAGCCACATATTGAGGTATTTAAATGGTTGATATACAAGACTTACCCTATTGTATTCATCATCTGGGCATTATAATCCGCGTATACCTCAGTTAAAACTAGTAGATATCAACTAAAAACTGTTATATAAGTATAGGGTATCTATCAGTTCTGAAGGTGACTGCAGTTTGCCTGTTTTAGTGAAGCAAACGAAGCCTGTAACAGGAGAATGTATTGATTCAGGTCGTCTGCTTTTACTTCTGCCTGCCGGTTGGACGGTGGATCAGTCCATCTCTCTCACTCTCTATTCTACTGTCAGCTAGGACTAGTCTATTATAGTTTTTGTGCATCACAAGAGGGGGGTGAAGTGAGTGTAGGTAGCTAACATCTGGATAAAATAAGCCAGTAATACAACAACTTACAGCAAGTTGATTTCTTGCACTGGAAGAAGAAAATAACCGGCTGTCAGAAGTGCTGGTAAATTAGCTTTCACTTCTGCCTGGTTTATTGCTTGTGGCTGATGAAAGGAATATAAACACAATCATCAACAGTACTACAAAACACCAGAATTAATTCACATCCCTAAATTACTCCACTTGTAATTTCTATACTTGATACAAATATTATCCATTTATACCAAAAATGTAGTAGAATTGAATTTTTTAAGAAAATGAAAATTGAAACCGGGAGATATCTAAAACTAGACGTAAAAGATCGCTTGTGTTGTATATGCCAGGAGGTAGATGACGAAATTCATTTTCTAACAAATTGCAAACGACATGACAAAAATAGAACAGAACTGTTCAGGCTAATTTTATTCCAAGAGCCAAATTTTTATAAAATGAATGCTTCACAACAATTTAAAATACTAATGATAAATAAAAAGGTAGAAATTCTGAAATGTTTAGGAGCTTTTATATACAATTCGTTCATGTCTCTGTAAAGTATTTATGTTTATATAATTATGTACATGTATGTATTATGTATCCTTCGTTGTCTCATTTATATTTTATTAATTTCCTCTGTATATGCACATAACCTTGTAAGGTTTTTTATGCAATAAAGTTTCTTCTTCTATAGTGAAATAGGGTTTAACATCCTACACTTCGGCATGGTTTGGGTTAATAAAGAAGTTGTTTAGAATAAAATAAAAAAAAGGCCACCAAAATCTGAATAAATCAAATTTCACCAAGAAATTTTGTAGAATTGTCAGTTAGAAAGAAGGTGTTGATTTGACAAATATAGATAAGATCAACATCTGGACAGAATTCTAAAATCTGTCCTGTAATTAGAAGACAGTTAGTTGCCAGTTTTATCCAGGTGTGGAGGATTGGTTAAAGTTATAACTGCATTAGATTCAGAGAAATATAGATCTGATTTCGTTCCAATCTGATAAAAACAGATCTGTGTTTCGTTTCTGTTTCAATGGCCTTTGCTATATAAAGATCTGATCACTTGCAGTGGGAAGTCTCTAAAGGGTCATGCAATAGGCTTTTGCCCCTATGATGCCACACATTTGATTAACCAATCAGTGTCGATGTTTCTAGTGAGATACCCACAGTTCTGCGCATGGCATGTCAAGAACTTGCTGCAACAGACTGTTTTATTGACTAATCCCTCACATCAACTGGAATTATTGTGATGTAACAAATTTTCCGGATCCTAGTGCAGTAATGACAAGTAACCGAAATTTAGAACTATTAATAAAAAGAAATGAAATAATATCTGATTTTTAATCAGATAGATTTTCTTCCTTGTCTGTCAAACCAGAGTGGTTTTCTCCACTTTCCTCCAACTGCTGAAGACCCCAGAGCAAAGCGATTTATTAAAATGAAATTGAACCATGTGTTAGTCCTGAAATGACCTAGTATACGGAGTGGTTGTTAATCTCTATCACTTGGAAGTTGGATCTTTGTACATCATGCTTAGAGTCACGTTGTAGCATGTCTGAGCCATGGTAAATGTTTGACATTGATTGTTCATTTGAAGCTGCATTGAGCCTACATGATTTTTTCCACCGACAGTCTCCATTATTCTCTTGGTGCAGAAAAGGAAGATGTATTAAACCTCATTTCATTTCATTTCTTTATGCTTCCGTTTCATCAATAGGCTTAAATTTACACTTTAAAGACTTTCTCATTTTGGAGATACAAATTAATTACACTCTGCCAAATAGGGAGACAGTTGTAATATTTATCTTGGCTTGGTGTTGATAGATTTTACAGACAAGATCATTTCTAGACAAAAGTCCAGATTAAATACCATGTACTCAACATACAGAGACATATATTTCTGTTTCAGTTTCTCATTTCAACTTGAAATTAAAGAACAGCCTCGAGTCCACAAAGTATTTTCAGACTTTAGTTGAGCATTTACTCAAAATTGTTCGCCTTAATTTAACTAAAATATATAAAACTTTTATAATTTTTTTTAATGTATCAAATAACAAATACATCAGTAAGAAACTGCAATTTTTTGTGTTTATGGGTGTCAGATTTTTCTCATAAATAGTGATTAAAAGTTGAATAAATTCTTAACTTAATTCTGAGAATGTTTTGTGAACTCCAGACCTATTCTTACTTGGCCTTGTCTGGAAATAAAATGTCTTAAATATTGTGTCTGTATATGCATCCGTCTGGTGTCAACAATTGCTTGTGGAAGCTATTTACAATGTATGGAGGTTTTAACCTTGTAAAGTGTTTATTAACCCTTTGAACACTGACTTTACATGGGGTGTTGCACGTCCCTCCCTGGATTTACAGGACGTCATATTAATTATGACGTCAACGTAATTGGAGCTTGAACATGCCCCAAGCCACAAAACCGACATTTCGGGTATATGCGATACAACGTCAAGCCGGTTTTGCGGCATTTCGGGTTCTAAGGGTTAAGTTTTCAAATCGAACAGCTCAGTTATAAAATGATTACAGGTATATACTTTGTTTATGTTAGTGCAAGAATGATCTTAATCTCCCTCCCCATTTCGTTTATATTAGTGCCAGGAGGATTTTAATTATTTCAATATGTAACCTACAACAGTGTGAAAGGTGCCATTCCAAACTTGATATTAATATGATAGTATGAAATTGAGTATATAGTTGACTGGCAACTTATATTTATGTATTGTTATATTTTATAGTGTAAAGAGTTTGTGAAAGCTGGAGCATTACGAGGTACGTCACCATCAGATGTCATTCAATCATCAGATATAACCTTCACCTGTGTCTCAGATTCACTGGCAGTTAGAGATGTAAGTAGTTATAATGTACTATGTTCAGGTGCTGAAGGGAGGGGCAAATTGATCAGAAGTCAAATGGTATGATTTCACTGGTTTTTATTCCCCGCTTGTACGTGAAAATGAGTAGGGTCCCCTGACAACCTTGAGGATTTTCTCTGGGAGCTCCAGTTTCCTCCCACTGCTAAAGAAACCAATGCACAAGCGAATTATTGAAATTGTGTATTAAATTCCTCTGTGGGAACAATTCTCCCTTAATCTAGAAAAACCTAGCAAGTCAAATTTTGGTGAAAATTGAGTTAGACCCATATTTGGACTTAGTACACATGTATAATATAATAGGTTTTTTTTTTGTCCTTCACTGAAAAGGCTTCTAATTATCTTCATCTAAAAAGACAAAATAAAATTGGTTTTATATACAGTAGCTTAATTCTGAAACTAAACAGTTTTTATACGCCCACATTTTCATGTGGACGTATTATGTCGTCGCCCCTGTCCGTCCGGACGTCCGTCCGTCCGTCCACAATTTGTTTGTGGACTCTCTACAGGTCACAATTCTTATCAGATTTTGACGAAACTTGAAATATAGGTTTATCCCCAAAAGATCTCGGCTGCTTTCGATATTGGCATGTATCGGATCAAAACTTCCTGAATTATGGCCCCTGATTATACTCAAAATCGCCTTTTTTTTAGCTTGGAGGTCACAATTATTATCCGATTTAAAAAAAACGTTTGATTATATTACCGTTACACCGTAAGGAAGGTTGAGTTCGAATTTCGGGAAAATCAGACCAAAATTGCCATACAAAATGGCCGCCGTTTGTACGCGAATACTGTTAAAAAATGGTATATCAAGGTTGTGGACCCTGTAAAGGTCACAATTTTAATTCGATTTTGATGAAACTTGAAATTCATCGTTATAACCCAAAGATCTTGGTTCTTTTCAATATTTGCGCATATCGGATCGTAACTTCCTGAATTATGGCCCCTGGTTATTATACCCAAAATCCCCCTTTCTTTAGCTTGTGGTCCCTCTGGAGGTCACAATTATTATCCAATTTAAAAAAACGTTTGATTATATCACCGTTACACTGTAAGGAAGGTTGAGTTTGAATTTCGGGAAAATCGGACCAAAATTGACAGACAAAATGGCCGCCGTTTGTACGCGAATACTGTTATAAAAATGATATATCATGGTTGTGGACCCTGTATAGGTCACAATTTTAATTCGATTTTGATGAGGAAGGTTGAGTTCTAATTTCGTGAAAATCGTACCAAAATTGCCGGACGAAATGGTCGCCGTTTGTACGCGAATAGTGTAAAAATATGGTATATCATGGTTGTGGACTCGCTACAGGTCACAATTCTTATCCAATTTTGATGAAAAGTCACATTTCTAGGTTGTGTACCGTCACACCATAATCATTGTCGGTTTCGAGTTTCATTAATATCAGACTGGAACTGACCAACTAAATGGCTGCTCCCAATACAGTATGAAATACAGGACTTAAAGATGTAGGAAAAATCACTTTCGGTATTGCTTGTTCTCTGTCCATCTCTCGAAAATGTGGGCGTATCCTGCCTGGCAGTGCCAGCCTATCTTCTTTTGTTTTCTGAATCTAAATTCAACAGTGTTACTAGGTTTTTCCAGATTACGGGAGAATTGTACTATGTAAGACTAAGAGAGAGCCATTATCCCTATCAACATTGAACCTTGTAATCAATGTTAATAATAACATAATCAAAAAAGCCATATATGTGTTATTTGTATTATAGTTGATATAAGTTTAATGCATGAATTATCTTGATGAATAATGGATTATGACAAGTATTTACAACATATTTATATGAAGAGATCGGCCAGATTAATTAATATCTATAATTATAACCAGAATACTGTCATCAATAATAGATATATTAATTAAACCTTCGATCAACCAGAAACTCTAAAGTGTTAAATGTATTTGTTTCCTAGCAGTTCCATCAGTAATGGTCTGAGTAACAAATGGTGGCTGTTAATATTCAGTATATATTGTAATTAGAATTCAGAGTTGATAACATCTGTGTGGATTAGTGTCCCACTTTTCTGCACAAACAAGGTTAATGGATATCAGCATATGCAATGGTGGCACTATTGCATCTACTCCTATTGATTTCCATTGGTATATGCCAGACCTTGGTTTTTCTGTCCCATCCATATCCCTTGAACCTTTCCTTGCTCAGCCTGTAGTCAAGTTCCACTGAGAAGGAGAAACCCAGGAAAATCCTGAGGAACTTACATAAGGGCTTCCTCATTGGTGAGCTGTCAACAATTCACCATACTCACAGAGCCGCTGAGGATCCTTTGTGGGTGGTAGATCATATTTGAAAATTGTAATTATGTTTTTTAATCAGGATATATTATTATTGTTTTTTGTAGATTGTATTTTGTAGATGGTATTTGGTATTCAGTGTGTATTATGAGTGTATTTTGTAGATTGTATTTGGTAATCAAAGTGTATTGTAATTGTATTTTGTAGATTGTATTTGGTAATCAAGGTGTATTACAAGGTATAACTAAAGGTAAATGTTACGTAGAAATGTCCACAATAGATGAAGAAACAGTCCAAGATGTTGCAGAGGTAAATTGATCAATATTGTTTTAAAATAATTGATTGGTTGTGTATTGTATTCCTGTCATCGCCATCTATCCAACCAATTTTTCGGATAAACTGCAGTTGTGACAAAGCTGCTGTGTGGGCATATTCCACACTTTGCATGGCTATCTTTTCTGTGTAAAATCAGTTGCACTATTTAGCCAAAAGTTATGATTCATTCTGCTTGAATTTATATGCATTGCTCAGTTTAGTAAGAAAAATAAGCTGATAGAATTACAGCTAGAATTTCCTTTATTTGCTTCAGAAGTTATCACCTTTATAGAATCTAGTGACTAACATATACACCTGATGCATTTGAAATATATTTGTCGTTGAGAAGAATTGAAATTCAATTTTGTTATTACTTCTTGAGTTATTGATCTTGATACTTTATAGAATATTGCTATTTCTCTTGACCTACTTTTATTGCGACAAATACACTTCTCAAATTACAATATTCTGATGACTATTTCTAGATTTATTATATCTTTATGATTATATTGTAGAATCTTTTCAAACTGCTAGTGATTATGGCCAGGGGGAGGTGGAGAATTGTTAGTCCCTACGAACATCCTACTCTGTTCATTTCTTCCAAGGATGCTTTTGGGAGAGTGGTTAAATGGACCAATCCAATTCATTTATTAATAAAATATTGTTTTAAAAAAAAAAAGATGAAAATATAAAAGATTTTATCTAGAACACCTGATACCACTTGTATGTATTATAGAAGTCACATAGCTAGCGATTTCTGTTGGTGAAAAAATAACTGGTTATTCATGTATCTAATGTTTGATTGTTTGTAGGCAATTATGGCAAGAGGTGGAGTATTTTTAGAAGCACCTGTTTGTGGAAGTCGTGTTCCAGCATTAGAAGGTCAACTAGTCATTTTGACCTCCGGTGATCGTAAATTATATGACGATTGTTTCTCATGTTTCGAGGCAATGGGCAAAAAATCTTTCTACTTAGGAAGTAAGTGTATATATGTTAGTTCCGAAATGATCTTAGTGCTTAATGGTAATTCAAGTTATTGAATTTAAATTGTGTTAAAAAATCTATACAGTACAAGGCCAATCAAAGTTGCCCTGAAATTTAACAAAAGTAACGATAGACGTTAAATTAACCATAGATGGCCATCAGTTGTAGACTGAGTTTGGAATTATCCTAAATCCTACAGTGACGATATAGAATTCCAGGCCGTTTAGTGAGGAAATATCTTGACCAACCAACATAGTTTAACATATTCATTGGATTTGATTGCGTCAGGATACTAATCACACTACCTCACAGATATTGGAACTGACTGTGACGCAACTGAATTCTGTGTCACTTTATTGCAATTTTGTCCATTTAGAATTCTTTGGTCTCGTAATCGTGCATCTCCTTTGTGAGATGAAGTATATATTAGGCCATAAATATTCAGGGGCCTGTATCACGAAATTTTAACTGAGATAAAATCAAATTTTAGTAATTTGATTGGACAATATTAGATTAATTTTAGTTCTTAGCCAATCAAAATTGAAGTATCTACTAAAATTTGGATTTTATCTTTAGTTAAAATTTTGTGAAATAGGGCCTTGGTTCCCAAACAATCCTTACTGAATATCTGATAGGGGAGGGGAGGGGATATTTTGTCAAAGGATAACTACTGGAATACTAGGCTAAATGACTGGTCATAAACATCATATTTCAAGGCACTACATTTATCATGTTGTTTGTAACAATGTGTGATTATCCAGTATTATTTGTGATTGTTTGTAACGTAAATTGCATACTCGATAAATCCACCTCAGCCACATTTTGGAAATTATTCAAACTACTTTATGGACCTGGTTAAAACATTTATGTGCATTAATTGATGTTTTTTGTTTTTTTTAACAGCATGTAAAATGAAGTTAGTCAACAATTTGTTATTAATTATATCATTTTATTTATAGACGAAGTTGGTACAGCATGTAAAATGAAGTTAGTCAACAATATGTTATTAGGGTGTGTAATGAGTAGTTTAAGTGAAACTATGGCATTAGCAGAGAAAGTTGGATTAGACCAGGAAGATTTAACAGAGATTCTCTCCCTTGGTTCACTCTCCTGTCCTACAATAATACACAAATGTCAAGGTTAGTAAGACACTGCGATTTTAGCTGACTAAAGATTTTATTTCTTCATAAAAGGGGTGGGGGGCTGAATGGTCTTACCTGTGCGCTTTAGATCTAAAGATTTGTCTTGAGTCAAGTGAAATGGTTTAGATTCCCCAGCTTGCCCATTGTTGGGATGGCCTAGTGGTCTAGAGTGCCGCGCTTTGACATTTAGCTGGCCGGTCACCTCTGGCTTGCGGCTGTGGTTTCGTGCCCAGGTGTGAGCATATGTGACCTGGAGATGGGGGAGCCTTCTCAACCTCGTGGATTTCCTCCGGGCACTCCGGTTTCCTCCCACTGCTAAAGACCCCTACGCGCATACGAATTATTGAAATAAAATTAAAACCATATGTTAGTCCCAAAATAACCTAGTTCAGTTGAGTGGTCGTTAAACCCCATTTCTCTCTCTCTCTCTCCCATTACAAGGAAGAGGTTCGTCTGCCCAATATAACCTAGTTCAGTTGAGTGGTCGTTAAACCCCATTTCTCTCTCTCTCTCTCTCCCATTACAAGGAAGAGGTTCGTCTGCCCAACCTCTTGGGTTTTTCTCCAGGTCTAACAAAGACACTGTTGTTAATGAATATTTACTGAAGGGTCTATTTTAAAACAATAGAATCCAACTAAACCGAGACATTATTTGATGTTGGTATTTTGATTTTGTTTTCTAAAAAATGCTAAATAATCAATTTGAGTACATATTAACGTGGATCAAGTCATGAGACATTTGATATTGTAGTAACAAGTAGAAATGACACATATTTATTTTATATATGCAAAATTATTTTCCTTTTTATACGCCCACATTGAAATGTGGTCGTATATTGTCGTCACCCCCGTCCGTCCGTCCGTCGGTCCGGCGTCCACAATTGCTTGTGGACGCTCTACAGGCTAAAGTTAATATTCGATTGACTTTAAATTTATACACAATGTTTAAGGTCATGAGACGGAGAAGCCTATTGTTTTTCAGCGATTTCCGATAATAACTACCAGAGTTATGGCCCTTGATCACTTCAAAAAATCTTGTGGACGCTCTAGAGGCCAAAGTTAATATCCGATTGACTTTAAATTTATACACAGTGTTTAAGGTGATAAGACGAAGACGCCTATTGATTTTCAGCGATTTCCGATAATTAGTGCCAGAGTTATGGCCCTTGATCTCTTTAAAAAATCTTGTGGACGCTCTAAAGGTCAAAGTTAATATCCGATTGACTTTAAATTTATACACAGTGTTTAAGGTCATAAGACGAAGAAGCCTATTGATTTTCAGCGATTTCCGATAATTAGTGCCAGAGTAATGGCCCTTGATCACTTCAAAAAATCTTGTGGACGCTCTAGAGGCCAAAGTTAATATCCGATTGACTTTAAATTTATACACAGTGTTTAAGGTGATAAGACGAAGACGTCTATTGATTTTCAGCGATTTCCGATAATTAGTGCCAGAGTTATGGCCCTTGATCACCTCAAAAAATCTTGTGGACGCTCTAGAGGCCAAAGTTAATATCCGATTGACTTTAGATTTATACACAGTGTTTAAGGTCATGAGACGAAGAAGCCTATCGATTTTCGGCGATTTCCGATAATTAATGCCAGAGTTATTGCCCTTGATCTCTTTAAAAAATCATGTGGACGCTCTAAAGGTCAAAGTTAATATCCGATTGACTTTAAATTTATACACAGTTTTTAAGGTCATAAGACGAAGAAGCCTATTGATTTTCAGCGATTTCCGATAATTAGTGCCAGAGTTATGGCCCTTGATCACTTCAAAAAATCTTGTGGACGCTCTAGAGGCCAAAGTTAATATCCGATTGACTTCAAATTTACACACAGTGTTTAAGTTCATGAGACGAAGAATCCTATTGATTTTCTGCGATTTCAAATAATTACTGCCAGAGTTATCTCCCTTGATAACTTCAAAAATTCTTGTGACGCTCTAGAGGCCAAAGTTAATATCCGATTGACTTTAGATTTATACACAGTGTTTAAGGTCATGAGACGAAGAAACCTATTGATTTTCGGCGATTTCCGATAATTAGTGTCAGAGTTATGGCCCTTGATCTCTTTAAAAAATCATGTGGACGCTCTAAAGGTCAAAGTTAATATCCGATTGACTTTAAATTTATACACAGTGTTTAAGGTCATAAGACGAAGAAGCCTATTGATTTTCAGCGATTTCCGATAATTAGTGCCAGAGTTATGGCCCTTGATCACTTCAAAAAATCTTGTGGACGCTCTAGAGGCCAAAGTTAATATCCGATTGACTTCAAATTTATACACAGTGTTTAAGGTCATAAGACAAAGACGCCTATTGATTTTCAGCGATTTCCGATAATTAATGCCAGAGTTATGGCCCTTGATCACCTCAAAAAATCTTGTGGACGCTCTGGAGGCCAAAGTTAATATCTGATTGACTTTAGATTTATACACAGTGTATAAGGTCATGAGACGAAGAAGCCTATTGATTTTCAGCGATTTCAAATAATTACTGCCAGAGTTATCTCCCTTGATAATTTCAAAAATTCTTGTGACGCTATAGAGGCCAAAGTTACCATCCGATTGACTTCAGATTGATACATAGAGTTTAAGGTGTTGAAACGAACAAGTATTTTGATTTTCAATGAATTTAGATAACTGAACAGCTAAATCCATGATATTAAATGTTTCATGTATATACTAATTGTTAGCGTGGGGTAAAACTTTATAAAAAGCAATCAAATTCTAATGATTTTCTGATAATTACATAATGAGTTGTTACTCTTAATCAGTTTTTAGTGTATTACAAATGTTTCATTACCGAAAAAAGTAAAAATATGCGACAACCCTTGTTGACTGCCCGGACGATTTAGCTGCTGTGGGCGTATGTTCGTTGCCTGGCAACCTATCTTTAGTGTATTACAAATGTTTCATTACCGAAAAAAGTAAAAATATGCAACAACCCTTGTTGACTGCCCGGACGATTTAGCTGCTGTGGGCGTATGTTTCGTTGCCTGGCAACCTATCTTCCAATAAGAATAAGATTTTCTTCAAGAAATAGATTCCACAATACATTACAGTATTAGGCTGCAAAAACAGTCGTACAAATAATGATAAATGAATTAGTATTTATATTGTTCTGTTTTGTTGTTTTTTTTTTAGCAATTATGAATGGAAAATATGATCCACATTTTCCTTTACAACACCAACAGAAAGACTTGCGTCTGGCTTTAGGTCTGGGTGATCGAGTTGAACAACCTTTACACATGGCATCAGCCGCCAATGAGGTCAGTTAATAGAATTATATATTTCTATACTTGAACTAGAAATACACAATTCTATGGAATTCAATTAATTATATATGTTTTATTACTGAGTGATGTTTCGACATTTCTTTTAGTTGTTGAATAAAAGTGGTTTTTATAATATATGTTTACAAAAATACTATAAAATGTTATTATGACATTGAAGCAATAGTGTGTTAGGTACTTGATAACAAAACAGAAGGATCTGGCTTCAATGCTGGTGTTGACCAACTGGTGAAGAATGAGTGTCAGGTGACGAAAACCGTCCCATGTATACTATTTGTGACATATAAAAATTCTTTGACAATTGGAATCAAAATGAGTGTAGGCTGTAGGTTTTGTTGTCCAGGCAAAATTTCCCTCATAGCACACTGTGTGACGTATGGCTGTCTTTATAAGCCCAGTGGGTGCAGAAAAGTAGTATGTTAAACTTTATTCCATTCATTCCTTAAATATATTTGTCTTCTATTCACAGATGTACAAAAGATCAAGAAATTTGGGATATTCAGAGGCAGACATGTCAGCTGTTTACAAGAGCTGCTGTTCATAATATCACCATAGCAACATCACACATCCCATAATTTTCTCAACGTTTTACACTAAAACGTATCATGAAGAAAAGCATAGTCATATTTATGTAGATTTGAATCTAGCATGGTTAACCGATATTATTCAAAAACTCATTACCATTTTTTTCACAGAAACATGTTCAACATTTGTATTTTTATTATTTTCGGTTTATTTATGTTAAATTTGTAGCTGTTCTTGGCTTTGTGTCACGTATTTAACAAGTGCACGATTTTAATCAAAAGAGTCCATATTTAGTGCTCTCTTTCACAGTGTGTAATTATTTACATTGCCGCTAATATTTTATGAATTCTATGTAATGACAGTTGCTAAACTGGGAAATTGACGAATAGAGCAGTTTTCTATAATTGAAAGTGTATGTTGCCCAGTAGTGTTATAATGAAACCCTAGTGTTGGCCTGGAAATAATGAATTTAAATGTATATGACAGTCTTGTTAGGCTTTGTACCGAACATGTATTAACCATGCATTATGTAAGAGTTAAACCTTCCTATTGCAGGTCTTCTTTTAGACCTTAAATGTTATATATATATTATTACTGAGACATTTATTAACATGAGAAAATCACATTCAACTGTTGATGCCATTGCATGACTGCGATATTTAGTAAATTCAAATAAGTTTTGGTTTGTGGTGGATGCAGTTTCCATAGAAATGGATAATCCAGATTTTATTGTAGTAATGGCAATCGAGGCTAGCCTATAATGGTGTCACTAATATCTAGGTTCAGGGTGAAGTAATTTAACTAATATTTTCAGGATCTTCTCGTTTAATTATCTATTCTTTAAGTAGTACACTTATAGCAAGAACTGTCAGCTCTTTATCAATATTACATAATGCATTTTTAATGATGTTAATAAATACACAGAAAAAAGAAAATGTGTGCCAGAAAAAATGACAAAAGCATCATTGTCGAAATGTGACATGTTAATGAATCACTAATTTATATGCCTTGAATAGATTTTTTGGCATGCCTGAATTTGTAGCGAGATTGGCAGTGACCAGTGCCTTATTTCCAGGCTTGCTTGTTTATAATATATAAGGGTTTTATAGTAAAGTCTAGTGTTATTGCATTTTAAAGTTAATATGTAAGAATATCTTGAGTTTGAGAGATTTCTTATATACATATTACATACTGTTTTAAAGCTAATATGTGTAAGAAAGAATTCTCAAATGTATATACCATTTAATTAAAGCGGTACCATAAACTTTACAATTTTGAATGCTTTATTATGCTTCTTAAAGTTTCAATTAATAATAATATGTACCAGAAAATATAGTTGACACCCACAAGGTTATTCCCCCCCCCCCCCTACATCACTGTCATAGGTTTATATTTCACTAGAATCCCATTACGATGCAGATATTCATAGAATATATTACAACTTGAGCTCCTAAAATATTCAAGATATGCCCTTCACTGATTACTCATTGAATATGGAGAATGTGTGAGATTGTTATAAGATAATTACTTAGAGTAAAGAATTAAGATAAAAGAAGTCAGAAATGTAGGACTAGTCCCAGATTTCACACGATTCTTTTGTAATAAAATGTTTTTTAAGTATTCAATTAAATGCCAAAATGCCGTTTGAAATATAATTACAATAGATCGTTTTAATAGTAGCTAAGCTTTTTATGACGTTATCCTGTATCCATACTGGCAGTTTTGTTTTTTTCTTATTTTTTTCTCTTTTTTAACTTCCACTCAAGAACCAAGGGGAATAACTCCTAACATTGACTATTAATGAAAAACTGTAAATTATTGTGAATAGTGTTATTTGTAGTAATTATTAGATTAGTAATCTCTCCATTTGTAAAACCAATCACCTATATGGTATTAGAATTAATATCACACATCATTAATGTTTTACACAACACAACTCCAAATGTAAGTCACTTTGATGAAATTATTTTAGAAATAAATTGTTATTTGTAAAATGTTTTAAGCAATATTTTCATTTTGTATATTATTTTTCATCAATAGTTTTCAGTCAAATGAAGAAAGATTGTTTTCCGTTGTGGTATTATTTGATATGGCCGGTTGTCTTGTGTTTTATTAAATGTGTCGATCATAATTGTAAATATTTAACTCCGCAGTAATTTTTTCATGGATTTAATGTTTTTATCATTATGCTGTTTTCTCTTTTTCCAGGGAGTATATCATTTCAATCGACTACTTTTTCAAATTCAAACAGCTAAAATACAGTTTATATACACAACCAATGTGTACATGGGTCAAAAATGTAATTGTTATAGCAAAATTCTCATCTGGCATAAAATTTATATTATTATGTTAGTCGAAGACTGAGTGAAATATTGGGTGAACAAACCCAATGGCTTTCATTAGATGGTAATTTAAATTACTTGAAGGGAAGAATTATGTTGAGAGTTAGGGGTTGTCTCAGAATTCCAACTGCCTGTACATGTGTAAACCTTGTTTTTTGTCCCATGCTAACAACTAGGCACACTTAACATGTGAACAATGCAAGTTCCATCCCTGACAAGTAAGAAACTGGTGTGATAAATCCTCTAGGTTTTTCTGAGTCATGCTGGGGACTTTTAATCAGGGACTTCCTAATCGAGAGGCCAGTGCTTGACTCCTGCAGCACCTTTTACTTGATAAGCATCTATAGTACTTAATAACCAATCTGTATACATGTAAAATATTTTTCATTACACTGTTTTACTTTTTACCTCTGTTTTATTTAATGTCCTCACATTATCTGTCTACTGTAGGTCAAGTGTTTTATTCCATGTCCTCACATTGTTTGTGAAATGTATCACATGCAATGAAAGTGTTTCAGAGGCTTATTCATTAAAAGTCAAAGCAGCCTTTTCTTTGGTTAAAGTGCTAAAATTTGTTGTAGGATTTTTACACACGGCCAATGAAACAGCTACAATGTTAAAATATTCTACAGTTAAATTTACAACCTACTGAGCAAAAGGCAAAGAAATAATTATGTTTTGACTTTCTTAGAAAATATGAAATTATTGCTTTAAGGCAAGTAAACTGATTGACAGGCTTTGAAATTAACCATCTGGTCAATTTCATTGTCTGTCAGTCAAAACCTGCAAATATGATCAAAACAAGAGCTCTGATCTAATGCATGGTAACTGTTTATATTGACCAATATTTCCATGGTAACATACAACATTATATTTTGATAGGTTTTGTAGATTGTAAACTATTTTGTCTTAAGTATTTATAATGTGTGTAAAATTCATCAAAAATAACAATAACGAGGTTGTTTGCTACACAAATCATGAAAGTTGTTAAAGTATTAAATTGAATTGTATTTTGAATTATGTTTTAAATTTTGGAAAAGTGTTCGCGTTCACATTTACATAGATTTTTTCTTTTGAATTTATGAGCTCTTTGCCATTCTTCTGATTTCAAAGTTTTATTAATAAATTGTTATAAATTCTGTTGTATATCATTATGAACATTTGAGGGGCAATTATTTATTTAACATATATTCTTTATTTTGAAATTTGTGTGACGTATATAAACCAAAGGGAGGTAATCTAAATTACCCTCTATTTGTCATGAATGTTTAACTATTAAATAATCATATTGAAATATAGATTTTTCATCTTAATATCTAAACATACAACTTTTTTTTTGCACCATGAATTTATGGAGAACTGAAACAAAGATTGTATACAAGTTTAGAAATATTGTACATTATTAGGTTTGTAGCTGTCATATCTATATATATATATATTATATACATATAAATCAGTAGTTTTCATCCTCGCCATAGTTACTGTTGTCATTTATATTCGTTCCTTTTTTTGGGTCCATCAGCCCTAAGGGTTTATGTCGTTACTTCTGTCCATTGTCCAGCCACCTAGCATAAGGAATTATTATAGACTATTACTGCTAAATCACTTGATGGGTTGCAATGAAATTTATTTTAAATTAAGTAGTGAGAATCCACAGGGGGTTTAACAGAGACACTTTGATTTGGCAAATGGATGCATTTATGACTAAATGGATTTCAATCAAAATTGATATGTTATGAGTATAATCCATTTAGTGATTGAACACATTAAAAAAAAACACAACACAATTTATATGGAAAACCATCACTGGTTTATACACATATAGCACGATTTTTCAACATATGTGTATAAACCTGTGATAGTTTTTCATCATATACATTGTGTTTTTTTAAGTTATATGAGCCCATAAGGTCTTGTCAGCGTTCATATTTTCAGCAAGATAAATTTTCAAAGCACATATACTCTTAGATGATTGGGCCTCTCATTTCTTTTTTCCCTTTTTTTAAAAAAAATCCCTGTAAATAATTTGTAATGATGTGATGTTTTTAAAACAAGATGGACAGCATTTATAAAGATCGTTGTTCTGTTCAGATAAATGTGACCGCGATATTTAGGAGATTGTATATCGCGATTGGAACTATTGTATATTATTGATGATGATATAAAATAAATGTATTTTACCAAACAATCACAGCTACCTATTGTTATTATATAGTGTGGTCTCACACATGCGCTTTAGATCGTAAGGTTTGTCATTGAGTTAGGTGGGTGGTTTTGATCCCAAGAAGGAGTAGGATCACTTGTCCAAACTCGTGAGTTTTCTCGAAGTACTTCGGTTTTCTTCCACTGCAAAAGACCCCTACACACAGGCAAATTAATGAAATGAAATTGAACAATATGTTGGTACCGAAATGACCCTATTGTGTCATTGATTTTTAAAGCCCAACCCCATTTCTCTCTTTCACCTGTCATTTAATGTCCGCATTTCCATCCATTCTTATGAATTTTCCAGCCTGGTTTCCCCTGGTTATTGGTACTGTTAAGTAAAGTGAAAGGGATGCTGTTTGCACGTATATGCTGGACATGTCCTGCACTAGTTAGCAAACGTCCAACTGGGAATATGCCCAATTGGACATCTAATTCTTCAGATTGGACGACTGAGGTCCCGTGTTTATGTTGGCATGCAAATTTCCTTTACTCTTTGAATAACTGGTAGATAAAGAATTGTCTAAAAAAGTATTAAGTAACTTAACACATTCAAATAAACACCACCCATTCTATGGAAACCCATTACTGAAATAAACACAACAACTCGATGGTAACCAGTTACTGAAATAAACACTAACGGTTCTATGGAAGGGAATTATCGAAATAATCACAACAGCTCCGTGGAAACCAATTACTGAAATAAACAATTACTGAAACAAACATAAATTTTCTATGGAAACCATTTACTGAATTAAACGCAACAGTTCTATGCAAAATAATTACTGTATTTTAATAGATTTAAATGAAAATCGGGAACCAAATAGATAAGTAATAATCTGAGTGGCAGTGACTGCTGAGCACATTTTGCAAAAGTTGACGCCATATTCTCAATGTAGTTTAAACGCATGACAAAATAAGAGGTATAAGTTTCCCGTACGACTGTATCTTTGTGTTGTCATATTAAATACAAAATATAAATGTATAATATAATTTACAATTAACAGAGTCAAACCGGGACATCGGAGCAGGTGTTCGAATCACGGGGATGGAATAATTTATCCCAGGTTGTCTGTATAGACAATGCCCATATCGGAATTGCACCATGCTGTAATTGTCAATTACATGTGATAATAGTGTACATTATAGTTCTAATCTATTAATAAATAATTATTCCATCCATTAGTGAACTGGAAACGCTGAAACTTCATAGCTTAGGCCGACATTATATGTACTTCTTTGTTTCATCAATTTTTATCTCTTGTCGCTGGCAACGTACTGGGTCCAAAGGGGCGTTTATACCGAGCGCGAATGACTACTATTTGAATGGTGTTTTAGGCTACTAACAGCGAAAGCGAAAGATTTTCATTAACAAATCTGAATGCACCAGAATGGTCGTTGGTCGTGCTCAGTATAAATAATGACCCTTAATGGCCGCTCGTGGACAGTTCGCGTCAAAAGATTGGTAGACCGTTCTTGGCGGTAACTTTACTTCTGAACGGTTTATTTAATTATTTTTAAATTTCAGATTTATTTTTAATATGTTATTCAATGGCCGTATAATGGCTGTATTCAATGATATTTGCATGTAGTTATAGAATAACATGTATAAACACCTTTCGGACATACAGTAAACAACCAAAAATATGGATTGCTTCGTGTCGAAATTGCATTTTTTGATGCGGTCTACTACATTATTCAATTACTTGATGGTGATCTTGTCAGTGGAATGGTATACCCACAGCCCCTGTTTTTATTTATGTAGTTAGCTTTTCTAGTAAAAAAGTACATTTACTTTTTTTGGGACACTCTTAGACGTCACAATTTTCAGAAGGGTTAGATTTTGGCATTATTACCCCTAATTGGTACAAAAATCAGTTCCCTTTTGGAACAAGATGGCGGCTACAGTATACATGTATTCTGCTTTGTTCAAACATTGTGTTAAGTAGCGAGGACGAACCCTATCGATATTCAACATTCTGTGACCTTCCATTCCATTCCCTCGTCCTCTTTTCCTGGATGTTTATAAGATAAGCGCGTTTTAAACAATTAGATGGTAAGAGGTTGAACCATATCCGCCCATCTAATTTTAAATAAAAACACAAAAACCAAAGGAATGTTAAAATCCACGCTAAGTTGCAGCTAGATACGAATTTATCATAATCTCTTTCCAGATTGAAGTCAGAGTTTGCAGTGTTTAACAACAAGTTAAGTGGATATGGCGTAGGTGTTCAGATCCATTCTTGAACTTAAAATTAGGAAAAACTGAAGGAGTCCTGCTATTGATTTTGAATTAAATAATGTTTTCAGATATCTGGTCGATGTTACCACGCGTTCTTTTATTCCATTAGGGTCGAGTATAAGTAAACTAATAAGTGATTTAAAGACAAATATTTTGTGACCTCAAATTCTTGCGAAAGCATATCCATCATTTTCATTTTCTCAACTTATTATTAACAGCAGAAGTGTAAAAAAAAATGGGGCGAGCGAGATAACTGGTGTTGGGGGCGGACTACCATGTAAAGGTACCAAAAGTACCCCCCCCCCCCCCTATCCGGCCCACCCGGCTATGAGAATCCTTGAGGTAGAAGGATAACGAACGAACGAATGAATGAATGGGATTTAACGTCTGCATGACAGCACCAACCGGGCGAATGAAGGTGGATATGCGACATGAAGAAAATCTTCATCGGACAGCAATTAAACTGTAACTGTTCTGCGAAGAGTTCTTTTACGTACGTCAAACGTGATAACAGGACCTGGGTTTTTCGTCCAATCGGGACGACATACTCATTAGATGTGACTGAATCCAGGCTTGTTTAAAAAGCTTGTACCCAGGGGCGGATTACCCTATAGGCAGTGTAAGCAGCTGCCTAGGGTCCAAGAAAGAATAGGACCCATAAAATTTTCGATGATCTTTTTAAATTTTTTTTATTTTTTACATTAATTAATTCACTGGACTGCGCCTATGACGAACCTACTTCATTCTGAAGGAATAAGAAGTACGTACAAGTAACAAAAATTACAGCCTGAAGATAGTAGGAAAAGAAAAGTATGGACGTTTATCCTCGGAAATTTCGTTTCTCTTATACAGCGGTCTTAGTCTTACTACGTCAAACCAGTTCCCAAAAGGGCCAAGCTAGTGACAGTCGAGCTGCCTAGGGCCCATCAGAACCGTAATCCGCCTCTGCTTGTACCGTATTATTTTGTCAACAATTTAATTGCGTAAAACTGAAAGGATAATTGGATTTTGTAAGAAAGAGTATCAAACATAGTTCTGGTGATCATAATTTGTTGAAAAATAATCAAGTTTCTGCTCGAATGATCTCATGAACATGTTCATAAAAAATAGCCTACATCGTACAGAATGTAATACTCTATAATTTAATCTATAATATTATCATGGTACATTTCCACATTCATCATTAGATAATAGAATATCAAAACACATATTTGGGGATTTATAATCGCGTGTAAATTACATTATTCTTAAAGTTAGATCTGTGAAAAGGGAACACATGTCCAAATTTAGTTGTTTCCGTTAATTTTACAAACGAAAAAAAACAAAAAAAACAAGCCAGTGTCACCTATAAATCAGCATGTCAAATATTTCAATATGCCTCGTTTTAATCCGATTGAATTAAAGTCGGGATATAAGGTTTTGTTTGCTTTAATTAATTGCTAAAATAATCAATTTGTGAACCATGGGGCGTGGATTACGACTTTAAAAAGTTGAACAAAATGAAATGAAATGGAGATTTCCTCCTGTTCTGCTTCGACTAAGGTAATGAAGACGACGGGTATACGCCATAAAACAGTCGGCTATAAGGGAAATGTTGCCCGGATAGCGATGATACGGCCTGCTCTAATGCGAAATTCCAACTGCCAGGGGACCTTTTATGTGCACGTCAAGTTTGAAGAACGTCTAGAACAAGACAATTGTTTCCAGTGAGCTTTGGATCGTCATGAACTGTCCACACAAAGATAATGGGCGAAGACCACATAACTTAAGCACAATACGACCTATGCTCTGTATTATTTTATGCATTTTAATGTTATTTGTTGACATTCATTGTGGGATTGGGTTGTGGATGGACACGTAGATTTAAACACCCCCCATCCGCCTATTCACAACCTCTTGCTACACTCTTGCAACACAGGCTAAACAGTATAAGCGGCTTTAATTTTTCTGGCATGTGGCTTTAAAAGGGAAAGGTTTTCAAACACTTCAATTTAGATATTAACACATCGGTCAGTGACTTTAATAAAATCTTAGAATGTTTTATTTCACTAATGGGTATTAAATATCATGATATGAGTTCATCTATAATTTAGAACTTCTGGGATTCCTGAAACTGATTTTTAACTTCCGTTATTGACGATTGACGCGGAATAGCTAAAACAAAAACAGTAGGTTAACGAAACATTCCCGATAAGGTCATGCTGTCGTAAAGCAATTCTCTCTAACCTATAGGAATGTTTTCTCGAGATAATACTCGCTCCTGTCATCTTTTCAAAGATTGCAGAAAACACCCACAGCAGACAATCAGATCTTTTGCAGTTGATCACTTGGTGAGATTTTCGCGCCAAAACTAGTGCTGGTGTTATTGATCGAGGGAGTTAGTTGAGATCACAGATATTGCGAGCAGAGCTTATAAAGTTAGTTTAATCAAGACAGTTCTGGACGGGACAAGAGAACACGGGCTTATATTAAACAAACTTCTACATATTATGCCAAGGTAAGATTGTCTTTGTATGCGGTTTTTCCTATTAACAATTGTCGAAATCGTGAGATAGGCCTACAAATTGGCATTCACTGCATGAAGACAAGCTAATAATTGTTTTATTTCTTTGCCCGTTTATACCGAAGTCTTGCACACTCTTTTTTTCAATCTTTCGCCCATGGCTTTAACAATGAACACCCAATAGTTTCAAGTCACCCTTTTGTAATTTCACACGTGGCGGCGCTAGGATTTCCCTGTGTGCTGGGGGTGGGGGGGGGGGCGCATGGGTTCTCCCATTTCGTGATTTAGAGAATCAGGCGCGGATCCAGAGGGGGGGTTTGGGGGGTCCAAACCCAACCCCCCCCCCCCCTGCTCAGCTACATAAAAAAAATAATGCCTTGCATCAATGAAATTACATCACAAACTGATCCTACATCAGTATAAAAATGATTTCTCTGTTTAAAAAGCTCAATTTGTATGTATGCCTATGTAATTTAGAGACGATGATGGCAGATTTCCGTAACAGAAACCTGGCAAACCCCCTCCTGCAAAAATTCCTGGATCCGCCCCTGAGAATGACCCTATGTCGAGTATATCAGCAGCATCGATCAAAAAGTCGGGAAGTTTTCTTATGGAGTTTGGATATGGTTAGCTTTTTGCAATTATTAGCTTGTGGTAGGCCTATAGAGGGTAGGAAGGAAGTCGGAGCCCAGAGTCCTACGCGTCCTTAGACCTAAATGAAGTTCACATATTGTTTTATAAAGATGCACCCAGTAAAATTGTTCTAACATTTGGTTATTCTTCATAAAATGTCAACATATAAGTTATAAACTACCTGACAAATACCAAACTGATCCCGCAGTGAATATTCACTTGGCCGCTACAATCACTGATAAGCATGACATCGACGAGACTTAATGAGTTCGGCATATTAACTTTTTTACTCCGACAAATTAAATTCTCAAACATTTTTTTTAAGTATAAGAAAAATAAATATAGACGTTTGAAGTATTTGTAGTTAAAAATATTTCCTATTTAGTGTAAATGGGAATTAAAATGAGTAAAATGCATCATTTTGCCCAAAGAAATTAGGTGTTATGTAAACAATGCACAAGCCGTTGAGCCAATGACTGATGCCATGTGAAGTCAATGCACGTGTTGTAGACAGTCATCTGTGACAGAGATAATTCGTAAGTAATTCTCTGTGAAACAGATTGGACAAATACAAGATTACATTACTATCACTAGGTCTCTTATTATCTCTTCCAACAGTAAGTAAATCAAAAATATTGATACTTACATGTATGTATAAATTCTGTAGCAGGTTTTAATAGTTTTAACTAAAATAGGTTTTTCATAAAGTTGATGAGCATACTTGGAGCATATTCAGCTTTGGTAATCAGGTTTTTTTTTACATGTATTTCAGTTATTTACTCATAATGTGTCAGATATTTTCCATTGAATTCAATTTGAAACATAGGCTTACAAACAGGGGACGGGAACCGGCCCGGGCTTCAATGTCGGAGCAGCCACTTTTACTGACTGCTGAAAAATTTTGAAAAATGGACCCCAAATATGCGATGCAGGTGACTTAATAATTAGTATATTTGCGGGCGACGGTGTCAGGTGAATCCAATGAAATTTTCGGATATAATTCTGAATTACCACTGCATTCCGAATCACGGCCCACACCCAGCACACCCTGCCCAGACTCAATTTTTGGCATGGCGGCCCGTTAAAGCCACCAGCCACATACAACATGAGCATCATCGCTCAATAGCCGGACCAATAACCCCCTCCTCCATATAATGTTCAGCAGAAAAACTAAAGGTGCCCTGCCTACAAAATATCTCTGATTTACATTACTAAATACCAATGAAACATTTTAAAGTTAAGATTGATCTTCTGGATTGTTCATCCTCTCTTCTCCTTCATTAGGACGTTAAACCCCAGCATTGCCCAGAAAAAATTCCCTCATAGCACACTGCATATTGTATGCCTATCTCCATTAGTTTGTTTGGTGCATGTATGTAATATGTTTAGCTTCATTGCATTCTATATCAGTTATGTGTGACAATAATCATTTATCTATTTATAATGGCCCAGAGTCCAGCTAAAAGCTGCCCAATATCTTCAGTACAATACTGAACAATACACATAAGTGAATAAACAAAAATTATTGATAAAGACAGTAAAAGTTAGATTATCAATACTTTCATTATTATTGATCACATTATATCTTATATAAACTTCAATTTTAAGTTTACACACAAAAATATATACACATTAAAAGTTAGATTATTATGGTTATTTTAAAAATACAATTGATCACATTAAGAAATGCAATTGATCACATTAAAAAGTACACTTTATCACATTAAAAAGTACACTTTATCACATTAAAAAATGAAATGGATCACATTTAAAACTGCAGTTGATCACATTAAAAAGTACAATTGATCATATTAAATAGTACAGTTAGTTGATCACATTAGATAGTACAATTGATCACATTAAAAAGTACAATTTATCACATTAAAATGAACATTTAAAGTACAATTGATTACATTAAAAATTCAATTTATCACGTTGAAAAGTACAATTTATCTCATTTATTCTGTGATACAGTGCCTTGGAAGTTAGATTCATTACAAACAATCGTAAAAAAAGATGGAGATCTGATTTGAAATACGAATGAAATCAAAATGTTTTCTCTAAGGACAGAAATGAAGCATGGATAGCCATAGTCAATTTACACTCGGTCCGTATTAAATTACTTGTTGGAATTGTTTGAGACTTTGGTTTCAATAATGTTTTTCCCAAAAGATTTTCCCCATATCCTTGTTATTTCATTGATTGTTTTGTAATTCGTTACTTTTCTAATTCAAGGAATTTCTTTGTTGTATTTGGGTCAGACAATATTCATATGACTGGTTAAGTAGGAATCTTCTGATAATCACTTTCTTATTGACCTTAAAGGATGGGCGAATGATTTCCTGAAAAAAAGCTTAATTCTGTATTTTACAATCTCCTTCAAGTTGGCTTAAAATGACTAGACTCCGTCAATTTCCTCCAGGGCGACTTTAATTTCCTCTTAATCAGCTTAAAGTGGGCGTCTCAGGATTATTTTGGTAAATAAAACCTAAATCAAATCTGTGCAGTGCATTTATATTTTAAATCTTTTCTCAGAAGATTTTTCTATCTGTAGAGAACATGATTTCTTGCTTTACCGATAATTTCACAAAGTCAATACAAAATTTTTCAAAAAATGGGAGCCCTTCACCCGTGAGACCTCATACATCAGATATATCCTGATAGGTAAAGCTTAAGTTAACGATAACATTTCTATATATTGTGTCTTGTGTTATTGTTTGTGTTTTTGTGCAGTCCCCCTATGAATAATGATGTTTTTTAATACAACATTTTCTTTTGAAAATACAATAGATGTAATCAACGCAACTAAACAAAAAGCTGTCTTGGAATATTTCTAAAATAAAATGATCATTCTGACGAAATAAGATTTGATTATTTTAAAACTAAATGTATTTTTTTTTTCACTTTTTATTTGCCATTGATAATCTGTCGTTCTATGTCATGGTCATCGCCACACGGTTCGGAGAGATCCGTAGGGTGAACAAACTTATGTTATTCGGGTTCAATCAACATGCGCAACGAATGTTTCTAACAGGTGCTATGAATATTTTTACGACTCTGAATTAGTGGGAAAATTCGTCGATATTCTTGCGTATTTGTCACAATTACTGTCTTACAAGAGATTATGAAATTATCAAAGTAGTCAACAATTGGAACAAAGACCTACGGTAGCGAGTTTTAATCTCACCGATAATTGATTGGTGATTGCTTGTTAATCTTTTGTGGCTTCACACCCGACCCATCGAGTTTTAATCTAACCGATAATTGATTGGTAATTGTTTGATACACACCGATTGATGGCCGGATTATACGGTGTCGATTCAATGGAAATCATGTCACAGGACGTCTGAATGATGCCGTAATCTGGAATACACAGAGTGCGGATTAACCAAAGATTTTTTGGCTGAAGTAATAAGGAAATAAATCGGGACATGAAAATTACGTCGAATTTCACAGAAGGCCTGAGTGATCAGAAATCGGATGTGACAGAGTCCACTATAGATGTTTGATATCAGTGCTGAAATGTTGGTTGTTCAACCTGCTTGATTTCATTTTTACAAATCATATTGAAACAGAAATGTTGTATGATATTAAAGTAGCATTATGAAAGATTAGACAAAGAGCTGACAGATCTCGCTATAGTAGTTAAATGATAGATAATGTAAAGAGAATATGCTGAAAATTTTGTTAAAATTACTTTACTCTGAGCTGAGAAATCCTCATTAAGATTTTAATAATCCTTGAGTGGCATTTAGTGATTGAGCACATTAAAAAACACAACACAATTTATATGGAAAACAATCACTGGTTTATACACATATAGCACGACGTTTCGACAAGTACAGATGATAACGTTAAGAGAATACTTGTCGAAACGTCGTGCTATGTGTGTATAAACCAGTGATTGTTTTCCATATAAATTGTGTTGTGTTCTTTAAGATTTTAATAACACCCTGGCCTTGATCGTCATTGTTAAATTGTTTAGGGTTAATCATCAACAGCTGTTTAATACGCAGATTGGATTCAAATGTGTTTGAAAATCGCACCCATCAGATGGCATTGAGAGTAGATTATGGTCTTGTCATGTGTGTAACTAATAATTATATAACATTTAAGGTCTAAAGAAAGATCTGTAATAAACATATTTGCATAATGTACGGTATGTTTAAACATCACTAATCTTCCTGTTCTATGCTTTTCTTCATCCATCCAGCATCCATTGATCGTAAAGAAAGCAGACTATGTATATTATGTAGATAGATGTTTTCCACCTGTCAAACCCATGCAGTATTTCTTTGATTAACGACTTGCATATTGTCATTTCTACATCTGATAATGGAATTAAAGGCACATCAAATAGCCAGACAGTTGAAAATTCGGCAATCATTAAACATTGTAAATATTTCAATTTATCTGATGTTTATGCTTTGAGCGAAATTTAGTAGGACACATATTATGTTGTGTTAAAACAAACTGAAGCAAGGTCTGAGTCGGGGAAGTTTAATTAAGCCAGACTTCATTTGTGTTATCCAGACTTAACTAATAACTTATTAGTGGTAATATGGCAAGACACCTTTTAGATGTTGCTGATCTTGAGAAATTTGTTATTTTCTTGTATTCAATATCACTAATGCATGGCAAGCCAAGAATTTGCCGTAACAGACTTGTTTCATTGGCTAATCTTTCTCTTCCTAGTATAGTGGAGATGAGTAAAACAAAATATAACAACTCTCCCAGATCCTAGTGTAGTGGAGATGAGTAAAACAAAATTTTGAACTATACAAAATGAAACAAAATAGAATCTGTGTTTTAATCAAGTTGCACAAAAAACATATGGTAATACACATCGAATCAACCATCAATTGTATGCCCCCCCCATCCCACCACTCCAAAGTGCACATCCCCTCAAAGAACGCTACTGTTCTTGTACGTACATCTATAATTCAATCTTTATCTCGCACTCCCTGTCTTCATTAAACCAGTCGGGGAAGAACAGTAGGACGTTAAATACCCATTTATTTTATTGAAATTAAACAGGTTCTATTTGTTACAAGTTTTGTTAGGTTAAATGGTTTAAATCTTGTTGTCTGACACTGAAAAATTTTAGGTCATTAGTTTAAGTTTGATTGGTTATTTTCGTGTTCTACGTCTATAGATATTAATCAGGTGCCGTCTGGCCATCACGTTAATGTCTCAATGTTTAACAGTTGATGGTTTGATGACTACATTTAGAATCAAAATTAACCTAACTTAATCAACCAGATGAATTTAACATGGAACTTTAAAGTGACCCAACCTCTAAAGGATCGTTTTGATTAAACAGAGATTAGCCCTTTTCAGATCTTAAAGCAGCATTGCCTACAAAAGAGCCATATACATTTTTCAGTGAAAAGGATCACATTGACTAAAGCCAACTGAATGTTGCAGGGTCCTATTTCACGAAATTTTAACTAAGATAAGATCCCAATTTTAGTAATTTGATTGGATAATATTAGATTGATTTTAGTGCACAGACAATCAAAATTGAAGTATCTACTAAAATTGGATTTTATCTTAAGTTAAAATTTCGTGAAACAGGGCCCTGATCTTTAGTGAAAAATGAAAAAAAAATAACTTTGAGGGCCATTTGTATTTTGTAGAACTTAAGTGAAAAAGGATAGGATTGGTTTGAATAAAGAGCCATTTACATTTTATAGATCTTGACGGGATGTGTAAGGTTGAAGAAGTGCTTTCACCTGTAACAATCATTTATATTTTGTAGAATTGTGTGTCAAAGATCAAACGATTGCTTTGATTAAGGAGTCATTTATATTTTGTAGATCTTAGCGGTGTGTGAAAGACATTTATTGATTTTCATAGTTTTTCATAGTATACAAATATTGATAATATTAGTGAGACAAATATTGATAATATTAGTGAGATTATGTCTAGCTTTGTCAGACATCCCACATCTCACTTCTGTTTCTGTAGCTCAAGGCAGACGCGTAAAGATGTATTATGAAAGATATAGATAAAGAGAGAGAGAGTGGAATGGGTGTTTACCGCCCACTTGACATAAACAAGGTAATTTCAGGAAGTGGCAGATTAAATTCTTACATGATGTATCTTTAATCCTTCTTTGAGTGGCATTTAGAAATTGACTCATGTAATAAACACTAAAACATAACATGAAACACAATTACTGTCTTCAAGAATATCCTAGCTATAGTCAGAGAGAGAGAAGAGAGAAATGGAGTTTAACGTCCACTCAACACAAACTAGGTCATTTCTGGACTAATATATGGTTTAATTTTATTTCATTAATTCGTTTGTGTGTAGGGGTTTTAAGCAGTGGGAGATAAATGGAGGCCACGGAGAAAACCCACAAGGTCGGACCTACTCCTTGTTCTGATTTGCTGTTTCAGTTAATAATGAGTCATAATCTACACAACCAAATTTTTGTTTCAAAATATTGAGTTGAACTGTAAGGTGGTTTATTTTCTAATTGGTGTTTCATTATTGACCCAAACTATTGACTATTCAACACAGTATCTGATAAATCTCTGCATTAGCTCAATTTGTGAACCTTAAAATTTAAATGAAGATAGATATCTTATTTTTATATCCAATTCAAAGCGGTCTCGTCGTTTTAAGATAGGAAAAGCAAATGGATCGACAAACTAACTTCTGTTTACTCGAAACATTTAATTAATGTGGCCAGTCAGATGAAGGTAATTACGGGGACCATAATCAACAAATCTTGCTCCTTGAGATGTTCAGGTCATGTAAAAAATAAGTTAAATAAGAAAATATGCTGTTTGATTAGTGAAATGAAATGGGGGGTTTAATGTCCTACGTGGCTTATGAAGACCGGCATACACCATACAGTGAGCTATGAGGGGATATTTTTCTCTGGACAGCAGAACTATTAAATGAACCACCCGTCTTCACATATTCTTAAAGTAGCAATATTGTTATTAATAAAACCAACCAAGTCCAGTCTTGACATGTTCTTTTAAAGTAGAACAATTGTTATTGTATTAAAACCAACCAGGTCCAGTCTTCACATGTTCTTAAAGTAGAATTATTGTAAGATTAATAGAACCAACCAAGTCCAGTCTTCACATGTTTTAAAAGTAGAACTATTGTTATAAAGGTATTAAAACCAACCAGGTCCAGTCTTCACATGGTCTTAAAGTAGAACAATTATTGTTCTTAATGTATAAAAACCAACCATGGTCATCTACAAACTTATTGACTATTACAAACCCACATATTTCACAAATACAACCTTTCAAAAGTCTAGATTCAGCCTTTGGATTGAGTTAAAACATTCAATTAATTTCAAGTTTCCATGAATTGAAATGAAGTACCTCCTGAACCCCTAGTGCATCACTGAGATCCCAGTCCAGATGTTCTCCGACCACTAGTCTCCAGCTACTTTAGACCTACCGCACGAGAGTTGTCGTCGTCTCCTACCGTTTCCATGAATTATGTAAGAGCTAAGTCTGCTGGTCTTTTTTTCCTACCTTCAAATGTTATATAAATTATTATTTAGACATTTATTCACCATAAGCTAGCTGAGATTTTAATTGATTAGAGCACTGGCGAGAATTAGAAATTTAACAATAAAATAGATATTCAAGACTAAATAAGCTATCAACGCTGCATATTGAAGCATTCATAACTTCGCCGAGAATAAAGTAATTTGATTGAAATTCTCAGTATATTATCGATTTTTTAACTATTATATCGAGAATGGACAGTTTTTTTTATCTAAATCTTACACAAAGCATCTATAATGACAATAAATAATTCTGGCTTGCATAGAACCTGCCCGCTTTAGAGATATTTTTTTTCCTTTTTAATGCTTTTGAGAAGAAAAAAGAAGAACTTTTGTTTTTAAATTATATCCCCCAGTTTTAAAAGATGTTCCTGAAGAACACATTGGTGTGTCCTACATGTTATATTCTCTCTTTAATCCGTGCGATAAGATGTTAAAATAAAAGCCATGATGCAGTAACTATCTGCCGTAAATATATTGATTGGTTGTTCATTAGTTTGATGAAATGGGAAATATCACCCTTACGATCTGATATCTTTATATCCGAGTTTTTACACTCCTGACATTTACATATCAAAGTTCTGTACCCAGAACTGACGGGCGTAATTTTCATGGAAATTAGATCAGTTTGGAAGAATTGAAGCCTGTCCAGATTATTGAAAAGAACAAAAACCTAACGTGAGAGATTAAAAGTAATTTGTCATTGACTGTTCCATGTTTTTGGATTTATGATGCATTATCTTTGATTAAATATTTGTCATAGATTCTAAAGATGCATAATGTATGTAAGAGTTAAATCTGCCTAGTGTAGTTTTTTTTCTGTCATCAATGTTATATGAATTATTATCAGGGACGGATCCAGGAATTTTTGCAGGAGGGGGTTTGCCAGGTTTATGTCACTGAAATCTGCCATCATCGTCTCTAAATTACATAGGCATACATACAAATTGAGCTTTTTAAACAGAGAAATCATTTTTATACTGATGTAGAATCACTTTGTGATGTAATTTCATTGATGCAAGGCATTATTTGTTTTTTATGTAGCTGAGCAGGGGGGGGGGGGATTGGACCCCCCAAACCCCCCCTCTGGATCCGCCCCTGATTATTCAGACATGTATTCACTCACATGAAAAGCCTATAATCAACTCTAGACAATGGTATGGCTGAGATTGAACAGCCACAAGATTTAAAATTTAATGATGAAATAGATAATTGAGACTTAATCTCAGTTGACTAGTACCATTGCTACGATAATAAACAATGTAAACAACATCTTCAAACAATCATAACTTTGCAGTCTGTATGAAAATTTCAATATATTCATTTTTCATTACCAGTATCTATTTTTGAACTATTATAGCAATGACAAGTCAGCTCTTAATCTAAATTTTACCTAATACATCTTGATTGTAATCCTAGGCCTGCATGTGACAAGGAACAGGATCTCCTGCCTACAACCTTGTACACCCACTCCTGTTTTATCTCTGTGATTAAAAGCCTGCCTGCTCGTGACATTAAAAGAATTTCCATCCAGTTAGTCTTGAATGCCAGAATGCCAGAGTTGTTCCCATCTCAATTCAATATCCGTTTCTTTATATTTTTTTTCAAATTAAATTATGGCTTTTTTCTCTTGGTACACAATATTTTTTATTCAGTTAGGCTAAACCATATTAATTTATAGTTCTTCAGGGTCTTAGTTTTAGCCAATAAAATACATTTGCCTTGTACCTTCCGTTTAGAGTTATCTTTCTTGAGGTAGTTGCATGAGGTGGCGCTGTATTTCTCGTTTGGCGGGATTCTAAGTAATGTGCTAAAAAAATTTGTGTATATGTTTATGATAATCCTCCCTGTCCAAGTAGATATTATCTTTCTGGGGTTATTTTCAGACGATATGTATTTTATTACTATTTTATTAAGCGGTGTAAGACGGTTAAGACCCCCATTTTTGATTGGACATTTACTAATTTGGAACAATTACGAAAGGTAGTTTATTAGAATGATTGTTAAATATCTTGATTTAAATATTATATTTCATTTCAACAATGTAAATATTATTGATTCCTTTGAACAATTTTTTTGTTTAAAATTTCAAAACTTAAAAATGCAGAATTAAAAAGCTCTTTGAGAAGAGCAATCAAGTACTTTTTGCTGGCCTAGTGGACTAGAGTGCCGCGCTTCGACCTCTAGCTGGCCGGTCACCTCTGGCTTGCGGCTGTGGTTTCGAGCCCGGGTGTGAGCGTATGTGGCATGGAGATATTGGTGCTTTCTCAACCTCGTGGGTTTCCTCCGGGCATTCCGGTTTCCTCCCACTGCTAAAGACCCCTACGTGCAAGCGAATTATTGAAATAAAATTAAACCATATGTTAGTCCCAAAATGACCTAGTTTGTGTTGAGTGGACGTTAAACCCCATTTCTCTCTCTCTCTCGCTTTAAATTTGGAAGCTAAAGTTTGTAATGGGTGTTCGGGGACTATTCCCAACAAACAAGAATTTGAATTGTTATAGCCTTAATATTCTATGCTGTGCCTTGGTTACGATTTATTAATCATATCTTGAGTGAAATCTACATTTGATAATCTGGGCAAGATAAGATTGGTAATCATCTGTATATTAGTCTAGTAATTGTTAGAATTACTTCATAAATTGACCAATCATTAATGAGGAAATACTTAACATCTATCAGACATATTGAGAAACTACTTCTACCTGTCAGTCATTGCATGTCCGAGTAACAGTTAATTAATTATAATAGCAGGTGTTCTTTTGTTGCTATGGAGTTGAGAGTATTGTTTGTACCTTCAGGATAATAATTGGAGTTTCTTTTGATTATATTTGTTAGAAGTAATCTTTATGAAATGCATTAAGCAGTGGAACACGATCTATGGTTTATACAGAACTATTCAAAGTCAGTAATATTTCTAATCTTAAAAGTGTTCAAAGTAGTTGAACAATAATATTTCAAATCTTAAAAGTGTAAGCAACGAGATAGTTAGATAGTAATATTTCAAATTTTAAAAGTGTACAAGGTAGTTGGATAGTAATATTTCAGATCTTAAAAGTGTACGGTACAAGATAATATTTCAATTCTTATAAGTGTACATTACTGTACAAGATATAGTTGGATAGTAATATTGTCGTGATCCAGCCGGGGGCGATCAGCAAGACTGTTGTCAACGAGAATATAGACTTCTTACCTCAATGGTGTTTATGTATCTTCTGATCTGCTGTCAAGTAGTCCCGGCTGGTTAACCGGGCTACAGTGACAGCGGTGATAAGGTTTCCGGTAGTCTCGGATACCATGTTTCTATATACTGATTTTAATAGTACAGAGTAGCAGTTGACGAGAAGTAGTGCGGTCCGTGCAGTTCTTACTACACTCCCCTCCATCGTGAAGAAGAGAACATGTGCTCCAGACAATTAAACTTTTTAAACAGAATTTGTAAATCCCAGACAACTGTCAGCAGCAACCAAATATTCTTTTATAAAGGTGGAAGTCCAGGTAGTTGTGTCACTTTTATATTTATAATCATACTATAAAATTCCAAGAAATAATTTACAACTTACAATTTCTCTGCACGAAAATCGGATGTATGGAAGTGCCAGATTACCCGTCTTACCTGGAATACACTACGTCGAACTAAAAGTCAAACTCATCTACAAATATATACATTTAAATATTTACATTTTATTAACGTTCATTTTTATTTCAGTTCATACCCACCACAGATTATATATATACACTTAGATATTTACATTTTGTTAAAGTGTTCGTTTTGGTCACAGTTCATACCTGCTACAGACAAGAAGAGAGCATTGAACCCTCAACTAAGCCTTTACAAGTACCAGATGAAAGCCAACAGTACCAAGAGCAGAACCCTCGATACCATAATTCAGCATTAACTGTGATTAGGAAGATACATGGTTTTAGTGTTCCTTAAGGCTATCCCTGCGATGACCCTAGGGGGCAAATTCCTCAAAGAAGCAAACCCCTGTATCAAAGAAGGCAATCCCCATGGAGACGCGGAGATATATGGTGCATCAGATTCAAATAGAACTTTGCCTAGCTCAATGGAGATCAATGCTTGCCGAGTTCGATCGTCAGCCAAGGACTTGCGGGTGATGCCAAATTTGACCCTTGGTAAAGCAGCCTCCCAGATATCCAGCTCGCGTTTGGTCCCCACAAAGCAGTGGCGATGTATCGGGTGGCTAGTGAGATTGAGCCCCTTTAATATATTTAAAGTATCTGCGGCCGCAAGCCCACTTCCCTGATCCCTACAGTGAAGTATAATGGTCTTATCATCAACCAATCTCAGGACTTTCCTCAAAAAAACTTTCTGCAAGTCAGGATGAACATTTGAGGTATAATCCAGACCTATCTCCCCCACTGCAACACACCGAGAATTGGCAAGTAATGATTTCAAGGCTATAATATCAGCAACAATCTTTTCTCTGCGAACAAAGTTTGGATGCAACCCAAAGGACACGTACACATCTTCCCCTTCACTACTTTGACTTTGGTTCCAGGTAGCACGATGAACATAATTGGTAATGATCATACCGGTCACATAATTTCTGGGACAAAATTTCCGATGAATCTCGCTGAAGCGATGGCAGCGACCCCGTTTGGCTACCTGGTCCAGATGACAATGGGAATCAGAAATTACTGGTATCATGGGAGTCAAAGGGATGGTGTCGAGGAACCCTCCAAAATTGGCATAACGGTGTTGTAGTTTAAATTGCCTCCTGTGCTGATAAGACAATCCTGCTACCAGCCTAGCCATAATACGCCAATTAAGTAGGGCAAATACGCAGTTTGGTGGAGATATAAGCAATTCAATAATTGGCAGTTCTTCTATTTCCTGACAAATTCTAAATATATTCTCTTCCTCATTGGTAAAGGGGTTATCAACATCTGCCTCCGGAAAAAGAACATGACTGATTACATAGCTCAATAAGTCAGCTAAGTCGTGAAGATTTAAACACTCGCGGACAAATTGCAACAACCCTAGAGACAGATACAACCACCGGCACAGATTATGATTATTAAAATTTGGCCCAGAGCCCAAATGGGTGTGTCTGGCCCTAATAAAACATGGTGCAGCCTCCTGAGTCTGACAAGTCCAACAGGCCGTGTATCCGGAGAAATACCAGGGGAAATGGACCATCAGCACATGTCGCTTAAGATGTGGACGCTTTTGCCCACAAATTAAACACAATCGTCCCTTAGGCCTCTTCTCTACTGGAGCGGGAGTGTCAAGTGTCTCAGCCTCAGAAACAGTGGCTTCATCTACGGTGACGAACTGATCATCAGAAGTATCGGAGGTGTCAGAAGTATCGGAAGTATAGTAGGTTGATGACGAGGAAGCAATAGAGTAGAACTCCTCATAATCAGGTACAAATAAAGATTCCTCCATAACTGCAAGTAAATAGAGCACAGAAACTCAATTTAATTGGTACTGTTAAGGGAGCAAAGAACCCCCTTATTGTGGGTGAACAATCATGCATAGTGCAGTGCTACCATTACCTGTGAATAAAATTCAACAACAGCCAAGTAGGCTTCTCCCAAACGCATGCTATTTACAAAAATACATGTACATACAAATTAATACTTTAATCCCCCCTACAAAACTCATACTATTTACAAATACACATGTACATACAAATTTATACTTTAATCCCTGTACTTTAATGGAAGTTTTATTTTTCTTCCAGAGCGAGATCTAGGGCAGCGTTCTCCAGTGGCAGGGTAACCAGAAGATGGTAGATCTTCAGGTAAGTAATCTTCTTCTCGAGTCTCTGTGTCCTCTGCCCCGAGTTCAGGGTTGAAGTCGTCCCCAGGAAGTTCATCGAAACCAATTCCATAGACGAAATCATCCTCTGAAACTTGCTCTGGAGAATTGTCTACAAGGTATGGTATGGTGCCGTCCAACTCGTCTTCAAGGCCATGGCGTAATCGCTTTAGCCAGAGCGGAAGATCCCTGTCAGTACACAACTTAAGGCGATCATGATGTAATACATGCTGGTGTTTCCGATCCCTTAACCAAAAGAGTGGATGAGCAGCCTTAACTACCAAGTAAGGTCCTTTCCAGGGAGCTCTCAACTTTCTACTCTGACCAATCTTAGTTGTTGAGTCCAACACATAGACGACATCCCCCACATTGAAGGAATTATTACGAAGATTACGACCATAAAACTGCTTTTGAAGACGCTGACTAGTCTTAAGATGAGCCCTAGCAAATTTGTGGACCTCCTCTAAAGAAGAAGCTAAATTCGCAACCCAGGTATCGGCGATAGTAGCCGAAAAGGGAGATCCAAATACTACATCCACTGGCTGAAATACTTCACGACCCAACATCATCATATTGGCAGTGAATCCAGTACTCCGGTTTACCATTGCATGCAAGGACATAGCTAATATTGGCAAATCCTTATCCCAATCCTTATTTCTTCCCTCGATATAACAACGAATCATCTGGAGGATAATACGGTTAAATCGCTCAACCTGCCCATTTGAAGACGGGTGGTAAGGAGTGGTCCTGGTTTTGGCTACCTGCAGAAGCTCACAGAAGGCTCCGAACAGAGAACCGTCAAAGTTCCTGCCCTGATCTGTATGTACCTCCACAGGACAACCAAAGGTAGTGATGAAATGAACCAAGAATTTCTGAGCAATAGATGATGCTGACTGTTCCGGAAGAGCCGCAATCTCAATCCATTTGGTGAACTGATCTACCATAACCAAAATGTACTTATTTCCCTGCTCACTCACCTGAAATGGACCAAGGATGTCCAAGTGTACCCGTTCCATAGGAAACCCAGCATGATACGTGGACAGAGGTGCTCTCGCCTTCCTATTAGCCTTTTTGTTCAGGTTGCAGACGGAACAACTGATTACAAAATATTGACAGTCTATGCTCATTCGGTACCAATAGAAAGATTGCTTCAACTTATGATAAGTCTTGTCCTGTCCCAAATGACCTCCTACTTTAGAATTATGACAAAACTTTAATACTTCAGGTCGCAACGCTTTGGGAACTACCAAACACATCCGGCTATCCGAAAACCTCTCCCACCGATAATACAGAACGGTGTCCAGAATTTCCAACTGGGCCTTGTTTGCCCACAAAGCTCTAACCGCTGGAGAACAAAGCTTTAGATCCGATTCAAGAGGAGTCGTTGCTGAAGAAATCCAGGTAAGTATAGGCATGATTTCTTCATCATCTTCTTGCATGGCTCTTAACTGATCCTTAGTGTATAGTTCACACCAGTTTGTTTTGATCTCGTTAGTTATGTTTTGTGATGTTGAGTTAATTGTATTTTGTGATTTTGAGTTATTTATATTTTTATCTAATACTTTACCTACTAACACTGTTGAGCATCCTGTTTTATTACTAACATCTAGCTTACCGGGGGAATGATCCAACTTACTGGTGACATGGTCCAACGAAGAACCTAGAGCTAAGGGTACGACATCATCTACATCTTCACAGAAACGCTCCCAATTGGAATGAGCCTTTCTACAGAAATGACATCCGGCACAAGGCAGATCCTGGACTCGCACTCCAGCTTGATAGCAATCGCATGGAGCATCACTAATCGGGATCCGGGAAAGTCCATCAGCATTCTGATGTTTATTACCAGGTCGATGAATAATTTCCATATTGTATTGTGACAATTCTTCAAGCCACCGCGCCAGCTGCCCTTCTATGTGTTTGAAACGAGTCAACCAGACAAGACTATTGTGATCCGTCCGTACAAGAAATCTTCTACCAAGGAGATAGTGACGAAAATGCCTACAGAATTTCACAACGGCTAGTAGTTCCTTGCGGGTGGTGCAGTATGTTCGTTGTGCTTTTATCAATACGTGGCTTGCAAAACAGATTGGCACTTCAACACCATCCTGAACCTGAGATAGAGCCGCCCCTATGGTATTATTCGAGGCATCAGTATCTAGAATGAATAGATCGTGAGGATTCGGATAACATAGACAAGGAGCCGAAGTTACAGCTGTCTTAAGATCTTCAAAGCTTTTCTGATGGTCAGATTGCCACCTATATGGGTCCTTGCTATGATAGCGCTCATACAAATTCGCTGCTAGACTTGCGAAGTTAGGTATGTGATCCCGATGATAGTTCACAAAGCCCAGGAATGACATGAGCTGATCACGGTTAGCTGGCACTGGCCACTTTAACACAGCCTCAGCCTTGGATGGAGCAATTGATATACCCTTATCACTGATGAGTTTACCCAAAAAGTCACACTCCCTCTTGAATAGAAAACATTTCTTGGGCTTTAACTTAAGGTTATAGCGCCTGAACCGAAGGAAAACTTCTTCAAGATTTTTTAGTGTGTCATCGACATTCTTCCCTAGGACAACTATATCATCGATATAGACAAGTAACTCCTTCCAAGTCAAACCACGGAGTACAAGTTGCATAGCCCGTTGAAAAGTTGCTGGGGCGTTGCACAAGCCGAATCCCATCCTAACATGCTCGAAGAGACCATAACGGGTAATAAAGGCTGTCTTCTTTCTTGACGATGGGTCCAACTGGATCTGATAATAACCAGAAGCCATATCAAGAGTACAGAAGAATTTGCTTCCCTGCAAAGTGTCCAGACAGTCCTCGATTAGTGGCAGTGGAAAATTATCTTTCACAGTCCTATCGTTTAGCGCCCGATAATCCACACAATATCGACAAGACCCATCCTTCTTACGCACGAACACAGGTGGGGAACTCCAATCTGATGTAGATGGCACTATCACACCAGCAGCTAATAGTTTCTTCAGATGTTCCTCCTCCACCCCCTGAAAACCTAAAGGGGTTCTTCTAATTCTTTGCTTGATGGGTGCATTTGAGCCAGTGTCAATCTTATGCTGGACTGCTGTAAGACACCCTAAATCCAGATCGTGCTTGGCAAAGACATCTTCGTACTGAGCAAGCAAATTTGCTAAACGAGAACTATCATTAGGTGATATTTCGTCACATGATCTCTTGAATAAGTCCTGTAGATGAGCAGGAACCCTCCTACAGTCCTCATTTGAAAACGATGGTTTAACATCAGCAGAATTAATTTTAATAGGAACCTCCTGATTATTCGCCAGAATTTCCTGTACCTCCTCTGCATTGGCAACATGATCACCAACTTTGATCTTAACAAAAGAATTTGAATCATTCAAAATGTTAACGTAGCCAGTCGCATTTTTACCAACAGAAGCAGAAATTAGAACCTCCGAAGGTCTGACAATTGGCTCGATAACATATGCTCCTCCAAATGGATTTTCAATATGAACTTTTACCACAGAGATGCTATTTGGGGGAAGTGAATAGTTTTTGCAAACAAAAACTTTGCGAATATCCGAAGAGATTCCAATTGAGTTTTTTAATTTGGCAGATATAACATCGTCACCCACTATGACAGTGGAATTTCTGAGATTTACAATGCATCCATGAGCCTGCAGAAAATCTAAACCCAACAGTAAAACATCATCAATAGGTGCAGAACACGCATTAATGAAGCAAAGTTTGGACCCAATACGAACCGGAACATTATTTACCATCTGTCCTTCAACCAACCCAGATCCTATTCCTTTCAGTCGAACAGATTTCCCCAAAGTAATTCCCTTAAACCTATCGACATATGATTTTTGAATCAGAGATATCATGGCTGCAGTATCCACAACGGCATCAATGTCCGTATTGAAGACTGAAACAGGAACAACTAAACTTACGCCAGATGTTTCACGAACAGTCACTTCTTGTGCAATAGGGCTATGGTTTACAACTGAAGGTTTGCCCCCAACCTCAGTTGCTAGTAGTTTAAAGTCTCCTCCTTACTAAGTCCTGCATCCCGACGATGTTGGTCTCTACTAAACCTATCTTCCTGCTGGAAATCAAAGTTGGTGTTAGAAACATCAGACATAGTATTCCGTAAAGGACTAGTATTCCGGGAAGGACTTCCAATTGGAAAACGCGATGGACTATCCCTACGATACATGTTGCTAGTTTGAGATCTTTGTGGACTATTGGAATATGTCTGAGGAAACCTATCATTAGAACGAATCTGGTTACGGGAGAATCTATTTTCATACGTGTGTGGACTTAAAGAACGTGGATTATTGAACTGGGGAGAATCATAACGACGATAATTTGATGAGGAGCTGGGCAGAGGACTTGAGGAGCGGGGATTACTATTTTGTGAAGAATTATTGCGTCTGTAATAAGATGGGGAACTGGGCGAAGGCTGATAATTATATGTTGGACTATTTGAACGTTGCCTTTGATAAGGGAGATAATTGCGAACGGTATCAGCAGTACGAGGCAAATTATTTTGTGTTTGTTGCTTCAAGATCTTTTCAATGTTTAACAATACGTCATTCATAGACGAAATATCTTCTCTGCAACAATTGTCTTCTTTTGAAAATCTTACCTCGTAATCTTCTTCACAAGTCACCTGCCTTTGATTATATGAAACTGATTTCTGGGATCCAAAAATAGCCTTGGCGTTAGCTTGTGAGGACTTTATGTATTTCACAGCCTTATAGATGGTTTTAGGCGACTTCTCCAGTGCAGATTTTGCGGCATCCTTATCCTTGCATCCCCGCAGAAAAGCTTCCACGGCAATATAATCCACTGTGGAGTTGCTGGCATAAGGAGACCCGTACCCATCTAGTGCTAAGAAATGGACCCTTTGGGCGAAATCGTCTAAAGTCTCTCCCTCCAATTGTTTAGCATTCTGTAGTTCCCTGCGCGAAATAACAGGGGCATCCTTCCTGCTAAAACGTCGCTTTAGTTCCTTCACTAACCCCTGATACTTACGGATGTTAAGCCGGTTAACGTATTCCAGGGCAGACCCACGGAGACAGTCGGACATCCGCTCAAACAATTTCTTCTGGGACCAATGACACCTTCGTCCAATGCGGTCAAACTGGTTAAAAAATGATTCCCATGAAGTCCTGTCATCCCCGGAAAATAATAGCATTTTGGGACGATTGGGACTATACTGTCGCGAATGCTCATCCTCTGACTCTGATTCGACTTCAGAAGAATCCTCCTGAACGAACGAACGTTCAAGAGAACGATCAGAGGATGAAGACGATGAATGCCGACGTCTTGGGGTTAATTTTGACTTAGGATTTGGATCATCCCCTACTTCATTCAAGGTATTTTCTTTTTTAATCGTTTTTTGCAAATTAGGCGTAGCCCATTTTTGTCGTCCATTAGAAAGCGACCGCTTTCTCCTAGGATTTGTTTGTGACTTACCTTTTTCGCTTCGTTCTTTACTTTCTGGTCTTCCTTTTCCAGTATACAGACCATCTTCAGGAATTACGTTGATGATCCGTTGTAATTCTTCTTCCTGTCCCTTGATGTTTGCGGAAGATCGAAGAGGAGCTTGTCCAGAAGACTGAACCCCCCTATCAGATGGGACAATGGCATTAATAACGGGATCTATAAGCTTGGACATTGAAACGGAAGCAGGTGGCTTAGTGGTAAGTGATGATTTAGATTTGCTTTTGACTGGACTTGCATATAGGGCAAATTCCGCTCGTAAATCGCGACCCAATGTGTCTAATTTTTTATCAAATTTATCGGATAAATTATCTATTTTAGAGTCCATCGAGGTGCCGAGGTCCTGAATAAGTCTTATCACATCAGCAATAGAAGCAGTATTAGGATCCAGTGATGGTTTGACAACTGCACCACCTACAGCACCAAGTTCCTTACCGACAGTAGTGTCTTCCGGAATGTCAAAGGAAATGACACCTTCTGTTACCCAATCCTGCCAGTCAGTTTGCATACCGACAGTTTGCACTAGATGTTCGATGGTCAATGGTCCCTCCAAAGTTCGCAATGCAACTATTTTTTCTGCCCGTGTTTGGCCAATGCGAGGGATCATCATCAGTTCATCAATAGTAGCTGTTTGTATGTTTATTGCCATACCGATAAGTTATTAATTTGACAACAAATATTAATAAATATTCTACTCTTTATTTGATAAACAGTGTCACAGATAGGTTATTATTCCACGTGAACCAACAAAAATAAATTTGTCAGCGATGGAACAGTCCCTTTAAATTAATGATGTGCACTGTGTTTATCACGTGATCAACTATAAATTATTTGAGATTTTAAAACGATAAATGTTAATGCGTGAATCAATAAATAAATGTAAATTAATGAATTCTATAAATGTAATTATGGACTAATACAGATTTACTTTACAGGTTAACCAACAAGAACCTCCGAGATATCTCAGAAGCAAGATGGCCGCTGTAACCAGGGATGTCACGTGGTGACGCTAACAGAAATCAAATTTTCACTAATGTTTTAATTTCGATGTAAATCACATATATTATTTAGATAAATGTATATATATGATATTATAAATTAAATTTTATCAATAGACTTGTATGATTATGTATTTTAAGCTCTAAGTAACGGAACTATTTTACTGAGCAAAAAATGGCACGAAATTCAAAACAGTAAATATTTAGATATATAGTTATATAACTAAACCTGGAGATTATCCTGTATTCCACAAAGGTAATGATTCCTCTAATCGGCGACGCCAAATGTCGTGATCCAGCCGGGGGCGATCAGCAAGACTGTTGTCAACGAGAATATAGACTTCTTACCTCAATGGTGTTTATGTATCTTCTGATCTGCTGTCAAGTAGTCCCGGCTGGTTAACCGGGCTACAGTGACAGCGGTGATAAGGTTTCCGGTAGTCTCGGATACCATGTTTCTATATACTGATTTTAATAGTACAGAGTAGCAGTTGACGAGAAGTAGTGCGGTCCGTGCAGTTCTTACTACAATATTTCAAATCTTAAAAGTGTATGAGATGGTTGGATACCTCTCCTATAATCACTTTAATTTGTATGTAATCAAAAGAATGATTTTCTTACTATCAACCTTGGGTCAAAAAATGTTACATTTTGTGCACTTTCAGACTAAACCATAAAAAAACTCTGCAGAAACACTTACATTTCCTGTACTTTTGGATTTAGACCATAAAGGAAAAAAGTTGCATTTCCTACACGTATAGGGATTGGTCTTCATAAACCTATAAAAAAAATTGCAGAAATGTTACATTTCTTACACTTTTGGACATGGTGCCTCCTACACCATAAAAAAAACTAAACAGAAAGAGTTACATTTTCTGATCCATTCTCTCCTTTTGAATTGTTTGTTTATTTTTGTTTCTGAGTCCCCAGACTTTTTATTGTTAAAACAAATATGGCACATTTGAAGTCAGGACTGTTTCAAATGAAGATATTTGAGGAAAATCAACAGGATTGAAAGTTGTAATATTGTTTTACATGTAGATAAAACAACCAGGTCAGCAGAAGGATAATATAACATGTATTTATTTAAAATTTATAACAACCGTTTCCTGAACAGTTGTGACCTTTCCTGTCTTTTCTGTGTTACTCAGTCAAAAGGCAAAAAGGTAAATAAATTATTCAGAAAGCAGATGTAACAACAGCACCACAGTAGTAAGTTGATATTGTGACAATTTTTTTTCCAGACCCAGGGGTGAATTTAAGATACATTTTGTGTATTTATCTTTCCGTTTACATTTTGTCAGTTAAATCTTGTGAGAGTCTGATAGGACGAGTCCAGGAGCATAGCAAAGATGCTATTGTGCATCACATTCACAAGCATTTAATTAGAAATATAGATTTTAACATATGTTTTAGCATAATGATAGTGGCTAAACCCATGACACAAAGCAAGCTACTGGAAGCGTTCATACAGAAAAGGCAGAAAAGACTGCATGTGATGACAATATACATCCAAGTTAAATGTTGGCATATAAAGAATACGTTATTGTAAGAATAAATCAAATCAATGCAAGCAGTTTACAATATATGTCTATGTTAGATGTAATAATATAAAAATATCATTTACTGCACGAATGTCATAAAGGATTATACACCCACAGGTGACAACAATATAACGGTTTTTGAAAATCGCAAAAAAATCTTATCCCGAGATCCTGGAGGGAATTTGCTGAGAATTTGTTTCATCATGGTTGGCGCATGTCGTCTGCTGTAAGGATTATGTTACAAGATTGTCAATTCGTGATTGTCACTGGCTGCGTGTTGTGTGAAGGTAGGAGTGAATTGATGATTGAATAAAGCTATGCAAACTTTGGGTGGGGAGGGGGAGGGGCTTGACACCCCACTGCCGAGCAGCGTACAACCTTAATATGAATGTGCCCTCTTTCGATTGGAGTAAGGGTGGCAAGACAGATCAGAACAGTGAATATACATCCAATTAGAAGATTTATCACAAGCCCATCTTTAAATATTAGCATGCAAAAAAAAAAAATATGATAAATTTCTTACATCAACTATTACAGAACTGTAGCTGTAAATAAAGATGCATGGAATATGCATCAATTATTTTGTCATTGAGTAATATGACCACCTGCTGCACACCATTTTTATCATTCCATATTCCCAGGACATGAATTTGTGAAAACTATAAATGAAAATTTTCGTAGGAGACACAAGGTCTTGTAAGTTTTGAGATTAATTGATGTTTCTTGTTTTTCTGTTTCGAGCCAGATTACAGCTGAATCATTTATTAACACAGACAGGTCTGTGTCTTAATTGTTTCATAAATGGGAGAATTTCTATCTAGTTGGAAATAAAAGAAGTTCGCAAAATATAAATTGAGTGTGTATAAAAGTACTTTAAATGAAACTTCGTTAAGTTAGTGAAGTACTTGAAATGAAAATCAGTGCAGTACTTAAAATGAAAATCTGTTCAGTACTTAATATGAATAATCAGAGGTACCTGGTTGAAATGAATATTAGGTACAGGAAATGATAATTAGTTAGGTACTTGAAATGAATTTACATGTGATTAAATTAAACCTTATATTTTTATGTATAAAAAATCTTAAAGATAGAGTCTAAAATATGGATAATGCTAAAAATATAGTCTAAAGTATGGATAATGCTAAAAATTGCCATAATCTTTGAAAAAAATATCATGGTAATCTGACCTGTACTAAATTCCTACAAAATTAACAAGCTGGAAAAATTACGTTTAAAGAAGCCCTGTTTCCAAGCTACATGCAAATTCTTGTAGAAATTAAAGTGAAATTTTGTCATATATTTCTTCCTTGATATTTAATCACTGTTATTTTTGTAAGAATTCTGTCTTTCCATACCAATTGTATTTTATTACCTCAGACATCATGGAAGCAAGTTATTTTTGAATTCATAAATTTGAAATTACTATTGTTTTAAAAAACCTGATTTAAATGGTATTAATGATGGTTTGTTTGACAGACAGTCGTTCTCGCAACCCACTCATCTTCAATACTTCACCATCAATTGATCATTTTCAGAATAAACAAAAATGCTCTGTCATGTTTTTGCTCACCATGGGCGGATCCAGGGGGGGGGGGGGGGGAAACCCCACCCTGCTCAGCTACAAAATAAAATTGAATGCCTTGCATCAATGAAATTAAATCGCAGTATGATCCTACATCATTATATAAATGATTTCTCTCCTTAAAAAATTCAATTTGTATGTATGCCTATGTAATTTAGAGACGATGACTGACAGATTTCCTTGTCAGGAACCTGACAAACCCCCTCCTGCAAAAATTCCTGGATCCACCCCTGCTCACTGATTAAAGAACATATTCTGTTGTTTTGAATGTTAAATTATTTGAAAATAGGTCTAAAAACACATGTGGATAAGCCATTATTACTTACATTTGCATTGACTTGACTTGTGGGATAATATGTTTTGTCTTTTTCATCAAGTCCTCTCTTTACAAATATTGGTTGACATCAAGATTGATCGGATTATAATTTTTTTTTTTTCATTTTGTGTGAAGCCTGTTTCATTACAGGCTGGGGTTGGGATGGCCTAGTGGTCTAGAGTGCCGCGCTTCGACCTCCAGCTGGCCGGTCACCTTTGGCTTGCGGCCGTGGTTTCGATCCCTGGTGTGAGCGGATGTGGCATGGAGATAGGGCTGCCTTCTCAACCTCGTGGGTTTCCTCCGGGCACTCTGGTTTCCTCCCACTGCTAAAGACCCCTACGCACACTGAATTATTCAAATAGAATTAAACCATATGTTAGTCCCAAAACGACCTAGTTTGTGTCAAGTGGACGTTAAACCCCATTTCTCTCTCTCATTACAGGCCCGGGACTGTACCAGCCCCCAAATCCATACACTTGGATTTGATATTTATTAATTACTTCTTGCAATGTCTTATCAGTTTTGTTTTGTGTGTAGTGCTGTTCTCCTGCAATTACTGATAAAGAACTTGACATCCGGAGCCAATCTTAAAATGTTCATTTTGTCTTAAATTTTGAATGTCAGGAGTCCATATTTCCATGACAAGGAAAGATTAATATTGATTGAAATAGTTTTTCTGATGTCGAATATTATGGACAATATTGAGTTACAGCCCTTCAAAGTACATAAGAGTCTTCCTACGAGGTCACTTGATGCATCAGCGATGGACTGGTAGAAGTGCCATGTAGTTCATTATTTCCCTTACCCGGTATGAAATATAATTTCTGATGAAACCAGATTCGATCAAGATATACGGTGTACACGGTGATTTAATTAGTGAATGAAGAAATCGACTCACCACGTTGATACAATTATCAGGATGAAAGTGACACCTTGTCATAAAACTGATCAAAGTGATTGGCATCCATTTCCCTCGGTTAAACTAAAGCAGCTTTATTACAACATCCACAATGATGGTATCACTGGTCGTGGGGTCAGATGAATAGTTTCATTACAATAATGAAAAGCTGGATGTACAGGGCTGATCTGGTAGTTGAAGAAGAGGGTGGCCAATAAAGTCAAGGCCAAATAAATTTAGATTTTAGTTCCCGATTAATAGATCTGCAGGACAATGGGAGTTTTGAATTTGAAAATTTGGCATTAAGAGCTTTTGAGAAAAGTAACTGAATATTTGAAATTTTTGTTTCAGCCTTTTGGCATGATTTTAAAGAGAGAGAGAGAGAAAAATGGGGTGGTTTCGCTTTTTAAAGAGAGAGAGAGAGAAAAATGGGGTGTCATGGTTCCCTGTTTCTTTAACCCCGTCTGCTTTCTCCAGGTCCTTGGTTTCCTCACACTGCTAAATGCTCCTCAAAAGCGAAATTACTGAAATAAAATTGAATCATATGTTAGTGTCCAGTGGACGTTCAATCTCTCTCTCTCTCTCACTCATTAGCACTGGCAGGAAACCTGAGGAACTGGAGAAAAGCCATGTGGTTTAGTCAGACGACACTACCCTTGTCACATAGAAGTGTGTGATTGAAACCATTTAGACTCAATGGTAGACCTTTTAATCTAAAGTGCATGCATTAAAACATTCAGCCACTAAACTCATCCGAATGCTAACGAGTTGTAAAAAAACTAATATTAGTGAATTTGCATTGGCAGTGTTAGGCGGGAGAGGTGATAAGTGTGACCGGGATGTGTTGGCTAAGAAAGTTCTGCAGGATTTTCCTCCAGTTGGTTTCCCCTTGCCAGCACGCTAAAGATTCCATGACAGTTGGAAATGTAGACAAAATTCAGCAGTTAGGTTAAATTACCCTGATAGCAAGGTCTGGATTTGCTGTTAAGCAAATTAAGCACTTGCTTAGGGCATCCTGGGAAGAGGGGCACCACAGAATATTTAGTTTTTCATTGTTTATTTGTCTTTTCTAACTGCTACCTTCTTTGTCTTAACATGTAATGAATAATGACACCTATAAAACCTCAAAAAAACTCTTGATGGATTGTTTATGGTGCTTAGGGTCTCTATAGGTCTTTTCCAGCCCTGCTGATAGTGCATTAAATGGTGTATGCCAGTATTCAGTAGCCTACTGGCATAGAAAACTATTACACCTACACCCTACGGATACCATTTAAACTATTACACCCACATTCATTTCATCTCTGGATACCATTTACATTATTACATCTCCGACTGGAGCTAGTTTAATGGATACGGAATCATCTGTAAAATTGTAAGTCATTTATATTTCATGGTCATTAATACATTTCCTGTTGAAGAAGAATGCATTTCCTGAAAAACACTGATCAAAAGATTATCTGTGTTTTTATCTCTTCCTGATCTATTTTTACAACTAAGTATATTAAACCCCTCAGTAAACATTATTTTATAGGATATTTATCATATCTCTTAATTACAAACAGCAATAGCGCGACAGTTTTCAGTTTAGTGTTGACTACCATGGAATAACAATTATTCTTTTATTAATATGCAATGTTTCAATGATGCTTTATGGAATAACAATTACTTATTAAATTAATATGTAATGTTTCAATGATGCTTTATGGAATAACAGTGACTAAGTGGGTACTAACATGCAACGTTTCTCATGTTAATAAACCAATCATTGTTATTCCATGAAGAGTGTTTAGTGTATTACTGTTCAAGTACTAAATGCCACTGGAAGAGGTTGCTATGTTAATGTAGGGATGGAACCAAATGTACTTTTCTACCATGTGAATATTCTGAAGGGGTGTTTCTTTAACAAAATTGGTTTAAAAAAAACGATTTTGGCAAAATTTTTGTTCTATCTCGATTTTTACGGTAGGGTAATTGGCATTTTTCAAAATGGCAACCAAAAATGTATTTTCCTGAGTTTTGTCCTCGAATGGGCCAGACTTGTGTTCCAATGTCTTTTAATGGGTTTTCGGGTCTTCCAAGTTACAAAAATATACCCAACATGTTTCGATATTGGATCCTTGATGACCGCCATTTGAGCCAAATATGGATTTTTGGGGGAAATGTTGTTGTCACTTGCAGTAGATATGTGGTCAAGTATGTCTTTGAATATGTTTTCGGGTATGCTGAGTTCGACAAATTATACTCCAACGAGTTTCAAGCAACGGTCTGCGGCCATCCACCTGACTGGAAAAATAAAGGTAGAACAAAAATTTTACCAAAATCATTTTTTTCGATCAATTTTGCCTAAGAAACACCCCTGCAGAATTGTACGCTCTAGAGGCCAAAGTTAATATCCGATTGACTTCAAATTTATATACATTAATTAAGGTCATGAGACAAAGAATCCCATTGATTTTCAGCGAATTCCGATAATTACTGTCAGAGTTATCTCCCTTGATCACTTTGAAAAATCTTTTTTAATGCTCTAGAGGCCAAACTTATCATCTGATTGACTTCAGATTGATACACAGAGTTGAAGGTGTTGAAACGAACAAGTATATTGATTTTCAATGAATTTTGATAACTCATGAACAGCTAAATCCATGATTTTGAATTTCAAATACTAAGCGTTAGCATGGGGCAGAACTTGATAAAGAAACGAACAAATTCTAGTGATTTTCTGATAATTCCTTTATGAGTTGTTAATCTTAATTAGATTTCAGAGTATCGTAAATGTTTCATTACCAAAAAAAGTAAGAATATACTCTTGTTGACTGCCTAGACGATTTAGCTGCTGTGGGCGAATGTTTCGTTGCTTGGCAACCTATCTTTAGAAATATTTAAAGATTTTTCAGAGAAATATCCTTTTAATGGAAACACAGCAAAACTTCTGTCAGAAAAATACTCATTAATGGGAATTATTTTTAAAAGAAAAACGCTTTGAGATGAATCTTTTTATGAGTCAAAACGTTATAAATCCTCTTTGATAAAATGTCTCTTGAAAAAGATTGCCGTAGTAAGCATTAAATCAGGATTTATAAGATAAGAATGATCAAGAGGACTGGACTGGATAATAAAAAATTATTGAAATGTGGCATCTGAGATTGTCCCTGTCTGATAGAATCAGCATTATTGTCTTCAGTTTTGCCGAATGTCACAGGAATAGCACTGTGTATTAAACTCACAGATTTAGACATTAATTTTACCCAAAGCGGAGATGAGTTTTGTGAAGATTTAACGAAGACATAGTTTTTGTAAACATCTTGTGAAGTAATCTTCTTTTCATGCTGTGTATTTAATTAACAATATCCTTTAAAGAACAGCGAACAAAGAGGTTATAAAATTTCAATTAATTGCATCACGTTGTATTCTTACGCCTTAAAGGCATATTACCAGATATGTACAGCTTTGTATATTGGACGAAATTTGTTATATAGACTAACTTGACATTTTATTGTGAAATGAAATTGGGTTTAACATCTGCATCAACCAGGCTACTGAAGACAGGCATACAGCCATACAGTGTGTCAGCACATCTTATTATAAAAGAAACTTCAGGAAGAATTACTAACATCTGTACAATTACTGTATTTTAATCAAAGCTGCATTTTTTATAATGATTCTCTTGTCGTTTTTAATCGCAATAGCTAGAAATGAAGAAATCGAAATAGGGTTTAATGTCATAATTTTTTAACCGACTGGGTTAATAATGTCACACAGTGTGGTATTGGGGAAATGTTTTGCCTGGACAGCGGCACTGCAGCCTATTCTTGTATCAGATTGCAACTGTCAAGGGTTCTTTGTGTGCATGCCAGTGTGCTTACTGGTCCTCGGTTTTACATACAATCTGAATGTCTAGACATTATCCTTTCCAGATCCTCTGTCTGACACCACGAAGAAGGTCAAACCATGCTTGAAAACCCTGACCCCTGGTTAGGAAACCAGTGTATTACTCACTGAACCTCCATGACTCCCTAAAAGAACACCAATAAGATTAGTTAGGTCATTCCGCAAATGGACAAGTCTGTACCTGAGTTGTGATCATTCAAGAATTTGTCACTTGAGATGTACAGATTGGACAAGTAGGTTCAGTTTATATTAGCATATAATAGTGAAAGAAACGTTTAAACGATATCGGATTGATATGCTGTACTGTACTCTTTAAACGTACATTATGCAAGAGCTAAATCATAATCAACTCTCCATTAAATCATGAAATTGATAATCAAGACTATGTTTTTTATTGTACCGAGTTGAGTAAAACTCAGCTCAATTTGACTGAAATTTCCAGCAAATTCTCCTTATATTATCTTTTTCTAAACTATCATAGTGAGAACTGCCAGCTCTGTATCCTAACCTCCTATAATGTATCTTTAAACAGCTTTTAGTAATTGAATATGTTTCATGGAAAGCAATTACTGTAAAATGTTTCTAAAATGATTCTCTTGTCATTTTAATGCTTTCCACGGAACTTTTTATTCTATAATGCGTGCATATTATTTAGTAGGTATAAAAAAAACACAATTCTATGCAAAGTGTTAAAACGACATAAAACGACATAATAATCATTGTAGAAACGAATATTCAAATATTTTACAGTAATTGCTTTCCATAAAACTGTTGTATATTTTTTAATGTGTTAAATTACTAAATGCTGTTTAAACGCATAGCACCAGTACAAACATGCTTAACATCAATGGCTGAAACCGATGTCTGTTTTAATTTCATTGGTTGGTAAAAATGTTTCATGAAAAGTAATGTTGAAGTAAGTTAGGCAATTCGTATCATTTTAACTAGGACGACAAAAAACAAAGCATATTGCAATATATTGCGATAGGTCAAAAGTGTATTGCGCCATTTATTGCGAAATTCATTTGCCAGGACAAATCTTAATTTTTTAATAGATCAGCCATATGCATTTACTTCAGGACTTTATTAGAAAAAACTATTAGAATTAACATGCTTGATTATTGTCATAAATTGAAATGAAAAGAATGTGTTTTAATGAAATTAAAGATGCTACTTACTCACTGAGCCAGCGTGACTCCCTGTTAATGATGGTTGAAATGTTGGTGGTCAAAACTACATTCCTCTCAAATCACAGAGAGGGTTAAAATCTAAGCGATGGGGAAGAGGGTCGAAGGTCAACTGAATTAACTTTTTTACCTATTTACGCTAGCCTTCTGTCGTAGATCTTTTCAACAAGTTCCATTTTTTAAGTTTCTTAAATTATTGGTTTTTATGTAATCTGTTAATTTTTTATACAAAACAAGATGAATATTTTAAAAATTTTCTTTTCAGATGTGAAATCAAATAAACTACAAATAAAATCCAGAAATTAGACGAAATCTATTATCAACAATTTTATTATCAGAACTACGATATTTTTGTTGTAAATCTACCTATGATAGTATGCTTAAAGGATAAGATTAATCATCATCTCAAGTTAGGAGGAAGTTAACCAAACCAGTTTTAAGATGTTAGCTGTACGTATCAGACGTATTCGGGATGTTTATTCGTAAGGCGTTTATAATAATCAATACGGCTTTACAACAGAATCTGTGAATATGGTTATTATTCATGTACAACTATTTGTAGTTTTTAATCAATGAGTTGATGGAAGCTGAAGATGACATGCTAATGGACTGGAACATCTTATTAGGAAAACTGCAAAGAAAACTGCATCTTAATGTACACGAAAATAAATTCTTGCATATTATACAGAATTTCCGGGTGAAAAAATCATACTGAGTCTAATGAACTATAGGAAAAAGCATGAATTAATGTTCATTAAGATAAATTCTGACATATTATAAGGAATTGCTGATATTCTTGTTTTTAGAATGATTGCAAGACAGTTGCTAATTATAAGGATTGTAGAATACAGTGCCGCTATGTTTTCTATGACTTTGTGATCATGACAACTTCTGCGTCCAGTCAGTGAAAACTGGTGGTGAAATCTCTTGCAACATTCCTTGATGTATTACGAAACATAATAAAATATCGAACTGGAATAAACGCCTGCAAAATAACTTTTTATTTGACGAAATGAAAAATAACGAGTTGGCTAGTCGATTCCTGTTATGATGCTGGAAGTTCTTTTTTTGTTTTTGGAAATAAACTAATATGGAATAAAACAGTCAGTGACAGATGGCTAATGTGGAATTCAGGAAGTGCTAATTGGTGAAAATAGGGTTAACGATCCTAGTTTATATTAATTACCGAACCATTATGACAATAATCATCCTGGAATACCATTGTTACATAGCGCCGACATTCTACATCATCAAACATGGGTTGTAGTTTATCCCTAAAGACACCAAAACCTAAAAATGTTGAACTCTCGAGGACAGAAAGAAGTAAGTAGATTGTTATGAGAGAGAGAGAGAGAGAGAGAGCGAGAGAGGGATGGTTTAATGTTCACTTGACACAAACTACATTATTTTGGGGAGCAAAGTCACACTGAGAGAGCCTGATTAAGGACCCGTGTAAATGACCTTGATTTCCCTAGATGGGATTAACGGTTTCGAGAAATGAGTCGGTAAATTATAGGAAATATAACGCTCTTGTATGTCCCAGAGTTAAGAGTTAGATTAGGTTCAGGTTAGGGTTTTGTCCCATCCAAACGTCTATACAATGTCCCTTGCCATACAAGTGATGTTTAGTGGCAGGATCTAGACACTGACTCTAGAATGAAATGTCCTGGGTTCCCATTATAGTACAAGATAGTGGTTACATCCCACCACTACAGACCCCTACACTCAGGCCAGTTATTGAGACAAATTTGAACCATATATTAGTCCCCAAATTACCTGGTTGCCCAGCAGAGATTAAAAACAACCACCTCTCTCTCTCTCTCTCTCTCTCTCTCTCTCTCTCTCTCTCTCTCTCTCTGTCTTCCCAAATTGGAATTATAGCTCAGACTGGGTTTGGAGTTAAACATGTTTCTACATATTAAAGAAGAGAATTATGGACTAACTTCGAGATTTAATTACACTGTCTTGTTGAATCCCTTGTGAGAATTTTCCAAAACAGATATTAACTGTTGTGCCGTCATCATTATATGACAGAGCTTCATGAAATTAATGTTCAAATCTACCAAGGGGGGGGGGGGACGTAAAGCTAAATTCCTTAGGTGTGTTATGTTAAAGAACACCGGATACTAGAAGGAGGTGAAGAGGGGATAAAACGTCACTTTTCAGACAGAATTCTCATCCACCGCACACATAATCATAGGAATTTTAGCACATGTCAGTATTGATATTATGAGCTTAAGGAAACTAAATCTCTGTGCTTTGTCAGATAGAAATGGACATAAATTGGCCGCAACACCTATAATAATATATTAAGTATGTATATAAACTAATTTACATTCAACTGTTTCCATTTTTACCGTAATTTCTAATCTGTAATCTGTTTAAATTGAAAGGCAGTCTTTGGCGTCTGGTAATTCCAGTCTACGCAGGTAGTATTTACAAATGGTGCTCGAAAGCATTCTGGCATGTGATCCGTCTGCCAATTTTAACTTAAATATTGGATAAAACAAACACTTCTTTCACGGTAAAATAACAACATCAATGCTAATTTAAATTGACCAATAAATCGTGGTTGCAATGTCAAAGTCTGCGGATGATAGTGCGTTAAAGATTTGCCTCAAATTGATATTGTCAGAAAATGCAAACGCCAATCAGCAGATTTGAGCACCTCAGCTTTTTTGTATCATTTTGTAATTTTATTGTTGAAAAGGTATATCTTTAACACCTACCCAACACAAAGTTTTGTGTCTGATTTCAGAGATTATAGCAGCCATTTTGATACAGAAATGGTACCGAATGTATGTGGCCCGTTTAGAGGCCAGACGGCGTTACACATGGACAATTTTCCAATCCATTGAATATTCTGGAGAGCAGGATCAATTAAAGGTTTGTATGATTGATAAAATAATTTGATCAGACAATATAAATGGTGGGTATTTAGTTTCTCGTCATACAATACGTCTGCCATTTTTAGTAAAAAAACCAAAATGGTTATTATTTTGCGTTTGGACAGCTGCATTTCTGTTGATAGTATTTCAATTGTCAAGGTTCTTTTCCATGCATTGCAATGTGCACACGTTTTTTTTTTCATGTGACAGCAAAATAAACCTTAATAGAAAAACATTATGGCCAAGAACATGATATTTAGTCAAAAACATGTCCTTGACACAATCAATATGTATTCCTAAAATGTTAACTAATTATCAGGACTGAAAAACCCCACACCAAGGAAATAGGTGTTATAACTTGTTTTGATACTAATTAGCCAAGATCTGTCCTTGAACATGTTTCAAGTTTCATCATTAGAATGGCGCCACATATGTATAGAGTGGAATTCATGGCATAACTAATAATGTGCATCATAATAATATATAACTTGTGACTTAGTAATGCGTATGCTAATGGTATGCATACTCCGCTTTTCGTTTGATTAGAGGTAATCCCACTACACACTGCTATTATGAGTGGATATTGTTGTTTTAAATTTTGATTGGTCAGTAGTCCGACTACCAACCAATCACTAGCTGTCCTACAAAAGCTTTACATTTAAAAAGAGTGCTAATATTGGACCAAATATGTTTACATAACGTTACGTCATGACTCACCATTTTATTATGCATAATTAACCCGTGCATAGCAGAATACTGCAGTAAAACTAATTGTGTGACAAACGAGGCTATCAAGTTGAATGAAGTGTAAGCAGTACTGTTTGGAAATGAACATACTTTCACCGTTTTTAATACCTTAAATCACTGTCCAAAGTTTTAGGGAAGACCCAGATTAAACGAAGGACTGTCATGTTGCTGTACTTAAGTGATAGCTTTCATTGAATGGAAAGAATAGATACACTTCCGCATAAGACAAAAAATCTACAAAGGAACGGATTATAATCTTACAAGCATTAAAGTAGGCATATTAGCATACACTTTTAAATTAGTCATGAATTCTGCTCCATACACATTAGCCTATAATTAGAAAAGAAAAGAAGTGTGAAGTTACAATCTTACATGCATTGAAGTAAGCATATTAGCACACCGTTAATGATTTAAGAATTAGAATTATGCCTTGAGTTCTGCTCCATAAACATTATTAGGCCAGACAAAAAGCTGTGCCAAGGAAATAAATATGTGATTATCTGATTACACTTACTTCACATGTCTAGTGGATTATTATAGTTCCTTAAGAGCAGGCTAACTGCAAACCTTTAATTTTCTCATTTTCTCCGACCAATATTGTGCACTTCAAACAAAGATTGGATTTTCGTGTCTTTTCACAATTTTATGACAATTTTGTCTCGTGGGTTGGTCTGAGAGGTATGCTCAGAAACTTAACATTGATTGGTCTGAAATAAGAAATTGTTCCGTGTCCCATGAAAGATGCTTTAAGTCTATGAGAAATATAAAGAATTTTTCGTTCCAATTCTTTGATATTTACAGACAACACAAACCAATCTATTAATGGCCCTCTTTATAGAGATTCTGCTGTTTATATTTATGGTTTTGTTCTCTTAATATATTGAATAAATTTGAAAGTGAATATTTGATATTATTCTAAACTGTAGCTTTAATAATAATTAAATTTGAGTTTAATTTACAGATATTGAAACATTCTGTAGAATTGAGACAGTTTTTTAAGTAAAATTTGTGTGACACACTAGTGTAGTAGCCCACATCCCATCCCACCCCATCTGAAACCCTATTTAGTTTTGAGTGGTTAAATGGTCTAACATGCATATTAGATCATAAGGTCTGTCATTGAGTCAGGGGGCATTGAGTGGCACAGTTGTTGAAGCGTGCATGTTGCCTCATAAGGCGTAAGGCGTAGGGTCGCCTGTCCAACTTCATGGGTTTTCTCCGGTTTGTCTGGTTTTCTCTCACTGCTAAAGACCCCTACGTACAAGTAAATTAAAGAAATAAAAATGAACCATAGGTAAGTCCCAAAATGACCTAGTTTGTGTGTTGAGTGGAGGTTAAACTCCATTTCTCTCTCAGATTAAACCGCCCCCCCCCCCCTGAAAGAGGGCCCTCAAAATAGTATAGCCTCTGCCATGATAATTCTTAAAATGCCCCTGGAACCATAGGTAAGTCCCAAAATGACCTAGTTTGTGTTTAGTGGATGTTAAACCCCATTTCGTTTTCTCTCTCTGTCATTAAGTCAAGTGGTGTGGTTTGTATCAAACACCTGGTGACAAGGAGAAGAGTTACCAGTCCAACCTCGTTGGTTTTCTCTGGAGCCTCCTCTTTCCTCAGACAAATTAATGAAATAATATTGTACCATACTAGTCCTAAAATAACCTAGTTTGTGTTGAGTGGACATTAAACCCCATCTCTCTATCTATTTCGTTTGGACATGATAAGCTACTGGTTTATACTTACTAATGAAGCGATGACATCTCGGATGTACATGGAGTGTTATATTTCCTATAATTTACTGACTCATTTCTCGAAACCGTTAATCCCATCTAGGGAAATCAAGGTAATTTACATGGGTCCCTAATCAGGCTTTCTCACTATGACTTTCCTCCCACGTTGATTAACATGACAAGTAATTTTACGAGTTATCTGGCTTGCATGAAAATAGTATTAACCTCGGCAATAGTACAAACTGTTGACAATTCACTATTTTAATTATTAAATCGCCAGGAGATTTGTAGAAAATGTCAACTTTCAGCAAATCCTACTTTAATTTCATTTTGAGATGATGTGGAAATGGAGAAATAATTGTTACTGAATGTGAATTACTTAAGAAATGTCAAATTTTATTGAATCTGTATTCGACAACTTGTTTTATATTTTGTTGTATTTCATGAAATCATGTAATTATGAAACCAGTTAATGATGTAATCATTTATTTAACCATGTAATCATGTGTGGCAGCCATGAAACGATTTTTTAACATTTTTACCATGGATTGTAATTTTTTCTGTTTCTAGAATATTAAACATACTAAACATGCCTATTGCAGGTCTTTCTTTAGGCCTTAAATGTTATATAGATTATTAATTAGACATTAAATAACTCACCAAGACCTTAATCAAGTCTCGATGCTATCAGATAAGTCAAATTCCAGGATATGGTAATTTATTATATGATTTTTTTTTTGCCTCCATTTCAGCTTCATAATTTTTTTAACAGTATGATAAATCAGCTGTCTTTGGATGTTAATGGTCAACCTAAAATAGCTCGGGCTTTTGCTTCTACACAAAGACCTCATGTAATTGGTAAGTATGGTAGTCATTTTATGTAATCTACAAATATAGTATGTAATTGGTTGGTACAGGGATCATTTTATGTAATCAGTACCAGGGCCTGAGACAGGACCCTCTCGGTCCTGGAACAAACAACAGGGTGAGTAGGAGGGCAATCCAGTGGAGTTTCTATTTAATTGGCTATAGAATTGGGCTTATTTGGAGTATAAACTAAATTTAATATAGAAATGAGCTTATGGAGTTTCTATTATGCCCATTCAATGTTAGATTATACCAGAGGACTTTCTTGTACTGTTTCATGCTGCTATTACTTCAAATAAACAGCTGGACATGTCTGGTTTTAAATTTAGAATAGAAATGGCGCTTCAGGATATACAGAAAATAATTAAGATGTTCAGTTTTAGAACCCCAGTGCGAGGTATGAAGTTTGAAACAGAGCCCGATGTGATGTAATTTTGTATTAACAATAAAATTCCAGCATTGTTGAGCAAAAGGACATCCGTAATTTAGCCCCAAGGATAGAAATCTACAGTTTCACTTTATTAAATTTACTGTGGGGTTAAAATGAAGCCTACGCAGATCATGAAATGATAGATCAATAGTCATTGGATGTTCCTACTCATAACTTGAAGACATTTTGGATCCAGAACCTTTCGATACACTGCATCAACTGTGTGAAAATCTGGTTATTTAATCAAATTGTCATTCCAAAATGGGAAGATTTTCTGTTGTCTAGAGTATTCCCTAGTGGGGATTGAATAGTTGTGTAATATAAATATCGTTATTATTAATAATATATAATATAATCCTGTACTCTGTGGTATTCAGAATCTGAAATCAAATTATGACAAAATGAAATGGGGTTTAATGTCCTACGTTTCTGCTCTAATTGGGCTAATGAAAATGGACATATACAATGCAGTCAGCTGTGGGGAAAATTTTGCCGGGACAGTGGTGCTACAGCCTAGTGTTATATCAAATTCCAATAGTGAAGGGCTCTTTAACATGCATGCCTATGTGTACATTGATACCTTGATTTATCATCCCATCCAAACAACTATGTTGTCCCTCCATTCTACACCACTGACAAGGGGGAAGAACACCAAAAAATACAAATGTACTTACTCGGTCAACAACGGGAGCGAACAAAGGAGCCCCCAGGTTAGCGACCCAACATCTTACTTACTGAACCACTGTGGGTTCCATCAAATAATGACAGCAGACGGACTACTGAATAGATCACAACAAATGTAAAAGAAGCCAAAACGAAATTTCCTGTCCAATAAGATGCCATAGAATTGTATGTGACTCAACACTAGAATTATCAAGACAAATTGTCATTTATTAACAAACACAATAAGCAACCCATTTCACAAATATTGAGTTGGCTAAACCTTTTCAGAGATGACATAAAAATTTGTGTGTATTGTGTCACCAAGATTCTGAGCAAATGTCTTCCATAGAAATTGACTCTCAGACAAATTATTGTCATGGGTATCAGTGATTATTAAGAAAATGGGGTCTCTTATGAACAACTGTCTGGAGAGGTAAACTTTTTATAGATTCTTCAGCAAAATCAAGGAGTTTGGTTTGTTGATTAAACTTGACCACAAGAGGATATGGCTTGGATAATTGGAGACATTGTCCGAAGACCTAGGAAAGATTAATGGATATTTGGTTGTGGTAATGATCTCGGCTCGGACCGTCCATGTATTAATGTCACGATAACTATGTATATAATTTATTAATATGTTATTTATCCCTCTTTTTTACCAATCAACAAATTAATTACCCAGATGCCACCAATGTAAATGTTTCGACGGCGCAGGGAAATTGATGTATTACATGGCATAGCAGGGGGTAATTTGATGAAGGTTGTAGACTTGTCACCATTAATCTTGTGATGCCAACAGAAACGTGAATTTATTCACTAACATTTATCAGATAATGCCTCTAACATTTCACGATCTTACCCTGATGTAATTTACATGACTGACATGTTAAAGAGATATGTAGTTGTAAGATATATATACCATCCTGGTTGTTCTTACTATAAAAGTTCAAAAATAGATAATGTAAAATGAATATTTATTGAAAATTTCATTCAATTTACTTTATTCCGAGTGAAGTTATGAGTGTTGGAAGATGAACATGTATCGTGAATTGTTTGTTATCGTAGCAACAGTACTTGACAACCGCTATATTTTGAAATCTTACAGGCATTTTAATCCATTTAAATCTCTGCCATCTGATGGTCTGGAGAGTTGATTATTGACTTAATGTCCTGCTACTAATGTCTAAAACATAATTTATACAGTATTTAAGTCAAAATAAAGACCTGCAATAGGTAAATGTACCTCTTACATCATTCATCTTTTGGTTGATTTCTGTATTAGAAATTAACCTGGTTTGAAATCAACATTAAATAAAGTAAAGCCCTAAATATATCTAAGCTTACCTGAGAATTAATTTTTGTTATCATAGCTTCTTAAAATTGTCTTACAAGGACTTAAGATTGGTGATTTCTTTATTTTACTTTTGACTTGTTAGAAATCCAACTTTCATATTCAAGGTAAATTGGTTAAAGTATATCGATGCGCCATTTGCATTTTGGCTAAAATATCAAATTTTTCTCGACTAAATTTATTCTCAGATTGCTTATTTAACATTTAATTAAGAAAAACAATATCAAAATCTCCTGGCTTGCATTCAATTAAATTTATACTAGGCCTGTCAGTTTTCTCTACTATTGGTAAAAGAAGGCATAGGGTATAGATAATAGATTGGTGAAATTCAGTTCCACATATCTTTGTAAATACTGGACGGAATTTAACCATTTTTAGATTGTTATTCCTGTTAGAGATTCATCTTTCACAATAATGAAGTTTGCAGGTGATTCTGATCATTCAAAATGGTGCATCAGGACTTTGATAAAATGCAGACTTATTTTATGCTCCATTTATCATTAGGAGAGGTGCACAGTAAGCCATGAAAAATTCAATTGAGACCTCATTGGGGAATTCACCTTTATAACCCCCATTGTCCCCCCAAATTCAACAAATTCTTGTAAGCTGATTAATATTTATCAGCCCTTAACAGTATTTCTGAAGCCAAAGTAAATTTCTGGGGGACTAGTTAAACTGCTTGGCTACTCCAGATTTTCATAGAGCCCATAGACTTAAAATTCCAGGTGAGGGAGATAGTGATAGACTTTTATTAGAAATATTTTGTTTTATTATACTGTAATATGAACTTTTTAACCCCATATGACATCAATTTTTATTAGAATTTTTATAAAGATTGAAAAATAAATGTGGTTGTATTAAAAGAAATTAATCACTGGTCTTAAATATTTATGCTTCATGAATTTCATTTTCAATCCTGAAATTTTTGCTGGAAATAATGCTATTAAATTAACTTAAATATTTCTCCTTGGTGAATTTTATATTCCATCCTGAACTTTTATCTAAAAATAGTTTTATTTAATTTACTGTGCTTTGAGTGAAAGGTCATTTTTCTATCAGTTAACATTATGAATCCCTATTCTCTCTTTCTCTCAGTTTTTTATTACCTGTGTGTCTAGATTATAATCTTCTTTTACTATAAATTTTGGCATAGTTAATCAAGCTATTGCTTTTATCTATGATTTATATTAATATCAATAATTGTATTTTTACCCTGATAACTGTCTTGCTGCAAGCCCATTCTCAAGTAGTGATGCTCTATTTGCAAAATAGAATGAATGAATGAATAACACAAAGTAATTTCCGCACAATTCATACAATTTCCAATCGCCCTTAATTCTCACTAAAATATACTCTGGTTGATTATTTCACGTTTAATTACTAAAGCCAAGCCAAAATATCAAGGGGAGATAATCAATCAGATATAAAGATTTTAGGTGGCACTGGCTTGTTTACATCTGCAGAAGAAGCGAAATATTGTGACATTTTCAATTCTTTGTGTCTTTGTAAACCAAATGGAATTAAACAATAAAGCATATATCATTTAGGAATTTAGCTGGCACTTGCTTGTTTATATCAGCAGGGGATGCCAAATATTGTGACATGTCTTTGTAATCCAAACGGAATCGTGAATTTCACCATATATCAATTAGATATTCAACTTTTATGAAACTATCGTGCGTGATTACAAACAACCATAATAAGGAACATCAACTTTAAGTGTCTACTTGTATGTAACAAGTGTTTCAGACTTCATCCATCATTTTCTATTGTATCTTTGTTATACATTTAAGTAACGGTATGCGTGTTAATGTCGTCTATGATAAATGCATTGATAATAAAATGGCAGAAAATGTCGTGAGAATTATGTTAATAGCTTGTAAAACTTGTTAGCACGTCGCGTAAACCGTGATTAATGAGTATTTGATATTAACTAGGGAATATATACCTCAAAAAATGGACCGGTGTTAAAATTCATGGCATATTATACAGATAAATCCTCCAGACGGTTCCTGCTGGAATTTTTTGCCGTCACTTCATGAATAATGGTTATAAGGAAATTATTAAGAAGCGATGACAGTGGTTGTTGGACTCCTGACAATTATCTTGATAAAATTGAATGAATCTGAGAACAAATTCAGTTGGTATTCCATGAATTAAGGAGAATTTGGTATTTCATGGAGTAGATCTTGTCTTTTTTTCTTAAATATTGGGTTATATTAATGATAAACTTCCATTTTAATTAAAGTCTGTGAATGTCATTGAGAATTCTAAAAAAATTCTTCTGAAACAAATAAAATAAAACCAAGTACGAAGAATTCAAACCATTAGACAAAATTCGAAGTCCTAAAAAACAGTATAGGCAAAACAGTGTAATCAGAAAATGGACTGTTCTCTGTGTACAAAATACATGACAAACAGTAGTAACAGGTGTCCAGAAGAGTAAGCTGCCCATACTTCCTTACAGGTCTCAATATATCGTTGAATTGATGTATTGCGATGTACCTTTTCACGATTGTCATATTGAATCGCAAGAAGCTGAATAGATATATGTGATTCTAATCTAAATGATTTGTTTTATATTGTCGCTTCAGTAAGTAACCTGTCACTTTTAATACTCCACATCACATATTATTCTTAGTTACACAAACACTCTTCAACTGGTTTGGTCCTTATTTTCATTCTCACTGATATCATGATATAAAACAGTTTTATTTCCCACAACATTAGCACAATTAAATATATCAATTATATATTTATCTTGTTATTTTCTTGGTAAATATAGACCTGGTTATAATTCGTGATACGAATGGTAGTGTTGTACCTGAATCAGAATACAAATCGTATCGTGACTGCAGTGGCAATACCATGCACTAAACTCAATAGCCCTTAATTCAATTTCGTCAAGTTTTTTAAACAAAATTTTATTCATGAGATTCAAGTGGCTTTTTATTTTTCCTCACCCAAAATAATTTAAGAATTAAATTTATTTGGCCAAATGCACTTATTTCAAATTCTGATTCCAATAAAATGGTTCATCATGCTCTTGGTTGTAGAATTGTTAAGATGCCGAGCTTGTGCTTATCTACTGAATAAGTTTCTGTTCTATATTTGTCAAGCTCAATGCATTAAAATTCCTCATAAATAAAGTATCCTTTTCAAGTCGTGATATTTTTAAAGGAGCTGGTAAGTCTGCTAAAAGTATTTACTTTAAAACCAGTCGCATTCACTGCTTGCTGGGTAATATTTCAGAAATTTTTAACAAAATAGCAGGCTAGTTCCTTTATTCAAATTGTTGAGTCCCAACTGGAAGTTAACAAACCAGTCATTGTATGTAAATTGACATCCTGGAATTGTCTTTCTGTGTACAGACAACTCATTATCCAAATTTATAAAGTAGGTTCTAAAACAGTTCCGTTGAATTCAATCAAGTTACGATACAGTTAGATTTGGTTTAATCCATTTGTTAGACTAGAATAAACCCAGTCACTGTAGGTAGACATTAACTAAGTAAAGTTGATTTAGTAATTAATCCTATTGAATTTAAAGGAGTGATCTCAAGTATATTTGTGGACAAGGTGGTCGAGGAGCAGCAAGGGCTCTGGAGTTGTTTTGGCCAGTTGTTTTCACAAGACATTTAACGCTGTTCCATTTGTTTGGCCGAGATAACCTGTTCCATTTCACCCAGAGATTATATTTTTTCTGTTCATAAAATTTTTTATTTCAGTTAATTAAAGTCAGTATTTGACAGAAAGAGGATAAGTCATCTTCATCTTAAGGAAGAATATTTTTCATGAAAGCCATTACATGCACAATATGCCAGATCCTTTCCATGTCTTAAAACTTTAAAAGGCAAAAATATTTACTATTTTAATGTAAACACTGCTCTTATTTTATAATGAAGCACATCACAGTATAAAATAACCTTCCAGAAGAATGGAATGGCTTATAGAAAAAATATTCAAAGATTATTATTCTTTTATTTATCTGAGAAAACAAAGATGGTGGTGGGAAATCAATAGAAACCATAAACTTTAAAAATGGTTGTAACTGAAGTTAGAATGGATTAATTGAATAGTTTTCGAGTAAAACATGTTTAAATAAAACTAAATCCAACTGTGTGTGTTCTTAAACTCTATATTTAATGATGTTGCCTTAGGTAAGCTAATATATTTTTTTATCAATTATTCATACCATGTATCATTATCTAAAAGCTTTTGAGTACGACTAAGATACCAAGTGATCTGACAAATACTGGTAAAATTCATGTAAACATGCAAGGATGTGCCTTGAGCATCAATTCAGTTACTGAGAGTGTATTAAACTTGAGATTAAACGTGATTATAATGAGGGTTCTTCAACCAAGACAATTAAAGGGACATAGTGCCAAATCTCTATGATGATTGTGGCGAGACATGTTGGGGCTTCCAAAGTTGGGTAGGCTTACCAAACTTGGGGAACTTTAGAGTTTGGGGATAGTGCCATGTAATTTTTGATTTATGACACATATATATCTGAGCCATGACATACCCTACAATTATACTTGGCTGAGGGATTATGATTAAGTGCTGAAGATCTGAACATGAACATAGTTAGCAACAACCAAAAACTAAGCGAAATGAGGGCACTTTTTTGGAAGGGAGGGGCACATATAGCCACACATTTCATATAATCTGATAGGAAATCTTATCAAATTCGAGTGTTATCAACCATTTCCAGTTTCTTCTTTTTTTGCATTTATTAGGGCTAACCCCCTACCCACCCAGCATGCTTATGGTTTTGTGTGTATGGCGCTGGTGTCTTTCCAAGATATCCGGGTTTTTGGCCAATAAAAATCCAATTGTTTTTCTCCAGTCTGTTCTTTCCTATCGGTGGTACAGGATGAAGTGGCCCTGTGGATGAATAGGTTTTTGTCTGACTAGCACTATCGGGGCAAACCTCCCCTTGTAGAATACACTACATGATGTATGACTACATGGTGTATGAGCATCTTCATTAGCCAGGTTGATGCACACAATCAATATGCTAAACTGTGAAAGGAACTTAGCAGTGTTACATTCTGGTTTAGATTCTTACATTAATAAGATGAAAATGTATTGAGAAAGTATGATCAATGTTTGAGCCACACAAAACAACTTCATCCCTTTTGTTGTTGGTCTTATAAGAGTTTGACCACCCTCCTAAAGCAAGGCTTAATTTGTTGAAGCTTATTTGTGTTTGTAAGATCCCAAGCAGACCGTTGCCAGTTGTCAGTGAAAATCGCATTAAGGTATTAGAAATTTAGAAATGGGAAGATCTCAAGCAGATTTCTTGATCCTTCTCTAAGATATCCATATGAATGTGAAGTCTGTGAAGGCCAGAGTCCTTCCTGAAAGGATAAAGGGTGATCAAAAATATTGGGTGTGTATCACCTGTAACTAGGACAACCACTCAGAAAAAAAAAGACTTGCCTTAATTTTCAAACAATGCCAAATAATATCTGTGTAGAGAGTTGGGTTATCACAATGTCAAACCAATAACTGCTTCAAAGAATCTGATGTACTTGTGTGACATACCTTTGTAAAAAAATTGCATTTTCCTTGGTCAGTACTCCAAAGAATTAAAGATTAAACCAGATTAAAGTGAAATAAAGAAAGAAATCGACAACTTCATGTGTAAAAAATTAAAACACAATATATATACCAGTTACTAATTAATTAAAGTGACGTTTAGTTGAGGGTTCTCTCAGCGTTATCAAGCAAATGGTAGCCCTCACTGGAGAGAACCCTTTATTTTGTCCCATATATTTTTGATTTTGTGTTATTAAGTGTGTCAATTGCTGAATGAGTCACAAAGAAGAGCTGTATGTCTCTTTAGAAAATTACAAAAATCATAACTAGTTAACCAGATTAAATTGCAACAAAGAAAGAAAGCTTGATATCTCTTTAATAACAGACTGTGTATCTTAGGGAGTATTTACTTAATAATTATTGTAAATTAAATACAAGTTTCATACCGAGAGCATGAAATCGTTTGAATTTGTGGTGGTTAGGGATTGGGATATGGAAATAGTTGTAGAATATAATTTCACAGTTTGAAAGAGCTAGCAATTATTTCATTGGTAACCAACCAAGAGAGAGAGAGAGAGAGAGAGATATATGAGAGAGATCTGTGCCAACAATACATGTAAATGCTGTTAAGGTGAAAAATAAAACAATGTCAGAAAAATGCAAATGCAATCAGTGGTTATAAAAAAAATGCCCTGTGAATAAAGTATTCGGGAGTTCTCTGTGACTTTTATTTTGTTTTTATTGTTTTCTCATCATGTACAGTGCCACTAATGAGCTGGTCTGAATGTATAACACATACATTGTTATGTTGATTGAATGAATTTAGCTTCTGTCTCTTAGAGATTTCTTGGACTAAAAGTCCTTGTTTAGGGGAGTTTTTTTTAGGAATGAATATTGTATTTAACTGCCTAGATTCCTCTCTGAAAATACCATGTGGTGAATGTGTTGCATAAAAAAAAAGAAAAGTGGAGCATGGATTGCATATAATAAAAATGAAAAGAAAGTGGATGGATGAGTTGTGTAAAAAAAGAAAGAGAAATGGTGGGATAAAAAAAGAAAAAGAAACAAGTGGTGCATGAGTTGCCAGGAACCTTGCAAACCCCCTCCTACAAAATTCCACCTCTGATTGCCTAATAAAGTACCAAGTGGTATAAGTGTCATAAAAAAAACCCCAGGTGGTGCATGAGCATCTGTTCTTGCAAACCCAATGTCACCACGTCCATGAGAAGATGACTATGAGCTGTCTGCTGGGCTGAGATGTTAAACCACATTATTTTGTTTGTTTTGTAGCGAAGGAGACATCAGATGTAATCGGGAGTTTAGATGATATACATATAGAAAGCACATATACAGGACCACACCTGACGTTACCTATAACTCATGCCCAGGTTAAAACATTAATACAAGCATTTAAAGCTAAACAGGTAAGTTAACAATGAAATATGATAAAATAATATTCAATCTCCAACTATTCTGCTTCGACTGGGCTAATGAAGACCGGCCTATGCAATGCAATGTGCTATGAGAGAAATGTTCCCCTAGGCAGCAGCGCTACGACCTACTCTTATATCCTACTCTTATGTATTCCAATTGTCACAGGACCTCTAGGCAAGCAAACAAACATCTTACTCACTGAGTTACTGTGGCTCCCAGGTAAATTAGTAACACATCCAATGACAGACCTATATATTTGGGGCCCTTTACAAGCAGCATCATAATCTAGCTTAGTAATCACTACTATTTTCTTATGGGTCTCCTTTTTGTCCAAATGTACAACTGTAAAGAGGAAATCAGACTTTAAAATCTTAAAGATCTTTCACAGTGAATCTGGGATCTCTTGGTTAATGAGCTAGCATATTACTGAGCTAATTTGACTCACAGATATGACATGAACATTTGATTAAATTCATAAGATTTCTACCTTCCATTTTAGAGACTACATGTACGGTATTTACTGGAACTACTAAACGCAGCTCGTAAATTGTTACAACAACAGAAAAATATCAACTATGCTTCCACATCAATATCCAAGCAGATTACAGTTTGTGGTGATCTACATGGAAAACTTGAGGATTTATACATGATCTTCCATAAGGTTAGTTCCCAATTATACAAATCACAGTGTAATTATCTCTTTGATTTCCCGGGTGGTTCTTTTGTATATTAACCACTCGTGACATCATTGCGATATTAACCTCAGTGCATATTTCAAAATTACATCAATAACACCTAATGCACCAATTTATCAGATGGAGCAAAAAAGTCTACCTGAGAATTTTGGTCATTATTCTCATTATTAAGTAAAGAACTGATTTCCTGCCTCTGTTCCTCGACAGCATGTTGAAGAATATACAAACAAATCTTAGTTTAGAGTCAATGTTACGTGTATTGGTGTATATTAACCTGACAAATAGACGACTAATCCATTTTAAAGAAAAAGCTGTTTTTGCTGTTAATCTCCTTTCATTTGTATATATAGACCTCTCACCCCGCGCGTGTTATGCGAAAAATATATTTTGTCTTTGCCTACACTTTATTTCATGTCACAACTTTTATATCGGTCTGTATCTAGTACATACAGTACCATTCTGAATAGTATCAAACCATTTTGGGACTCATGTTGTTTTTAAAGATTTAACTGCTTTAATAGTCTGCAAAACCTCAAAAAACGATCCAACGGCTTCAATCAATTCCATATGTATAGTTGCTGTTGGTCTCATTTATCAATACAAAAATTAACATATTTACTTGTAGAATGGTCTTCCGTCAGTTGACAATCCGTTTGTTTTTAATGGTGATTTTGTGGACCGTGGACCATCGTCTATTGAGGTTGCTACAATATTACTAGCCTGTTTTCTTGCCTCACCTAATGAAGTCTTCTTAAATCGTGGTAACCATGAAGATCATGTTATGAACTTGAGGTAAATATTGATATTTTCATATTTTATTTCAAATACCAGATCAGCAATACAGTCTTTATGTTCAGATCAGCAATACTGTCTTTATGCACAGATCAGCAATCAATACACTTTTATGTGCAGTTTACAATACACTCTTGATGCACAGATCAGCAATCAATACACTCTTTATATGTAGTTTACAATACACTCTTTATGTACAGATCAGCAATACACTTTTGTATATATTGTTCATTATACAAAAGAGCACTTAAAATCTATGTAACTTGGGATACAATTTATATCCATCTTAAAGCATCTTCTTAGAAAATAAGCAAATTCAAATACAAAATCTTCATAATAACCAATAACGGTTAAAGTTTTTTTATCACGATTTATTTAAAGCGGGAATTTCATATTTTCCAAGAAAGTCAAAACATACTTATTTTTATGTCTTTTGCTTAATAGGTTGTCAATTCATTATTATACAATCATAGGCATTATTTTCCACACTTATAAATCCTTCACATTGGAAATAATAACACAATTACCTCCCATGTTTTTCCATCCCCCCACCATGCAATAGCTATCTTTAAACGTTTGAATTTGAATTTGAAAATGATATTTTTGCCAATTTCTCAACTGGCAATAGTGAATTATATGATTAATATGATTATTCTTTAACAAGGTAGGACTCTTTATAGATACCATCTATTTTAAGACTTAAATAAAGTTTATTTTAATATATTTCAAAAATGTAACTTAAAAATATGAAATTGCAGCTTTAAGGTTTTCATTATGTTTTATTTATTATTTTAAAGTTTTTATTATCATGTTAAAGTTTTTATTATCAAGTTTAATTATTATTTTAAAGGTATGGTTTTATCAAAGAAATCATTAAAAAATACAAGGTAGGCCTATAGTATCATCAAATTTATCAAATGGGGGGAAAACTCTAAAACTCAAGTTCCAACCAGATTTTACCAGAACTTTAATAATTAATAACAGGTTTTACATAAGCAATGGAATATAAATATGCATTCTAGAAGGTCTGGTGTCACTTCTCTTGAATTGGGTATAGAATAATGGGTGAAAACAGACATTTTATTGATGCCGATGGTCTAGCTTTCCCAGTGTGCGAAATGTTTCAAATCAGGGCAATGTCATTAACAGCACACATCTATACTAGCTTCAGGAATGCCCGTTGGGTAAGAGACATTATTTTTATGTGAATGGCATTTAGAAATTGAACTGCCACTACACAGGACACAAATATATCAAATACAATTACTGTTTATTATTGAGCGATGTTTCGGCTAGACTTCTCAGTTTGTTTTTATGATTGTATCATTTGCATGATGATAGAGGCCTTAGAGAAAGAGAAAGAAAAATGGGGTTTAACATCCACTTGAAACAGACTAACATATGGTTCAATTTTATTTCAATAACTCCCTTGCACCTAGGGGTCTTTAGCAGTGGGAGAAAGCTGGGGGACCAGGAGAAAACCCACCAGACTGGGCAGGCGACCCTATATTCCTTGTCACGTATTACTCAGGAATCTAAACCATGTCAGTTGACTCAATTACAGCCCATGCAATACAACATGCATGCGCTAACCATTTGGTCACCCAACCCCCTTGAAGCGTTGCTTAGTAATGAACTTTTGTATCCACATTGTGTCTCATGTTTCGTATATTTTGATGTTCATGAAGTTAATATAATATATATAGTTTCTGTATTATTTAGAATAATGCTGTAAAGGTGACAAATGCCTTCAGTGAGGTATTTAGTTGGTTACCGTTAGCAACAGTTATTGATAATAAAGTATTGGTAGTGCATGGTGGGATATCAGATCATGTTAGTATGAAATCACTGGCACGATTAGACAGACATAAGGTAGGTAACTCCGTTTTGCGGATGGGATCATATTTGAATTTTTTGTCATCCAAAATGAATTAACAGATATTTCTTCTTAATCTGAGACATTGACCCTGTTTCGCAAACCGTATTGAACTGTGTGAACATAACTAAATGTAAGCATTGATATGAAATAAAACTGGTTTTATAGGAGGTTTCTCTGTAACTAAGTATCATCCACAGTCTTTGGCATAGCTATCACAACTTATTGGTTAATTTAAATCAACATTGACGTTGTTATCTTACGATGAAATGTTGTGCTTCTGATATCCAATATTCAAGACAAAATGAACATTTTACAATTGGCACATGAATTGGGTGTCAGAATGCTTCTAGGTGCCATTTGTAATGGAGCAACTTGATGAACATGTCTCACAGGAGATTTCTACCAGTGTAGACTGGAATGACCAGACGACAAAGATTGTTATTTAATTTGGACTCTTTCCCTTTTTCTGCAAACATAACTGATTAGAAATTGCAGCAAAAACGGAAACGACGGAATGTAAATAGTTTTTATGCATTCATATTACATCATTATATGTGTTGCAACCCATTTGTGTCAAAGAACAAAGACTTAGCCCCTTTAATGTTCTACATTTCTGCACCATCAGGTCTAATCAAGATGGACATACACGATGAAGTGTACTAGGAAGGCAATTCTGCCAACTTTACATTGAATTCCAAAAGTCATGGAGATCCAGTACACAGGATCCAGGTTTTTTGTCCCATCCAAATGATTAGAAACTATCTTTTACCACTAACAAGGGCAAAACCACTCTGAAAATAACAGGATCTAACCTGGGCCTTTAGACTGAGCCACTGTCTCCCATATCTTTATGTAGCATAGAAACTTCTGGTGAAGATGTATTTTGATTGTTTTCCAGTATATATCAGTTTTACGACCACCAACTATAACAGAAGTTGGGGGACTGGATAGTATGTCTATGGAATTACAAAGACTGGAAGAGTGGAAACAGGTAATTAAAATAAAGCTTGGAGATAGGGGCACCTTCTCAACCTTGTGGGTTTATTCCGGGTACTCTGGTTTCCCCTAACAGGAAAGACGTTGGCATGGGTGTAAGATAATTAGATAGGTAAAAGTTATGTATTTTGATGATTACCAATCAACAGGCTATTTTTACCTTAATACAATCATATAAATCGATGTAGAATTAAGATAGAGAAACAGGGTTTAATGTCAACTCAACACAAACTAGGTCATTTCGGGACTAAAATACACTTCAACATATCAATTCTTCTCTTGTGCGTAGGGATCTTTAGCAGTGGGAGGAAACCAGAGGATCCAAAGAAAACCCAACATCCCAGTTGACTCAATGACAGACCTATAATACAACTTGCACACGCTAACTATTGGGCCATCTAACCCACTGTGTTGTAGAATTGAAGTACACATACTTTAATGTACATTGATTAACAATCTTATGGATAAAATACTAAAAATAGATAGAGACAAGGGTTCTTTTACGTGCACAGTAACAGATCTGGGTTTTTATTCCTATCTGAACCACTATATGTTGTCCCTTGCCATACCCTCTGTCCTGCATCACTGACAAGGGGAACCATGCCGGAAAAGTGATGAACGTCCTCTGCCAACAAAGGGATCGAACATCTTGTTCACTGATGAGCCACAGCAGTTCCAGGATGTATAGTAAAGAAATGTTGATGAGACCTACATATGTTTATTTTCTCTAGGTATTAGATTTATTGTGGAGTGATCCCAAATCACATATGGGATGTAATCCAAATACGTTTCGTGGAGGAGGATGTTATTTTGGTCCAGATGTCACAGACAGTTTCCTAGAAGAACATAAATTCCAACTTTTAATACGCTCCCATGAATGTAAACCGGAGGGGTTCGAATACAATCACAATGGAAAGGTAACTAAATTCAGTAATTTATTAAAGGAAGATGTAACATTTGCATTTTTGGCTAAAATATCGAATTTTCATGGTTAAATACACGTTGATATGTACTCAGATTAATTATGTAACATTTAAGTAAGAAATCAAAATACTAATGCAAGATAACATCCCAGTTTTCATTTCACTCCTACTCATCGGCAACAAAATGGCGTCAGGCTTATGACATAGCGAGCAACATATATCTTTATAATAATTTAACAAAATCAGACCATTTTTGGACCGATGTTCCTGTTTGTCTTTCACAATATTTTAGTTTGCAAGGAATTAGTAAAATGGCGCCACAAGACTTTGATATTAAAACTATACAAGCAAAATACATAATTGATGGGGATCCTTACAACACTGCTAACAATGTCAGGCAGAATTTATCTGGTCACATGTTACCTATTTAGACAAAAGAACTTATTTGTTTTCAGGAGAGCACCTTAACCAAATTTTATAACTTTGTTTGATGCCTTTTCCATTTTATTAGAAAACCATTGATCTGTTTCAAATTGTTTTTTCCTCTCCAGGTTTTGACCATATTTTCTGCGTCCAATTATTATGATATTGGTAGTAATAAGGGAGCATATATAAAATTATCTGGACCAGATTTACAGATTCATATCGTACAGTTCCTAGCTAACGAATGTAGTGGAGTCCGTAAATTAACCTTCACACAAAGGTCAGTATAATGGTTTCATGCCTTCAGTTACTATATTTCTAATTTCCTCCTTGACCTCTCAATCATTTGGGGTTTACATGTAAGAATCCAAGGTGGCATATGGGACTTGTTGACATGAACTGCTGACTCATAAATTAGCAACCTGAAATGGACTTGGGCTTTGTGAAGACTTGTTACTCGACTCAGACCTGTGACTTTATACTCGACTCAAGGTCCTGTGACCCATACCCACCATTCATAAGAATGCAGATGATTGGCCAATACCTACAACAAAGTAAATTTTCTGCAAAATAACGTTCGTTGATTTTCATGTTAGTTTGAGCGACCAAATGTTACTCATCTAATGGCTATGACTGACTCTTTATCTTAATTATAAATAATGCATTTTATAAAATAGAACATATATTATATATTTAGGGAGTGTTAGTAATTTTTTATCTATTAATAGGATCAGCTGTTTAGAGGCTTCTGCCATGCAAGATTTACGAGAAAAAATATTGGCGTTAAAATCGGATCTTTTAGAAGAGTTTAAGAAACATGATACTGAAGAAAAAGGTAGGAACTGTCATATTGGTGTACTTCAAAATCTATTTACTTGAGTTATCCCAGGAGCTGAGGTGGTTCAGTATGTAAGATGCTAAACAGGAGATCTCATGTTTGCTCAAAAAAAAAAAAATAGGTTGCCAGGCAACGAAACATACGCCCACACAGCAGCCAAATCGTCCAGGCAGTCAACAAGAGTTGTTGCATTTTAAGTAATCATCAGAAAATCATAATTCAAACTCACCCATAACTACGGTGTAACTGTGATATAATCAAACGTTTTTTAAAATCAGATAATAATTGTGACCTCCAGAGGGACCACAAGCTAAAAAGGGTGATTTTTCGTACAATCAGGGGACATAATTCAGGAAGTAATGATCCGATGGGCGCAAATATCGATAGGAACCAAGATCTTTGGGTTATAAACATACATATCAAGTTTCATCAAAATCGATTCAAAATTGTGACCTCTACAGGGTCCACAACCTTGATATAACATATTTTCACACTATTCGTGTACAAACGGTGGCCATTTTGTCCGTCAATACTAGTCTGATTTTCACGAAATTCTAAATATCTCTTCATTACCATGTAACGGTGATATAGTCAAACATTTTTTTAAATCTGATAATAATTTTGACCTCCAGAGGGACCAATAGCTAACAAAAGTGATTTTTTCAGACAATCTGGGGACATAATTCAGGAAGTTATGATCAGATGGGCGCAAATATCGAAAGGAACCAAGATCTTTTGGGTTATAAACATACATGTCAAGTTTCATCAAAATCGGTTCAAAATTGTGACCTCTATTAGGACCACAACCTTTATATAACATATTTTCACACTATTCGCGTACAAATGGCGGCCATTTTGTCTGTCAATTTTGGTCCGATTTTCACAAAATTTCAAACCTTCATAACCATGGAATGGTGATGTAATCAAACATTTTTTTTAAATCGGATAACAATTTTGACCTCCAGAGGGACCACAAGCTCAAAAGGGTGATTTTTCGGACAATCAGGGGCCATAATTTAGGAAGTTACGATCCGATGTGCGCAAATATCGAAAGGAACCAAGATCTTTGGGTTATAAACATACATGTCAAGTTTCATCAAAATCGGTTCAAAATTGTGGCCTCTATAAGATCCACAACCTTGACATAACATATTTTCACACTATTCGCGTACAAACGGCGGCCGTTTTGTCCGTTAATTTTGGTCCGATTTTCACAAAATTCATACTCAACCACCATAACCATGCAACGGTGATATAATCAAACGTTTTTTTAAATCGGATAACAATTTTGACCTCCAGAGGGACCACAAGCTAAAAAGGGCGATTTTTCGGACAATCAGGGGCCATAATTCAGGAAGTTACGATCCGATGGGCGCAACTATTAAAAGGAATCAAGATCTTTGGGTTATAAACATGCATTTCAAGTTTCATCCAAATCAGTTCAAAATTGTGACCTCTACACTGTTCACAAGCTAAAAGATAGGCTGGCACTGCCATCAGGATACGCCCACATTTTCGAGAGATAGATAGAGAACAAGCAATACCGAAAGTGATTTTTCCTACATCATTAAGTCCTGTATTTCATACTGTATTGGGAGCAGCCATTTAGTTGGTCAGTTCCAGTCTGATATTCATGAAATTCGAAGCCGACAATGATTATGGTGTGACGGTACACAACCTAGAAATGTGACTTTTCATCAAAATCGGATAACTATTGTGACCTGTAGAGAGTCCACAACCATGATATACCATATTTTTACACTATTCGCGTACAAACGGCGACCATTTCGTCCTGCAATTTTGGTACGATTTTCTTGAAAATTAGAACTCAACCTTCCTCATCAAAATCGAATTAAAATTGTCACCTATACAGGGTCCACAACCATGATATACCATTTTTATACGCCCACATTTTCATGTGGACGTATTATGTCGTCGCCCCTGTCCGTCCGGACGTCCGTCCGGAAGTCCGTCCGTCCGTCCACAATTTGTTTGTGGACTCTCTACAGGTCACAATTCTTATCCGATTTTGACGAAACTTGAAATATAGGTTTATCCCCAAAAGATCTCGGCTGCTTTCGATATTGGCATGTATCGGATCAAAACTTCATGGATTATGGCCCCTGATTGTACGAAAAATCACGTTTTTAGCTTGTGGACCCTATAGAGGTCACAATTTTGAACCGATTTTGATGAAACTTGACATGCATGTTTGTAACCCAAAGATCTTGGTTCCTTTCGATATTTGCGGCTATCGGAATGTAATGTCCTGAATTATGGCCCCTGATTGTCCGAAAAATCACCCTTTTTAGCTTGTGGTCCCTCTGGAGGTCACAATTATTATTCGAATTAAAAAAACGTATGATTATATCACCCTAAGGAAGGTCGAATTCGAATTTCGGGAAAATCGGACGAAAATTGCCATACAAAATGGCCGCCGTTTGTACGCGAATACTGTTAAAAAATGGTATATCAAGGTTGTGGACCCTGTGGAGGTCACAATTTTGATTCGATTTTGATGAAACTTGAAATTCATGGTTATAACCCAAGGATCTTGCTTCCTTTCGATATTTGCGCATATCGGATCATAACTTCCTGAATTATGGCCCCTGATTATAAGCAAAATCGCCTTTTTTTAGCTTGGAGGTCACAATTATTATTCAATTTAAAAAAACGTTTGATTATATCACCGTTACAACCTAAGGAAGGTTGAGTTCGAATTTCGGGAAAATCAGACCAAAATTGCCATACAAAATGGCCACCGTTTGTACGCGAATACTGTTAAAAAATGGTATATCAAGGTTGTGGACCCTGTGGAGGTCACAATTTTGATTCGATTTTGATGAAACTTGAAATTCATGGTTATAACCCAAAGATCTTGCTTCCTTTCGATATTTGCGCATATCGGATCGTAACTTCCTGAATTATGGCCCCTGATTATACGCAAAATCGCCTTTTTTTTTAGCTTGGAGGTCACAATTATTATCCGATTTAAAAAAAAACGTTTGATTATATTACCGTTACACCGTAAGGAAGGTTGAGTTCGAATTTCGGGAAAATCAGACCAAAATTGCCATACAAAATGGCCGCCGTTTGTACGCAAATACTGTTAAAAAATGGTATATCAAGGTTGTGGACCCTGTAAAGGTCACAATTTTAATTCGATTTTGATGAAACTTGAAATTCATGGTTATAACCCAAAGATCTTGGTTCTTTTTGATATTTGCGCATATCGGATCGTAACTTCCTGAATTATGGCCCCTGGTTATACGCAAAATCCCCCTTTCTTTAGCTTGTGGTCCTTCTTGAGGCCACAATTATTATCCAATTTAAAAAAACGTTTGATTATATCACTGTTACACTGTAAGGAAGGTTGAGTTTGAATTTCAGGAAAATCGGACCAAAATTGACAGACAAAATGGCTGCCGTTTGTACGCGAATACTGTTAAAATAATGATATATCATGGTTGTGGACCCTGTATAGGTCACAATTTTAATTCGATTTTGATGAAGAAGGTTGAGTTCTAATTTCGTGAAAATCGTACCAAAATTGCCGGACGAAATGGTCGCTGTTTGTACGCGAATAGTGTAAAAATATGGTATATCATGGTTGTGGACTCTCTACAGGTCACAATTCTTATCCGATTTTGATGAAAAGTCACATTTCTAGGTTGTGTACCGTCACACCATAATCATTGTCGGTTTCGAATTTCATTAATATCAGACTGGAACTGACCAACTAAATGGCTGCTCCCAATACAGTATGAAATACAGGACTTAAAAGATGTAGGAAAAATCACTTTCAGTATTGCTTGTTCTCTGTCCATCTCTCGAAAATGTGGGCGTATCCTGCCTGGCAGTGCCAGCCTATCTTTTAAACAGTATTCGCGTAGAAACGGCGACCATTTTGTCTGTCAATTTTGGTCCGATTTTCCCGAAATTCGAACTCAACCTTCCTTACGGTGTAACGGCGATATAATCAAACGTTTTTTTAAATCGGATAATAATTGTGACCTCCAGAGGGACCACAAGCTAAAGAAAGGGGGATTTTGCGTATAACCAGGGGCCATAATTCAGGAAGTTACATTCCGATATGGGCAAATATCGAAAAGAACCAAGATCTTTGGGTTATAACCATGAATTTCAAGTTTCATCAAAATCGAATTAAAATTGTGACCTTTACAGGGTCCACAACCTTGATATACGATTTTTTAACAGTATTTGCATACAAACGGCGGCCATTTTGGTCCGATTTTCTCGAAATTCGAACTCAACCTTCCTTACGGTGTAACGGTAATATAATCAAACGTTTTTTTAAATCGGATAATAATTGTGACCTCCAGAGGGACCACAAGCTAAAAAAAAGGCGATTTTGCGTATAAACAGGGGCCATAATTCAGGAAGTTACGATCCGATATGCGCAAATATCGAAAGGAACCAAGATCTTTGGGTTATAACCATGAATTTCAAGTTTCATCAAAATCGAATTAAAATTGTGACCTCCACAGGGTCCACAACCTTGATATACCATTTTTTAACAGTATTCGCGTACAAACGGTGGCCATTTTGTATGTCAATTTTGGTCCGATTTTCCCGAAATTCGAACTCAACCTCCCGTAGGGTGTAACGGTGATATAATCAAACGGTTTTTTAAATCGGATTATAATTGTGACCTCCAGAGGGACAACAAGCTAAAAAGGGTGATTTTTCGGACGATCAGGGGCCATAATTCAGGAAATTACATTCAGATAGCCGCAAATATCGAAAGGAACCAAGATCTTCGGGTTACAAACATGCATGTCAAGTTTCATCAAAATCGGTTCAAAATTGTGACCTCTATAGGGTCCACAAGCTAAAAACGTGATTTTTCGTACAATCAGAGGCCATAATCCATGAAGTTTTGATCCGATACATGCCAATATCGAAAGCAGCCGAGATCTTTTGGGGATAAACCTATATTTCAAGTTTCGTCAAAATCGGATAAGAATTGTGACCTGTAGAGAGTCCACAAACAAATTGTGGACGGACGTCCGGACAGACAGGGGCGACGACATAATACGTCCACATGAAAATGTGGGCGCATAAAAACGTGATTTTTCGTACAATCAGGGGCCATAACCCATGAAGTTACAGTCCGATACATGCCAATATCGAAAGGAACCGAGATCTTAGGGTGACAAACCTATATTTTAAGTTTCATTGAAATCGGATAAAAATTGTGACCTGTAGACTGTTCACAAACAATTGTGGACGGACGGACGTCCGGACGAACAGGGGCGACGACAATATACGTCCACATGAAAATGTGGGCGTATAAAAAGAGGGGTCTTGTGCAGTGGGAGGAACCCGGTTGCTCCAAAAAAGTTCCTCAAGATTTTCCAGTGAGGTTCTCTCTCAGAAGCAAGAGCATGGCAAGGTCATTTGGATGAGATGAAAAACTGAGGTTCTACCGTCAAGAGTTCTTTTATGTGCACAAGGACCTTGGTTTTCATATATCTCAGTGAATAGACACCGACAAGAAGTAGCGCTGGAAAATCCAGAGGAACTTTTTTAGTCAACACCAGACCCCAAAGAAATAAAAAATAATTTGTTTTGCCCTCATGAATTTTTCATTCCTTCATTGACAGGAACAATAACGATAGGTGATTGGTGTTCTGCTATGGAAACGGTAATGGATGTGGATGTTCCGTGGAGAATGCTGCGATCTAAACTAGTTAAACTAAACTCTGACAAACAAGTTATTTATGACACAACATTTGAACAGTTACAGATTTTACACAGATATAGTGAGGTAAGCGGCTTCTGAAACAGTGAATCAGTGTGAAAATTCTTTGAAATTCTAGTTCTGTGGCATATAAATTGACTGATGGATAGTTTCTCTAGACTGTAGTCCGCAAAATATAACGGAAATGGGAGCCCTGGTATGGTTCCAGAATATTATTGAAATGGAAGTCCATGCATGGATCAAAGCCCCAAATTATGACTGAAATGGGAGCCATGGTCCCGTGTACCCAAATATTACTACAATAGGAGCCATGATCCCATGTTCCCAAATTTGACTGAAACGGTCCCTAAACAAAATATATGTTTGAAACAGTACCTAGTCTGGTCCCTGGTCACAAATGATGACTCCCCTAATATGACCAAAACAGTCCAAATTTCCCAAATTATCTTTTTGTCAGAGACCTCCATGATCAATCATTTTATTTTTCATTAATCACATGAACATGATATATTTTTTTTCAGAATGGAGATTCAGTAATGGAATTGTTATATCGTTACAAAGACAGTTTAGAGACCATATTTAGAATATTTGACAAGGACAACTCTGGTTATATATCGATGACCGAGTTCCAAGAAGCATGCAGCATTTTAATACGTCACACAAGTGTTAGTTTGTTGCCAGGACAAATAAAGGATGTGGCCAAAAGCCTGGACTTGAATAAAGATGGCCAGATTGATTTTAACGAATTCCTGGAAGCATTTCGAATCGTGGATCAAAGGGGTTTGGATTATACTGCAGATCATTTAAGGGAGGCAGATTCGGAAGAAGAATTTGATAATATAGATACGATAAGTCTTGCCAGTTGTAATAGTGGTATGGGATTGAAGAGAAGTGTGGAGCCATCGATACTGTGTAGTGCTTGATCATAAATAATATCACAATTAAGAGTCCTTCAAGGTCCGATGCTCCATTGAACGCTATAGGAACTTCCTGCAAACTACAATATTGTGAAAGTTGAAACTAATAGGAATATCAGTTTAACATTGGTTCTATTCCATTCAGTATTTCCAAAATTATATTAAATTGAAATTTATCGATCAAAGCTGCTTTAACATAACAAGATGCGGGCATCTTATATGGGTTTAGTTTAAATCTAATTGAATCCAAGCAGGGAGATTATCTTACATTGGTATTTTGTTCTCTTAATTAAATGTTAGATATTAGGCAGTGAGATATCTGATATTTTAGCGAAAAGCAAATAAGGTTTAAGGTCCCATTTTTCTGCCCCAACTGGGCTAATGAAGATGGTATTAAAGAGTGTTGACATTCAAATTGATATCCATCGTCAAATTATGATGCATGAATAAATATTTGATCTTTTCGTGTATAAAGGAAGTTTTATCACTTTTATTTTTATAAATGTTTGGAATTGGATTAATTTCATGTGTTTTTTCCGTAAGTAATGACTAATGAGTGAAGTGTTGAACCATTTCTGAGTTAAATTACATACCAATTAGTTAAGTGCTGTACCATTAATGATGAGTTAAGTGCTATACCATTTGTAATGAATATCAATATTATTGAATGTGTGAAGTATTATTTATACCTAAGCAAAGTGTTAAACATTGAGTAATAAGTCAAGTAATATGTTGCTTGCAATTTGTCATGAATGAAGTGTTGTACTATTAATGATGAGTAAAGTAGTATAACATTAATAATGAATAAAGAACGATAGTCAAATTAACTAAGTGCTATAGCATAAGTAATGAATTTGTGGTATAATTAATGAGCGAGATCACTAATCAAAATAACACATACGATTGACCCAATTAAATACTTGACCTAAATGCACAGCGAATGGATGTACATGTAGATACACTGCTTATTCCCAAAACAGATTGAATTTTATTTATTATATTTGAAGATTTCTTCTTTTTTATTTATTATAGTTTATACATCCACAGTTTAATGTGGTGATTGGTAGATATTTATGTCTTGGCATTAGCTTACAGACCAGAATATATTATTCCAACAAATTATATTTAAACATGACCCAACACAGCTCAATACATATTCTAACTTAACATGACACAACACAGCTCAATACATGTTCTAACTGAACAAGACAACACAGCTGAATACATACTGTAACTAAACATGATGCAATACAAGTCAATACATATTTTACTACTCAAACTAAACATAATGCAATGCTAAACAGCTCAATAAATATGCTAACTAAACATGATGTAGTCTCTGTCACCCAGAACCCCCTAGTCTTCAACGCACGGAGGGTCTGGGTCGGTTCTCAATTTTTGACGAAAATTACTGGATAATCTACCACATAAAAAACCAAACATTTGGTTACGCATGGGCAATGGAACCTTTTGGCTAAAGTATCCAATGAAAGTATCGATAAGTGCTAGATCTTATGAAGCCGGGCCGATTTTGCTAGATTCTATAAAGCGTGGTTGAAATATATCCCACAATTCACTAGGCACATCTATTATTAGAAACAAAATAGAGACGAGGAATAAGCATGCATCGCGATGAAGAATTAAGAAGATTGTGAGAAGCCATGACGAGAGAAAATTACCATTTCAATTGAAACCTTTACACAACAAAATTTTAAAGAGTGTCATCGTTGACAAGCGAGCGGTTTTGATAGATTCAGTACGTGGTAACTTAAAAGACTGGATAATCCAGACAATGACCTATTTTCCGTCAAATTTTGAGGACCCATCCAGACTAATATTCGTAGAATATTTGTATGGATGATAGAGATTAAACATGATGCAACACAGCACAATAAATATTCTAACCATGACGCAACATAGCTAAATAAATATTATAACTACACATGACTCCACACAGCTCAATAAATATTCTGACACAACACAGCTCACTATAACACTTTAACTCAACATGACTCAACAGATCTCAATGCTTATTCTAACAAAACATGTCTCAATACTGTACATACGACCACACTCAAACTAAACATGATGCAATGCAAGAACTCAATAAATATTGTAACTAAAAATAACGCAACAAAGCTCAATAAATATTCTAACTACACATGACTCATATTCTAACTTAACATGGCGTGACACAGCTCAGTTTGTTGGTTGGATGATTGTGTTCACAATAAAGACATGGGGCAGTTTGTATGAAAATGATACAAAAGTACAGTTAAAGTTGCAATTTCATATTTTTAAGTTATATTTTTATAATGTATTAAAATAAAGCCCTGAAATAAATTGTATCTATAAACAGTCCTACCTTGTTATAGAATAATCCTATAATTCACTATTGCCAGTTGAGAAATCCGCAAAAAGTCATTTTCAACTTCAACTTCAAATGTTTGAAGATAGCAATTCTATGGGGATGAATGGAAAACAAGGGAGGTAATTGTGTTATTATTTCCTGTGTCACTGATTTTAATGTGTGGGAAATAATGCCCATGATTGTGTACTAGTGAGTTGACAACCTTTTGAGCAAAAGATATAGAAATAATTATGATTTGACTTTCTTAAAAAAATATGAAATTCCTGCTTTAATATATATGAGTGAGAGCAACCAATGTAAACTCATAAAACTTCAAATAGAATAGGTCAATTTTACTGGATACTATGCTTACTGTACAGCAATTTTATAAAAAGAATTATCTCATGAACTCAAAGGTTCAATTGAGAGGTTCTTAACTTGTCATTTGTGCATAAAGATTCTTGGAGGATACCTTGCCAAATGAGGACCTGCCATAGACCGGAATTGTTGGTGACATTTGGATTACTTCTTATCTGCCGATGAAAAGAATTAAGTCTTCCGAATTGTCATATGGGTGTCATAGTAAAAACCAATAAATTATATTACATCATTTTGTTTTTTTAAAAAAAAATGACTCAATCATGGATAACAGACCTGGAAGCTATAGAAAATCCCCTGTACCTTTGAAATATTCTTTGATCTCAAAATCTTTCACTTTTGACTTTTGCATATTTATATGTATTTCCCGCACGCAAATGTGACGCAATAATTCCATGTTCACAGTGTAAATTTGCTCAAATAAAACATGTTTTTGTAAATATATTTGATGACAGTATTATTGTGTTGCAGGCAAGCCTGGAAATATTGCACCTGTCACAGATAATGTTAGACACAGATCCTCTTGTACCTGTGTCATTTTTGTCTGGCACAAATTTATTGGGTTTTTTTTAAAAAATTTTTATAAACATGCATTATGTAACATTTAAATTAAAGAGCTGACAGTTGCTGCTATAGTATAATAATAGTTAAAAAAAAAAAAATATAATGAAAAGGGAATATCTTGAAAATTTCTGTTCAATTACTTCATTGTCATTGATAGTTGATACTGTTGTTACAACAGTAAACAAAGTTTTGATTATCAAATTTTTAATTAAATCATTAACCACCAATTGTGTTTAAATTCTTTCAAAATCTTGAGCATCCAATGGCATTGTGAGTTGATTATAATCTTGGCAAGTTAATAAATGTCAAACTAATATTTTATATAACATTTAGCTCTTGCATAATGCATCTTTAATGCTACATTTAATATAAGTGAGTACAGCGTTACCAGAGTCGGATATTTCCAGACTTGGTTGCAAGTTATACTATTGAATATATTTTATTTATTATAAGTTGTATATATCAATGATATTATTAAATACCGGTAGATGAAAATGAAATGGGTTTTAACGCCGTAATGTATTACTGAATATAAATTGTTTTTATTTTGTCTAACCATAATATTCATGCACAAAAGCTAGTTAGTTTCTGGACTAACAAAAGGTTCAATTATATTTCAATAATTTGCTCGTGCGTATGAATTCTTAGCTCTGAGAGGAAACTGGAGAAAACCATTCGGCCACCCAAACATTCCTGGCTATAATGAAAATGCACTTCTAAATCAAAACATCAGATAATTTTTTGTCCAAAATTCATATTCTCGTTGGGGAACATTAATCTAATTGTAACATGAGGGATATTGGTGTACAGCTGTTCTCTTGTTTGCTGTTATTTGTTGTTAAATATTGTTTTATTTGTTTTGTTTTTTATAAAGATGGAATAAAAAGCATTAAACATGTCTTGTGTACTATTGTGTAGATTGAATATCAGTCCGATATATAAATGATTCCATTTGAGTTGTGACAATTTGATTAAAAAATAGAATTTTGATTTACTTGTCTTTACGAAGCTGAGCTTTCTTGTACCCAATCAAAATTAGCGCCGAAATATACAGGGCATTACGTGAAGACCTTGATAAGATGTACAGACCATGATAAGATGTACGTAGTTAAAGCAAGATCAAGCCTTCTATTGAAGATGCAAACCCAGAAACCCTTAGTTTTTCTTGTGGTTATAAAAAAAATCAGCCAATTGGATAAGTTGACTTTTATTCAATTCATTGGGTACAGTTTTTAACTATCAATAAATGGTTCGGTCATTGTCACAAAAATTAGAAAACATGTTAATCTACTGTTCACTGTCTCTTATATAACATCCACCAATTAATTTGTCCACCACAAGCTTTGTCTCAAGCTGCTTAGAAAAACAAGATTATCTGGAACTTTTCCTTGCTTTCTGCATGTTTAAATCTTCAAAAGAACTCAGACATAAATAAAATGTCTTGCCTTTGGAATGGTGTTTGCATTAATGTCTTTAAAAGAATTCGGCCATTCCTTCATCCAAGAATTGTTTATATATAGCCATAAATTTAGCAACGAAAGCCTCCAAGTGATATATGGCCTTCTGCCCGATCATTAATCTATGATCATAATAAGCTGCCGCCTGCACTACCTCTGTTTTTAATTGTCCATCACAGTTGGCCAACAACTCTTGTAATAATCCCTAAAAAAATGTAAAAATGACATTATAAAAAAGAGAGGATGGATGTTTGAAATGATAATCAAGCAGTCAGTGAACTGAGCACATTAAATAAATGGGAATTATCATCCTACTGTTCTTCTAAAACTAATAAAGACATGTATATGCCATACAGAGTGCCATGAGTGAAATTTTGCCCTGACAGTGACGCTCTGGTCTACTCTTCTTATATCGAATTCCAACTGCCAAATGTTGTTTTACGTTTAGTTATCCTTCCAAATGACTATACATTGCCTCTTGCTAGGCCCTAATGGCCAGAGGGAGAGAGAGAGAGAAATGGGGTTTAACGTCCAAACTTGGTCATTTTGGAACTAACATATGGTTAAATTTCATTTCAATAATTTGCTTGCGCATAGGGGTCTTTAGCAGTGGCAGGAAACCCGGAGAAAACCCACGAGGTTAGACAGACAACCCTACTCCTTGCCACGTACAACCGCGTATTCGATACCAAGCCAGTTGACTCAAAGGTAGGTCCACCCTGCTCAGCTACATAAAAAAATAATGCCTTGCATCAATGAAATTAAATAACGATGTGATCCTACATCATTATAACAATGATTTCTCTCTTTAAAAAGCTCAATTTGTATGTATACCATTGTAATTTAGAGACGACGATGGTTGATTTCCTTAACAGGAACCTGGCAAACCCCCTCCTGCAAAAATTCCGGGATCTGCCCCTGTTCCTACATGTATATCATGAAGCCTGACATGAAGCATTTGTCACAGACACAAATTATTGCAAGTTTATAATATCATGATATGCTGTGTGACAATTTGTGCCTGTATATCATTACAATAAAAATACAGAACAAACCTTGATAATAATGTCTGCAGGTATACAATGTGTCAATAACTCATATAATCTGGCTCGTACTTCTAATAACCTGCAATTATACAAAGTATCATGTAATTAGAGTTTAATGTCTGGTCAACAGACCTTGTCAATTTGACAAAAACGTATGGTATTTATTTTGCCATAGTTACATGTGCAATACAAGGTAGGAGACCTCTGCCTGATCAGCAGAGGTTTTGTCTACTTGTCTGTGATTTCCAACCCACAATTGCGCTTTACCGTGCGTACTGATTGAACTTGTGTTTTTTTCATCTATATGAAGGACTAGACAACCTTTCCTTGTCAGATACAATATTTGATAATCAGCTTTTCGATTTAAAATAAAAAGACATATCTGATTAGCAGGTAGACTTTTAGTCTGATTGTTATTTTCAAAATTTTATATCCAACGACTGAGGCAAGTAAATAAACCAAACCGTCCACCAGACTGACAAAGAGACAAAGAAGAGCTCTGAATCAAATTGATGCCCCATTTCAATATAATTCAAGATGCTGTGTGTTCTCTACCTTTTAGGCGATTGTTGTTGTACAATCATGTTTGCTGTTTCTCGTAGATAAATCTCCCAATCAGGTTCACTTATATTCTGATCGGCACTGAACGGATATCTGAAATAACATCATACAATAGATGATAAACAAGAAGCAAAGCCCCCCCCCTCCCTGCAAAAAAAACAACACCCACAATAGTCATGCACCGGTCAATAGGAATCTTGAAATACCCCCCCCCCCTCAAGCGTTCACCCCGGATTGTCATTTAGCTCAATATTTTAGGGTCAAGATTCACCCCGCAATGCACTTGAAGCCAAGACACATTCACTGAAGATTCACTTTCTAACGCAGGTCCAAAAATAAAAATAGTTCAAGATTCACGCAATAGTCATCTTGAACTACCTACCCCAAGCATTCACCCTTGATGGTATTTTTTACCTTTGAAAATTTATCGTCCTTTTTAACCAACATTTTAAAAATATTTTTTACGAACCGATCTTTTTCGCCATTCGGCCAAAGACATTTTTTAGTTCAATTATTTATCTGTAGATTAAAAAAAAATTGGGTTGATATCAGTAAAAGATTGTTTGAATATGGCACTTTTAAAAAAACATAAAAAAAAAGCCACGCCCCCCCAAAACCGGGCCATTTTCTTTGAAGCGAACATGACGTCACGGAGAGCCGTAAATTTGTGTTCAAATCGAAATACATGTATTATCAATTTAGGACAATCTCCTAAAACAATAAGTTATACCACCAGAAAGCTGATCCAATTCTGCTTTTAACGATATAAAATTTACATGTGTTTATTTTAAATAGAAAGATCATTAAATGAGAAAAGCGTGCAAGGGTATGTCGGTTTAGGCTGTTTTAGGCATATTAAAGTCACGTGACTGAACACCCTACTATAAAAATACTTATTTTAATATTATATTTTTATTTTAACTTTTATTTGCAAATTTCATAAAAACGGCGAAACGGTACATCAACGGCTTGAACTAACTTACATGTACATTGAGCATGGTCCATAAGGTGTAAGTTGAGATCAGATTATCTTGTCATTCATTATACTAGACATACGTGCAAGCTCAGACCTGGACAATGGGGTCTATATCAACCAGACACACAATCAAACACATCCAGCAAATTTATGTATAAATAAAATAGCTAGCCACCAAATCATACACCATTTTTTAGCTACGATTATCCAGATTACCACGAAAACATCATAAAGAGAATCGCGTCTACAATAATTATACAGGTGGAATTTCCTGTATGACAGCAAACGATAATAGACGGAGCTTCGTCCGTTTTCAGAAAAAAAACACCACATTTTTAAAAATACAATATTTACTGAAAAATGTGTTGGTTGAAGATTCGACATCTATTTGTGTTCAGCAATATTTTATTTTGTTCAAGATTCACCTTTGGCAAAATTTTTTCTCACCAAAGATTCACAACTCTTTCACATTTAGCTGGCTATTTTGATGTCAAGATTCGACGCCGATGCTTGAGGGGGGGTAGTTCAAGATTCCTATTGACCGGTGCATAAGTTTTTGTGAAAATACAATATTCACACTAAAGTTTGTAAAGTGAAACTAAATATACTTGCACTAGCGTTCGTCAATGATAATAATAACAACAATTTGGTTTTCTCTTAATCAGGAGTTCTTCCTAGAATCAGGAATGCACAAACATTAATCCCAAGCTCACAAGGGTTTTCAATGACAAAAATTGTTATTCTTAACTTCATGTCTACGCCAGTTATTTTAAGGACTGCAGACTTTACAGGTCCCAAATAATTAAATTGAAATATCTTACTGTTGGACTTTACAGGCCTCGCACATTAAAATAGCTCGTCTTAAATTACGATTACTCTTGACAGCGATTCTTTTGGCCAATTCTATTGGTAGATTACATCCCTCCTTCTTACAAACATTCTGAAGAATCTGGCAGATCTGTAAATATCGTGAAGCCAAATAAATAATATTGGAAAAGAGAGGAGGGATGGCAATACTCCCAGTAGCAGAGACTAGACAAGCTGGTAGATCAGTATAGCTGCTGTAATCAATGGATGATATCTATTGTACTGCTGTTGTGTGGGTATTTTTAAATATGTATCAAAACTAGAACTGCGTAAAAGCTGTACTGAGATGTTTCAGTAAGTGGGTTCATGTCAGGACACACCTTGTCACGTCAACAATAAAGTTACACCATGAACTACTGCGGATAGTAATTACATCCAATACCTATTAAAGTGGAAAAAAATTTGTCATTTTGAACTTAAAGGAAGTTATAATTCAAGATCAAACTTTTTGATATTAGTTAAAAATAGACGTCAAGGTCATCATGTATGCAAAGGTCAAGGGTCATTTAATGGTTACATCACAGAAGGTCAAAAGTTGAAAAGTGAAACCCGAAGTAAACAAACTCAAAATTAAAAAGTTGGCATTTGGAGTAGCTTGCAAAATATTTTTTTTTTTTGAAAATTGGAATCAAAATGGTGGCTGGATACTTTTTTGAACAGGTTTTTTTTTGGTAAAATCCAACATAGCAAACAGTTAAACCATCAGGCCACCCATCCCAGATTTGAAGATACATGTATATTATTTTACCTCATCCTCAGACGGTGCGGCAACACGAACCCCAAGACATCTACTTCTGATAGCAGGTATAACTTTACTTGTAGAATTACAACATAATATCAGTCGACATGTAGCCATATATTTCTCCATAGTTCGACGCAGCGCATGCTGGGCATCCTTTGTTAATCTATCAACTTCTGTTAGTACCACAACTATACATAAAGAATAATAATGTCTATAAATGGATTTAGGTTTAATATCTTGTCAGTATCACTTAGGTTATTTTGAGAATATCCCAGATTTCTTTGGCAAGCAATGAAAGCCAGAATTTCTGCCAAGGGTTATAAATGCTGCCATCTTTATATCTCTTTGACAAATATAGTAATAACAATTGTTCTTCATTGGTGTATTTTTACACTCTGACATGCTTAATTAAATAGTAACCAAATATTCTGAATACTATGCCTTTAATATTTAAAAAAGATAAGAAGACATGCCCACCTTTAAATTCTTTTTGTGTAGATGAATCAAGTTGATTGACTTGTGCCAGGTTTTTGATTAATTCTTGTATAACAATTCTATCATTATTACCAACATCACTGAAAACATAAACCAAAATACTTTAATATGGTAAATAATATTGTCGTGAATATAAAACCTTTCATGCAAAAATTACTAAATGAAACAGCCTTACATGTGTCTCAAATAAACCAGCCTTATATACTACTCAAGAAGTTAAAGGTCAAAATTTTTCTCTACCAGGTAATTATCTAAGCACATATCAGATATATATATTATTATATAAAATTATTGGTGGAAATAGTGTCAAAATTGGTTTATGACATCCTAACGACAAAACCTGTGTACAAGGCATATGCCATTTTCAAACAAAATGATTTTGACAGTCTCCATAGAAACCATAAACTAAAGCTCAAAACAAGGCTCCACAAAACTGTTTTCATCGCCCAAACACAGTAGGGTACAACTTTTTGGAGTTGATTATGTCCTTGCACGTGCACTATGCATTTTCCATGAACAGTTTTGGCATAAAAAAAACTTTCCATGACCGTGCTGCTCTCAGTTGAAATTTCAACATGGTCAGACGTCAGCTGAATGAACTTGACAGAGGAAGAGCCATTGCGTGGCTTCAACAGGGTTTTACACAGAGGAATGTCGCACAGAGAATCGGTTGTAGCCAGAGAGTGATTTCGAGATATGGCAGCGTTTCCAGGCAACCAATTCAATTCAGAATCGCCCACGGCCTGGTAGGCCAAGATCAACGTTGCAACATCAAGACCGGCATGTCATTCAAATGGCCTTCCGTCAGCGCATTGTTACAGTGAGATGTCTGAAAGATGAACTACGAAACGCAAGCAGTGTTCAGGTATCGGACAAGACCTTAAGAAATCGTCTGCGAGCCCACAACATTCGACCTTGACGACAAGCGGTTCGACCACCTCTTCTTCAACATCATTGAGTATTGCAACATGTGTCAGAGAGTTTCAAATAAAATGGTCTTACATGTAGGCTAAAGCTAACTACCACTAAGAAAAGAACAATTTAATAATTAACCAATGGTAGAAAAATTTGGTCCATAATTGAAAACTATCTAAATCCTAGTTAATAAACCACCTCCAGATATAAATCATGCAATATATACAACATTGTAGCCATTATTCACAGGTTGTTCAAGACTATACCCTCAATCAACTCTTACTATGTACATGTAACTTAACAATCTGTTTCACAGAGAATTACTTACGAATTATCTCTGTAACAGACGACTGTCCACAACAGGTGCGTTGACTGCACGCGCCGTTAGTCATTGGCTCAACGGCTCGTGCAATGTTTACTTAACACTTAACTGCTTCGGGCAAAATGATGCATTTTACTCATTTTAATACCCATTTACACTAAATAGGATATATTTTTTAACTTCAAATACTTCAAACGTCTTTATTTATTTTTCTTTTACCTCAAAAAAATGTTTGAGAATTTAATTTGTCGGAGTAAAAAAGTTAATATTCCGTACTCATTAAGCCTCGTGGATGTCATGCTTATCAGTGATTGTAGCGGCCAAGCGAATATTCACTGCGGGATCAGTTTGGTAACTTACTGGAAAATTTTATGACAGTTTTTGATTTGAGTTTCAGGTAATCAAATGAATGTTTTGTTTACAATGGAAAAAGCACAGAAGGCCAATAACTATAAGCAGGCATCACACCATACCTATTTAAAAAATTGAATTTATTTGAAACTTTCAAAATAACTATGTTTATAAAGATAGGTTGCCAGGCAACGAAACATACGCCCACAGCAGCTAAATCGTCCGGGCAGTCAACAAGGGTTGTCGCATATTTTTACTTTTTTCGGTAATGAAACATTTGTAATACACTAAAAACTGATTAAGAGTAACAACTCATTATGTAATTATCAGAAAATCATTAGAATTTGATTGCTTTTTATAAAGTTTTACCCCACGCTAACAATTAGTATATTCATGAAACATTTAATATCATGGATTTAGCTGTACAGTTATCTAAATTCATTGAAAATCAAAGTTCGTTTCAACACCTTAAACTCTATGTATCAATCTGAAGTCAATCGGATGGTAACTTTGGCCTCTTTAGCGTCACAAGAATTTTTGAAGTTATCAAGGGAGATAACTCTGGCAGTAATTATTTGAAATCGCTGAAAATCAATAGGCTTCTTCGTCTCATGACCTTAAACACTGTGTATAAATCTAAAGTCAATCGGATATTAACTTTGGCCTCCAGAGCGTCCACAAGATTTTTTGAGGTGATCAAGGGCCATAACTCTGGCATTAATTATCGGAAATCGCTGAAAATCAATAGGCGTCTTTGTCTTATGACCTTAAACACTGTGTATAAATTTGAAGTCAATCTGATATTAACTTTGGCCTCTAGAGCGTCCACAAGATTTTTTGAAGTGATCAAGGGCCATAACTCTGGCACTAATTATCGGAAATCGCTGAAAATCAATAGGCTTCTTCGTCTTATGACCTTAAACACTGTGTATAAATTTAAAGTCAATCGGATATTAACTTTGACCTTTAGAGCGTCCACATGATTTTTTGAAGAGATCAAGGGCCATACATGTAACTCTGGCACTAATTATCGGAAATCGCCGAAAATCATTAGGTTTCTTCGTCTCATGACCTTAAACACTGTGTATAAATCTAAAGTCAATCGGATATTAACTTTGGCCTCTAGAGCGTCCACAAGATTTTTTGAGGTGATCAAGGGCCATAACTCTGGCACTAATTATGGGAAATCGCTGAAAATCAATAGGCGTCTTCGTCTTATGACCTTAAACACTGTGTATAAATTTAAAGTCAATCGGATATTAACTTTGGCCTCTAGAGCGTCCACAAGATATTTTGAAGTGATCAAGGGCCATAACTCTGGCACTAATTATGGGAAATCGCTGAAAATCAATAGGCTTCTTCGTCTTATGACCTTAAACACTGTGTATAAATTTAAAGTCAATCGGATATTAACTTTGACCTTTAGAGCGTCCACAAGATTTTTTAAAGAGATCAAGGGTCATAACTCTGGCACTAATTATCGGAAATCGCCGAAAATCAATAGGCGTCATTGTCTTATGACCTTAAACGCTGTGTATAAATTTAAAGTCGATCGGATATTAACTTTGGCCTCTAGAGCGTCCACAAGATTTTTTGAAGTGATCAAGGGCCATAACTCTAGTAGTTATTATCGGAAATCGCTGAAAAACAATAGGCTTCTTCGTCTCATGACCTTAAACACTGTGTATAAATTTAAAGTAAATCGGATATTAACTTTAGCCTGTAGAGCGTCCACAAGCAATTGTGGACGCCGGACCGACGGACGGACGGACGCGACGACAATATACGACCACATTTCAATGTGGGCGTATAAAAAGTCAAATCATGCATGCTCAGTGTCTGTTAATTCTGAAGGAGATAATGTTTACTGAATGCACAGGTAAGCCTTCATGGACCATCCTATTCAAATAGGGAGCCACATTGTCACAGTGGGTAAGACATTGGCTCGCTAAGCGTGGGGTCCCATGTTCGATTCTTGTGTCAACCAAAAAAGTTCATCAAGATAAGTCGGCACATTTCTTCCTTGTCAGTAATGCAGGACATAGTGCATGGCAAGGAACAAAATAAGATGAAAACGAAAAACTTTGTGTACAGGTACCCTTAGTACACAAGGACTTGAAGGGATTAAAATAAAACTTCTTACTACTGCTTGACTATAACTAGCCTATATGATCAAGGGATGGCAGACGCCATCTTTGTTCTGACTTTTTTATGATATATTGTCTGGTGTCATCTCACAATACTCACTAGTTCTGACACTTCATGTCATTTTTATTGCCAACGAGACTTTATTTGATCATTATTCACCTTCCGATGTAATTAAATTTGTCCTTTTACAGCGTTATTAATAACAAATCAAACTTAAAAAGCTATTATTTACCGATATTCAACTTGCCGAGACCGGAAGTATTCCGAAAATAGGTCAAAAGAAGTCTGTGTCACTCAGTCCCTTTATAAACCTATCATTACTCGATATGTGCATAGGAACTGGGTGATCAAGTCTCAATCAACAGCGGCCTGGCTTCGTAAGTTCTATAACGTGATAAAGCCTACGAAGCGAGGCCGCTGTTAGGCGAAACTCGATCACCCAGTTCCTATGCACATATAGAGTAATGATAGGTTTATAAAGGAACTGGGTGTCACAGACTTCTTTTGACCTATTTTCGGAATACTTCCGGTCTCGGCAAGTTGATTGCGGATAAATGATAGCGGTTCAAGTTTGATTTGTTATCAATAACAGTGTTAAATGACCAATTTAATTACATCGGAAGGTGAATAATAATCAAATAAAGTCTCGTTAGCAATAAAAATGACATGAAGTGTTAGAACTAGTGAGTATTGTGAGATGAATTCAGACGATTCATGGTATCTCAGTCAAAACAAAGATGGCGTAGTGACTTACCTTCTTGTATTTATTAAGCAGTGGTAAGAAGTTTTATTTTAATTTATTTTAATCCCTTCAAGTGCCTGTGCCTTAGTAGGCCTAGTTGAAATTTGATACAAGGGCAGATCGTAGCGCTGCTATACAGGCAAAATTTCTCTCATTCATAGCACACTGTATGGCATTTTATTGGCTCAGTCGGAGCAAATCGCAGAACGGTAACACCGTTTCATTTCATTAATAAAGAACCCAGAAACTAGAATACCTTGGATTAACTTCAATGTGATAATTACTGGCTATAGTTGAGATGTCAATCTTTTTATTTGAAGGAGTTGTAAACTGACTTTGTTCTATACGTAATTTTTCAGCCCCAGCTCCATAAAGTTCTCGTAGTAAACAAGTTATTCTGGTCTTCTTGCCAGCACCAGATGGACCATACACTAACAGATGAGGCAGATCTCCGCTTTGAACCTAGAAAGTAAAAAGAAAGAGTTTAATTGGGTTCCCTTTCTATAAATCAGGCAAAAATGTGGTTAACCATGTTTTTGTTTGCTTCGAGTGGTCATGGAATGAATGTGAGGTGCATGACTTTAGTTTCACGCATGTAACATCTTAAATATCTATAGGTTAGTTTTATACTATTAGGACTAATTAAAAATACCCAGTCCAATGTAGTGAAATATCATTTGTTTATCTGCAAATATTGTCAGTATATTTAATCAAGTTGTGTTTTTATCATAATTGATATGGACATTCATATAATGCGCTATTAGTCATGCACGACTTCTAATAAGTGTAGGCTAGTTGGATGAGGCAGAAATGTAATCAATTACATTAATCAGTTGTTGTTTTGAAGAATAAATTGACAGTTTTGCTTAAGTAGGCTACTATCTAAGCCACACACATCACATTATGCCAGAAAGAAGTGTCATCTCTCCCCCTCAAAACAAACGCCGTGACTCAGCTGTCAGTATCACTATCATATTATATTTGCCTTGGCGACATTTTTGAGACCACACATCAGACCATGATATCTGGCGTTTCTACCACGCTTATGGCGATCTTGTCGCTCTCTGGTACCATTTTCCATTGCCGTACCTGGGCAGTAAGGACGCCACCCCGGCGTGACAGGGCTATAACGACAACAGTGTGATGTATCATCAAGGGGAATTTGAAATAAATCACAGTCATAACATAAATAAATGCCAAGGCAAATGGAAATATCAAGGTTTAAAATTAAATGGATCTGACAGTAGCTAATTACCAGTTTCTTGAGGTTAGCAGCTTGTTGTTTGTGATAATCTAGTTTATGTAGCAGAGATGGTCTATGTTTATCAACCCATAAACTCATTTTGTTGACAATCGCTTTTCTACTTCAACAATGGCCGGCAATATTTCGCGGGAGAATCTCTGTGACGTATCAGGGGTTTTCCAAATTTTCAGAATGCTGACCACGCCCACCCTGAACGCAGTTACCTCCCCTTTTATTGAAGAACACGTTCTTTATGCATTGAGTTGTATTTTATAAAAGTGATTTATCTATTCAATAAAGTTAATTATAAATTCTGTAATCTTCTGACATGGAGGATATCATTAAATTAAACGAATAAGATCGATAACAAACCTCATATCTCCACCCTCCGTGTTTCGAGATAAGAGATGGTCCTATTTAGTTCCTCGTAGCAAAGCCGAATGCAAGTCACACTTGCAAAAAGTAAGCAAAATTGACAATATTTTTCAACAAAACAACGATTGATTATTGTTATTTATAACATTCCTGCCACATCCAACTACAATTAAGCAGATAATCCTACCAGACAAAGGTACAAATCCCCTCTTTTTAAATCATAGCGATAGTAGATCGTTTTTTCCGACATTTTAAATCAAACGTCGTTATTCACAAAAACAACGCTCGATTTACTTTAATGTCAATATTTGCTGATAAATGATTGATGTTTCAGTAGACTGGGCTGCGTATGTGAAATAAGTACAAATAGTATAAAATTAACTTATTTTAAAGCTGGCCACATGCATTAATAAAGAAATTGAGTTTGACACTTGGATAAAGGCATCCAATCGTAGCTAAAAACAAGCACATCAGTAGGCCTATATCTCAACGTTTTAAGTTACATTCTCGTAGCTAATAAGAAAACACCGGGTTAACTGAAGGATGACCCGCAACTGATCAGGAAAACGTTCGTCTATTCATGAGCATTTACATGAAATTCATGATCTTACTCGAAAATCAAGACACATAAGGCGTTTTTACGAGAAAACAAATTGGTTTCGATTACATATTTCGGTTTATAATTGCACATGACGTCAGAGAGTTGGCATTTGAATCGGATAGTAAACGCGTCGATTTGCTTCGCAAGATGGCTAAAGAATTAAGAAAAAAATATTTTTCGATATTCTGTTCTGGAAGACACCGTCCTAAAAATTTGTGTCAGCCACAACAACATTTTAGGATTTCACCAAGCCGTATACATTATTAAATGAAAACATAAACACAAAACAAATAGACCTAGCCACAGAGTGAAAACCTAGCTACTGCTTTGTGACTGCACCAGTTATGGACTTGACGAGTTCCGAGCCCGTTTCCGAATACCCCGTTGATCTTTTGTGTCATATTGTACCATTTGTTGAAAAGAAAACAGATTAAATGCAAGGAAGATTACATTGCTCATTGATAAGACTGTTGACGCCAACGGCGTTCATTGAATATTACCCACCCCGACAACACGTCATATAAAACAAAATTTTATGCGTACTCGAAACAGTATACAGAAATGAGAATCGCAGACCTAAAATAAAGTGCCACCCTGACAGTCCCCATTCCCCGGTTATGCGTACCGTAAAGTTTAACGCGGATTGCGTTTTGTTCAACAAAATTTTCTTTTTAAATCTGCCCCAGGGACTGTTCCGATTTGTCCATTGTAAGATACATGCCAAATGGACATTAAAAAGTATAAATTTGGCGACGTGTACTCGGGATATCGGGTTTTCGTATCAGCCGAACGACTAGATGCCCTCCGTTCAGCATAACTGACAAGGGGGAACCACGTAGGCAAATCGCAGTGTTTCGGGGCCAACTACTGGATGGCACCCGGGTCTTCATGACTATAGCGAGCGCGTGCATTATACATTGAGCCAGTGATTTTTCCGGTATCGATTATTAGGCTTGTGAATGCAGCTGCAACAGTCCGATTGGATGGGTGGGAATTCGGTTACAAAACACTTTTGGGGTTGCTTACACGGGCCAGAATAGCAGAAAACGCATTTGTAGTGGTTAAATTATCAAAAATTTTTCTCGGGGAGGGTGAGGCCCCCATATCCCGTGGTGATTGATTGGTTGTTAGGATGCTACATTGGACCATATTGAAGTTGTTGTATTCACAGACAGGAATAGCAGGAAAACGCATGGAACAGATAAGAGCAATTTTTGGGAGAATCGTGCAAATGATGATACAAGCATCAAATTTGGCACAATTGTTCACCATGGTATACTAATCAAATCAACCAGATTGGCCAATTGAAAATCCAAGATGGCCGCCATTTTTCCTGTTCAAAATGCACTCAGAGACATATTTTCACGGGAAAAGCACTCTGAGAGATATTTTATATAATATATGTCATATACATAAGAAAAAAATATATAAAACGATCTATTGAAGCAGCATTAAGGAGATTTCTGGGTGTTTCATAATATTACCAATCCAAAACTCCTTATTCAAATCTATTCCCTTCTTAATTCGATGAACAAAAGTTTAAATTTCACGATCGAAAAAAGCACAACTAGTCTCAACTTTCTAGATGTGTCAGTAAGGCTTTTATCCACTGGAGAAATAAGAACCGACTTATTTTATAAAACCATAGATACACATCAATATTTAGACTTTCGTTCATGTCACCCAGCGCATACCAAAAGGAATATTCCTTACAATCTTGCACGACGGATTTGTACAATAGTATCTTCGGAAGAAGATAAATCTAAACGTCTGAAAGAGCAAAGGGAACTCTTTACAAAACTACATTATCCTTTAAAACGCCCCTAAACTTAACAGTAAGTAGTATTAGTGATCTAAGAAACCTCCAAATAAAAGAAAACGATTCTAGTAATATAAAACCAGTGACAACATTTAATCCTTCTCGGGAACGACGGTTGTATATTTAAAAAAAACAATAATTGTAAATTAAAATACATCCTAAATAATTCAAAAATTGTAAATAGTCTAAAACAACCTCAAAATCTTAGAAGAATATTAACATCATCAAAGTTTTGATTTTGATATTTCGTTTCCCTGTGTATCCAAGTGTGGGGACCTGCGATGTAGAAGGAACATTGTCAAAATTATTAAAGATGTTAAATTCTATGTAAAACAATATGAATTGCAAATCTAAACATGTAATTTACTTATTAATATGTAATGGTTGTAATGGCAAAGTACATTAGAAAAAGTACTGATCAGTTGAATTTACGAGTTAACCAACATCGTTCTAATATAAATAAAACTCGCAAGAAATAAAGTCTTGCCGGTGAGCGAACATTTGGATATTTGTGGTAAAGGTCAATTCAAGATTTTCCAATTGTACAAGCTCAATATTACTGATAATGATCACTTGGAAACAAAAGAAAGCAACTTTATTGCAAATATAACCCAATTTTGAATGCTAAGAGGTGATTATTTTAATTACGTTTGGGGTTCAATTAATGTTATTTGGTTCTAGTTTTTATATTTTACATAGATTGTCCTCTGTTATGACGTAACGTTATTGTAAACAGCATAGTAACGCATTGAAATGACTTGACGATTCGTTTGATAACGATGAAAGTACAAGCCAAAAGTTTAACTTTTAGTGTTTTTTTCTCTAATATTTGAACTTTATTTATATACATAATATACATCTATTTTAATTTCTATAACAAATTTACATTTAAAACACGATTATCTGTCTTTCTTCATACATATTTTTCTCACTCACTTCGCAGGTTTATTCATGAGTTTCATACGTTTGCATTTCTTTGCAATGTATGGGGTGGTACCCTTTTTTCAGCAGTCAGCCACATCTATTGGATGGACTACTGACACTGGCCCTCACCACTGTCCCAACTTCTCAGGAGTAATTGTCAGGCACTACCAAGGCACATTGGTGACATCACTGCTGACCCAGAATGGGGTGTGTCAGCTAAGTAGGAAATACAGTATAATGTTGGCATCATACTGTGAAGCAACCTACTAGTATCCTAAATGCTGCCTATTCAACCCAAAATCAGTTAGGCAGCCGCACCTGAATGGACATGATGTGCCAGCGCGAGAGAGCCAAGACAAGCATAACTTTGAGAAGTATTCTTAATAACAAATATTATGGTATACACTACGAATACGATATTGGTAATATAATTATTATTGAGGGGGGGGGGGGGTATATCCAATACCGACACGGTACTCGTACTGCATTGAGTTGTATATTAATTTTGTGGGGTATTTGTTTTAAAAGGTACGTTTATCTTTGGCTTTTTTTCTGTTCTCTAAAGCAGCGACATTCTGTTTTCTAATCCATTCTTTTAGCTTGCCTTTATTTTTGAAATCTGCCTGCAGCTTAACAGCGTCTTCCGCTTTGAATTCGTTCTTTTCCTCGAAATAAATAAGAGAATCAGATTCTTCCTCAACTTCAGTCATAATTTGTGTGTCGTCGGTTTCTTCAGACAGGCTTGTGTTTCCTACTGTTAATTCTGATGCACTGATACCACGGGGCTGTGTGTGTATTTTAGATATAGTGTATACCAATATACATGTATTAGGCTCATCCCACAATCTAGTATAAGGCTCTGGCCTAGGCTACAGAAAATTCAATAATAATTCGTCGTAGAATGGAAAGTAAAAGAGGTTTCGGGGTTACGTCCGGTATTATTTTTATTATTATCATTTTTAACCTTTCTGTAGTTTTGTAGGATATTGCCCTATTTCATTTAGTTTTCACTTCAGTTGCACCCAAGAAAAGTTGTTACCAGTCTGACAGCTATATTATTATTAAATCTATAAGGCTATATTAAATTTCATTAGTACTATAATTAATAACTATTAGTGTAGTAGTCGTAAAAATTGTCCGCCATTTTTTTAGGATTCTAATTGTGATACAGCTTTGTTTTGTGAATTTTTTTGAAGGCCCACAATAAGTAAAACACACACCAGGTCCTTTAATTTTCCATATCATGAATAAAACTAGAATCATAAAAATTATCTCCAACAACCAAAAAGATAATCAAGCAACGACCAAAAACAACAGCACGTTTGTGATCAAACAGAATATCTAGGCTAGTCTACCCTGTCCATTAATAATAACGTGAATAGTTTTGACCGGACATCGAAAATAGTAAGAAAAATATATCCCTGGGTATTCAGTATGTTCCTACGCATGACTAAGTAATAGACAAGACCAAATTCACTAATATACTTCGTATATAAACCGATTCAAAAATAGGAAAAAGCACATTGTCGACATCGCCATTTTGAAATCTAGCGCGTGCTGAACAATGTATCCAAGAGACGTCATGCTTTCCACCACGTCCGCGCTTGGTAAATATAAACAATAACACGTGGCTAATCGCACATAACTGCTTCACCATGGTAAGCCCAAGGAGGAAGTCAAAATCAAGATCTCGGTCGAGGTCGAGGTCTCGATCTCGATCACCGAAAAAGGCGAGAAGCCCAAGGAGGGCTTCTCCCAAACGTCGCCGCCGACGAAGATCTGTTGGTAGGAGACGACGCACCACTTTGACTGTCGCCGTAGCCGCTGTACGAGCTTTGAGGGATAGAAAAGGCTCAACTGTTCCTGCTATCAGGAAATATGTTTTAGCCAATTCTAAAGTTTCCGCTAAGCGTGTCAATGGTCTACTACGACGGGCCCTGTCAAAGGGTTTAAGGTCTGGTGCACTCGTCCGACCCAAGGGATCAAGAGCAAAGGGAGCAAAGGGCCGATTCAGGCTCGGAATGCGAAGACGCTCTAAGTCCCGAAGGCGACGAAGGCGACGACGAAGTCGAAGCAAGTCAAGGAGGCGACGACGAAGGCGATCCAAGTCTAAGGGACGAAGGCGAAGAAGGAGTCGATCCCGACGACGACGACGACGACGAGGTCGTCGATCCAAGTCTAGGAGACGAAGGAGAAGAAGCCGAACCCGACGACGAAGATCAAAGTCTCGACGACGAAGAAGTCGTTCCAAACGACGAAGAAGTCGATCCAAACGACGAAGAAGTAGATCTCGTCGACGAAGAAGTAGGTCTCGTCGACGAAGATCTGTTTCTAAACGTCGACGAAGACGAACCAGATCCAAGGCTGGACGTCGAAGGAGAAGGAGACGATCCCGATCTCCCAGGCGACGACGAAGAGCCCGAAAGGGTGGAAAACGTCGAAGGAGACGAAGAGCAAGGAAATAGATTAACGGACACGGATTAACACAACATCTCGGCCCTTTTTAGGGCCCCAAATTTTCCAGAAAGAACTATTTCATATTCTAACATACACCCCTTAAAACACCAGATATTTTCCCAGTTTGTAATAAATTTGTAGTAAAGAATACAGTTCTTAATTTCCCCACCTCATATATTAAATAATTAAAAAGCAAAATGTATAATTTCAGCAAAACTTTCAATTGCTTACATATTACCCGTGCTTCTAAATAATAGGAGATGTCAGTCTCTCCTAGCAAAACTCTGTAATCTTGATATGATATACAATTATTGATTCGTATAACATACTCCCCGCTTACATAGCGAGGGGTGTAGTAAGGGTGGGGGGGGGGCTCGATTTAGTACATGTATTTCCAGATATTTTTTTTTTAGCGTGTCCTAAATAAGACACCGTATATCGAGCTTCGAAGAAATTTAAATTGTTATTACACCGTCATAAGCTCGACACGATATAAATGCAATATTTCTATTTAGTACCGGTATTACAAAATTCCGTTTGCAATTATTGGACCTACGCATACGAGCGCCACTGACAATGCATAGCTACTAACAGAAAAGGGTTGGATCTTGCTGTGGATACATGCACAACTACGAATGTTTGTTTTGGTACAACTTACCTTTTCATGCATCACTATTTTATATTTCTCTTTGCATAGTTGACTGGCGACTTACTGTTTCTCTTCTTATAGTTTTGTAAAAAGTGTGAAATAGCTTTCTTTAACGTCCGCTTCCACCGAAGTAATATCGCTGAAAATATGTAAAAATTCTTCTTCTGGTCCGCTTCCACGCTAGGGTGATATCGCAGACAAGTGTTTACTAAGAAACTCGTCGCAATAAGACATACGAAGGGTTTAGTCGAACTTGACAAGAGAACATGAGATTGATTCTAAAATAAGCAGAGAGCGCCCAAAGGTTCTAACGTAAATGAGCGCCGAAGTTGCAAATTTGCTTGAGAATTGAGGTGGGGGCATGCACCCCCAGAATTTTATTCATTTTTAGACGCCGGGAGATAAGGGTTTATCTATTATGTTTATATTTCATTTCGCCTTATTTTACTTACCAGTAATGATGTTAGCTGATAATATAATTTTATGTGTCCTGCCTGGCCCCAAGTTCACAAAGCATTTCTCAGACTGAAGTTGAGAATTTACTCAACTTTCAATCACTGTTTTTAAGTAATATCTTTGAACCAGAAACACAAAACTTTGCATATAATCTTTATTAGGGTATTTGATATATTAAAACAACAAAGGGTTTATAAATGGCTATATTTTAGTTACAATAAGTAAGGCGAACAATTTTGAGTAAATTCTTGACTTAAGTCGGGGCCAGGTTCTGAGAATGACGATGAAAATACAATCTGATTAAATTACGGATCTATATTTCGTTCCGTTTTTTTATACTTTCGATGGCCTACACTACACGAAGATTGCAAGTTGTACTGTGAGGTCGTTCGTGTCAGGAGTCATACAAGCGGCTTTTGACCCTATGACGTATTTCATTGATTAATCAATCAGCGGTGGTGTTTCTATATGTGGTTTACCCACATGGTTCCGTGCATGGCACGCCAGGAACTCGCCTTATACCAGATAGTTTCATTGGCTAATCCCTCACTTCAACTAGAACGCGGGTTATATTACAACCTTTCGGATCCTAGTGTAGTATACAGACAAGTAAAACGAAATTTTGTACTATAAAAAACGAAACGAAATAGGATCTGTTTTTTAATCAGATTGATGAAGATAATGATGTCACAAGATTTATAGCATTAATCTTATCGTATTGTGCAATTTAATGCTTATTATACTACGTTCAGTAAATATATAAGTTTAATGGCTTGTTTTCGAATCCATATAAATCATTATGTTGTGTGTAATTAGTATTACACACAATTTGAATTTCTGGTAATTTCAACCAATACAGTAGCATAACGGAAATTTATGTTATTGCGAAAAAATGATGCCTATAGAAAAGCAAAAATGTATAGCTTAACTTGCTTGTTGAGAATATAAACATAAAATAGATTTATCGACCCAAATCGGCAGCATCGTGCAATATTATCAAATGAAAATTACTCGGATCTTAGCCGTGGGAGGATACTGGTTGACCCAGAGAAAAACATACACGGTTGGACAGGCGACTCGCGTAGTGCTAGAAAAGTGATTGTAATTATTTATTGGATCAGTTGGATCAATTAACAACTGGAATTATGGGGGAAAATTGTGAAAATCAAATAACGACATAAGTCATCTCCTGAACAAATTTGCATGTATATGGTGGCCCCACTGAAAATTAAATCGTACTCTTGTAAATAATTATTTTGTTACCTTCTTTTTTATTTTTACATTTTTATAAGAAACATTTTTAAATGTGTATTTTTAAATAAAATATTAGTTTGTAAAGGACCCCGAGAATATTTGGCAGTTGATTTAAATTCATCTATATAGACATATTTTTTTTTTACCATTTTGATAATAGGCGTACGGGCTCAATGACAGTTAGAGGGCAGATTCCGAAATGCCCGAAAAATTTCGGGTTCACAGAGAGCGGCGCTAGTCTTCCTCGATCGGCGAAGTAGTGGAGCTTACCTTGTATAGAGACCCCCCCCCCCCTCAAAAGAAATTTTTGGGACGGATGCAAACACGTTTTCCTGCTATTTCGTCCCGTGAACAACTTTAATTTGGTCCAATGTAGCCTACCTGGCTGACCCGAATTCCAAACAACCAATCAATCGTCGCTGGGTTTGGGGGTCTGGCTCATTCGGGGAACCGGGGAAACTCCAAAAGTATCCATGGTTTTGTAACCGAAATGCCACTCTGAATTCCAACCATCCAGTCTTAGAGGTACAAGCCAGGGAGGGGGGGGGGCAGCTGCCCCACAAACTGTCGGGCAAGCTGACTTTTCGGGCTGATGCTATAAATGAATGCTATAAATGGAAAAAAAAACAATTTTATGTCATATACATGTACTTGGCAAAATAAAGTGCCCGAAATCTAATATAACACTAATTTTACGGACTGGAATAGTACTGAAACGCGTTTGCGGCCGTCAAATATTCCAAAATTGTCAGCTTCGCTTCTTCGCCTCTCAAAGAAAACCGGTACAGCTGTCTGTAAACCTGAAATTTTTGGGGGCATTTCTAGTTTTGCTTCCCTAACTCTCATAGAGCCCTAATAAAACACCAATTTTAATTTTCTTTTACAAGTAATTGAATACCACGAATTTGTACTGAGTTGACTATGGATTAAAACATTTTGTCTGGAACCACTCTACTTTGTGTGACATTTTTCGGGCATCGATTATTATTTGTGAATGCAGCTGCAACAGTCTGATTGGTTGGTTGAAATTCAGAGTGGGATTTCGGTTACGAAACCATGGTTGGATACTTTTTGAGTTGCTTACACGGGCTAGAATAGCAGAAAACGCATTTGCGGTGTTAAATTTTCAAAATTTTCTCCGGGAGGGTAAGGCCCTTAGACCATGCGACGATTAGTTGTTTTGAATTCGAGTCAGCCAGGTAGGCTATATTAGACCAAATTGAAGTTGTTGTATTCACAGGCTGGAATAGCAGGAAAACGCGTTTGCGGCAGTTGAATTTTCAAAATTTCTACGAACGAACCCGTCTCCGTGTAGTAACTATACTTGTTACCTTTAACTGGTTTAAGGTAACAATTGGTACAGTCTAAGACCCCTTACGCAAGTTCAAATAGGGTTAAACGCACAATTCTCAACACACATCATTACAGTTTGTATTAAAATAAGTAATTCTATCACAAATAGTGAATACTGGACCATTAAAATAGTTACCGAACAGTTTTTCTCTGCATAGCGCTGTTTATGTTGTAGGCCTAATGGAGTATTGCGCAACTTGCGGCCATGACGGTCGGCCTATTTCGCGTAGGAGATGGGTTTCATCAAATCATATAATTATGCGGTAAGGCCTCACCTTTATGTCTATAAGAATTGATTTATTATATGTTAAGCTACGTACAGTACTGTTTTGGGCCAGTTTATTTGTAAATTAAGCGAGCTATAGGCCAGTAAACTTTTTGTAGTCATTTGACTAAAAAACTTGCGCAAAGGAACTCTGTATAGGAAAAACCACTACTGCGACTGGAGTAAGACGGAAGACAGCAGTAGTGGAACCATTTCTAGTCTCCGTGGACTGTAAACGATTGTTCGAGAGGCAAAGAAGTGGAACTGACATTGTATGGACCCCACAAGAAAATTTTGGAATGTTTGACGACCGCAAACGCGTTTTCCTGCCATTCCAATCCGTAAAATTAGTGTTTTATTGGATTTCGGGCACATTATTTTGCCAAGTAGATGAAATATTTTTTTTTCTCACTTTACCCGTCTGCCCGACAAGTCAGCCCCCTGACTCGTACGTACGCCTATGTTTTGATATTTTTGTTGTGTGTATTAATAAAAGGTATGTTTCAATTGCAAATCACTTTATTACCGCATGAACTTATTTTTTCGTCCCACTTTTATGCTATGTAATGTATAATATAATTATAACATGTTAGGAACACCAAATTTACCAGAGGCGAATCCAGGATTGTCAGAAAGGGGGGTGTGTTGCAGCCATTTGGAAGTGCGAAGCCCGGTCCGTTATTTTTGAGTGGAAAAAATGCCCGCAAGGACTAATTTCATACTAATACTGTAAATTACGATTTCCAACCTAAACTATTTTTGTTCTCCTTTCCCGCGAGAATATATAGGCCTGTGGAGCTAAAAATGTTCGCCAGTCGCCACCTCCAAAAAGAAAAGGGGGGGGGGGTGTAAAAAAAAAAACGAGGACAGCTGTAGTCGTTCGGATGGGACAAAAACCCGGGGTTCCATGTACACATTGGCACGTAAAAGATCCCTTGGCAGTTGGAATTCGATATAAGAGTAGGCCGTAGCGCCGCTGTCCCTCATAGCGCACAGTATGACGTATGCAAGTCTTCCATTAGCCCAGGTTAGGTGCAGATGAGTAGGAAATTACCCCATTTATTTTCTAAGCGATTTATCTCTACTTACCATTTGCTAGTTTCCCATTGGTTGTTTTATTTATATGTACCAATTATCTTTAGGGTCAATATATGACCTTGAAGAAACGTTAATGGCAGCCTCCAGTAAAACGCGGATGGGTATTGTAGATTAAATTGAAAAATGACCTACAGTACACATATTTATCAGGCACTATCTGGATAATTTGACTTTCAAATTTGAAATATAAGGTAGATTTTGTATTTAAGAAAAGGCTACATGGTAGTGTTTTAGATCAAAATTGTGCACCCTGGTAGGCTAAGATTAAGAACTTGTTGAAAAATAGACATCACATAATAATATCACATATCTGACAGATAATATTTTTTTATATTTTTTAACAGCAAAACAGAATAACTATATACTATGACCAGTGCCCGTGAAATAAACCGTAGTAAAAGATGGACTTCAGGAACACCAATGCGACGATATCAAAATGGATTTATTTTTGGTTCCATGGCTTTGTGTTTTAGTTCTGGTTGCCTTTTTGCATTGTAAGTTTCCTCCTACTCCTACAGGAAAGACACCTGTGTGTGTGCTAAAAATAATAAAAATGAATATAAGACAGCTTGTCTGTGATATCAGCCTGGGTGGAAGCAGACTTTAAAAACACTAAGAATATTTCAGTGCCGTAGCATGGTTGTGTGGTCTAGATCGTATGGTCTGTGATTGTGTCGAGTTGTGGGATTTTGATCCTAAGCTTCTATTTTCTATGCATCATGGAGTAGAGTCATCCCTGGTTTCATCATACTTTTAAAGCCTTCTATACATACAAACAAATTATTAATCTGAATTCACAAAGTTATGCTAAATCGAAAAGTTTCCCATGTACGGCATCATCTCCAAACAATATAAAACTGTATTTGGTTAAAATGCCCCCGGTCCTCTTGGAGAGTGAGTTGGCATATTACGTGCTGAGCCAACATAGCTTTCAAATCAACACATAAAATCAGCAGGTTTATTCTTTTTAAAGAGATGGTATTATTTTAACTTTCATTCTGGAAAATTGGGGATTTAAATGTTAAGTATAATAATGATATATTTTTTATTGTAGTGTATTTAGGAATAGAATGCAAGAATTTTTACAAAGTATTAAGCAGTCCATGCGAGAAAGAGAACTAGAGGCAGATAGAAGACTTAAAGAAGAATATGAAGAAAGAGTGAAGAGGAGTGATCCTCGGTTGAACTTGAAGAAAAAATTTTGAATAAAAAATGTGTAAATACATAATTACTATATTTCTTGACCTTTGACTCGGTGATGTATATAATGATATAGGTAAAAGGGAAAAAGACAATGAAGTATTCCATAGTTCTTTTCTTTGGTTTGACAAACCATATGAAATAGTGTTGATGTAATGACCCCTTCTAAACATTTTAGTAGGACTGGCAAAGTATCGTTGTCTATGTAACAAGAATGGTGAATATCTGTGTGTTACTGTGCGTCTATATTTATTGTTAAATTAGTCGAACTCCAGTTTGTTTAAATTTTATAATTTATTTTATGATTAAAGATCTTTTTCCAAATTAAATAGATTTTTTGTATCAAAAAGTATTATTTTGTCAGGAATTTACTCGTATATTTTTTTGGGATAGGTAAAATTTGAAAAAAATGATCAAATGTCATACCGGTATACATAGCATTCTTAGAAAAACAACACAAGGCATGTCCCATAAGATATGACTCAAATTACATGTGTTCCATAAGATATGGCTCAGATTACACGTGTCCCATATATGGCATCATCCAGATTATGTCTCCCATACGATATGATCCAGATTAAATGTGTCCTTTATGAAATGACTCAAATTACATGGCTTACATGTGACATGATTCAGATAACAGGTGTCGAGTATGGGACATGTGTCCCATATGAAATGACTCAGATTACATGTGTTGAGTATGTAATTTACAGTATCACACTGTTTAGAAAATCCTTGAAACGAAAGCTCTTTATCTTATAGATCTGTGGCCAACTCTTGTACTAGTCTAAATTGACGGTTGACAGGTTTGTTGGATGGTATATAGCATAGGAGGAAATGCAGTTTACTGGTCAAACATCCCCTCCATTGTGCTGCACACCTAACTAGAGAAGTAAACAATCACCATATATTAGTCTCAAAATATTGTGTTGAAGAGACGTTAAACCCCAATATGCTCAAAGCAGAGAGAATTCTATCAAACTACAGCAATACAATGTCTGATATTTGAAATATTCTTTTCAAATCTTTGTAGATGGTCAAATGGATGATAAAAATGAAATAACTCCCAGAAAAGATGAAAATGACTGTAATGGAGTCTTAGAGAAAGTGAAAAATTCTCATCGCAAGAATTTACTGAAAAAAGCCAAACTTTCATTGTTTAAAAACAGTACAAAGTCCAAAACAGTTAAAACACTTGATCAACTGACAAATGTCAATTTAAATGAAACAGATGACTTTCAAGAAAAACTGTCATCTGTTCAGAGATTACCCCCAAAAAGAAAACATGAAAGTGTTTGCAGTTCTGTAAAGATTGGACAAAGTTCAGCGAACTTGGATGCAGGGGAGGTAACTGTTACAAGAAAGACTTCAGGAATTGCTTCCCCTTCGTTTGTTTCAACAGATCCAAATATTGATAGCGATGAAGATTCCCAGCAGACCTGTCCAACATGCCAAAGGGGCATAACTTCATCACGATTTCAAGCTCATATTCTTCAGTGTTTAAAGCAATTTTCATTGGTCAAAAAGACAAGTAGCCAAGGTAATAATTATAGTTTATAATGCTTTTATTTTTAGGAAATTTCAAAAAGAAACATAAAAATACATTAGTAATAGCTGTTTTCAATAAATCTATATGTGTTTTTTATTTTTACCAGTTACTAAATACCATTTAGAGATCAATAAGAAACATATGGTTCCACTCTGTTAAATATACCCGAACCCCAAGTCGTCATTTATAATTACATCAACCATTTTTATTAACAGAATGCTTTTAATAGTAAATGTTCCTGCACTTGATGTTTTTAGGAAAGGGATAGCAAAGTCGCTAATAAACTGACAAATTCAGACATATTCACAGATTTTCGACCTCTACTACATTTGGAAGGATATATATTTTGCTTGGTCGGTAGTTAATCAGATTTATTAAAATGATATTAATTTGGCCGAGAGGAGACAGGGACCCAAATTTACATATATATGTATTTTTGACTTCTTTTCCTAAACGATCTCACTTAAATTTGGCAGGTACATTTTTCGAATTTGTTCAATTGCAGTTCATGGTTGCCGAATTAAGTGGTTTCTGGTGCTTCGGGGGTACTATGTAATTTTAAAGGGAAATGCAGGCTTCTTCTCCTGATTCATTTGATGGATTTAAATTTGATAAAAATACCACTATGGTTTGGGAAGTATCTGTATGGAGGAGGCAGGGTATCCATCTTAATTAGACATTTTGGCATAATTTTGACCTACCCGAAACATATTACGATATATTGGTTCTATATTTTGTAGAGGAAGTATTTAAAGGTAATGAAGGGGAAGATGAATATCAAATGTGTCAGATTTGTCAGAAGGATATTAAACACATGAATTCCACCAGACGGACTCAACATGTCAACCGTTGTATGGATCAGGTGAGACTAATTTTGGTTCTGCTTCATTCTTACCTCAATGTCTTAGTACAGTACCTTTCAGCATGGTTACCCCTGGTCAGTGATGCAGAACAAATGGCCTAGCAAGGAGCAGTGTCTAGTCATTCGGATGGGATAAAACATCAAGATCCTATGTTCACATTGGTCTGCTCGTAAAGAACCCTTGACAGTTGGAATTTGATGTACGAGTAGGTCGTAGCGCTTCCTTCATAGCCCACTGCACGGCGTTTGCAAATCTTCATTAGTCCTGTCGGTGCAGAAAAGTAGAACATTAAAACCTATATATTGAAACATTCTGATTTAATTATTTATGGTTGTTTGTAGAAGGAAGAAGATGGTAAGGAAGAAGCAGAGATAAAGAAATTGTTGGAAGTAGCTAAAACAGCAATATTGGATTGTCCAATTTGTGGTAAACCACTGAAGACTACTCAAGTAAGTCATGGCCCAGGTTTTGATGTTGCGTTACACAAACACAATCTACATAACTAAGAATACAGTTGCATGTATTCTAGAAGAACGTTAAAAACTGAAATACAAATAGTCTGTGGTGGCCCATGTTTATTATAGAAAAATATCTTATAAATCATTGAAAATGAATAAAAAAGGAATAAAAAAATAAAACAAATGAAAATAAAGTATTTGCAAAATTAAATCAGATAAAATAGTTTTTAGAACAAAAAGTCAAATGAAATATGTAGTTTATAAAAATCTTTATTTTAGATGAATTTTAGAAACTGGGACTGAAAAAATTATATAAATTGTAATTCAGTCATTTATATTATTTCTATGTTTATTGATTTAGAAATATGTAGTTTATAAAAATCTTTATTTTAGATGAATTTTAGAAACTGGGACTGAAAAAATTATATAAATTGTAATTCAGTCATTTATATTATTTCTATGTTTATTGATTTAGTCTCGCAATACTCACATGAAGAAATGTGCTATTGTGTACAACGTACCAATGGACAGATTATTAGTATTAATAAAAGATCAAGAAGAACAGCGTAAAATACAAGTGTCTGCTGGGATACTGCCAACTACTGTCAGGTGAATACATTGCTTCTCCTTACCTTGAAAAACTGATTCCATGCCGTGATACTCAAGTTCCAGACTAAGGGGTAGGAATAGGATGGCTGAATGGTTAGCATGTGCGTGCTGTATCATAAGGTCTGTCATTTAGTTAACTGGTGTGGTTTCTATTCCCGGGTTGTATGTGACAAGGAGTAAAATTGCTTGTCCAATCTCATGTGTTTTTGTCCGTGTCCTTCGGATCCTGTTTTCTCCCATTGAAATGAAATTGAACCATATGTTAGCCCCGAAATGATCTAGTTTGTGTTGAGTAGACTTAAACCCCACCATCTCTCTCTCTCTCTCTCTCTCTCTCTCAATTTTGAGATTGATATAGTTGACTTCTTAGTAGATTGCCCTGCAACATCATTATGCTCAAGTTTGAGTTTGAGCAGATTGTTTTTCCATGCCATGATATGTGTTAATTGCAAAAATATCTTGTAAGTCTACGGGTCTAGAATCACAGACACTCTGTCATTTTTGTTAAATCATAAAAAATGAAATATCTTTATCTGCTAAAACCAACTTTCTGCTCATGAGCTAAATTTCATAATGACAGGACACCCATCTGCTTATTCTAAGATCAAGGATATTAGTTGATATTATGTTTAGCTTTTTGTTTATGTTTTGTAGAATTAAAGCAACAAAACCGAAATCAACAAACCAACAGAAAATATCAACAAAAAAAATACCAAAAACGTAAGTTATATTTACCTAGTTGCAGCCCTTTTATTTTTAATTAATTATTCTTGGAATATTTTATGGCATGTTAATGAAGTTAGACACTGAATAGGGGGTTCACGTGGCAGTGGGTAAGGCACTGGCTCGCTAGCCTGGAGGTCGGGTGTTCGATCCCTGCATCTCGATTTTCCGGCGTGGTTTCCCCTTGTCAGTGATGCAGAACGGAGTGCCTGACAAGGACAGCTGTCTAGTCATTCGGATGGTACGAAAAACCGAGGTCCCGTGTACACATTAGCGTGCACACAAAAGATCCCTTGGCAGTTGGAATTCGATATAAGAGTAGGCTGTAGCGCCGCTGCCGGGGCAAAAATTTCCCTCATAGCACACTGTATGGCACATGCCCGTCTTCCATTAGCCCAGGTTAGGTACAGAAGTGTAAGACATTAAACCCAATTTCATTTCATTTCAGACCCTGAATAATATATGCTGTATTAATCCACAAGGGGTGAATCACTATACTTGACTTTTCTGTTTTATTATAATTTATTGTATAAATTTGACAGGGGGTTAGGTGACGGAATGTTTTAACGTGTCGTGTGTTAGATCATAAGATTTATCATTCAGTCACGTGACGTAGTTTCAATTCTTCACTTGTACCTTAAATAATCATTCACCTCAACTAGGTTAATTTTAAAACTCTTTTTTGTCCCCCGCCCTTTCGAAGAAAGTTGGGGGACTATTAAAATGGGTTCGTCCGTCTGTCTGTCCGTCCGTCTGTCTGTCTGTCCGTCTGTCTGTCCGTCACACTTTTTGGGACACAATAACTCTCCTTCTAATAGAGTTAAAATGTTCAAACTTGGTGTATATGCTTATTAGGTCAATGCCTTGATGGAGTTCGAAGATGAGCATTTTCCGCTTAGGGTAAGCAGAGATAAGCAATTTGATTGATTGATGCTTTGGGACACAATAACTTTAGTTCTAATTAAGTGAGAGTGATGAAACTTGGTGTATAGTTTCATTATAGTGGTACCTTGACTAAGTTCGATAATGAGCATTTTCTGCTCAGGGTAAGCAGAGCGATACGCAATTTGATTGGTCGAGACTTTGTAACACAATAACTCTCCTTCTAATTTAGTTAAAATGTTCAAACTTTGTGTATATGCTTATTAGGTCAATGCCTTGATGGAGTTCGAAGATGAGCATTTTCCGCTTAGGGTAAGCAGAGATAAGCAATTTGATTGGTTGATGCTTTGGGACACGATAACTTTAGTTCTAATTAAGAGAGAGTGATGAAACTTGGTGTATAGTTTCATTACAGTAATACCTTGACTAAGTTCGATAATGAGCATTTTCTGCTCAGGGTAAGCAGAGCGATACGCAATTTGATTGATCGAGACTTTGGAACACAATAACTCACCTTCTAATTTAGTTAAAATGTTCAAACTTGGTGTATATGCTTATTAGGTCAATGCCTTGATGGAGTTCGAAGATGAGCATTTTCCACTTAGGGTAGGCAGAGATAAGCAATTTGATTGGTTGATGCTTTGAGACACGATAACTTTAGTTCTAATTAAGTGAGAGTGATGAAACTTGGTGTATAGTTTCATTACTGTAATACCTTGACTATGATCGATAATGAGCATTTTCTGCTCAGGGTAAGCAGAGCGATAAGCAATTTGATTTGCCGAGACTTTGGAACACAATAACTCTCCTTCGAATTGAGTTAAAATGTTCAAAATTGGTGTGTATGCTTCTTAGGTCAATGCCTTGACGGAGTTCGAAGATGAGCATTTTCTTCTTACGGTAGGCAGAGATAAGCAATTTTTGGATGACACTTCGTGTTCAGTTTGATTGGTCGATACGTTTGAAAAAAATAAATGTGCGATTAATTAATATGTGTCATCTATTTATTTTGGGATTTCGGCGGGGGACATCAGCCTCACTGTTGGCTTGTTTTTTATAATTTTCAGTAAATCTGATGAAGATATCCAACTGGCCATAGCATTATCTAAATCTATATTAGAGCAACAGAAAATACAAGATCAGGTCATCACAGGTCCAAATAAAAACAATCCTGGTAAAAAGTCAAGAAACAAGAAAAAGTAAGGGTTAATTTTTATATAGCCATATTTTCTTTGGGCCTGAATTGTTTTGTAAACTATTAATTAGATGTTTATTATATGACAAATTTTCATTGGATTTTAATCTGATATGCTTTCCAACGCAAAAATGGATAATCAAGACTTTGTTTATTATCGTGACAGTTTAACAATGACAATCGAGGCTACAATGATTTTGAAATAGGGTTTTCTTGTCTTACAGTGAAGCAATTTGACTGAAATTTTCAGAATATTCCTTTCCATTATCTAGTTTTTAACTATTATAGTGAGAACTGCCAGATCTTTATCTAATCTTCCATAATATATCTTTAAAGGAAGTTTCATATTAATTTTTGGTGATTTCCGACGAAGAATCCCATCCACATGTATATGTATGGTTGATTCAAGGCAGGTGTTTTTCGTGGCCTGACAATCTTTGTTTATTTTACAGTAAAATGGAAGAGATACCACTGATATTACAACTCAGTAAAGAACAGGCTAAAGATCGTATTGCTAATAAACTTACACAGTTACTTATTCCACAGGTAAACCCTACTTTCAATTTTCTGTTTGAAACCCTACTTTTAATTTTTCTGTTAATTAAAACCCTACTTTTAATTTTCTGTTAATTAAAACCCTACTTTTAATTTTCTGTTAATTAAAACCCTACTTTTAATTTTCTTTTTGAAATGTTTAAATGATTTTATTAAATTGCATTTTTATACGCCCACATTGAAATGTGGTTGTATATTGTCGTCGCCCTCGTCCGTCCGTCGGTCTGGCGTCCACAATTGCTTGTGGACGCTCTACAGGCTAAAGTTAATATCCGATTGACTTTAAATTTATACACAGTGTTTAAGGTCATGAGACGAAGAAGCCTATTGTTTTTCAGCGATTTCCAATAATAACTACCAGAGTTATGGTCCTTGATCACCTCAAAAAATCTTGTGGACGCTCTAGAGGCCAAAGTTACCATCCGATTGACTCAGATTGATACATAGAGTTTAAGGTGTTGAAACGAACAAGTATTTTGATTTTCAATGAATTTAGATAACTGAACAGCTAAATCCATGATATTAAATGTTTCATGTATATACTAATTGTTAGCGTGGGGTAAAACTTTATAAAAAGCAATCAAATTCTAATGATTTTCTGATAATTACATAATGAGTTGTTACTCTTAATCAGTTTTTAGTGTATTACAAATGTTTCATTACCGAAAAAAGTAAAAATATGCGACAACCCTTGTTGACTGCCCGGACGATTTAGCTGCTGTGGGCCTATGTTTCGTTGCCTGGCAACCTATCTTTTTCCCATTTAAGGGATCAAGATGGTAAGAATTGATGGTTAATACAGATACATTTCATTATTTCTTTTTTCTGAAAAGTCGAGTCAAGAAGAAATCTATGCAACTCCCCCAGGTGGTAGTAATTTAGAAGAAATGTCTGTAGCATCAACTGTATATAAGTCAACTAATTCTTCAAACCTACAGGTAACATTTTATTCTTTCATTCAGTGGTGTACTATGATGGATCTGGCAAGAAACAGTGTGAAATCTTTCAAATGGGACAAACAAGACAATAGGTCATATGTACATGTTGGCGTACAGATACAAGAAGCCTTGTCAGATGGATTTTGAATATAAATAGGTCCAAATGCTGCTCTCAGCACACAGGTGTCCCTGTATAGCCCACTGTATGGACATTAAATCCAATGTCGTTCCATTCTGTTTATTTATAGTAGTTCAGCTGTAGGCTACAGTTATGTTGTTTTAACAAGTTGTAGATTTCAATTTCATGATGATTCTAATTCTGAAGGGAAAAGGATCGCATGTCTTATGATCTTAGAATTGAAGAAAACCCAAGGTCCTTTGTACAAATGGTAATTTGAATAAGACTAGGATGGAAATGTAGCTTTCCAGAAAAAATTTCACACTGAATATGAAAAAGCATAGAAAAAATCCCTGACAAAACTTCTTGGTTTCAAAGAACCAAAATGCAAGACTTCCAGGTTTCAAAATGATCAAAGTTGTTCACTTCAAAAGGTCCGGATGACCTGTTTTTATTTAAAAAACAAAAAATAAAAACGAGCTAATTAATTACTGCACATAGTTTTTTTATTCTGGTTAATCTATGAATAAAAAACATTTATTATGTACACAAACCGATGACAATCATAAATGTTACTGGATAATAATACATTCCTATAAATAGTCAATCTTTGACAAAATAAAAATGTAAGGATTGTCTTAGACCAAGTTAATATTTTTTGTATGACTTAAACTATGGTGCTAACAATACTAGATAAACTAGATGTCTGTAATTCTGTTTATTTGATTTTAAAGCCTCGTTTATGGAATGAGAGTAATTTGATGGACGCAACATCCAACGTGGACAGATTCTACGTCACAGCTCTCATGCCAACTGTAACTATAGCAACAGTTAAAGCAGGAAGTAAGCTGAAAAGGCTGTCAGAAATCCCAGGACGCAGAAGTTCTCTAGAGTTAGAGGTAGGCTCAATAGTACCGAATGTTAGTGTTGCCATGAAATTGATGCCCACAGTGGCTCAGTGAGTTCGGTACTAGCTTACTATCAGGAGGTTCCTGGTTTGATTTTCCAGGTTTCCGATTTCACAAAGCATTCTCAGACTGAAGTTAAAAAATTTAATCAAAATTGTTCGCCTTATTTAACTAAAAATATAGCCCTTTATAAAACTTTAGTTGTTTTAATGTATCCAACAAGAAATTATGTGCAAAGTTTTGTGTTTTGGGGTCATTCTGGTAAACAGTGATTGAAAGTTAAGTATATTCTTAACTTAAGTCTGAAAAGGCTTTGTGACCTTGGGAGACTGGTGTCCCCTTGTCATTGATTCAGAACAGACGGCCTTGCAAGAAAATGAAAGCATCAAGTACTTGTTGGAATGTTGGGTTGTATAACCTAATGGTTCAGTGTGAAATTCATAGAAGCTTTGAAAATTGATCTTGACAAAATAAAGACATAACATCTGTTAGTCCCAAAAGGGCCTAGTTATGATAACGCAGAATGTCTCAAATCAATGTTTTTGGAAACGTATCCACATTGTTATTTCGGAGGTCCTGAAGAGTGAAGGGTCCCCTATATCAGGCTAGCTCAAAAATAATAACGTTTACCATTCTAAATGTACCTGAAGCCAGAAGTCTAAATATGCAATTTTCTTAAATGTTTTTTTATTGTGTAAATGTTTAATTTCAGAGAGAGAAAGAGTTAAAGTTGCAAGAGCAGATGACAGACAGGTTGTCAGGAAAACATGACTGTAAAGAAATGTCTCCACCCACCAGTAAATCTTCAACCAATCAAGTCAGTTCTTCTCCACCAATAACTCAAACAGGCACCATACTAGCTCAACTTGCAGCTGAAGCAGATGCAACCAGTGGCCATCTTGAATCTGTCAACACGTCCTCACCTTCAAATGAAGCTCTGCATTGTAGTGGATTTTGTCCTGAAAATCCTTTGGAAATTCCTGTAATTTGCTCTTTTTTCTATTTTTTAATTCATTTATGGGGTATTTTTAATTCAGATATTATTTTTATTTTTACTGTATATAAATGATTGCAACATGGGATATGTTTCAAAGACATAATTAAGGATTGATGGATTTTCAATGTTTGTTTTACAGGTTGATATTCAGAAATTAACTTTAGATAACCTTCAGTCATCTCTTCTACCATTGGTTAATTCTAATATGTTCACAGATGTTACCATAGTAACGAGAGATCAGAGGATACCTGCTCATAAAATATTCCTTTATACAAGATGTCCGAAACTGATGGAGGTAATAGAGTTGTGAATAAGTAAAATACAAAACTCAATTCAAATAAAAACATTATCTATGGATATCAATTACCGTTACTATGGTTTATTACACTGCAGAGTTATGGCCCTACAATGCGAAACCTTGCAAACATTCTATACAGGGTTATGTGTTGAGATGTTGATTTTCATTACACTTCCAATGAAATTATTACTCTTTTTATTACAAACACATTACACCAGCTGATGTTTGGTGTTTGTCTTGTTGCCTGGCAAGCTATGTTTGTATGTTTTCAGGAATTATCTCTGGATGGAACCACTATAGACATGTCTAACTATAATGAAGAGGTTATGTTATCTATATTAACCTTTATTTATTCTGGTACCATTCATCTTTATCCTGGCAGTATTCAAGATGTTTTAGAACTATCAACATTGTAAGTTATTTCTTGAGAGATTTACAAAGAACACAACTGTCTTCACCATGATTTATAAAGGCAACCTTTATGATTTATCTACCCAGACTGGTTCCTGCTCTCTCTCAGATGCATCACTGAGATGCAAACTTGAATGCACTGTCCTAGGGAATCTTCCGCCCTCCTACTTTATCAAGTGTGGGGGTTTCATTGTCTTTTGACTTGTAACTTTTCACTCATGTTCTTAACAAATCAAAAAATGTTTATGTTTTGATTTGGTATACATCAATTAGGAATACGTTTATCTTCTGATTTGGTAAACATCAATTAGGAACTATGTAAGATTTAGATGAAGACCTGTTCGTTCTTGCTATAATAGTTCAAAAGATTGAAAAAAAGAATATATGGAAAATTACATGCAAATTACTTCACTCTGAGCAAAGTTATGCGTGTTGGAAGAGGTAGCGTAGATGTTGATTATCGTAGCAATGGTACTGGACAAACGAGACTAAGTCACATTATCCATTTTATTGGTAAATTTTTAAATCCTTTTGACATTCTAATCCATTTAAACCTCTATCATCCGATGGTCTAGAAAGTTGATTATGGGCTTGCCATGTAAACAAATGTCTAAATAATAATTTATATAACATTTGAAGCCAAAATAAAGATCTGAAAAGGGCATATATAGCTCTTGGTAACTCCTACATAAGGTATTTTTAATGATTTTATTCAGTTCTCTTACAAATTATATTTCAGACTTGGTTTATCTCAGCTGGCAAATATTTGTAAATCTGTGATCGATTTAAAGAAAAACCAGCCAGTCAATGAAGAACCTACTGAAGGTCAGAATCTGGATATCCTAGAACAAACGTTATGGAGCTCTTCAGACAGTGAGGATGAGGTTGAAGGTCATGCAGAGGGAGATGAAGTTGAAGGTCAGGAAGATGTCGAAGAAGATGATTGGAGAGAAATGTTTTACACACAACGAGAAAAATTACGCAAACAATCAACAGAGCAAAAAGAAGACAGCGAACGTGATGATTTGGATGAGATGGATGTCGAAACTGATGAGAAGTCAGATAACGGAAACCTTGATGAAGAGACAACCGCAATGGACCATCTAGAAATTGGAAGAAATAAAAGGGAATTATTTAAAAAGCGGGTAAAAATGAGGAGTGATGTTAGTGATGATGAACAAAAAGAAATTTTTAAAATGTCTTCTGAGAATTCTGAAGTTGTGAATAAATTGTTAATTGATGTCAAAACTATGGAAGGAAAGGCGGAAAATATGAATGTTGATACTGAAATGGTGTCCACAGTATCCCAGCATACAATTTCTAGCACATCCAACAATGGCTGTACAAATCTAACAAAACCCGATAGAACCGTTAAACTGAAGGATGATGTTCAGATTTTCCATCATATTGATGGAGTTTCTAGTGATTCAGACACAGTTATGGAAGATATTCAACTTTTGGAACATGAGCATGTTGATGAATTTTCTGGTGATTCAGACATGGATTTTGAAGAAGAATTGAAAGGTTCTGACATGGTTGAAGTAGAGCCAGGAAGTTTAGTAAATGAAAGTGAATATATTGATTCTAATTCAAGTAATGAACAAATTAAATTAGATAATGACAAAAAACCTTCGGCCATTTCTTTGCAATTGAGTACAATAATTTTGAATGAAGAAAAGTCAGATTCTCCTAATTTTAATTTTTCACCCAAAAAAGATTTTACTAATTTTAGTAGTGTGGTGGACAAAGACAAAATTCTAGAAACCGGAAACCATGATGATAAACAGTTTTCCCCGATAACAACAAATTTTTCTCAGAATTATGACATGAGTGAAGATGAAACAGATATACATAATCTTTCAGACAAATTTGTTCCGTCATCACCAGTAAATAAAAATTTGATCATGTCTCAGAACTTTGAGTCAAGTAATGATGAGAAAAACGTAAGCGATGGACATACAAGTAATGATAATTCATTTTTACCAGTTGATACAAATTTAAACTTTTCTCAGAATTCAGAGTCATACAAGGTGGACAATAACCTACAAGATGAATGTGAAAATAGTGATAGACTCTCTTCTCCAGTTATTTTAAACTTATATGTTTCCGCAAGTAATGAAATTCCTGTGGATAATGAAAATATTGGAGATGTTTCTAAACAAGAATTCAGTTGTGATAATGCTGAATTTATAGATGATGAAAAATGTGAAGGAGGCGAATCTTCTTCACCTGATATTGCTAATTTAAACTTTTCCCAGAATTACGAATGCAGCGAAGAATATACAGCTGAAAAACATGAGGTAGATTCTCCAATTATTCCAAACCAAAATTTCTCACAGGCACCAAGTATTTGCACAGGTAGCGTTTTTAGTTTTATTCCCAGCCAATGTCCTGTTAGTGATGATGAACTTTTCAGTGACGAAGAAATGAACAGTTCCAGCAGAACTGGAGTGTCAAATGAAGACGCAAATTGTTCTAAAATAGATAAAACAGATAAGGGAGGTAACTCCACTGAATTCATGGAAAGGGGAGATAACTCTCAAGTACATCCTGCAGCTGTTGTACAAAAACAAACTGGAAGGGATAAAGAGATGAGTGACAGAAAGCCAAATATATCTGATGAGATATTACATGAAAGTTTGCCAAAAGATGCAGGCAATGCGAGTGCTTTAGAAGAAAACTCTATAGAGAATCCAATTCTTTTGACAGATTCAGATGGCGACTGCAACTCACCTACCAGAAGCACAAATTCTGAAATGCTGGAAGTCAATAAATCTCCTTCCAACTCTAATCAAACAAAAAATCACCAAACATCTCCAAGTAAATTGAGATTAGTGTCTGTGAATAAACATGGTAGCCCTATTTCATTGGCTGCACAAAAATCACATCAGCCAATCACTGGCACTTATAAATCTCCTAAAAAGGTCATCGATAAATTATCACACGAAGCTGGGCAAAAAATAGCCAAGAGTGTTGGAGGATTTAAATTTAAAAAGGGAAAACCGAGAAAAAATGTGTCGAAAGATATCAGTGAAACAAGTGATAGTGATTCTCATCCTGGGTTGGGGGTCAGTCACAATGTGTTAGGATCAGAATTTGCTGAAATAGATAAAGGTCGTTCTAAAAATACATTATCAGACAGTCCATCTGTAAGAAAGACAGTAGCAGATAAAATTAAAGGATCTTCACCAAATTTATCAATATCAAAAAAGCAAAAAAATTCGCCAAATATACAAACACCATCAAGTAAATTGTTTCAAGTGAATAAAGTGACAAATTCATTGGTTTTAGGACAGGACAATGGTGACAGAAATTGTCTGGATGAAAAAGGCAAAACAAAACCACCCAATCACCATACAGTATCTCGTCACATGATTAAAGCTGACTCTAATGAAAGTGATCAAGAAGTGACCAGTGACCATCAAAATAACATGGTTGTTAGGGATGATGAGAATTTGAACAGTGGTGGTGATTCCGATGTGGAAATATTAAGTGATAACATAGGAGAAAAAAGTAATGACTATTCACATTCTCCCAAGTTTGGTAAAAGTTTGCGGTCACAGATGTCAAAGCAAGGATCCAGTCAAGAAGAAGAGGATATCCAATTGAACTCAGGTACATGTAGCATATTTTAGTTCCGAATTATTTCTCAAGGCTATATGAACTCAATTTTTAGGTCTAGAAAGATATTATGGTTCTTAGACAAACCTTTGAAACAAAAAATTGTTGCAGGGGGGCCTTTTTTGGTTTTTGTCAAAATCTAGCTAGCTTTTCATTTTTAAGAAGCATACAAAATTATAAATTTAATATTTATAATACTCCTATTCAGAAAAACAAAAAAAAACATGTAAGATTTTGAAACAACGACAGAATAATTCTGTGACTTCGCATAGATTAACTCCTAGGAAAAAGTTTTTAAATCCGCCGGCTTTTGTTTTGCCATTGATACTGTACAGACTCATTGTTAAAATAAAGCATGGATTTAACTGGCGATTTAAATTGATGTCTCCTCCATTATTCTCCCCATGGAAAATACTTTCGGTCATCTCTCTCACAGTTATCAGTTATAGTTCTCAGGAAAGATACTTACATGTGGCCTTAATGTCCGAAATAGTTATTCAGTGTCAATTAAAACCTGTGAGACACAGTGTGTAAGGTGCCGGCTCACTACCCTGGAGGTCCTGGGTTCGATCCCGAAGGTAAAAAAAACACCTGAGATCCCGTAAACAAATTGGCGTACACATAAAACATACCTTGGCTATTGGAATTCGATATAAGAGCAGTCTGCAATGCCGCTGCCTGGACAAAATTCCCTCATAGTTGATAGAACACTGCATGACACAGACCCATCTTCAGTATCAAGGATGGAGCAGAAAAGTAAGGTGTTAAACCCAATTACATTAGGAATTTGGTCTGTAATTGTCCCCCGCCTTTCAAAGAAAGTTGGGGGACTATTAAAATGGGTTCGTCCGTCCGTCTGTCTGTCTGTCTGTCTGTCTGTCTGTCTGTCTGTCCGTCTGTCCGTCACACTTTTTGGGACACAATAACTCTCTTCCTAATTGAGCTAGAATGTTCAAACTTGGTGTATGTGTTTATTAGGTCAATGCCTTGATGGGGTTCAAAGATGAGCATTTTCCGCTTAGGGTAAGCAGAGATAAGCAATTTGATTGGTTGATGCTTTGGGACACGATAACTTTAGTTCTAATTAAGTGAGAGTGATGAAACTTAGTGTATAGTTTCATTACAGTAATACCTTGACTAAGTTCGATAATGAGCATTTTCCGCTCAGGGTAAGCAGAGCAATTTGATTGGTCGAGACTTTGGAACACAATAACTCTCCTTCTAATTGAGTTAAAATGTTCAAACTTGGTGTATATGCTTATTAGGTCAATGCCTTGATGGAGTTCGGAGAGGAGCATTTTCCGCTTAGGGTAAGCAGAGCGATACGCAATTTGATTGGTCGAGACTTTGGAACACAATAACTCTTCTTCTAATTGAGTAAAAATGTTCAAACTTGGTGTATATGCTTATAAGGTCAATGCCTTGATGGAGTTCGAAGATGAGCATTTTCCACTTAGGGTAAGCAGAGATAAGCAATTTGATTGGTTGATGCTTTGGGACACGATAACTTTAGTTCTAATTAAGTGAGAGTGATGAAACTTGGTGTATAGTTTCATTACAGTAATACCTTGACTAAGTTCGATAATGAGCATTTTCTGCTCAAGGTAAGCAGAGCGATACGCATTTTGATTGGTCGAGAGTAGTCGAGACTTTGGAACACAATAACTCTCCTTCTAATTGAGTTAAAATGTTCAAACTTGGTGTATATGCTTATAAGGTCAATGCCTTGATGGAGTTCGAAGATGAGCATTTTCCACTTAGGGTAGGCAGAGATAAGCAATTTGATTGGTTGATACTTTGGGACAAGATAACTTAGGTTCATCTTGATTGATGATTTTTATGCCAATACAATGACTGCATTCTCATTTAGTAATCAATTCGACAGTAACAGTGTATAGAAACAATTGACTTGGACACGAGGGCCCTTTCCTTTGGCCAGAGGGGCCCTTTTGTCTGCCTTTAGGGTCCCCCTAACTAGGGTACATTTTCATTTTTCTCGTCGGCTTTAGCATTTTTCTTTATAAAACACTTTTAGATGACACTTCGTGTACAGTTTGATTGCTTGATACATTGAAAAAAATAAATGTGCGATTATTTAATATGTGTCTTCTATTTATTTTGGGATTTCGGCGGGGGACATCAGCCTCACTGTTGGCTTGTTTGTCTCTTAAATGAGAACAGTAGGATGTTAAACCCCTTTCATTTCATTATTTTTATGTAATACTAAGATTTAGTTCATTAACCAGTAAAATGAAACTGTGATTTATTTCCAGGTGGAGAAGAAGATGTATGGGAAGGTTTTGATGATGTTGGTTATAATGAAGATGATGTTTATTGTGGTCCACCATCTCCTTCAAAACATCAGGTTTCTATCTTAACTTCTTTATGAACACATGAAGCTACGTTGACTCAGTGAGTAAGACGTCGGTTTGCTAATCTAGAGGTCCAGAGTTTGTTGTTGGCTGAGAAATTTGATCCAGATTTTAAGGTGGTCACTCTTCGTCGGTTGTGCAGGACAGACAGTTTGGCAGTGAACAATACGTACTACATAGTCATTTGGATGGGACAAAAGATTAAGTTGGAATTCGAGTAGGCTGTTTGAGCCAAATTTCCCTTGAATGCTTGTCTTTATTCGCAAATCGGAACAGAACAATTGAACGTTAAACTACATTTCATCTATAAATACTGAAAAGACTGTGTTAATTAATATGTTTATCAAAGACCAGTCCTGACATCAAACACAACATGATGCTGTCTGTATAATATTATGTTGTTTCATGATTTCTGACAAGTAAAACACATCAGATGTGAGCTTGACAGTGGTTTGTGTAATTGCATACACCATCCTGCCAGTCCCTTTATACACCTCGGTAAACTGAATTGCATGGATGTTGTCGGAAAAATTCTACGAAACATCTGATATATTTCTTTTTGACAGGTGTTTCATTGTTTGATTACATTAACAGGTTTCTTGTGATAATGAAGAAAGGGAGATAACTGAAGAAGAAGAAGAAACTGTGAATGAAATTGGGGAAGATTTAAATGACAGTTCATTATGGGAAGATGATAATGAACCACCAATCAGTGTTTCGCCGAATAATGGAACAACAGGGGTATGTGCATATATAAAAGTGGCTGTTTTTTTTTTTTAACTGGTCATAATTTTATTCTTTTATCTATTGTAAACATAGAAATACTTGTACTTAAATCTATATGTTTTTAAGATACATTATGGGAGATTAGAAGAAGAACTGACAGTTCTCATTATATTAGTTAAAAACTAGATAATGTAAAGGGAATTTGCTGAAAATTTCAGTGAAACATTATTTGATCCATTCTAAACCGAGAAGTTAGGGATGAAATTTTTGGCCTAGCCTTGATCATCATTACTAAGGTCTCAATTATCCATTTTGTGACATTAAGAGTTGATTAAGATCTGGATAAGTTAATTAATGTCTAATTAATAATTTAGATAACATTTCAGGCCTAAAAAGAAAAATCTGCATAATATATATTTAACTTTTTGAACCTCTAAAAATATTCAATTATTACAGACAAATTTTAAAACTCCAACAGTTAGTGAAAGTTGTAAGAAAAAGCAAAGAAAGAAAAATTGGGCTCCACCATCACCATTTACACCTATACCAGATTATCCTGCAATGAACACACCTCAACTAAAGGTAGTTATATCTAATCTCGTAACCACAATATTGGTGCTTAAAGAAATCTAGTATCTACAAAAATGGAAAATTTGTGATATCAAAAAATCCTTTAATAGAATAGATGCAAATATGAGGTTTTTATTTTGGCAATAGATGATGTGTCTAAATAACTCATCACAAACGTCACATTTCAAGGTTTTATATCGCTTAAAATTGCATTGAGATTATGGTGTAAATTGCCATAGTTCTAAAAGCAAAATCAAATATAATTTAGTTTTAGGATTGACTTTTGGTGCAAGTGCAAAAATGAGTGATTTTAGGTCTGTCACTATTGTGGTCCTTTGATTAACAATTGCGTGGTTTTACACAATTGTGGGATTCCAAGCTTGTACGTAACAAGAAGTAGAGTCTCCTTGTTTCCAGTTTATTCCTTTCCCACTGCTAAAGACCCCTGCCTGCACAAGTAAATTATTGAAATAAAATTGTAATCATATGTTAGTACCGAAATGACCTAGTTTGTTTGGGTGGACGTTAAACCCCATTTCTTTCTCTCTCATTGCTAGTATTCGGACCATTTGTAAGATTTTAATGGTTTTTTTTATTTATCCCATTAGAAAGTGTTAATTTGTACCTATAATTGTAGAAACATATAGATAAATTTGGTTTACGACCAGCATGTAAGAAGAGGATGGTGACAGTTCTAACACAGATTTATAGTCAGACACATCAATGTAAGTAATAACTACAGTTACTTACCACTCAACCTAATTTACATATGAACTGATCATAAGTTTGTCCCATAGTGACCTAGTTTGTGTCGTGTGGCTGTCAAATTCCATTTCTTTCTTTTTAAGTATATGGGGTGGGGGGGGGGTGCATCATGTCTGTCAATGAGTCAACAGGCGTGGTTTCGATACTTCGGTTGTATGTGACAAGAAGTAGGTTCACCTGTTCAACCTCATTGGTTTTCTCTGAATCATCCAGCTTCCTCTCACTGCCTACGGGCATGTAAATTGTTGAAATGAAATTGAACCATATGTTAGTCCCAAAATGTCCTAGTTTATGTAGTTAAATTACAGTGTTGACTACATTTCATACCTTGACAATGAATTTATAACTTTTTATGTCATCTTATAGATGAAACAGATAGCGACTGTGATCTGGACGAAGAAAAACTAAAGAGAATAAAGAAGGCACAGATTGAAGCTGCAGCTGCAACATCCTTAAAACCTGGTCAGAAATCTGGAAAAAATAGCAAAAAGTCAACTAAACAACCAGTCAAAAGAAAAAAGACGAAAGAAGTTAAAAACAAAGAAGTTGATATTTTACCAGAGGCCAGCTGTAGTGATGATCAACTTTCTTCTTCACAGAGTTCAGATATCAGGTGACAGAATTGTTTCTAATTTTAGAATATTGTTCACAGAGTTATTTCCCTTCTTGGCTTCTTACACAGCTCACTGTGTATAAAGCAGTGTTGGCACCAGAAGTTGGGCATGGAGAATGCAGGATTCCCTTATCAGACAGAGTTTAGAAATTTAAAAATTATTGTTTGTACTTTTCATTCAATCCTAGCTATTTCTCAACTCCATGATCCCTTTTTCTTTCTTTCTGATCAATGCTAAGATGTAATTATTTCTGTTGTCTTCATCTTCCAGGAATAGCTACGAGAACCTAGCTAAATGGTTTAATTTGTGCGTTAGATCATACAGTTTGTCATTGAATCAGGTTTAGATAACCATGGGTTTTCACCAGGTACTTCGGTTCCTCACACAGCGAAAGATCCCTACGTGCAACAATTATTGAAATAAAATTTCACCTGACCTAGTTTGTGTCGTGTGGATGTTGTCTGTCTCTTTGACTGTATTATTATTATTTTGTGTTTACAGTGATTTGCCTGAAGAAAGTTTTATAGCTGGTCCAGAGGATGATGATGATGATGATTCATCTGTTCCTACATCACAGAAGGTAAAACTATTGATGAATAATTTCCTGTTTAAGTTGAATCTATATGCATTTTTTTGTGAAAGATCAAATTTATATGTCTTGTTGTTCATTGCAATTTTTACTTGGACCAATAACTCCTGTTTGTCTGAAATTTTTAACTGAAATCGTATTTGCAGGAGGACCTCACTACATACAAATAGACTATACAAAAATGCGGACAAACTACATAGATATTGCAAGAAGTAAATTACAAGTATCACATCAATTGAATGGATCGGATGGCCCATTTGAAAATACTTATTCTTTAATTATTTTATTGTCAACCAAAAAAGCTTTTGTTTACATTTAAGGATGATGGGACACCTGCTTACCCCTTTTTTCACTCATTTGAAATGAAAAATATTGTTTATATAAAATGGTACTAATTCAAATGTGTATAAAACCGTGACTCATGCTAAAACATTTTTACCAAAACTTTTGTTGTTGTCTTTTAGTGCAGTAAAGAAGAATTATTTAAGAGATTATCCAACTTTATCCAGGATAGTTCTAAACTATATACACAAGTTCTTACATATCAGGTAAAAAAAACATTGTATATTTCACATTTACAAAGGCCTCACACTAAATACATACAAACTATCAATTCTGAAACATTGAATTTCACTTGTTCAACTTCTATAGACAACTGGATGTTTAAAGTGCTCATGCTATATTACAAAATGTAACTTTATATCTGTAGTTTTGTTACTTTTGACATTTGAAAGTAATATCTATATGTAAGTAATACTGTCACTGTTATTACATGTAAGTAATATCATTACTGTAATTGATATCTATATTTAAGTAATTACTGCAGTTGATATCTACATGTAAGTAATTACTGTAATTAGTATCTACATGTAATTAATTACTGTAATTGGTATGTACATTTAAGTAATTGCTGTAATTGGTATGTGTATTTAAGTAATTACTGTAATTGGTATCTACATGTAAGTAATTACTGTAATTAGTATGTACATGTAAGTAACAACAAAACAGGTACTTATGGAAAGGAACTACTGTGTATTTCCATAAGTATGTGTTTTGTTGTTACTCTACCCAGTTACTATATGCCATTTAAAGATCATTACATGTAAGTAATTACTATTGGTATGTACATGTAAGTAATTTCTGTAATTGGTATGTACAAGTATGTAATTACTGTAATTAGTATCTACATGTAAGTAATTACTGTCATTGGTATCTACATGTAAGTAATTACTGTAATTGGTATTTACATGTAAGTAATTACTGTAATTGGTATCTACACATAAGTAATTACTGTAATTGGTATTTACATGTAAGTATTTACTGTAATTGGTATTTACATGTAAGTAATAATATTACTGTTATTTTGAGCCTGTTTATAACAATCCAATGGCCCAGTATCAATGTTATTTTGTATTTTTAGCCACTTGAGATAGATGTGTTAAAGAAGAATTTAACTGATGTAGGACTGAAATGTTCCATGGATAAATTATTAGAATTCCTGGATGAAAAGGTAAATGTTTAGTGAAATCCCTGGGTCTCTGAATAGAATATAATGTTTGTTCAAGTATAGAAATCAAATGCCAAAATGGAAAAAAAAAAATTTTGTCTCACGTCAGTGGTGCTGTGTAGAGAGCATGGTAATGAAAATAGTCTGTAACTTTTCAGATGGTGTGAAAAACCAATATTGATAGCATGTTAAAGATGGTTGGAATAGGCTCTAATGCTGCTCTATCCCTGCAACATTTCCCTCGTATCACACTAGCTGGTGTAAATATAAAACATGTTTGAAGGGCGCAGGATGTTTATCAGTGAGTCAATTTGGTTATTTTTTTCTTTTACAGTGCATCAACTTCACAATGAAAAACAACAACAAAAGAAAACCTCGAAAGCAACGTGGACGAGTGAAAGTAAAAAAAGTGAAACCTGTAGCTGATGTTTAAATGTAGATATCTTGTATGAAAAGTTTGATAGTGCTAAAAAAAAGAATATCTACATTGACGTCCAAATTCAGTCAAACAGGACATCAATAGTTTGTGCATTGGAGGTGATGTGCATTGGATGTGATGGAAAGAGTTACAAAATTGTTACATAAATAACACACACTTCTAGTTCGGGGAGACTCCCCAGGTGGAAAAGATGTGTGTTATATGTGTGTATTTACAGTGCATTTTATGGAAATCTCTAGTATTACAACTATTAAAGTCTCTAACCGTTATTTCAAAGATTCCAGACCCTTCGCAAACTACAATATTGTAGTTGTTAAAATGGAAGATGTTAAGTTAGAGACTTGTTAGTTATTTATGTTTAAGAATGGTAGTGATATAACTTGTAATTGACAAATAACAAATACTATTGAAGTACATTATTGGACATTTTGAAATTAATGCGGTATATGTATTAATATCAACAAAAACAGACAACAAACCCCCAAATATATGCCAGACAAAATGACAGGCTTGCCTGCCACAGAATGATACTGTATTCACAAGAACATGTTTTATTTGAGCAAAATTACACCTTGAACATGAAATTATTGTCTCACATTTATGTGCATGGAATTCATTTATATATTCCAAATCCGATATGTGCTGGACAAAAAGACTGGCACCAGAATGATTGTGCAAGAGAAAGCCAGAATTTGTGCCATACTTAGTGTTTGATTGTATATATTGTATTAAATCTTTTCTTTGGTACTTGATATTCAAATATATGTAACTATGATTAATTGTAAAATATTCAACCATATTAAAGACAAAATGGCAACTGTTGTGTTATTTATTAGTTTGAAATTAGTTATGTGGACAAATGACTATCTTGTGGTCAAGTTTGACAAGTCAGTGTCCTGTGGTCATGTCTGTAGGCTCTGAATGGGAAAATTATTAAACCATTGACCTTTTTGAAATTGTAATATATCGAAAACCGAAGTCTGTCAATCAATGCACAATTGTCCAAGAAATGAGAATGCTAAGTTGGCAGAGCTATAGTATTTTTTTGAACAGGGTCGTCCCTAAGAACACGAAGATGAATAGTACGTTGGGAACAGTTCCTTGTCCACAAATAACTAATATGTAAGCAGTTTGAGTAAACATAATCCCATCTTTGTCAATTACAGATCCATGCGGTTTTGGTAAGGGGAAACGGGGGGTCAGTTCAGACACGGCTGTAATTTACCTAACACCAAGAAGAGATATAAAATAAAGGGGCACCCACTGCAATTAGACAGCTGGTCAGAATGTCGCAATATTACCATATTATGATAGGCCCCAAATGACTTAATTTTACGGATTTGAGTTTTAGGTTAAAACCCCATTTCTCTAGGTCATTCTATACATTGTATAACATTGTATATCCAACTCCACCTAAAATACACCCCAATACAGTCCACAATATCTTGTCTATTGAGAGCAAAACCTTTTTCCCGCTTTAGCATGGCAATTAACATTTTGGTTTAGAATCTAAGAATATTGTTTAAATTTAAATTTTCTGCCTGGTTTTGATGAATATTCAAGATTTTCAGGTAAATAGACACAAATTACGGAATTCTCATATAGATTCCTTTGACCAATACAATGCTAGAAACATAATCGGTCACAGCCTACACCTTTGACCAGGCCTAGCAAAAACATTTAAATGATTGAACCGGGTCAATATCCTTTTTTGTCAGATGATTGTGATATAATGGGCTCCTTGTGGTCATATAGATTAAGATCATCGGAATGTTAAAAAAGGATGTTATAGGACAAGCAATGGAATGGATTTAACATTGAAGTCACACTGGGGAGAGAATATGTGACCCCGTGTGCATGATTTTATAAGGGCGATAAACACATTAAGTGGGACAAATAACTCGTCTGATACCGCTTCTTAATCGGTCAATAAATATGCAATTATATTTAAATAATAGATCAACTGCGAGATGTATACACAATATTATGAAATATTTGAAAGGGCTCTAATTAAAGTCTAATTTCGGGACGGGTGATGTTTATAAAGACATGTAATTAATTTAAGAGGGACAAATGTCTCGTCTGAAACCACTGCGGTCATTAGATATGCAAAGATATATTTTTGACCGGATTCAAATAATATATTTATTGCGAAGTGTATATTCGACAAGTTTCCAGTGAATACTGAATTGAGTTCACTTGGTTTTTCGATTTTCTTAGTGTGCCGTTGAAAATTTCGCAGCACATTTAGAAAGATTCCATGTCACATTGGCTGAGAATCACTGGTAAGTCACATGAAGACACGAGCCGCCATTGTTTCATTGTCACTGAACTTTTGAGTGTGATACTATATATTTCTTGGACATTTGTTTCAAAGAACATAAGGGATCACTTACTGCTACTACAATTTTAGAGGTTTACTTCTACTTCCACACGGGACCTCGGCTTTTCGTTTCATCCGAAGGACTATACGGTCCCTTATCCGGTCGTCCAGAAATGGAACACAGGACCTTCCAATCTGTTTCACAGAGATATTACGAAGATGTTCTAATAACCCTGTTAAAGACGACTGCTTTCTACATATGACGTCACATCACGCGGTGTCAATCCTTGCGTGCATTGTTTAATGTCACTGGTGCGGCCATACTAAACTTAGGCTGCGTGTCTACAGTTAGCTCGATGTATGAAGTCAATGGATCTCTATGTGCAGAATGAATTGTGCCTTTTACTCATTTTACACCACCAAACTTCAAGGGCAAGGTAGAATTGAAAGGAAACGTCACCATCCACTGGAGCCCTACTGGATGGGGGATTTACCCCAGGGGCGTGGTGAGAATGAGTTCATGAGTAGCCATACTCATGCGCCAAAAAGTTTTTGCGCCAAAATCACAATCAAATTACTCAAAAAATGAAAAACATTTGTAAGTGGAAAAATTGTTTCATCTGACCCAATTAAAAAATTTTTGAAAGAGTCAAGTGATTTTCTCTTGGAAAGAATGGAATCTCCAAGAGAAAATAACAATATTTTATTACCGTATTTCTTGTCTCGGATTGCTGGAGATTGCGTTTCTGGGCTTCTAATTTTCGAAATTTTCCCGGGGGAGGGCCCCCGGACCCCCCGCCGCGGGCTCGCGCATTCGGCGCTCGCGGTGGCCGGTGTGGCCGGCGAAGGCTCCGCGGTCAGTAAAAGGGTTTTTGTGCCAAAATCTTTTTTGTTACTCATAATTTCTTCTCAATAATTGCCCTCACCACGCCCCTGATTTACCCTAAACCTAACCTACAATATCATAAAACAATCACGTTCTCTAACTTTTATTACACCTAAGCGACCTTGAGCTGACCTTAACAAATATATTTACTAAAGTTAGCGAGCCAAATGATAACGTTGTATAGAATGTAAGGGACTAGTATTAGGCGAATATTTAATAAAGTGCTATTCATCAGAGCGGAACATTTTAATAAATAAATGTCGCCCGTTTGAAGCTTGTATAAGTACACCTACTGAATTACCAGGTAGGTTTTCGTTCACGTAATGGCAGACCTACGATCTTATGATCTAAAGCGCACGTCGACTTTGTAATTATCTTGTGTCGATCAAATGAAATATGACTATCTCGTAATTACCAACTATTGTCTATTCCGTAATTACGACATACCTGTCACGTATTAGCTTGGGACCGAAACCACACAACTTGACTCAATGACAAACCTTTTGATGTAAAGTGCACAACACTAAAATTTTCTCGTAATTTTAAAGTGTGTCGTAATTACGCGATAATCATGCTCTCATTTATACCATATACGATGGCGACCTAAAAAATATCATCTGATTGACCCTTAATGGCCTTCCATAGCCCTTGGTTTAAAGTTTCTACCCGTGAAAACAAAATCAAACAAAACATTAACGGTTCGCTAGTTTACAGCTACTGCTACCAGCTGGGTGATACGGTGTATGAATGTTTATACATACTGATTAAGTAAATAGAAACGATTTTGATATGTGTTTCAATCACTCGTATTGCACAAACATAGGGGAGCTAAAAACTAAATATCCTGTGAATAAAATGGAATGCTGATATAATGTAAGTCCACACGAAGGACTTTATTTTCTGCACCGACTCGGCTAATGAAGACGATCTTACGCCATACATTATGCAGCGGAAAAGAGCAGCACCTCTATCCTACTCATTTTTCGGAACCTTGATTTGTCGTCCCATTCCAGTGACTAGACCCTGCCCTAGTCAGACCCCCCGTCACGCACCGCTGACAAGGTGAAACCTTGCAGGAAAATCTCGACCATGAGAGCGAACCCGAGTCACCCTGGTTAGCAAGCCGTGGTCTTGAATATTCACAGAACCACCGCGGCTCCCTCTATTCTCAACATGACAAGAACTTGTAGTAGATCAGTCGTTAAATCTTTAATTTATTTTTTTCTTCTTCAGATGTTTTGCCTAAGATAAAAGAAGAAAAATCATGTATAAATTGTATGTATTATGCTTGGTGCCAGTAGTAATGGGTTTAGATCGAAACAGGACGACATTGGCTAATACCTGTTTGGTAGGAAGACAACATAAATCTGAACCAACACCAGAGCCGACTCTCTTTAAACATGTTTGTATCTTCATTTTATAACACAACAGTTCATGTGGCAGCATCTCAAAATAGTACGAGAGCCACGGTGGCTCAGTGTGTAGAACGGTTCCTCGATAACCTGATGGTTTGGAGTTCGACTCCTGCTTTGGCCTAGCAGGAGAGCCCAACAAGGGACAACGTATAGTCATTCGGCTGGGACGAAAAACCGAGGTCTCGTCTAAAATATGACGTAAAGCCCTCTAATGCTGTAGTAGCAGTTGTGATCCCGTGTACACATTGATGTGCACGTAGAAGAACCCTATATTCAAATCAATCGATTTACTAAATTCATGGGCGGTTCTGCAGCAATATAGTTTTCGAAGCAGAAGACCCAAAACAACACTTGTGCAACTCTGTGTCGTCTGTTGACCTGAATATTTTTTGTCATTAAGAAACATAAAATTTATAATAAAGCATTACTGAACAACGGTCCCGTCTCAAATCTTTCATAACGTATCGTTAAAACATATTCCCATAATCATGGATTAACAACTAATGGGTTAACAAAGAAACAATCGACCTCACACTTTTGTCTTTTCGGTCATCCTAATCAATTTGATTTAATTTCAGTGTAAACCATGGAAAGACAGATCATGTTGTACCACGGATACTTCAGAAGCTATTCACACGTCTGACGTCTGGTTAGATTTGAGTTGGAATCACTGTGGAAACATGTCAGCTAAATGTCTCCAGCAGTTCCATAGGGAAACGTGCTTCTATCAGTGTTCACCAAACCTTGGACCATGGAAGACATTGGTATGTTTTTACTTCGTGTATTTTGTTAATAGATTTGTGGCAGTCAAAGTCACAACAACGTGAGAGAGAGAGAATGGGGTGTAACGTCCACACAACACAAACTAGGTCATTTCGGGACTAACATATGGTTTTAATTTTATTTCAATAATTCGCTTGCGCGTAGGGGTCTTTAGCAGTGAGAGGAAACCGGAGTGCCCGGAAGAAACCCATGAGGTTGAGAAGGCGCCCCTATCTCCATGCACATACGCTCACACCAGGGCTCGAAACCACAGCCGCAAGCCAAAGGTGACCGGCCAGCTAGACGTCGAAGCGCGGCACTCTAGACCACTAGGCCATCCCAATCCCCTCACGACAACGTAATGTAAAAGAATGGCTTCTCGAGAGACTCCGTACAACCACGTGCACAACGATGCATATACTATTTCAATTCAACGTGATCATTCCCGGTGTTGGTCGAGAAAGTGGTGAAAGACAAGAGACCAGTCATGGACATTGTCTGGTCGTTGGGATGGATCATAAACCGGCCCCTCGTTTACATTGGTGTGCACATAAAAATAACCGTTGACCTTTGGAATTCAAAATAGGCCGTAGCGCCGCTGTTCGGGCAAAATTACCCGTCTTCATTAGACCAGTTAGTGCAGAAAAGTAGGATGTTAAACCCCCTTTCATTTCATTCCATTTGTTAATCTAAAACAACTAAAAATGTGTTCCGTTCATAATTCGATATAAAGATAGGATGTCTGCTTTAAATCAGTATACACTTTCTATGTTCTGTTTTCGATTGCTGTATGTATTCATATATTTAGTCCCGAAATGACCTAGTTTGAGTCGGGTGAACGTTACCCCCCCCCCCTCTCTCTCTCTCTCTCTCTCTCTCTCTCTCTGTATTCATATATTTTTAGATTGAGACTTCATCATTTGGGAATGAAAGATACAGAAACGTGCCCTTATGTGAAACGGACTGTAGTAACTGGTGGAATGCCTGTAAAGATGATTTAACGTGTGTCCCTAACTGGGGAACAGGTATGGATTTCACAGACAATGGTAAGTTGTTATCCGTAATCGATAGTGCAATGGTTTCTTGAGAGGTGGGGGTGATGGATGTAATGGTGGCCCAGAGTGGGAATGGGTTGCAACGGTTTCTGGGTGGTGATAGTGGATGTAATGGTGGTCGAGGGGGATAGTGGTGGCTGCGAGTGAGAGTGGGTGGCATGGTGACTGGGTGTGGGAGTAGGTTGCATTGGTGGCTGGGACTGCAATCGGGTGGCAATGATGGTATGGCGTGAGAGTGGGTGGTAATGGTAGCTAGGGGTCCGATTGGGTAAGAGTGGATGGCAATGGCGGCCGGAAGTGAGAGTGGATGTAATGGTATTCTGGGATTGCGATTGAGTGGTAATGGTGGCTGAGAGTGAGAGAGAGTGGGTGGTAATGGTAGCTGGGGGTGAGCTTGGATGTAATTATTGCTGGGGATCCGAGTATATGTAGCGGTAGCTGGGATAAGGGTGGGCGTAATGGTGAATGGGAGTGAAAGTTGGTGGTTTTAGACGTTGGAGAGGGAGGTCTTATTAACGTTTCTACATGTAATTTTAATAGTCTTCTTAGAGCAATGCACTAATGAACTTCGGACAAATTGACACCCTAGCTATTGAACCTTTAGACATATTCAGGTCAACTGGACCGTCAAGATTAATTTTTTGAACCTCCAGACTATTGGACCATCGGGTCCATTTCTTCATATCAATTCTACTCCGTTCATTTTCCAGGTTATGTGTGTCCTACTAAATCCACGTGCAAGCCGTTTACCGAAATATACGGAAATTCTACAAACTTTTGTGAAGTTGTCTGGGATAATTCCTATAAAGTTGTTTCCGACAGAGAACCGTGTATGCATTACTGGTTTGTCGAAGGTAGTGACAACCCTAATGATAAAATTACCTTGATGAAGCTTGGTATCAACCAAACTACAACCATTTCCACAAATATAGCCATATTAATACTAATATTTTGTATGAATTTTATGTAAAGATACATATTATATACAATTTATATTATATTCTATTTAAAAAAGCAATACAGTTATGGTATATTTTATGTCTGAGTTTATATTATAATTTGTGTAACAGTTTATGCTATATTTTATGTAAAGATACAGTTTATGTAATATTTTATGTAACAGTTTATATTATATTTTGATCACGGTGGCTAAGTGGATAAGGCGCTGGTTCGCTAGCCTGGAGGTCGGGAGTTCGATCCCTGCATTGGCCGAGAAAGTTCATCTCGATTTTGCGGCGTGATTTCCCCTTGTCAGTGATGCAGAAGGAGGGCCTGACAAGGACAGATGCCTAGTCGTTCGGATGGGACGAAAAACCGAGGTCCCGTGTACACATTGGAGTGCGCGTAAAAGATCCCTTGGCAGTTGGAATTCGATATTAGAGTAGGCCGTAACGCCGCTGCCCGGGCAAAATTTCCCTCATAGCACACTTTATGGCGTATGCCCGTCTTCCATTAGCCCAGGTTAGGTGCAAAAGAGTAGGACGTTAAACCCCATTTCATTTCATTTCATTTATGTAAAAGTTGATATTATATTTTATATGATATTTTATGTAACAGTTTATATTATATTTTATATAATAGTTTATAATATTATATTTTATGTAACAGTTTATATTATAAACGATGTAATTTATACTTATAGTTTATATTAGATTTTACCTGCATAAAGCAATTAACATGTTCGTTATGAATGTGTCTAGTCCTTCGGTTGGGTCATAAAATCGAGGTCTAGTGTGCACATTTTCGTGCACGTAAAAGAACAATTGTAATTCGAAATAAGTATAGACCATAGCTGTCCTGGGAAAATTTTCACCTAGGGCAGTCTGTATCGCATACGTCTGTCTTCATTGACCCATGGGACCGGTGGAATGTTAAACACCTTTTTATTTCTGTACGAATGGAGGGGCGGGGTCCCCTAACCAGGGGTCCCGGGAAGGTGTTGATATGGTTCCCCCCCCCCCCCCTTGTCAGTGATGCAGGACGGTTGCGTAAAATTCCGAGGTCCTGTGTTCAAATTTCAGGTTTTCTTTCAATATTTATTGGACAGTCGTTCTGCTTTTCTCAACCATAGCGCGATGGTGGCTAAGCTTGGTCACGACTGGACACCATAAACATCCTAGAAAGGCGCCGTGATTCTGGTTAACATGGAAACTGCGAGACATCTATCAGTTTTGTTGAAATGAAGTCTGAGCAGTGTATGTTTCTTGGGTAGGTAAAGATGAGATAATAGCTATTTTCTGCCAGGTTCCCTGAAATGGTGATCGCGAAGAATATTGTTCATAAAGTAATGCTTCTGTCTTTTTGAACGTGGATTATGAGGGGAGGGGGGGCAAAGCGCTTCAAAATTACCTGGTGATGTTTTATTGAGAGAGAGAGAGAGAGAGAGAGAGAGAGAATGGGGTTTAACGTCCACTCGACACAAACTAGGTCATTTTGGGACTAACATATGGTTCCAACTTTATTTCAATAATTCGCTTGCGCCTAGGGGTCTTTAGCAGTGGGGGGAAACCGGAGTGCCCGTAAGAAACCTACGAGATTGAGAAGGCGCGCCCCCTATCTCCATGCCACATACGCCTACACCACAGCCGCAAGCCAGGGGTTACCGACCAGCTAGAGGTCGAAGCGCGTTACTCTTGACTACTAGGCCATCCCAACCCCCTATGTTTTATTGAAACCGGACATTAAAATCATTTCATTTCAGTACGCGCTTCTTAAATGATTATGCCAAGTGATATAACTATTTAAGTTGCACTATAGTAGGGGGGTTGGGATGGCCTAGTGGTCTAGAGTGCCGCGCTTCGACCTCTAGCTGGCCGGTCACCTCTGACTTGCGGCTGTGGTTTCGAGTCCGGGTGTGAGCGTATGTGGCATGGAGATAGGGGCGCCTTCTCAGCCTCGTGGGTTTCCTCCGGGCACTCCGGTTTCCCCCCACTGCTAAAGACCCCTGCGCGCAAGCGAATTATTTAAATAAAATGAAACCATATGTTAGTCTCAAAATGACCTAGTTTGTGTCGAGTGGTCGCTAAACCCCATTTCTCTCTCTCTCTCTCTCTCTCTCTCTCTCTCTCACTCTCTGCACTATAGTATTTGATCAATGTTCTTAGGTGGGTAGAGATAACAATATGAGAGGGGTGACCTAGAACAAACTGCAACAGAAATCATTTCTTTGGGAACTGCTCGGGTGTGGTCTCTAGTACTCCCATAACTAAAGCGGCCATTATCGGTCTTGGGGAAATTTGCATAATCAACATCATTCTAAGATGGCCGTCAGTGGACCAGAAAATCGACTAAGTCTCCGAAACGGTTGGCTTTAGTCCAGCTAAATATATACTCACGAGTTCAAAAATACCGACATTATTTTCCTACGACCTTTTTGTAGCAATATTTGGGGGTTGAGGGTAAATTTCCATATATCGACTGGGTTACAATATCACAGCTACCTAGTGTACCAGCGGCTCAGCTACATAAAAAAAAAATAATGCCTTGCATCAATGAAATTACATCACAAAGTGATCCTATATCAGTATAAAAATGATTTCTCTGTTAAGAAGCTCAATTCGTATGTATGTCTATGTAATTTTGAGACGATGATGGCAGATTTCCGTAACAGAAACCTGGCAAACCCCCCTCCTGCAAAAATTCCTGGATCCGCCCCTGAGATTTCGGCGATTTTCTGGTCTTCTGGTGGCCATCTTCGATTTATGGTAATTATGCAAATTTCCCCAAGACCGATAATGGCCGCTTTTGTTATGGAAGTACTAGAGACCATACCGGAACAGTTCCCAAAGAAATGATTTCTGTTGCAGTTTGTTCTAGGTGCTTTTTATCTTTAGCAGAGCAGTTCCATCACTTTTTGATTAAAATGACTGATTTGTATAGCTGTATTACTGTCATTGCCATCGAAATGTGTTGTGTTTACTAGCCTCATACCTCCAATTTTTTTAACGGCTTTCGTATGCTACTGATTTATTTCTGACTCGTTTTACACAAAAATTAAAGGCTTACGACTGAGTTCGGTTAAACGGTTAAACGAAACAACATTTTCCTGAAACAACGACTGTGATTTTTGCCAGGTACGTAGTTAAGCGAAATCAAGCCCTCTGTAATATATTGAAGATGACGAGACACACGTGAGATGTTACTAGTGTCTTCTGAAAGGTATGGATGCAGTGGCGGCGCCAGTCGTCGGTGGTTGGAGGGGCAAAACTGGGCAAAGTCCAAGGTTAAGGGGGCAAAGGCACGAGTTTCAACTAGGGATGGGAGGGGCTTCCCCATAAAATTTTTGGAAAAACAGGCTGCCGGAAATGCAATCTGGCAGTATTTCAGGCAATGATCGTTGAGGTAAAGGGTCAAACGAACGGACTTGCGAACTTCGACGAATCCCACTCACCAATGTAGAGACCAAAATGGCAAACGAACGAACTTGCGAACCTCAACGAAGTACCTTTGTGAGCACCAAAGTAGCCAGTCCTTGTCGGGGTTTTGGCGACCCCCCAAGAAAATTTTGAAAAATAGACTGTTGGAAATGCTGCCTGACAGTATTCAGGCACCGACCGTAGAGATAAATATGGCTGATCGGATGCCGTCTGTCGCTTGATCACTAGTCTTTCCGACCCCAGAGAGGAAAGTGTCAAATGAAACTCAACGAAGTCCCCAATAATTTGAAAAGTAGTCTGCCCGAAATGCAGTCTCGCAGTATTTCAGGCATTGGTCGTCGAGATAATGAGTGACTCAAAGTGAATGAATATTTTCGCCACTATATTTTGTAAAATAGACTGCCGGGAATGCAGCCAGGTAGCATTTCAGACAATGGTCGTTGAGATAAATCGAGCTGGCCAGGTCACATTTTTTTTTTATTTTCGAAAATTATTGGGTGGGGGTGGGGCAAACAGATTTTTGGGGGTGCAAATGCCCCCCCACCTCCCCCCTCCCTTGGCGCCGCCACTGCCTCCAGTTATGGATGCTGGAGGCTGTTAGATCTGAAGAACAAAAACTACGGTCTAGTGTGCCTGATAGCTTCATCTACCAAGGTCGTAATATTTACCTTATATTTATTATTATTATGGTGTATAGCATATCTTTACAAACTTAAAGAGATACATTACAAAAAAAAATAAATAAAATACATCTAAATAGTCAAAGGAAATATCAATTACTATACAAAATTGAACTATAAAAGTTAATAAAACGCTTTGATAAAAAATAAAGTCGAAAGTGATGTCGATAAAGGGACAGATCAAGCTTGTAAAAGTATGGCCCCTTTCTAAAAATGCCACCGGGGTCATATTGCGTCAACATAGAAATAATTTGTTCATGGTCTAACACAATTTGTATGTCAACCTGAGATAGACAGATTTATTTGGCACACACGTATCAATGCACAACATAATAAATAATATCATAAAATCATGAAATTTTGAATTATAAATTATATGCTTTGCATAAAAATGTGGCCATATATGATATGTTAACTAAGAACAAAGTCTGGCGCGATTTGATAGGTGACCTAAAAATATAGATATTTTGGATTCATCGATAAAATGAAGGCGTAGATGACGAAGTATTTATAAAAATAAAGGGAACCATTTTTTGTAATCAACTGATTATTATCATATTTTTGTTTACTTTTTTTCACGTGCTTTATTTGCCTGGGGAACAGGTATAATCCCACCTCCAACTTCGACCCGACCCAGCTCCAACAGGTTACCTAGTTTACGCATGTGTGAAGTAACCCCAGTCAATGTAACCCTGGCCCAGTTGTCATAAGGATAAAAAACATTAGCATCATCAGTGCGGAACAGGTAGATAAAACAGAAAAACGGTCTCCAGCTGATCGCAGCAAAGTAAGTTTTTTTTTGTGTCATCAGTGTGATATAATTAATTGGGTGTTGTGCGATTAGTGTGAAACAATTTGGTAGAATATCCAGTATAAGATCGATCAGGTTAGTTTCTGTTTGTATAGAAGTAATTTAAATACAGAGTTAACATCATATTTATAAAAGATGAATAGTCACGCATTCCGATTACAGTTAGCTTGATGATCTGGTTATATGATCATTTTAATGTCTGACCGACACTCCTGTTTAGTAGACTCCAGGGTTGGATTGATATAAGCTTCGGGCTTTTGGGGCTGTAGCCCCGGGGTCTCCATTAGCTTTAGAAATAAAGTGATATTATTTTATTAACGGGTGCTGACTCAAAGTTAATGTATTCTAAATTATATATACATAATATGTTCAAATAACAATATGATGTATCCGTTTGAAGTAAATGCACAATGAGGAAAAATATGTACACCTGGGGCAGCCGGTGGGTAGAAGTTTGCTTGACTTCAAGAACGGTAGGGACGACGGGGGTCGTAATAAGGCTCTGTCAGACGTTATGAGAGTGAAAGGGATTTTATGTATTCCCTAATGAAATTCGTGTAAACATGTTTACCGAAACAAATCCCAGTTAATGACATTGAATGTTTCTGTTTTTCGTGTAGACGTACATGTATATTGTGGTCGTCCCAGTCTTTCTGTCTGTCCAAAATTTGTTTGACCACACGCTATAATAGGTGACAATTTCGACATTCGCGCACACGGACCGTAATTTCTTGGATTATGATTCCCGATTGTATGAAAAATCGCGTTTTTACCTTGTGGTTCCTTTAGAGGTCCTAATTTTATCCGAATCATGAAGTATATCAAGGTTGTGGACCCTCTAGAGTTCACAATATACTATTCAAAAAAAGTAGGGGATATTTGATTTTTAAGTGTTATTAAAGTCACCTAAGGTAACTGACGAAGAAAAAAATGACAAAATGAAATGAAGTTCACATTCATCGATTTATTCCAAATGATCGTTAGACTAAGTAAGGCACAGACTGACCATTATAAGGGTAAAATGATACCCGGGGTCAAACAGCAAAGTTACCACAGCATCACAACAAAGTCAGTAACGGGTAAATCCTCCTCTGTTTGCCAAACAAGCATTGATCCGACGTGGCATACTCCTAATGAGACGTCTAAGGTCATTTTGGTCCAGATTGTCCCATTCCTGTTGCAACGCAGCAGCAAGTTCTTGGACATTGGCAGGACGTTATTGACGTTGACGTAACCTCTGTCCAAGCATGTCCCAGACATGCTCGATGGGGGAGAGGTCGGGACTCAGTGCTGGCCAAGGTAATGTGGTGATGTTCTGTTGTTGGAGGTAACCTGTAACGATCCTGACCCTGTGACATCTTGCGTTGTCATCCTGGAAGATGAAACGGCGGCCATGACGTCGTGCGAACGGCACAACATGGACTGCCAAGATGTTGTCCCGGTAGTACTGGCCTGTAACACGCCCTGCAACAACATGTAAAGCCGTTCTTCCAGCAACAGTGATGCCTCCCCACACCATAACAGAACCACCCCCAAATCGATCATGTCTGATGACGTTAACGTCTTGGAAGCGCTCGTTTCGACGACGCCACACCCTCCTACGTCTGTCCAAAAAATCAACAGTGAACCTTGACTCATCTGAAAACATCACATTGCTCCAGCGTCGATTATCCCAGTGTTGACGATCCCTACACCAACGACGTCTTGCCTGAATGTGATGATCTCTCAAACAAGGGATCGCACGAGGACGTCGGGCGCGAAGGTGACTCCTATGCAGTCGATTCCGAATCGTCTGGCCACTCACTCTCACACCTGTGTCTGTTTGAAGACGAGCGCTGATCTGATTTGCTGTGATGACACGATTTCTCAAGGCCAAGGTACGGATAAATCGATCCTGGGCTTGAGTTGTCGCCCTTGGTCGACCTGAGCGTGGTCTGTCCTGTACAGATTGTGTATCACGGTATCTGGACCATAGCCTGCTTATGACAGACTGAGAAACATTCATCGTCCGCGCCACAACCGCCTGTGTTGTGCCGATCTGTAGCATGCCAAGGGCATGTAACCTTTCATTTTGGGTAAGCCGACGCATATCAAAATTTGTTTTCTGGTCACTAAAACAATTAAACTGATGTTTCCACCCTGGAATTCAATGCCACAATGACTGTAACATTCAGAGTCGTGCAAATCTTGGGTTGGACCCCCATAATGATCCCAAACGTCACCTGCATTCCATGCGGTAGCTATTGATGCGTTTGAGCGTCACATGTAACTGGAAATGTTTCTTCTGTTAGGTTCTATAGTGACATTTTTCGTAGTCATTTGCATATTTTAGTATTATGCCCCCCAAAATCAAATATCCCCTACTTTTTTTGAATAGTATATTTATCCGATTTCAATGAAACTTTTTGGCATGGTTATTTTCATAGGGCCATCGATAAACTTTTTGCATAGGATATCTATAAAGTTCGACAGTTCACAAATTTATGTTTATTCTAAGGATATAACGGTTTCAGGCGCAATTTTTAATGGTCAATGAAAAACACGCAGAAGTAATTTAGAAAACGACTGTTTCACTATATATATAACGACAAATAAAAACACACACAAAAAAAATAAACGTACTGAGCAGGCGCAAAAGACTGATGTTCAATTTGAACTGTTCGAATGTTCCTCCGTACACAATTGATAAGAAATTACAATAAACAAAATACAAAAAAAAAAATTAAAAAAAATAAATAAATAAAAATTGGATATGTATCAATTTATATACACCCATATTACATTAATATGTCCTTAAGACTCAATTTCGTCCATTTCAAGGTTCAGAAGTGACGAGAGCTATAACCCCTTTTAGGTATAATATAACGCTTCAGTGCCCTAATAGCCATTTTCCCTATTTCTATTTACAAACACAAGAAATAAAAAGGATTAATTTAAGAAAAAATACCTGAGGCCATATTCACCTCGATGTTCATAGAGTGAAACTAGTTATTCCTCAGCTTCCGAGCTAAGACAGAATAGAAGAAAGCAATAAAAACTTTTTAGAAGGCCATAACTTACCTTACGATTAATAGAATTAAATAACTTTTGGGTTAATAATTTTATGACCTCTAGTTCAATTCATACTGAGCGCCATAGAAAACGCATCACTGATCCTGTAAACATATCTTATTTATTTTGCTTCTTATTGTGAACTATATTCAAATGGGAACACATCAATAACAACACATTTGTACACTTTTGGATGTTTAATCTGTAATCAACGGTACAAAGTCAGAAGTACGACACAGATGTCAGTAGCTGTGCACCGACGTAGCAGGGAATTAACCATTTGTGTCGTTCTTTTGGTTTTGACCCCTCTGACTTTGTACCGTTGATTACAGATTAAACATCCATAAGTGTTCAAATGTGTTGTTATTTATGTGTTCCCATTTGAATATTGTTCACAATAAGAAGCAAAATGAATAAGATATGTTTACAGGATCATTTTATTATACGAAAAACTAAGTGAGGCGTTTTCTATGGCGCTCAGTATATATAATACCACCCGATACAGGGGCGGATCCAGGAATTTTTGCAGGAGGGGGTTTGCCAGGTTTCTGTCGCGAAAATCTGCCACCATCGTCTCTAAATTACATAGGCATACATACAAATTGAGCTTTTTAAACAGAGAAATCAATTTTATACTATTGTAGGATCACTTTGTGATGTAATTTCATTGATGCAAGGCATTATTTTTTTATGTAGCTGAGCAGAGGGGGGGGGGGACCCCCAAACCCCTCTCTGGATCCACCCCTGCGATAATACATATAATGTATACACTAAATGTAAATGCCACCACACCCTACTTCATTATGGTGGAAATTAAACAGAATGGTTGCATTAATTCTTGGAATCTTGGAATTTGTCAAATTTGTATGTTAACCTTGACAGATATATTTATTGTGTCGATACCCGGTAGACCAAGCATCTGGAGGGCCAACCAAACATGACCAAATAGATCTCCCAATTCTTAGTCTTACTGTGAAGAGAGGTGAAAGAATGTTGTGAGATGAGAGGGAGCTGGGGTTTAACCCCTTACACATCCTCAAACAAATTTTAGCTTGCAAAATGTAACAAAGTACTCTATAACATTCATCAAATTCAACGACCATTTAGGTGCTTAGAACTTTATGACCTCAGCTTGTTTTTGATAATATATGATGTTGAAGTTTCAAATCTGTATAAACTTCTGTTAAGACACGGACTGGCTATGATCTAATTAAATATGTAATTAATCCCATTTGCCATTTACAAACTACTTACATAATCTATGCACAAGCAGGCCATGACGAAATAAAAAAGACAATTGCAAGTATGATCATGTGTCTTATCTATTCTCTGGCGCTTTATAACCAGGAGTTTATTGACCGTTAGGCAATCGTGGATTCGATGTGGTTATTGTGTTACTGTCGTCGTCTAGTTCCTGTATATTAGTTTAAGTTCCTGTATTATTTTCTATGTAGATGTGTTATATACATGTAATGTAAATAAATCATATATCTACGAAACTGAGCTCTATTATTACTAAGATAGTGTTACAAAAGTATCAACTGTAATCAGTTATCATTGGTTATGATATATACACCATCCTTTATCATCATATACCGCACTTCAAAGTGAATGTATGTTTCACGTTTCATGTTTTAGCAGTGCCGTAGATAGCTAAAGCAGATAGACCCGGTATCCACAGGCCTCGCTACGGACCAAGTTGAAGACTTTACTTCCTACTTACTCTTTATTTCTAATTCCTTCTTCAGGGTTGCAAAGAAATGAAATAGTGTTTTGCATCATCCTTTTCTGAATGAAGACGGGCTTACCCCATATAGTGCTTTTAGGGAAACATTGCACAGGCTCTTCGGGTGTCCTTTTACGTATACTCCAACGTATAGTCAGGTCAATATATGGAAAATACCCCCTCAAACTACCAAAAATTGCAACAAAAGGTTTCTCATCTGATTCTGGCAGGGGTTAGTGTACTTTATACCAAATGGTGGCCAATTCGGATATAACAATACGCCGACATCAATTTTAATGATCTTAATGTGTTCTTTGCTCCACAACACATAGGAAAAGACACCAAGATCATCAAATTTGAGTTGATAGTTACATATAGTTATGATCATTTTTGACGCCACCTTGAAAAAGCACTTTTCCGGGGTCCTACTATGGTAAACTTTTAGTATGTTATAAAGTATACTAAACCCGGCCAGAATCAGTTGATTTTTTTTGGGGGGGGGGGTAAACTGTATTTTGACCTGACTAGTATACATGTGCTGTTGGTTTTCCGTCCTACCCGAACGCCTAGACACAATTCGTTGCCCCCTCTCCGTCTTGTACGGCTGACACTAAAATCCCGAGGAACTATCTCGAACAACTCCGGGATCGAACCCGAGTACAGTATTTTCGACATGTCAATTCTGGAAGGGGGGGGGGCGAGAATTTTATATAATCAGAAGCTCTGAAAAAATACTTTTGTTCATTATGTGGAGTGAGGCCAAACGGTGACAATGCTTCGCTCGATTGTGTGTTCGAAGATGTTTCGAATGTCGATGTACGCAGGGGCGACGTAGTGCTATACGGACCTCTCGCCACCCCACCCACTCTTCTGGATACGCGTCTATGCTAGACCCGTCGTAAAATCTCCATCCTTTTTGACTTCATTTTTCAGATTAATTATATATGATCAGCTGCCTAATTTAGACAACATGTACAAACTGTATATATTATGCCTGGTGCCAGCAGTAATGGGTCAACTCCGAGACAGGACGACAGTAGACGAATTAGCCAGTACCTGTATAGAGGCAGACGGATTCGCGCATAAATATGAACCGTCACCAGAGCCAGATCTTTATGAACACGTTAGTATTTTTGCATTTTAATTAAACAATTACTAGAAATTGAATAGTGATCAAAGAAATTAAATGAAATGGTGTTTAACGTTCAACTTTTCCGCACCAACCGGGCAATGATAGGTATTGTGCCCGACGGATCCCAACTGCTTATAAGAGTTCTTTTACGTGCACGCCAACATGTACACAGGACGTTGTTGCTTTGTTCCATACGTTGGAAAACACCCGGGAGCGTACTCGACCAACAGATGGACAATCTAATTTTGAAGCCGAATGAGAGCGATGATGTAGTGGCCAAAAGGATGAAAACAGGGAGCTTAGCGAGTCCATGTTTTGACACCCATTTTGTGCTTGTACTAGAGAAGTGCATTGAATGTTGCATGGACAGGGCCTACCGATTTTCACATTTTAGGACTCGTACACATATGATCTGGACCCCAAAACGCCACTCTTAAATAATGCTTTTGAGGATATTACCGCCAAAATTGGGTTTTGTAACACATCTACGAAACCTGTGTCAAAATATAAACCTTTCTGATGATTTTTGGGCCAAATGTCAAAGTTGGTCTGCCCCGCCGATTCACCCTTTGACACACTTGAAAGACCTTTTGGCAGATGGAATTCGATATAGGGAGTAGCCGGTTGCGCCATTGCAGGGCAAATTTTTCCCCTTAGCACACCCATAGGACCTAGTCGGAGCAGAACAATAGGATGCATAACCCCATTTCATTATATTTCTTCAACGATTGAAATGAATTGGTGTTGCTGCAATTTCTCTATTAGTACCACCTACCGACAATGCAGCAATATTTATTTACTTTTAACCTCCTTCTACATTATTGTAACACTTTGTTCTTTTTATGAACCCATAATGGGCATATATACTCTTCTCTGCATCAGCATTCGTTTCTGCTGTTAACATGCGTAAATGGACTAATTTAGGAAGAAAGGCGACGTCTGATATGCCGTTGTGACGTCACGGTGACGTCATAGAGGCATAAAGTCCAAAGCCCTATATAGGGAAAGTTACGACAACTCATTTACAGGCGCCATTGTGGGCATATTGTGGGTCCCAACTCAAACTGATAAGCATGACATCGACGAGGCTTAATGAGTACGGCATATTAACTTTTTTACTCCGACAAATTAAATTCTCAAACATTTTTTTGATGTAAAAGAAAAATAAATAAAGACGTTTGAAGTATTTGTAGTTAAAAAATATTTCCTATTTAGTGTAAATGGGTATCAAAATGAGTAAAATGCATCATTTTGCCCGAAGCAGTTAGGTGTTAGGTAAACATTGCACGAGCCGTTGAGCCAATGACTACGAGGCGTGCAGTCAACACACGTGTTTTGGACAGGCATCCGTTACAGAGATAATTCGTAAGTAATTCTCTGAGAAACAGATTGGTCCCAACTATGACGCCATAAAAATTATTACGTCATGGCGTCATATAGCTTTACTAAATAAAACGTTTTATCTTTTTCTTTATAATAAACAAATTAGAAAAGAAACCAATGCTGTTTGGTTCATTGATAAAAATGCCAGACAAATTCATACTCAAAATCGGCCGAATTCGGCCAAGGAAAAAATGACGTAATTAACATAATTCAATACGGTGTCACGTTCTCCGGAGATTTTCGGAGAGCGATATCTCGTAATCAGTGTCTTTCAGTGGTGGGGGGATAAATAATTTCTTTTTCAATTCCTCAAACACAGCTACCAGGACGGATCGGGGGTCGTGGGCATCTAAACTGTAGTTTGGGTAGAGTCTCTAAACCATGACACTGAGACTCTAAACCATGATGTATCCCGTATTTCGGACAGTCTCTAAGCCATGATCTACCAGGTCGTCTCCAAAACATGATGTACCCTGTAATTGGGATAAACCATAGTTTTGTAAATATGAATTGTAGCCTACGATATGTTAACCCAGAAATGATATAGTTTCTCTTAATTGAATATATTGTTAACGCGCTTTAAATATCTGGCTGCAGTAGACTTGGTGTAGAAAATTCTAGGTACACATTGTTAACCACCCATAGATGTTTTAATGACAACAATAGTAAGTACAGGAGGATCGCACTACACGCAAAATCTTAAAGATAAACCCTCGGACAAGACAGAAAATAGACATTGCAAAATCAAATAATTGAAAAAATCATAATTTATTCAGCTCAACATAAGACATACAATACCGTCTTGTTGCATACCATTTATATATACTATTAAAAAAAAGTAGGGGATATTTGATTTTTAAGTGTTATTAAAGTCACCTAATGAAACTGACGAAGAAACAAATGACAAAATGAAATAAAGTTCACATTCATCGATTTATTCCAAATGATCGTTAGACTAAGTAAGGCACAGACTGACCATTATAAGGGTAAAATGATACCCGGGGTCAAACAGCAAAGTTACCACAGCATCACAACAAAGTCAGTAACGGGCAAATCCTCCTGGTGATGTTCTGTTGTTGGAGGTAACCTGTAACGATCCTGGCCCTGTGACATCTTGCGTTGTCATCCTGGAAGATGAAACGGCGGCCATGACGTCGTGCGAACGACACAACATGGACTGCCAAGATGTTGTCCCGGTAGTACTGGCCTGTAACACGCCCTGCAACAACATGTAAAGCCGTTCTTCCAGCAACAGTGATGCCTCCCCACACCATAACAGAACCACCCCCAAATCGATCATGTCTGATGACGTTAACGTCTTGGAAGCGCTCGTTTCGACGACGCCACACCCTCCTACGTCTGTCCAAAAAATCAACAGTGAACCTTGACTCATCTGAAAACATCACATTGCTCCAGCGTCGATTATCCCAGTGTTGACGATCCCTACACCAACGACGTCTTGCCTGAATGTGATGATCTCTCAAACAAGGGATCATGCGAGGACGTTGTGCGCGAAGGTGACCCCTATGCAGTCGATTCCGAATCGTCTGGCCACTCACTCTCACACCAGTGTCTGTTTGAAGACGAGCGCTGATCTGATTTGCTGTGATGACACGATTTCTCAAGGCCAAGGTACGGATAAATCGATCCTGGGCTTGAGTTGTCGCCCTTGGTCGACCTGAGCGTGGTCTGTCCTGTACAGATTGTGTATCACGGTATCTGGACCATAGCCTGCTTATGACAGACTGAGAAACATTCATCGTCCGCGCCACAACCGCCTGTGTTGTGTCGATCTGTAGCATGCCAAGGGCACGTAACCTTTTATTTTGGGTAAGCCGACGCATATCAAAATTTGTTTTTTGGTCACTAAAACAATTAAACTGATGTTTCCACCCTGGAATTCAATGCCACAATGACTGTAACATTCAAAGTCAGAGTCGTGTAAATCTTGGTTTGGACCCCCATGACGATCCCAAGCATCACCTGCATTCCATGCGGTAGCTATTGGTGCGTTTGGGCGTCACATATAACTGGAAATGTTTCTTCTGTTAGGTTCTATAGTGACTTTTTTCGTAGTCATTTGCATATTTTAGTATTATGCCCCCAAAATCAAATATCCTCTACTTTTTTTGAATAGTATATACTTGAATCATATCATAAAAAATGTCTTATTTTATGTAGTCTTACGTATTTGTCAACATCAAGGTGAACTTGCTCTATTGCTCCATTTAGCTTATTAACAATTGATTTTTAAATTTATTTAATACATAGCGCTCTTATCTGGCGATCATCTATTTAAATTTATTTAAAGTGCCAATCCCGATAACTTTTTGGGGAATAAAACTGCTTAATTTTGTGTTAAAATCCTTTAAAATCCATAACCTAAGGCCCAACTACTAACCCGTTATATGTGATACGCTTGTAAATAACTTAAACCTGACAGTCTTCATCTGGAAATGGAGAACGTTTTATTATACAGTATCTGGATAAAACCAGACTTTTTGCTATAAAAATAATATGTAGGTGAAATTTACCTTTTGTTATCAAGTACAGGGCATGGGTCATTCACTGTATAGACCTCTCAAGAAACATTAATCGATTATCGGGTCACCCAATGAAAAAATTGACCCGAAATCTTAAAAGGGTTACGTGTCCGGATAAGCAGTGTTGATGTTCACGTCCAAACGACTCAATATTTTGAGCTGAAATTTTGAGACAAGGTAAATACACCATGCCACTATATTTTGGTCCATAAATTTCATAAATACTCGGGACTTTAATTTTTGAGACTCTGTTCTTATCGGGATTGTCCCTTTAATACAATGCGCTCTTATCTGGCGATCTTCTACTCTTTGTGTTGTATAGTAATAATGATAGTATGTTCGGCTCTACTTTTCGTTTTAAAAATATGTGTTTTATCTCCAATAGAATCTTTTTCGCAGAAATCTATGACATATATATCCACACCCTGTATGTTTGGGCAGCCAATTGCGACACAACAATAATATAGGGCATATTATAAATACAGCCCCGTAGCTAGCGGGGGAGGGGAGGGGGGGCAAGGGGGCAGCTGCCCCACCTGGCAAATCGGCTCCCCCAATGGGCGCAAATGACGCAATGCGAGACCAACGTCTCTATAATAGTATGGGCGCCACTTAAAGTCGAGTGACTTTGGTTGGGCGTCCACGACGATATTTGCGCCCAACCAATGCCACTTGGTTTTATGGGCGCCTCATTATGACCCACACGATTAACATCACAGCAGATGGGATGCCCAAACGGCTTGATCTGTAGGGTGCCTTATAACGTGATCTCGGCATGATTTGCGCGTATCCTTATCCGCAGAGGGGCGCCCATAATGCCGAGATCAAGGGTGCCCATAATGCCGAGATCACGGACGCCCAAAATATAATGATAGTAAGATTGGTTAGGCGCCCATGATTGGACGCCCAAAACGGTTTGATAATCTTCAAATTCAAACGATATGATTTGTGGGGTGCCCCATCCAGGAGGGGCGCCCATGATGAAATGCTAGTGAGATTAGTTAGGCACCCACGAATGAATTGGGCGCCCAAAACGACTTGATCTGTGGGGTGCCTTATCCCGGAGAGGCGCCCATAATGACGAGATCAAGGGTGGCCATAATGCCGAGATCACGGGCGCCCATATAATGCTAGTGAGATTGTTAAGGCGCCCATGAATGAATTGGAAGCTCAAAACGGCTTGATAATCTTCAAAATTCAAACGATATGATTTGTGGGGTGCCCCATCCAGGAGAGCCGCCCATGATAAAATGATAGTGAGATTAGTTAGGGGCTCATGAATGAATTGGGCGCCCAAAACGGATTGATCTGTAGGGTGCCTTATCCCGGAGAAGCGCCCATAATGACATGAATGGTGGGGCGCCTTAAAATGTTGGCCGCAAATAGTACATAATGCTTAAGCAGATTTGTAGGGCGCCCACAACTTGTTCGATGGGGCTTCAAAAACGGCATGATTTTTAGGGTGTCTAAATCTAATAGTTTTAGAGATATTCGCGAATTTTGATCGACAGTCGCCATCTTGGATTTGGCCACGCCCCCTGTCCTTATTTTGACTCCGATTTTGGTAAACTTTCTTTTCCTTACTTAGGGCATCATAATGAGTCAATATAAAACAAAAAAAAACATTTTGTTGCAATTTGTTCTACGTCAAATGCTAGTTTGACTCGACTATGGTGAAAAAACGAAACAAACCTAACGATCTAATGCAATGTTATAAGGCTGTTTCAATATCAACGTTTAAAGTTTTCTCCGCGGTGTAACCCCTTTTCCCTGCGGTATAAATTTTCACTGCGGTATAAACCTTTTCTCTCTTTTTACAACAAAAGGTATAGATCAACGTATAATAAATATAAGGCCACCACAGAAATACGCCAAATTCATCGATAACCAAATTTTCCCATATACACCGTGAAAATAACAGGTGTGTTGAGGCTATATAAAAAAGGCGGCGATGAAACAAGAACAGAGAGAGTCACAGAAATTGTATAAAACGAAAAAAGTAGTATAATATTTCTGGCGCGGAAAAATGTGGCATTTTACGGCTGCGTGGAAACGGGTCTTAGGTTAATATTGTTACACCACTTCCTAATATTGTGGTCCCCACAAAGTATGCGAACTGTTAATACGATTTGAATTAGATTGAAAGAAAGAAATCTGATTAAAATAGACTAGTTCTTCGGTCTTTTCTGTAAAATAAAAATGCATTTATTTAAAGTTGCATTATGGAAGGTTAGATAAAAAGTTGTCAGTTCTCACTATAATGGTTGAATAATAGATAATGTAAGGGAAATATGCTGAAAATTTCAATCAAATTATTTCACATTAAATCGAGAAATACTCATTTTAATAACGGTATAGCTTCGATTGCCATTTTTACCGTTGTAACGATAATAACTAATCAAAGCCTCAATTATTATCGATTTTGTAGTTAATCATCATTCCATCAATGGCTGCTGAAAGGCAAAATATAATGAAAATCGGAAGCATCAGATGGCACCGAGAATTAATTATGATCTCCTCATATTGATGTCTTATTAATAGTTAATACATGTATTTATAACGTTTCATGCCCAAAGAGAAACCTGCAATGGATGGATTTAGCCCTTTCATAATGTATGTTTAATTCTAGTGTAGGCCATGGAAAGACAGCTCGTGTTGTACCAGGAATACTTCAGAGGCCATTCACACGTCTGACGTCTGGTTAAGTCTGGAGTGGAATCACTGTGGAAACATGTCAGCTAAATGTCTCCGAAAGTTTCATCGGGAAACGTGCTTCTTCCAGTGTTCACCAAACCTTGGACCATGGATAACTACGGTAAATTTCTTCTCATTATACAGAATTAAGATTCGAAGGAGGATAAATATTGTATGGAGTCAGATAAGTATCGTTTCGCCCCTTTTTACATTCGCGCTAACTAGTTGTAAAATGAAGACGGACTTGTGTTCCAAATCTGGACCAAAGGGTGGGAGCGATGGTAATGGATAGCCGAATAGTCATAAAGTCTGTCATTGATTGAATCCACTGGGTCGATTTGGATTTCCCGGTGGTACGTGATAAGGAGTAGGATCGTATGTCCAATTTCGTGGATTTTCTCCTGGTGAAATGATTCCTTTCGCGAAAAAAGGAGCTTAACAAGGACGAGCAGGAACGATCAGAGGAAGTTGTCCGCCAATATATTACACAATGGGCGGTTATAGGAAAAAGTTGTTGTTAGTTTTAGAATTTGTGTCAGTAAAAGAGTAAGCCCAAGGTTAGCAATAAGATTACACTTTGAATTTTAGACCTTTAAGACTCGTGGCCATTCTCCATAACTAGTTTGCCTTGTCTATATTTAAGTACATTGTTAATAGACAATTTATATGATACTTACAACACTATTAGAAACTGAAGTGAATGAATCCGTCCATTTTTTGGGCAATGTATTTCTGTTTATCGAACACAAACTTTAGAGAAAGGGAAACATTAAGTTGATTTTTTCTTAACATATTGTAAATATATATATTGTTGTGTAATTCTGCAAATTAATTAAAAATCAACAAATCACAGCTTTGTGGAAAACTCGTTTTAGTTAATGACTGATTCATTCTGAACATTTGGATAACAAAGAAAATGTTCGGGCTAATAGTCTCAGCTGAGAATATAACATCATATCCCCGATTGTCATTGTTACCGTTGTTACGATAATAAGATAAAGTCTCGGTTGTCACATCTGTGTTTTAACGACCATTATGCACTTTATTCAATTTCCGTCATTATCTATTTTTAGATTGTGTTTCAAAACGCCTCGTTTGAGAGATACAGAGACGTGCCGTTGTGTGAATCTGACTGTATGAGCTGGTGGGATGCCTGTAAAGATGATTTAACTTGTGTGGCTAACTGGGCGGGAGATTTTAATTACACAGGCTATAGTAAGTTGTAAACCGTAACCGATGGTTCAGTGGTGCTGGTGAGAAGTCGCTGTTGGTGGGTCGGATTGACGCATTGGTGGTTTATGTGGGGGCTATAAACGTTTTAAATGAAATAAAGTGCTATGTTTCTGCACCAACCAAGCTAATGATGACAGGCATAAATATTAAGGCCACCTGCATATTTCGTCAAACCACAATCTCGTGAACAATCACTTGTCCTAACCATATGTACACCTTGACGAAATTTGCAGGTGGGCTTAATATTTAGACCCAATCTGATTAAAATACAGATCTATATTTTGTTTCGGTTTTTTTTATAGTTACGATGGCCTACACTGTTGTGATAGGTAATGGCAGAGGTCATACGGACGGCTTTAGACTCTACGACGTCAGACATTTGATTAACTAATCAGAATTGGTGTTACTAGTGGATTACCCACAGTTCCGTGCAATACACGCCTAAAGCTCGCCGTAACAGACGGTTTCTTTGGCTAATACCTCACACCATATTAACTTTTTTACTCCGACAAATTAAATTCTCAAACATTTTTTCGAGGTAAAAGAAAAATAAATAAAGACGTTTGATGTATTTGTAGTTAAAAAAATATTTCCTATTTAGTGTAAATGGGTATTAAAATAAGTAAAATGCATCATTTTGCCCGAAGCAGTTAGGTGTTAACGTAGACATTGCACGAGCCGTTGAGCCAATGACTGACGACACGTGCATTCAGCGCACGTGTTGTGGACAGTCATCTGTTACAGAGATAATTCGTAAGTAATTTTCTGTAAACAGATTGCCATTCACCTTCAATGATAACAGCACTTCTAGATCATGGTGTGGTATGGACACGTAAAACGAAATTTTGAACTATAAAAAACAAAACGAAATAGGATCTGTGTTTTATTCAGATTGTATTTAGATCTATTTCGTCCGTACATCGGTGCTATGAACTACTCTACTTTGAATTCCAACTCCCAAGAGCTCTTTTACGTTCACGGAACCTCGCATTTCCGTCACATCAGAACGACTGGAATACCTCGCGCCGGAGAAATCCGATGAACTTTATCGGCCAACACCAGTGTCGAACACGGGACCTACTGGTTAGCGAGCCACTACTTTACTCACTGAGTTGCCGCCTCTTATCGAAACAGTGGTGGCTGATGGTGAGTGTCCACTCGGCAATCCTCAACAGATTCCGGTTCCGGAACCTACATCTAATCTCAGCTGTATGACAATAGTAAGTGATATGTACCTACGCCCATACATTTGCTATGCGGTTACCGGTTTACTTTAACAGGAAAACTTGACACCGTGGGCGCAACCAAACACAAATTGGAGACCTATTCGGCTAGCGACGTATTCGACCGATCCAGTCGGTAACATGTTCGTTGGAATATAGACAATGGTTAGCACCTGCGTGTTGTATCATATAGCCTGTCATTGAGTCAACAGGCGTGGTTTCGAATCCCCGGTTCTACGTGACAAGGTTGCCTGTCCAACCTCGTGGGTTTTCTCTGGGTCCTTCGGTTTTTCCCGACTGCTAAAGACACCTACGCGCAAGCGAATTATTGAAATAAAATTAAACCATGTTCGCTACAGGACAACCAAACCTTCGGACAAATGAACCTTTGGACAAATGAACCTTCTTACTATTGAAACTTCTGACCAGTGTCGTCATATCAATTCTACTCTCTTCATTTTCCAGGTCTTGAGTGTCCTGCTAATACCACGTGCAAGCCATTCACCGAAATATACGGCAATTCCACAAACTTCTGTGAAATAATCTGGAATCATGACTATAAAGTTGTTCCGGACAGAGAACCGTGCATGCATCACTGGTTTGCAGAAGGCAGTGACAATCCTAATGATAAAATTGCTTTGGATAAAGCTAAGGAGTTATTTGATAAGAACCAAACTACAACTATTTTTACAAATATAACTCTATTAATACTACTATTATGTACGAATTTTATGTAAGGATACATTTTATCTCAAAAATGCCGTCTATGTTACATTTAATTAATAATATGCAATATTTTTGTAAAGATACCCTTTTCGCTATATTTTATATAACAGTGTATGTTATACTTTATAATAAATGATATTTTATGTAACAATTTATATTATATTTTATGTAAAAGATCTATTGTTATGTTTTTGTTACATGAATTTTTAAATAACTTTATGGCGTCAAACCTCTGGCTCACTGAGATGAATTTAGAATTCCAGGCTCATTTTGGGTCCCAACTAAGAAGGCTTTGGATTTTTTAAGAGTAAGAGATAGAGATAGGCCTATTCCGAAACTTGGTTTAAAGCATTTCAAATTCCATCGATATATTTGCTCCCCCGCCCCTCGTTCTGTTTTACAATTAAGATTAGAAAAATATTGATACTATTACTAATAATAATCATACTCATAAATATGCAAAGGGTATGAATTAGCCCCGAATGCCAGTCTCGCAATAGCCCTTTACAATTGGCAAACAAATAAAAAAAGAGATAAGATAAAGGGAATTATGTATAGAAATATAAAGAGGGTCAAGATCTGTATACAAAAGAAGACACAATATTTCAACTGTTCATTCATTCATACGCAATATCACACCACCACAAAAGGAAATACAATATAGAAATACTATAAAGAAATACTATACACAATAAAGAAATACTATATACATATTATACAATAATATTGTATATTATTAAAAGGAGCTTTAGACCATTTGTATGTATGTACATGTCAGCGAATGGTATTAGCAGTGTGAATCTTGGGTAATAAATATACACCGGAATTATCCCTTAAAGGGACAATAACATTCTTGCTGGCTTGGAAGCTCTAGAAAATAAATAATACCCTTATTCTAAGTACTAGATGTTTAAGTGCCCTACCTGTTGTGTAAATTATCCATTACAACCTATTTTACTTGTCCAGAGGGTTCGAAAATATTTTAAAATCCAAGTCACATTTGAAAAGGTTTACGTTAGACTTTTCAAATCAATTGGTTGAATTTTTCCAATTTTTTAAAATAGGTGTGTAAAGATGAAATTTATATCATCAATTAATTGGAATATTGTAAAATAATAAGACTTGTTGACCAGAATGAAGATTGGGACATATTATTCAGTTACAACAAGAGTGTTATTGGGGCTTTAAACTGTTTCATACCGGAAAACATTAAATATCATATACACAGAACAGCAGAGTGACTGTCCTGGAAACAGAATAAAACCTGAAATCCTGAATTAATGTGCAATTTGGTATTTGAGGAATCTTGTATCTAACGATTAAATTAGTTATACACAATTAACGAACGCAGGTAACCATAAAACATTAAAGACCAAAATTACAATTAATAGAAATAATAACTTATTAATGTATAATTGAAATTCAAAGAAATCTATTTAAATAAGATATTAGAACAACACGCTGGGCATTAAATGAAACAATTGTTATTTGTCGTAAACTGAGACAACCACCACATACTACAATAATGGGCGATTTACCGCCTGATAGATTGAAACCGATGTCACCAATTTTTACAGTTACTGGAATTGATCTCTTTGATCCTATGCTTTTGAAGTATGGCCGAAACAAGAATACCAAAGTGTGGGGTGCTATATTTACATGTGCGAACGTACGAGCGATACACCTGGAGATAGTACAAGACCTGTCAACGCCATCATTTCTTCACGCACTACGGCGATTTGCTGCAAATCATGGATGGCCATCAGTAATACTGTCTGATAATGGAAGCAATTTTATAGGTGCCCATAAAGAGGTTAAGAAACTTTATCAAGAAGGAAAGAAGGAAATTGAAGATTTCGGAGGTTTTCATAAAGTTCGATGGAAATTTTCTACACCTTTAAGCCCACACCAGGGTGGAATATACGAACGCTTGATTAAACAGGTCAAGAGATGTATTCAAGTATTCATTGGACACCAAATCTTGAATTGGAATGAGTTGTCCACTTTATTTAGTGAAATTAAATGTTTGATAATGATAAATAGTCGACCAATAGGTTACAGTCCAGATAATCCAAATGACCTACACGCTTTGACGCCTAATCATTTTGTAATGGGTCGTGCTACAAATGAAATACCTCAAGGTCCCTTTGAGGAAACTAAGAACCTTCATCGCAGATTTGAATTTGTACAGTCATCAGTTCAGCACTTCTGGAAAAGATTTATTAGAGAGTATATTCCAACGATGATGAGACGTGTCAAATGGAGAATTCAAAATCGTCAAGTTCAAGTTAATGATGTTGTCTTATTGGTAGATTATACAGTATCTCGGGGGAGATGGAACTTGGGAAGAGTTACTCAAGTGTATCCTGGTTTGGATGGAGTTGTAAGAAATGTTCAAGTCAAGACGAAATCAGGAACTTATCAACGCTCCGTGCAGAAATGCTGTATTATACTTCAGTCAGAAGACCACACTTAATTCTGGGGGCCCAGAGGGTTGGTTTGAATAGTCGTGACACAGTGCCTTTAATGTTTTTGTTTCTGGCCTTAAGAGTCAAAGGTCACGGAAGATTCGAGGCTTTACATTACGTCATAGCGCACGCTTAATCGCCATTGTTTTTTCTCAGAAGTCGAAAGAGCGTCACTCATGCTTTATTATATGAATTAATAGTTTATCGTAGAATTATATTTAAGCTGTTCAGAAACTGCACATAGACCAACTCTTCAGGTACATTTAGGAATCTTTTATTGAAAGTTTTATATGGTTTGAAGTACTATATATTATATTTGTATCGTGCTTTTGTAGACAACAGCTGATTGATGTCAGCTCGAAGTTGACCTTTAACCTATGTGTATACATGTATCGCTTTCTAAGCTACAGAGACCGCAGAAATTACCTTGCGCTTTGTCAATATTATTTGATATTATTAAAGTTTTGAATATTGTTCATTTGTACAATCGCTTAGGTCAAATAATTAATTGATTATAGTCCCATGTTTAAGTTAGTTTAATGAATATGAACATATAGTCATAGGCGTTTTATTCTGAGATTGTTTGTCATCATAGTCTTAATTCGTGGAAACGTATTGAATACTGTGTTTTATTTTATACTTTCAGAAATATCTATTTACTTATAGTATCGTTCTTATGCGTATGTGAAATATACGTATGTCATATATTCCTGAACAAGTCTTTGTGTTTGTTTTTAATCACTACAATTGATGGGTTCGCAACACTAGCCTCGTGGGTTTTCTACGGATCCTCCCCACTGCTAAAGCGAATTGTTGAAATAAAATCAAATCACATGTTAGTACTGAAATGACCTAGTTTGTGTCGAGTGGACGTTAAACCATCTCTGGGAGGATTTTTGGCGATTCATAAAAAAGAATTGGTTGTCACTAGATAAGAGGAAGCGAGAAAAATAGAGAAGGCCTTCCGTTGTAGATAGAGAACTGACAGTTCTAACTACACAAGTTAAAAACTAGATAATGTAAAGGGGATTTGTTGAAAATTCCAGTTAAATCGATCCACTCTGAACCGAGAATTTAGCGATTAAATTTTCGGTCTGGCCTCGATCACCATTATCAAAGTCGGTAGGATAACAAACATAGTCCCGACTATCCAGTTGATGATTAAACCATGAATGAATGTTGAGCAGCAAAATAGACCCTAATCCAGTAATTATTGCTAGGTAGCGATGGTATCGAGGGTTGATTATAGTCTGGATAAGTTAATGTCTAATTTAGATAACATTTCAGTTCAGACCAAACGAAAGACCTGCAATAGGCAGATTTAACTCTCGCATAATGCCCAAGTTTAATAAAAAAAAATGATAATGCACGGACTTTTTCTAAATTATTCGCGCCCTCTTAGTCAATCTCAAGTTTTTAATTATTAGTTTCTCGTCTGTGCATCATTGTCTTTATGAAAAGTCTTGTTAGCGAACTGCCTAGAACCACTTGTTACTTTCTTTAACAACGCAAAAGTGCCCAGAGTAACTTTCTTAGCCACCTGCAATGTAGTCGACTGTACAACGATTACACATCCCCGTCGCCATATTCATTTGGTTAGGATGAAACCTTAAAAAGGAAGTACTTATTATGATGAACCGGAAAGTTATTTCCATTGCTGTTTTACAATTAAGTACGGAAACCGGTTATTACTTATGCATACACAGATATGAAACTTATTTTGTTAGTTGTCTTTATAAAACGTCTTATTTGCGTCTTTGAATATTTAACTGCCCAGAGCCACTTTCCTAACCACCCGTAATTGAGAGGACAAATGGGCTTTATAGGGGCATTAGCGATAGTTTGCTTCAAATTTTCAATTCTTGAAGTCTTTTAGTTATTTCGACAATTTCTTGGTCATCAGAGTAACCGGATTTGGTGGCAAGTGCAACTCTGTTACTGCTGGTTAAGATCTTTTTTATCTTTTTCTTGTTCTTGGATCGAATCCTGGCCATTAGATCCACTTTGTTCCGGAGTTCACCCTTCAAACCATTTTCATTAGGCAACTGGTGATCGGATTGATTTTGAACAAATATTTTCTTCATCTGTTTTATGCTTTTTCCGATTGATTCTAATCTTAACAGTGTCATTTGCAGTTTTTCGACACATTCTTCAACGATTTCACGCCCTTGTTTATACGATCCGCTATTTTCTGTCGATTTATTAATGGAAACATCTTTCGATGAACAGTTATGGAAGGAAGTCGAATGGGTCAAGTAATAAAAATTGCTGAAATAAATGTAAACAAAAGACAGTATAAATATATCTTTTTTTTTATATCTTACAGAGATATTTCACCGAATAATTAAAATTAATGTTTTCATTGACGCTATGCCAAGTGAGCCTAGCCGTTGCAGAATTTATGGCAAATGAAATAACACAGCGATTAATGTATCAACTTTTCTGCACTTAAAAATTATTGCAAATAACCATGCCATTTGAAAAAATCATGCGTCATAAATGCCGTAAGTGCAAAACTAGCGATTACACCCGAATTACTCACAATTTTGCGGCGAATCTTTCATACAAGCTATTTTGGCTACTTCGTAATATCCAAGCGTGTAATGTGTATCAAAAATTTCCCTCCGACAACTGCTCCGTTAACCGTGTGCCAGTATACAATATTAAACACACATCAAGCTACCAGATACATTGGGTTATCAATAGATTAAGATGTTGAACGAAAACGGACATACGCCATACAGTATGCATGAGAGAGAGAGAGAAATGGGGTTTAACGTCCACTCGATACACACTAGGTCATTTCGGGAGTAACATGGTTTTAATTTCATTTCGATAATTCGCTTGCTCGTAGGGGTCTTTAGCAGTGGGAGGAAACCGGAGTGCCCGGAAACCCACGAGGTTGAGAAGGCGCCCCTATCACCCTCCATGTCACATACGCTCACACCAGGGATCGAAACCACAGCCGCAAGTCAGAGGTGACCGGCCAGCTAGAGGTCGAAGCGCGGCACTCTAGACCACTAGGCCATCCCAACCCCCACCCATACAGTATAGGTATATGAGGGATGTTTTTCTCGGACAGTTAAAGTTTTTTTTACGTGCACGCCAATGTACGAGATCCCGTTTTTTCGCCCCATCCTAACCACTATACGTCGTTCTTTCCAGGGCATTCACCCGGAATCAGGTTAATGATTAGCCTCTCACCCGAAGTACTATGGACCGGGACCAGAGAATGATCAATTTTGAATTCTTTGGATCAGAAACTAAACCCCGTCGATAACACGCGAATTAAGACTAAGATCAACCGGAAGATGCATAAAGCAGCCGAAGAAAATCTTTCTTCAAAATCAGTATCAAATTTTTGGGGGGAGTAAATTTACTACACCGAGCAGCGAGAAAATATTCGCTGGGGCGCTAATATCACTGAGAGGGATGACATCGGTGCTCGTCAATGAGCTCACAATATTAATATAAATTCGAGAAAATAATTTGAAGTAATAAAATATAAGATACATTATGTAAGATTTAGATAAAGAGCTAGCCATTCCTCATAATAATTGTTCGAAAATAGAAAAATATGGCTGAACTGTTCTAATCTATTTAATATCGGAAAAACCATACGCCATCTAGAGTTGATTTTTTTGTATTGATGTCTAATTAATAATTTAGAAAACATTTCAGGCCTAAAGAAGGACCTGCAATAGGCAGATTTAGCTTGCATAATGCATGTTTAAGATATTTTGCAGAATATCTTTTTTAAGTGTAAATGGGTGTATAATAATGAGGAACAGGCACCACTCTGCCAGGACCAGTTCACGTTATGTAAATGTCATCGAGGCAATGATCGATGTCATGTGATGTGACGTCACACGTATAATGCATAATATGAACTATATAAAGTCCAATCTGATTAAAACACAGATTGTATTTCGTTTAGTTTTTTATAGGTCAAAATTTCATTTTATTTCTCTTTACTACACTAGATCTGGAAGTGTGGTTTTATACATGTAACTCGCGTTCTGGTTGATGTGATCATGTGAGGGATTAGCCAGTGAAACTTTGCAGGTAGTTCTTGGCGTGCGATGCACGTAAAGGTCTCTAACTCAATATCATCCAAAATCTCGACACTGAAAACACGAATTATTTGTCAATTTAAATTAACACTGATGTTGTGATCTTACCTTGAACAGATGGGCGTCTAATATCCAATATTTAAGACAAAATAAACAATTTACCATTGGTACACGTACAGGGCCAAAAGCCGCTATTATTTCCTTGACGTGACCTTCCACTAGATTTTCATGTAGTAGAGGCCATCGAAAGTATAAAAGATAGGCTGGCACTGCCAGGCAGGATACGCCCACATTTTCGAGAGATGGATAGAGAAAAAGCAATACCGAAAGTGATTTTTCCTACATCATTAAGTTAGAATTTGATATGTGCAAATATCGAAATAAATTAAGATCTTTGGGTTATAAAGGTTCATTTCAGTAGGCTTCAAATTCGACTGGGGATCATGTTGCTAAGTGGGTAAGATGCTGGCTCGGTAGCCTTGAGGTTGGGTGTTTGATCCCTGCATTGGGTGACAAAGTTCATCTAGATTTTCTGGCGTGGTTTCCCCTTGTTAGTGATGAAGGATGGATGACCTGACAAGAACAGCTGTCAATTTTGGTCCGATTTTCACGAAATTCGACCTCAACCTTCATTACGATATAACGGTGATATAATCAAACGGTTTTTTAAATGGGATAATAATTCTGACCTCCAGAGGGACCACAAGCTAAACAAGCCAACAGTGAGGCTGATGTCCCCCGCCGAAATCCCAAAATAAATAGATGACACATATTAATTAATCGCACATTTATTTTTTTCAAACGTATCGACCAATCAAACTGAACACGAAGTGTCATCCAAAAATTGCTTATCTCTGCCTACCGTAAGAAGAAAATACTCATCTTCGAACTCCATCAAGGCATTGACCTAATAAGCATACACACCAATTTTGAACATTTAACTCAATTCGAAGGAGAGTTATTGTGTTCCAAAGTCTCGGCAAATCAAATTGCTTATCGCTCTGCTTACCCTGAGCAGAAAATGCTCATTATCGATCATAGTCAAGATATTACTGTAATGAAACTATACACCAAGTTTCATCACTCTCACTTAATTAGAACTGAAGTTATCGTGTCCCAAAGCATCAACCAATCAAATTGCTTATCTCTGCCTACCCTAAGCGGAAAATGCTCATCTTCGAACCCCATCAAGGCATTGACCTAATAAGCATATACACCAAGTTTGAACATTTTAACTCAATTAGAAGGAGATTTATTGTGTTCCAAAGTCTCGACCAATCAAATTGCGTATCGCTCTGCTTACCCTGAGCAGAAAATGCTCATTATCGAACTTAGTCAAGGTATTACTGTAATGAAACTATACACCAAGTTTCATCACTCTCACTTAATTAGAACTAAAGTTATCGTGTCCCAAAGCATCAACCAATCAAATTGCTTATCTCTGCTTACCCTAAGCGGAAAATGCTCATCTTCGAACTCCATCAAGGCATTGACCTAATAAGCATATACACCAAGTTTGAACATTTTAACTAAATTAGAAGGAGAGTTATTGTGTCCCAAAGTCTCGACCAATCAAATTGCGTATCGCTCTGCTTACCCTGAGCAGAAAATGCTCATTATCGAACTTAGTCAAGGTATTACTATAATGAAACTATACACCAAGTTTCATCACTCTCACTTAATTAGAACTAAAGTTATCGTGTCCCAAAGCATCAACCAATCAAATTGCTTATCTCTGCTTACCCTAAGCGGAAAATGCTCATCTTCGAACTCCATCAAGGCATTGACCTAATAAGCATATACACCAAGTTTGAACATTTTAACTCAATTAGAAGGAGAGTTATTGTGTTCCAAATTATCGACCAATCAAATTGCGTATAGCTCTGCTTACCCTGAGCAGAAAATGCTCATTATCGAACTTAGTCAAGGTATTACTGTAATGAAACTATACACCAAGTTTCATCAATCTCACTTAATTAGAACTAAAGTTATCGTGTCCCAAAGCATCAACCAATCAAATTGCTTATCTCTGCTTACCCTAAGCGGAAAATGCTCATCTTCGAACTCCATCAAGGCATTGACCTAATAAACACATACACCAAGTTTGAACATTCTAGCTCAATTAGGAAGAGAGTTATTGTGTCCCAAAAAGTGTGACGGACAGACAGACGGACAGACAGACAGACAGACAGACAGACAGACAGACAGACGGACGAACCCATTTTAATAGTCCCCCAACTTTCTTCGAAAGGCGGGGGACAAAAAGGTCATTTTTTGTACAATCAGGGGCCATAATTCAGGAAGTTACGATCCAAAGGGCCCAAATATCGAAAAGAACCAAAATCTTTGGGTTATAAACATGCATGTCAAGTTTCATCAAAATCGGTTCAAAATTGTGACCTCTATAGGGTCCACAACCTTGATATAACATATTTTCACACTAATCGCATACAAACGGCGGCCATTTTGTCTGTCAATTTTGGTCCGATTTTCACGAACCATAGAACGATGATATAATCAAACGGTTTTTTAAATCGGATACCAATTTTGACCTCCAGAGGGACCACAAGCTAAAAAGGGCGATTTTTCGGACAACCAGGGGCCATAATTCAGGAAGTTACGAATCAATGAGCGCAAATATCGAAAGGAACCAAGATCTTCGGGTTATAAACATGCATGTCACGTTTCATCAAAATCGGTTCAAAACTGTGACCTCTATAGGGTCCACAACCTTGATATAACATATTTTCACACTATTCGCGTACAAACGGCGGCCATTTTGTCCGTCAATTTTGGTTTGATTTTCACGAAATTCGAACTCAGCCTTCATTACCATGTAACGGTGATATAATCAAATGGTTTTTAAATCAGATAATAATTTTGACCTCCAGAGGGACCCCAAGCTAAAAAGGGCAATTTTTCGGACAATCAGGGGCCATAATTCAGGAAGTTACGATCCTATGGGTGCAAATATCGAAAGGAACTAAGATCTATGGGTTATAAACATGCATGTCAAGTTTCATCAAAATTGGTTCAAAATTGTGACCTCTATAGGGTCCACAACCTTGATATAACATATTTTCACACTATTCGTGTACTAACGGCGGCCATTTTGTTTGTCAATTTTGGTCCGATTTTCACGAAATTTGAACTCAACCTTCATTACCATGTAACGGTGATATAATCAAACGGTGTTTCAAATCGGATAATAATTTTGACCTCCAGAGGGACCACAAGCTAAAAAGGGCGATTTTTCGGACAATCAGGGGCCATAATTCAGGAAGTTACGATCCAATGGGCGCAAATATCGAAAGGAACCAAGATTTTGGGGTTATAAACATGTATGTCAAGTTTCATCACAATCGGTTCACAATTGTGACCTCTATAGGGTCCACAAGCTAAAAACATGATATTTCGTACAATCAGGGGCCATAATCCATGAAGTTCTGATCCGATACATGCCAATATCGAAATGAACCGAGATCTTATGGGGATAAACCTATATTTCAAGTTTCGTTAAAATCGGATAAGAATTGTGACCTGTAGAGAGTCCACAAACAAATTGTGGACGGGCGGACGGACGTCCGGACGGACAGGGGCGACGACATAATACGTCCACATGAAAATGTGGACGTATAAAAACGAAACGAGATATAGATAAATAAACTATAAACATACTTATGGAAAAACAGCCACTGATTTATTTAGGCGACGTTTCGAAGAGTATTCTCTCAACGTTTTCAAGCTAATACAATATAACAAATTGCGAAGCAACATATAGACAAAACTACAACAAGGTTGAAACCATACATAGAAACAACAAGAGCAAAGGTCTATAACACAATGGGGTTACTGGACGGGGGACTTGATTCGTAGGTCCTTGGGGATGATGTTGTTGTCTCTGCATCGCATCAAAAATGTGAGGTTGCACTTGTATGGCGGTATATTAGTGCCAAAATTCTAACATGCTATCGTCTAATTTCTAACCTCCATTCATGTAACTTCTAACCTCCATTCATGTAACTACTAACTTCCATTCACGTAATTTCTAATTTAAGACAATGTATAATTCAACTTCTTTATTTGTTCAGTGTAAATATCAATTCTATTTCATCTTATTTCTATTATTGAGGCGAAAAATGTCTACTTCATTGTGGTATTACATGTTAAGCATGACCGGCAAACAAATTTAGAATTTTGATACTTCTACCTAGCAACCGTCATTATGACATCGTTTGGTGTCGCCACTGTGTGCTCAATTGGATGATTGCGCACCTGATCGGGACCATAATATTGGTATAAACGACCCATTCTTCGTTTGGTTGAAGGTTGAAAGGAGTGCTGAGAGAGAGAGAGAGGGAGAGAGAGAGAGAGAGAGAGCGGTCACTTAGTATTAAACTCAGTATCTGTGTAGGCATATCCATAACATTTATACCCTGTGTTAATATAGACCAACTGCATATAGATATTAATTATTGGCTCAACCGTAAAAAAAAAATAAAATAAAATTCTCCAAATCCCGTTTAGCTTATATTTGAAATAGAAAATGAAATGAAATGAAAGAGGGTTTAACGCCCTACTGTTTTGTTCCGAACCGGGCTAATGGAGACGGACATACGCCATACAGTGTGCTTTAGGGAAATATTGCCCGGAGAGCGGATCTACGACGTGGACTTATATCGAAGTATAACGGTCACGGGATCTTTTACGTGCACGCCAACATGTACATGGAACCTCGGGTTTTCATCCCATCGGAACGACAAGACACTAATAAGGGGGAACTACGCCAGAAAATCTGGATGAACTTTTTTCGACCAATGCAGGGATCGAACTCCCGACCCACAGCCTAGCGAGCCTGCGTCTTACCCACTTAGCCACGGTATTCGAAATAATATTTGCAAACCATACATTTATATCACGTTCAATGTTGTTTAGAGGGTAGGATGGCCGAATGGTTAGCACGTGCACGCTGTAACATAAGGTCTGTCATTGAATAAACTGGCGTGGTTTCGATTTCCCGTTTTTACTTGACATGGGGCAGAGCCGCCTTTCCAACCTCGTGGGTTTTCTCCGGGTCCTCCGGTTTCCTCCCACTGCTAAACACTCCTACGCGGAAGCGAATTATTGAAATACAATTGAACGGTGTTAATACCGAAATGACCTGGTTGGTGTCGAGTTGATGTTAAACCCCATGTCCCCATCTCTCTCTCCCGATGTTGTTTTCAATTTTAACACTCAGGCGGGCCACTCAATCTGACGAAGAGGGAGTCGTTTGTATCAATAGAATGGTCCCGATCAGGTGCTCAATTCCCAAACTGAGCACACGGTGGCGACACCAAACGATGTCATAATGATGGTTGCTAGGTAGATGTATCAAAATTCTAAATTTGTTTGCCGTTCATGCTTAACATGTAACACCACAATGAAGTAGACATTTTTCGCCCCAATATTAGAAATAAGATGAAATAGAATTGATATTTACACTGAACAAATAAAGAAGTTGAATTATACATTGTCTTAATTTAGAAATTACATGAATAGAAGTTAGAAGTTACATGAATGGAGGTTAGAAATTACATGAATAGAAGTAAGAAATTAGACGAAAGCATGTTAGAATTTTGGCACTAATATACCGCCATACACTTGGTCTTAACACATTTACCTCCTATTCTGTTAACTGTATTGACAGAGGATGCTGCCACATCTTCATACTGTTTTTCCATAAGTATGTGTATATTTTATTCATCTGCCCAGTTACTAAATGCCACTTAAAGAACATAATGAGATATAGATAGTTAATAGAAGACGGCCTTCGCAAGTTGTAAATTTACCTGTGTGTCGAATTACAATAGATGGATGCCCCCTGTGTATCACCTCTGTTGGAATCAGACACTGAATTTGAATTGTCTACCCTTGTTTGAGCCGAACTATTTATAGACGGACTTTTCCAAGGACGTATTACTGGAGCATCCACTCCCTGGGTTGGATCGCAGTCTTTTGGTTTAATAACTTCCGTCTTTAAAGAAGGTTTTGGATTCCACGACGTGAATGAAGTTGTTGCATTCCACGACGTCAAAGATGTTTTTTGACTCCACGACCACGACCAAGAAGTTATAATTGGATTCCACGACGCCAAAGTAGTTTTTGGTTTTCTACACTTCAACTTATTTTTCTTGTACTTTCGATTCGTCTTATATCTGTAAGACATCTTTACTTCTTGGTTCTTGGTTTGCAACCGGAATCAGTGCATTACGAGTTGTAGACATACATCTGGTAGATATGACCATTTATATCCATGTTCCCGCTATCGCGTCATTCACCTATAAATGGTGATGAGTGTCGTGCACTTGGCAGAGTATACGTATTCCTCTGACATTCCTTCTTATTCGCGGAGTGCACGCAGGTTCAATTTTGTGTGCTGTTCTGTGTATTCCAAATAAAACCTGTTAGAATTGCTATCAATATAATCAACGTATTCGTGCATAAATTCTGGTACAATTAGACCTTAATAATATTGTAACTATAATGAAACTAAGTAATACAGCATTAATTGTTAATCACATTCTAAGAACAACTCCTCTTATATATATTAGCTATTGTATGTATACATATAAAATGATCTATATATGTACGCCCCATTTTTAATTTCACGGTAATTCTACTTTCACTTTCTGTTTGCCACAGTAGCCTACACCAATTATTGTCCCATTGACTTCAATGTTATTTCAGGCCCATGTCACAAGCTATAACTCTTTCCACAATATTCGTTGAGCTAATTCCTTCACAGGGCATAAAGAACAACACTTGGCAGTCATCTCCTCCGAAGCATGTATGAGATTCACCATGAAAATCTCAAATCAGTAAATGTTAAAGTAGACTGGGGTCAATTCTTTACTTCCGGTTCAATGTGAGACGTCTTTCAAGCCCTTTTACCCATGTTATTCTTCCGCACAAATATCCTCTTTTTCCACCCAAACTGGCAAAATATTCAAAATTCAAAACCTTCCCAACAATTCCACATCTAAACAAAACCCCCAAAACGCCCGAAAAAGGGAGGAAAAAAATAAGGGGAAATTAGGCTATTTTTAGCACAGAACTATGTAACCAATGTAGAATTTTTTTTGGTGATCTGTGTCCTATATAGGAATGAAGTTTGTTCAATTTACAAAACAACTTTTGTTCCCCAACCTGGACTATGTCACCTACACCCTGTCCAAAAAACATGGCAATATATGCATTTGTAGACAGATAATGGATTACTTCCTATGTGTACATATTTCCACTATTTATGCCATTTAAACTCAGCAGATTTGCAAATCTACAATTTTCATTTCTTTATAACTTGGCTGTTTATCAAAATAATTACGTTTAGTAAAATTATTTTAAGAATTGAATTCAAATCGAGCTTGATGGATATAAAAAATGTGTATTGTTCATTCAGATTTTTTTTTTGACGAAAAATTGGTACTCTTTTTTGTCAGTATCAGTTAACAAAAGTCAAAATTCTGAAATTTCTAAATTGTTGAAACCAACAAGCCACCACTGTTCGGCTTCGTTATGAATAGGATTCAGATTAAAAGTAGTCGATTAACAATCACTGTGAGGCAATTCTTAACTTCGCCGAAGGGTGGGGTGTAGTCGAATGGATAGCCGAATGTTTTCATAAAGTCTGTCATTGATTGAATCGTCTGAGGCGGTTTTTATTTCCCGGTTGTACGTGGCAAGGAGTAGGGTTGCCTGTCCAATAGGGTGGACCCCCCGTGGTCCTCCGGTTTCCCAACGCGAAAGAAAATTGTTGAAATAAAATTGAACCATATTTTAGTCCCGAAATGACCTAGTTTGTGTCGAGTGAACGTCCCCCCCCCCCCAACTTAACTTCGCCCAAGCGCCAATCTTGTAATGGCGTACTCATTCAAAGATATTTCGTTTAGGTTTTTGATCTTTCGATGTCTACTGTTTACAGGACTCTGCATAACATAATACGAACTTGACAGTGAAGTGAAATCATTTCGTTCCTTCTTGCCTTCGCTATAGACTCATAGCGAATCGAAGGCCGACTTACTCCTAAACGTGTAACAATTACACAACTGAAGTGAATCAGTCCATTTTTCGGGCAATGTATTTCTGTTTATCGGACACAAACATCAGAGAATGGGGAACATTAAGTTGATTTTTTCTTAAAATATTGTATATATATATATTGTTGTGTAATTGTGCAAATTAATTAAAAATCAACAAATCACAGCTTTGTGGAAAACTAGTTTTAGTTAATGACTGATTCATTCTGAACATTCGGGTAACAGAGAAAATTTTCGGGCCAATAGTCTCAGCCGAGAATATAACATCATAGCCCCGATTGTCATTGTTACCGTTGTTACGATAATAAGATAAAGTCTCGGTTGTCACATCTGTGTTTTAACGACCTTTATGCACTTTATTCAATTTCAGTCATTATCTATTTTTAGATTGTGTTTCAAAACTCCTCGTTCGAGAGATACAGAGAAGTGCCGTTGTGTAATGAAAATGAAATGAAATAGGGTTTAACGTCCTACTCTTTTGCACCTAACGTGGGCTAATGGAAGACGGGCATACGCCATACAATGTGCTATGAGGGAAATTTTGCCCGGGAAGCGGCGCTACGGCCTACTCTTCTATCGAATTCCAACTGCCAAGGGATCTTTTACATGCACTCCAATGTGTACACGGGACCTCGGTTTTTCGTCCCATCCGAACGAAGGCAGTTGTCCTTGTCTGGCTGTCCTTGTCAGACACTCCTTCTGCATCAGTGACAAGGGGGAATCACGCCGGAAAATCGAGATGAAATTCCTCGGCCAATTCAGGGATCGAACTCCCGACCTCCAGGCTAGCGAACCAGCGCCTTATCCACTTAGCCACCGTGACCCCGTGCCGTTGTGTGAATCTGACTGCATGAGCTGGTGGGATGCCTGTAAAGATGATTTAACTTGTGTGGCTAACTGGGCGGGAGAATTTAATTACACAGGCTATAGTAATTTGTAAGCCGTAACCGATGGTTCAGTGGTGCTGGCGAGAAGTTGCTGCTGGTGGGTCGGATGTGGGGACTAGAAACGTTATAAATGAAATGAAGTCCTACGTTTCTGCAACAACCAAGTTAATAAAGACGGACATAAATATTAAGGCCACCTGCATATTTCGTCACGGTCGGGAGATGTATACAGGAAGAGCGCTATCCCTACAACTTAATATCTAGACATAACCACATACTATGATATTATGTAAAATTTCACCCGTACAGCTTTCAGCCCTGCATCACTGCCAAAATGCATCGAGCCACGTACTTTACTGACTGAGTCGCCGCGGCTTATCGCAACAATGGTGGGTGATGGTTAGTGCCGATGCAAAGGCTAATTTTTATACGCCCACATTTTCATGTGGACGTATTATGCCGTCGCCCCTGTCCGTCCGGACGTCCGTCCGTCCGCCCACAATTTGTTTGTGGACTCTCTGCAGGTCACAATTCTTATCTGATTTTGACGAAACTTGAAATATAGGTTTATCCCCATAAGATCTTGGCTGCTTTCGATATTGGCATGTATCGGATCGAAACTTCATGGATTATGGCCCCTGATTGTACGAAATATCATGTTTTTAGCTTGTGGACCCTATAGAGGTCACAATTTTGAACCGATTGTGATGAAACTCTACATGCATGTTTATAACCTCAAAATCTTGGTTCCTGTCGATATTTGCGCCCATCGGATCGCAACTTCCTGCATTATGGCCCCTGATTGTCCGAAAAATCGCCCTTTTTAGCTTGTGGATGAGTTCAAATTTCGTGAAAATCGGAACAAAATTGACAAACAAAATGACCGCCGTTTGTACGCGAATAGTGTGAAAATATGTTATATCAAGGCTGTGGACCCTATAGAGGTCACAATTTTGAACCGATGAAACTTGACATGCATGTTTATAACCCGAAGATCTTGGTTCCTTTCGATATTTGCGCCCCTTGATTTGTAACTCTCTGAATTATAAGCCCTTGATTGTCCGAAAAATCGTCCTTTTTAGCTTGTGTTCCCACTAGAGGTCAAAATTATTATCCGATTTAAAAAACCGATTGATTATATCACCGTTACAATTTAATGAAGATTGAAGTCAAATTTCGTGAAAATCGGACCAAAATTGACAGACAAAATGGCCGCCGTTTGTACGCGATTAGTTTGAAAATATGTTATATCAAGGTTGTGGACCATATAGAGGTCACAATTTTAAACCGAGTTTGATGAAACTTGACATGCATGTTTATAACCCAAAGATCTTGGTTCCTTTCGATATTTGCGCCCATTGATTCGTAACTTTCTGAATTATGGCCCCTGATTTTACCCTTTTTAGCTTGTGGTCCCACTGGAGGTCAAAATTATTATCCGATTTAAAAAAGCGTTTGATTATATCACCGTTACATGAAGATTGATGTCAAATTTCGTGAAAATCTGACCAAAATTGACAGACAAAATGGCCACCGTTTGTACGCGAATAGTGTGAAAATGTTATATCAAGGTTGTGGACCCTATAGAGGTCACAATTTTTGAACCGATTTTGATGAACCTTGAAATACATGTTTATAACCTAAAGATCTTGGTTCCTTTCGAATTTGCGCTAATCGGATCATATCTTCCTGAATTATGGCCCCTGATTGTATACAAAAAATCGCCTTTGTGGTCCCTCTGGAAGTCAAAATTATTACCCGATTTAAAAAAAAAAACAAAAAAACGTTTGATTATATCACCGTTACAATGTAATGAATGTTGAGTTCGAATTTCGTGAAAATCGGACCAAAACTGACAGACAAAATGGCCGCCGCTTGTACACGAATACTATAAAAAATATGGTATATCAAGGTTGTGGACCCTGTATAGGTCACAATTTTAATCTGATGTTGATGAAACTTGAAATGCATGTTTATAACCCAAAGATCCTTTTGATATTCAACGGATAATATCGGATTGTAACTTCCTAAATTATAGCCCCTGATTGTACGCAAAATTGACTTTTTTAGCTTGTGGTCCCTCTAGAGGTCTCAATTATTATCCAATTTTAGAAATAATATTAAATGTTTCGTATACTAAACGTTAGCATGGGGCAGAGTTTTATATGAACCAAACAAATTCTAATGATTTCTGATAATTACTTAATATGCGACAATTCTACTATTATGTATGAATTTTATGTAAATATACTGTTTTTGCCTTATTTTATATAACAGATTCTATGATATTTTATGTAACAGTTTATTGTATTTCATGTAAAAGATCTACTGTTATGTTTTCATGAGATGAATTTAAAACGTTATGACGTCAAACCTCAGGATCAGTGAGTAGAATTTAGAATATTTATTATGTTTGACCATCATGACGTGGGTTTTTACCAAAGCCCTACATTTCCAATCTCCATGTCCCAGTTATGACGGCTTTTGCTTTTTTTTTACCGTTATGACGGTAAGCCCCTGGGCAACCAAATAGTTAAAGATAGATAGGCCCATTCTAAAACTTGGTTTAAAGCACTTCAAATTCCTTCGATAACTATATATATCCCCCCCCCACACCCACAATTAAGTTTAGAAACATATTTATATTATTACTAATAATAATCATTAGCATTTGTGTGCAAAGGGTAGAAAATTAGGCCCGAATGCCAGTCTCGCATTTGCCTTTTACAATCGACAAACAAATAAAACCAAAATAAAAAGAGGATAAATAAGATAAAGGGAATTACGTATAGCGAGAAAATATAAAGAGGTTTAAGAACTGTAAACATGTGGTACGCGTATATTTTGTTTTCATACTTTTTTTTTTAATTTCTTTGATCGAATTGAGTTTCTCTGGAACCAAGTGATACGCGGCGACTGCACTGCCCCCCCCCCTCCCCAAGTGGTACTCGTTCACAAAAAGGTTGAGAGCCATTGACATTAAAGACAAATAATAGAAATAATACATATACGAATGAATACATACACGAATTATATCCCCATTATAGGACGATCTGCGACACGAGTTCTATCATTGGAAATCATTGAATTTTATATTATTTTAAACTATGGATAGAGTACAGACCCCCAGCTCACAAACCATTCTCATACTTAAGTTAAGAATTTACTTAAAACTGTTCGCCTTATTTTAACAAAAATATAGCCCGTTATAAAACTTTTGTTGTTTTAATGTATCAAATACATCAATAAGAAACTATGTGGACGTTTCTGTGTTTCTGAAATAGAGATTATTTCTGATGGACAGTGATGAAAAGTTGAGTATTGAGTAATTTTTTAACTGAAGTCGGAGAATGCCTTGTAAATTCGGTTCAGAATAAACCACCTGTTTTCATTAGCACGACTGAAGCAGAAACGAAGGACATTAAACAACATTTGATTCATAAAGAAAGTCAAATCTATCATTGTTAATAATGTGTAAGCATTAATTACGCGTTTTTAAAAACATCTTCAAGTTTCACCTGGCAAACCTGATGCTAAAACGGCTATGTGTTCCAGGTCTATAATTAATTTAAAGGAAAAACTGACGAACAGTCTTCTATATAAGATTGTATGCACGCTTTGTATAATAGTGAACCCTATTAAAAAATAAAGGACCCAATACAGAACCTTGGGGTGTACCATGTTCTATTATATTGTACTATATGAGATTAAATTGCCATAAACAAAAAAAAGCTTTGTTATCTATATTGCATGGATGGGGTGGGGTGGGGATAAAGATCAATATTGGTGTCAGTCACATTCCGACAAAAGGGGTCAGTGCCAAGGTTTAGTTGTCACCAGATAAGAGAAAAAGTAGAAAAAGGCTCCAATATTCCCTTGTTTTGATTTATTCTGTACTGAAGGATATATTATCGGAGATTGGATACAGAGCCGACAGTTCTCACTATAGTAGTGAAAAACTAGATAATGTAAAGGGAATTTGTTAAATATTCCAGTTAGATTGATCCACTCTGAACCGAGGATTTAGCGATTGAATTTTCGGTCTAGCCTCGATCATCATTACTAAAGTCGGTACGATAAAAACATAGTCTTGACTATTGTAATAGTGTTGTTTTCGGTGGATTATTAATCTGAATATAAGAGAGATCCAATATTGTCGTTTCAAAGTAATTTATTAAGTGAAGATAATGGTGAAGGTTTAGCTAGATATGTTTATATCTTCCAAAAATCCCGGCAAATATTAGAGATGCCACGTGTTGGATTAATCTCATTTATGATTGGTGGAAGACCATTTACGGAAGACGCCCATTACTCGATACGAAATCTGATTGGCCGGATCTAGACTCGCTTGACTTAATATGTCAGGTAACGACTACCTGAGTAATAGCGTCAGTTTAATCCTAGCTATTGATTTAAAAGTTTAAGCTGTCACCATTAATCTTACTTAATTACTTTAAAATAAACAACCAATAAAGGACCCTCTATTCAAGTTCTTCTATATCAGTATACAATTATATAATATGCTTAAGATCTATTGACACCAAATCAGCGTCAAGGTTGATTTATTCAATATAGACTCGACGTCTTTAATAAACATATATACATTTAAAATAAACTATATAATCTATAAAATATACATTTTTTTAAAATGCATAAGAATAAAATAACTAAAATAAAACATACGTGCATATTTTGTCAATATGCACTGTTACAATACCCCTCGTCCGTGAAAAATTTTGTCCTCAAAATTCAAATCATCAAAATATGGCTAAATGCGTAAAATCGCATTAACCTTAATTAAAACCAAAAAAAAAACATATACATACATAATATACACAAAAAAATATAGGTACATAATATACCAAATAAAAATATACATACATAATATATTAAAACTATAAAAAGATATTTTTCGGAATACAAAATAGGAAAAGGTTTGAGCTAATTACAACATCAGAAAATGAATGGGAGCTTCGTATTTAGGCATACTTTTGTGGCAATATAACCGATGTATACCCATGCTCAAGCAACAGATAGGTCGTAAATGAATGAGATAAAATTTGTTTAAGTTTATAAGCCTGGTACAAGGAAAGTCGAATTTTATACTTTGGTCTGATTATATCACCTGTAATTTTATTGGTGACTTTAAAATTTGGCATGTCCACAGTAAGGGTAGGGAACATAGAAAAATTAATGAAAAAGTTATTAATCTTATCAGGATGTATAATATCCCAATAATTCCCACATAATGGTAAATTCAAAACAATTAACTGTACACAAGAATATCCGGACGTTACTTCTAATATTATTTTTGCCTTACAAAGTTGTCTCTTCCAAAATTTAAAAAGTATAACAAAAAATGTGAAAATAAGAATTGTGACGGCTATTGTGTTAATATAACGCGTCTAGCTCTACGAGACATGATATACAAAAGGGATTGGTTTGTAGGAAAATCAACCAGCAATTAATGCGTCGTATTAACATCAGTGGCGCAGACGGGGTGCGAAAAAAAAAGCAATTAAAATTTAAAAAAAAAAAAATATATTATCTATAATTTTGATAAAACACATAAAATATAAAATGAGAGAAATAAAAGATATGTAACAAGCTGATATATATTTTGAAACATTGGTTGATCAGACCAACAATTCTAGCACTAATAAACATAGACGAATCTATAATTGTCTAGCTTGCTACATTAACAGATATAGGAGGGGTAGCCACGGATGTTATTATACGTGCATTGGTTGAAGGTAATTTCCCGATAAACGTACTCTGAGCTGAGCATGTTATAGCCTTTCCTGCATTTGTTTTGGGTTCATGAAATTCATAATGTCGAGAGAAATGTTCAGAAAATGCTGCAACGTGTTACCGTTTTCAGACCAGATTATAACATTTTTCTGTAGATTATTGCATATTTTTTTTTTTTGCAACACGTTCGCACTGTAAAATATAAATCCATCTGATAAAATCTTACGGCCTGTTTCTGAATCTGATAAAAGTCTCCCCACCTTCGAAGAAATTATTTTTAAAAAAAAACAAAAAAAAAAACATTATCTGAAACTCCATCACCATAAAAACACAAAATATTTACAGTTATCACAATTTAAAACACGCATTTCTATGCACACAATTACTGCATTCAGAAATAACACTTTTTTTTTACACTACACATGTTTTAGTTTCAGAACTGGTGTTCCATATTGAAATTTGTCTTTGGTCGACGTGGTCTTCTTCACCATTTGGCATTTTTTTCGATTCTTTCATTTGGGCGACATCTATTTCCTGTGCTGCCGGAAGTCGCCATGTTCTGTCATGCGCACAGTTAAACTGGATAATTTCGACATCAGTCAGGATCTTAAAACATCTCCCCAATTGTAATAGTGTTGTTTTCGGTGGATTATTAATCTGAATATAAGAGAGATCCAATATTGTCGTTTCAAAGTAATTTATTAAGTGAAGATAATGGTGAAGGTTTAGCTAGATATATTTATATCTTCCAAAAATCCCGGCAAATATTAGAGATGCCACGTGTTGGATTAATCTCATTTATGATTGGTGGAAGACCATTTACGGAAGACGCCCATTACTCGATACGAAATCTGATTGGCCGGATCTAGACTCGCTTGACTTAATATGTCAGGTAACGACTACCTGAGTAATAGCGTCAGTTTAATCCTAGCTATTGATTTAAAAGTTTAAGCTGTCACCATTAATCTTACTTAATTACTTTAAAATAAACAACCAATAAAGGACCCTCTATTCAAGTTCTTCTATATCAGTATACAATTATATAATATGCTTAAGATCTATTGACACCAAATCAGCGTCAAGGTTGATTTATTCAATATAGACTCGACGTCTTTAATAAACATATATACATTTAAAATAAACTATATAATCTATAAAATATACATTTTTTTAAAATGCATAAGAATAAAATAACTAAAATAAAACATACGTGCATATTTTGTCAATATGCACTGTTACACTATCCATTTTATGATTAAATCACGAATGAAAGCTGAGCAGCAAATCGGGTCCTAATCCAGTATATATCGCTTGCTAGCGATGACATCTAGAGTTGATTATGGTTAATTAATGTATAATTAATAATTAAGATAACATTTCGGGCCTAAAGAAATACCTGCAATTGGCAAATTTAGCTGTTGCATAATGCATGGTTAATAAACATGGCAATGCACGGACGTTTCTAGTTTATTCGCGTTCTCTTAGTCAATTTCAAGTTATTTATTAGTTTCTCGCATGTACATCGCTGTCTTAATGAAAAGTTTTGTTAGCTAACTGGCCATAACCACTTTCCAAAAGTCTTGTTATCTGCTCAGAGTAACTTTCCTAGCCACTTTATAGGGGATTTGCGACAGTTTGCTTGAAATTTTCAATTCTTGAAATCTTTTAGTTATTTCGACAATCCCTTGGTCATCAGAACCAGCAATCAAGTCCCCGTCGTTCGTTTTTGTTGAGTCACTGAAATTGGTGGCACGTGCAACTCTGTTACTGCTGGTTAAGATCGTTTTCTTGTTCTGGGATTTGGTACTGCCCATTACGGCTTTGGTTAGAACCACCAGGAGTCCACCCTTCAAACCATTCTCATAAGCCTGTGTTCTTCTTCTTCCGGTTGGTTCTAGTTTATCGATGCACTCTTCAAAGAGTTCAAACCCTTGTTTTTCCGAGCCGTCATTTTGTGTCGGTTTATTAATGGAAACATCTTTCGATGAAGTCGAATTGTTCAAGCAATAGAAATTTCTGAAATAAATATAAACAAAAGACAGTCTATGTTTGATCATAACCGATTGGTTAAAAATTGTTACATTGATGGTATATGTCTAGTGTGGCTCACAGAAGCTATACCAAATGAAATAACACAGAGATTACTGTCTCAACTATTCTGCACCTAAACATGAACGCTTATTACCACGCCACTCGAACAAATCATCCGGGTAGAATTCCGCAAAGGGAAATCTAGTGATTACTGCCGAACTACTCAAGATTGTGTGCCGAATCTTAGGCAAACTAGTTGGGCTAGTTTTTAATCATTTGTATATGTGATCCTACTTTTATCAACTGGTTTCCCCGAAAGCGGCTCTGTTAACCGTTGATGATTTAAGGTAAAGGTTGGGGCAGATGCCAGTAGAGAATATTAAAACATGCATCAAGCTAATGATATGTTGGGTTAGGCCTATTTACAGAATAAAATGAAACGGAATTGGTTTTATGTATTCTGCACCGACTGGGTTAACGAAGACGGGCATGCAGTATTTTGGTATTAAAGGGACAATCCCGATAACTTTCTGAGGAATAAAACTGCTTAATTTTGTGTTAAAATCCCTTAAAACCAATTACCTAAGGCCGACCAACTAACACGATATTTGTGATACGCTTGTAAATAACTTAAATCTGACAGTCTTCATCTGGAAATGGAGACCGTTGTATTATACAGTATCTGGATAAAACCAGACTTTTTTCTATAAAAATAATATGTAGGTGAAATTTACATTTTATTATCAAGTACGGTACATGGGTCATTCACTGTATATACCTCTCAAGAAATGTGAATCGATTATCAGGTCACCCAATGAAAAAATTGACCCGAAATCTTAAAAGGGTTACGTGAGCGGATAAGCAGTGTTGACGTTCACGTCCAAACGACTCAATATTTTGAGCTGAAATTTTGAGACAAGATAATACACCATGCCTCTATATTTTGGTCCATAAATTTCACACACTCTCGGACTTTAATTTTTGAGATTCTGTTCTTATCGAGATTGTCCCTTTAAGGATATTTTGCATTGACAGTCAAGGTTTTTTTTACGTGGAAGATGATTTAAATGTATATATATACCAGGCCCTGACATCATTCCTAAACTAGATTATTGATTGGCTTCTTACCCGAAGGACTAAGAACAGGGACAATAGAATGATCAATGTGTTAAATTGTTTAGGAGCAGCCACTTAACCCTATAGATAATATGCGAATACCACTATTAAGACTACAATAAACCGGGAAATGCATAAATCAATCGAAGAAAATCTTTCTTCAAAAACATTTATATCGGCAAGTTTTTTGGATAAATTTACCAAACTGATCGATTGGAAAATATTCGTTAGGGCACTAACACCACCGAGAATAATGACATCGTGGCGGGTTAATGAACTCGCAATATTAATTCTTTTTATTCTGCAAATTAAATTCTACATGTAGAACATAATTTTGAAGAAATACAAATATTAAGGTATTTGTAGACTATCTGGGTACAATACGTTTCTTATTAAGTGTAAATGAGTGTATAATATGAATATAAGGCACAACCCTTTCCAGGACCAGTTCACGTTATGCAAACGTCATCGATGTGTGGCGTCACATGTAGAATGTGTTATAATGAACTTTATAAAGCTCAGTCTGATTAAAACACAGATCCTATTTCGTTTCTTTTTTATAGTTCAAAATTTAGTTTTACTTGTCTTCACTACATTGTGATCTCGCTTTCTGGTTGATGTCATCGTGCAAGGGATTGCCAATGAAACGTTCTGATAGTTCTTGGCGTGCGATGCACGGAACTGTGTGTATCCTATTAGAATTGTCTACCCTTGTTTGAGTCGAACTTTTTATACACGGATTTTTCCAACGACGTATTATTGGAGCATCTACTGCATGGGTTGGATTGGAGTATTTTGGTTTAATAACTTCGATTTTTAAAGAAGGCCTTGGATTCCACGACGTCAATGATGTTGCATTGGGGAAAAAGAAAACATTGGATAAGGTGACTTTAGAAGAGTGGGGCTACGCAAATAACCGAATCATGCTATATTTGGTAAAAACTGGTGTGCTCCAGGATTTTACTGGTTATATGAATTACACGGCTGATATTTTTCGGCTAGCTTCAAAGTATGTCTGGTATTCAGTACTTTTGTATGACAAGGAATACAGAGAGAAACAAGTCGAATTGAAGTTCGAATGGGGAGTTTGTCGTCGGGACATTCGGGATTTTCAACTGATTCCTAAACGAGATAACGCCACGGTTCGTTCTTTTCGCGATACAGGTCTCTCTACTCCACAGAATTTCTTTTCTACGGCGTCCAACACTCAGAAAGCTTTCAATAATTGGAAACCCAGTGAAGTAAAGGACCTTTCCTTCCGGACGGTGGTGAAATATACAGAAACTTCAATTACAACCTTTGTTCCAGGGTTGACTGTAAACCCATGCACAGTTGTAATATTTGCTTCTCAAATAACCATTCAGGTGTAGATGGACACAGCCAGAACACTTCAAAAAACCTGAACGGGCCTTAAGTGTCAAATCGGAGCAGGTTTTTGCGACACCTGCTTTGTTTACCAATTCCTTAAATCTTGAGGTCTGGTGTCGCTTATTGCCTTATTATATAGAAAATACAGATTTTTTGTTAGATGGTGTGGAAAATGGTTTTCGTTTAACCACTGTTTTTGGTCCCTATGTGCAAGTTCACTGTGATAATTATTCCTCAACGCAACAGTTTCACGAACTCGTTGAACGTCAGATACGTAAAGAGATCTAGAATGGGAATTACTGTATTGCTGACATCAGGCCTACTATTGTGAGTTCCTTAGGGGATATTCCGAAAGATAACGGCGATATCCGCATTATTCACGAAGTTGGTCAACCAGACGGTTTATCCCTCAATTCCTATACCTCAAATACAAGTTGTGAATATATGGATCTCCGACATGCCTTAAAAATCATCAAACCGGATAACTATCTTGCAAAGGTGGACTTAAAGAGTGCTTACAGATCTGTCAAACGTCACATGTCTGAATTTCCTTTGACAGGTTTTCAGTGGACTTTCTCTGGAGACAAAGAACCAACTTATCTTTTTGACCGAAAACTACCTTTCGGTCATGCGCGGAGCCCAATGATTTTTCAGGCATTGAGCTCAGCTGTTTGTACCATTATGAAAAACAGTCATAATGTTACTTTTATTGCGTATCTCGATGATTTCTTGGTCATCCCGGACTCTTTTTCAGAATGTAATCGTGGTCTTACTTTGTTAGTGAAAACTTTGAGGGAGTTGGGCTTTAATATTAATTAGCAAGAAGTGAAAGGGCCTTCACAGTGTTTAACCTTTTTAGGTGTAATCATAAATTTATAACGGCGATTATTTTTATATCAACTGGGATATTGACCCCCCTTTTATTGCCAAGGAACATATAAACATCAAAGAATGTCTAGCTGTCGTGTTATCCGCGATGCGGTGGAGGCACATGTGGTCCAATAAGACTGTTTTTGTCGCAACCGACAATTACACGACAAAATCCGTATTAAACAAAGGTACTTCAAGCAACCAGGTACTGATGTCATACTTGCGAACGCTATTTTGGTTATCAGCCATTCACAACTTCGACATTAAGGCTAGGTATATATGTACACGAGACAACAAAGCCGCCGATGCTGCATCAAGGCTTCACGAGCCAGACCAACTCGCCAGACTTTATGACATTTTGTCCAGTTATCAGCTCTATGGTTTTTACGCACAAGAACTTCTCTGGCATATGTCTCTTGAATTTTTTACTTCCAGATTGGGTGACCATTAAAAGATTACAACAATCGGCCCTCCGCATCAAAAAACTGGGGTGGGCTAAATTCACATTACGAACTTATCGTACACATCTGAAGTGTTTTCTTGATTTTTGTTTTAAATTGCATTTAAAAACTTTACCCGTAAATGGGAAATATATTGAACTATACATAGCATATCTTGCCGATGTTAAGGGCCTAACCTTTCATTCTGTAAAAACCTATTTGAATATTGTCTCTATTTTGCATAAACTACATAACTTTGCAGACCCAATTGCAAACTCATGGAATATTTGTCATATTATGAAAGGTGTTAAACGCGAACTAGACGCTAGTCAGTCATGCAAATCCCCCATAACCCCGAATATTTTGCTTTCTGTTTTGTCTATATCAGATTTGCAAATTCACGACAATGCTGTCTTTAGGGCAGCCTGTTTAGTTGGCTTCTATGGGTTTTTATGACCTAATAATTTTTTGGTTATTGACAAATTTGATAGTAATGTACATCTACAACGCAAGGATGTGTTTATTCACAGTGATCATGTCACTTTGACCCTGCAAATTATTAAGACATTGCAATTTCGTGCAACTCCTATTCACATTATCTTGCCAAAATTGGACTCGCACCCACTAAGCCCTTGCACGGCGTTGCATAGGATTTTGTCCAGTCACGGACAAGCTCATCACCCCCTTTTTATTCTGAATGATGGTTCATGTTTATCTTATACTGCTTTCCTCCAAGCTATGTATCGTATTTTGCGACTTTTGGGTTATGATCCAACAACTTTCAGACGTGGCGCTGCCACCTGGGCTAGTATAGTGTCGGTCTTACGGCGTCCCAAATCAAGTTGTTGGGATCTTGGTCGAGTGATTGCTATTTACGTTACTTGGACACAGACTATAAACAACGGTTATCAGCAGTTGCTTCCTTTAGCTCGAACTTGCCATACACCAAAACCCACTAATAAAATAAAACTCTTTGGGTTTGGGACCTACTAAGGTTTATCACTACTATGTACATTCTAAGTTCATACTTTATTTTGTAAGGGGTTTTTGTTATTATGTTTTATATGAGTTCATTTATTGCTTGGGAGTCCGGGCTATTAAATGTTGTGCCAATTCATAATATTCGCCTTTGTTGTATTTTGTTGTGTGGCTAATTAGCATTGAAAAATGTTGGTAAACTGATTCAATTAAACCATAGCAATATAATGAAACTAAAACTACATTCTAAGAACAACCCCGCTTATATGTTAGCTATTGTACATATATCTACCGTAAACAAACAAGTACTTGTACTTTATCTATTTCATATATACACACGTCCCATTTTTAATTTCACAGTAATTCTACTTTCACTTTCTATTGTTGTATAAGTACATACGAGGGAGGTGTTTAAGAATTTGAGCGAGGGTCTGTTAGATTACAGGAGAGGTTTATAAAACAGAAACTCCAAGACAATATTTATGCTCATTTAGGTGACGCAAAACAGTAGGACGTTAAACCCCCAACCCCATTTTGTTTCATTTCATTTCATTAAGCTGCCATTTCAAGAGTTGTAAGTACCAATCATGTGTTCTATATGGAAGGGTATCGCTGCTAATATTAAATGCTCTGCTAAAATGTCTTTTCCATTGATTATATGTAAAAAGTACAATGTACAAAGCCACAATACCTGTAATGATAAAGTCAAAATACCTCTAAGGCCAAAGTTAAATGTAAAACGACAAATGTAATGTGTCAAATGCCAAATGTTTTAATGCAGAATGCTGTTCTTTGACATTTCTACATTGTACATTTCTCTCATTACAAATCACTTTTGCGCTCTGCAACATCTCATTTGTCATTCACGCTTTCTTTTCATCAACTTGCGCATAGCATCTTCTTAAATATCCAAATATAGTATGCCACGTGACTTATTAATATATCGATGCCATAGTTCTGGAAGGTTGTAAGTGCCACTTATGACCCAAATAGCTTTTTTTGCATAGGATGATTAATCACATTTAGAGGCTTCTCTATACAAAATTTCAGAACTGTAAGGTCGTAACTTTCATAAAAACATTGCTATTAAAATGTTGATATCATTATTGCGTTATTAAGATTGTAATAGGTTTTCCTCCCATATCTCAAAAACTAAATCCGACAATTTTTGAGACTTAGGACCTTTCAGAACTATGACATCGATATACGGAAACGTCCGATCTTTCTTGAAATAAGAATATGAATCATTTCTCCCAGTTAACGTGCTGCCATTCTTCAGTTGACTTCATGCCATTCATGGGTTCTTATTTAGCTAACAATTAAGTTGACCTCAGTTGTATGTCCCGTACTAAGGGAAACCTTCTCGGCCAATACAGGTCGATCCGTAAGCCCAAGTGGTTTCATGCGCGTAGAATCTCTTATCATTATTTCACTTTTTAAATTTTTTTTTCGTAAGATTATATAAAATGAAGTAGGTCAAAGACATAATACAGTACTACGGATGTGCCACTATGGACATACAGATCATATATATTCATACATTTATAATGGGGGTTGGGATGGCCTAGTGGTCTAGAGTGCCGCGCTTCGACCCCTAGCTGGCCGGTCACCTCTGGCTTGCGGCTGTGGTTTCGATCCCTGGTGCATGGAGATAGGGGCGCCTTCTCAACCTCGTGGGTTTCCTCCGGGCACTCCGGTTTCCTCCCACTGCTAAAGACCCCTACGGGCATGCGAAATATTGAAATAAAAATTAAACCATGTTAGTCCCGAAATGACCTAGTTTGTGTCGAGTGGACGTTAAACCCCGTTTTTCTCTCTCTCTCACATTTATAATATAATTATTGATACCGTATTATACATAATAACACAGGTAAGTGAAAAATTAATAATAGGCCTAATAAGTAAATATTGCCGAGGTCAATATTATGACAATCACAACGGATGAAAAAATTCCCTGGCTTCTCCGTCCTTTCATTATCCTGTTCCTGTTTAGTGTCATTAATTATTTTTCAAAATTGCGATTAGTTTAAAGGAGCTTAATCGCTAACATTTGATTTGGGACCTAGAAATTGACATAAGAGAGTCGCAACGCATATAATAATGTAACATGAATGTATATAAACTGATTTAAATTCAATGGTTTCCGTTTTTACTCTTATTTCAGATCAGTTATGTTCGGCGAAATAAGTCAGTAGTCTCAATCGAATGCAAATTTCTAGCGTCTGGTTATTCCAGTCTACACACGCCGTTTGATTTGTTTCTAGCCTCTTTCCTCGAACTTGGTTTGAAACGCTTTATGGTACACGATTCGTGTACCAATGGTATAATGTTTATTGTATCTTAAATATTGGATATCAGAAGTCCATCTTTTTCCGGTAAGATCACAGCATCAATTGTTGATTTAAATTGACAAATAATTTGTGTTTTCAATGTTGAAGATTTTGGATGATATTGAGTTAGAGACTTAGCTACTTTAAACTTTAAACCTTTCACAAACATCAATAAATGTTTACTAATTCGGGGAAGAAATTGGTCAGGATCTTCATATTTTTAGATTCAACAAAAAGTTATATTTTCCTTTTACCAGCACAAACATATATAAATAATTTAAAAAGAAAAACAACTAATGGCGCGTTGACTGAGTTATCTTTCCTTTGGAACAATTATTCATATTTTTATTTAAAGAAAGATCGGTCTTTTCCGTATTTATGTTAATAAGTCACGTGGTATACTATATTTGCATATTTAAGAAGATGCTATGTACAAGTTGATAAAAAGAAAGCGTGAATGACAAATGAGATGTGGCAGAGCGCAAATGTGATTTGTAATGAGAGAAATGTAAAATGTAGAAATGTCAAAGAACAGCATTTTGCATTAAAACATGTCATTTGACACATTACATTTGTCGTTTTACATTCAACTTTGGCTTTAGAGGTATTTAGACTTTATCATTATAGGTATTGTGGCTTTGTACATTGTACTTTTTAGATATAATCAACGGAAAAGACATTTTAGCATAGCATTTAATATTGGCAGCGATACCCTTCCATAGTTCTAATGCGCATGCTCTCCATGCGTATGCTCTATCTTCCTATAATAAATTTTGTAATCGCCACAAGCGTTCACCTCTTTAATGAAATGAAATGTGGTTTAACGTCCAACTGTTCTTATCCAACAGGACTAATGAAGATGAAGCCTGGAATGTGCGAAACAGTGTCCGATGTGTGGAAATTGGGCCCGGACATCTGCCTTACGGCCTACTGTTATAGGGAATTTTAACTGCCAAGGGATGCTTCACACACCCGCCAATGTTTATCGCCCGTCTGATATGGTCATGTTTGAACCACTGACAGGTTAGAGATTCAACGTTTCACCCAATGAGCCACCGCTGTTCCTCCAGGCATGTAAACAGAGTGGAATTAATTTCCACATGCGAACTTAAAGATTGCATATTTTTCAAAATGGTTACAATAAAAGTTTGGGTCTTTCATACCGAATTAACCACTGTTAATATATACCTAGAACTGCCACTCTATTCCTTTCACATTTACTTTCGTTTTACGTTTCTACGGTTTCCTCCCACTGCTAAAGACTCCTACGGGCAAGCAAATTATTGAAATAATAGTTAACCATATGTTACACAGTCTATACAGTCGAATTTAACCATACGTAAGTCACGAAATGGCCTAGTTTGTGACGAGTGGACGTTAAACTCCATTTTCCACACTGTCGGGCATGAAACCAGACATGTTTTACTTGTTCTTTTCATTTATTTTGACAGTTCGTCGAGCAAACAAATACTGAACTTTGTACTTTTATTAAAATACTAAAATATCTTATTCAATATAAATAAAGAGAAAGCAAAAGAAAACAAAAAATAAATTGCTATGAAATTAAAGGTTTAAAAACCGGGTTAACATTACTTATGTTTGCGTACGACTTTATTCATTTTATAGTGCTTCACTTTTTAAGTCCTTTCATTGAATTCAATAAACACTAAAACATTTTAACGAGAGTTTAACGTTAAAACTCTTTGTGAGAGATTATATTCACAGATATTTCTCACATCTAGGATTCAAACTAGTTCGATAACATCAGAGTCCGGTGTATATCGTTATAGCTACAGACTATATATTATGTAGGGGGGGGGGGGTCAATTTCACAATGTATCGAAAAAAAGGTTAACAAGATTTCGGGAAATGACCATGGGCGTTTCTTGCTTTACATTCAGGAAAGCTCGTGAAATTCAACCGACATTTTGGAAATCATCATAGGGGAAATGGGATGTCTTTAGACAAGATAAAATTTAATAAGCAATCGGTAAATAAAACGGAACAAAAAGTCGGAATAATTTTAATTAAAGAAATCCCCTACATTTCAGAAATCATACAAACAACTAGAAAATAAAACGGACGGAATACAGAACATCATAGAAAAACAAAATATCTTTAGACCAAGATGAAATTGAGTAAACAATCGGAACATAAAACGGAACGAAATTCCGGAATAATTTTAGTTAGACCGATTAGTATCGAATGACAATCGATCAATTTGGACGGTCACGGTATTCTCACCTGATTCATTTAAGTAACCATTTTGAGGATTGTCTAAAACTGTTAAAGGTATAACGTCCGACCACATATACGCAGAACCAGGTTTAAATCTGTATCTGATATTTTCTAACCTGATCGACTCCTCGTCGTTTATATTATTTACTAATGTCAGGGAAAAATTGACCAACACCCAATTGAGGTAATAATCAGTCTCGGGCAATGCTAACCTTAAGATGATTGATAGATTAGTATTTCCTGGTTTATACTCGATCAACCAGGGTAAAGACTGGACGTTCAGCATTTCAATATTTTCTATGTAGGTAGGTCTATCAGCATCTATTATTTCTTTCGCCAAAGATCGACCAATATTTGTATCAAGCAATTCCCTCACTAATGCAAGACCTTGGTTGGTTTCGAGAGTTTGTCGAAGTAAAAGGTTCCCAGTATTCGAAGGCAACCATTTTCTTATCTCAGACTGACAACAGACATTACTGAAATGAATATAAACAAGAGACAATATTATATTTTTGATCCTAAAGAGATATTTCGGTATGCCTACATAACCATGTTTGTAGAAGATATGGCAAATGAAATAACACAGCTTAAGAAAAACTTCCTTCGAAAACTTTTAGATCAGCAGTTTTGCTGTGTAAATTTACCTGTGTGTTGAATTACAATAGATGGATGCCCCCTGTATATCACTGCTGTTGTAATCAGACACTGAAGTTGATGTTATGTTAGAATTGTCTGCCCTTGTCTCAGACGAATCATTTATAGACAGACTTTCCAAATGACGGATGTTTGGAGTATCCACTGCCTGTGTCTGATTGGAGGCATCTGGTTTGGTAATCTCCGTCTTCAAAGGCGTTTTTGGTTTCCACTTCAATTTATTTTTCCTGTACTTTTGATTCTTCTTGTATCTGGCATATTTGGCATATCCGAGATCAGAAGGTGGTGATACGGCACTGAACTGAAAAACACTGCCAGGCATTTTGACTTCTTGGTAAACAGCCGAAATCGTTGTATTAAAAGAGTTGTATTCATGCATGTCATAGATATCACCGCGTATGTCCATGTCCCAACTATCGCTTCATTTAGTTATAACCAATGTCTTGCTCGAGACAAGATATACGTATTCCTATTTTTTTTGTTCTGTTCTGTGTATTTCAAATTAATTGTAAATCACTTTCTAAGAACAACTCCGCTTATATTGGTTAACTATTGTATACATATAAAAGGATCTATTTACACATGTCCCATTTTTAATTTCACAGTAAGCTTAAGTCTACTTTCACTTTCTTTTCTTTTATAAGGCAGTGCGAGGGCATTACATCTTTAGAAATTTGGATTGGAGAAAAGCCAAGTTTGGAATGAGGTATGGTGTAGCGGCGAGTGGGGGGGGGGGAGTTTTATAATAAAAACAGAAGTTCCCAGATAATATTTCTGCTAATTTTAGCATCAATCATTTTGTTCTAAAACGCATGCTCTGCACGGGAAGAGGGGGCCTTGACCTCTCGAATTCTCAACTGACCATAATTTAAATTAGGTATTGGTATGCCAATTAATTGCCAAAATGTGGCATATAGTTTGTTTACCTTATCTGTAAATTTAAAAACAAAATGTTCGGAAATATCACCAGAGTTGTTTTACACATTCTTCAAAAGTGATAAACGCGACAAGCGCTTACCTCAACATGTATAATGATATGTGGTTCTTTTCCGACTGGAATAATGAAAACGAAGCCAGGGAAACGTCATACAGTGTCTGATTGGGGAAATTGTGCCCGGACAGCTGTGCTACGGTCTACTGTTATATGACATTCCAACTGCCAAGGGATGTTTCACGTGCACGCCAATGGTTTTCGACACATTCTTGTCCCTTACAAGAACCGCTCTCTGCACCACTGACAAGACCCGAGATACCTTAAAATACCCGTCTTGGCCAACACCGAGATCGAACACAGGACCACCAGGTTAGGCAGTCGGTGTCTTACTCACCGAGCCGCCGCTGTTCCCTCCAGGCATAAAAACAGTTCCACATGGGAACGTGAAGATTGTCTATTTTTCAGACGGCTAGGATAAAGTTTTGGGTCTTTCACATCGAAGTAACCACTGTCATTATCTAGAAATGTCCCTTTGATTTCATTATGACATTCCTTTTACATTCACTTTCACCTTGTTTAATGACTTTGGCAGTGTGGACGTTTCGTTTTATGTATGAATGGACATAAGTCAAATGGCCTGTTTTTACAGGGTACCCAGAAATGCACCGCAACTTACTTAATCGGGGATCGTGCCAGTTTGAATGTAATTTCGTCTTTTCACACCATTTTCATAACTAATCAGACGGTTTTGGATTACTAACATTTATGAAATTTGAGAACACGGTTTTAAGAGCGAGATGAATTTATATACCAAAAGGTTTACGCGATTGGCGTGTACATGAATTCTTTTCGACTCTATCCTTTGGTTCCTCAACGTTTCTTTTAAACAGGACTTGTCCGATATTCAGCCAATTACAAGCATCGTTTGTATTGTTTGTTTAGCGTCTTACTGTTCTGCTCCAAATTGGCTAATGAATATGGGCATACGCCATACAGTTTTCTATGAGGGAAATTTTACCCGCACAGAGGCGCTACGACCTACTCTTACATCAAATTCCAACCGTCAAGGAATCTTTTGCACGCCAATGTGTTCACGGGACCGCAGTTTTTCGGCCCAAGGACTAGATAGCTATCCTGGGCAGACCCTCCGTCATGTACCATTGACAAGGAGAAACCACACCGGAAAATCCTGAAGAACTTTCTCGGCCAACACTGAGATCGAACCTGCAACCTCAAGGGGAACAAGCCAGCGTCTTATAATGTCTCACTGTACTCGTACATGTTTCATTAGACTGTATGGAACATTTTACCATGCTTCAGAAGCCGCAAAAATGCGTCCGACGGTTCCCAATTTCATAAAGGCTCGATCAGATCAAGAGCTCGGAAACCCGACATTTTTGGATAGCTAGGTCCTAAATAAACCCAAAACAACAAACAAAATCCATGGTTAATGCATGCGCGTTGGATAAGAAAGTCGTTCTTTGAGTCAAATGGCGTGGTTTTGATGCTCCGCTGGTACGTGGCAACGAGTAGGCTCCCACTGGGTCATCTGGTTTCCTCCCATTGCTAAAAACTCCGAAATGGCCTAGTTGGTGTCGAATGGACATTAAACCTCATTTGTCCCTTTCTCCACACTGTCGGGCATAAAACAGGATATGTTTTACTTTTCTTTTTATTTATTTGGGAAGTTCGTCCACCAAACAAATATTAAACTTTGTAGTTTTATTAAAATACTAAAATATCTCATTAAATACATGTAATATAAATATATTTGACAATAAAAAAAAGACAGCAAAACAAAACAAATAAACCGTGTTATTAACTTTATTTTAACTTTCTAAAATTAGTTATGTTTGCGTTCGACTTAATTGATTTTACAGTACTTCACTTTTTTAAGTACATTCATTGAATTCAGTGAAACCACTAAAACATTTTAACGAAAGTTTAACGTTGAAACTCTTTGTGAGAGATTATATTCATAGATATTTCTCACATCTGGGAAACGAACCTCGGCGTTTCTTGCTTTACATTCTGCTGATCTCATGAAATTCAACCGATATTTTGGAAATCATGGCGGACACGGGATGTCTTTAGACAAGATAAAATTGAGTAAGTAATCGCTATATAAAACAGAACGAAATACCGGAATAATTTTAATTACAGAAATCCGGATGGAATGCAGGACGACATCCTAGAAAAACAAAATGTCTTTAGCAAAAGATGAATTTTATTTTATTTTTTTTTTTAAACAATATTTTATTCAGGTTGTCTGAATGGGATTGGGGAACAGGCTTAGCCTATGTAAAACCCCTCTCCCTAAGTAATTTGTATACATATTATTAATGAAAAATGGGTGTATATACATAGATAAAATGGCAAACACATACATATTATATAGACATAATAAGATGGGTGAAAATGTACAGTATATATAGTAATTAATAAGTATACATATGCAAGCAAAGTGAGGATTATTTGATAATAAACAAAATTAGATAGACTAGCCAAGATTATACATTAAAATATTACTTGATCGAATTGAGTTTAGAATCTGTTTGACATGTTAATAAACTTATGGACCTGGTTAAAAATATTAGTATTAATTTCTAGACTGTAGGTGTTGAAACCGAATAAAAGACAGTTTATATTTTTAAAATCATATTGTAATTTGTCAATGGTTTCTGTTCGTGCATTTGAATGTAAGGAACATCGCAGAAGGTAATGATCGGGATCTTCAAATATGTGACCGCAGAGGCATGCGGAACTGTCGGCAATGTGTCGAAGAAATTTATGACCCTGCAGGGATTATTTACAGTGGATTATTTGAGATTTCCGATGGCCATTATAATAAAACGAAGGAACTTTGATATCAGATTTGGATAGATGGTCGGAGAAAATTATGAATTAAAAGATGAAATTGAGTAAGCAATCGGAAAATAAAACGCAACGAAATTTTGGAATAATTTTAATTGGTTTTAGTCGTATTGTAAGATATTAAATCAACGCGGACAGTCACCGTATCCTTCCCCGATTCATTTAAGAAACCATTTTGAGGATTGTCTAGAACTGTTAAAGGTATAACGTCCGACCACATATACGCAGAACCAGGCTTAAATCTGTATCTGATATTTTCTAACCTGATCGACTCCTCGTCATTTATATTATTTTCTAATATCAGGGAAAAATTGACCAACACCCAATTGAGGTAATAATCCGTCTCGGGCATTGCTAACTTTAAGATGATTGATAGTTTGGTATTTCCTGGTTTATACTCGATCAACCAGGGTAAAGACTGGACGTTCAGCATTTCAATATTTTCTATGTAGGTAGGTCTATCAGCATCCAATCTTTCTTTCGACAAAGCTCGACCAATATTTGTGTTCAGAAATTCCCTCATTAACGCAATACCTTGATCGGTTTCGAGAGTTTGTCGAAGTAAAACGTTCCCATTATTTGAAGGCAGCCATTTTCTTATCTCTGACAGACCGGTCGTGGTGTTCAGCAGGTCTTGTAAAAGCGCTTTTCCTTGGGGAGACGTAATTATAAATTCCTTCACCAGCGAGAGTCCAAATTGCTCAGTGAGTATCTGCTTTAACAGATTTCTTCCGATACCCTCAATCAAAAATTCTTTCACTAAAATTCTACCCACTTGGGTTGGAAGGAATTCTTTGATCAACTGTCGTCCATTTAAAGTTAGAAGAAATTTTTTAAGCAGTGAAATTCCGTCAGGATTTGAAATGAACTGCTCAACCAGTGATTTACCGACATTGGACGATATGAATTTTCTAACCAATGACAGTGCGGATTGCGTCGGCAAAATTTTTTCTACTAAGGATAGCCCTTTCGCGGTGATTAGAAATTGAAATACAAAATCATCCCCAATTTCGGTATTCAAAAAGGCACTTACCAACTCCAAACCCTGCTCGGACGCAACGAACTTGTTAAAAAATATTTTTCCTTGAGAAGTGGAAAGGAAGGAATTAAGACACATTTCTCCAAAGTTTGATGACAGTAACTCTTTCAGTAAGGCTTGGTCATATTGCCTTATTAGAAAATCTTTTATAAACATACTTCCTTGCTCTGTTCCAAGTACCTCGGCCAGAAGACGCTGTCCATTTTCATTGTTCAAAAGTTCTTGCATCATTATGTAACCATCCCTTGATTGGAGTAATTCCTGTATTTGGTTAGTGACTTCATATCTCACCAATCCCTTAATTTCTTCTTTGTGGACTCTTTCAACAGTACCATCGTTCTCGTCGACTTTCTCGACATCTTCTCTGGATAAATCTACCCACAAACTAGTCTCATTTATGTCTAAGGTACCAAGCATTTCCATTAATGATGTAATTCGGAATTCGTCCAACTCAGCTTCGCTAAATTCAACTTTCTGTAACTCGGGAAATTCCTGCTGGGCCTCCAATTCCTCTTGGTTTTCTATATCTTTCTGAAGTTTACGCGAAGACTCTGACATTTTCCGAACCGATGTGTTTGTCAAAGAATTTTTTATGCATTTTGAAATTGACTCCAATTCTGATTTACATACCTTCATTTTCCGAGAATGTTTCTTTATTTGTTCGTTGTTTTCGTTACACGCGTCATTGTTTTTGTTTTTAATATCACCACCGAGATTTTTTATTTTATCACACAAACGTTTTACCTGCTCATCTACCCTCGTGTTGATGTTTGCCGTGGACTTGCGGATCTCCTGTTGATCATGGTGCAAAGATTCGATAGTAGACTTACATTTCCGAATTTTTTCCTCCACTTTCAACATCATATGTTCAAGCTCGTTTTCTACCCGTTCCCTATGTTTATGGATCAAGTCCACTTCCATGCATCGATCGTCTAGAATACAGGTGGTGCATATGTACTGAGAGTTCTCAGGGCAGTAAAATGAAGCTTCTTCGTGTTTATGCAAGTCACAGAAATCTCTGGTGCGGAGTCTTTTCCTTTTACCGAAGCTGGAAACCGGCGATGGGGATATTTGTCTGAAAAAAAAAAACCCAATGAAAGCTAAAGGAACATGATCACTGTCTACAGTAATCCCAAGTGGACCGTTAAGATTTTAAAGCCTCCATCACTGGAAATAAATTAAATAACATTTTTGAAACAGATTTCATATGACTAACAAGTAGTGGATAGATAGTTCAAGGATCCAATCCGAAAAGGTAGAATCATATGTATGGTATCAATACCGAATATTCAATTGTTGCACGATTTGTCTCGTGTACGAATCGATGGAAATAAAACAAGATATACAGTTTTAGGTGGACCGCACTACACGCAAAACAAAAATCTACAAGATAAACCCACGGACAAGACTGAAAATAGACATTGCAAGAAATAAACAAATATCAAAGCAAGTGAATGGATCCGGGGGCTTGTTACACACCGACTATACTGAATTTTTGTATTTACCTTTTTGGGGTTCGTTGTTTAGGAGAATGTTTGGTACGTGAGCGTCCATCATTATCGCTCAAACTATCACCGTCAGTTCCTGAAAGACAATTATACAAAATGATAGCGTGAGATCGACACCTTAGCATGGGATCAACCATAGTTTACCCAGTGTCTGATTTAGATAAAGAAAACTCCTATGCCATTCTACTTATGCGGCCCGCTCCGATTCCCTTACCATCAAGCCAAGATTACAGTCGAAGATGATGACGTGCATTTAAGACTACAATACGAGTAAAGAAAGGAACACCAGGCTACCAATTCGGCACTGAGCTTACCATTAAACAATCGAAGGTTGGATGCGGAGGTATGTTGGACAGACAGCCCCTACCCGAGCTCTGTTAATTAAAAATACATTATGCAAGGGCTCTTTCGTTTGGCCTGAAATGTTATCTAAATCATTATTAAGACATTAATTAACTTATCCAGGCCATAATCAACCACCGATGCCATCCCTAGCCTGTGATATTTAGCGGATTAGAATACATTTTTTATAATTAACCTTAAAGATGGACAATCAAGAGGTTTTTTATTATCGTACTGACTTTAGTAATTATGATCGAGGCTAGCCTAAAATTCAAAAGCTAATATCTTGGTTCAGAGTGGACCAATTTGACTGACATTTTCAGCATATTCTATTTAGGTAATCTATTTACTTTTTAGAGAACTCTTTATCTAATCTCCCATAATGTCCTTTTATGTCACTCAATTATAAATGGAACACGAACCAAAGGTTAGGAAATATATGTAGACTAGGCAACTGGCAGTCAGTCGTGTGTGTTACCGTTTTATTCAATTGTATATCATGAGAGCGGAGTGTTGAGCTATTTTTTTATTAGAGCTTTCATTGACTTGACCATGATACGCGGTCATTTCATATTTCAATTACTCACCATATCTAAAACCAAACGCATAAAACTGATTGGGAAGCGAGTATGTGGTTCTCATTCCATTAGGCTTTTTCCGACCACCCCAGCCATGTGCTGGTGCTGGCCACCGTTTTACCGTGCGTAGAAGCAGACTTTAACCCATATTAGTAGTAGTATAAATCTGGTTATATATTGTAACTCTACCTTCCGATAGTTTATCTTTGTCTTCGTTACTGAACGTTTCACCACCAGATGTATTCCTGCTGTGACCACCACCACCTTGACCATCAGATGATTTCTTGCTGTGACCACCACCACCCTGCCCATCAGATGATTTCTGGCCGTCACCACCACTGCCACTCTGGTTATCAGATGTATTCTCGGAGTCATTATCACCACCCTGATCACCAGTTGTCTGTTTGTTATCACCGATGTCACCCTTGTCGCCAACATGGGCATCAGTTGGGGTGCTATTGTCATTGCTGTGACCACCACCACCATGACTAACAGATGATTTCTTGCTGTGACCACCACCACCCTGCCCATCAGATGATTTCTTGCCGTCACCGCCACTGCCACTCTGGTTATCAGATGTATTCTCGGTGTCATTATCACCACCCTGATCACCAGTTGTCTGTTTGTTATCACCGATGTCACCCTTGTCGCCAACATGGGCATCAGTTGGGGTGCTATTGTCATTGCTGTGACCACCACCACCATGACTAACAGATGATTTCTTGCTGTGACCACCACCACCCTGCCCATCAGATGATTTCTTGCCGTCACCGCCACTGCCACTCTGGTTATCAGATGTATTCTCGGTGTCATTATCACCACCCTGATCACCAGTTGTCTGTTTGTTTTCACCGATGTCACCCCACTCGTCAACATGGGCATCAGTTGGGGTGCTATTGTCATTGCTTTGACCACTAGCACCATGACTATCAGATGGTTTCTTGCTGTGACCACCACCACCCTGCCCATCAGATGATTTCGTGCCTTCACCACCACTGCCACTGTTGTTATCAGATGTATTCTCGGTGTCATTATCATCACCCTGATCACCGATCTCACCCTTGTCGTCAACATGGGCATCAGTTGGGGTGCTATTGTCATGGTCATGACTCAGATCACCAGCTGTTGTCTGTTTGGCATCACTATTACCCCCAGTTGGGCTTTTATCATCGGCTGTTGTAACTTTGGGATCACCACCAGGAACATTCTGACAATGAGGTATGCCATGGCTGTCGCGAAGATCATCGTCCTGGCCATCAGATTGGTTTTTGTTTTCATCGTCATCACCTAAATCAACAGCTGTTGTCTGTTTACCATCACTATTAACAGCCTGTCCATCGGGTATTGTCTGTTTGGTATCACCATCAGATATGCTGTTCCCGACAGTGTTTTGAAATGGGCGATACCCTGGATGTAAAAGATAATACAAGTCTTAATTCGTCAAAGTGAAATCAAATGGTCATGGATTTAAATAGATATATGTATTTAATTGATTGGTTGAGTAACAGATGTAGTTTTATCGAGGCCTCATCACAACGGTTGTAATTGTACTACAACCAGTTAGCCTTTACTCAAAACAGTGATCAGCAATTACAAGTCCGGGGTAAAAACTCCTACTTCGTTTTCCAAACACTTTCAACATCGACACGAATAGTTATTAGACAAACTATTCCAGAAAGGCTGCTCGAGATCTGCCAGCACCTCAACTATTGAGAGCCAGGTTGAGTACAGCAATAAACGTAAACATTGAGAATCATTAAACAATGCTCAAAAACGATAAAAAAAAGCCTTTACCCTATTTCGAATTATCCAATTTAAGATCCGAACCCTGAGTATAGATACAATTAACGAATATTCACGCACAATTACATAACATTATTAGCAAGAACTCTTTTACTGAAATCGAAAGTATCTTTACCCCCATTCTTGATTTATACTAATGAAAATAGTTGAAGAACTTCACTCTGATTAGGCAATACAGATAAGTGTAGACGGGCGGGCGGGGCCGGTGACAATACATGAAAACAGCAAAGTGTGTGTAACATATTGGAATTACCTGTTTCTTTATCACCAGAAACTAAATTCGTTTGAGGGTTAAAAGACTCCTGCACTGTAGATTCTCGTTCTTCCTATAACAATAAATTATTTTTTAGTTTATTTGTTGAAAATGTAACATAGTTTTAGTCGTGTGCTTTCTCAAATTATATAATGTAGTATTTTCTGACAAATACTAAATAATGGCGTAAATCTTACGATCTACTCTTATATCAGTAGAATATTCATTTTACCTGTGGACTTTGTTGATTACTTTGATCTTCGTGTATCGGTTGAACACATCGGTTAATTACTCCGCTTTCAGACTGTAAATTGGAGGCCTGTGTCGTATGAACAGGAGCTTTATTTTCTGTTTAGAAAACAAGATTCATTTTCAGGTTTTAACCAGATTTTAACAATAGGACAGATAGTGATAAGCTTTTGTACTTTTCCCGTTATTTAACTTGTTGGACTATGTCCAGTTGCCGTCAAGAACGGCCAAGAACGGTTGATTCCGTTGAGAGACGAACTGTCCACACGACGAGAATCATGGAGTAAAACTAATTTTACATAAATAATTTACCATACAGGTATATGTTTACCCATAGTTTACCCAGGGCCTGATTTAGATAAAGAAAACTCCTATGCCATTATACTTATGCGGCCCGCTCCGATTCCCTTACCATCAAGTCAAGATTACAGTCGAAGATGATGACGTGCATTTAAGACTACATACGAGTAAAGAAAGGAACACCAGGCTACCAATCCGGCACTGAGCTTACCATTAAACAATCGAAGGTTGGATGCGGATGTATGTTGGACAAACAGCCCCTACCCGAGCTCTGTTAATTAAAAATACATTATGCAAGGGCTCTTTCGTTTGGCCTGAAATGTTATCTTAATCATTATTAAGACATTAATTAACTTATCCAGGCCATAATCAACCACCGATGCCATCCCTAGCCTGTGATATTTAGCGGATTAGAATACATTTTTTATAATTAACCTTAAAGATGGACAATCAAGAGGTTTTTTTTATCGTACTGACTTTAGTAATTATGACCGAGGCTAGCCTAAAATTCAAAAGCTAATATCTTGGTTCAGAGTGGACCAATTTGACTGACATTTTCAGCATATTCTATTTAGGTAATCTATTTACTTTTTAGAGAACTCTTTACCTAATCTCCCATAATGTCCTTTTATGTCACTCAATTATAAATGGAACACGAACCAAAGGTTAGGAAATATATGTAGGCTAGGCAACTGGCAGTCAGTCGTGTGTGTTACCGTTTTATTCAATTGCATATCATGAGAGCGGAGTGTTGAGCTATTTTTTTATTAGAGCTTTCATTGACTTGACCATGATACGCGGTCATTTCATATTTCAATTACTCACCATATCTAAAACCAAACGCATAAAACTGATAGGGGAAGCGGGTATGTGGTTCTCATTCCATTAGGCTTTTTCCGACCACCCCAGCCATGTGCTGGTGCTGGCCACCGTTTTACCGTGCGTAGAAGCAGACTTTAACCCATATTAGTAGTAGTATAAATCTGGTTATATATTGTAACTCTACCTTCCGATAGTTTATCTTTGTCTTCGTTACTGAACGTTTCACCACCAGATGTATTCCTGCTGTGACCACCACCACCTTGACCATCAGATGATTTCTTGCTGTGATCACCACCACCCTGCCCATCAGATGATTTCTTGCCGTCACCACCACTGCCACTGTGGTTATCAGATGTATTCTCGGTGTCATTATCACCACCCTGATCACCAGTTGTCTGTTTGTTTTCACCGATGTCACCCCACTCGTCAACATGGGCATCAGTTGGGGTGCTATTGTCATTGCTTTGACCACCAGCACCATGACTATCAGATGGTTTCTTGCTGTGACCACCACCACCCTGCCCATCAGATGATTTCGTGCCTTCACTGCCACTGTTGTTATCAGATGTATTCTCGGTGTCATTATCATCACCCTGATCACCGATGTCACCCTTGTCGTCAACATGGGCATCAGTTGGGGTGCTATTGTCATTGCTGTGACCACCACCACTTTGACCATCAGATGATTTCTTGCTGTGACCACCATCACCATGCCCATCAGATGATTTCTTGCTGTCACCACCACTGCCACTGTGGTTATCAGATGTATTCTCGGTGTCATTATCACCACCCTGATCACCAGTTGTCTGTTTGTTATCACCGATGCCACCCTTGTCGTCAACATGGGCATCAGTTGGGGTGCTATTGTCATTGCTGTGACCACCACCATCATGACTAACATATGATTTCTTGCTGTGACCACCACAACCCTGCCCATCAGATGATTTCTTGCCGTCACCACCACTGCCACTCTGGTTATCAGATGTATTCTCGGTGTCATTATCACCACCCTGATCACCAGTTGTCTGTTTGTTTTCACCGATGGCACCCCTCTCGTCAACATGGGCATCAGTTGGGGTGCTATTGTCATTGCTTTGACCACCACCACCATGACTATCAGATGATTTCTTGCTGTGACCACCACCACCCTGCCCATCAGATGATTTCGTGCCGTCACCACCACTGCCACTGTTGTTATCGGATGTATTCTCGGTGTCATTATCACCACCCTGATCACCAGTTGTCTGTTTGTTATCACACATGTCACCAATGTCGTCAACATGGGCATCAGTTGGGGTGCTATTGGCATTGCTTTGACCACCACCACCATGACTATCAGATGATTTCTTGCTGTGACCACCACCACCCTGCTCATCAGATGATTTCGTGCCGTCACCACCACTGCCACTGTTGTTATCAGATGTATTCTCGGTGTCATTATCACCACCCTGATCACCAGTTGTCTGTTTGTTATCACACATGTCACCCATGTCGTCAACATGGGCATCAGTTGGGGTGCTATTGTCAATGCTGTGACCACCACCACCTTGACCATCAGATGATTTCTTGCTGTGACCACCACCACCCTGCCCATCAGATGATTCCTTGCTGTCACCACCACTGCCACTGTGGTTATCAGATGTATTCTCGGTTTCATTATCACCACCCTGATCACCAGTTGTCTGTTTGTAATCACCGATGCCACCCCTGTCGTCAACATGGGCATCAGTTGGGTTGCTATTGTCATTGTTGTGACCACCACCACCTTGACCATCAGATGATTTCTTGCTGTGACCACCACCACCCTGCCCATCTGATGATTTCTTGCCGTCACCACCACTGCTACTGTGGTTATCAGTTGTATTCTCGGTGTCATTATCACCACCATGATCACCAGTTGTCTGTTTGTTATCACCGATGTCACCCATGTAGTCAACATGAGCATCAGTTGGGGTGCTATTGTCAATGCTGTGACCACCACCACCTTGACCATCAGATGATTTCTTGCTGTGACCACCACCACCCTGCCGATCAGATGATTTCTTGCCGTCACCACCACTGCCACTGTGGTTATCAGATGTATTCTCGATGCCATTATCACCACCCTGATCACCAGTTATCTGTTTGTTATCACCGATGTCACCCCTGTCCTCAACATGAGCATCAGTTAGGGTTCTATTGTCATGGTCATGACTCAGATCACCAGCTGTTGTCTGTTTGGCATCACCATTACCCCCAGTTGGGCTTTTATCATCGGCTGTTGTAACTTTGGGATCACCACCAGGAACATTCTGACAATGAGGTATGCCATGGCTGTCGCGAAGATCATCGTCCTGGCCATCAGATTGGTTTTTGTTGTCATCGTCATCACCTAGATCAACAGCTGTTGTCTGTTTACCATCACTATTAACAGCCTGTCCATCGCGTATTGTCTGTTTGGTATCACCATCAGATATGCTGTTCCCGACAGTGTTTTGAAATGGGTGAGACCCTGGATGTAAAAGAAAATACAAGTCTTTATTCGTCAAAGTGAAATCAAATGGTCATGGATTTAAATAGATATATGTATTTAATTGATTGGTTGAGTAACAGATGTAGTTTTATCGAGGCCTCATCACAACGGTTGTAATTGTACTACAACCAGTTAGCCTTTACTCAAAACAATGATCAGCAATTACAAGTCCGGGGTAAAAACTCCGACTTCGTTTTCCAAATACTTTCAACATCGACACGAATCGCTATTAGACAAACTATTCCAGAAAGGCAGCTCGAGATCTGCCAGCAACTCAACTATTGAGAGCCAGGTTGAGTACAGCAATAAACGTAAACATTGAGAATCATTAAACAATGCTCAAAAACGATAAAAAAGATAGGCTGGCACTGCCAGGCAGGATACGCCCACATTTTCGAGAGATGGACAGAGAACAAGCAATACCGAAAGTGATTTTTCCTACATCTTTAAGTCTTGTATTTCATACTGTATTGGGAGCAGCCATTTAGTTGGTCAGTTCCAGTCTGATATTAATGAAATTCGAAACCGACAATGATTATGGTGTGACGGTACACAACCTAGAAATGTGACTTTTCATCAAAATTGTGACCTGTAGAGAGTCCACAACCATGATATACCATATTTTTACACTATTCGCGTACAAACGGCGACCATTTCGTCCGGCAATTTTGGTACGATTTTCACGAAATTAGAACTCAACCTTCCTCATCAAAATCGAATTAAAATTGTGACCTAACAGGGTCCGCAACCATGATATATCATTTTTTTAACAGTATTCGCGTAGAAACAGCGGCCATTTTGTCTGTCAATTTTGGTCCGATTTCCCCGAAATTCAAACTCAACCTTCCTTACAGTGTAACGGTGATATAATCAAACGTTTTTTTAAATTGGATAATAATTGTGACCTCCAGAGGGACCACAAGCTAAAGAAAGGGGGATTTTGCGTATAACCAGGGGCCATAATTCAGGAAGTTACGATCCAATATGCGCAAATATCGAAAAGAACCAAGATCTTTGGGTTATAACCATGAATTTCAAGTTTCATCAAAATCGAATTAAAATTGTGACCTTTACAGGGTCCACAACCTTTATATACCATTTTTTAACAGTATTCGCGTACAAACGGTGGCCATTTTGTATGGCAATTTTGGTCTGATTTTCCCGAAATTCGAACTCAACCTTCCTTACGGTGTAACGGTAATATAATCAAACGTTTTTTTAAATCGGATAATAATTGTGACCTCCAAGCTAAAAAAAAGGCGATTTTGCGTATAATCAGGGGCCATAATTCAGGAAGTTACGATCCGATATGCGCAAATATCGAAAGGAAGCAAGATCTTTGGGTTATAACCATGAATTTCAAGTTTCATCAAAATCGAATCAAAATTGTGACCTCCACAGGGTCCACAACCTTGATATACCATTTTTTAACAGTATTCGCGTACAACAACGGCCATTTTGTATGGCAATTTTCGCCCGATTTTCCCGAAATTCGAACTCAACCTTCCTTAGGGTGTAACGGTAATACAATCAAACGGTTTTTTAAATCGCATAATATTTGTGACCTCCAAGCTAAAAAAAAGGCGATTTTGCGTTTAATCAAGGGCCATAATTCAGGAAGTTACGATCCGATATGCGCAAATATCGAAAGGAAGCAAGATCTTTGGGTTATAACCATGAATTTCAAGTTTCATCAAAATCGAATCAAAATTGTGACCTCCACAGGGTCCACAACCATGATATACCATTTTTTATCAGTATTCGCGTACAAACGGCGGCCATTTTGTATGGCAATTTTCGTCCGATTTTCACGAAATTCGAACTCAGCCTTCCTTAGGGTGTAACGGTGATATAATCAAACGGTTTTTTAAATCAAATAATAATTGTGACCTCCAGAGGGACCACAAGCTAAAAAGGGTGATTTTTCGGACAATCAGGGGCCATAATTCAGGAAATTATATTCCGATAGCCGCAAATATCGAAAGGAACCAAGATCTTTGGGTTACAAACATGCATGTCAAGTTTCATCAAAATCGGTTCAAAATTGTGACCTCTATAGGGTCCACAAGCTAAAAACGTGATTTTTCGTACAATCAGGGGCCATAATCCATGAAGTTTTGATCCGATACATGCCAATATCGAAAGGAACCGAGATCTTTTGGGGATAAACCTATATTTCAAGTTTCGTCAAAATCGGATAAGAATTGTGACCTGTAGAGAGTCCACAAACAAATTGTGGACGGACGGACGTCCGGACGGACAGGGGCGACGACATAATACGTCCACATGAAAATGTGGGCGTATATAAAAGCCTTTACCCTATTTCGAATTATCCAATTTAAGATCCGAACCCTGAGTATAGATACAATTAACGAATATTCACGCACAATTACATAACATTATTAGCAATAACTCTTTTACTGAAATCGAAAGTATCTTTACCCCATTCTTGATTTATACTAATGAAAATAGTTGAAGAACTTCACTCTGATTAGGCAATACAGATAAGTGTAGACGGGCGGGCGGGGCCGGTGACAATACATGAAAACAGCAAAGTGTGTGTAACATATTGGAATTACCTGTTTCTTTATCACCAGAAACTAAATTCGTTTGAGGGTTAAAAGACTCCTGCACTGTAGATTCTCGTTCTTCCTATAACAATAAATTATTTTTTAGTTTATTTGTTGAAAATGTAACATAGTTTTAGTCGTGTGCTTTCTCAAATTATATAATGTAGTATTTTCTGACAAATACTAAATAATGGCGTAAATCTTACGATCTACTCTTATATCAGTAGAATATTCATTTTACCTGTGGACTTTGTTGATTACTTTGTTCTTCGTGTATCGGTTGAACAAATCGTTTAATTACTCCGCTTTCAGACTGTAAATTGGAGGCCTGTGTCGTATGAACGGGAGCTTTATTTTCTGTTTAGAAAACAAGATTCATTTTCAGGTTTTAACCAGATTTTAACAATAGGACAGATATAAGTATTAAAAATTCGCCCTCAATAAATAATTTTAAAACCAAAATAACTGATAAAGATAAAAATATACCCCATTATTTCAACTTTGGCAAACGTAAAAATCAAATATTACATAGTCGTCTTCGTCTCTCATGCAGTGACCTAAATGGGCATAAATTTTTAAGGCATATTTTGGACAGCCCCGAGTGTGATTGCGGTCATTCCTTCGAAGATACTGATCATTTTCTTATACATTGCTCCTTACATTCTGAGCACGAAAAATATCTATAAATCTTTTACCATCGAATTTTATCAATACACATAATCTGTTATACGGTGTAAGCAGCAGTGATATTTCGTTAACAATTTTTGAAAGGGTCCACATGTTTTTTGACATGAGTAGAAGGTTTTAAGATCTATTTCGACCAAAATGCGAACACGAACAACTGCGTAGCCAATGTGTAAATATGTATATATGAAATGTTGATTAAGTATTCATTTTATTGTTTTGTTGTTCACTCGATTACTTCTTTTACATATCCATATTATTTTTTGTATTTAGGAGAGAGGTCATATAGGCTATGCCTGTTCCTCAATCCCTTTCAATTTCTGAATAAAATATTGTTTAAAAAAAAAAAAAAAATAGGACAGATAGTGATAATATAAGCTTTTGTACTTTTCCCGTTATTTAACTTGTTGGACTATGTCCAGTTGCCGTCAAGAACGGTTGATTCCGTTGACAGACGAACTGTCCACGTGACGAGAATCGTGGAGTAAAACTAATTTTACATAAATAATTTACCATACAGGTATATGTTTAAATGATGGCACCTGTTGAAAATACCAAGTTTACTGACCGTTATTGCCAGCCCCAGATGTCTGTCCACCATCTCCAGAGTTCTGGGGACGACTATTTTCTTTTCCTGTGGGTTTGTCGGGGGCCGTTCGTTTTTGGTCCATGGCGGAACTATCAGCTGTTGTAGTGGGCTGTGTCGGTATCGGATTACTGTTTGCCGAGTCTGTGTTTGCCGAGCTAGATTTGGTAGGTTTATTCTGCGATGACGTAATCAATGGGGGAGCTGCCGGAGAATCAGTGACCGGCGGTGCTGATAATGAGCTGGATATAGACGGAGCATCCGAAACACCAGAAGGAGGAGTCTGGTCCGATGACATGTTGGTTGAAATATCCTTAAATAAAATATGATTCTATTATATTACATGTAGATATACTGGTCTTATTGTTATATCTATTACTAATACAAACCAATTTCAAGTAAATATGATACGCTCTTGAAAGGGAATCGTTTAGAACAGTAAGGTCGGTCTAGAGAGGATAGGGACACAGCTAGGTTGAGTCTAGCGTGGACCACACTTGTGAACTCTTCTAGCGCGACACTGAAACCGAAATACATAAAAATTGCTCAAAAACATAAGGTCGTCACAGTTTTTGTTTTGGTCACCCCCATCAAGTACGATTGTCACGGTAATGAGTTCAGGTCAGGGGTAACAATGACACAAGGGATTTCTGCCAAAATGGCATTTAAATGAATGTGTGACGTCATCGTAGTAATTTTCAACGATGGCGTCAAAAATCAGGACACGCATAACAAAACAATATTTGTACGCAGATGTCTGTACTTAAAATTATAATGATTTATACGTTATGAATCAGCATTGTATTGGCCTTTCAATGGGGTTATTTATATTTCGGCACGTTTATTATATGCCGAGAAATTGTCAGTTGAACAGCGCTTATCGAGGGATTTTCTCGCCGTGAAATTTTATGGCACACAACTTTTTTCAACTTTCTCGTTTTGTATGCCTTTTTAAATCCTTCGGTAGCTAATGGTGACACACAGGAGGTCCAGAATTTTTGTTCAATCAAAAAGAGGGAATTCCATATTTTGTAAATCCGCGTGCGCGTGTCTTCTAACTCAATTAGAAGCCGATATATGCCAAATTGAAGGAATAATTAGCTTTTTAATACCATTTATAAAATGAAATTTTCACGGGCGCACGCGGTTTTGTAAAGAAGAATATGTTATCTACAAACTGCAAAAAAAAATTATTCTAAAATATTAATAAATAAGTAGCTACGACGTTAATATGTGAGTGAGGGGTTGGCGTCAATTCTCGACACAAAATCCAGGGGGCGTGGCCGCGCTTCGTAAGCTTGCGAGATTTTCAAGGACGTATCCACAAGAATATTGTGAAACAATGTAAGTTTTTAAGTGAAGAATTCGCCTTAATTTAACTTAATCGCAAAACGATGTTGGAAATTTATTTCTCCATTTTATAAAGATAGGCTGCCAGGCAACGAAACATACGCCCACAACAGCTAAGTCGTCCGGGCAGTCAACAAGGGTTGTAGCATATTGTTTCTTTTATCAGTAAGGCGAACATTTACAACACATGATAATCTTATTACGAGTAATAGCCCATTAAATAATTATCAGAAATGATTAGAATAGTTTTGATGGTTTGTCTCAAGGCCTTTGTCTCCAAGATATTTCAAAGTGATCAAGTGCCAGAAATTATCAGATATCACTGAAAATCAAATAGGCTTCTTCGTCTCATGACCCTAAACACTGTGTACAAATTTAAAGTCAATCGGATATTAACTTTAGCCTTTAGAGCATTCACAGGGTTTTTCAAAGTGATCAAGGGTCATAACTCTGGCAGTAATTATCGGATATCGCTGAAAATAAATAGGCTATTTTGTATCATGACCGTAAATAGTGTGTATAAATTTAAAGTCAATCGAATATTAAAGTTACATTATGGGAGATAAGATAAAGAGATGGCAGTTCTCACTATAATAGTTAAAAACTAGATAGTGTAAAGATAATTTGTTGAAAATTTCAGTCAAATTGATTCACTATTAGCCGTCATCATTACTCAAATCATTAATATAAACAGCATAGTCTCGATTATCCACTTGATTGATTTAATTATCAACCGCCATTAAGCGGCATATACGATTTTAATCTGCCAACATCGAAGGCTAGCCTTGACATAAAGAGTTTATTATGGTCTGGATATGTTAATTAATGTCTAATTGATTATTTAGATAACATCTCAGGCTTAAAGAAAGACTTGTAAAAAGCAGATTTTGCTCTCGCATAATGCTATTTTAACTTTAGATTTTTCAAAGTGATCAAGGGTCATAACTCTGGCAGTAATTATCGGATATTGCTGAAAATCAATAGGCTTCTTTGTATCATGACTTTAAACACCGTGTATAAATTTAAATTCAATCGGATATTAACTTTAGCCTCTAGAGCGTTCACAAGATTTTTCAAAGTGATCAAGGGTCATAACTCGGGCAGGAATTATCGGATATTGCTGAAAATCAATAGGCTTCTTCGTATCATGACCTTAAACACTGTGTATAAATCTAAAGTCAATCGGATATTAACCTTAGCCTCTAGAGCGTTCACAAGATTTTTGAAAGTGATCAAGGGTCATAACTCTGGTAGTAATTAACGGATATCACCGAAAATCAATAGACTTCTTCGTCTCATGCCCTTAAACACTGTGTATAAATTTAAAGTCAATCGGATATTAACTTTAGCCTCTAAAGCGTTCACAAGATTTTTCAAAGTGATCAAGGGTCATAACTCTGGCAGTAATTATCAGATATCACCGAAAATCAATAGGCTTCTTCGTCTCATGACCTTAAACACTGTGTATAAATTTAAAGTCAATCGAATATTAACTTTAGCCTCTAAAGCGTTCACAAGAAATTGTGGACGATGGACGGACGGACGGACGGATGGGGGAGACGGCAATATACGACCACATTTCCGTGTGGTCGTATAAAAAGGTTTCTATTGCGTTATAGCAAGGCTGTTGGTGAAATACGGTAAACCGGCATGTCTCATTCGAAATCGAAATGCCGGAACCGTTACATTACAAGTGTCATGTAGTCCTATTCATCCAGTTTATGATGTGTATGTCTGTTTATTGTAAAACAAAAATAAAAACGTCTGGATGGTACAGTCTTCTGCTTCAATCAACAGTTAAATTGTCATTTGATTTTGTTCAAAGCAATTAAAATACGTTAAAATATATATATAGGCCTTTATTTTTTTTATAGCTAAAAGTCTTGATCTTGACACAAGTGTCAGTTTTGTTGGTTAATTGTGGATGTTGGTAAGTTTACTTTCAGAGGTAGGCCTATTGGTACTTAATAAATTGAATTTTCAATTCAAATTCAAGTGAAAATTTTTAATCAATGTTTTGTTCAAGTTCAAAATCTAATTTTAATTAAAATATTTTTAAAAAAATCATTACGACAGAAGAGTAAATCATTTACCTACGTAGTAGGTTACCTATTTATAATTATTACATGTAAAGGTGTGAGGCAGATTTATTTACCCCATGACTTCACCTGATTTTGATTTGATTGCAGTCATGAAAAAAATTTCATTTCATTGGTCATTGGAATGTAAAATTTTCTGGAAAGTTGAACATTACACTAAATTGAGATAATTTCCCATATTAAAGCTAATGATTTTAATGAACCCAAAATTGGCTTTATTACGGTATTAAACTTTCACAATATTTTGACACAGACAACAGTATAATATAATAGTGATTAATGTACGAATAAAAATTTAGAGTTTCACTCAGTTTGTCTTTGAATTTCCCATTTTAAAGCCCGCTGAGGTATTATAACCAATGAATCACATTTGCTCCAAAGAGAATTAAACAGAAAATTATAATATTTTGAAATCTAATTATGACTTTCAAAGACTTTTTGAGTTACCGTATTTCCAAAGTTATGAAGAAAAATTAAATGACCAATAATAGTATATCCAATAATGTTATGCATCTTTTATATAGTAGTATTAGTATTATGCATCTGCAGACATTTTGGCTTCAGACAAGTATGTGGGGAGTATTATTGAGCGGGAAATGTTCTCAAAACCTCCCGGTTTTACCTTTGTTTTTGAATCTCAGAGAAAAGCAACTAAATGTCTTTTGTATGATTGTTTCAAGTCTTTTTTTGTTTTTTTCAGAAATATTCAGCTTTCAGATGATCTTCTGACAGACAAACTCCATTTTAAGGAATGAAAAAATACTACCAGACAAAATCCATTTTAAGGAATGAAAAAATACAACCATGTCACAATCGCCGTGTGTGTTTATCTTCATAATTGTTATGTTATATTGTGTGTTATTGTAATTGCTTTCTTGAGAGTGTTAAATTGTCTTTGCAACTGTTGTCCTGTTTAAATCTACCGAGGCCGGTTCCAAGCCAAGTAAGAGCTGTGAAAGGAGGAGGGTTGAGAGTAGGGCTACTAAAACCTACTACGTAAAACAACATTTTGTGGCCGAAAAAAACACTAAAAGGATATTATTTGTAAATACTTAAGTGAACAAATAAGTAAAATAATCATTAGTGTGATGCTTTGATTCAGTACTATTGATACAGCACAATTTATATTGCACTTTATAGTTACATGTAATATTAGTTTGCTAGTGGATTTGTAAAATCTGTTGATTTTTTTGCTTGGGAAGAGAAAAAATCATGGCTAAATATTAACTTCATCCTTAATTTTACAGTATCATTACTAAAATGCAGTAAATAGAATGACTGTTATTATGAATATTTTGAGTTGTAAGACAGAAATGGAATTTAAAATGGATATAAAGTTTTTTAGTATGTTCACTGAGCAACCAAAGATGATCAGTTTTGTTCAAAATATTCAGAACCTAAGAAAAAATTTTGTTCAAAATATTCAGAACCTAAACAAATTTTTTTCTCAAATTAATCACATTTGTGGTCTAAGGGGAGTGAACTCTGTACCATTAGTCAATTACCTCCCTTTGCTAAATAGTTAATCCAACATTGCATGACCTTTCTATCACAAAAAATACTTCTAAACATGATACTTTTTAAATGTTTTTTTTTGATTCTAAGTTATATTTGTCTGATCTGTTATTACTGTAATGGTTGTAGAAGTACAAAAGTGTTAATTTTGAATTGCTGTTTAAATTTGCTTCAGTTTGATATGTTGGATGATGACATTTGTTCTGTTTGGGTTTTTTTTGTTTGCGATAAAATAGTTTGTGGTCGCTGGTGGCTGCCATCTTGGGAATTGTGGCAGCCATCTTGGATTTCAAAATGGCCAATATTGAACAGATACTTTTTTAGTAAGGTTTGATTTAAGAATTTTTAATGAATAAACCACTTATTATTGTGTAACAGGACGGGTCGTTTTCGATTTGCACTTGAGCGTCGTGCGTGACGGCTCTTGTGCAAACCGGAAGTCCAGGTTCATACACAGGATGTCAGGTTTCCCACGTGAACTGAAGTCAAAGAAAACACTTTTATTAAGTTTCAAATTCTTTATTTCATTAATTACAAAGATTTTATTGACCGATACGCGCGTCCGAGTGGTTGGTCTTCTTTCCAATGGTTAACCAGCTGAAATAGAAATTCTTACGCCCAATCCTACTACTATGTCCCTTTACAAAACCAAACGGATCGCCCACTATTGTCGAATCTTGTAACTTCTGAACGAAAATTAAAATAACTAGGAACTAATAACTCCGCAAATAAGTATCAACTTGTCTGCCTTGTGCTCGAACTTCAATATTCGCGCACAAAGGGAAACAATAAATCTTACATCACCCAATCGGAACCCTAAAAATAGCTAGAAACTCAGAACTTCACGAATAAATACAATATGTCTGCCTTTTGCCCGAACTTCAATATTCGCACAAAGGGAAACAATAAATCTTACATCACCCAATCGGGAACCCTAAAAATAACTAGAAACTTATAACTTAAACCATATACTACAAAACTAAACTCTACTCCGGAGACCGTGCTTGTCCCGAGCGAAATGAGTGATCATTCCAGCGGAACTCGCTAATCACCAGAACAGAGTCCCCCTCCCTTTAAAGTTTGGAACGCCCGTCTTAGTTCGTACTTATCCTAAGCGGCATGAGTGGTCACGCCAGTAGGACTCGCACGCTACTAAACTCTACTCCGGAGAACTGGCTTGCCCCGAGCGAAATGAGTGATCATTCCAGCGGAACTCGCTTATGGGGCGCCGTTTGTAAATTAATTATTTAGTTTTTTATATAGCAAAAAACACTAGATTTAATTTAAATTTATATATATAGTTAAATCTCGACTTTTGTGCAAATTTTTCACTTATAATATTTAAACTAAAAATACAACAAAAACTCAATATCTAACATAATATATATAAATATTTCTTGATTTGTCTCTATTTTCATATTTAACATTTAGCATTGAATATTAAGACCAAAACAAGAGATTTGATGATATATAAATATTTAGCTAAATATTTAGTTAAATGTGTAAACATTTAGCTAAATATATATATTTAGTTAAATGTTAAAATATTTAGTTAAATGTTAAAATATTTAGTTAAACATTTATATATTTAGTTAAACATTTATATATTTAGCTAAATAATATATATTTAGCTAAATATTTATATATTTAACTAAATAATTAAATATTTAACTAAATAATTATATATTTAACTAAACATATAGTTAAATTTACAAAGCGCAACCGTACCACGCCGTTTGTAAAATAATTATTGTTGTAAGCGACTTCACACTAAAATATGACGTAGTGTACAACTTTCCATTGACTGCACAACACAGTACTATATCTGGTACCTGAACGCTCAGCTTAGTTCTTACATCCGCAATTCGTTAATAATGCCTACATATATTTAACGTTGGACATCGATCACTCATAAATATGGTAACTTCACGACATATTACGGGTTAACGTGTTGGGTACACGTCATCATTTTATGCGCAGTTTTTTTGTGTCGCTTACGATAATAGAAATATAGGCGGGACCACAAATATATATTTAGTTAAATATTTATACATTTAGCTAAACATATATATTTAGCATGATATTTATATATTTAGTTAACTGTTTATATATTTAGCTAAATAAATATATTTAGTTAAATGTTTATATATTTAGCTAAATGTTATATATTTAGCTAAATGTTATATATTTAGTTAAATGTTTATATATTTAACTAAATATATATATTTAGCTAAATGTTTATATATTTAGCTAAATGTTTATTTATTTAGCTAAATATTTAACTTTAGATTTTTCAGTGATTTAGTATTTAGCATTTATACCTACGAGAAACAGCACATTTAGCTATATATTTAACTAAGCGATGTGAAATCAAGATATAACATTTAAAGTTTTTCATAGACCAAAAACTCGACTTTTAGCTACAATATTTTTTGATATTTACATATATGCCATTTTTGTTCTAATATTTATCTAAATATATATATTCGGAGTTAAATCTAATGTTTTTTGTTATAGAAAAAGTTAAATAATTATTTTACAAACGGCGCCCCATACTCGCTAGCCACCAGAAACAGAGTCTCCCTTGGGAATGCTTACCGCAGAGCGAAATATGTGAATATTCCAGCTGAGGTCCGCACCCCCCGACCGTTCCACTAAGACTGACTATTAGTGGCCTTATATACCCTTTGTATTCGCTCTACACTGGTGAATGCACGTGCGTAACCTTTCACACTGCATTCGCACTAATTCGGTAGTTACTTCCGTTGGCCGTTTAACCAACGTTATCCAATAGGAGGTGCCGATCTACATGTACTATCAAGCCTATTTACAAAATGGCGTGTTTCTATACCATTTCTACGTGGGATTACCGGCAATTCCGAGTTTGATGCAACGCAGAGCAAATAATATAGGCCATTTCTATCTACGGGACAGGAATAACTGAAGTCACAGCTATTTCAATGACCTGTAAAATACGAAACTCCCACAATTGTTACACATATAAACGTGTATAAAATCCATACTACATTATATGATGGTGGCCATCTTGGATTCAAATATGGCTGATATCATCTAATTTGCATATTTGCATCACCATGATTCTTACTTGGTTACTATTTGTTTGAATTGATTATTATTCTGTAAATGTATCTGGAATTTGAATATAAATAGTTGCGATTTCAACAATATTACGCATTTTTTGTCTTTAATTTATTCAAAATGGCCGACATCATGGTCGACCAATGTTCTTTTTTCATCATACTTTAGAGTGTCTTTCGGGCATGCTTTGTGCCAATTTTCAGCAAGATCGGATATTTTGTCCAGGTATCATGCATTATTATGTGCTTCTGATCCATTGTTTATTCTTGAATTTTGTGCCATTGACCCCTGTGACCTTTCAGTCTATTTTAATTTTCTCTATATAAAATTTTAGACAAAAAGTACCCCGATTTACCGAACTTAAATGTTCATATCTTGGCTTCTAATTAAGATATCTTCAATCGGAAAACAGTTTTATGCTATTTAAATGTAGCTTTATCCATTAATAATTTAATTTTGCATTCATAGCCCTATGTAACAGACAGATTTACTACTTACATGTACATAGTATACTGTAACCGTAATTTGTAATAACTGTTTCAAACCAGCGATTACCTTGTAAAGTAAGGTTACATTTTGCCAGACATAGACAAACAGGGCATATTACATGCTCTTACACTAGACGTGGTCAACAGTTATTAAACAAGCCAACAGTGAGGCTGATGTCCCCTGCCGAAATCCCAAAATAAATAGAAGACACATATTAATTAATCGCACATTTATTTTTTTCAATGTATCGAGCAATCAAACTGTACACGAAGTGTCATCCAAAAGTGTTTTATAAAGAAAAATGCTAAAACCGACGAGAAAAATGAAAATGTACCCTAGTTAGGGGGACCCTAAAGGCAGACAAAAGGGCCCCTCTGGCCAAGGGAAAGGGCCCTCGTGTCCAAGTCAATCGTTTCTATACACTGTTACTGTCGAATCGATTACTAAATGAGAATGCAGTCATTGTATTGGCATAAAAATCATCAATCAAGATGAACCTAAGTTATCTTGTCCCAAAGTATCAACCAATCAAATTGCGTATCTCTGCTTACCCTTAGCGGAAAATGCTCATCTTCGAACTCCATCAAGGCATTGACCTAATAAGCATATACACCAAGTTTGAACATTTTAACTCAATTAGAAGGAGAGTTATTGTGTTCCAAAGTCTCGACTACTCTCGACCAATCAAATTGCGTATCGCTCTACTTACCTTGAGCAGAAAATGCTCATTATCGAACTTAGTCAAGGTATTACTGTAATGAAACTATACACCAAGTTTCATCACTCTCACTTAATTAGAACTAAAGTTATCGTGTCCCAAAGCATCAACCAATCAAATTGCTTATCTCTGCTTACCCTAAGTGGAAAATGCTCATCTTCGAACTCCATCAAGGCATTGACCTTATAAGCATATACACCAAGTTTGAACATTTTTACTCAATTAGAAGAAGAGTTATTGTGTTCCAAAGTCTCGACCAATCAAATTGCGTATCGCTCTGCTTACCCTGAGCAGAAAATGCTCATTATCGAACTTAGTCAAGGTATTACTGTAATGAAACTATACACCAAGTTTCATCACACTTACTTAATTAGAACTTAAGTTATCGTGTCCCAAAGCATCAACCAATCAAATTGCTTATCTCTGCTTACCCTAAGCAGAAAATGCTCATCTTCGAACTCCATCAAGGCATTGACCTAATAAGCATATACACCAAGTTTGAACATTTTAGCTCAATTAGAAGGAGAGTTATTGTGTTCCAAATTCTCGACCAATCAAATTGCATATCGCTCTGCTTACCCTAAGCGGAAAATGCTCATCTTCGAACTCCATCAAGGCATTGACCTAATAAGCATATACACCAAGTTTGAACATTTTAACTCAATTAGAAGGAGAGTTATTGTGTTCCAAAGTCTCAACCAATCAAATTGCTCTGCTTACCCTGAGCGGAAAATGCTCATTATCGAACTTAGTCAAGGTATTACTGTAATGAAACTATACACTAAGTTTCATCACTCTCACTTAATTAGAACTAAAGTTATCGTGTCCCAAAGCATCAACCAATCAAATTGCTTATCTCTGCTTACCCTAAGCGGAAAATGCTCATCTTCGAACTCCATCAAGACATTGACCTAATAAACACATACACCAAGTTTGAACATTCTAGCTCAATTAGGAAGAGAGTTATTGTGTCCCAAAAAGTGTGACGGACAGACAGACAGACAGACGGACGAACCCATTTTAATAGTCCACCAACTTTCTTCGAAAGGCGGGGGACAATTATAGTTCAATCAATGAAGTTCTTTCATGGTATAATGCTTCCTTTTTATACGCTTGTTTTAATCATTATTATTATCGCTTCTACTAAAAATAGATTTTACTTATTGCTTAGTCTAAAGGACGATATGAGAATAGCGCTGCTTCACTAAACACGAGAGCCATGTTACAATTCCAGTGTTGGTTCCAAGTTTTACAGATTTTATGACCTGTTTTGCCCTATTTTGTGGATAGATGGCCTGACAATGAAAAATCATCTTGTCATTGGGATCGAATGTTAAATACCCTGCCTGACTTAATTAGCCTGGTTGGTGCAGAAAATTAAATATTAAACCTTATTCATTTCAGATTAATTTAATTTTTATCTGCTAGTGAATAAATTGAATCGTAGATAATTCATATTGTAATCACTTAATAAACAAGCCAACAGTGAGGCTGATGTCCCCCGCCGAAATCCCAAAATAAATAGATGACACATATTAATTAATCGCACATTTATTTTTTTCAAACGTATCGACCAATCAAACTGAACACGAAGTGTCATCCAAAAATTGCTTATCTCTGCCTACCGTAAGAAGAAAATGCTCATCTTCGAACTCCATCAAGGCATTGACCTAATAAGCATACACACCAATTTTGAACATTTTAACTCAATTCGAAGGAGAGTTATTGTGTTCCAAAGTCTCACCAAATCAAATTGCTTATCGCTCTGCTTACCCTGAGCAGAAAATGCTCATTATCGATCATAGTCAAGGTATTACTGTAATGAAACTATAAGTTTCATCACTCTCACTTAATTAGAACTAAAGTTATCGTGTCTCAAAGCATCAACCAATCAAATTGCTTATCTCTGCCTACCCTAAGCGGAAAATGCTCATCTTCGAACTCCATCAAGGCATTGACCTAATAAGCATATACACCAAGTTTGAACATTTTAACTCAATTAGAAGGAGAGTTATTGTGTTCCAAAGTCTCGACCAATCAAATTGCGTATCGCTCTGCTTACCCTGAGCAGAAAATGCTCATTATCGAACTTAGTCAAGGTATTACTGTAATGAAACTATACACCAAGTTTCATCACTCTCACTTAATTAGAACTAAAGTTATCGTGTCCCAATATCAACCAATCAAATTGCTTATCTCTGCTTACCCTTAGCGGAAAATGCTCATCTTCGAACTCCATCAGGGCATTGACCTAATAAGCATATACACCAAGTTTGAACATTTTAACTAAATTAGAAGGAGAGTTATTGTGTTCCAAAGTCTTGACCAATCAAATTGCGTATCGCTCTGCTTACCCTGAGCAGAAAATGCTCATTATCGAACTTAGTCAAGGTATTACTATAATGAAACTATACACCAAGTTTCATCACTCTCACTTAATTAAAACTAAAGTTATCGTGTCCCAAAGCATCAACCAATCAAATTGCTTATCTCTGCTTACCCTAAGCGGAAAATGCTCATCTTTGAACTCCATCAAGGCATTGACCTAATAAGCATATACACCAAGATTGAACATTTTAACTCAATTAGAAGGAGAGTTATGGTGTTCCAAATTCTCGACCAATCAAATTGCGTATAGCTCTGCTTACCCTGAGCAGAAAATGCTCATTATCGAACTTAGTCAAGGTATTACTATAATGAAACTATACACCAAGTTTCATCAATCTCACTTAATTAGAACTAAAGTTATCGTGTCCCAAAGCATCAACCAATCAAATTGCTTATCTCTGCTTACCCTAAGCGGAAAATGCTCATCTTCGAACTCCATCAAGGCATTGACCTAATAAACACATACACCAAGTTTGAACATTCTAGCTCAATTAGGAAGAGAGTTATTGTGTCTCAAAAAGTGTGACGGACAGACGGACGGACGGACGGACGGACGGACGGACAGACAGACAGACAGACAGACAGACGAACCCATTTTAATAATCCCCCAACTTTCTTCGAAGGCGGGGGACAAAAAAAATTATGTCATATTGATTTCTTAAAAATTATATTTTCACTTTCGTTTTCATGTCTACGCTCAGGGGATTTATGACGCCTTCTTCTCGAAGAAAGCAGGGGACTGTTGAAATTGGTCTGTCTGTCTGTTCGTCACACTTTCTGAGACACAATAACTCTCTTTCTTATTGAGCGACAATGTTCACACCTAGTGAAGGTGTTTATAAGGTGGAGCCACTCTATTTTGTGCCACATTTTTCGGGCATCGATTATTATTTGTGAATACAGCTGCAATAGTCCGATTGGATGGTTGGAATTCAGGTCTGATTAAACGAAACGCTGCGAGGAGTATGGTACGCCACCTAAGGTAGACTACATTGGACCACATTTAAGTCAAGTTAAAATCAACTTACCTGTAAGACACACAGTAGCCCTACTATGCAGATATCGACTTTTAACACACTAATGTAGTGAAGGGATCAGTTTGTTGCTAGATATAGTGAATGGATCGGTTGGGCTAGATGTAGTGAATGGATTAGTTGCACTAGATGTAGTGAATGGCATTAGTTGAAGGTAAATGTAATGAAAGGAATTAGTGGGGCAAAATGTAGTACTTATCAGTAGAATATTCATTTTACCTGTGGACTTTGTTGATTATTTTGATCTTCGAGTATCGGTTGAACAAATTGGTTAATTACTCCGCTTTCAGACTGTAAATTGGAGGCCTGTGTCGTATGAACAGGAGCTTTATTTTCTGTTTAGAAAACAAGATTCATTTTCAGGTTTTAACCAGATTTTAACAATAGGACAGATAGTGATAAGCTTTTGTACTTTTCCCGTTATTTAACTTGTTGGACTATGTCCAGTTGCCGTCAAGAACGGCCAAGAACGGTTGATTCTGTTGACAGACGAACTGTCCACACGACGAGAATCATGGAGTAAAACTAATTTTACATAAATAATTTACCATACAGGTATATGTTTAAATGATGGCACCTGTTGAAAATACCAAGTTTACTGACCGTTACTGCCAGCCCCAGATGTCTGTCCACCATCTCCAGAGTTCTGGGGACGACTATTTTCTTTTCCTGTGGGTTTGTCGGGGGCCGTTCTTTTTTGGTCCATGGCGGAACTGTCAGCTGTTGCAGTGGGCTGTGTCGGTATCGGATTACTGTTTGCCGAGTCTGTGTTTGCCGAGCTAGATTTGGTAGGTTTATTCTGCGATGACGTAATCAATGGGGAAGCTACCGGAGAGTCAGTGACCGGCGGTGCTGATAATGAGCTGGATGTAGAAAGAGCATCCGAAACACCAGAAGGAGTCTGGTCCGATGACATGTTGGTTGAGATATCCTTAAAAAAAATATGATTCTATTATATTACATGTAGATATACTGGTCTTATTGTTATATCTATTACTAATACAAACCAATTTCAAGTAAAAATGATACGCTCTTGAAAGGGAATCGTTTGGAACAGTAAGGTTGGACCAGGCCCGTAGCCAGCTTGCTGGCTTCGGAGGGGCAGTGAAGATTTCAGGAGGGGCACACTCGTTACAATCTACAGTAGGTATTTTAGAGTTATGGTTGGCAAATTTTCTTTCGGGGGGGCAAAACATTTTTTCAGGGGGGCATTGCCCCCCCTTGCCACCCCCTGGCTACGGGCCTGGGTTGGACTAGAGAGGATAGGGACACAGCTAGGTTGAGTCTAGCGTGGACCGCACTTATGAACTCTTCTAGCGCGACACTGAAACCGAAATACATAAACATTGCTCAAAAACATTAGGTCGTCATAGTTTTTGTTTTGGTCACCCCCATCAAGTACGATTGTCACGGTAATGAGTTCAGGTCAGGGGTAACAATGACACAAGGGATTTCTGCCAAAATGGCATTTACTACTTACATAGTATACTGTAACCATAATTTGTAATAACTGTTTCAAACCAGCGATTACCTTGTAAAGTAAGGTCACATTTTGCCAGACATAGACAAACAGTTTCTGCCCCGCCCCCTAAAATTCACCGAGCCCAAACGCCCATGGCGAGCACCCTATAGACCCTTCCACGGTAGGCTACCGTTCGCCGTGTAGGTATATAGGCGCCCACAGAAGCCTTTGTCCCCTCCCCTCCTTAACAATTTTGGGCTAGCTACGGGGGCCTGATAGATAATCATTTGGTTGCTCGAGTATAACCGATTTGGGTTTCATTATAAGGGCCACCAGAGTCACGCCTGGCGGCAGACGCCCATGTCTGTAGGCTACATCTAAGATTCGTATGTAGATGGTTATAAGGTCAGATTCGTCCAGATTATGACCCCTGTCACATTATAACCTGTCCATAAGTCAAGTTAAAATCAATTAATCAACTTACCTGTAAGACACACAGTCCTACTATGCAGACATCGACTTTTAACACACTATTGCAGAAATCAAACTTTGTCTTTCCTTATATAACAGAATACAACAGTGTTGCAATGCCAATAATAATGGTGTTTGACGCACATAATTTTGTCATGTTGTTGATTTCTTAGAAATTCTACTTTCACTTTCGTTTTCATGTCTCCGCCCAGACTAGTCTCTATCATCCAAACAAATGTTCTACGAATATTAGTCTGGATGGGTCCTCAAAATTTGACGGGAAATAGGTCATTGTCTGGATTATCCAGTCTTTTAAGTTACCACGTACTGAATCTATCGAAACAGCTCGCTTGTCAAAGATGACACTCTTTAAAATTTGGTTGTGTAAAGGTTTCAATTGAAATAGTAATTTTCTCTCGCCATGAATCAGACATATGGCTTCTCACAATCTTCTAAATTCTTCATCGCGATGCATGCTTATTCCTCGTCTCTATTTTGTTTCTAATAATAGATGTGCCAAGTGAATTGTGGGATATATTTCAACCACGCTTTATAGAATCTAGCAAAATCGGCCCGGCTTCATAAGACCTAGCACTTACCGATACTTTCATTGGATACTTTAGCCAAAAGGTTCCATTGCCAATGCGTAACCAAATGTTTGGTTTTTTATGTGGTAGATTATCCAGTAATTTTCGTCAAAAATTGAGAACCGACCCAGACCCTGGTAAATGATAAACTGTAAAGACCAAGACCGATGTTGAGGGAGGCCGCATGTCAGTCAATTTGATTGACAGTTTGGTAAACGGCCTTGATGTGATGTTTAGTTGAGGTTAAAATGAGGGTTTGGATCTTCCGGCAGCCGTTTCTTGTGCTTATATTTTGTATAAATTTTCGAAATTAATTTCCATACTTTAATGTAAATAAAAATTATTTATATTATCTTATATCTAGTAGGAAAACTCACCGCCCTATAATCACAAAATATCTAAACAGACTCTATGTATAGTATAGTAGTTGCAAAAATGAGATGTTGGATCTCTCTCTCTCTCTCCCTCTCTTTCTCTCTCTCTGTCACATAGAAATATAGCACCCAATCGGCTTCGCTATGTCTTTTTCTTGTATTTGAAGGATGTTAAAGTATTTCTTTGAATTATTTTTCATGGAAAAATAATATTTGGGTCATTTTATTATATAAATTTTTTTATATATCTCACACTAGAGTCAATCTACTATATAAATGAATTATAGTATCTTATATACATAGAGTTATATCTATATATAACTCTATGCTTATATACCACACATATCGCACTATACCACATGAAGTATACAACCGGCTTCACTTAGCAGTCAGTATACTTTGAACCAAATCGGTGGGATTTTTCCTTTTATTTTCAAATATTTTAAAGTATTTGTATGAATTAACTTATATCAAAAGATAATATTTCAGTGAATGCATTTTAGAAATTTAGGATAATATCTTATATATCACACACATCGCACCATACCACATGAAGTATACAATCGGCTTCGCTCAGCAGTCAATATACTTTGAACACAATCAGCGTCGCTTAACAGTGGCACGTTTTCTTCTATTTTGAAATATTTTAAAGTATTTCTATGAATTAATTTACATCGCAAAATAATATTTGAGTTAATCTATTATATAATTGAATTATAGTATCTTATATATCACATAGACATCGCACTATACCCCATGAAGTATACAGTCGGCCTCACTTAGCAGTCATTATACTTTCAACTCAATCAGCAGATCGGCGTCGCTCAGCAGTGGGATTTTTTCTTCTATTTTGAGAGATTGTAAAGTATTTCTATGAATAAATTTACATCGCAAAATAATATTTGAGTGAATGTATTATATAAATGAATGAGAGTATCTTATATACCACAGACATGGCACTATACCTCATGCAGTGTACAATCGGCCTCGCTTAGCAGTCATTATACTTGGAACCCAATAGGCCTCGCTTAGCAGTGGGACGTTTTCTTAATATTGAACCAATCACGTGAGTTTTGTCCAGGTTCTACGGTTTCCTACCCCTGCTAAAGACCCCTACGAGCAAGAAAATTATTGAAATAAAATTTAATACCCTATATTAGTCCCGAAATGACCTAGTTTGTGTCGAGTGGGCGTTAAATCCCCCCTCCCTCTCTCTCTCTCTCTCTCTCTCTCTCTCTCTATCTCTGTCTCTCTCCCTTTCGAAAATTTACATCGAAAAATAATATTTGAGTGAATGTATTATACAAATGAAGATAGCATCTTATATATCACAGACATCGTACTAGGCCTATACCCCATGAAGTATACAATCAGCTTCGCTTAGCAGTCAATATACTTTGAACCCAATCGACTTGACTTAGCAGTGGGATTTTTTGTGCTATTTTGAAAGATGTTAAAGTATTTCTATGAATTAATTTACTTTGAAAAATAATATTTGAGTGAATGTATTATATAAATGAAGGACAGTATCTTATATATCACCTAGACCGCGCTATATCACCCGAAGTATAAAATAGGCCTCACTTAGCAGTCAATATACTTTAAACCCCATCGGCGTCGCTTTGCAGTGGGACTTTTTCGTCTATTTTGAAAGATTTTAAAGTATTTGAATGAATAAATTTACACCAAAAAATAATATTAGGGTGAATGTATTATATAAATGAAGATAGCATCTTATATATCACAGACATCGCACTAGGCCTACACCACATGAAGTATACAATAGGCCTTACTTAGCAGTAAATATACTTTGAACCCAATATTAGCAGTGGGATTTTTTCTTCTATTTTGAAATATCTTAAAGTATTTCTATGAATTAATTTTCATTGAAAAATAATATTTGAGTGAATGTATTATATAAGGAAGAACAAACAGTATCTTATATATCACAGCGACCACACTATACCACATGAATTATAAAATCGGCCTCCCTTAGCAGTCAATATACTTTAAACCCAATCAGCTTCGCTTAGCGGTGGGATTTCTTTCTTCTATTTTGAAAGTATTTCTATGAATTAATTTACACCCAAAAATAATATTTGAGTGAATGTATTATATACATTAAGGATAGTATCTTATATATCTGGAACATCGCACTATACCACATGAAGCATACAATCGGCTTCGGTTAGTATACTTTGAAGCAGATCAGCGTCGCTTAGCAGTGGGATTTTTTCTTCTATTTTGAAAGATTTTAAATTATTTACACCAAAAAATAATATTTGAGTGAATGTATTATATAAATGAATGATAGTATCTTATATCTCACAGACATACAGTCGGCCTAGCTTAGCAGTCATTATACTTTGAACTCAATCGGCATAGCTCAGCAGTCAGTATACTTTGAAGCAGATCGGCGTAGCTTAGCAGTGGGACTTTTTCTTCTATTTTGAAAGATTGTAAAGTATTTCTATGAATAAATTTACATCGAAAAATAATATTTTAGTGAATGTATTATATAAATGAATGGGAGTGTCTTATATATCACAGACATGGCACTATAATCCATGCAGTGTACAATCGGCTTAGCTTAGCAGTCACTTTACTTTGAACCCAATAGGCCTCGCTTAGCAGTGGGACGGTTTCTTAATATTGAAGCAACCACGTGAGTTTTCTTTGGGTTCTACGGTTTCCTCCCCTGCTAAAGACCCCTACGCGCATTAAAATTATTGAAATAAAATTAAAACCATATGTTAGTCCCGAAATGATCTAGTTTGTGTCGAGTGGGCGTTAAATGCCCCTCCCCATAGAAATATAATATTTTGTAAATTAAATGATATTTCAGTAAGTGATTGACATATTATTAGAATATTATATTCCAGAAATAAGGAAATTCATCGACCAATTAAAACTCCGAGTACACAGTAGTCTCTCTCTCCCCCCCCCCCCCAGTCTTCAACGTAGAATATTTGTCTTGACGATAGAGACTAATTACATAGTAGAGCAGGTCAGGGAGAGTACATTTTGTCGTTATTGAATTTTCATACCGCTAGTACCTCCCGTGGTCGTAGAGATTTGAAATTGTTAAGAAGTGTTACGAGCGACTATTGATAATCACACACTCGGACCATGGAAACCACTAGGTATGCGTAAGTGTAGTAGCACTTGAGATTTATTCTATTATTAACAATAAATAGTCCTTTATAAACTCCACCTTCAAATAAAATGGGAGGGACTCGAACAAGAAAGAGGCGGGGCTTACATATGCCTCGCTCAGCAAAATCTATAAAATCGGTCTCGCAAGGAATGATTTAACGCTTACCCCCAGACCCTCCGTGCGTTGAAGACTAGGGGGTTCTGGGTGACAGAGACTACGGCCAGACGTGTTTTATTACATCGTCAATCATTCAAAGCTATCCGAGCGTGACTGAAGGTGAATCGAAGATTTTGTGTCATGCGGCGAGAAAGAAAGAGAGTTAAACGTCCGCGCGACATAAACTGGGTCATTTCGGGACTAACATATTGTTCAATTTAAATTTAATAATTCGCTTGGGGTCTTTAGCTGTGGGAAATACTGACAAATACAAAGTTTCTCTTATTCTGTGCTAAAAGAATTAGTTAGAGTATATATCACAACATCGCGTAAATTGAGATCTTGACAAATTACATTTGTTCTATGAATAATTCATTTTGTGATACAACAGATCCAATCAAACTTAATTGATTAGTTTCGCCTTCATGGTGCACTTTTGACACCTTCCTTTTTGTCATTCAACATTTCATATTAGACTTCAACATCACGCCTCATGTAAGTGACCCAGAATTTTAAAATTGAAAGCCTGTATGCAAATTAGTTCACACATACAATATGTCGCCATACAATAAGACGGCTTACCATACAATAAGGCGAACAGATCAGCAGCGAAAGGGCGTATTGCTGACTCTTATTTTATAGAACTTAAAATCTAGGAAACTGGTTCGAAAAAGCACATCCCCGTAAACATTGCAACATGGGGACCATATGGGGAAAAAAAGGGGCTGTGGGCCCAGATCATACCACAAGGTTCGCATACTGAACCCATATTATCTTCCCACAAACAAATGTAGGCAAATACACTTTATTTTCATATATATTAATATCACAGAGACAAGCCAAATGATATAATGCTTACTTCTTTCTTACAATGATAATCTGAGCTTATAGTGTGTGTATCTGGGGCCAATATGGGATCTATATGGGATTTCCCGCATTAACAACTCTGTTTTTGTATACATGGGGCCAATATGGTTTCCATAAAGGATTACCCATCAGGCGCGGATCCAGAGGGGGGGGGGGGGGGTCCAGGGGTCCGGCCCCCCCCCCCCCTGCTCAGACTTTTATGCGATTTTATTGGCGACTTTTAGACCTGTAATTTTGGAATTTACCTTCCGGAAATACGTCAGAATGCACCAAATTGAATCTAATTTACCAAATTTTCCTGGGGGAGGGCACCGAAACCCCCCGTTAATTGGTTGAGTGCCTTTTATCAAACCTAGACCCTCCCCCCCTGCAAAAAATCCTGGATCCGCACCTGCCCATTTGTGTATCTTGGGCCAATATGGGATGTATATGGGATTACCCACATTAAGAACTCTGTTTTTGTAAACAAGGAGCCAATATGGTGTCCACATGGGATTACCCATGTTTGTATCTGGGATAATATGGTATCTGTATGGGATTACATATTAACTTTTGTATATCTGGGACCAACATGGTATCCATATGGGATTACTTATTTGCGTTTGTTAGCTCAATATTGAACCCACACTTTTATTTGTTTGTACCTTGAACCAAAATGTGCACCCAGGGGCCAGAGTCTGTGTGGTATGGATATGATATAACCACATTCCTGTATATAATGTACATGGGCCCAATATGGTATCCATATGGAAATACCCACATGTGTATCTGGGGTCAATATATCTATATGGCATTTCACATATAATATATCTAATTCTAATACGGTATCCATATGGAGTTACCTACATATGTTTCTGGGTCCAAAATAATATGTCACGACAAATAAGCTCAGTACAGTATTTCTTATAATCCCACAGGAAATCCATTTAGTGCCCAAATTAATATCCTGGTATATCCACACAGATCCCATATGATGCCCATATTACATTGATTTGTACTCCCACATGAGTCCCATATAGTACCCATACTACATGTCTTATCAAGACCATATAGGTCCCATATTACACACATATTATTTTAGATGATTTACCCATATAGAATCCACACAAACCCCATTTAGTACCCATGTGGATCCCATATATCATTTATTTGTACCCCATATGAGTCCCATATAGTACCCATATTATATTTCTTAACATGGCCATATAGGTCCCACACAGGCCCCATATACCACCCATATTATTTTAAATGAGTTACCCATATAGGCCCCACACACACCCCATTTAGTATCCATATGGTTGAGCCTATATCGATCCCATATGGATGTTGGGTGCAAAAATGTCGGGGTCCGATATGGGCCCCCCATCATGGCCCCATATTACATGACACATGGTACCCATATGGTACCCATCAATGAATGTTATAAATTTACATTTGGAGTTTGAAAACAAATGCCCGTCTTTATGGAGCTTTTAAGCAAAAAGAGTCGCTAATACTTATTCTTTTAAAAAAAGCCAAATAGGACCCATTATTACTCAAATTTATTATGAATACAGCATGGCTGGTAGTATCTTGCTAGTACGATTTTTATGACTATAGCAGATTCTGTACACAAATTATATAATATCTATAACTTTACTGTGGAGGTCACCAAGCCACCCATGAAAACCTGTCAGCGAGTCATCATTAACAACCAATTTAGTATCTTGAAGTCTGTTTGGTCACTGGCTGAAATTTAGATTCTATCTTGCTAGTACAATTTTTATGACTATAGCAGATTCTGTACACAAATTATATAATATCTATAACTTTACTGTGGAGGTCACCAAGCCACCCATGAAAACCTGTCAGCGAGTCATCATTAACAACCAATTTAGTATCTTGAAGTCTGTTTGGTCACTGGCTGAAATTTAGATTCTATCTTGCTAGTACGATTTTTAGGTCTATAGCAGATTCTGTACACAAATTATATAATATCTGTAACTTTACTGTGGAGGTCACCAAGCCACCCATGAAAACCTGTCAGCGAGTCATCATTAACAACCAATTTAGTATCTTGAAGTCTGTTTGGTCACTGGCTGAAATTTAGATTCTACAGTGTAGAAGTATGTATATAAGAAACTGCTGAAAGTGGTACACATCTCTGAAATCAGTTCACAAAACTTAATCAAAGGTAAATTTTTACCACCCTTTCCTACTATAATATGCTTAATGGCTTTTGGGTAAAACAAATTAAATGAAAGGTTTTAAAGCTCCAATAGCATATTTTTAAGTTATATTTTTAAAATGTATTAAAATAAAGCCCTAAAATAGATTGTACCTATAAACAGTCCTACCTTGTTAAAGAATAATCATATTAATCCTATAATTCACTATTGCCAGTTGAGAAATTGGCACAAATATCATTTTCAACTTCAAATTCAAACGTTTGAAGATGGCCGTCCATGGAGAGGAATGGGAAAACAAGGGAGGTAATTGAGTTACTATCTCCTCAATAAGCCTGTCTCAACCATTTTAACCCCCATGAAATTTTGCCCATGATCGTATAATATTGAGTTGACAACATTTTGAGCAAAAGAAATAGAAATAATTATGTTTTGACTTTATTAGAAAATATGCTATTGGAACTTTAAAGTTTCTATATTTCGAAAAAATGTCTTTTGGAAAATAACTGATACAAATGAGTTGATCATTTTCTGTGGAAATATACAAGTGCATCAAAGTACTTAAATACAAAAGTTTTGTAATAATATAAGAATGGATTTGAATAGATGTTTCTTTTTTTCTTCGTTATTTTGATTTGACAGAATATTGGTAAACTCTAAAACAAGAAAGCTGTCATTTCCAGAAAGGTGACTATTTCCATTTTCATCTTATAACATTTGTTGTATTATTGTGTGTCATGGCAAAATATGTTTCTTGCTCTCGCTGGACTAAACATTTGAAAGTTTTATCAGTTATACAACGAAATACAAATGACATTATATAACTGAATTTGGTAAAGATGAAATAAACGCACTTTAAAACACAAGATATAATAAATGCTAAATCTGGTCTTTTTACAGCTTAATCCATTTGAAACAAGGGTAATTCAAATACTCTCCAAATTGGAACAACAGATTGAAGAATTAAAATGACAACATAAGCACTGGTCAACTATTTCATATGTTCCTGACCAAAAGAAAATGGTGAGTTTCTGTTTGTATCAATTACTGTTTGTGGAGACTACAGGTCAGAATTTATATCCGATTTTGATGAAAATTAAAATATGTGTTTGTATCCCAAAGATGTTAATTGAATTTTATATCAGCGCAAAATATGGGTAGAGTTGTCTTACTTTGTCAGGCTGCACATCAACAGACCTAATCAATGTGCTTTTCTTTTGAATTGCAGAGTCGGTCAGAAGAAATCCAATGTTTGTGAACACTACAAACGAAGAAATCAAAACAGCTGTTAGTTGCTTCCTGGCTAATTCAAGGGGCAGGGATGGTGGGAGATCCCAACGAATTTCAACTGTCTTACCGAAAAGCATTATAATAAAACATGGAACCAAATAAACAGTTTTGTTATTTTATTAGACTGATTTGGTACTTGTTTACCATGCTTAGAACTAGAGAATTCATCAAAGTTACACGGAACTGTGTAGCACACTTGATATTATCATTAAAATAGTGTTTAGCATGTAATATCAAATGATTATACATTATTAGAAGATAATTTCATACTTGTATTAAATTAGTCTTAGTTCCGCTATAATGTCTGGTATAAATAGTTTACTGTCCATATATGTGTTGTCACGACAAATAAGCTCAGTACAGTATTTCTTATAATCCCACAGGAAATCCATTTAGTGCCCAAATTAATATCCTGGTATATCCACACAGATCCCATATGATGCCCATATTACATTGATTTGTACTCCCACATGAGTCCCATATAGTACCCATACTACATGTCTTATCAAGACCATATAGGTCCCATATTACACACATATTATTTTAGATGATTTACCCATATAGAACCCACACAAACCCCATTTAGTACCCATGTGGATCCCATATATCATTTATTTGTACCCCATATGAGTCCCATATAGTACCCATATTATATTTCTTAACATGGCCATATAGGTCCCACACAGGCCCCATATACCACCCATATTATTTTAAATGAGTTACCCATATAGGCCCCACACAAACCCCATTTAGTATCCATATGGTTGAGCCTATATCGATCCCATATGGATGTTGGGTGCAAAAATGTCGGGGTCCGATATGGGCCCCCCATCATGGCCCCATATTACATGACACATGGTACCCATATGGTACCCATCAATGAATGTTATAAATTTACATTTGGAGTTTGAAAACAAAGTCCATTTAATCGTGCCAGAACGATAATACCTTTAAGCGAAATACTGAAAGAAAATTTAACCATATGTTAGTCCCAAAATGGCCTAGTTTGTGTTGAGTGGACGTTAAACCTCATTTCTCCCCTATCCCCACACTGTTAGGCATGAAACGGGGTATGTTTTAACTTCCTTTTCATTCATTCGGAAAGTTCACCGAACAACCAAATATTGAACTTTGTACTTTTATATTTGATTAAAATTACCAAATTAACTCATCATATTTTTTTTTATAAACAATATTTTAATCTCAGAAAAGGATTGAGGAACAGGCCAGGCCTATAAATATATTTGACAGTGACGAAAAAACAAAACAAAAAGAAAGCAAATCAAAGAAATAAACTAAGTTTTAATAGCAGGTCATTTAAAAAAATTTTTTTCCAATATTACTTATGTTTGCGTCAATTTTTTTAGGCCTTTTCGTTACATTCAGTGAAACCACCAAAACATTTTAATAAAGTTTAAAAGTTAAAGCTGCTTGTGAGAGATTATATTTTTCTTACTATATTATTTAGAAGGCAATAATAACAATTTTACAAATTTATCGAAAAAAAAAAAAAAAATTCTGGAAAATGAGCGTTTGGTGATTTACATCCAGGGAGTTATAGGACATCACTAGAGAATAACACGGACGGTGTGCAGGACGATATCATCCTCGGAACATAAAAAGCAACGAAATGTCGGGATAATTTTAATTGTGTTGAGTCGTATTGTAAGATATTAAATCAACGCGGACAGTCACCGTATCCTTTCCCGATTTATTTAAGAAACCATTTTGAGGATTATCTAGAACTGTTAAAGGTATAACGTCCCACCACATATACGCAGAACCAGGCTTAAATCTGTATCTGATATTTTCTAACCTGATCGACTCCTCGTCGTTTATATTATTTACTAATATCAGGGAAAAATTGACCAACACCCAATTGAGGTAATAATCAGTCTCGGGCATTGCTAACTTTAAGATGATTGATAGATTAGTATTTCCTGGTTTATACTCGATCAACCAGGGTAAAGACTGGACGTTCAGCATTTCAATATTTTCTATGTAGGTAGGTCTATCAGCATCTAATCTTTCTTTCAACAAAGCTCTACCAATATTTGTGTCCAGAAATTCCCTTACTAACGCAAGACCTTGATCGGTTTTGAGAGTTTGTCGAAGTAAAACGTTCCCAGTATTTGAAGGCACCCATTTTCTTATCTCTGACAGACCGACCGTGGTGTTCAGCAGGTCTTGTAAAAGCGCTTTCCCTTGGGGTGACGTAATTATAAATTCCTTAATCAAGGAGAGTCCAAATTGCTCAGTGAGTATCTGCTTTAACAGATTTCTTCCTACTCCCCCAATCAAAAATTCTTTCACTAAAATTCTACCCACTTGGTTTGGAAGGAATTCTTTGATCAACTGTCGCCCATTTAAAGTTAGAAGAAAATTTTTAAGCAGTGAAATTCCATCAGGATTTGAAATGAACTGCTCAACCAGTGATTTACCGACTTCGGACGGTATGAATTTGCTAACCGATGGCAGTGCGTACTGCGTCGGCAGAATGTTTTCTACCAATGATAGCCCTTTCTCGGTGATTAGAAATTGAAATATCAAGCGAACTCCAGTTTCAGTATTCAAAAAGGCACTCATCAAAGCGAAGCCCTGTTCGCAAGCAACGAACTTGTTAAAGTATGTTTTTCCAAAAGGAGTGTAAAAGAAGGATTTAAGACCCACTTGTCCAGACTTTGCAGACATTAACTCTTTCAGTAACGTTTGGTTATATTCCGTTATTAGAAACTCTTTTATAAACATGCTTCCCCGCTCTGTTCCAAGGACCTCGGCCAGAAGACGCTGTCCATTTTCATTGTTCAAAAGTTCTTGCATCATTATGTAACCATCCCTTGATTGGAGTAATTCCTGTATTTGGTTAGTGACTTCGTATCTCACCAATCCCTTGATTTCTTCTCTGTGGACTCTTTCAACTTTTTCTTTAGCTGTATCATCTATGACTTGGGGTTCTTCCTCGTTTTTTTCTTCAGAACTATAGATCTCAACCTTCTCGATCTCGTCGAAATCGTCTCTGGATAAATCTGCCCACAAGCTACTTTTGTAAATGACTAAGGTACCAAGCATGTCCATTAATGACGTAATTCGGAATTCGTCCAACTCGGCTTCGCTAAATTCAACTTTCTGTAATTCGGGAAATTCCAATAGGGCCTGCTGTTCTTCTTGGTTTTCTATTTCTTTCTGAAGTTTACGCGAAGACTCTGTCATGTTTCGAACTGATGTGCTTGCTATAGAATTTTTTATGCGTGTTAAAATGAACTCCAATTCTGATTTGCATGCCTTCAATTTCTGAGAATGTTTGTTTATTTGTTCGTTGTTTTTGTCAGACGCTTCACCATTGTAATTTTTGATATCTTCACCGATACTTTTTATTTTATCACTCAAACGTTTTACCTGCTCATCTACCCTCGTGTTGATGTTTGCCGTGGTCTTGCGGATCTCCTGTTGATCATGGTGCAAAGATTCGATATTAGACTTACATTTCCGCATTTGTTTTTCTATTCCCAACTTCATGTGTTTAAGGTCGTCTTCAACCCGTTCCCTATGTTTATGGATCACGTCCGCTTCCACGCTTCGGTCGTCCAGAATACAGGTAGTGCAAATGTACCGAGAGTTCCCAGGGCAGTAAAATGCAGCTTCTTTGCTTTTATGTATGTCACAGGAATCTTTGGTTCGGCGTCTTTTCTTTTTATCGAAGCTGGAAGAACAATGAAATATATATAACACTAAAGAAACATGATCACTGTATACAGTATTCACGTTTGTAAATAAACCGAAGTGGAATCGACCGGATTCAGGAAATATATTAAAAATCTTTTCACATGACTAACAAGCAGTGGATAGATAGTTCACGGACTAAAACCGAAAAGACAGCAACGTACTAGTATGGTATCAATTCCGAATATTCAATTGTTTCAATAATTAAAGATAGGTTGTCAGGCAAGGAAACATACACCAGCAGCATTTAAATCGACAAAGTTATCAAATATTTATACTTTTCAGACAATTGGGGACGTTTTTAAGACAATTTCACACACATCAGTTTGTTTTAGAGTTAAAAGCTTCCTCAAACTGACATGGGTCTAAACTCTAGAAGTAATTAACAGATGCATATAAATTTCAAACAGATATGCTGGTAACTTTTGTCGTTTGACTGTTAACAAGATTGAACAATAGAAAACAAACGCTATAACTCGCGAAGTAATTTACAGAAATTGCTGAAATTCAATAGCAATCTCCGTTCTATTAATTTCATAGATCAGACGATAACTTTTGGCATTCGAGGGTTCTCAAGGTTAAAAAAAGTAAAACAAAGGCCGTAACTCTAGAAGCAGTATACAGAAATTGTGGGTGGGTGAGGGAGGGAGGGACGGACCGGTGGACGGGCGGACGGATGGTGCCGATGGCAATATACGATCACATTTCCTGGTGGGAATATAAAAATATATATATATACAATTTCTGAAAGGTATTATCTTGTTACACATCGACGATTTCGAGCTTTTGTATTTACCTCTTTGGAGATTGTTTTGTGGGAGAACCTTTGATACCTGAGTGTTCATCATCTTCGTCAAAACTTTTACTGTTTGTTCCTAAAAGACAATTACAGAAAAGAATAGTGTGGCCGATAGCTTGTGAGTGGCATCTTAGAGTGGAATAAACCATAACTTACCCATTGCCGGACTTCGAGGAAGGAAGACCCTTGGCTATTCCACTTACGAAACACCAAGAGGTAATTGTAAGTTGATTAGCTAACCGGATATGCACCCTTTGCTTGATACGGCATATGCTGGATGTGGGCGTGGCCTGCCGGTGTTTATGTTTTTCCTAAGCGATCGACATGTTTGTTCTACAAATTGAAAACTAGTATGGCGGTGGCTTAGGGCTTTCACTTTTTTTTATTTAATTATTTCAGTATTTTTGGAATCGGAGTTCAGCTTTAACTAATATTTGTAATACTTGTAATCTGGTTCGTATGGTACACTACCTGTTACAACCACCAGGCCTTATATATCGCTTATATCGATATCTACACTGTACTTTTGTGGCCGCAAAAGTTTGCAGTACGTCTACCAAGCCTAATGACAAGTGGCGATCGTGTGTCAATATCGAATACATAAATATCGGCATTTTGTCGGCAAAAAACCCCCTCCCGATCCCCTAAAACATTTCTTTTGATATATATATTGCAACCGTCTGTTAGTTTACCTTTGTCTTCGATACTAAACTCTTCACTATCAGTTGTATTCTTGCAGCGACCACCACCACTCTGACCACCAGATGCATTCTCGCTGCAACTACCACAACCCTGATCATCAAATGATTGACTGCTGTGACCATTGCCATCCTGACCATCAGATAATTTATTGCTCTGACCACAACCGACTGGACCACCAGGTGCTTTCTTGCTCTGGACACCACCGCTACCCTGACCACCAGTTGATTTCCCATTGTGACTATCACCACCTTGTGCATAAGATGTATTCCGTTTGTCACCACAAGAAAGTTTCCTGCTGTGATCACCGCCGCCAACCTGAACATCAGCCGATTTCCCGTTAACACCATCACGGTAATCACAAATTATGTTTTTGTTTTTAACACTACCACCAAGAGTATTCTTTTTCTCATTATCTCTACCACCATCACCTTGATAATGGGATGTGTAGTTATTGTCATCACCACTGCCAACCTGGCCATCAGTTATGTTCTTGGTGTCAATGCCACCACCCTGGCCATCAGTTGAATTTTTGTTGTTATTATTAAGACCCTGGCTATTAGTTGTATGTTTGTCGTCACCACCACCAAGCTGACAATGAGCTCTGTTATCAGTTGGGTTTTTGTTGTTATCGACACCACCCAGATCACCATCTGTTGTCTGTTTGGCATCACCGTCACAACCACTCTGTCCAGTTACCTGGGTATCATTCGTAGTCTGTTTGGCATCACCGTCACAACCACTCTGTCCAGTTATTGTGTTTTTCTGGCGACCAGGTGTTGTCCCATTGTCATCAACACTTTGACTATCAGAAGTGTTCATTGTTTCACCACCAACACCATACCGACCACCAAATGCGCCGGCTTCACCAAATACAAAAGTTGACCCAGATACTTTGTGTGATTTATCAAGTCCAAAAGTCATTCCTGATAAATCGGTGTATAGACATGGAGCAGATGCTGTTTCTAAAAGAAAATACTGGTCATTTTGTCATGGATTTGAGTAGGCGACACAATAGAGCACAACAGTTGACATTTAACTACCACCAATAAAACTTTTGGACAAACATAAAGGGGTCACATATCACCACGATTCTTAATATACGAGAACATTGCGTCGGTTATAAACTTTATTTAATCAAAGGAGCCGCGGCGGCTTTCGTTGCCTGTCGAGAAAGTTTCTAGGTATTTCCCGGCTTGGTTTCCTCTTGTCAGTGATGCAGTACGGATGGCATAGCAAGGACAGGGTCTAGTTGTTCGGAGGTATAAAAAACCAAGACCCCGTGAACACATAAGCGTTTACGTAAATACAGCCCTTGGATGACATTGATCTTGAGAAAGTCATCAACTTTATCGGTAGTCAAAAAGCTTACAAGAAACTTATTAGATGAAATTTGTTGCAAATCCGTTGTCTCATTTTTTTTTATTAAGACCCCGTGAACACATTAGCGTTTACGTAAAACAAATCGTGGATCAACTTTATCACTAGCCAAAAAGCTTAAAAGAAACTTATTAGATGAAATAATCTCGTGTGTAATCAAATGAAATTTAAAATCGGGTCTCACCTGTATTACCAAAAACAAAATTAGCCGTGGTGCTTAAATAGGCTGAAGATTGCTTATTACCATTACCGTCCACATGACCTTCCGGTGTCATCATTTTGTCACCGCCACTCTGGCCACCAGTTATGCTTTTTGTTTCACCCTGACAATCAAACGTGTTCTTTTGGTCGACTTTACTGGGGTTCAATTTATCAAATCGTCCAAATGATATTCCATGGATCTTGAAATTACTATTAGAGTTTTGAAATGGGTCCGATCCTGGATTTGAAAGAAAATACAATCTATTCAATCTATGAAACCGAACTATGTGTCGGTTGAAACGAAACAATAGACGGTTTTGAGAGCTGTTATTTTATAAATTTGGAAAAAATCAAAATTCTTCTGAATCGTTTCAAAATTTTTCGATTGGAAGTGGAAGCATTAAAGCTACAATAAACAAACTCATACACTGCATAATGATTGGGTGAGTTACAGATACAGAGACAGCAAGGACTAATAACAACGGCTGTAATTGCACTACAACCAGTTAGCCTTTACTCAAAACAATGATAAACAATCAACAAGTCAAGGGTAATAACATTCCGTATCACAGAAACTAAATTCGGGTTCGGGGTAAAATGTTTTATTCGTAACTCTTACATTTTTCCCCGTTATTAAATTATAGTTTTAACATGCGTTTAGGATGGTTGGTTAAAACACGTTCGAGTACGCCAAACTGTTGTCATGAACGGGTAACTCCGGACGAGAGTGGTTGATTATGGTAACAAAAGAACTAACAGTCCACAAGGCAGTATTTTGACCTTTATTGGACTATCTTAAATGCCCTTGGCTAGCATAGGTTAGGCAATGTCTATAACCCCGCGTGCTTCAAGTTGCCGCCATGAATGGGTGGTTCCGGACATGAACGGTTGACTCCGGACATGAACGGTTGACTCCGGGCATGAACGGTTGGATAGCATAGGTTAGACAATGTCTATAACCCCGTGTGCTTCAAGTTGCCGCCATGAATGGGTGGTTCCGGACATGAACGGTTGACTCCGGACATGAACGGTTGAACCCGGACATGAACGGTTGATTCCAGAGACAAACTGCCCGCAAGACGAGCAGGTAAAATAATAATTTTAGATTTGGTGTAATTAGGACACCTGTAGAAAAGACCAAGTTTACTGACCAGATGCTTGTCCACCCACTCTAGAGTTCTGGGCACTACTGGTGGCCAGGGCCCCCGAATTTGTTTTTCTATGACGTTTTTTCTGGTCCTTTCGTTTTTTATCCATGGTGGAACTGTCAGTATTTGTAGTGGGTTGTGTGGGTGTCGAATGTCTGTCTGTATTTGCCTAGCTAGACGTGATAGTTTTATTCTGCAATGACGTAGTCGATGAAAAAGAGGCAGTGGAATGTGCTACTGTTGCAGAAGTCGGAACTTCAGTGACTGTGTTGATACTGAGCGGGATGTAACGGGAGCATCCGAAACGCCAGAAGAAGGAGTCTGTTCCGATATCATGTTAGTTGAAATACGTAATTAAAAGATTCGAGAGAGGGCTGGGTTATCCACGCTTGTGAACTCTTCTTGTGCAACACTGAAACCGAAATAGAGAAAATTACTCATTAGCAAAATGACATTACAATCCATATTTCCCTTCGTCCAATTTCTTGGGTGTTATTTCGTGCAATAGAGCGATACCAGATTAACCTACCATGCAAACACCGTGATACAGAAATTTCCGCGAAATGTTTCAAAGATAGGTTGCCAGACAACGAAACATACGCCCACGGCAGCTAATTCGTCCGGCAGTCAACAAGAGTTGCCGAATATTCTAACTTTTTTCGGTAATGAAACATTTATAATATTCCTAAATCTGATTATGATTAAAGTAATTATCAGAAAATCATTAGAATTTGTTTGGTTTTTATAAAGTTCTGTCCCATGCTAACGCTTAGTATACGAAACATTAAAAATAACTGATTTAGCTGTTATCAAAATTCATTGAAAATCAATTGGATGATAAGTTTGGCCTCTAGAGCGTCCACAAGATTTTTTGAAGTGATCAAAGGCCACAACTCCAGATGGCTGTAATTATCGGAAATCGCTGAAACTCAATTGGCTTCTTCGTCTCATGACCTTAAACACTGTGTATAAGAAATTATCGGAAATCGCTGAAAATCAATAGGCTTCTTCGTCTCATGACCTTAAACGGACGGACGGGGGCGACGACAATATACGACCACATTTCAATGTGGGCGTATAAAAATGTTTCTTGGGGTTCATTTTCAAGCTGACCCGGTGAATAACTTAGAAACAAATTTTTAGCGTTTGCAACACATTGAAGTAACAGCAGCAAAGGTGAGGAGGGAGCAGGGTCCGGACCGGACTGGACCGGAGAGGGTGAGAAGACGGCCGGGTTGGGTTACGTGGGACCAGGGGCAGAGGCAGAAGGTGGCTGAGTTTACACCGAGTCTGACCTACCAATCATGCCCCCGCACCTCAAAGATTTTAGATTTTCTAGGAGGTAGTGGAGGGGCAAACATTTTCGGTAATACGCCCGCACTTTGGCCTTACAAAAGGCCTGGTCCACCCGAAGAAATGGAACGAAGATAACATTTGAATACAATTAGGTTGTCCTACGTTTGGAACTTTAAATCAAAGATACAATCAAATAGGTCGAGCACTGATAATATGTCAGTATCGACACCAATATAGATCTTTGGGATAAAAATATATATATTTAAAAATCGGATACCAATTGCGATTCCAGAGGGTTCACAACCCTGGTATTACATGCTTTTGCACGATTTACGTACAGAGGCGGCCATTTTGACGTGAAGGTTCGATTCCAATTCAACCATAATTATGGTATAATAATGGTGATATATGAAAGTTTTTTTAAAAAAAATCGAATAAAATTTGTGACCTCTAGAGGGTTCATAAGACAGTTCATGTGTCATCCGGTATACGAATATCTTAAATATTATTCATTTATCTTGATGTACTCATGAATCAATTAAATAGCGGCGTCGGGGGTGGGGGTTTAACGGGATGAATCCGTTAGTTATATAAATCAATTTACCTGTGAAACACACGGAAGATATCGACACAATATTGAGAATAAAAAGCCACGTCTTACCTTATATAACAAAATACAACAATGTTAATAATAAAAATGTTTAACGTTTTACTGTTCTGCCCAGGCGAATAATAAAAACGGGGTCAATAGATATTCGGGGAGCACGGAAGTTTGTTGAATTGATTTCTAAGAAATTCTACTTTCACTTTCGTTTTAATATCCTCGCTCGGAGAATTTGATAGGCCAAGCGAATATTCACTGCGGGATCAGTTTGGAACAAGGCTAGATCTATTTTCGTCAAGGTCGTTGAGATATAAATAAGGTAAGGGGACGTGGTTGTTGGCGATATTGTAGGTTAGGGTTAAGGCTGGGATTAGTGGTAGCCCTGTTTACATCTCGTGACAGGGGCGTTGGGATGGCCTAGTGGTCTAGAGTGCCGCGCTTCGACCTCTAGCTTGCGGCTGTGGGTTCGAGCCCTGGTGTGAGCGTATGCGGCATGGAGATATATAGGGACTCCCTGATGATAGTACAAAATAAACATTTGTAGCTTTTGGTCCTCCTCTAGAGGTCACAATTTAATTTTTTTTGATCCGATTTAAAAAAGATGGGTTGCCAGGCAACGAAACATACGCCCACAGCAGCTAAATCATCCGGGCAGTCAACAAGGGTTGTCGCATATTTTTACTTTTTTTGGTAATGAAACATTTGTAATACACGAAAATCTGATTTAGAGTAACAACTCATGTAATTATAAGAATAAAGTTTTACCCCACGCTAACATTTAGTATAAACATGAAACATTTAATATCATGGATTGAGCTGTTCAGTTATCAAAATTCATTGAAAATCAAAATACTTGTTCGTTTCAACACCTTAAAGTTACATTATGGGAGATAAGATAAAGAGATGGCAGTTCTCACTACAATAGTTAAAAACTAGATAGTGTAAAGATAATTTGCTGAAAATTTCAGTCAAATTGATTCACTATTAGCCGAGAAAAAAGCTTTTGAAATATTCATAGCCTCGGTCATCATTACTCAAATCATTAATATAAACAGCATCGTCTCGATTATCCACTTGATTGATTTAATTATCAACCGCCATTAAGCGGCATATACGATTTTAATCTGCCAACATCGAAGGCTAGTCTTGACATAAAGAGTTTATTATGGTCTGAATATGTTAATTAATGTCTAATTGATTATTTAGATAACATCTCAGGCTTAAAGAAAGACCTGTAAAAATCAGATTTTGCTCTTGCATAATGCTATTTTAAACTCTGTGTATCAATCTGAGGTTTGGCCTCTATAATGTCACAAGATTTTTTGAAGTTATCAAGGGAGATAACTCTAGCAGTAATTATTTGAAATCTCTGAAAATCAATAGGCTTCTGGCACTAATTATCGGATATTGCAGAAAATCAATAGGCTTCTTCGTCTTATGACCTTAAACACTGTGTATAAATTTAATTCAATCGGATATTAGCTTTGACCTCTAATGAATAAGATTTGTCCACAAGATTTGTTAAAGTGATCAAGGGCCATAACTCTGGCACTAATTATCGGAAATGGCTGAAAATCAATAGGATTCTTCGTCTCATGACCTTAAACACTGTGTATAAAATTAAAGTCAATCGGATATTAACTTTGGCCTCTAGAGCATTCATAAGATTTTTTGAAGTGATCAAGGGCCATAACTCTGGTAGTTATTATCGGAAATCAATGAAAAACAATAGGCTTCTTTGTCTCATGACCTTAAACACTGTGTATAAATTTAAAGTCAATCGGATATTAACTTTAGCATCCCGCCGGCCGGCCGGGGGCGACAACAATATACGACCACATTTTAATGTGGGCGTATAAAAACCCATTGAAATATACAACCGTTACACCATAATGGCCGCTCTATGCACACGTTTTATATTGTTTGAATGGCACTTAGCAACTGTACACATTAAAATAAACACAACAGTTCTATGGATAACAATTGCTATATTTCTATTAAAGCTATAGGTTTCAACAATGATTCTGTTGACAGAAATTTCGCCTAGCAGTTGGGTTTTTATCAAATTACATAATTAGAGACCTTCTGATCGAAAGTGCCTTCCAACCACAATTAACCAATCTTATTCATTAAAATATATCTGACATCACCCCCATGGCAAGGGAAGTAGGAAGAAAGGTTATCATCCATATCAGCTTTCTGTAGGTTTTGCATTTGTAAAAGCAGTAGGCCTATTGCCTACCCACCCAGTACGCAATGAAAGTTACTTTTTTGTTATCATGTCATGACAAAACCTGCTTAAAGGAAGTCCTTAGGCCGGTCCAGCACTGTGACTGGGGAAAGACAGAAGACATCAGTAATGGAACCATGAAAAGTAGACAACGTGCAAAAAAATATTTTAAGTCTGTTGTATTTGGAAGTGGTTGGCAGTTCTCTGGTGTCCCCAATAGTATTGTATTTGAATTTGGGAGTCGGGATGGCTTAAGGAGTCTGGTGCTGGCTCCTTTACCATGGATGTCCCGTATACAGGGTCCTGATGTTTGCAGAAAAGTTTCCTTGGCGGTGGAATTTCGAGTCATCAGTTTTCCCTTGTTGGTTGGATAAGGGTCTAGTAGTTCGGTTGGTTAAAAAACAGCATCAAAACTGATAATTAAAGGAGAATTGAAACCTGATGTCTAAATCAGAATTCAACCTGAAAAGTGAATCCATTGGCAAAATGAGATTTTGAGATTTGAAATCCGATCACCAAATGAGAATTGAAACTGGATGAATAAATAAGAATTGAAACTTGACCACCAAATGAATATGAAACAAGGTCATTTAAGTATTAACATTAACAAACATTTTCATTTGCATGTTAAGGGGGGGGGGGGTCTGGCTTGCGACTGTGGTTTCGATCCCTGGTGTGATCGTATGTGGCAGAGAGATAGGGCCGCCTTCTTAACCTCGTGGGTTTCCTCCGGGCCCTTCGGTTTCCTGCCACTGCTAAAGACCCCTACGCGCAAGCGAATTATTGAAATAAAAGTAAACCAGTTAGTCCCGAAATGACCCAGTTTGTGGTGGACGTTAAACCCCATTTCTCTCTCTCTTTCTCTGTCTCTCTCCCATTTGCTTGGACTGAATTTATTTCAGAATAATATTTACATAACAGTTTAAATAACAATATATATATAGTTTATAGATAAAATAAATCAAAATGTAATTCACGGATACAATACAATACAATAATTCTTGATTTACACATCCCAACTGCCTACCATTTACGTTATAATATAAAAGGTTTAATTCGACCAAACGGTCATAAAAACTAGCCAATATCGGACGGAAATATCGACTAAGGACCCTTTTGTTAGAAATAACTCTTGAAAATTAAAATAATATATTTATCATGTTAAAACACTTGATGAGGTATATAATAGGACTAGTCAAATGTACAAGCCAGAACAGATGCTATAGGTTTTCAAAAATTGCAATTAAAAGTATTCTTTCAAAAAGTTTATTGGTTCAAGTCCATTTGTTCTAACTTAAACCTGTCTATTGCAGGTCTTTCTTTAGGTTTTAGATGTTATCTACATGTATATTATTAATTAGACATTAAATAACTTATCAAGATGATAATCAACTCTCAACACCACCATTAGCCTGCGATATTTAGTACGTTTTGTGATGGATGATTTAACTAAAAATGGATAATCGAGACTTTCTTTATTATTTTACCAATAGTATTAATGACAATCGAGTCTAGCCTAAAATTGAAAGACTTATATCTTGGTTCAGAGTGAAGCAATTCAACTGATATTTTCAGCATATTTCTGTTTTGTAAGTGTTAGCAAGAACTGACAGCTCTTTGTCTAATTCTACCTTTTGTTTTGGTTCAAATAATATATAAATTATTAATTAAACATTTATTTACATGTCCATAATCAACTCTCTAGAAATTCGGATGGTTTTTCACGAAATTAAAGGATTGAAGTTAAACATCTTGTCAGCAGAATACTTTTATATTGAGACTAACATATGGTTAATTTTGTATTTCATTTTCAAATCCCATCAACTGGTCCAAACCAAATCAGCTAATTAAGAACATTAGTAAAAATCCCATTCTAAAATACTTAATTCTACATCATTTAAAGATATCTCTCCCAAAAGTACTGCAAGCACTTTGGAAAAAGATCATTAAATAAAAACAACATATTTCATATTCTTTCTAAGATTTTTCCCTTTGGTAGGTATTTTTAGGATCGGAATTGTCTCCCTTAAAAGTTTTCAGTTGGGAGTCATCTCCCTTGATAGTGTTGTCAGGAACCAAAGCCGAGGGTGAATGCCATTTCTACAGTAGATTGTGGAACTGATTCGTGAAAACAAACATATATTTCTTTATCATCCTCACGAAATCTTCTCCTGAAATACAAATAATATCATTTATGGTCACAGTTCATAGCTTTAACTGTCCAAGACTAAAACGCCAAAATAAAAAAATAGATTAATTTCCATTGAATTGACTTATCCTTTTACCCAAGTTCATTTGACTTACCCTCCAACACAATAAGTTCATTTGACTTAATGACTTATCCTATAGCTCAATAAGTGCATTTAAATTACTACAAATCAACTTTGATTTGACTTACCCTATAAACATCGTAAGTTGACATGCCTTAAACTGTAACACAATAAGTTGATTTGACTTACCATTGATTTGACTAACCAAAAAAGTTAAACTGACTTACCCTATAACCCAATAAGATAAAGATGATGGTTGTGATTTTTTAGCAGATGATGATGAAGTCGGATGATTGGGTGTTAAATTAAATAATACACCTTGTTCCTCTACATCTGTTACCTTATCACTAGATTCAAATAAACTTTTCTTTCTTTCACGAGGTTTCTGTAAAGAATATAAATTCAATCGAAATTGAGAGCTCAGACAGAATCACTACTAATTTATTCTGGGTGTGACAGGACCTTGATTCAAAATGTATACATAAATAGTTACATTTACTTTCTTCAAATGTTTGAAAAGAGAAGAGCAAACATTCATATATTTAGCATGATGTTTGATGCCTACTGAAGTACAATAGAAGATCTAATAAATGAAATACAATGGGGTTTAACATTCTACTTTTCTGCACTGATGGGGCTTATGAAGGCAGGCTATGAAGAACATTTAGACTGGAGAGAGAGAGAGATGAACTTCAATGTGCACTCAACTAACCAGGTCATTTTAGAACTAACATTTGATACATTTCAAAACTTTAAACACACAGTGGGAGAAATTCAGGCTCAAACCCCTTCAGTCTTATTAATTCTCAGGAAATATTTTTCTTAGACCAAATGAAATATCTATAAGTTCACTAGGAAAGTAATTTATAAGTGATCTTACCTCAGTTTGACGAGTATAATGAAATGATTTACGTAGATTTGAGCAACAATGATAAATAGAGTTTATAAGTTGAGTTGATATTGCACTTTGATACATTGTAAGCTGTGTGTCTGTTGGTGTAATAATAACACCATTGGTATTATCTATCTGGATATAGTTAAACAATACATTACATCTTCCTCTTGTTACTCTGTAACAAATCAAAACAATACATGACATGAAAATGATACCTTACATTTACCACTTGTTACTCTAAACAAACCAAATCATCATTATAATAACAATACATCTACCTCTTGTATTTTGCAACAAACAAAAAATACATAACAAAAAACCAACAATACATCAATAACATCTTTCATTTGTTACTCTGAAACAAAGACAACATTATAACAATATAAATTCCTCTTGTACTCTGTAACAAACAAAACAATACATCACCATTACTACATGCTACTTTGAAACAAACAAGAACAACATTACCCCTAAATGAACATGCAATCAGCTTAGAAAAATTAAATTAAAAACTCATTTATTATATAGACAGTATAAATTTACATATAATAATTATTATAAGGTATGTCTGCTCTCACATCTGAGATAACAAACAATAAAAGATAGGCTGGCACTGCCAGGCAGGATATGCCCACATTTTCGAGAGATGGATAGAGAACAAGCAATACCGAAATTGATTTTTCCTACATCATTAAGTTAGAATTTGATATGTGCAAATATCGAAATGAATTAAGATCTTTGGGTTATAAAGGTTCATTTCAGTAGGCTTCAAATTCGACTGGGGATCATGTTGCTAAGTGGGTAAGATGCTGGCTCGGTAGCCTTGAGGTTGGGTGTTTGATCCCTGCATTGGGTGACAAAGTTCATCTAGATTTTCTAGCGTGGTTTTCCCTTGTTCGTGATGAAGGATGGATGGCCTGACAAGAACAGCTGTCAATTTTGGTCCAATTTTCACGAAATTCGACCTCAACCTTCACTACGATGTAACGGTGATATAATCAAATGGTTTTTTAAATGGGATAATAATTCTGACCCCAGAGGGACCACAAGCTAAAAAAAAAAGGTCATTTTTCGTACAATCAGGGGCCATAATTCAGGAAGTTACAATCCGATATATACAAATATCGAAAGGAACTAAGATTGTTAAGTTGTAAACATGTGTTTCAAGTTTCATCAAAATTGAATGAAGATTGTGACCTGTACAGGGTTCACAACCTTGATATACCATATTTTTACACTCTTCTCGTACAAACGGCAGCCATTTTTTCAGTCAATTTTCCCGAAATTCGAGCTCAACCTTCATTACGATGTAATGGTGATATAATCAAACGTTTTTTTAAATAGGATAATAATTCTGACCTCCAGAGGGACCACAAGCTAAAAAAGGTCATTTTTCGGACAATCAGGGGCCATAATTCAGGAAGTTACCATCCAATGGGCGCAAATATCAAAAAGAACCAAGATCTTTGGGTTATAAACATGCATGTCAAGTTTCATCAAAATCGGTTCAAAATTGTGACCTTTATAGGGTCCACAACCTTGATATAACATATTTTCACACTAATCGCGTACAAACAGCGGCCATTTTGTCTGTCAATTTTGGTCCGATTTGCACAAAATTTACCTCAATCTTCATTACCATGCAACGGTGATATAATCAAACGGTTTTTTAAATCGGATAATAATTTTGACCTCCAGTGGGACCACAAGCTAAAAAGGGTGATTTTTCGTACAATCAGGGGCCATAATTCAGGAAGTTAAGAATCAATGAGCGCAAATATCGAAAGGAACCAAGATCTTCGGGTTATAAACATGCATGTCAAGTTTCATCAAAATCGGTTCAAAATTGTGACCTCTATAGGGTCCACAACCTTGATATAACATATTTTCACACTATTCGCGTACAAACGGCGGCCATTTTGTTTGTCAATTTTGGTTCGATTTTCACGAAATTGTAACTCAGCCTTCATTACCATGTAACGGTGATATAACATATTTTCACACTATTTGCGTACAAATAGCGGCCATTTTGTTTGTCAATTTTGGTCCGATTTTCACAAAATTTGAACTTAGCCTTCATTACCATGTAACGGTGATATACTCAAACGGTTTTTATACGCCCACATTTTCATGTTGACGTATTATGTCGTCGCCCCTGTCCGTCCGGACGTCCGTCCGTCCACAATTTGTTTGTGGACTCTCTACAGGTCACAATTCTTATCCGATTTTGACGAAACTTGAAATATAGATTTATCCCCAAAAGATCTCGGCTGCTTTCGATATTGGCATGTATCGGATCAAAACTTCATGGATTATGGCCCCTGATTGTACGAAAAATCACGTTTTTAGCTTGTGGACCCTATAGAGGTCACAATTTTGAACCGATTTTGATGAAACTTGACATGCATGTTTGTAACCCAAAGATCTTGGTTCCTTTCGATATTTGCGGCTATCGTAATGTAATTTCCTGAATTATGGCCCCTGATTGTCCGAAAAATCACCCTTTTTAGCTTGTGGTCCCTCTGGAGGTCACAATTATTATTTGATTTAAAAAAACGTTTGATTATATCACCGTTACACCCTAAGGAGGGTTGAGTACGAATTTCGGGAAAATCGGACAAAATTGACCGACAAAATGGCCGCCGTTTGTATGCGAATACTGTTAAAAAATGGTATATCAAGGTTGTGGACCCTGTGGAGGTCATAATTTTAATTCGATTTTGATGAAACTTGAAATTCATGGTTATAACCCAAAGATCTTGGTTCCTTTTGATATTTGCGCATATCGGATCGTAACTTCCTGAATTATGGCCCCTGATTATACGCAAAATCGCCTTTTTTTTTAGCTTGTGGTCCCTCTGGAGGTCACAATTATTATCGGATTTAAAAAAATAGGTTGCCAGGCAACGAAACATACGCCCACACAGCAGCCAAATTGTCCGGGCAGTCAACAAGAATTGTCGCATATTAAGGAATTATCAGAAAATCATTAGAATTTGTTTGGTTTTTATAATCAAACGTTTTTTTTTAAATCATATAATAATTGTGACCTCCAGAGGCACCACAAGCTAAAAAGGGTGATTTTTCGTACAATCAGGGGACATAATTCAGGAAGTAATGACCCGATGGGCGCAAATATCGAAAGGAACCAAGATCTTTGGGTTTAAAACATACCTGTCAAGTTTCATCAAAATCGATTCAAAATTGTGACCTCTATAGGGTCCACAACCTTGATATAACATATTTTCACACTATTCGTGTACAAACGGCGGCCATTTTGTCCGTCAATTCTAGTCCGGTTTTCACGTAATTCAAACTCTCTCTTCATTACCATGTAACGGTGATATAGTCAAACGTTTTTTTAAACTGATAATAATTTTGACCTCCAGAGGGACCAAAAGCGAACAAAAGCGATTTTTCTGACAATCTGGGGACATAATTCAGGAAGTTATGATCCAATGGGCGCAAATATCTAAAGGAACCACGATCTTTGGGTTATAAACATACATGTCAAGTTTCATCAAAATCGGTTCAAAATTGTGTCCTCTACACTGTTCACAACCTTGATATAACATATTTGCACACTATTCGCGTACAAATGGCGGCCATTTTTTTCCGTCAATTTTGGTCCGATTTTCACGAAATTCGAACTCGACCTTCATAACCATGGAACAATGATATAATCAAACGGTTTTTATACGCCCACATTTTCATGTGGACGTATTATGTCGTCGCCCCTGTCCGTCCGTCCGTCCGTCCGTCCACAATTTGTTTGTGGACTCTCTACAGGTCACAATTCTTATCCGATTTTGACGAAACTTGAAATATAGGTTTATCCCCAAAAGATCTCGGCTGCTTTCGATATTGGCATGTATCGGATCAAAACTTCATGGATTATGGCCCCTGATTGTACGAAAAATCACGTTTTTAGCTTGTGGACCCTATAGAGGTCACAATTTTGAACCGATTTTGATGAAACTTGACATGCATGTTTGTAACCCAAAGATCTTGGTTCCTTTCGATATTTGCGGCTATCGGAATGTAATTTCCTGAATTATGGCCCCTGATTGTCCGAAAAATCACCCTTTTTAGCTTGTGGTCCCTCTGGAGGTCACAATTATTATTCGATTTAAAAAAACGTTTGATTATATCACCGTTACACCCTAAGGAAGGTTGAGTTCGAATTTCGGGAAAATCGGACGAAAATTGCCATATAAAATGGCCGCCGTTTGTACGCGAATACTGTTAAAAAATGGTATATCAAGGTTGTGGACCCTGTGGAGGTCACAATTTTGATTCGATTTTGATGAAACTTGAAATTCATGGTTATAACCCAAAGATCTTGCTTCCTTTCGATATTTACGCATATCGGATCGTAACTTCCTGAATTATGGCCCCTGATTATACGCAAATTCGCCTTTTTTTAGCTTGGAGGTCACAATTATTATTCGATTTAAAAAACCGTTTGATTATATCACCGTTACACCCTAAGGAAGGTTGAGATCGAATTTCGGAAAAATCGGATGAAAATTGCCATACAAAATGGCTGCCGTTTGTACGGGAATACTGTTAAAAAATGGTATATCAAGGTTGTGGACCCTGTGGAGGTCACAATTTTGATTCGATTTCGATGAAACTTGAAATTCATGGTTATAACCCAAAGATCTTGCTTCCTTTCGATATTTGCGCATATCGGATCGTAACTTCCTGAATTATGGCCCCTGATTATACGCAAAATCGCCTTTTTATTTAGCTTGGAGGACACAATTATTATCCGATTTAAAAAAAACGTTTGATTATATTACCGTTACACCATAAGGAAGGTTGAGTTCGAATTTCGGGAAAATCGGACCAAAATTGCCATGCAAAATGGCCGCCGTTTGTACGCGAATACTGTTAAAAAATGGTATATCAAGGTTGTGGACCCTGTAAAGGTCACAATTTTAATTCGATTTTGATGAAACTTGAAATTCATGGTTATAACCCAAAGATCTTGGTTCTTTTCGATATATGCGCATATCGGATCGTAACTTCCTGAATTATGGCCCCTGGTTATACGCAAAATCCCCCTTTCTTTAGCTTGTGGTCCCTCTGGAGGTCACAATTATTATCCAATTTAAAAAAACGTTTGATTATATCACCGTTACACTGTAAGGGAGGTTGAGTTTGAATTTCGGGAAAATCGGACCAAAATTGACAGACAAAATGGCCGCCGTTTGTACGCGAATACTGTTAAAAAAATGATATATCATGGTTGTGGACCCTGTATAGGTCACAATTTTAATTCGATTTTGATGAGGAAGGTTGAGTAATAATTTCGTGAAAATCGTACCAAAATTGCTGGACGAAATGGTCGCCATTTGTACGCGAAGAGTGTAAAAATATGGTATATCATGGTTGTGGACTCTCTACAGGTCACAATTCTTATCCGATTTTGATGAAAAGTCACATTTCTAGGTTGTGTACCGTCACACGATAATCATTGTCGGTTTCGAATTTCATTAATATCAGACTGGAACTGACCAACTAAATGGCTGCTCCCAATACAGTATGAAATACAGGACTTAAAGATGTAGGAAAAATCACTTTCAGTATTGCTTGTTCTCTGTCCATCTCTCGAAAATGTGGGCGTATCCTGCCTGGCAGTGCCAGCCTATCTTTTAAATCGGATAACAATTTTGACCTCGCGCTAAAGAGATCGCGCTAAAAAAATAATGTGATATTTTGTATAATCAGGGGTCATAATCCAGGAAGTTATGACCTGATACATGTAAATTTCAAAAGGAGCCGAGATCGTTGGGTTATAAACATACATGTCAAGTTTCATCAAAATCGGTTCAAAATTGTGACCTCTATAAGGTCCACAACCTTTATATAACATATTTTCACAATATTCGCGTACAAACGGCGGCCATTTTGTCCGTCAATTTTGGTCCGATTTTCACACAATTCATACTCAACCTTCATAACCATGGAACGGTGATATAATCAAACGTTTTTTTAAATCGGATAACAATTTTGACCTCCAGAGGGACCACAAGCTAAAAAGGGCATTTTTTCGGACAATCAGGGGCCATAATTCAGGAAGTTATGATCCAATTGGCGCAAATATCGAAAGGAATCAAGATCTTTGGGTTATAAACATGCATTTCAAGTTTCATCCAAATCGGTTCAAAATTGTGTCCTCTACACTGTTCACAACCTTGATATAACATATTTGCACACTATTCGCGTACAAATGGCGGCCATTTTGTCCGTCAATTTTGGTCCGATTTTCACGAAATTCGAACTCGCCCTTCATAACCATGGAACAATGATAAAATCAAACGGTTTTTTAAATCGGATAATAATTTTGACCTCCAGAGGGACCACAAGCTAAAAAGAGCAATTTTTCGGACAATCAGGGGCCATAATTCAGGAAGTTACGATCCGATTGGCGCAAATATCGAAAGGAACCAAGATCTTTGGGTTATAAACATGCATTTCAAGTTTCATCCAAATCGGTTCAAAATTGTGTCCTCTACACTGTTCACAACCTTGATTTAACATATTTTCACACTATTCGCGTACAAATGGCGGCCATTTTGTCCGTCAATTTTGGTCCGATTTTCACGAAATTTGAACTCAACCTTCATAACCATGGAACGGTGATATAATCAAACGGTTTTTTAAATCGGATAACAATTTTGATCTCCAGAGGGACCACAAGCTAAAAAGGGCGATTTTTCGGACAATCAGGGGCCATAATTCAGGAAGTTACGATCCGATTGGTGCAAATTTCGAAAGGAACCAAGGTCTTTGGGTTATAAACATGCATTTCAAGTTTTGTCCAAATCGGTTCAAAATTGTGACCTCTAAACTGTTCACAAGCTAAAAAACGTGATTTTTCGTACAATCAGGGGCCATAACCCATGAAGTTACAGTCCGATACATGCCAATATCAAAAGGAACCGAGATCTTAGGGTGATAAACCTATGTTTTAAGTTTCATTGAAATCGGATAAAAATTGTGACCTGTAGACTGTTCACAAACAATTGTGAACGGACGGACGAACAGGGGCGACGACAATATACGTCCACATGAAAATGTGGGCGTATAAAAACGTTTGATTATATTACCGTTACACCGTAAGGAAGGTGGAGTCCGAATTTCGGGAAAATCGGACCAAAATTGCCATACAAAATGACTGCCGTTTGTACGCGAATACTGTTAAAAAATGGTATATCAAGGTTGTGGACCCTGTAAAGGTCACAATTTTAATTCGATTTTGATGAAACTTGAAATTCATGGTAATAACCCAAAGATCTTGGTTCTTTTCGATATTTGCGCATATCGGATCGTAACTTCCTGAATTATGGCTCCTGGTTTTACGCAAAATCCCCCTTTCTTTAGCTCTGGTCCCTCTGGAGGTCACAATTATTATCCGATTTAAAAAAACGTTTGATTATATCACCGTTACACCGTAAGGAAGGTTGAGTATGGATTTCGGGAAAATCGGACCAAAATTGACAGACAAAATGGCCGCCGTTTGTACGCGAATACTGTTAAAAAAATGGTATATCATGGTTGTGGACCCTGTATAGGTCACAATTTTAATTCGATTTTGATGAGGAATGTTGAGTTCTAATTTCGTGAAAATCGTACCAAAATTGCTGGACGAAATGGTCGCCGTTTGTACGCGAATAGTGTAAAAATATGGTATATCATGGTTGTGGACTCTCTACAGGTCACAATTCTTATCCGATTTTGATGAAAAGTCACATTTCTAGGTTGTGTACCGTCACACCATAATCATTGTCGGTTTCGAATTTCATGAATATCAGACTGGAACTGACCAACTAAATGGCTGCTCCCAATACAGTATGAAATACAGGACTTAATGATGTAGGAAAAATCATTTTCGGTATTGCTTGTTCTCTATCCATCTCTCGAAAATGTGGGCGTATCCTGCCTGGCAGTGCCAGCCTATCTTTTAAATCGGATAATAATTTTGACCTCCAGAGGGACCACAAGCTAAAAAGGGCGATTTTTCGAACAATCAGGGGCCATAATTCAGGAAGTTACGATCCCATGGGCGCAAATATCGAAAGGAACCAAGATTTTGGGGTTATAAACATGCATGTCAAGTTTCATCACAATCGGTTCAAAATTGTGACCTCTATAGGGTCCACAAGCTAAAAACATGATATTTTGTACAATCAGGGGCCATAATCCATGAAGTTCCGATCTGATACATGCCAATATCGAAATGAACCGAGATCTTATGGGGATAAACCTATATTTCAAGTTTCGTCAAAATCGGATAAGAATTGTGACCTGTAGAGAGTCCACAACGGACGTCCGGACGGACAGGGGCGACGACATAATACGTCCACATGAAAATGTGGGCGTATAAAAAGTTGTTACATTTCTCAATACTCAAGAGGAAAATAAAGTTAAAAATACATCCACCAACTGGGCCTAATATAATATACTTACTTGTTACAATCAGTATTATGATCATTATCTACAGGTGTATCTAGATGTAATACTGATAAACTTCTTCCTATACCAGATATATCAACAACAGAACTTAACCGTCCAACTTTACTCTAAAACAAAATACAAACAATATATTAAAAGTTTGAGACAGAGTGAGAGACAGCGAGAGAAAGAGAAGGAGGTCTAATCTACTGCAGCATTTGCTCAGTGTTCTTTATTCTAGCTGGAGGAAATCCATTCAATGGTACACCAGTGTGGAATAGTATTAAGGAAAATCATATAGGTAACAGATCTTATGATCTACAGGGCATGTAGAGTGGGTTGGGGTAATAGAGTTGTCTAAAATCATAGTTGTCTGAGTCACAGACAGTTAAACCTTTCCAATTAGCCCCCCCCCCCGCCAAAAAAAAATATTTCGCCAACAATATTGATTTTATAAGAGTGTCCTTATGACTCGACTGTAATATGTTTTAGATTTATCCCCAAATTTGTAGATAAGGTTAATATAGCCATATATTACTTTTATCTAAGAAGACTTGAGATAAGATAAAATCTTAATATTACATAGAGACATATAGTCATACTTGTCAGAGTAGATTATTCTGGTAATGATAAACTTGTAGGAAAAAAAACCAAACAACACAAAGTCGTTATGTGGTGAAGGGTAAGTATTTACCATTTATTAAAGATGCATTACGTAAGAGCTAAATCTGCCTAATGCAGATGTTTCGTTTGGCCTCAAATCAACATATTTCCTATCCATTATCTATTTTTAACTATTATCGTGAGAACTCTTCTCTTTATATAAAATTTACATAATGCATCTTTAAAGAGCTTTATATTTACACGTTGCTTATCCACGTATTATACACTGTTTAATAATAACACATGTAATTTCATGAACGTTTAACCCTAACTACCCAATATAATCCAGGCTAGAAACAAGAAATAGTATTATCGTCCTTGTATGACATTGGTCAGTTATATATAAAAAAAAATATGCTGCACATAATAAACTTGATATTAAAGATACCTTCCCATGTACAAACTGGATGATTTGATGATATATTTGAACTAAAGACATATTCAGACTAATTAATCTGCTGTAAATCCCTCTCAAAACATTGTATTCACAAGGAAATACCTCAAGCTATAAAAAATCTATAACAAACAGTTACCATGAAGCATCAACATTTTGCAAGAGATGGACAGAGATCGCGCTAAAAAAATAATGTGATATTTTGTATAATCAGGGGTCATAATCCAGGAAGTTATGACCTGATACATGTAAATTTCAAAAGGAGCCGAGATCGTTGGGTTATAAACATACATTTCAAGTTTCATTAAAATCGGACAAAAACTGTGACTTCTAGAGGGTCCACAACCTTGATATTACATACTTTGACACTATTTTCAACATCGGATAAAGATTGTGATCTTTAGAGACTTCACAAGCTCGAAAATAGTAACACACAACTGTTTCATAAGAAAGTAAGATCTACAGGAATATGAGTCCAAAAATATTTAAATTCGGTTCAATATTTACAAAGATATGTGGATTTTAAATTTAACTGATCTATGCTGCTTTGCTATGTAATTAGCCTGTCGCCATATTCTTTTCTGCGAAAATTCATTGGTAGGCCTGTTTCAAATTCGACCGAATTTATCATTAGTATTTTAATCTTGTTTTCTTAATTAAATGTTAAATAATCAATCAGAGTACATATTAACGTGGATAAAGCGAAAAATGCAAATGGTGCATCTTTACTTTAACCCTGGATCAGACACTTAAATACATTTTCTTGTGATGTAATTTACAGGTCATGGATTATTAAGGTTAATATAACATTTCTTGAGTGCCAGCCAAGATGGCATCAAATCCTAAACACTTATTTATGTTCGATTTATATAACCGATGGATAAAACATAACACAATTTATTTATTATAGTTTATCCCTTATACAGGTATGAATACATGTATTAAAGTGTAACTGAAGTGATGGCATCTAATCATAAACACTCCTGTTCAATTTGTTTGGAGGATTTTACACAACCAAAGATACTTCCATGTTTTCACACGTTTTGTCTGCACTGTTTAGACGATCATATCAAGGCACACGCTCATCTCAACAGGATCAACTGTCCAATTTGTAGAAATGAAACGGAAGTTCCCAAGGGAGGAGCTTGTGGATATACGACAAATTTCTACATTGAAGACATCGACGGTCAACAGACATGTCCAAAGCATAAGAAAGTGTTATTAAATTTCTATTGCCATGACTGTTCAACACCTATTTGCTACAAATGTAATGTAATTGATCATGAAACTCACAAGAAAGCTGACCTAGACGAGGTCGGGTTAGAAATGAAAGAGAAACTGAAGAAATTGAAACGGAAATTAGAAGTGAAGATTGAAGATATACGATCATTTGATCATACTCTAACAAAACAAATAACCAGTATCAACAAATCAGCTGCTACAGTCTGCGATGATGTTGATAAACAAGTGGAGAAGATCTGTAGTGCAGCCAGAAAACACGCTGAGGATGTGAAAGACGATGTTATTAAAATGCGAGATGAAGAATGTGAAAAGCTCAGGAAATTACAGGAAGAGGTCAACAAATTAGAATATCAGCTCCAGACAAATGTACAATTTTCTGACGATGTTTTAAAGAGGGAGGCTACCATTCCAGTTCTAGATATTATACCTCAAATCCAAACATTGGCAGATGGCAACACATCTAGTAGTCCTGATTATCAGGAGATCAGGTATCCAGATTTTCCCATGGTAGATATTGACGTCCAGTCTTTAAAACAACAGCTGGGGGATTTACATACAATTATCACCGGAACTTTTACATCCACATTTGACACAAGTTTGATAAAAATGGGAAACTCTTACTACAGTAATGATGCTGAAATATTTGGATTGACGTGGTATTTAAAAGTCTTATATACCGAAGACAGACTGGATATTGTTTTATATCTTAAGAAGCCAAGAGATATGAATAAGAAGTTTGACACAGTAAACAGTACAATAACACTGAAAAACAGAACAGATGAAAACAAGCCTGTTGTGAAAACAGAAAACTACATTGTACATGAAACAGATGATAATATTAAATTTAAAAAGACAGGAATAATTTGTTACTGGTATAAACTAATAGAACCTGATTTCTTACTGAATAAAGCCAACCCTTTTGTGGACGAGGAGAACAAGTTTACATTTGAGACAACTATTAAAATAACCACCATTTGAAGAGACACAGGTAACTTTACTATGTGGCCTATAACGAATTGGTCAGTGGGTTATTACATAACGAAAATAAATTTACGATGTTGACTAAGAAAATGGTGAACTAATTTCAGAAATTAATCTTATCATCCTTGAAATTTGAATTATTGTAATTTTAATATTCTGATGCCTTCTCTATTAAAGCTGAACTCCGATTACAAAACTACAGAAATGATCAATTAAAAAAAGTACTGCCAAACATAATCGCCATACTTGTTTTCAATTTGCAGAAGAAGTTTGGCCGCTGTACGGTGTACGAAAACAGAGGCAGGCCACGCCCACATCCAGTATACACTTTGGCCACCACACTGTCCACATCCGGCTAGCAATATTTCAACTACCAATTACCTCCTGACTGTGGAACGTGTTTACACTATCAGTTTGATGAAAATATCATTGCTACACAATTATTATGTCTGATCAGGTACATATTATTTTACTAATTAGAAGAAATAAGTAAAGTCCGGTGTACCTTTGCTCTAAAATGAAAGAAAACTACTCCAAACAACAACAAATCTATGTTGTTGACATAACATCTAACATGTTGACATAACCACCTATGTCCCTTGATCGTCATAAATAACAACAAGATGAAAAATATTTTGAAGTGAAGACATACTTCTTCGATGGAGAGAACAGTTGTTTTATTGCTGCTTTGGATATATTTTGGAACGATAATACTGAACTTTATAATACTAGAAATCATTTGGTGTTTCTAACATGTTGTGCAAAACCTTTCAAGAAATAAGAATAAACATGGTTGGATGATGTCGGTAGATTTGTTGTTTGTTTGGGGTAAGACAATTTGTCCCATACTTTTAGAGCAAAAATATACCGTAGGTTACTTATTTCGTACAATTAGTAAAATAATATGTACCTGATCAGACATAATAATTGTGTAGCAATAATATTTTCAGTAAACTTATAGAGAAAAAACCGCTCACTCAGTAGGTAATTGGTAGTTGAAATATTGCTAGCCGGATGTGGACAGTGTGGTGGCCAAAGTGTATACTGGATGTGGGCGTGGCCTGCCTCTGTTTTCGTACACCGTACAGCGGCCATACTTCTTCTGCAAATTGAAAACAAGTATGGCGATTATGTTTGGCAGTAATTTTTTTTATTTGATCATTTCTGTAGTTTTGTAATCGGAGTTCAGCTTTAACTTAGGATGGACTAATAATTCCAATACAAATCAAAATATAGTACCTGATCAATTCTTTATGGATTATCTATTTTCAATAAAGATGTTCAAGATGTTATCTATGTCAGTATGCAAACCAGCTTAAATGTTCATTTATATTTATATGGTAATCTATGTCTTTAGCAGAGTTAAATATTTTAATTTTAAACATTCAAATGAACTAGATTTTATGTATATCCTTTATGATTCTGTTATTTTATTTATTAATTTTGTCCTTCTTATTGATATCTTTTGTTTTACAATACTATGTATTATCCTTATTAAATTATTAATATCCAAGTGTACATGTAGAAAGTTTTATAAAAATGAAGTTATTATTATTAAGTTATATAACATTACAACTTAATAAATTAAAATATGACAACAGCTTTATATTTCAATAAATGTAAATTTTGATCTAGTTGTATATTATCAGATCCATGGGATTATTAAAGGAAATGAAATGAAATAGGGTTTAACGTCCTACTCTTTTGCACCTTAGCTGGGCTAATGGAAGACAGGCATACGCCATACAGTGTGCTATGAGGGAAATTTTGCCCGGGCAACGGCGGTACGGCTTACTTTTATCAAATTCCAACTGCCAAGGGATCTTTTACGTGCACTCCAATGTGTACACAGGCCCTCGGTTTTTCGTCCCATCGGAACGACTAGGCAGCTGTCCTTGTCAGGCCCCCCTTCTGTATCACTGACAAGGGGAAATCACGCCGCGAAATCGAGATGAACTTTCTTGGCCAATGCAGGAGAGAGAGAGAAATGGGGTTTAACATCCACTCCAACACAAACTAGGTCATTTCGGGACTAACATATGTTTTTTTAAAAAATTTTATTTCAATAATACACTCGCGCGTAGGGGTCGTTAGCAGTGGGAGGAAACTGGAGTGATTATTAAAGGGGAACCCAAGCAATTTTAAACAAGCATTTAGAAATAATCCCCACTGTAACACAAGCAAAACAGTTTTGATTTATGATTTTCATAAAAACTTATTTTTCGCTTGCAAAAACTTTTTTGGTTGTGTTACTGAGGGGAATGTTTCTAAACATATCTAAAATCTATGTAAACCTTGTTAAAAAATTTGTTGGTCATCCAATTTTACAGGAATACTATAAGTATGGTCGCTATGGGACAAAAATCAAAGTTGTAAAAAGTTCCTAGAAAACCCATGCGGCTTGTTATTATGCATGCTATTTGTAATGAATCTTTAAACGCTTCAAGCATCTAAGGGAAAGACCCAAATCTTGCATATAATCTAATATATAGTGAAATCACTGTAAATCAACAATTCTTTTCTTAATGATCTCCCTGTTTTCAGTAGCCCCATCGGAGGAAAATAGTAGGACATTAAACCTCATTAGATGGACATATTCCATACAGTATACTACGAGGGAAATTTTGCCCAAACAGCGGTGATTCGGCCTATTCTTATATCAAATTCCAAGTGTTGTGGGTTCTTTTAGGTGCTCACCAATGTGTGCATGCGTTTTTTTAATCCATCCGAATGACTATATGTTGTCCCTTAAGACCCCCTGTCCTGCACCACTAATAATAGGGAGCGTGATGCTGGGTTAGAGGGCCAACTTATTACTCACTGACCCTTTGCGGCCGTAGACAGAGAAAAAGATTGATCTTGATCAATCCTGACCTTTGACCTTGACAGTAATAACAGCAATGATAGACAGAAGGAAGAAAGAAAGAAATGCGGATCTAGACTTTTAAGGGGTTTGCAATCGTGTGCTTTGTGAAAATTGTTTGACATCGATGATGAAGATGAAGTATATAAATCCGCTACTGTTGGGGGCTGGGTTTAAAGCCCCAATAACACTCTTGTTGTAACTGAAAAATATGTCCCAATCTTCATTCTGGTCAACAAATCGTATTATTTTAGAATATTCCAATTAAATGATGATATAAATTTCAACTTAACACACCTAATCTAAAAAATTGGAAAAATTCAACCAATTGATTTGAAAAGTCTAACGTAAACCTTTTCAAATGTAACTTGGATTTTAAAATATTTTCGAACCCTTTGGACAAATAAAATAGGTTGTAATGGATAATTTACACAACAGGTAGGACATTTAAACATCTAGTACTTAGAATAAGGGTATTATTTATTTTCTCGAGCTACCAAGCCAGCAAGAATGTTATTGTCCCTTTAACTTAACTCTATTACTTAAACCAAATGAGTATTTTAAAAACAGGCACACATGTATAATGGACCATGAACCGAGCAAGACATCATCCTGCACCATCTTGCAATTGTAACGTCATATCAAAAATCGCAAAATTTGTCCAAGTAGCAGTTATTCTTAAGACTTTTTTTCGAAGAGAATAGATCCCCAAGAACAAGAGGAAAAACAAGATGAGACGCGAGTCAAAGGGAGAGATGTTAGCCAGGTGACTCTATTCCTTGTCATGTACAAGTGTGGGATTGAAACCAGACCTCTTGACTCAATGTCAGATCTTATGATCTAAAGTGCATGTTTTAGAAATCACATGTGTTAGATCTAGACCCCCCCACATCCTCCAAAGTAAACTCTGTTATACGTACCCTCTACATGCCTTTTGGACTAATTTATTTGAGAAAAACTGTTTATTTAGTTTTGTGGATAGAGACACCCCATCTTTAAATCTTTAGACTTTTAATTTGTTGATTTATGCCAAATGATTTAAAGCCATTAAATCAAAAGTCAGACATGATATAATGGCTAAATGTAACTGATCACTGACAGGGATAACAATGCTACGCAATTTGTAATAACCTAATATTGTACCTACCAGAATTTTCTGTTGTCCAGCACTATTACTACTTCCTGTTGAATCATTAGAACCATATGAGAGTTTACTCCCTTGTCGTTTAATGTTACCATGACTACTGTCTATATCATCACTTGTATCTATAATTGTAAAAAGAAACTCCAAAGGATTTGATTGGGGTCCATCTTTTTGTTATAACGATGAGTAACATTATTGAAGAATGTCAATGGCAAGGCAGGAACCTATGTGGTCGAGTGATTATTGTGCTGATACAGGTGTTGGCTGAGAAAGTTCTTCTGGATTTTCCAACATATGTTCTCATCTCAATTGGACTAGTTCTTCAGATGGGACAATAATAGCTGATAGTTTGAGTAGGCCATAGTGCTCGTGTATTGGGCAACATTTCTCTCATAGTACACTGTATGGTGTATGTTCATCTTCATTAGTAAAATATTAAGACTCATTTTGATTGATGTCAATTGCAAGGCCACTTAAAATTTGGACTAGACAAATTCCACTAACTGATTGACAATATCAACTTACTAGAATGACGATCACTATGAGGACTATATTTATATCTTCCTGGATCGGATTTCATTGGACTTACAGCTAAAATATAATATAATAACACTATTAACATCATATTTATATCAAATGTATTTACCCATATTCTCCTTAATAAATTTCCTCAACCTTTTAAATTTATAAATAGATATATTTGTGGGTTTATTTTTTTCTTTTCTATTAATATATACATTTTGTTTAGTTTGTTCGTTTATCTTCTATATAAAAAGACAATTTAGCCGGTTGGTTTCAAGATGGATTAAGAACCCCAGAGAAGTGTAATGACAAGTTATTTTTACCATCACAAAAGAAACCAAATGTGAAACTTACGAGTTTTTGGTGATTGTGGTATTTTTTGGGGACTGATGTTATCATCTTTGGTTTTTATCTTTGGAAGAAATTTATCAACATTAGCTAGAGAGATATTCTTCTCTTCCGAACAAATACTGAAAAATACCAGAGATAACACGATTAGATAAAATGAGAGAGCGAGAGACAGAAATGGGGCTTAACATCCACTCGACACAAACTAGGTCATTTCAGGCCTAACATATGGTTCAATTTTATTTCAATAACTAGCTTGTGTGTAGGGGTCTTTAATGGAGGAAACCACAGAAACATGCGAAGATGGACAGGAGACCCTACTTCTCGTCACGTAGAAGCGTGGAGAATTAAAACCACGCCCTTGATTCAGTGACAGACTCTATGATCCAATGTGCACACATTAACCCATTTGGCCACCCAATCCTAAGACAAAATTACCTGACATACAATGAGAATAACAGAACAGCGTTATAAACACATAAATGCAAAAATAGATTTTTAGACAAGAGTTCTTGTTTCACTCATATTTGTTAGCTAGTCTAAGACTGACCTACAGTGAAATAGGGAATAATATTAATTAACCACCTTGATGTTTTGGTTTTAAACTAAAATCTAAAAAGAGAAAACATCTGTTTATTAACCAATAGCTGTTGAAATGAAAAATCACTGTTCAGAATTCACAAAGAAATATTTCTGACAATATAATATTAGGATATAGTTAAACCGGACGTCACCTTTAAGATTTGCGGTTTAATTTGATTGGACACTTTCTAATCCCACGAAATTCTACCCGGGATATTAATGACTGTTTTCTTAATTTGTGTACAATTTTAGCGTGGATTAATTTGTGTAAAGTTTGATATTCTCAGAAAACTGAAATGAGGTCGTACAAGGTCCTTAATATATTTTATTACCTTTCCTCACAACATATTGCCATAGAAACATCCTCTTCATCCAACTGTTCTAAAGTTGATTTGATTTGATCAACGAAAAACATATCAACAGATGGATTGCCAACAGCTTGTTGTGATATACCTCCTGTCTCTAATATACTACACATTAAATAGTTATTCTGAAAATAAAAATATTCCAGCGATTAGAAATGGTGTGGAATGTCTGGTTAACATTATACTCGGTCACAAACATATGGTCATTTTATCTTCCATTGTTTGATGTTTGATATGCAAAGATTTTGTCTGAAAAGTGGCATTTCCGCTTATTCTCCTTTGACTTCAAACAATCAACAGTTCTCTATGTGTATCCCAACTAAATTCCCAAAAGGTACAAAGATGGGCCTAGGTCTGTCATCCATTCCGAATAACTAGACAAACTTTCCATGTGAGCTTTGTAGGCACCCACCAAGACAAGTGAAGGACAAGCTTGAAAAATTCTGAAGGTTTTTCTGGGCCAATATCAGAATTGGAAATATAGAAAATTATAAGCTAAATAACTATGAAATCTATTTTATTTCCACTCCCTCGACTGAATTCATATTTGACATCAACTTTGGACATTTAATTATATAGTTTTTTTTAACAATGCAGTTGTGGTCTTTCAAGTTGCAAAACATGGATTTATTAAAATAAGTCTTCCACTTACCAAACCAACTATGAGCAGAAACCAGCGCCCTCTAGGTTCAACATATCCAGGTAGGGGTATTAACGGTGAGTCACATCTGGCTGTAGGAAAAACTTCCAGCCATATCACTAGATTATCCAGACTCTTACTTGCCATTATATGATACAAAGCATGATGCTTTAAATACAGGTTAATGTCAGACTGGTCTGACCAAGACAAATGACTCGACAACAACCAGTTCTGAAAAATAAAAAATTAAAACAACTGGAGGAATTGTATCCATTATCTCATACTACAGTAAAACAAGAAATTTATACAACAAGTCAGGGAGTAGACAAACCAGAGAATTGAAAGAAGTCACCAGGCAAATCAACCTTAAAGTAGCTAAGTCTCTAACTCAATATCATCAAAAATCTTCAACATTGAAAACACAAATTAATTTTCAAATTAAATCAACATTTTTGCTGTGATCTTACCGGAAAAAGATGGGCTTCTGATATCCAATATTTAAGACAAAATAAAACATTTTACCATTGGTAGACCAATCGTGTACCATAATGCGTTCCAGCCCCAGTTTACACTAGAGACTCGAGGGACGAGGCTAAACACATTGCACCAAATCAAATGGCATATGTAGACTGGAATAACCAGACGCTATAAATTTGTGCTTGATTTAGAACATAACGGATTTGAAATTAGAGTAAAAACGGAAACCATTGAATGTAAATCAGTTTATATACATTCATATTACAGAATTATATGCGTTGCGACCAGGGCTTCCACTTCAAAATTTTCACTACCGGTCATTTTTGATAACGCACGAAAACTTTGCAAAGTAATTTCATATTTTTTATTCATCGTGGAGTATTGTGAATTCACGTGTCTACACCACTTTGTCAGCTTGAGGTACACAAAAAAGTATATATTGGACTTGAAAATGAAATATTAGTAAGACTTATGATAATTATTTAAGAATTAAATATTCCCTTTGGGCTACTTAATTAATCGAAATAGCTAAATTGGCCGTAGAAATCCATTCCAGTGGCTGACAAGTAATTACCACGTGCTCTATAGAAAACACACTGACCTGGATAATTTATGAGTTGTAATACAAAAAATACGATATGCTGATAAATATATAAGTATCCATGGCATATATCTCACATTTATTTGTTTTAGAACATCTCTTACGGCGTTACGGGCCGCAAAATTGTGACGCAAATGTTAATAAAGAATAACTAACTTCGGACTGCTAACTTCCAAGCTGGCGACACTAACGCCCCCTATAATATCGTCGTGTGTAAGAGCTTGGCTTCCATATATACACGGCATTTTTATAACATGTGGAATCATCAATATTGCTACACGATAGCACTTGAATACGTAATCTTCTAAATTTTTGGGTAAGCAAGTTAACTAATCTCTAGATTTTATTTCTACAATTCCCACAAAGCCGTAATATCACTATAAAAAATTATAATGCAGTTTTCTCCAAACACGTACGTTGTTGAGGATTTACGTAATTTCTATGCTGTTTTATTTAATATGACAGTTGGTTGGATTCGAAGAGCAGTACTTCATATAAACGGCCCTTTTTTCGAAGATCATAATAATCTCGTTTATATCGTACGTAACTGTAATAGCGGTAAACAGCTTTGTTCTAGAAAATTCTTATGACACGTGGACAATAGGTGATCGACAAAGAGTGGACCGCTTCACGCCTTTGATAAAATTCCCAAATATCAATTAACTTTTATTGTTCTACTACAAGACAATCATCATTAATTATCAACACAAAGCCCAGTATAATCTATTGACGACAATGTATACAACTCTTATAACACCAATCATGAGATTATGTGGCTTCTCTGCTGGCCGTACAATTTTATTGCCGACGTCGATCGTAGCCATATTTGAAAATTTGGGTTTGGGGAAAAAAAAGGCTATTTTTCCGGCGTGCAAAATGACCGTTGGGTCAGATCTAATTACGGTCATTTTATATAGCCCCCGGTCCCGACCGGCATATACGGTCGACATGGAACCCATGGTTGCGACCCACTTGTGTCAATTTCTAGGTCCCAAATGTTAGCGATTTAGCTCCTTTTATATTATTTACCAAATCAGCATTTATATTAATTACCAAATCGGCATTAATATTATAAGCCAAATCAGCATTAATATTATATACCAAATCAGCATTTATATTATATGAAAAATCAGCATTTATATTATATGCAAAATCAATAATGTAATGATTTTGAAGAAATCTATATTTGAAACTTATTGTATTCTTATCTTATAAAACAGTAGAGAACCAAGAATTGTGTATAACTGGGTATATATCACTTACCTTGTAAAATAGTAGAGAACCAAGAATTGTGTATAACTGGGTATATATCACTTACCTTGTAAAATAGTAGAGAACCAAGAGTTGTGTAAGATCTTCTTGAATCCATCTGATCATCGGTCTAAATAAAAACATTAATAAATATCACAAATCAAAACTACAACAATTAAAGTTCGCTAGCTATGTGAACTCAAGCTTCTCTACAACCAAAAATAGCATCCATTATGTATAGGGTAACTGACTATCTGTTTGCATTTACAATACATACAATTCAGTGCTATTTTGTGCAAAGAAAGGAAAAATGACAAATTTACAAATTAAATACCCCGAATGCCATTTTTAGGGATTTTGAATCCCTTGCAAACTACAGTTGAATCGCTAAAACCATTCTATGCATAATACTACAAACAAGCCAGTGCCACATGTAATGATGGACCTACTTTTAATCTGACTGAATCCAATCCGAAAGATTATCTACTACTGACATTTTTGATTTTGTTTTCTTCATCAAATGTTAAATAATCAATTCCAGTACATTTCAAGGTTGATTAGCAATAAAACATTAGACATCTTCCAAAATCTGCAAATCAGCAATTTTAAATTTGTATCAGAAATTTATATCAACAATAGATAGTGTGCAGTGGTCTCTGTCAAATCTGACATCGTACGGAATTGTTACAATATGTCGGATCACACAGAGTGTCGGAATACCTATTTTTGTCAAACCGGAAATATTATAACTTAGAAAACTGGAAGTATTATTAATAATGTAGCTTCGAATCACCCGAGCATTATTCCTTTATAAAAATGATAAACCCATCGAGTTTTAGTGATCAGAGATCGGATATGACAGAGTCTACTGTATATATAAACACTTACTAAAAATTCATCAAAGTCCATTGCCTCAAACTCACTTAAAATTTCATCACACAAGAGCTGAAAAAAAGAAATATTAACATTACTTAGCAAAAAGATAAGATAAGAAAATATGATGTCAAAATAAAGACACTAACAAAAAAAAAGGATTCATCTTGTCTGCATTTAAAGGAGGTAAAAACCCAGAGATCGTTTTGTGACACTCGAAACATTATTCCATCCTGAATATTGTGAATAAGATGCTGACTCAATGTTTGGGAGGTCGTTCAATCTAGTATAGCTTGAGATATTCCTCAAGATTTTCCAGCTTTCAACAATTTACTTTGCTCATTTCGATGCTATCATATCATAATTTTCATTTCTATAATTGACGGACATGTTTCAGCCTTCTCTTCCAACTATCTTTTATGTGCACAGTTGAATCACAAATTTTTGTACCATGTGAATGACTAGACACACCCTAAAAAAGGCTGCATTAATGTTCTTTTAGATCAAGTTGAGCCCTGCTCTTATTTTCTTAAAATAGATTATTTCATCTCACCTTGTTTTCATCTGATAACTGCAACATTCTTATTTCTCTTTCGCTGTCGAAAAACCTTGAACTCATTACCCCTGAACTCTGTGATAGGTCAGGGGTCAATAATCTCCTAAAGGTTAAGGCAAATAGCTGATCTAATTGATGAGAATTAGATTTTTGAAAAGCACTGTAAAAAAACAAAAACATAAATTTAGTTTAGTTTTTTTCAGTGTGTGTGTGTGGGGCTGGTTGGTTGTATGAGCTGCTTTTCAAAACAGGAAATGAGCTGTAATGTCTTATCTAATGAAGACTGATAAACATAATTCAATGTGCTTTGAGGTATATTTTGCCCTGACAGTGGCACTACTGCCGATTCTTATTTTGATTTCCAACTGTCAATTGTATACACAAGATCTTGTTATTTTTAACCAGTGTTCATTGCCACGTCCTCTGTTTTAGACCACCATCAATGAGAAACCACATTGAAAATCCTGAGAAATGTTAGCGACCAACACTGGTTTTGAAGGTTATAATGTATTTCAAATCTTTATTCAATTAATACATTTTTGTGAAGTGTTCTGTGTGAGCAAGGAAGACCATAGATGGAGGTATGAGAAAAAGCACTTGTTTAGACTTCTTGCATAGCTAATCATTGAAAATAACGATTTTTAATTAAATTAAAAGTTTTGGATCTTTAATTACCTTTTAACATCCCCAAACATAAATTTTAACAGTTGATTTATTTCATCTTGAATCATATTTAAACTGTGTAATGATACTCTGAAAGAATAACAAACATTGTATTTAAACTGTGTAATGATACTCTGAAAGAATAACAAATGATACTCAGAAATATTGGCAGGTAAATATGCCAGTTTTACAAATAGCAAAGGGAATAAAATAATATTGTTAGTATTCGTTTATAGACTTTAATATCATAACAAACTGAGAACAAATGTATCTAAATGTACCTGTCATGTTCTGGCAAATGAGGGATAAGATTTATAAATACAGTGGACTCTGTCAAATTTGACAACCTACGAGATCGTTAAAATATGTCGGATTACGCAGAGTGCCGGAATACCCAGTTTTCTCAAAACCCTGAAGGGTTGTAACTTTGAAAACCGGAAGTATTATTATAATACAGCTTTGAATTACCAGAGTGTTATTCCCTTTAAAATAATAAACCTTTCTGTACATTCAAAAATTTAAAAAAAAAATTATTTCATTTAACATGTGTGGGCATTTTAAATAGGTCAAGTCTCCTGTTAATTTATCTTCTTCTTCATCATCCTCAGTTGATCGCAAACTTGTCTTTGCTATCACGTATTCATTGATAATCTGTCATTCTATGTCCAGGTCATCGTCACACGTTTCGGAGAGATCTGTAGGGTGAAAAAACTTGGGTTATTCAAGTTCAATTGGCATGCGCAACAAATATTTCCAACAGGTGCTAGGAATATCTTTAGAACTGTAAATTTGTGGGAAAATCTGTGGATATTCTTGAGCATTTGTGACAACTGTCTTACACAGTTACAAGATTTAAAAAATTATCAAAGTACCAGTAATCAACAAAGACCTACGCGATCGTGTTTTAATCTCGCTGATAACTGATTGGTGATTGCCGGTTAATTCTTTGTGGCTTCACGATAATTGATTTTTAATTGCTTGCTTCACACCCACCCATCGAAGGCCGGATTGTACAGTATTTATTCAATGGAAATCATGTGACAGGACAGCTGATTATCATTATTCCGAGTACGGTTTACCCAGTGATTTTTTGGCTGAAGTAATGAGGAAATAAATCTGGACATGAAAGTGATGTCAGATTTCACAGAGTGTCAGAGTAATCACAGAGGTCGGTTGTGTCAGAGTACACTGCAACTGTAAATGTATCAAATTAATTATTTTTACTAAATTAACCTTTTATGATACAAATGTATACTACAGTAGCTCTTACAATATTTCTGTCACTATATATAGATAACCCAAACCCTAACCACAAAGGAGTGAAATAAAAAAGTGTATTGGTATTGGGCTGTTATCTCTTTAAATTAATTCGGAACTCTTCTTTGAATCTCTGTTTGTCTCTGTAAAGCCCTAACCCTTGATCAATGATATACATACCTTTTAGCTGGTAACAATAGCACTAATACATCTCTATTTACAACAATATAACTAACATGGACTAACTCATTATTCATTAACAGTGTAGAGCTGAAAAATAGTAATATATGTAATTAAAGCTATATAAAAAAAATATTGTGGTTTTCAGATAATTGTGCCTCAATTAAAGGGCTGCAAATGATTTGTTTTAATTTAAATAAAAAAAAACACAAACAATTTCATTAACTACTGCACGTAAATATTTTCCCTGGTTATAGCAACACTATAAACCTCAGAATGCCTCGTTCGACATTTCTGTCCAAACGAGGTAAAAAAAATGCCTCGTTGTCTGGAGTTCCGAAACGAGTTTTTTTTTAAAATGCCCTGTTTTTGAAACGAGGTATTTTGTTCAAAACGAGGCTTGGTAAAAATGCCTCGTTTACTAAACATGTTTTTTTTTCAAGATAGTTATGAGCAGCATTTGCTATCAGCGAATTTGTAAAAAGTAGAATTTATGTTATTTAATACGATAAATAAACCTAGTCCAAACTATGATATTATAATCATGATATGATAATATAATCATTATTAATATCCATATGTCTTCCTAATTAAACGTTTTAATTAAATTTTAATATATAAAAAATAAACAGGCGTATTAGAAATATAAAATGAAATTTTATGCTTTTTTAATTAATAAGAATGGATTATTTATTTGTTGTACTTAGATTAGATAAACACTAATTTGTTGTCTGCAATATCAGTTAGGTGGAGGTGTAGCTTGATTAATTTATTGCCCCCAATAAAATGTCACAACACCACAGTTGTTTCTCAATAAATCAATCAAGGTAGCTATGTGTCTGCAATAGTTTTACACCTTCACCGATGGTGTGTATTCTTGTCTTGTCAATTTCTCTGATAATAATATAGTTTGAACTGGTTTTATTTTCGTATTAAATAACATAAATATTAATTTTTACAAATTCACTGATAGCAAATACCGCTAATAACTAAAAAATACCGCAAAATACCTCGTTCCAAAAAAAGGGCAATTTAAAAAACCTTGTTTTGGAACTCCAGACGACGAGGCATTTTGTTTACCTCGTTTGGACAGAAATGCCGAACGAGGCATTCTGAGGTTTATAGTGCAAGGAGCTCTATAAAAAAATCCAGAAATGTTTCACTGGCTCATTTATCAATGTTACAGACAATCACAAATGACAATTTCACATTTCTAAATTAAAAACAACATGCTGAGATAAATTGAGTGTCCAGCCGATGGAATGGGATGTTTAAGAGAAGTCATTTAGCCCAGTAGTCATCCTTTGACCAAATAGAAACACATAAATGAAAACTGCATTCCCAGATTTTTGGTAATGATTGTCGGAGAATCAGAGCATTTATTTTGTATAGCCTATCCCTATTCTAATCTACATGTACTCTCACCAACAGTAAAGCTCTAAAAAAATTATTATCAACAAATTGTGCAGCAAAAGATTTTAAAAAGTCGATGACGAACTCTGTCCCAAGATCAACAAGTAAAACTGTGAAGAGAAAGACAAATCAGATTTTTACCCCCTTCCTCTAAAATAAGAAAATTCCAAAAGAGTGTCTCCCACAAGAACAACAAGATAAGTAGAGCTTAGGACCAAGTTCCTGTCCATCAATGTGTAGCATATATAGGTGATACATGTAAGTGGACCAAAACTTTCATGATGGCAGACATTAAAATCTGACAAATAATATGCTGACATATGACATATAATATATATGACAAATTTGCATCAAAGTTTCAGGAAGTTCGAGCATTGCTTCAGAAGTTAGCAATCATCCCTGTGGCTCATGGTAGATTTTTAATAGAGTTACTTACCTTTTAGCATGGCAGCCAGTAACATCAACCAAAGAATACGCTAATGTAATAAATAAACCACGGACATTTTGAATACAGTTTGAGTTGCTAGGATACTGATATATAATATCACCCTGGAAGGGAGAGAGAGAGAGAGAAATGGGGTTTAATGTCCACTCAACACAAACTATGTAATTTCAGGATTAACAAATGGCACAATTTATAATTTCATTTAATTTGGATCAATAATTTGGGTTGATCCTTTAAGACAAATCCTACAAAAAGTCTTAAAGGATAACAGCTGGTCAAAAGTTGTGGAAACTTTGGGATAAAATACCAAAACTTGGTGTAAGTAAAAGTTGTTACAGAGATTGGCACATACATGTAACAGCTTCTGATTCAAAGTTTTGGGGTTGTATTAATCAGGGTTCAATACTGATATTGTTCAAATTGTTTCCTGGCTTCTCGCTGGTCAGTGATACAAATTGTTAGGAGTCCACAGAAAGAAATTGGAATCTGAGTATGTCATAACCTTTCTGTCCACTCCATATATTTCCTTAACTTAGCAAATAACAAATCAAAATAGCCAATATTGACGAGTTAAATAAAATATAGTTTACATGCCAGTCTCACCTGTTCATTGTTTTCTTCACTAGAAATATCTTCCAGTGTAAGATACAGAACTCCATATATATAGTCATGAAGAGTTTTCTCCCCTTGTTGTAAAGAGGTATTAGTTAACCGTTTATATAAATTATTACCAGATTTACTAGGGTGTGGCGGTGTACCAATTATAACTGGTGATCTCACAGTTAATTTAGCTTCCTGAAAAATACAACACAATCAATAAATATAGAACTAAAAAAATAAAACAAAATAAAAAACCCATAACACAATAAAAAATACAACCCATAAACAAAATGTTTAAATAATAAAAGAAATAAATCAATGTTTTCTTTGGGTTTTTTTTAGAGACTTTGTTTATAGAATGTCGTTAATAAAATACATGTATTAGAAGAGCAGAAATGAAAATGAATATCTGTTCTAGTTTTTTTTTTGAACTGGTTCACCTGTTTAACAAAATTGTGACTGGTCATCCTTGTGAGCAACTACATATACCGAATTAACAGAGCCAAACAATCACAACAACAACATAATGTTATAATGTATTCCACATGTAATGTATAAGTCAGAAGTCGATTTTGAACAAATTTATATGCCAGAAACCAAATTCAAGAAACCATCTAAACAAAACACTTTATGAAAGATGCGTTTTTATTGGCCAGGAGTTGAAATTTGTGCAATGAATTTAGTGTTCAGCCAATTAACCTTCATTATACAAAAACATTTCAGCTTTAAGTTTTCATGAATAGACAGCCATGTTAATGTACCTACCATGTGATGACTTAAAGCTCTGAAGACTGTACCAAGATTCATCCAAGATACCTGTATATCATTTACTGATATTAACATGTCACCTGTAATAACATACATAACAATCTAATTACATCAAAACTTAACTTTTTCTTCTTCCGATTATATTTCAAAAAGTTTACTAAAGGGTTACAAAATTAATTGACTAAATTGGTACAGTACATTCACTTTAAAATTTTACCAGTCAGTCCATTTTTGATGTATTTATTTATATCTATTACAGAATGACAAGCTTAGTATTATATCAAATTGTTTAAAAATATTTTGATGTGCTTTCCAAAAACCTACATGTAAGCTTATAAGGTTAAATTCTTGGAAATTCAGATTTTATGCCATGTAAATTGATTGAGAAGTAAGTTCTCGAGACAGCCAATTTCACTTTGTCTAAGACCCTGTAAAACAGGTATATTGTCAGCATACCTCTGTGAATCTTCCGACAATATTCAGCTGGTGAACCAGGAACCACATCTTGAACTATGACCTTTCTTTCACGTAGTGCTGGACTTCTCCGAACAGTTACAGAGTCTAGGTTTGGTTTATGGTTATACTGACATAAAATTATACCGAATAATTGTTCACACAATGCTGCACCCGAAGAGTCATATTTTCGAGAATCTGAGATTTGCGGCATCAAGTATATCTGTTTATTTCTTTCCGACTTTTTCTCACTGGACTGAACGCCTTGACTGTATTCTGAACCATATGAACAACTTGAATGATCACTGCCTCGAAATTTTGAATTAAATACATTATTATTTTTTTCATAAAAACTATCATCTGGGAAAAGAGAACGGCTATTCTCATAGTGAGCACTTAAAGGATTGTCAAGTTCTTGTAAAAAGTCTTGATGTTCTGGCGAAAATACTTCAGGTTTCATACCATAAGGGAGGCAACTGGCATTGGTATCAATATCATTACTATGGTAAACCGTGTTTTCTGAACTTGAATGACAATTGCTTGGATTTTTAATGGGTTGAAATCTCTCATCAGCCAAACCTCCATCTGCTTCTGTGGGCCTCTCAAATTCTGTTTGTCTGAAAATATTTTGATTTGATTAGATTACTTTTAAAGTGGTAATTTAGACAGTTGTATGAATTCTGTTGGGACTAATCAGTATACAGCATTTTTCACAAACTGTTACGTCAGATACTGATTAAAAATAATAGGCTACTTTTTGGGGCTCAGCTACAAACGGTAGACTGTGGCCCTACTTGATGATGGTAGACTGTGGCCCTACTTGATGATGGATAAATCACTTCAATCGACTTCAGGAAATTTCAGTCTTCACTTAAATGAGTGTATTGAATTAACATTATTTCCATAAAACCTTGATTTTTAACAATACAAGACAGCGATATTCTTATTTTTCTTTTACTAAAACTAAAGGCCTTATTAATAAAAAAAAAAAAATATAAATAAATGCCTGAACAGCATTTTAAAGTTGTTACCATACAAATATACATACCGACTTCCAATACCATGTACACTCCTATGATTAGAAAAATCTCTGAAATTATTAGAACAATCGCGTTGATCAGTTGGGCATGTTGAACGTCTTGCATTTGGAGCCGAACTTGACGTTTGGTTGCTGTGTACATTCCGATGAACTTGTCTGTTTTGTGAATTCAGAAAATGTCTCGATTTTAATCTCCCTTCTGAATCTGTGTAGATTTCTTGTTCTTTGTCTGGTTCATAAAATGGACCAATTTGCGGAAAAAATGCCATAATCGGCAAAAACTTTACAAACTTTTACATTAATTAATAAATTAAGCCATTATTTATCTATTGCCATTTGTTTACATCCGGGCAACTTGAAGAAATTAGCTAGCTATTCATAGTTTTAAATTCGATTTTCATTGTTTTTATTAGCAACATTTGGGGGTATAATTTCAGATTTCTAGTATATATTATATTTAGATATTCTTATTAGCAGTCTGTGATTTATGTTCTATGAAGAAAAACAGATATCTGTATTCCAACAAAATCATTATTCGAAAAACGAAAACTAATGTTATCTATTTTTTTCTTTGACATAACATGTCTTTTAACGCCAAAGACGTCTTAAAGGGAATTAACTCGTAAAGGCGTGATGTATCGGATTCACAACACTCTTTCCATAGCTACACCGATTTGATTAGCTGCAAGAATCTATAATAGGACTAAGCCACCAAGACTTGAGCTATTGCCCCTCCGTGCATGTTTCTGTAACCCAACCCTTTATTAATCTTTTTCTAAATACTTAATTACGAAAACCCACCATGAAATTTGGGTTATAAATTAGTGGGAGGTAGTGCACATTGAACGTCCCCGAGGAAAAGGCGACAAGGCAGAGTGCAATTTCAAAGCCGAGAAAGCGAGAAGCAGAGTAAAGGTAATTTCGTGTTCTCGGATGAGATCCTTGCATTCACACATTCGTGCACTCTCGCTCCATCTTCTTTTCGCAGAGACCCCCCGCTTTGAGAATTCGAGATTACGAAATGACCGTATTAGGCTTCCATAACGCACAAATCTACCTTGCTATATATGTACATATTGTTATATAGTATTCCAAGAAACGATTCGATTTACGCGGCTATTGTTATTTTCTAGGAATTAGCTACGCTTGATTGCCACTGAAATCATACCTAAGAGACGGATAAATAGCATATCAAAATTACATGCGAGTGTATTTTGTGACAGACATTACTTTACGAATAGAGCAAGTTACATATTTTGAGGTAAATGTAAGTAAATAGATATTATATTTATCAATGACATGAAATGAGGTTATAACGTCCCACTATTCTGCGCCACGCCTTCCACCTTGTATCACAGACAAGGAGTAACCGCATGCCGGAAAATTCAATGAACAACCAGGTTAGAGGACTACGGTTTTACTAAGCCCTCCTGGTTTTCTACATATGGGTGACCTAAATATTTGCACAGATAAACGGGCGCGTCGAATTACCCAATAACACCCAATAACTGCCAATAACACCCAATAACTGCCCAATAACACCCAATAACTCCAAAATAACACCCAATAACACCCAATAACTCCAAAATAACAACCAATAACTACAAAATGTTGACTTGTTGACTTTGGAAACAAAATAACAATTTAGTTGAATTTAAGAACATCGCTGCTTTACGCTCACTCGCCTGAAGGGAGATAACTCGTGTATGTGATTTTTTGTTTACAAGAAATTAATGTATGGTTTCGTTGCAATTCGTTTTAATTGTACATGGGCGTCAGATGTGGAATAACTATTTCAACCCTTCCATGGGTATCGTCAGGTGGTTGCAATAACAAAACGTTATTACAGATGTCCCCGCTATAGTTTTTCATGAAATTCAAATTAACTTCCAATAATTTAGCGCAAAAATGCGCTACCCGACGACATAACGATTAGTCTGTAAATAAATTCTATTTAACTGCCAAACATTCTACGCTACTACTACTAATACTTAGTGTTTAACGTCTGCTTCCACATAAGTGATATCGCAGACAAGACTTAAGAGAGCCGAAGCTGATTCCTGTTTTTTAGAATATGATTTTGCAATCTTTCCATTTGGCTTTAAGCCATGGATTGGGTTTAGTGGGAAGTTCTTCCCTTTATTTATTAAAAAACATATCATTTGGTAGATGATCTCGTTTGCTTCTGGGTTGGTTGGTGTCATCGTTTGGGGTTAGTGTTTAGGTGCCAGGCCCGTCTTATCGTGGCCTCCCCTTACTCCACTATCCCACTCTAAGCAGGATAGTGGAGTAAGGGGGAGTTTCGGTCAGACGTACTCGGCACCTAAACACTATTTCGCAAATAAAACTGATACTAAACCCATAGAGTGGGATAGTGGAGTAAGGCACCTAAACACTAACCCCAAACGATGACACCAACCAACCCAGAAGCAAACGAGATCATCTACCAAATGATATGTTTTTTAATAAATAAAGAGAAGAACTTTCCACTAAACCCAATCCATGGCTTAAAGTCAAATGGAAAGATTGCAAAATCATATTCTAAAAAACAGGAATCAGCTTCGGCTCTCCTAAGTCTTGTCTGCAATATAACTTATGTGGAAGCAGACGTTAAACACTAAGTAGTAGTAGTAGTAGTCGAACCTTCAATTTGGGTAAATGGTTCGTTACTGCATTGTCTTATAAAAACCAAGCTGTTATTAATCGAAAAACGAATCAAAACCCCATAATGCTTGGCCCCATGATGCTCCATTGGGATGGCGAAGCACCAACTTATCTTACAGATACTTACAGATCCTCTTCTGAGCGATAGCCGTCGGCCACTATACTCAGATCCATATCGTCGGCTTCGCTTATTTTATTTTGGGTAATCCGGTTGGATTTGAAATCATACAGGAGTTCTTGATTAATCCAATGTTTATCCAGGCGTTTTTCAAATGTTTTAGTATTTTTTGCCGTTATTACACTGTCAGGTAGATTATTCCATAATTGTACTTCTCTGTTTGTGAAAAAGTTTTTTCTGGTATTTTTGTTTGATCTTCTTAAATAGAGTTTTTTTACTGTGTCCCCTTGTTTTAGTTGTGTTTGTATCTGGGTGTGGTTGACACAATTGTGGCAGACTATTATCACAGATTCCTGATGTTATTTTATAGGTCTCGATCATGTCACCACGAGTACGTCTGTATGCTAGTGTTGGGAGTTTCAGCTTCTTCAGTCTTTCAACGTAACATGTCTCTTTGAATCCTGGAATAAGCTTTGTTGCTCTTTTCTGCACATTTTCTAATGTTGTGGTATGTTTTACCTTATATGGGTTCCATACCGGATTTGCATATTCAAGTTGTGGACGGACTAGTGCTTTGTACAGCAGTAGAAATGTTGTTTGGTCCAAGTATGTGAAGGATCGACGTATTAATCCCATTATGCTATTGGCTTTCTTTATTTTTTCACTCATGTGGTCTTCAAAGTTTAATTTATCGTCAACAATTACCCCAATGTCCTTTTCCTTCTCTGTATATTTGAGTTTGGTGTCACACAGCTTATATTCGTATGGAGTTAAGGTTCTCGTTCCTGTAGTCAGTACCTTGCATTTGTCGGGATGGAATTTGAGTAACCATTTGTTTGACCAGTTTTCTAATTCCAGCATATCTTGTTGTAGAGTTTCCATATCCGTTGGTTCTTAAATTCAACTAAATTGTTATTTTGTGTTTCCAAAGTCAACATTTTGTAGTTATTGGTTGTTATTTTGGAGTTAATGGGTGTTATTGGGTGTTATTTTGGAGTTATTGGGTGTTATTTTGGAGTTATTGGGTGTTATTTGGAGTTATTGGGTGTTATTGGGTGTTATTGGGTAATTCGACGCGCCGCAGATGAACAGACAATGTAACCACTGTAATATTCCGCCCATTTTTATACGCCCACATTTTCATGTGGACGTATTATGTCGTCGCCCCTGTCCGTCCGGACGTCCGTCCGTCCGTCCGTCCGTCCGTCCGTCCGTCCGTCCACAATTTGTTTGTGGACTCTCTACAGGTCACAATTCTTATCCGATTTTGACGAAACTTGAAATATAGGTTTATCCCCAAAAGTTCTCGGCTGCTTTCGATATTGGCATGTATCGGATCAAAACTTCATGGATTATGGCCCCTGATTGTACGAAAAATCACGTTTTTAGCTTGTGGACCCTATAGAGGTCACAATTTTGAACCGATTTTGATGAAACTTGACATGCTTGTTTGTAACCCAAAGATCTTGGTTCCTTTCGATATTTGCGGCTTACGGAATGTAATTTCCTGAATTATGGCCCCTGATTGTCCGAAAAATCACCCTTTTTAGCTTGTGGTCCCTCTGGAGGTCACAATTATTATTCGATTTAAGAAACCGTTTGATTATATCACCGTTACACCCTAAGGAAGGTTGAGTTCGAATTTCGGGAAAATCGGACGAAAATTGCCATACAAAATGGCCGCCGTTTGTACGCGAATACTGTTAAAAAATGGTATATCAAGGTTGTGGACCCTGTGGAGGTCACAATTTTGATTCGATTTTGATGAAACTTGAAATTCATGGTTATAACCCAAAGATCTTGCTTCCTTTCGATATTTGCGCATATCGGATCGTAACTTCCTGAATTATGGCCCCTGATTATACGCAAAATCGCCTTTTTTTTAGCTTGGAGGTCACAATTATTATTCGATTTAAAAAACCGTTTGATTATATTACCGTCACACCCTAAAGAAGGTTGAGTTCAAATTTCGGGAAAATCGGACGAAAATTGCCATACAAAATGGCCGCCGTTTGTACGCGCGAATACTGTTAAAAAATGGTAAATCAAGGTTGTGGACCCTGTGGAGGTCACAATTTTGATTCGATTTTGATGAAATTTGAAATTCATGGTTATAACCCAAAGATCTTGCTTCCTTTCGATATTTGCGCATATCGGATCGTAACTTCCTGAATTATGGCCCCTGATTATACACAAAATCGCCTTTTTTTTAGCTTGGAGGTCACAATTATTATCCGATTTAAAAAAACGTTTGATTATATTACCGTTACACCGTAAGGAAGGTTGAGTTCGAATTTCGGGAAAATCAGACCAAAATTGTCATACAAAATGGCTGCCGTTTGTACGCGAATACTGTTAAAAAATGGTATATCAAGGTTGTGGACCCTGTAAAGGTCACAATTTTAATTCGATTTTGATGAAACTTGAAATTCATGGTTATAACCCAAAGATCTTGGTTCTTTTCAATATTTGCGCATATCGGATCGTAACTTCCTGAATTATGGCCCCTGGTTATACGCAAAATCCCCCTTTCTTTAGCTTGTGGTCCCTCTGGAGGTCACAATTATTATCCAATTTAAAAAAACGTTTGATTATATCACCGTTGCACTGTAAGGAAGGTTGAGTTTGAATTTCAGGAAAATCGGACCAAAATTGACAGACAAAATGGCCGCCGTTTGTACGCGAATACTGTTAAAAAAATGATATATCATGGTTGTGGACCCTGTATAGGTCACAATTTTAATTCGATTTTGATGAGGAAGGTTGAGTTCTAATTTCGTGAAAATCGTACCAAAATTGCCGGACGAAATGGTCGCCGTTTGTACGCGAATAGTGTAAAAATATGGTATCATGGTTGTGGACTCTCTACAGGTCACAATTCTTATTCGATTTTGATGAAAAGTCACATTTCTAGGTTGTGTACCGTCACACCATAATCATTGTCGGTTTCGAGTTTCATTAATATCAGACTGGAACTGACCAACTAAATGGCTGCTCCCAATACAGTATGAAATACAGGACGTAAAGATGTAGGAAAAATCACTTTCGGTATTGCTTGTTCTCTGTCCATCTCTCGAAAATGTGGGCGTATCCTGCCTGGCAGTGCCAGCCTATCTTTAGTAGTTGTTTTAAAACATTGAATAATAAGATGCAAATTATACAATGAACTAGTATATCATCCATCTATCCTATAGTCTGATAGTATAAATGATTTAGAGATATAAGTCCGGGCTGGAGTTTTGGCGCGAGGTCGTGGGAGTTACCCCAAAAAGTAATACAAAAAGAAGCCCTGAGACAGTATTTCTGCTTATTTTGGTGAATACATTTATAGGATAAGAGTTGATTCAGTTTTAAAAAAATATTCTCTACACCAGAGGCGTGCTGGGTGAGTAGGTACGCAACCGCCTATCCTTGTCTCAAAAAGCAAAAACAAAAGAAACTGGAGATTGTTGATTCCGCTCGAATTCAATTACATTTTCAACAAGGGAATAGGGGCATGTATAGCCACGCGCCCTCTCTTACGAAAAATTCCCATTCTATTGAAAAGTGCGCCCGTTTCTGAAAATGTGCCCTCGAATTTCGAAAGAGTTACTTCATATATTCGTGTGGTTAATGTCATCATATTGCCGTTGCCCTAATGAAGATAATGTGCTCTATTTTTTCCTGTTGCACTTCCCTTGTCCCAAACAGACCAATCCTAACAAATCCAGCGATATCATATGCATCAATCCTATAATATTTGCTTGTTGACACTCACTATAGATCACTCTTATCCCCGGATTGAGGCCCTTATAATTTTAAATGGATACCAAGATGAATTTTAGTTACTTTGAAAAAAATATAGGCACAGTCCGCGCCTAAATCAGTTGAGTAGTAATCATTGGAACAAGCAAGGTGTTCCAGAATTGAATGACACTTAATCCAATGTATGGAATACCTGTCATTTTTATACGCCCACATTTTCATGTGGACGTATTATGTCGTCGCCCCTGTCCGTCCGGACGTCCGTCCGTCCACAATTTGTTTGTGGACTCTCTACAGGTCACAATTCTTATCCGATTTTGACGAAACTTGAAATATAGGTTTATCCCCAAAAGATCTCGGCTGCTTTCGATATTGGCATGTATCGGATCAAAACTTCATGGATTATGGCCCCTGATTGTACGAAAAATCACGTTTTTAGCTTGTGGACCCTATAGAGGTCACAATTTTGAACCAATTTTGATGAAACTTGACATGCATGTTTGTAACCCAAAGATCTTGGTTCCTTTCGATATTTGCGGCTATCGGAATGTAATTTCCTGAATTATGGCCCCTGATTGTCCGAAAAATCACCCTTTTTAGCTTGTGGTCCCTCTGGAGGTCACAATTATTATTCGATTTAAAAAACCGTTTGATTATATCACCGTTACACCCTAAGGAAGGTTGAGTTCGAATTTCGGGAAAATCGGACGAAAATTGCCATACAAAATGGCCGCCGTTTGTACGCGAATACTGTTAAAAAATGGTATATCAAGGTTGTGGACCCTGTGGAGGTCACAATTTTGATTCGATTTTGATGAAACTTGAAATTCATGGTTATAACCCAAAGATCTTGCTTCCTTTCGATATTTGCGCATATCGGATCGTAACTTCCTGAATTATGGCCCCTGATTATACGCAAAATCGCCTTTTTTTTAGCTTGGAGGTCACAATTATTATTCGATTTAAAAAACCGTTTGATTATATCACCGTTACACCCTAAGGAAGGTTGAGTTCGAATTTCGCGAAAATCGGACGAAAATTGCCATACAAAATGGCCGCCGTTTGTACGCGAATACTGTTAAAAAATGGTATATCAAGGTTGTGGCTGTGGAGGTCACAATTTTGATTCGATTTTGATGAAACTTGAAATTCATGGTTATAACCCAAAGATCTTGCTTCCCTTCGATATTTACGCATATCGGATCGTAACTTCCTGAATTATGGCCCCTGATTATACGCAAAATCGCCCTTTTTTTAGCTTGGAGGTCACAATTATTATCCGATTTAAAAAAACGTTTGATTATATTACCGTTACACCGTAAGGAAGGTTGAGTTCGAATTTTGGGAAAATCAGACCAAACTTGAAATTCATGGTTATAACCCAAAGATCTTGGTTCTTTTCGATATTTGCGCATATCGGATTGTAACTTCCTGAATTATGGCCCCTGGTTATACGCAAAATCCCCCCTTTCTTTAGCTTGTGGTCCCTCTGGAGGTCACAATTATTATCCAATTTAAAAAATCACCGTTACACTGTAAGGAAGGTTGAGTTTGAATTTCGGGAAAATCGGACCAAAATTGACAGACAAAATGGCCGCCGTTTGTACGCGAATACTGTTTAAAAAAATGATATATCATGGTTGTGGACACTGTATAGGTCACAATTTTAATTCGATTTTGATGAGGAAGGTTGAGTTCTAATTTCGTGAAAATCGTACCAAAATTGCTGGACGAAATGGTCGCCGTTTGTACGCGAATAGTGTAAAAATATGGTATATCATGGTTGTGGACTCTCTACAGGTCACAATTCTTACCCGATTTTGATGAAAAGTCACATTTCTAGGTTGTGTACCGTCACACCATAATCATTGTCGGTTTCGAATTTCATTAATATCAGACTGGAACTGACCAACTAAATGGCTGCTCCCAATACAGTATGAAATACAGGACTTAAAGATGTAGGAAAAATCACTTTCGGTATTGCTTGTTCTCTGTCCATCTCTCGAAAATGTGGGCGTATCCTGCCTGGCAGTGCCAGCCTATCTTTGTTGATGTTTTTACTTACCCCAGCACGTCTCCGCTCTACACGCTCCCCAACTCTGGATACGCGCTTGCTAGATTATTACTACATGTATGTACTATTTAACTAGATCTGCCGTGTATATCTGACAGCCCGAAGACGCTATTTCTTGAGCTATTTCAATAAGCCACGCAAATGATAAGACAGCCGCATTTGTACCATTTGTCGGATTCTAATTCCTAACCTATTCACACTTCACGCTTAAACTCCGAGCCAGTCGGTCAGTTTATTTTCAGGGCAGGTTAAATATATGTTAGATATATAAATGTCAAAAGCCTCTTCAATTGTTGTCTTTGTTGTCTTCACAGAAACTGGCCTTGGTGGAAATCCAACATGGCGGAACAGACAGATAATATTAACTGTAGTATCTGTTTAAACGGCTTCACAGAACCTAAAACTACCGTATGTGGACATCAATTTTGTGTAAAATGTTTGGAAGATTATGTTCGTAAAGTTGGTAAAGACAACCGATTCCCATGTCCTCTCTGTCGCGAAGATATCACCATTCCAGATGGCGGAATTAAAAACCTTTCGTCAGCTGGTAAAACGGAGACAACGGCCTCGAAACCCTGTGACGGTTGCAAATCTACGCCCGTAGCTGAGTTCCAGTGTGTCAATTGTAATAAATGTTTATGTCCATCTTGCAAAATTTCACATGATTTGTTTCTTTCGGATCACTACGTTTTTGGAATAAATGAAACTGCAAATATACAAAAGGGACGAAAGACCTTTTGTAGCCGCCATAAAACGGAGAAATTGGAATTTTATTGCAAAGACTGTTGTCAGATTATCTGTAAAGTTTGTATGCTGTCATCTCACAAAGACCACCAAACACCGGACATATGCGATTATGGGAGCGAGGCTAAAGAGGAATTACAGAAACTAAAGCAACAATTGGACGAAAAGAAAGTAGAATTACAAAATTATTCTGATGAGATCAACAAGAAGATAAACAATATGAACGAATCTGTTCGTACAACCTGTGCTAAAATTGATCAGCAAGTTAAAACCATCTGTGATGACGTCACTAGAGGAGATAAAAAATTAAAAGAGGAAGTAAAAAGCACGTGCAATGAAGAAGAACTGAAGATGGAGCAGATCGCTGATGATACAAATAAACTTATCGTCCAGATAGAGAAGGTCACGGAGAATATAACTAACATTCTGAATGGCGATTTAATATATGACGTATTCGATGCTCTACCAGATACACGAAAACAGCGAGATGATTGTAAGTCATATGATTTAACCATGGCATATGACGTGAGATATGAATTCGAAGAAGGGCAGATAATTACCAGTACATTACAAGAAATGCTAGGCACTCTTCAAATTTTACGTGGACCGACATTGAAACATGGTTTTTATTATGAAGTACTGGATACCAGGAAGGACGAATGGTTTTATAGCCCTGTCTTTAAAATACAAGATAGGTCATGGTATATAAGAGCAAGAAATACATCTTATAAAAGTGGAAATACAACCCTTAATTATCTAGATCTTGGTATGGTTATTTATTTTGGAGACAGGCTTATTGGACCCTGTACAGGTCAAGTTACCATGGAATTGATCAAAAAACCAAATACATTTTCCTTCTCCTTCTCCTTCCCCGAAAGCACAAAAACTTTTACACAGACATTTAAACCGCCATTTAGTAAACTAACATGGAAGAAAATCGTTTCGTATGGAGAGTTATATCGCCACGGTTGCATCAAGGATGGTGCTTTTACTGTCAAATGCACAATAGCTATAACCGATATAAAGACATGTTGATGTTATTATATGTTGTGATTGTTTCTAATCGTTATTATAATAGAAGTAACAATATAAATTTAAACATACATTATGTAAGATTTAGATAAATAACTAGCCGTTCTTGCCATGATAGTTTGAAAGTAGCTAATGTGAAATGAATAATTTGAAAATTTCATTCAAAATACTCCATTGCAATCGAATATATTAGCCTTTGAAGGTTTGACAGACGTGTGCAATAATTTCAACCTCCGTACTGGTTGATGGAAGGTAAATGTTTGATTAAATCAAAGTATCGCCGAATCGTTGTAATCTATTTAATATCGGAGAAATCTGATGCCATCGAGAGTTGATTAAGGTCTGGATCAGGTAATTGATGTCTAATTAATACTTTAGAAAACATTCCAGCCCCAGGCCTTAAGAAAGACTTGCAATAGGCAGATTTAGCTCTTGCATAATGCATGTTTAAGTATACTGTTCTTATACTAGATACGGTTGTTACAATACATATAAAGCTATTTATTATACATTATAATTGTTACTACAGTAGACATTATAATAGTTTGAATACATTTTATCACCCAATAATACAATTGTCAGTAGATATCACCTGTGTGATATATTACATAATCTTCTGCGATATCTCCTTCGTCTCCTTAGGAGATATCACTTTACATGAAATTGATTGGTCAATCAAAAAGGAACTAATTTCTATTATTTAAAAGAAACCAGTAATTTTAAATAAATTTTTATTTAACTGACGTTGAAGGAAATACTGGGTCAATATATAGGTCTTCGCAATAGGTAAACTGCTGTCATAAAAGGATGTATCACTACGCTGTAATGTAATCAGGTTCAGGAAAAGTGAAATATATACCAAAGAATTACATTTTTTTATTTGTGCATGTAAGAAAGGATTTGGTGATAAATAAAATCTCAAACTCGTCTTTTTTGATATAAAAAAATATCAACTTGTGTCCGCTTATCTCTCGTTCATGCTTGGGTTCAATTTGGGGGTTACTGAACCAGGGATAGTCGTAAATGCCATCTGCAGAGTTCCAGTTTTCTTTGGGAAATAATCCATATATGTGCCCTGGGCCCAGTCCATCGACAAAACGCGAAAATATTCCTAGTCGGAAGTGGCATCTACAGCTTTCCATGTTTCTTCTGGGAATAATTCATATGGACCCACGGTCCAGTCCAACGACAAAAAACGATCATATTCATTGTGAAATTACTAATATTTCCATAGACTGGACGTGAGACTACTCGCAAAGATCTTGCCACTACTAATAAGCAACAATAAAGCACGTATATAATAACAAATTTCACCTTCCTGTCAACAATATAACAATTGAACACAATACACGATGTTTTATAATTATATACAAACAAATAGACAAATACAAGAAATGAGTGTGGCTCGATCGTGTCCCTGGGGGACGGCCATGCGCCAAAAACAAAAGGGGTCATCCCTAGGGTATAAGGAATTCAAACGAAAAATCATTAAGACGATTGATTAAGAATTGTGACATGTAGGCAACACACAGACATACGAAAAGAAAATGGGCGTGGCTCTGGCCCATTTGTAGGGTACAAAGAATGAGTACGCAAAGTTTCAAGATGATACGTTACGAAATGCAGCTTGTAGACGACAAACAAACAAATACAAAATATGGGCTGGGGTCGGACATGCCCCCCAAACAATTGGGGTCATCCTTATATGGTATAAGGAATACGTATGTAAAGTTTCAAGATGAACCTTTACAAATTGGGGCCTGTGGACGACACAGACACACTCCCCTGCACCCTACAAACAACAAACAATATACGTCCACATTATAATGCAACGAACACCATACCCCCCCCCCCCCCGCGCGCACACATGCACCCGTCCAATGTTTCAAGATATAATTAATTCAAAATGTTATGACAAATTCACGCCCTTGAATATAAACACGCAATGTAAACTATGTTGAGTAAGATCTTTTGATGCCCCGATCTTTGATGGATTTCTTTAAAATCCAAATAAATCAAGCTGGGAAATTATCTGCTAATAATATTTTCGTTTTGTGTTCTGCAGTAATTGCTAAATAAGCAACCGGAGTAAATCTTGGCGAGGATTAAGACTAGAAAAATAGGATACCGCCCGACATACAACCGGTGGCTTTAATGTAAACATAATTACAATAAAACAGTCAATTTATGAAAAATAGGGGGAGAGGATAACCCCAAGATGTTGCAAGAAAAGCATTTTTTGAAGTGTATACTAAAGTTGGTCGGAGTACCGGAAAGTCTCAAATTTTGATGGCAATTCTCCCCCCCCCCCCTCTTCACTTCTATAGATCCCTCCCTACGAACAAGCAAATTATTGAAGTAAAACTGAGATATATGTTAATCCCGAAATGGCATAGTTTGTGTCGACTTGATGCAGGCCCGGATCCAGGATTTTGACGACGGGGGGGGGGGGGGGGATCAAAAGGTAATATGTCGCAACCTTGGATTGCTTGGGAGGAGACAATGCGTAAATTATATCATCTATTAAAGAGCACATAGTTGAACTACAACAGTAACAAAGCAAACGAAAATGAAAATCAACTACATGTATGTCACTGGGGCTGAAAATCAACTATGTCACGCCCCCTGCCCCCCACCCCCGGGATCCGCGCCTGTTGATGTTAAACTACATTCGCTTTCTTTATTTGTTTGTCTGTCTGTCTGCGAGACAGTAGATTTGTGTCGCGAAAAAAGAGTCGTCGACAGCGAGAAAGCGAGAAGATGAGAAGTCTAGAGTGCGAAAACGCGAGGATTTTCAAAGGCGAGATCCTCGCATACGCTCACTCTCGTCCACTCACTCCATCGAGGGACAGAATTCGAGATTATGAAATGGCCGCATTAGTCTTCCATAACATACATATCATGGTTATAACACTCTATTTTCCACTCTAAAAAAAAAGAAAAAAAAAAGAAACGCAGTATGGCATTTCGACGTCGGCATATCCTCGCTCTACCATCGCCTTGTTGCAGCAGGAACCGCGACACGTCGCGGAACCAAACTGTTCTCCAGTGTTGCTGAAGTCGGATTTCATGGTCTCAGCATATTTCAAAACAGCAGCTCTAATGGGACGTATGGCTCGTAATCTGGTTTCACGTAGGCGTTTACGGACTGTTTGGTCTGAGATTCTACGCCGCCCAGGTGTTGTTGCTGCAGAGGAGGTCGCGCTATTGAGAACCATTTCCGCAAATGATGTAAACGGAAGTGACGATCCAGGGCAGGTGAGGTCTCTCATGTTTGGCCTGAGCCAATCGATTTACAAACCGAGAACCCAGGGATTGTAAAGGCCCTAGATTTGGGTTCCATGCGAAAAGCCAACGAAGTTGTTAAATTCATGTGCCTTGGTACAATCAAATTAAAACAAATATCGACAAAAAGTATGACCAGTGACTATTAGTAACACTACCTGTAAAACTAATAACGGATTTCTTTTATCCTTTCACAATGACATTAAAAAAGTAAGATTTATGGGAACAGTGATAAAAAATGGACTTTGCTTTTCTTTTTTTGAAGAGTATATGTTTACAAATTATTGTAGAGTACCTAGAGACGAATTGATTCTCGTTAGGAAATAGCTTGGTTGTCAATGACATACCAATCTTATGTAAGATAAAGGACAGTGAATATTAAAATTGGACCTTATGCGTTTGTATTTTTTGAGAGACATTACGTTGTATAGAACGGGTTGAATATTTTAAGGTAAGTAATTAATAGTTATATAATACATTGAATATTTATCCATGAAATCTGGCTTAACTTTTAACTCTGAAGGCTAAGGAAGATGGGCATACACCATGCAGTGCGCTTTGAGGAAAAATTTGCCCGGACTGCAGCTACCCCTATAACGAATTCTAACTGCCAAGGGTTCTTTTACATACGACCCGAACTACTATACAAGGCACAGTCCAACCCTATAATCGGTTGAGTAATAACGGTACAATGTACTTGTTTATCATTAGAACAACTTAGCCTAGATCAAGACATGTCGAAGTTTGACGCAAATTTCTGGAGAAAACTATACGCGCTCTGATATTTTGCGAGATTTTTGATTTTACTCAGGGAATCAACATTCAATTCATTTCCACTGATGACTTCCAGTTCCGATTTCGCATAACATTCAGAATCTTTGTGGGTTTTTTTTATTCCGCTAATGAATGTAGGAAAAAAGAAAACATTGGGCGACGGGAAGGTACTAACCTGTTTGCATACTCAGGATGACTACACTTTTAACCGTTTCCATAGTGACACCTATTCTGTCATCATTAACATCCTTGGCCAGACTTAAATTCAACTGTTAAAATCGGAGCCAGGACTGGTGTCAAAATCTTGTTCGTATTGTTATATCAGTTTATTCTACGTGCTACTCCTCTCTCATAGCTCTTGATTCTTATTAACCATGTTCATGTCCTACCATAATAGTGTGTATCCCAACCAAGTGTCGGTGTATACGCCGATTCGACCCTATGTTTGGTCTGCCTGCACCAATTCGGAGGCCCTAGTGGCGTTTGTGCCACTTTTCGCACTCTAAACTCGTAATTTATTTACAATGGACGCTTAATGTTCAATCCAGTAGGTCGATACATTTTCAGGGAAGGTCGACTAATCGGCTCACTTGATGATATGGAATTCAAACACTGTTAAACATATGTTACGAATATATATGTCAAACACTTCTTCAATTGCTGTCTTTGTTGTCTTTACAGAAACTCGTCTTCATTGAAAGCGAACATGGCGGAAAAGACGGATAATAACAACTGCAGTATCTGTTTAAATGTCTTCACAGACCCTAAAACTATCGAATTTGGACATCAATTTTGTTTGAAATGTTTGGAAGATTATGTCAGTAAAGTTGGCAAAGATAACCGTTTCCCATGCCCTCTCTGTTGTGAAGATGTCACGATTCCGGATGGTGGTGTTATAAACCTGTCGTCACCTGGTAAATCGAAAGCTTCTAAAACTTATGGAAGCCTATTGCGGCCATTTCAGAATCTCGTGTTCTCGCCGCGAGAAGTCGAGGCCGAGAAGACGAGAAGTCGAGGGCCAGAACACGAGAAGTCGAGGGCGAGGGAAAGAGAACGCGAGGAAACGGGGCGAGAAGACGAGGATCTCGCCCCGAGAACACGAGATTACTTTCACCTCGATGTCACCATTCCGGATGGTGGTGTTATAAACCTGTCGTCACCTGGTAAATCGAAAGCTTCTAAAACTTATGGAAGCCTATTGCAGCCATTTCAGAATCTCGTGTTCTCGGCGCGAGAATTCGAGGGCGAGAAGACGAGAAGTCGAGGGCCAGAACACGAGAAGTCGAGGGCGAGGGAAAGAGAACGCGAGGAAACGGGGCGAGAAGACGAGGATCTCGCCCCGAGAACACGAGATTACTTTCACCTCGACTTCTCGCCTTTGAAAAACCTCGTGTTCTCGCACTCTCGCCCTCGACTTCTCGTGTTCTTGCCCTCGACTTCTCGCCCTCGACTTCTCGCCTTTGAAAAACCCTGACTTCTCGCTCCCTCGCCTTTGAGTCAATCTCATCCTCTCGTGTTCTCGCTCCCTCGCTTCGTCACAGTCTCGTCTTCTCGTCTTCTCAACTCGGAAGTGCAGTTTATACGCAAGACCATACTGACTACCGTATCGGCATTTGTATTTAGAAATAGATTATAATAAACGGAAATGTTCAAGAATATTTAATAGTCCTAAACAATTTTAATCTCGTCTTGTACAGATAGTATTGTATTCTGTAACCGATTTTAAGTCTTCAGTCGAATCTTTCTTTGCTCTCTAACTTAATCAGCCTTCATCGGGTGTTTTCTATGGAAGCCTATTGCGGCCATTTCAGAATCTTGTGTTCTCGCCGCGAGAAGTCGAGGGCGAGAACACGAGAAGTCGAGGGCGAGAGTGCGAGGGAGTGAGAACGCGAGGAAACAGGGCGAGAATACGAGGATCTCGCCACGAGATTACTTTCACCTCGACTTCTCGTCCCTCGACTGAAAAACCTCGTGTTCTCGCACTCTCGCCCTGGACTTCTCGTGTTCTCGCCCTCGACTTCTCGCTCTCTCGTGTTCTCGCCTTTAAAAAAACCTCGACTTCTCGCTCCCTCCCTCGCCTTTGAGTCAATCTCGTCCTCTCGTGTTCTCGCCCTCGACTTCTCGTGTTCTCGCCTCGGAAGTGCAGTTTATACGCAAGTCCATATTGACTACCGTATAGGCATTTGTATTTAGAAATAGATTATAATAAACGGAAATGTTCTAGAATATTTAATAGTCCTGAACAATTTTAATCTCTTCTTGTACAGATAGTATTGTATTCTGTAATCGATTTTAAGTCTTCAGTCGAATCTTTCTTTGCTCTCTAACTTAATCAGCCTTCATCGGGTGTTTTCACTTGATGCGTGGTTTTGTCAGAACAGTTTCAATCAATCAATTTAATGTTTATTCAGTATTTAAGGCCTCTGGCCCATAGTACATAGTAGTGCATTATAATAAATATAGTATAATGTATAGTCGTTCGAATGGTATTTTGAAAAAAAACAGGTCCCTTGCACGGAATCGACATGAAGTTGATTCTACGGTGGCTCAGTGGGTAGGACGTTTGCTCTCTAACTTCTTCAAAGTTGGTTGTGATTTTTCTGGCGATGTTCCCTCTTGTCAGTGGTGTAGGACGGACAGCTTAGCAAGAGACAAAGTATAATCGTGCGGATGGAATAAAAATAACCGAGGCCCTGTGTCCTGAATCTAATTGAAATAGGAGCTACGGTAGTTCAGTGATTGGGACGTTTGCTCTCTTACTTCAGTGGTGTAGCAGGAAGACCTGACAGGGGACCACGTATGTTCGGATGGCATAGAAAAACGATGTCCCGTGTTCGGAATCGAAATGAAGTGGGAGCTAGGGTGGCTCAATGAGTAGGACATTAATGTTTGGAGCCACGGCGGCTAAGTGGGTAAGATGCTGGCTCACTAAACTGAAGGTCATGTGTTCGATCTCTGCATTGGACTAGAAAGTTTATCGGGTTTTCCGACGTGGTTATATCATTGGTGCAGGACGGAGAGTTTGGCAAAGACAGTTTATTCGTTCGAATGGGACGCAAAAAAACGGGTTATAAATTGCATGCACGTAAAAGATCCCATGGCAGTCTGAATTCGAAATATGAGGAGAACTAGGTGCCGCTTCCCTGGCACAATTTCTTTCATAGCACAGTCGGAGCAGAACAGTGGGGACGTTAAACCCTATTTTATTTAATTTAATCCAAGTTCATCGGAAATTTTCTTGCGGGGTTTACCCATGCCAGTGGAGAAGGAAGGATGGGGTAAAAAAGAGCGAGTTCCTGTTACCGGATTCGAAATGAAGTTTGCGCTGCGGTGGCTCAGTGGGTAGTCTAGACTTTTCTGGCGAGGTACCGTCTTATCAGAGTAGGATGGAAAGCCTAGGGACAGCCGGTCGTTGGGATGACATGAGGGTCTGGTGGTGATGGTGTGTGTGTGTGTGGGGGGGGGGGGGGGCTCGGTTTCAATTCCCGTTTATATGTGACAAAGAGTAGGGTGGGATTAGGGTCGGGAACCTTTCACTGACCCCCCCCCTCCTCCCGTCTGGCCTCACCCCTTGGAAATTTTTGAAATATGAATCCCAAATATGCGATTAGGTGGCATATCTGATTATTATCTCTGTCAAATAATATATTTCATAAATCGATTAACTTAATTCAACTGACGTGGATTCGAATCCCCAGTGGTACGTGACGAGAAGTAGGGTCGTCTGTCATGGGTTTACTTTGGGTCCTCCGTTTTCCGCTAAACCATATGTAAGTCCCGAATTGATCTAGTTTGTGTTGAGTGGACGTTAAATCCCATTTCTCTCCCAACCTCGTCGGTTTTCTGCGGGTCCTAAGATGTCCTCCCACTGCTAAAGACGACTATGTACCAAAAAAATTATTGGAATAAAATTGAACCATATGTTAGTCCCGAAATCATCTAGGATATGTCGAGTGGAGGTTAAATCCCAATTTCTCTCTCTCTCTATTCTCTCTTATAATTAGTCTATTGTTTTCTTTTTTTTAAAAAAATGGTATAATTGATGAAGGTGACTTATTGTTAATTGTATGGTTAAGGTCACACGGTATTATTATTTTTGTTTTTTCTTAACATTATATATAATTATATTACCAAACCAGTATTTCAATCATGCCAAAATCGTTTTCTTGTGTATTTAGTATATATTTCTCTTGGATATTGTTTCACTGAAATAGTTTTTAAAAATTACTTGTTTCCAGTAAATAACAGATTTTTTTCAATCATTGGTGCTATTTCTCTACTACTGGCCATATTTATTCCACAGATCAGGGATTAGTCGTTTTCATCGTATCAATACAACATTTAATATGTGGTATTATACAGTAATCCCGGCATATCTGCAGAAAAATTCTCTCTGACAAATGTAAACAAACCAACGTGTTCCCTCCCGTAAAAGGCATCCCATGGTCTATTTATGGCTATTGACCCGTGACCCATGACGTTGATTGCTTTTATGGTTTCTGATTGGCTTAGAATTTGATTTTTTCACCCCATTATGGCTAAACTTGACAAATGACAGACCCACCTTCCCAACGTCCACGCTAATGTGTAGACTACACGGACCCCCAGTTTTTTGTCCCATCCGAACGACTACATTGCCAGCCACCCCCACCACCCCCCATCCTACACAAATGACAAGAGAGGACATCTCCAGAACTAGCCCGATGCACTACAGAGCAAACGCCCTACACACTGAGCCACTGTAGCCACCGACCGAAAAATCCCGGAAAACTTTAATAAAGTATAAGAGCAAACGTCGATCCTACTGACTGGAGCCATCGTAGCTCCAGTTATATTCCGTGAACGGGATCTCGGTTTATTGTATTCCATCCGAACAAATATACATCGTCCCTTCTCAGGCCCTCCGTCCTACACCACTGACACCACTGGGTTTTCGATCCTTGCTGTGACTGAGAAAGTTCATCCAAATTTCTTGGCGCGGCTTCTCCTTGTCAGTGATGCAGGACGTAGGGCCTGACATTAGCTTGCACATAAAAGATCCGTCGGCAGTATAAATGCGATACAAGAGTAGGCCGTAGCGCCGCTGCCCGGGCAAAATTTCCTTTATAACACACTGTATATCGTATGCACGTCTTCATTAGCCCAACTTAGGAACAGACAGTAGGACGTTAAACCCCATTTTATTTCATTTCATTTCATTTAGATTTCGGACAGGTCACCTCGGTTATTTTTATTTCATCCGAACGATTATACGTTGTCTCTTGCTAGGCTCTCTGTTCTACACCACTGACAAGGGTGGACATAGTCAGAAAATCTCGACGAACTTTGAAGAAGTTAGAGAGCAAACGTCCTACCCACTGAGCCACCGTAGAACCAGCTTCATGTTGATTCCGGGCACGGGACCTGTTTCTTTTTTTTTTAAATACCATTCGAACGACTATACATTGTTCTTTTTATCAGACTCTCCATGCCACAGCATTGACAAAACCATGCATCAAGTGAAAACACCCGATGACGACTGATTAAGTTAGAGAGCAAAGAAAGATTCGACTGAAGATTTAAAATCGATTACAGATACAATACTATCTGTACAAGAAGAGATTAAAATTGTTTAGGACTATTAAATTTTCTAGAAAATTTCCGTTTATTATAATCTATTTCTAAATACAAATGCCGATACGGTAGTCAATATGGACTTGCGTATAAACTGCACTTCCGAGGCGAGAAGACGAGAAGACGAGAAGTCGAGGGCGAGAACACGAGAAGACGAGAGGGCGAGATTGACTCAAAGGCGAGGGAGCGAGGGAGCGAAAAGTCGAGGTTTTCCAAAGGCGAGAACACGAGAGAGCGAGAAGTCGCGGGCGAGAAGACGAGAAGTCGAGGGCGAGAGTGCGAGAACACGAGGTTTTTCAAAGGCGAGAACACGAGAAGACGAGAAGTCGAGGGACGAGAAGACGAGAAGCCGAGGTGAAAGTAATCTCGTGTTCTCGGGGCGAGATCCTCGTCTATTTAGGTCCTGTATGCTACAAACTGTACCAAAACAATATTTTTTTATTGTCAAAAGAATAAAATTTTATTTCTGTGTTCTTTGTATTATTTCGATCATCTACGTCAAGAGCTGTTGATATGAGCCGAATATATCGACCTGTAATGACGTCATCAGCGATTGATATGAAATATCAACCCCTCAGGACGTCATCAGCGGTTGATATGAACCGAATATATCAACCTCTGATGACGTCACGAGAGGTTGTTATAAGATATAACTGCTATGGACAGAAAAAAAATACTACCAGTTGTATATAATAAAAATAGTATATGTATAGTCGTTCGAATGGTATTTAAAAAAAAATAGGTCCCGTGCACGGAATCGACATGAAGCTGGTTCTACGGTGGCTGAGTGGGTAGGACGTTTGCTCTCTAACTTCTTCAAAGTTGGTCGTGATTTTTAGGCGATGTTCCCTCTTGTCAGGGGTGTAGGACGGACAGCTTAGCAAGAGACAAAGTATAATCGTGCGGATGGAATAAAAATAACCGAGGCCCCGTGTCCGGAATCTAATTGAAATAGGAGCTACGGTAGTTCAGTGACTGGGACGTTTGCTCTCTTACTTCAGTGGTGTAGGAGGAAGACCTGACAGGGGACCACGCATGTTCGGATGGCATAGAAAAACGAAGTCCCGTGTTCGGAATCGAACTGAAGTGGGAGCTAGGGTGGCTCAATGAGTAGGACGTTAATGTTTGAAGCCACGGCGGCTAAGTGGGTAAGATGCTGGCTCACTAAACTGAAGGTCACGTGTTCGATATCTGCATTGGACTAGAAAGTTTATCGGGTTTTCCGACGTGGTTATATCATTGGTGCAGGACGGAGAGTTTAGCAAAGACAGTTTATTCGTTCGAATGGGACGCAAAAAACCGGGTTATAAATTGCATGCCTGTAAAAGATCCCATGGCAGTCTGAATTCGAAATAAGAGGAAACCTAGGTGCCGCTTCCCTGGCACAATTTCTTTCATAGCACAGTCGGAGCAGAACAGTGGGACGTTAAACCCTCCTATTTTATTTGATTTAATCAAAGTTCATCGGAAATTTTCTGGCGGGGTTTACCCATGCCAGAGGAGAAGGAAGGATGGAGTAAAAAAGAGAGAGTTCCTGTGTTCGGATTCGAAATGAAGTTTGAGCTGCGGTGGCTCAGTGGCGAGGTACCGTCTCAATCCCCGTTTATATGTGACAAGGAGTAGGGCAGGATTAGGGTCGGGAACCTGTCCGGGCTCCCGTGTCGGAGCGGCCCCTTTCACTGACCCCGCCTCCACCCGTCTGGGCTATCCCCTTGGAAATTTTTAAAACATTAATCCCAAATATGCGATTTGGTGGCATATCTGATTATTATCTCTGTCAAAGAATATATTTCATGAATCGATTAACTTAATTCAACTGACGTGGATTCGAATCCCCAGTGGTACGTGACAAGAAGTAGGATCGTCTCTCCAACCTCATGGGTTTAATTTTGGGTCCTCCGTTTTCCGCTGACTGCAAGCGAATTATTGAAATAAATTAAACCATATGTAAGTCCCGAATTGATCTAGTTTGTGTTGAGTGGACGTTAAATCCCATTTCTCTCCCAACCTCGTCGGTTTTCTGCAGGTCCTACGATGCCCTCCCACCGCTAAAGACGACTACGTACAACCAAATTATTGGAATAACATTGAACCATGTGTTAGTCCCGAAATCACCTAGTTTATGTCGAGTGGAGGTTAAATCCCAATTTCTCTCTCTCTCTATTCTCTCTTATAATTAGTCAATTTTTTCTTTTTTTAAAAAAATGGTATAATTGATGAAGGTGACTTATTGTTAATTGTATGGTTAAGGTCACATGGTATTATTATTTTTGTTTGTTCTTAACATTACATATACATAATTATAGTACCAAACCAGTATTCCAAACATGCCAAAATCGTTTTCATGTGTATTTAGTATATAGTTTTCTTGATATTGTTTCACTGAAATAGTTTTGAAAAAAATACTTGTTTCCAGTAAATAACAGATTTTTTCAATCATTGGTGCTATTTCTCTACTACTGGCCATATTTATTCCACAGATCAGGGATTAGTCTTTTTCGTCGCATCAATGCAACATTTAATATGTGGTATTATACAGTAATCCCGACATATCTGCAGAAAAATTCTCTCTGACAAATGTAAACAAACCAACGTGTTCCCTCCTGTAAAAGGCATTCCATTTTCTATTTATGGCTATTGACTCGTGACCTATGACGTTGATAGCTTTTATGGTTTCTGATTGGCTTAGAATTTGATTTTTTCACCCCATTATGGCTAAACTTGACAAACGACAGACCCACCTTCCCAACGTCCACGCTAATGTGTAGACTACACGGACCCCCAGTTTTTTGTCCCATCCGAACGACTACATTGCCAGCCACCCCCACCACCCCCCATCCTACACAAATGACAAGAGAGGACATCTCCAGAACTAGCCCGATGCACTACAGAGCATACGTCCTACACACTGAGCCACTGTAGCCACCGACCGAAAAATCCCGGAAAACTTTAATAAAGTATAAGAGCAAACGTCGATCCTACTGACTGAGCCATCGTAGCTCCAGTTATATTCCGGCCACGGGATCTCGGTTTATTGTATTCCATTTGATCAACTATACACTGTCCCTTCTCTGGCCCTCCGTCCTACACCACTGACACCACTGGGTTTTCGATCCTTGCGATGACTGAGAAAGTTCATCCAAATTTCTGGGCGCGGCTTCTCCTTGTCAGTGATCCAGTACGTAGGGCCTGACATTGGCTTGTACATAAAAGATCCCTCGGTAGTTTAAATTCGATACAAGAGTAGGCCGTAGCGCCGCTGCCCGGGCAAAATTTCCTTGATCACACACTGTATATCGTATGCCCGTCTTCATTAGCCCAACTTAGGAACAGACAGTAGGACGTTAAACCCCATTTTATTTCATTTCATTTTATTTAGATTTCGAACACGTCACCTCGGTTATTTTTATTTCATCCGAACGATTATACGTTGTCTCTTGCTAGGCTCTCTGTTCTACACCACTGACAAGGGTGGACATAGTCAGAAATTCACGACGAACTTTGAAGAAGTTAGAGAGCAAACTTCCTACCCACTGAGCCACCGTAGAACCAGCTTCATGTTGATTCCGGGCACGGGACCTGTTTTTTTTTAAATACCATTCGAACGACTATACATTGTTCTTTGTCAGGCTCTTCATCCCACAGCACTGACAAAACCACGTATCAACACCCGATGAAGGCGGATTAAGTTAGAGAGCAAAGAAAGATTCGACTGAAGACTTAAAATCGATTACAGAATACAATACTATCTGTACAAGAAAAGATTAAAATTGTTTAGGACTATTAAATATTCTAGAACATTTCCGTTTATTATAATCTATTTCTAAATACAAATGCCGATACGGTAGTCAGTATGGACTTGCGTATAAACTGCACTTCCGAGGCGAGAACACGAGAACACGAGAAGACGAGACTGTGACGAAGCGAGGGAGCGAGAACACGAGAGATCGAGATTGACTCAAAGGCGAGGGAGCGAGGGAGCGAGAAGTCGAATCGTGAAGAATTTTACAAGATGAACATAAGCATTTATTACAATTGACACACTGGAGTTCAGCTACGGGCGTAGATCTACAAACTTCACAAGTTTTTATGGAAGCCTATTGCGGCCATTTCAGAATCTCGTTTTCTCGCCGCGAGAAGTCGAGGGCGAGAACACGAGAGAGCGAGAAGTCGAGGGCGAGAAGACGAGAAGACGAGAAGTCGAGGGCTAGAGTGCGAGAACACGAGGTTTTTCAAAGACGGACGAGAAAACGAGAAGTCGAGGTGAAAGTAATCTCGTGTTCTCGGGGCGAGATCCTCGTATTCTCGCCCTGTTTCCTCGCGTTCTCGCTCCCTCGCACTCTCGCCCTCGACTTCTCGTGTTCTCGTCCTCTCGTCTTCTCGTGTTCTCGCCATCGACTTCTCGTCTTCTCGTGTTCTCGCCCTCGACTTCTCGCGGCGAGAACACGAGATTCTGAAATGGCCGCAATAGGCTTCCATAAAAACTTGTGAAGTTTGTAGATCTACGCCCGTAGCTGAACTCCAGTGTGTCAATTGTAATAAATGTTTATGTTCATCTTGTAAAATTCTTCACGGTTCGTTTTTTTCGGATCACTATGTTTTTGGAATAAATGAAACTTCAAATATACAAAAGTGACGAAAGATCCTTTGTAGCCGCCATGAAACGGAGAAATTGGAATTTTATTGCCAAGACTGTTGTCAGATCATCTGTAAAATTTGTATGCTGTCATCTCACCAAGACCATAAAACACTGGAAATATGCGAGGCTAAAGAGGAATTACAGAAACTAAAGCAACAAGTGGACGAAAAGAAAGTAGAATTTCAAAATTATTCGGACGAGATCAACAAGAAGATAAACAATATGAACGAATCTGTTCGTACGACCTGTGCTAAAATTGATCAGCAAGTTAAAACCATCTGTGATGACGTCACTCGAGGAGGTAAACAATTAAAAGAGGAAGTAAAAGGCACGTGTAAAGAAGAAGAACTAAAAATGAAACAGATCGCTGATGATACAAATAAACTTATTGTCCAGATAGAGAAGGTCACGGAGAATATAACTAATATTCTGAAAGGCGATTTAATGTCTGACGTAGTAGTTGCTTTACGAGGTACACGAAGGCAGCGAGATGATTGCCAATCACATGATTTGACCATGCCATGTGATTTGAGAAGTAAATTCTACAAAGGGAAGATAATTATCAGTACATTACAAGGAATGTTAGGCACTGTTGAGACTTCGCGTGGACCATTGGAATATAAATCTTTAAAACACAAGATAGGTCATGGTTTATAGAGCAAGAAATGCATCTCATAAAAATGGAAATACAACCCGTAATTTTCTAGATCTTGGAATGGTTGTTCAGTGTTACTGGATCCTGCACAGTTAAAGTTACCATGGAGTTGATCACTAAATCAGATTCCTGTTATACACAGACCCTTACACAGACATTTAAACCACCATTTGGTGTACTTACCTGGATGGAAACCTTTGATAATAGTCATTTACATATCTACGGTCTTACCAAGGATGATACTTTTACTGCTAAATGTACAGCAGTTATAACAAATATAAAGAGATAATTATTATGTTATACTTGTTACTTTGATAGAATTGTAATAGGTTATAAATGTCACAATGCTGGAAGTTATAACGAGTCACAGTTGTTGTTATGCTGGCATTTATAATATGTAATATTTGTGACTATAGGAGTTATAATATTTTATTATTGTTATTAAATAGTAGTTATGATATGTTATAATTGTTACTATAATAGAAGTTACAATAAGATGTAATATGTCTTGATACAGTGATGTTACAATACGTAATATAATACGTTAAAGTTGTTAGAGTAGATGGTTACACGTTTCCGTATGCGCTACCCCCCACATTGCCACGTGCCGCAGCATCTGTGTTAGAAAGCCTTTTGACTCAACGATAACTGGTTGTTACTAAGTGTATCAAAGATAAGAGACCAAACATGAAGTGAATGAGAAAATCTATAACAATCAATGGTCTCAGAATATGATATTGGTATAGATGTAGAAAGCCCGTCATGCTTAGACTCATGCTTAGATCATGTTTAGATTCAATTTAGAGGTTCTGGGACGCGAGAGTCTACAGCTTTCCATTTTTCTTTGAGGAATAAATCGTTTATGGGCCCGCTGCCCAGTCGGCTCATATTATGAACTTTGATTTTGAATCACGATGAAGACTAAAAGAATAAACTAATATCTAAACATGTCTCTTGTTTATTGTTTTTCTGATTTACTTTTCTAGATTCCTTGAAATGTACCTTTATAATTTAATATTTTGAAGGACGAAATTGGCACTGAACAAGAACAACAACGCTAACGAGAAGCCACTTTTCGGGTTAATTTGAACCAAAGATAAGAGTTTAGATAAATTTTGTTTTCGCCCTTTACTGATTTTCAGAATACCGACCATCTTTTTATGCTTAAAGGTCTTATTATATCAGATTGTGCATCCATAAATGATCACCCCAGATGTTATAATTGTATCATTAACTTTTATTTCAAATGTGTATGCTGGCCTTGGTAGATGCAATGATACAATAAAATCTTATCGTATTTAGAGATGTGCAGCGGCATTAAAAGGTAACCAAGAAAACAAAACCATAAGAAGGGAGACAATCCATGAACGCTCAAAAGAAAAAAGTGAAGGATTTCCCAAACATTGATTTGGTTACCGGAAGAGTTGGGGGGTCACAAATCTGGTCAGCTCTAGTATTTGTGATATGTTTCGGAAATCAATACATACGGTGATTACACCCCACATTGCTTTTTACGATCCCCAAAGCTTTTGGGCATAGGTTCAACACGGTGAGAATATTCATTCACTTTGATACACTCACTCCTTTCGTTTGACCCCCGACCCTCTCTGATCGGATAAACTGGTGATTTGGCGGCGAACTGTATCGGATCAGTTCTATTTATCTCGACGACGACCAGTGTCTGAAATACTGCCAGGCTGCATTTCCCGCAGTCTATTTTCTCAAAATATTGCGGCGAAAATATTTTTTTCACTTTGATTCACTCACTTCGTTCGTTTGACAATTTCCTCTGTGGTTGGATAAACTAGTGATTTGGCGACAGGCGGTATCTGGTAAGCTCTATTTGTCTTCACAATTAATGCCTGAAATACTGTTAGACTGCGATTCCGACAGTCTACTTTTTTTCAGATTGGGGGGGGGGGGAGTTCGTTGAGGTTCGCAACCTGTGATCAGGCGACGGACGGTGTCTGGTCAGCTCTATTTATCTCGACAATCGGTGCTTGACTGAATACTGTCTGACAGCCAACACTGAGACTGATGCCCACGACACATGTGGACCCTCCATCCAGTCCATGGACCAAACATGAAATATTAGTATGTCTACATGTATGAACTGGTCGTCAGGCTAACCGCAAAGATCTTGTCTATACTCCTATTCAATGTTGATCGCCAGGACTCTTAATCCACGAGAAAATTAATAAGCAACAATAAAGCACGTACATAATAACCAATTTCATCTACCTGTCAACAAAATAACAATTGAACACCTGTTTTTATTAGGAAAAATGTCAACAATTACAATACACGATGTCTTTTATAATTATACACAAACAAATAGACGATCTTCTTCACAGCTTGACGTTAGCTGTTTTCGCAAAATAACAAAAAAATAATATTTTGGACATAAAAGCACATTCCACAATATCTTATTCTATGACATTGTGGACAATTGTTCCCACAAATTTCACAATACCCATTAGAAATTATTAAAGCAACTGATCGCTATTTGTAAACTACAATATTAATCCGTCAAACGAATCAGAAAATTTTACAAAAAGAAAACAAGCGTGTACATGGAATGTTCCCAGTTTTAATTTACATGCACATTATTCAAATCTGAAGAAAAAAGTAATTAGATTTCTTTCAATCAACACAATCATGTTGTCCTTAATTCAACAGATAGTATTCAGTAAAAACTAAATCTGGAATGTAGAATCAACTAAAATATAAAAGATTTCAAACATGTATATGCATGGCAGAATTCAAAAACTAGAATATCTAAATTACATTTCTTTCATGTGGAACATGTATATGATATCTTAAACAATTTAACAATTCATGTATTCATTAAAGAAGAACTCATGAAAAAAAAAAAACATTTACAAGGTAAAATAATAATTACATTTCTTTTAACTAAATCATGTAGTTGATGCCTTAGTCAATTTAACAATACAAGTATTCATTAAAAAAAAACAAAAAAACCCAACAGAAATCAATGTAAATACAAACAACTACAAGGTAAAAATGTTTAATATTATAAAAGGGGCATGAGCAGTGTGTTAGCTGCAGTACTGATTACGATCTGTTTTGTTCAGTTCAAGGGATCACAGTGTTTTGTTTAGTTCAGAGAGTTGTTGAGTAAGGCACTTGGTGACTAACCGGGAGTTCACAGGTTTTGGTCTTGGTCAATAAAGTTTCTAGGGATTTACCAAACCCGGTTTCACCGTGTCACTGTCAGTGGCGATGGACAGTCTCTAGTCCAAAACCTCGAATGACGAAGCCCCGATATCCCGTCGTTTCGTGGTTCTTTTAAAATGCTTTATGACGATAAATCTTTATTTTGGCTCCAAATGTTATACAAATAATTATTTAGACATTTTATTCACATGCAAAGCCTATAATCAAGTTTTATTGCCATTGGGTGTCCCAGATTTGAACACCTATGGGATTTGTTATTAATCAACGCTTAATCACAGTGATTGCTGAATATATATTTTTAATTAAAAAAATATAACATTTTAATCCGCGGTATTTGCAATATTCTGGAAAAATAACCATTATTTATGTCTCTATATACATATTTATATCTGCCAATCTGTTTACATAGTAAGACAATTAATCATTATTAACATAATTACATGGTAAGACAATATTGTTAACATAATTACATGGTAAGACAATATTGTTAACATATTTACATGGTAAAGCGTGCTAATTAAACACCGTGGTTAAAATTTAACATGATACGGATAATATGTACTCATTTAATGTATAGAATGGGTGGTACACAAAACAAATAAACAAACGAAACAAGCAACTAAGACAATGAGAAATACTGGGCACAATTCTATGGACTAAAATTAATGTTTATTACTAACCACGACGTTTCGGCTAAAATAATGCAATTATATGAATGTGATAGGATACGTGACATCCTAAATTTAAGACTGTAACCAGTTCGCAATATAGAAAACAAAATGAACACCAAAACGATTTGACGTTGTGTTCTTTAACAACGCGGCTTACCAAGTAATGCCTAAATTATTTAATGCATTCGTATATACAACAACAAAAAAAATCCTCCTCTCAGGGCTGAACAAAAATCAACATTTTCGGTTGAGTTCCGGAAAACCAACTAACAACACCATACTAACAGTGTATAAACCAACCGTCACTTCTGACATAGGGAAGTATTTGAACACACAATCGTCAAATACCCTTTTTCGGTAGAGAAGATGACCGATCTCAGCAGGTTATTATACCGACGACCACTGACATCAGTTTTCATCTCAAGCCGGTGACTGGATAGAATTATAAGATGGCGGCGGCATCGGGTCGCTCTGGTGAAAATATGAAGGCATCATTGTATCCGATGGCAAACTTTCCGTTGAGCCAAACATAGACCATCCCCCAATAGCATCAGCAACACTCAGATCTATAAAAAGGTCAACAACTTCATTTTCCGGATCAAGTGGTGCTGTAGCGCCCCCTGGTTGTTTTATTTCCGGTTTTGTGTCGGATTCTATTTCGTCTGAAAATCTGATTTTTCCATTTGACTTTTTTTCAACCTCTTTCGAGTCTTTTTCCTTTTCCTCAGCGGATTTGTCTTCTTTCTTATTCCCCTTTGTTTCTTTTTCCCCACCAGTCTCCTTATCCTTGCCCCTGTCTTTATCCTTATCTTTATCCTTGTCCTTTTCTTTATCATTATCTTTATCCTTGTCGTCGCCATTTTCCCCGTCTTCGCCTTCTTCTTCTGGCTCATCCTTCTCAAAAATGATATCGGTCACTGGCCAGTGCTGTTTATAATCTGTTATGATTTCGTCAATTTGACCTTTAAAACTGATTGTCTTTAGACTAAGCTTCACGGACTTAGACGACAGCACATTCTTCAGCAGCATGGGAACGAAACCACCGGCTAATGTGGCCAAAGTTTGATTTGTGGATGAGATTTTATGAACGTTTCCAAATGCCATGACAACAATCATCACAAACAAGAGAAATACGACGATGATGAGGAACTTGCCCGTGGCTCTCAGGAGATTCAGGTAAACAGGTCCAGGAGCTCCATGAACTCGGACCTCGCATAGTTTCTTAAACAAACGCAACGGAATTCTCGGAGTGTCGTGAGAATCCAAGAATAAAAGCAGCTGCCCGATCGTCCATCTCACCTCGCCTTTAGTAAAGTTGAGTTTAGTTTTGATAGGTGGATCTTCAGCCATGGTCTTAACCTGGAACCCGGCATTCTCCTGCATGCAGGATGGGAGACTAGCGATCTTTCGCAAATCATCCACTCTGTCTATCATGTCTTCGATAATAGTTTTATTAAACTGTAGATAATTTTCATACACGTTATTGTAACAGTCGTGCATGTATACAAACACGAGCAAAACCATGGTAACGTATTTTAAAGTGCTGCTCGCATTCACGATAATTCCCATCATGGTAAAGGCCAGTACCTCCACTAACAGACCTATGGACTCAGCGAATATCAGGGCCAATGCGTAGAGAACACACAAACAGAACACACCGGTGACAAATTGTAAAAACACAGTTCGAATTGTATAACACATACTAAATCCCCCTGAAGACGGACAACAAGTTTCTTCTTCCGTCGGTTCCGCAATATTATGCACCGCCATGTCCATTCGCGATAAGCGACGATGTATTTTTTTCAGTTTTTCGAAACGTAGTTTTTTCTCTTCTTGAAGAGGGGTGTTCTCACCAATCTGTTTCCAGGATTGGAAGACAATCCGGTATGAAATATAGACGATTGGGATGCAGTATAGCGCGAACGTTATAATAGTGAACGGTGCTGTGACGCCGATATACAGAGGTATTAGCAAAATTGCTAACAATCCACACTTTCGAAACGGCCATAATCCAATACGTAGCACAACCTGGATAACCCCGACTTGCGACACGTTTGACATGTCTTGTAGAGCGGACCTGGCGATTGATTTGAGCTTGTCTCTCACTTGCTGATCAGAGAACCCAATTACCAACCCCGACAGAAAATAGAAACAGTACGCAGCGATAAACAGTCCGTGCGTGGGCGTAAAATACTGCATTAGATTAGTTCTATAATAATTGAATTGTTCTTGTAAATGAACGTCTTTCATGGCAAGTCGCCTTTGCACCATTTCGTCATGCTCAAACTTGTAGTATATGAACAAACGGACATAAAATGGTATAGGCACCAGAAATAGCATAAGACACTTGACAAACATCTGCATGCAAGAGTGCCACGTAAGTTTATGTTTGAAATGGTTCTCAAGAGAAGCAAACACACTCAGATCACAGCATTCATTGAATGGTTCCAGGCCCTTTATTTTACACCTTACTAAATTATCGTAAGCAGTTCGGAGTAGGCCAGTTGGGGGCTCATTTTCGGGAATGATCCGTTTCCCTTTCACAGTTATTCGGATTTCCTCCATTTTAATTGGAATTATCTCGTCCGTGGGTAGTTGCTCCAATTTTTCACGAAATCTCCAAAAGTTGGAAACATCCTCTAAAGTTAACCGTTTCTTAAATTTAACGTGACAATCAGTCTTTTCTGTTATGAATAATGTCATTTTTAAAGCTTTCTTCAACTTTACCACGTATTCCGACGCCACGTACACCGCACTGTACATATTTGTTGGCATAAACAGTGGAAAGAATAAAAACATAAGAAATTTGACCAAAGTTATTGATAAATATAAAAGTGTTATCCATTTGTCGTCCAGCTGATCTGAACATGTGATGACACCATCTTCTTTTGAACAACACGCATTCACAAACTCCGCATATCCGGTATTATTTCTGATGACCAAATGACACACGTAATCACTTCGATCTGTTCCGGTTTTAGTTGCTTTACCGACTTGAAAATTATCCAGAAGCATTTCATATATCAGCTCCATGCGTTTCGCTGACGTCAAATTCTTCAAACACCCGAATGGTTCATCTTTGATAACAATGGGAATCTTTTCGACTCCAATTTTTAATATTGACATAGAAAGGATATCGTAATGAAATGACAACATAAGTAGAGTTCGACCATGTTGAGTTTTGGTTCTGAACCATTTCCCTGGTTTATAAGCCAACTGGTCGTACGTTAAGGTTAAAGGGTCATCTGTGTAATTAAACATGGAGAAATGAAACTCGTACATCATGGTGCCCCTGTCGGCTTCCATCTCTTTCAGAGTTTCGTAAATATCTTTTTTCGCGGGATAAATTTTGCACGTTTTCTGAATAGTCCTTAAAAGGGCGTCTAAAAGTTTGTTCTTTCCATTGAAACCAACATCCGAACTAGCACCCGAAGTGTATGTTACCAAGACGCAAATTAGCAGTAGTGAAGTGAAAGTCATCGTCGCCATTTTGCTTCGTTATTATTCCGTGTTTCTAAGCTGGTGTTTCTTCATCTGAAAAGATAAAAAAATATCTAGAATTAGTCCTTTACATATTCAACTGCCACGATATTTTACAAACATTTACATTTTACTACTTATTCGGCTGCAACTATCAGCAGCAGCAGCAGCAGCATCATCATCACCAAACACTTATGTCTTCGCAAAAGCTCGCAATATCATAGTAATAAAATTATTTAAAATAAAATGAATAGTTTTAAAAGAAGAATGAAATTAAATTGAATGTAACTGCCACGATATTTTACAAACATTTACATTTTACTACTTATTCGGCTGCAACTATCAGCAGCAGCAGCAGCAGCATCATCATCACCAAACACTTATGTCTTCGCAAAAGCTCGCAATATCATAGTAATAAAATTATTTAAAATAAAATGAATAGTTTTAAAAGAAGAATGAAATTAAATTGAATGTAAATAATGGTTTTGGGCCTAGGTCAATAACAAATCCACAATTTACTACCTAAGCCATCAGAACAATCTAGAACTTCAATCGTTATAAATGTATCACCAACACAAATGGTTTTAAAATTAAGAAATTTCTTGATTAAAAGCCTGACCAGCGTAATAATACCCTTAGCTGATGCACCAATGCCTCTGTCCACTTTCAATTAGGGTGGTATGGCAGACAAATATTTCCGAAAAGGAAAAAAAAAGCGTGACAGTCGGTTTTTGACTGATTAAGTCCATCGAATTGCATAAGAGACTGGGAATTGGAAAAGCGACACTAAAAAGGAAATCTAGGTTCATATCCAAATAAATTAAACGCAGTCCTGCCATACGGGTGCATTCAAATGTTTAAACTTTCATGTCTCAGCAATTTCTTTAATCTCAGTATCTGTGACAAAGTGGATATATAAATTACAAATCTCATATCAAGAGCAGATCATGTGCTATTTTTGAACAGATTAATCTGGTAACCTTAGATGAATTAACCATTTGATTTAAACTGAATGTGTCCGCGTGTGATTCATTAATTGTTGATAATGTGAATTGATAGACCAGATAACTAATTAATATACTATTATTTTTATGTATTTTTCATTGAAGCATGAAACTAAATAAAGTGTCAATAAAAGTACGACCGCGTATCAAGTTGACAATGTACATGTAGGTCTCTTTGTTTATATATTTATTTATTGAAAGCATGTAAATAAACCATCTGCATGGTAGTTGAAGTCAGACGAAGGGTTTGTCTTGCCCCATAGTTCCTGAGCAATCAAGACTATGTCAGTGCTAGTTTAATTGAAAACAAGTAAAAACAAAAAGTTTCGGAGACCAATTGTTGTAACTGTGAGCACTCGTGGATTATTCCACCCACATGCCACCAAATCTTACCAGAAACGACCTTAAAAGGGACAGATTGAACCACAAGAAACGCATCTTTTCCCAGTTATTCTAAATACGGCAATCTTTTATTTTACAAATCCCGTTAATTAGAAAATATTGGCCACCTATGTACAATAAATCAGTAAACAAACAATAAACGTTCTTATTCACTTATCTTCAAGAGGTAATAATGGCATTCCATAGTTTATAGGTGTTACTACACACAATCCGTAAATTTATAATTTATGCCAAACGAATTAACAATAAGTTCAAATGGGGCTGTACAAATATGTCTATCACTTATAAAGTTTGGTGACAGCTGTAGTCGAGGGGTCAAAGTTGTTGATTATCAACTAACCATGCGTTCACTTGTCAGGAGAGGCGCATATGTTAATGCCAGGGAAAGTGTAAATAGTCGTTTGGATGATACGACAAGTTCACAATTTCCTTTAGCACCCATCATTCATGGATAAAACCTCTTTCATTACTGGTACTGAAAAGATACGGTATCCATTTCATTTTTGAGAAATTAATATTGCTCCTAAAACTAAAAAAAACCATTACGTTAGATATGATCGATTGTCAAAAACAAAACTTAAATAATTACCAAACAAACCTTAATTGTAACTCAACCAAACTCAAAAAAATATTTACTGATTTTAAACTATGGACATTCCATGCCTTTGCGCTTATTTCTTACCTAATTTTTAGATATCACGAAAATTCTTCGGATTTAAAGTGTGTACCATTGACGAAATCCAGTTGCTTTACAATTACTGCCAATGATCTCTGAGGTGAATTATTATAACATAAGTCACGTTTACAACCAATGTCAATAGATTGTTTCCTTATAACCATATTGTGTACCAATGGAAGAAAGCATTAATACGTATATCTCTTTGACCATATAAAGAAAACAAATTGCCGTGATCGACAAAATAAACGCCTCGAGATTACCATTACAGTAGTAAGAGATCTTCCTGAAATTCAACTCGAGTGACGTTTCCGATGGCTGAATGTTTCGTACAAGCCGTACTATTGATTGGAACCTACGATCTGTTCGTTCATTGCCTTAGGAAAGGTACTTGACAAGCGAGTAGTAAGTCATGTCTTCGTTAGCCCAACCGAAGCAGAATAGTAGGACGTTAAACCCCATTTCATTTTATTTCGACACGTAAGTCTCCGTTATCCGTTTTTATTGTTAAGTTTTTAAATCTCACGGGTGTTATTTTCCATTTGAATCTAGGCCATGATTACAGGCTTGGTAAGTGAATAATTAAAATAACAATTCAAGTGAAAACAAAGACCCGCAATAAGTAGATATAGTTCTTACATATCCATCTTCTGTTCACACTCAAAGCAAGCTTCAATTGTGGCACATTCTGTCGTGTATTCTCAATCGTTTTCTAGTATGTCAGAATCTCCCACCATTAATATCACTAATGTAAAAAGCAGTACTTTTAAGGCGTTTCTTTTGTCATTGATATACAACCAAGTGACATGCGGGAAAACGACAAACACTCCCCATTCTATTGACCGGTGTAAATATTTTTTTGTGATGCGATGAGGCGAGTCGAAATATCTGGAAAGTAGCATAAAGCATTATTTGTTTGTGATAATGACTATAGAAAACCTTCGTCTGAGCACCAGTAAAAATAAACACTCAAGCGACTTTCACGATATAATTGGGTCATGTTCAGTAACTTACTAAATACGGCTTAAAAAATTAGTTTGGTTGCTTGGCATAAAGCAAGATAAACTGCGTAAAATGACGTGAACGGTCAGCCTAAGCTAAGCTAGACGAACATACGCCATGCACTTTGCTAATGTTCAGTAACTTACTAAATACGGCTTAAAAAATTAGTTTGGTTGCTTGGCATAAAGCAAGATAAACTACGTAAAATGACGTGAACGGTCAGCCTAAGCTAAGCTAGACGAACATACGCCATGCACTTTGCTAATAGGGACATTTTGCCCACCTGGCATACACTACAACTATGCTTTTCGTACCATTCGAACGATTAGCTGCTGTTCCTTCGTCTTGCACGATACACAAGGTCAAACCACACTGAAAAATCATATTTCCTAAGTAACTCATGTTGTAGTAAACAGATACTTGAGATACCGTGTCTTTAACGTGCCTTCGGGCAAGGAGAACGTGTCTCTGGATAAAAAAAAATCCGTGCTTTGAAAAAGTTCTATGCAGCTTTGTGAATTTGGCAAGTTTTATTTGGAAATATAGCTATCATTATGATCATACATCACTTTCAATTTCTGCTTCAAAAGTATTGTTGGCGTATTCCCACCACCACCACCTAAAGCACGAAACTTACATAGCAGAACATCGTCAGGTGCAGCTGATAGTGAAGGTCGTTGGATGTTTTTTTAGACTGTTAAGTGTAAGCGTGATGTCTTGTTATCGGAACTGAAATTCTGGAAATTTTCACGAAACCTCAAAACACCGGAAATTGTGCTTCACCAATAAAACCTTAAAACAGACCCAGAAGACATTCAACAGATATTTGGTGTTTAGACGGTCATTCCAGCATTGTGCAATTTCTAAAATATTACGTGCGAAAATACAAAAAGCTTTAATTTTTTCCCAGCACAGTTCGAAACCCGAAGTTATCACCCTTTATCATTGACCAACTAAACAGAGATACCGTCCCTTTAAAATATGTACCATACAGCGCTATATAACATGGTCGTTACAATAGTAGACAATAGCTAAGTCATTGTTTGATGACCTAGTTTAATATTACCTGATATTATGAAATTCGGGTCGTATGTGGGTATAGCAGTACTTTCCTTCTATAAGGATACATGTACATAAAACGTGGTGTCGTCCTTGAAATTTGGCGGGAAACTACTTTTTTTTGGACCTAACGACATTTAAAGACACATTATGTAAGAGCTAAATATGCCTATTGGATTTGAACACCGAAATATTTAAAAAAAATAACGATAAAATGCATAATCGAGACTTAATGTTGATTGTCAAGTACCGTTGCTGCGACAATAAACGTTCTGTGCTACATCTACAGTCATAAATCTGCCCAGAATAAAGTAGTTGGTAATCATTTTTCATTATCTAATTTTGAACCATTTTTGTTCTTTAACTTAATTCTACATGAAGCATCTTTAACTACTTTGGAAAATATTATGTCAATGGATCTGGACAGAGGTGATTATTTGAGTGCCAGGCGGGTCTGCCTCAAATGACATTAGTTTTGCCTACCATATCTTTGGCACAATATATCTTAGGTGGAGCTAACATGCTATAAACACCATTCATTCATTCATTCGTTCATTCATTAATTTTTACGGGGAAAATGTAAAAGTAAGATTTATATTAATTGGGAGGGTTAATGCCCCAGTGCAGAACAGATGGCCTAGCAAGGAACAACGTATAGTCGTCAGGATCTGCCGAAAATAGAAATCGAGGCCCCGTGTACACATTGGCGTAGACGTAAAAGAACCCCTTGGCAGTTGGGATGATATAAGATTAGGCCGTAGCGCAACTGTCCGAGAAACATTGCCCTCATAGAACAATGTATGGCGTATGTTCGCCTTCATTAGCCCAGTTAGAGCAGAAAAGTTGGACGTTAAACCCAGTTTCAATTCATTATGTAAATGTATTCACGGTATGATAAATGTTATATTTGATAATGTATGGTATAATAAAATACGATATGTCAATTCCCTGGCGTAAGTCACGTGTGTAATAAACATTCTTTACTTTAATTAAACGTTTTATCTATAACCTATCTATCTCACCTCTATAAATCACATTTCAACCAGAATTCAGTCTACCATAACATAGTTAAAATCAATTCTTTAAGATATACAACATAGACAACGAATTCTGTAGTCTACTTTGTATATTAACAATTGGGTTATTTTCATTTATCCCGCGTACACAGGGTGAAAAGAAAAAGGGGGGGGGGTAACATCCACGACGTCATTAATTTTGCATTAATATATGGTTCAATAATTCGCCTGTGCGTAGGGGTATTACTTCAACTGTCGGAGGAGAACCAGAGAACCCGGAGAAAACCCACTCGGTTGAACAGGTGACCCTACTAATTGTCACGTAAAAGCGGGAAATCGAAGCTTGTTTGAAACTAGCTAACGTTATGATGCCACACGCTTAAAAGAAACTTTAAAAAAAATATATATAAAAATATTCCCACTTTTTAATGAATGTAAATGTAAATGGATGATTTTATAACGGTGGAAGTTTGGGAGATCGTATCCGAGACAATTTAGGCTGACTGCAAAATAAAGTACAGACAAAACAAAGGACACAATGGTACAAACACCTGGCCAGTACCTCTCACTTACCAAGCAAACCGTCATAACAAAATCCATTCTTTAAAAAGACCAATTACAAATGTTGAATTTAGTCGGATATTTAAAATAGAACCACAGTAAACACTTCTAGTTAAATAATCCACGACAACATCATAGCGATTACCGATCAGGAGCAAATAATCCAGTGTGAACAATTAAAATGTGAAGAACGACAATCTAACACTCCCAAAAACAATTACACGAAAACCCAGAATCCAGTGAAAATTACACGTGGTTTGATGATATACATCGAGAGATCAAATTGATTAGAACTACATATAATGTAAGAAATTAATCTGAAATCACAATTCCGAATACTTTTAATCCAATTCCAATATCACTATTTCAAACAAGCAGAAAAAAAATTGCAGGAAAATTACGTCTTGTTTAAAAATGCACATCGAATGGGCTCTTGTTGATATGGTGTAAAAAGGTTGATCTTAAATCACAAATCCGAATGTATCTAATCCAATTCTAACAGAATTATTTCAGACAATCAGAAAAAAATCATGAAAACACCGCACACTTTGACAATTATGTCAGTTTTTAAAATATTTACATCGACAGAGTCAATTTTATGTTGATATGTGTAGAAATAGAAAATCAGAAAATAAACCTATAAGAAACACAGCATCCATAGAAAATTAAATTACGCCCGACTAAAAAAATGTACACAGAAATAACTAATTGTTGATTTGCTTATAGAACAACACGTAGTGTGAAAATTTAATCTTAGATGACAAATCCGAATACGTTTAAGGAATTGTAATAAAACCATTTCAAGCAATCAAAGTTTTAAGTGTATGTTTTGGTAAACATTGTATGGTGGTAACTACCACAATATTCAATAAAACTAAATATAGAACTAATCATAATGTCGTATATTTAGATATTGATTTCCAAAGGCTAAGTAATTTTATTGTCTTTATATATTATATATAAGAACATTCCAGATACCAGGTTAAAGAGGTGTATACACGCACGCCCATCAATTCTTAAGTAAGTAACATGAGGGGGGTGGGTGGGAGTAACATAGGGAGGGGGCACGGGGGTTAAGTGGGTAATGCGCGCTAGCGTGGAGGTCGGGTGTTCGATCCCTGCATTGTCCGAGAAAGTTCATCCAGATTTTCCCGTGTGGTTCCCTCTTGTCAGTGATACAGGACTGAGGACTTGACAAGGACAGCTACCTAATCGTTCAGATGGTACGAAAAACCGAGGTCCCGTGTAAACATTGGCGTGTACGTAAAAGATCCCTTGACAGTTGGTATTCGATATAAGAGTAGGCCGTAGTGCGCTGTCCGGGCAAAATATCACTCATAGTACATTGTATGGCTTATGCGTGCGCTGTCTTAATTAGCCAAGTTAGGAGCCAAACATTAAACCGCATTTCATTTCATTTCAAGTAACATAGGATGCCTTGGGGGTAGGCTACTTAGCCTTTTAATAGTCGCTGTTTTGGGGTTTTTTTTAAAAATAGATTAATGTTGAGCTATTTGATATTCTATTTCGTTCCGGTTCTAACTTTTGTACCGGTTTTAATCTTTGTTCGAGCCATACAGCACGAAGATATACCACCCTTTTAAATGGTCCTCTGTTCTCTTTGAAATCTAGTTAAGGCCGTGGTGTTTGGTTAAAATGGTTCTTATCCATTTACACAACGTCGTGCTTCTTTTTCTGAAATTCGCCAATCTCTTATAAGTGACGAGACCCCTTTAAATTCTTGATTCTTCATTATTAAATATCAGCAACTTAACTCACGTATAAACCATAATGGTGCTTAATCATCTAAAACAGTCACCATCTACAATACTAGAGATAGGCCGTGAATCATTTTTTCACCGACATTCGAAGATCACCACAGTATAAGTGACAACATCCTTTTATGTTCATGATTCTGCATTTGTAAAAATCAACAGCTTCTTTCACGGATAATGACCCACGATGCAAGTTAATCAACCAAAGCATTCATCATTCACCATCCACCACAAACAAGTTTTATGTGATAATTGATCTCAGACATATTCATGTCTCTTCAATTAAATTTTAATGTTTGCAACAATCATCTTTATGGTACATTGATTTTGAGTCAGAGTCAGAGCTGGAGATGTGTTTTCTTTTCGTGTATAATTCTACATTATAAATAAAACGGATATTTAGATATTTTCAAATTCAACTGAAAGTAAATAAAACTGTGCATGTATCGACGTAAAGCGGTATAAAGTCGATATATTTCAAAGGTTAAATTTCTGAAAAGCAATATTTTGAAAGACTATTTTAAGGTTTGAAAAGATGTACGTGTTTGGATGTTAAAGATAAGTGCGTTGTGAAATACTGTGGATACAATTTATAAGGCTTTGAAACATGTGGCAGGATATGCTGATCCGTTCATCATTATCTTAGAAACCTCTTATCCTCGACTAGAGAAGCTTTCTGGTACTCTTTTTCAAAGACATATCACAACAGTCAAGTCACATTACTCTATTATTTATATAACACCTAAAATGTTAATAAAGAATTTCAAATTTCGGAACCCTTTAACGACCCTAACAAAATAGCCCGTGTATCGACCGTGTTAAGTCAGTCAAACTGAGAAACCATCAATAAAATTCATAGATTTATTTAAAATGGGGAGTGACAAACAACATGGATTCTAAACCTTCCGTGGCAGAACTAATGGAATTCGATAGGCGTGAATGAATCGATCCTTCTCCTTCAAAGGGAATTAAAACAAAAATGTAATTGCAAAAGGTAATGAAATAAGACAGTTGTATTTATAAAGTGCGTATACATTGATTTTATCGGGACAATCGAAATAAAATTGTACATTACACAATTATTATGGCGGGATATTGGGTTCAAAAAGCACACTAGAGCAAAAGTAGAAAACCAAAAGTAAAAGTAAGTAATTCTTAAATAAAGGGTATTTTTGTGATGGAAACTTTAACTTTTATGCATTTTTATATGTACAAAAAAATTAAACTTTTCCAAATTCATTCATAAGAATTCTACTTTCATAGGACAGAACTGTAACATCTGAAGACAACCTGCTTTAGAAAATCATATAAAGTAAAAAGTCGAAAGTCAGAAGTTGACAGTAAAAAAACAAAACAAAAAACAACACAAAACAGAAAGTCAGAAGTTGAAATTCTGTCCATGAATTTAGACAATCTTAAGTTGAAAAGCTTAATGTGTTTGTAGATTAAATTCATTTTGTAGATTAAAATAACCTTTATGATAAAGAATTTTCCGTGTTACTTTCTGTCTTTTGATTTTCTATTTTCGACTTTCTACTTTTACTTTTGATTTTCGATGCCAAAAGCGTAGGAGGCTTCGTTGGAAATGCTCGAAAGGGAACAAAATGAATAATAACCGAGAGACGACACCTCATGTCTTAAGGAATGAAATGAAACAGATTTCAGGGTGCTACATCCATTGTGGCGCGGGGGGGGGAGGGTAAACCCAACCTAGATTAGTATTTCGAGCCAACAGTAGCTTCTTCTTGAACATCTCTTCTGACATTTAAAATGAAATATGATTTAACGTCCCCAACCAGGGTAATGCCGACGGTCATACACCAAACGGCTCGATACCCCCACGCTCCGCCTCATATCTCCTCTCCCGAGTCAGATTTAAATACATAACTTAAAAGATAAGGATCATATCAAGGCCATAAAACTATTTAATTCACACATCACTTAATATCGAACATATTGATTGACAGTCATTTGTTTCAATGGTCTGTGAGTCGATGAAGCGTGACAATAACGGTTATTTAGGTCCAAGGTAAAATGTATTTGACTAATCTCTAAATACTTTACAGTCGAATTATTGTCCAATAAAAGGTTAAGCTTGATTTGAGAAAATGTCCATTTGCAGATGGTCAAGTTCAGTCGCACATAAATGTATATTCCCATGGCAATCAGTGGGCTGAATAATTACAGAACTGGATGTCACGTGATTTCTTACCGGTCTACTACAATTACTAGTACTGGATTGTAACCCCAACCTTTATCTTGTTCGACAAGTTGCTCCTCTCTTTCCTGGGTGTTCTCTGTCCCCAAGGCCGAGAGAGTTATCCTGGTTATTCTACTTATACAACATTTAGCATGACGTGGCAATTTAATAATTTCATCAACAATGACCCAAATTCAAGACAAAAAAGGGCCACCAAACCAAAAAGGTCCCCCAAGCTACGCGAGAGAGAGAGAGAGAGAGAGAGAGAGAGAGAGAGAGAGAGAGAGAGAGAGAAATGGGATTTAACGTCCACTCGCCACAAACTAGGTCATTTTGGGACTAACATATTGTTTCAATTTTATTTCAATAATTCGCATGCGTGTAGGGGTCTTTAGCAGTGGGAGGAAACCGGAGTGTACGGAGGAAACCCACGAGGTTGAGAAGGCGCCCCACATACGCTCACACCAGGGATCGAAACCACAGCCTCAAGCCAGAGGTGACCGGCCAGCCCAACCCCCCAAGCTACGTGAGAACCTCAGCTTCTTTAGTGGCCCTCAAGAACAAATTTAATTGGGCGCACCATTTTCATCTAGGAGCAGAAATAAAATATAAGGTACCATTTAAAGGATGTATCGTTTTGAAGTAGAAATAAACAGAAGATATAGGCCTACCAAGTAAAGGGAGGTCGACGTCAATATCCGTACAATCAATAAGACACAGTCGTGTAAATGTAGATAAATAATACTGTAACTATAGTGGACCAAAGAAAAGACCAAGATCCTGTCTATTATTCACAAACCTTTTTAATGGTTTGATATAAAACCTTTTTCATATATTGAAGTTTATTGGGTGTTTATGTATTAAGATAACGGGGTTAGTATTTCTAGTATTTTACAGTAAACACAGGTAATATCTTCTACTTTAAGTTACAGACCAATACGACAGTGTGAACTCAAAATGCGCCTTATTGAATACTTCAATATTCTTATTGTGGCCTCTTGACACATATAAGAACAGCAAATATTTGGTTGCTGTGTGAAATATTATAACACACGTAATGTAAAATTATAATCCAAATTTATCGATGAACACTGAACGAATTTTTATTTACACCTGCTTAATCTAGTCGAAAATATGTTAGTTTTACTTGAAAATACCCTTTTGTAATCTCCGGTCACACAGGCGTGCGGGTCTGTGAATGAGTCGAGTGGCGTGGTTTTGATTCTTCGCATGCGTGGGGTTTCTCTGGGTCTTCCGGTTTCTTCCCACATATACAGACCACTACGAACAAGCGAATCATTGAAATAAAATCGAACCATCAAATGTTAATCCAGAAATTACCTAGTTTGTGTCGAGTGGACGTTAAACCGCATTTCTCTCCCAGGCAACAAGTGGCACTACGGTTTCTTCATGGAGTATGCATAACCGACGACCTTTATGGTGCGGTTAACTGTTAACTGCTACTGGTGGTTATCATAGGGTGATACCGCGGACTAAAATTGTCAACCTTACCTTAGCTTTGCCGCCCATTCGATACACCGCACACGTAAAGATGTAATTTGAACCGAATCGTACGATAACATTCAAAATCACCTTTTTTTTAACTCTACATAAACAGACTAAATTTAAATATTTTTTATGCTCTGAATAATCACAATGCTGGACAATTAAATAACATCTAAGAAGATTAAAAATAAACCCCATTGATACTTTTTTTTAAAAATTTTATTTTCGTTTAATAAAAGCCAGTCCCTATTGAAATGATTTGAACAGTTTAAAAAAAATAAAAAGATTCGTTTAAACTCGGTGAAGATACGTAGTATATGTGTGTCGGGTTTCATCAAAGGAAATCAAATAGATAAATACTATACAAGGTCGTTTAAGACTCTGTAAATGTCCCATAAAGTACAAAGCTTATAATATGTCTCTCAAATTTCATGGGGAGCCGAAATGGTTCAGTATGTGAGATGTTAGCTCGCTAACTTGGAGGTCCCGTGTTCCATCCTGGTAATCATCGCGATTTTGTGGGGCACAGGCATGAGGGCTGACAATGGACAACGTATAGCTGTTCAGATGGTACGAAAAAACCGAGGACTCGTGAACACATTGGCGTATATGTAAAATTTTCTGAACGATGAAGAACATGTTTCTCATTCTAGAACACCTGATAACACGTCTATTTCATACTCTCGTGGTTTACTAAAATTTAATGCCCACTGCAATTATGCCATTATAAACAGGTTGATTTATTTACGATTTTGTTTTGCGGCGTGGTTTCCCATTGTCAGTGATGTAGGACGGAGGGCCTGACAAGGACAACAGCCTAGTCACATTGGCGTGCACGTAAAAGATACCTTGGCAGTTTGAAATCGATAAAAGAGTAGGCCGCAGAGCCGCTGCTCGGGCAAAATTTCCCTCATAGCACACTGTATGGCGTATGTCCGTCTTCATTGGCCCAGTTTAGGAGCAAAACAGTATGACGTTATACCCCATTTCACTTTACGATTTTGTACATACATGAAATACAGTAAGCCATTTCTTGTGTGTAAAAGTGCTACTTTAAAACAGGTCACATCTTCTCCTTTGTCATCTTTATCACAGACTAGTTATATATACTTTACTAAATGATGAAGCCATGACACGGGTGTGATGAAACCATGACCTATATTAAGTTATTGTATAGTATATAAAGGGAACGATAATTAGACGTATGATTTTATGTTTATTTAGAGGATAATGATGACCAGTGGCTCGGGTTGGGGGGCTGGGCGCCTTATGGTACACTGTATAGTGTATAATAGCCTGGTACTGGGCTATTATTCTCAGGATCTTGATGATGGTGACATGACAATTTAGATTAATCCACGTGATTTCCAACGGGTTGCGAAACATAAACGGCCCACCCTTTAGGATTATATTAAGAGAGGAAAATTTTACTCCTCTGAAAAGGATCTAGGGTGCTGTTACTTAACCCATAGAAATCTGGGCCCCATAAAATTGGATTTTACTCAATTCATACACAATTAAGGCAGCGTGTAGTTAGATTTGTAAGTTATTGGTGACAGATTGTGTGTTTATTTTAATAATAGTGACAAGATATGTTCAATTTGCCACCAAATAACCCCAAATAGCTTGGCCAGAAAACTTAACAAAATAGAAGGACGTTAAACCCCATTTAATTTCATTATAGTTCCTAGAAGAATGATTTACTGTGCTGTTAATAGTAGGACGTTAAACCACCATTTCATGTCATTTTTATTTCCAGGAGAATGATGCAATGCTGTAAGTATGGAAGCCACGATGGGTCTGTGGGAAAGGCGCTAATTCTCTAAACAGGAAGCCCAGTGTACGATCCCAGATTATTAACATAGAAAGTTCCCGGGATTTTTCATTCTAGTTGCCCTAGTTGTTCTGATACTGCGAAAAACAGAGGTCCCATGAACGTAAGTGAACCCTTGGCAGTTGACATTGGAAATAACAGTAGTCCGTATAGCGTGTCAGCCCGTCTTCATTTTCCCATTGGCCGGAAAAGTAGGGCATTAAACCTTACTTCATTTTAAAATATATGTAGTCATATGAAATAATAACATGTTCGAATTACCGTCTTCGACTTTAGATGACAAAAGAAATTTAACCTCTTCACCAACAATATTGCTGGGTTTTGTAGATTTAAAGGATTATTTTCGATATTGTAAAAATGACACGAATTCTTAATTTCGCGATTTAATTCCAGTATGATTAAAAAATAACAAAAACTCCATCCAAAAGAACCCATTCGCGTGAGTTGCTAATTTTACTACCACCAAGCTTTTATGCTTTAACAAGATAATATAATACATTAATAATATATGTTTAGTAGGGGGTGCTATTCCTAATTCCTCCCCTGTTGTGACGATCAAAAGATTTCACTGAGAATAACCTATGTTTCTTTTTAATAATGTAATTCGTCTACTCAAGATGACCATGTTTCGGTAGGGAGTCTGAAAAGGGGATCGCGTCTTATAACTTTATATTGTATATTTTGATATTTTTTGAACGACTCTGGGTAAATCTATTCGTAATATAATTATTATTATCATTTGATGACCATCAAAAGCTTACATCTCACAACAGGCATTTGAATACTACATACATTATCAAGCAGGTTATAAGCATTTCGAATACAAAGTCTCTATGCGCCATTAATAATTGTCGCTAAAATATCAATTGTATTTAATCGGTTTAAAAACAAAAGATCACCAATAAAGTTTCGCAGACAACAAAATGATGGTGGGCTTATTCATAGCGAGCAGCATAGATCAATTAACTTTCAATTCCACATATCTTTGTAAACACTGAACTAAACTCAACCATTTTTGACTGAGATTCATTTTTCACAACATTATAGTTTGCTAGTCATTCTATTATATAAAATGACACATGATAATTTTGTAGAATTTTGTACCATTATGTAGTATCGAGCACATTCTATCAGTGAGTAACAATAATAGATGATATCGCAAGTGAAACCGAGATAACGTTTCAATATCGTTCGCGGACCAATTGCTAACATTTCGACGATTGATTGTAAATTTCGATTCCAATTTTCATAATCACGCCCCCTAAATCAATGGTCACAGTCTCGTTTAGTTGCCATAATGAATCAGCAGCTCAGATAAAAATCGATGGTCAAAACCAGTTCTTGACAAGATGGTTTGGCCTACTCATATCAGGGTCATGACATTTACTTTTAAAGGGACAATAACATTCTTGCTGGCTTGTTAGCTCCAGAAAATAAATAATACCCTTATTCTAAGTACTAGATGTTTTAGTGTCCTACCTTTTGTGTAAATTATCCATTACAACCTATTTTACATGTCCAGAGGGTTCGAAAATATTTTAAAATCCAAGTCACATTTGAAAAGGTTTACGTTAGACTTTTCAAATCAATTGGTTGAATTTTTCCAATTTTTTAAAATAGGTGTGTTAAGATGAAATTTATATCATCATTTAATTGGAATATTCTAAAATAATACGATTTGTTGACCAGAATGAAGATTGGGACATATTATTCAGTTACAACAAGAGTGTTATTGGGGCTTTAAGACGTCATATCCCACATGCCAATTTGTTGTGTGGGCAAACCACTACATTTCAGGCTGCACATGAATAAAATATTTTAAATCGAGATAATTTATGAACTGTGAAAAAATGCAACCACCGTGATTGTCCTTTAACGATAACATTCTGGTCTATGCTCATTAGACGTGTACCTTTAAAACGTGTCTTAAACACGTCAAACTTTTTTCATGGTTTGTAGGAGAAAAAGACTAATAACTGTTCAATACATACAGTTTACCTATTTAAAGGTTCATTGAGTTTACTTCAATAACGAACCGATTTAAAGCCAGACTTGCAATGCCCTCGGGCTTTGATGTAAATCACTCAATATGTTTTAGATGTTTGTGTTGGAGTAAATACGTCGCCATTTGGACAATGTGAAAAGAATAACGGAATTGAATAACATGTATTATCGCCCCTTTAAAGATGCATTATGAAAGATTTAATTAAAGTGCGATCTTGCCGTTTTTGCTGAAACACTTTAATAGTAATACATCGGTTCAAATATAGATAGTGATAAATGAATATATTGAAATTTCAGTAAAATTACTTTAATCTGGGTGACGTTCATTTTAACGGAAACCCATCATATGGCATGGATGGCCTAATCCATTCAATATCTCGATCATCCGATGAACCAGTGAGTTAATGGGCTTGTAATGTGAATATATATGTAAATTATATTTATCTAACATTTGAAGCCTGAAGAAATATACCTACAATAGGCAGAAATAAAACAAAAACTTACGTTTGATGACGATGACGTACAGACAATAATGAAAATGTTACTGTCTAAGATTTCGTAATATGACATGTAAACATACGGGTGTCACAAAATTTACATTTATTAGAAACTGTAAAAATAGATGCTTTGGTGACATTAAGTTGTTGACTCTGTAACACTTTTAAACATTATACTCAGAATAGACACATTAACCATCGCTTATTTAACTTTTAAAATATGTTCATTCTCCTACATGGCCAATGGGTATGGCGCTGGTTCACTAACCAGGAGGTTCCTGATATCATTCCAGATGTTGGCGGATAGAGTTCCTCGAGATCTTTCGGTGTATGCCCCTTGTCCGTGGTATGCGTGCCGTGCTGCCTGGCAAGGAATAGCACCAAGATGTTCGGATGGAACAACGAAATGCCGTTGGAATTATACAAAGTGTAAGCGGAATTGCCGCTATCCGGCCATTTATAGCACACTGCAAGGTAATACCCGTCTTCATTGGCCCGGTTGGTTTATGTTATAACCTTCGCAAGCTGGTTCGGCCAAATTGTAAAGCAGAACCCATTTATTCAAATTCGTACAGTTTAAAAGTCCATGTATGCCAAATAATTACTGTTTGTGTAGGTGGGCTGATACCTGTTCAAACAATTTCATAGTAAAAGATAATGTGTAATGGAGTTGGCTGAGTACATCCTTCTTAATTCTAGCATATAAATGAATGAAAAAAACCCCCGATATTTGTTAAACATTTTTGGGGGGCTGATGCCTATCTATATTTTTTTAGTTTTTAAAACCATGAATACGGTTTCATTTGAGCTAATATTGAATAAATCATGATATACTATTCTTGCATGAATATCCTTTGATTGTACAATCCACAATATTTATCTTTTTTCGTATATAGATTTCTGTTATTCTCTTTGACAACACTTTTCATATTTAAGTTCAGGCGCGGATCCCGTCAGCCCCCGTGACATAGTTAATTTTCATTTTCGTTTGCTTTGTTACTGTTGTAGTTCATATATCTGCTCTTTAATAGATGATATAAACATGATTTATGCATTGTCTCCGACCAAGCAATCCAATGTGTGCCCCCCCCCCCGACAAAATCCTGGATTCGGGCCTGTAATCAATGCTTACATTAGTCTATATTTAACTTAATTTTGTCGTGATGTCCGTTTAGAACACGGATTTAGACCCTATTGTACCACTGTAAAATAAAGCAATATAATTGTCCTATTCACTGTGAATGGTTCGCAATAAGATAAATTGTATATTGATACCGAACGATATTATATTTAACACGATCGCAGGCGCGGATCCAGGATTTTTTGCAGGGGGGGGGGGGGTCCAGGTTTGATAATTGCCACCGCAACCATTACCGGGGGGTTTGGGGGCCCTCCCGCAGAAAAATTTGGTAAATTAGATTCAATTTGGTGCATTCTGACGTATTTCCGGAAGGTAAATTCCAAAACTACAGGTCTAAAAATCGCCAATAAAATCGCATACAAATTTTTCAAGCCTGAGCAGGGGGGGGGGGGGGGTCCGCACCCCCTGGATCCCCCCTCTGTATCCGCGCCTGGATCGACATATATAACGGTGTTTATTTCAGTGATCTTACTCATACTTCAAACCTAATTACATGTACTTATAAATTCTTTCGAGTGCGGTGCAAGCGTGATTAAAACGATCGTTGCTGTTTCATATCTCCTTGAAATACATTTTCTTAGATAGGGACATGGGTGCATTGCGCAATCCACATAATACATGTTTACATTTGGGTAATGAAATGGCTTGTGAAAACCTCTTCACTAATTTCTGTTAACGGGACACATAAACTTAAAGGAGCTAAATCGCTAACATTTGGGACCTAGAAATTGACACAAGTCGTGGGTTGAAACGCATTTAATACTGTAATATGAATGTATATAAACTGGTTAACATTCAATGGCTGCCGTTTTTACTCTAATTTCAAATCAGTTATATTCGGCGAGTTAACCCAGTAGTCTCAATCGAATTCAAATTTCTAATGTCTGGTTATTCCAGTCTACATACGCCGTTTGATTTGGTGCCATTTGTCTAGCCTCGTCCCTCGAGTCTTTTGTTACAACTGGGGCTGAAACGCATTATGGTTCACGATTCGTGTACCAATGGTAAAATATTTATTTTGTCTTAGATATTGGATATCAGAAGCCCATCTTTTCACGATAAGATCACAGCATCAATGTTGATTTAAATTGACAAATAATTCATGTTTTCAATTTTGAAGATTTTGGATGATATTGAGTTAGAGACTTAGCTACTTTAATGTAGACTGAATTCTCGTATCTTTAATCAAATATCATTTTATGTTTTCTTTATGTTAAAATAAGTACAGGGGTTGGTATGCGCAAATTTAAGACACACCAAAGGACGCCTTAATTCAGCGGTGACATTATGTTCTATATGCCAAACATTAGGCGATACGTACGACACGGGTGTGCCTCATCTGTTCGTAATGAATCCAGAAACCAAACCTCTAGTCTGGACTACCATATATTATCATTTAAAGGTCTTATACCCATACCGCATTATAATTACATTCAAACAAAAAAAGGGATTATATATGCTCATTATCAGATGTCATTAATTTAAATGTCCGTACATACTGAGTTTCCGATAGTTCTTAATAAAACAATAGAACTAAATACACAACATGCAGTTTTATCCATCGAGACAAATGAGCCAATATGTTATGTCAATGGTATTATGTCCTTCCGAATATATGGCAAACCATAACACGTTCCTTTGGAGAGAAATTGGGTTTAACATCCACTCGACACAAACTAGGTCATTTCGGGACTAACATATGGTTCAATTTTATTTCAATAATTCGCTTGCGCATAGGGTCTTTAGCAGTGGGAGGAAACTGGAGTACCCGGAGGAAACCCACGAGGCTGGACAGGCGACCCTACTCCTTGCCACGTACAATCGGGGATTCGAAACCGTTCCTTTGGTGATTAAACAGCATAATTATTGCTCTTTTGTAATACATATAATGTTAAAAGATCAAATTATGAAAATAATCTTAATGAGACTTTTTATGTCCTGTTTTGATTCCGCCGCACGATTTGGGTCAAATTAGTTACGAATATTTATATTATGATGTACAATGTGCCACATAAACCTTAATGAGACTTTGTATATCCTGTTTTGATTCCGACGCACGGTTTGGGTCAAATTAGTTATGAATATTTATATTATGATGTACAATGTGCCACATTAACCATAAGCCGGGTAATCGTAAAATTCAATGATATTTGAAAATAAACTTTAGGATAGGCATAGGCCTTGAATTAAATTAATCAAAATTTATGAGTTATTAACTTGAACTAAAATGTTTTAAGAATGCAGCCTTTTCATTGGTCCATAGGTAAATATTGTGCAATGATTTCAGTGATCACACAATGCACAATCATCTGTCTTATTAATCACCGTCTTGAGTGGTGTGTAAAGGCGCCCAAAGTATTGCAAAACGGTTGGGACAAGGAACAGTGTTATGGACATGCCTTTTCAACACATCTAAAAACCGACACAATAATGGATAATTAAAGGAAGAATGTCATAGACATGCCTTTTATACACATCATATCCACAATTTAAATTTCATTTAAAAAAGAAACTGACAAAATTATGGATAATTGAAATTGTAACCCCAGTAGACAAAAAATGATAAATCAAAGATGGTTGCAAACATCTTATAGCAGTTGTTTTTGAAAGATTTATCTTTGCTCCATGTCGGTAAGTTAATTACGTGTATTGGTCGTTATTTATGATTGTATCATGTTCATTGGCTTAAGAAGGTGTATGGTCTGTCACATCCTACATACATTTATTTTATTTGAAATAATCTTTTTATACGAGTTGACAATTTTTCAATTATCCATTTATTTATTTATTTATTTATTCAAGTAAAGGTTACAATATGACAACAATAAATTAAAGTACATGTACTAAGAACTATGAGCTGCATTGTATGATCGGGAAAGTGGCATTAATATAATATATTAAGTTGTGCATATAAAAAGACGTTCTGGTGCATTGTATGATTTGGAATGAGAAATGAGAAGTATGATAGGTATGATGTCATGAAGAGACCTTTACTTAGGATAGCCCAAAAAGCTTGACGTAAATAACATCTATTGCTTATTTCCATTGGGGTCCATAACTGTGTCTTTTTATATTATATCATCTAAATTTTTGATATGATATGTAGAATATGAGCACATCTTTCCTTGTGCGTCACTTTTTATAATACTTTGGGCGCTTTTGATTAGTATTCTTGAAATATAATATGAGTTTAAGTTTTCATAAATGTATGAGCCGTGGTGGCCCAAAGAATAATAATGTAGCTCGCTAACCAGGGCCGGGTTCGTTCTCGGTGTTTGCCGAGAAACTTCGTCGGGATTTTCCGGCGTGGTTTCGCCTTCTCAGAGGTGCAAGATAGATGTACTAGCAAGTGCGTGTTGTACGGATGGGGCGAAAACCCAAGGTACCGTATACACACTGGCGTGCACGTATAAGGACCCTTGACACAATTTCTTTAAACACTATATATGCCAGTCTTCATTAGCCCTGTCTGAGCAGGAAAATAGGACGATAAACCCAATTTCATTTGATGAATTGGGACCCTGATCAATAAACAATTTGTAATATTTTATCTTGAAGAATTGCGAAACACCCTTAAAATAGAAATGCGCGTGGTAACCACATAAACATATCAGGATTTGTAATCTTTGATAGAAGAAAATCATATAGATATACAGCCCACGCGAAATAGGGAGTATCCCAGTGAATAGTTTTAACAATACAAGTTCTTTCAGTAAATACTGAATGTGTGACATCAAGCTGAAAGGGCCATAAAGGGCGATATATAAACATATAAAGTTAATCATATTACGAAAAAAGTCATCTATTCAGCAAAATAACATTAAAATACAAGACTGAATAGCGATGACCCAGTAACTGTACCTAAAGATACTAAATCGCTAATATTTGGGACCTAGAAATTGACACAAATGGGTCGCAACGCATATAATAAGAGGGGTTTACTATATAATTTCAAATCACGATATGTTCGACGAATCGAATGGCAATGTCTAGCGTCTGATTATTTCAGTATAAAAATATGTGTCACCGTTTGACATAACTTGTGGAATATATCTAGCCTTGTTCTTCGAGTCCCTAGTTACAAGTGGCACCGAAAGGCATTAGGGTAGCTATCGATCTATTCACTTACTTTATATATTTATTATACAAAGGCACAATAAATACACTTATACTTTCTCGTAGAGGACATCCACCAATATGGATGTTAAAGACCCCTCACGTACAACATCCTTTATATTCCCTCTGCATTAGAATAGAAAAAAAAATGAAACCTCATTGCATTGCCTTATAATAACCAAATGCAGGGTTAGAATTCGAACTTGTAATTCGGAACTAAAACTATTTAGGTGAAGCACACCTCGGAACAGTGGCCACGGGACGAATCGACTTCATATCGAGTTGTTTAAATAACGCAAAACCAGTCTTAATAAGGTAATATATTACACAATATTTTTACTTTGGAATCAATCCAGCATAAATAACTTATTAATATTAACACAGTACTTCAAAAACTATTAGCTATATATAAAATAACTGCCAAAAGAATCGTGCTTGTACACGACACCCGCCACTATATTCATAACATCGGGTTGGTTTAATGGCATATAGTAAATGAACTAAAAATACACTGTACACAGTTTTGTGGAATACAAATATTTTTTAATACAGAGCAACGGTTTCTTTAGCCTTTATCAAGTAATGATACTCAGTAAAAAACAGAAATTACATTCTAAAGAACTGAATCCCAATGCACAGCACATAACGATTTGTGATACAAAATGATAGGGGGGGATGACCTAGTGGTCTTGAGTGCCGCGCTTCGACCTCTAGCTGGCCGGTCACCTCTGGTTTGCGGCTGTGGTTTCGATCCCTGGTGTGAGCTTATGTGACATGAAGATAGGGGTGCCTTCTCAACCTCGTGGGTTTACTCCGGGCGCTCCGGTTTCCTCCCACTGCTAAAGTTCCCCACACGCAAGTGAATTATTGACATAAAATTAAACCATATGTTAGTCCCGAAATGACCTAGTTTGTGTAGAGTGGACGTTAAACCCCATTTCTCTCTCTCTCTCTCTCTCTCTCTCTCACACACAAAATGATATCAGAATTTCTTAAAAGGGTAACAAGAAAATATTTCAAGAGTTATGTATATCTTCAGACGCGCAACATTTAAACATATATGATGAATAAAACAGTCATCATCATTAATAATTTTGTCTTTTATCTTTAATTTTATTACATCCCCTTTGGGCTATACTTGGCGGCCTTAAATTTTTACTATAACATTGACATATATTATAAAAAGTAAAGGCATTAATAAAGCCCCTTGCATAAACCTACTGAAATGGAAAGTGAAATATAATAAGTTATAAAGTAATCCCATAATATGCAGCCTACATAGTGAGCAGTGCATTGAAATCTGCGGTTATACGCTTGTTTTTTTTTTAATGTTGATCAACAATGTTTTATTCATTTGAATGGATTTACTAAAATGCACAAACATACGCTGAGAGGGAAAGGTTGCGTGTGGAGTGGGTGTTTAGCTGCAGTGTTTAACAAAACACCTATTCAACACGCAACCACATCACTTTTTATTTATTTGAATTATTCGATATTTCACTTGCTACTCAAATCTCAATAATAGTGAACCGAAATATGTTTACTATATAGCGAGAACACCGACTTTACGGGGTCTTAATAGTGCCATGGGAGTGGGGTTCGGGAACTAGGACTTGGACATCATTGTCGCTACATGTACACCCGATTCGTTTCAAACGAATAATTAAATAAAAAATTCCACGTGTCGTTCAAAGTCCAAGTAGTATTACACGATGCATTACTACCAGTTAGCAATGTGACGTCGCGGCACCCTGTTATACAAATAACAATTAAGTGTTGCACTATGTATAGGATAGAGACGGATTATAAATCTAACACAGCCTATTCCATCTACCGGAGATGATTTGCACATTGAAAGAATCGCTCAAACGTATATATATAACCCTTTAAAAAAAAAAAAAAAAAATTACTATGAGATATGGCTTTTTACAATGACCTCCAATGAACCCTTCGTGCACACCACTGACTACAGGTTATATGGTTGATTGTACTTTATTTCAATAATTGAAAGATCATACAATTCAAATATTTATCAAGGAGGCTCTTCCGGATTCACATTGCATTGACATTCGTAACTGAAAAGCAGGTTGCCTAACAATAATCACCCCTATGCATTGATGAACCTGTTCCCGTGCCGGATCTATTTGTGATATTGGATCTTAAATGTCTTGGTTGGTTGCTATTAAACGTGCTTATGGACACATCCAAGTACTTAGTCCCTTCATAAAAAGGTAAAAAGATTTATAGGTATTTGAGAAACTGGGTTATCATAATAACTGTTTAGTAAAGGTATTATTTATCGCTTTTTGCAAGTTCTCTTTGGATCAAATAACGATCTATCATTATAAAACACTATCTGGTCATTATAAATACCTATATAATTATTTATGCACATAATTTACTATAAGTGTTATATTTGCTATTCCAGATATTTACCTTAAAAACACATTGCCAGGAAAGCATTTATACGGTAGTTATTTCGAATAAGAATGCCATATTTGATAAAAGTAGAGACACCCAGTCTTACAGAAACATACTGGATTCCGTGAAAAACACCTATTTGGCACCCGAAGGACAAGCATATTATGAGTGTCACTAACTTGCACTTCTCGTGTGTTGATCTAATGGCGAACAATGATAGACTTAAGTATCGCAGTAGGGATTTTATCAGATTATAATTATATATTATCCAAGAATTTACTTAAGCGTCGATATTTAGGGCAAATTGACAGCGACTAACGACAAAATCAAGGTAAACTGGATTATCCCTATTCCCTAGAGATGCATATATTATTTGAACAAATGTTTGATGGGGTTAGACTTGTTTTCGTTCCAAAGTTTGATTGGAATTAAGGAAAGGTAAATATTTTAATGTCTCATCAACGCAATGCCAATACTTCTGTCATCTGCTTACTAACAGGGTTAATTTTTCTATGGTCACGTACTCAATACTGGAGGGGCGGGAGGGGGTAGGTGACTTTTACCCATACAGCGACTTTTCCGTCTATTTTTCATCGAATTACACCCATAGCAATATGTACATGTGTGAGCAACGATCGACTAAGCTACATCAAACACCCTGACAAGTACGAAACGGCATGGAAAATCCGGGAATTCTGGTTAGCCTACGCCAGGAATAGAACCTGAACATTCGAGTCAAAAGGATAGCCCCCATACCGCCAGACTACAATGACCTCTTCTTGAACATTCTAGTCAAAAGTCCAGCCTCTTAACCGCCCGACCGACCCGACCCATTCCTGCTCCTAACTTCCAATCTACACCCATTCATCCATGCCCCTTACCGCCCAACTACACCGATCTGTTCTTGCTCCTTACCGCCCGATTACACCGACCCGGTTCGTGAGAAATAAGGTTGATTATTCCCTAAATACTACTTTAATCAGATTTTATCATAGAATACTAACTTAAAAAAACTCGAAATTGATCAACTATAATGATAAATGTTTTGGGAGATCTGCCTTGAGGGCACATTGTCTACAGCGATATCTAATATTTTCTATGGGAATATTTATGTAACTGGTCGTCTAAATTTGTCTACAACCCTAAAATAAATTTTTGATGTTGTCTACACAAGAAACGAAAGACCTGGATAAAAATAACCCAATAAGTATTCCTGAAATGCTAATACTTGTATACATTATTCGAATAAATCGCAATACCCAACAAAAAAAGGGCGGCTGTGCATGATAACTAATAAGACTCGGCCATCAAAATTCCACACCCTTTATACCAAAAACTAAGATTAAGATATCTTGAACTTCCATAGCTTCTGTCGGCTTGGGATAAAATCAATGGGTATTAAGATTGATGTTATATATACATCAAAGCTAAATCGACTAGTATATAGACGCACTGTCACCGGTGTAAACGCATTTTTCTTTCAAATAAAAAAAAACCTCACCTGTCTCTAGTAGGATTTGAATTGGAAAAAATTAATAAGATTTTGACTTACCTGTTGTCATATCGATAAATAATTATCCAAGTATCACAATTCATAGTGTCCTGGCTAATTCATTCACGTAACCGCGTCGAATTAAGAAAACAAACAGTATTCAGATACACTGGAAACTTTGCGTCTTGTCGACTGAACAAACTAAACCCTTTAACCCGCGACATCAGTCTCGGTTATCAAGTCCACCATTCATATGCATATTGGTTAGATCGAGGAATGCGGGTAGAAAGACCGTCTCTATGACTAACGCGAGTTACAATGGGGTTAATAATAAAGAAGTATGGATACAGGTATTCTATAGAAGAGACGACACTTGCCCATCGATGTTCCCACGTGGTCAAATTAAGTCTCCTACACACAGAACACACACAGACACGCACATGTGGGATATTTTAAAGGGGAATTCCGCCTGAGCCTATGAATTGAAACAAATAATATCGTTACTGCCGGGGAAGCTCTCCACAAACAAGCAGTTACACAAGACAAATTTACTGACAGGACACAATAATACAGACAACCGTAAGAGTCCACTGCGTTTCAAATTGACCAACGTTTTTGGTTGACGAGACCCAAACCCCGTTCCATTCCTTTAAAGCCGAATTGTTGAATTCCATTGAGGATTTTTATACGCCCACATTTTCATATGAACATATCTTACCCCTATCCGTCCGTACGCCTGTCCGTACGTCCGTCCATAATTTGTGGACACTCTACGGGTCACAGCTTTTATCCAATTTTGATTATACGAAAAAAATACTACAGGTCAAGAATTTTTATTCATATTTTAAAAACCGTTTAAATTTATCACCATTCCACCATAATGAAGGTTGAATTCGAATACCCTCTAGAGGACAAACTTTTTATCCAATTTTATATCCTAAAGATCTTGGTTCCTGTCGATATTTGTGCATTTCATACATTAACTTTGTGGATTATGAACCCAGGTTGTACGAAAAATAGCTTTTTGTTTTTAGCTTGTTCTCATCCACCTTTTGCAAAATTTGGGCATATCTTGCAATTGCTTGGCAGCCGTTCTTTTTTTGTTTTTAGCTTGATCTCATTCATCTCTTGAAAGATTTGGGCATATCATGTCTGGCAGCCGCTGGTTAAATGAACTGATAAATTTCAGCTTCCAAATGCAAGAGTGGGAGCCGTGGTGGCTTGGTGAGTAAAACTTTGACTTGCTTACCAAGAAGTCCGGTGTTCGATGCCAGTGTTGACTGAGAAAGTCCATCTGGATTTTCCGGCATGGTTCCCCTTTATCAGTAGTGCAGGTTAGAGGGCCGTCAAAGGACACCGAAAAGTCGTTTGGACTCAAGTGTACACATTGGCGCTCAAGTAAAAGAAAACTCCTTGGCAGTTAGATTTCCATATAAGAGTAGCTGCTGTCCGGACAAAATATCCATCACAGCACACTGTATAGCGTATTAGCCCAATCGGAGCAGAACAGTAGAAACCCCATTTTATGTTTTTTTTCCAAATGTAAAAGCAACACGTCTCTTTATTGGGTAAATAAGTTTGTCTACGCTGGTAGAAATGTTTGTACTTGTAAAGACACGTCACATGGATAATGTTGATGCCATGTAAATAACATTAAAACATTTCACATATACGTGGATTCATGTCTAGAGCTAAAGTTTATATACGTAACAATGCTAATCGGGCAGATCCTCTATGAAGCAAACTAAGGGTGCCCCCCCCCCCCCCCCACCTCAGCCCCAGCGACATAGTTGATTTTCATTTTCGTTTGTTTTGTCGCTGTTGTAGTTCACATATCTGCTCTTTAATAGATGATATTAACATGATTTTCGCATTGTCTACGCACAAGCAATCCAAGGTTGCAACATATTACCCTTTGCTCCAATGTATGCCCCCTCCCTTCGACAAAATCCTGGATCCGGGTCTGAAGGGAAGCCGTGGTTAAATAGTTTGAAGGATTGTGTTGTGATTTGCCATTTTACAAATCAATGAAGTTGGCGAACCGTCCCCATTATAGTAATTCGACTTTCAGGGACACCATAAGTGTAGGGTTGAAGTTGCCTACTAACAAAACTGGCACGCGCGAGCAATATTGAAGTGTAGGTACCATCTAGGGTTTTTGTAAGTAAATAAAAGAAAGACGTGTAAGTATACGTGAGTTTAAAATAAAGGCGTGGAAGTATACGTATGATTAAAATCCTAGCAATATCACGTTAATCAATTTGATAAGAGGGTTGTAATCTGGGGAACATGAAGTGGGTGTATTGTACTACGATTATACAACATGGTGTCCTCGCCTTCAACATCTTAGCAATATCACGATAGTCAATTTGATCTGATAACATACACTGTCGTGGGATATTTTATACAATTAACACCTACTCAAATTAAAACAGAAAAAAGAAATATAAAATATGATTCATGCGACTAGATACGACTGCTTTTGATTCAGACTAGAATGGTTTGAGAATTAATTGAGGTTAGATTTCTAATCGAAACTTGACAATCATTTTGGGGCTAACAAATGATTATTTTTATTCACGTTATGGTCAGATGTGCAACAGTGGTGTAGATTCTTAGTTCTGCTCATACGTTCTGAGCATTCAAGATCCATCCTTGCAGATTTAGATAAATAGCTTTCTTGCTAGTTTACCAATAAAAATGAAAAATGAATCAATTGAAAATGTCAGTCAAATTACTTTATTTTGCGCCAAATTATGAATGTTTAAAGTTTTAAACGGTACTTGTCAATCGGGGTATAGTTGAAACATGACTGCTGAGGGGCGTAGTCGAATCATGGCTGCTTGGGGCGTTGTTGAATCATGGCCGAAGTGTTCTAAACTGCTTAAAATCGAAGCCATCCGATTGCCCAGAGAGTTGATTATAGTCTTGTTATGTGAATAAATGTTTAATTAATAATTCATACATTTGAAGCTAGAAATAAAAAACCAGCAATAGACATATTTAGCTCTTACACAATGCATCTTTAACATTTGTTGGGTACAATTAAATATGCTTTATTGTGTTGCCTTTTTAAAACTATACTGCAGTCACTGCACAGTCATAACACTTAACGGCATGATATTTTTAATATTTAGCTTTATACATTATCTTTTGTAGGATTTAAGGAGACATTATTATTGGCTAAATTAGCTACATGTTTCGGGACATTTGCCGGTGTATAACCTATACTTGTAAACCTACTAATTATACTCTAATGTAAATACAAAAGGTTCAAGTCACGATCGACTAACTGACGTTATTTTTACCATGAAATTACCATAAAAATGCCAATAATGCGGAAATAAAACTCAGATTAAACCTATGGACGTGATGAGTGCTTGATTATGTAATATTGATGAACGTTATAGATAACCGGGTGGTGGGTGCTAATGAGAGAGGACATGTCTGACAGTGTACTATGGGAACATTTTGCATGGGTAGCGATCTGTCGTCAACCTACTCTTCATCGAAGCCCAACTGGTAAGAGCTCGTGCTTTGGATTATAAAGTTAGTCTTAATACACGCAGGGTAAGGCTCCTGGAAAATTCTCCGTGACAAGAAGTAAGAACCGCTTGGCAAACTTCGTGGGCTTTCTCCAGGTACTAAAGTCCCCTCTGACTGCTCAAAACCCTTGACGCCAACGCAGATTATTAAAACACAACGACATTAGTCTCAAAATGACGTAGTTGGTGTTGACTGAGCTTTGAGCTCTCCACCTTTTGTTGATTTGAGCCTTTTATCATTCTCCCATAACCCATTAACGTTCCTTCTACAAATACCTGTATATTCTTTGACAGCACGTCCCCTGTCTACAATATCCTGTTATTTCAAACCCAAACAATCCAAACCTAAAATTTAAATTTTATAGGAGGATTATTCTTATTGGTTCATGTTATGGGTGGGCTGGATGACCATGACAGGTTGAAGTGCATTAAAGAAGGTGCAGGTGTCATCCCAAAGTGTACAGAATAAATAGAGGATGCTTAGTATGAATGAATGAATTACTAATGTAACCTCCATTTAAAATAGCCTACTTTTAATTGGTGACGTTTACAGGTGTGCTGATTTGTCTGTTCCGTAACAGTAATATAGACGTTAAACACAAACGATTCTAATATCGAACAAGTCAACTCGGATTGCCATGGCTTATCGGTTCAGTAACAATAATAAAGACGCCAAACACTAAACGCCAAACATAAACGATTCTATCTGCATGTGCAATTCCAACAAATGTGGTCGTCAACATCCCGCACCCTTGTTTATCACAATTTATTTCCATGGAAGCACAAGCCTCTTTAAATCCGAGACATTAGAAATAGCAAAAGTGAAAGCAGTTTATGAGATTTGTTCCGCAAACACAGCCGAAGCAAGACTCGGTGGTCAGGATTGCTCTAAAAAAATTAATACAACAGTAGGCAGGCGCGGATCCAGAGGGGGGCGCACCCGGCGCACGCCCCCTCAATTTTAGCTCAATATATTCTCACGAGAAAGGAGAACAAAAATAGTTTAGGTTGGAAATCCTAATTTACAGTATTAGTATAAAATAAATCCTCGTGGGCATTTATTCCACTCAAAAATCACTGTTCCGGGCTTCCCACTCCCAAGTGGGTGCAGCACGGCCCCTCTTTCTGAAAATCCTGGATCCGCCTCTGGTAGGGGAATTATAACTTTTGTATTCACTATAAATCAAAGCCAGAGTAGACAAACTGTCTTTCCATCCATTTGACGTCAGTGGCTGAAAAATCAGCCTTCCTTTTCATCTCTACCAACGAAGCTTAAAAAAATAAACTAGCTGTGCATTGGACATACTGTATATCGTGTTACACGGTGTTTTATAGTGGACATACCGTGTATCGTGTTACACCTAGTTTTGCAGTGGACATACTGAGAATGTGTTACACGGTGATTGCAATCGACGACTTTTGCATTTTGTTACACGTGTTTTAAACCTATTGCATAAACGGAAGGGAAAGAAAAACAAAGCAAACAGATAATTTTAAGTTTTTATGTAATAGCGATCAATAAGCAGCAACAAATATCTGGATAAAAATATTATTACATAAATCAAATTTAGAGTAAATTTCATGAACAATATCAAGTACATTGTAATCAATTTTATATAGCTAAAATATCGTACAATAATATCGAACTTCTTTGTCCAAACCTTTTGTCAAATTGTATAATCTGCATGTCCTTGTACGTGGAGGTGACAAATACACGCCATAATCATTAAAACATATAACATACCTTGAAATTACATAGAACAATTACATATCTTAGATTTAAAGCACTGCTTTTGCGTGTTATTAAAAATACATTAAAAACATGAACAAAACATTCTGCACATTAATAGAAGCGTGATGATAATCATTTTTTTTATATAAAGGTAACATTTATACAATGAATTAAAAATATATGAGTTTGTACAACCCTTGAAAAATATCGATAAATTTTTAACAATATAAAATTTATTATAAATTCAAACCCCAAAGGCTTCTTTATTAAAAAAAAAAACAATGCTGAGATCCAGTTGACGAATTGCAAAGTCATTTATCGTTTTTACTATCCTGATATATTTTGGCGTAAATAGAGGCTCGAGTAAATGAGTTTTTGATAAAGGCTAAAGGCAATTTGTTGACGTCAACAACGTCAAAACCAAATTAAAGCATTGTTGGTGTCAAACGTTACTTTTGTAATTAAGTTTGAATACATAATGGGGAACTGGATATTAAATTAATCCTCGTATTTTCTGCTCCTCCAATTTACCTGTAAGGTCGAAATGGACAGTGTATGCTGTGGGATTTATCAACGATTGTATAAGAATATAAGATTTTACTAAGGCACAATTTAACAAACACTCATCTACTTGTATATAAGTAAATAATGGAATATCACCGATGTATTATGTTAACGACTCTTGGTGCAGTTTTGTGCTTTCAGTAATTAATTGTGTTTTCATTATATCCAGTCAACTAAACTCAGAATGCGAATAAAAACAGTAATAATGGTGGCTCAGTTTATTATTATGCTACAGTATGCTATAAGAAAAATTTTGCCCAGGCAGCAGTGCTACGTCCTACTCTTACATCAAATTCCAGCTGTCAAGGGATCTTTTATGTGCATGCCAATGTGTACACAGGGCCTCGCTTTTTTTTGTCCCAGCCGAAATAATGGTAGCTGTCAGGACCTTAATCCTGCCCACTGACAAGGAGAAAACCTAGTCAGAAAATGGAAAATCACAAATTTTCTCAGCCAACACTGTGATTGGACCCGCGACCTCAAGGCTAGCTGGCCACGATTATAACCACTTAGCCCCTGTGGCTACCCATAATCTGAATAAAAACAGTAAAAATGGAGTCTCAGATTTAGGGGCTGGTTCACTACCTAGCATGTTTCAATTTCCATCCCTTTATTATCAGTGGTGCAAGATGGAGGGCCTGGCAAAGACAGCATCTAGCCTTGACAACTGGAATTGGATAACATAAAAGGCAACATTCCCTTTAACAACATGCCCATCTTGAAGAGCTCAGATAATACTTGTGAATTGCAGGACTGATGGGATTATGGATAGTTAGGACTGTGTATATATATTTCATTTATTTTAACATAATTATATATGCATATTATTTTATACATCAAGTCATACATGATATATTCATTTAAATCTGCCTATTGCATTTTTTCTATGGGACTTAAATGTTAAAAAGGCTATTAAATTAAACATTTATTAACATGACGAGACCATGATATTTCAAATTGAAGTCAAAATAAAGACCTGCAATAGGCAAATTTAACTCTTACATAGTACATCTTAGAGACATTATCCATGGCAGATAATCACCAAATTGGATTAAAAAGAAGGCCATCAACAAAATTTCACCAAAAAATGGGTGTACCTGGCTAATTTAAACCAAATTTTGTCAAATTTTTTATTTCATATTAGACTTTAAGTAAGAATAATTTTTGTTAAAACACAGATTTGGGAAAACATTAAACACTAACACAGTCAGTGGGAATGGATATGTTTCTAGTTGTTTCATGGAATGCTAAGAGTTTATCACATAAAAATTTAAGGGCTTTTGCTTTTTGTTATTAAATTTGTGAATAAACACTTTTTTAACAAAATAATTCTATGAAATATTAAGCTATTAAAAATTCTACAAATCTATTTTTACACCATTTATAAAAAATCAACTCATGCCTTTTGCTTCAACCAATCTTAACCACAACAACGATTCTTTAATATATGCCAGATGCTAAGCAAATCCAAATTTTGACCATGCTCTTGGGTAAGAAATCTGAGGTTTATTTAGTAAACAAGTAGATGTACTGACATTAGAGGTTTCAGAAACGGCAGCAGCACTAGTTTAATATCTTTTCACTGTGAGAAAGCCAGTTTTTAAAGGTGTGTGGATTGAATATATATGGAGCTCAAATGCTAATTTCACAAGCTAATAATCTACTTCTTAGAAAAATATGGGGTATGCTTATGGAAACGTGATGTTCAAGGTTTTGTTGGCCGAACTGAAAGAGGACATATTGATAAAGAATGATTGTCAGATTTGTAGTTCCAGGAAACAGGCAAAATTGGTATTTGTAAATCATTAGGCCACAACAACAATGTTATAATCTTTGAATGGCATTTAACCATTGAACATAATATAACAATCACTATATTATAAAACACTTGACGTTTCGACCAGTGAATTCTTGTCGAAACGTCATGTGTATATAATATAGTGATAGTAATCCACTGAACTGTGTTATGTTAAACAAGGGTGCAAAACAATTAAAAGAACAATTCCAACTTTATTTCGTTGTTTTTTTAAACCAATGGACAGTGACCAAATCTTAACCAATCAAAGTAATAAGTGATGGTCATGTGATCATTTTTTCTAAACAATATATGTCAGGTCTTTAACCCTTATTTTTATAATCATCTACATACAAGGGCGACGACAAAATGGTCCAAAATGAAAATGTGGGTGTATAAAAATTATTCATTAGTTATCAGACCTGGAAATAACGTTTTTAGTTATAACTGACAAAATGTCAGGGACTGTAACGAACTGGTACACAAATTCACAAAGCATTCTCAGACTTAAGAATTTACCCAACTTTCAATCCTTGTTTATGAGAAATATCTTTGATCCAGAAACACAAACCTTTTCACATAGTTTCTTATTATATTGATATACTTGATACATTAAAAAACAAAAAATTATAAAATTGAGTAAATTCTTAATTTTTGTCTGATATTGCTTTGTGGACTCTGGGCATGGTACATGAAATTTTAAACAAAGACAAAATGTTGGACATCAGAGGTTTTGTGCCTGACAAAGCCTGTATTGGAGCCTAAAACTAAAAACACATAATAAAACTGGACACATTTTGAGAAAACATTTGCAAATTGAATCCTTTTAGATAACAAAAAAGCAAAATAAAACTAAAAACAAATAATAAAATTGGAAATATTTTGAGAAAACATTATTTGCATGATTTGCTAATATTTCTTTAGCTTTAGCCTGGGCAACTTCATCATTTGGATTCCCATCACTCTCTGTGAACCACAAATGCATGCACTGCTCTGTCTCAGGAACCACTTTCCATGAAAAGTTCCAAATAGTTTCACAAAAGTGTGAGGAATTGGAGTAAATTTCTGAAAATTTCTTGCATGGCTTGCCGACAGGGCAGGTATTTTGTCCTGGAAAGAAGAGGTATTATGTAGACATTCTGTTTTTTTTAAAAATAAATAACAGATTTGGGACCTGTTTCACGAAATTTTAACTAATTTGATTGGATGAAAATTAGATTGATTTTAGTTCTTAGCCAATCAAAACTGAAGTATCTGCTAAAATTTGGATTTTATCTTTAGTTAAAATTTCGTGAAACAGGGCCGTGGTTAATGCATATGTACAGAAGAGTTTTGTTACATATACGTAGTAGGGTATGTGGTTGTCAGTTGTTATATCATTAGTTTTTAGAAGCAGCCTCTTTCATCCAGTGTTTAGACTTAGTTTATTTAGTCATTCAATTCTTTAAATAGACTTTTCAACTATACATGTAGACACTTCAGTCACTTCACATAGCATAATATAATATACATGTAGTCTTTCTTTCTACTTTGTTTGGAGTGAGTTGAAAGGATTCAAAATCACTCAATTGAAGATCAGAAGCCTTAAAAACTGGGCGGTGATGGATGGCAGAATGGTCAGCGTGTGTACGCTGTGCCATACATAATATTAGTCACTGAGCCAGAGTTAACTGGTGTGGTTTCGATTCCCGTGTTGACCATGACAAGGAGTAGAGTCGCCTGTTAAACGTTGTGGTTTTTCTCAGGTTTCCTCCCACTGCACCTAGTTTGTGTCGACCTCATTTTTCTCTCTCTCTTACTAGCTGTAGATAAGTTACTATCAAAACAATATACAAGATGATAAAAGGGAGACAACTCACCTGTAGTCCAATTAAAATCTTTACCCCAGTTTTGTAGACAAGTCATTTCATCTTTACAATCATTCCACCAATTAGTACAATCTGTTTCACATAAAGGTACATGCATAAACTTTTCATTTCTTATCTTCATTTTAACCTGTTTACAATAAAAGTATTGATATTATGTATTAGGCCATATAAAAGTTTGTGTGACTGACTGTTCAGGGTTGCCATGGCACCTACACAAGAGTTGTCGCGAGGCTGAAATATGGAGTATAGGAGTAGCTCCGACCGGGAAGTAACATAGGCCTGGTGATGATGAACTACCAGTTCCGGTTTCGGAGTTGGTCTACTTCCGGTTCATGACTATACCTGTGCAAAATCTAAGGTCCTGTGTGCTGCAGTACCTGAAAGTTCCCCAGACAACTGGAAACAGAAATAGGAATCGGTTGTAGCTAGCACTGACAAAAAGAGATCTGTCTTTCCAGAAACATAATCTATTTTGATATCAATTAATTCCTTACCGGAACAAGCCAAGGGCCGACATTTGGTGAACATTCATAAAAACACAAATCTTGCATAAAATGCTCACGACATTTTGGTGACAGTTGCTGACAATGGTTCCAATCAAAGTTTAACCACGTATCTGTGTTATGAAGATCTTCTGACGTCTGATTTGTACAACATGATCTGTCCTTCCAAGGTTTACACTAAAATATAAATAAACAAGCCAACAGTGAGACTGATGTTCCCTGCCACAATTCCAAGATAAATAGACGAGACATATTAACTAATTGCACATGTTTCTGTTTGAAAATTGTTTTGTCTATCCTTGATCTAAGCAGGAAATGTTTAAGTGTCTGGTTGTGAAACTCTACACTAAGTGTCATTTCTCTCTGTCAGTTACAGTCAAAGTTTTCTTGTCCCAAAGCATCGATCAATGGAATCGCTAAGCACTGCTTATCTACAGCTGAAAAGGTTAATCATTGAACACCAAGTTAAAACGGAGGTTGGATGGCCGAATGGCTAGAGTGCGCGTGCTTTATCATACAGTTTGCCATTTAGTCAACTGGCGTGGTCATCTGTCCAACCTTGTGGGTTTTCTCTGGGTACTCCCGTTTTCCCCACTGCTAAGGCCCCTACACACAAGCGAATTATTGAAATAAAATTAAGTCTCGAAATGACCTAGGTTATGTCGAGTGGACATTAAACCCCATTTCTCTCTCTCTGCAAGTTTAAACAAATCTACCTTAATTAAAGGCAGAGTTGTTATGTTCCAAAGTCCTGACCAATCAGAAAATTCTCATCATCAAACTTAGTCAAGGTATTGATGGATTGAAACTAAACACAAAGTTTCACCACTCTCACTCAGTTAGAATCAAAGTTATCGAGCCCTGAGCAAAAAATGCTCATTATTGAACTTAGTCAGGGCATTGATGTACGGTAATGAAACTATAATTAGAACTAAAGTTACCTTAATTAGCAGAAAATGCTCATCTTCGAACCCCATCAAGACATTGACCTAATAAACACCTACACCAAGTTTGAACATTCTAGCTCTATTAGGAGAGTTACCGTGTCCCAATATGTGTGACGGACAGACAGACAAGGGGCAACAAACCAATGATAGTTAGTACACAGACTTGATTATAGACCAATGGAATTAATCAACAATAATAATTGCTGTCTAATGTAGCAATGCTTATATAATAAGCTGTGTATGTTTTGATCCAGAGTTATCCTAAGTGATGCCCTGGGGTATCCCCTATCCAATCTCTATTAATAAATATAATGTAAATTTTGGAATAAGGGTACCATTTCTTAAAGATGGGTTCCCGGGAAAGTATTTATCGGGTGGTTATTGCCAATAAAAATAGGGCAATTTTATATATGGAAAGAAGAGATATATCCAATCTTACTAGAAAATACTGGATTCCCTGAAAAACACTCATGGAGCGTATACAGGACAAAAATGTAAGAGTTCTCCTAATCTACAGCCTGACGATTAGGGCTATCCCCACACGGCGTTGAAGGCTGCACAAGTACATTGAGCGCTTTGTGTACATGTTGATAAACTGTATAAAGAGTAAGACGTACAACACTTTCTGAGATAAAAATCATGGAAAAAAGAGAGGGCAGTGGACAATCCGAGAATTTAATTAGGATTCGATATTTGTAATAAATAGTCAGTGATTATAGACAACATCATCTTGTGTATGCAATGAATTCTCACCCGTCTTCGCCCATGGTTGCCATAGGGTATACTTGGCAATTACAGTGTTTAGAGAAGGATTTGAAGCAAAATTATGCTAAATTAATTAGTTTGAATATGTTTATCATCAAATCACCCAGGTTGTACCCGGGAATGCAACTTTAAAGAATCAATACTTCATTTACGTATGTATGATATTTCCATAAGTATACTAACGAAGCTGAAGAGATTTGATTCTGGTCCTGGTTTGGATTTTTGATGTCTTCCATCTAAACACGTATTGATAAGATCATCATATGTGTTTCTCTCAACACAAAACACATCAGATATAAAACACAATACCAATATTCCTTCAACAAGTCTCCACATCTTCCAGTTTTAATTCAATCAGTATCACACTAATCTGAAACAAAAACAACATCTTCTACAGCATCAAAGATTACGAATAATGCAGATATATTGAATGAAAGAAATGGGCTTATATATAAAGCCTACACCTCTTCTGCATCTACTAGGCTAATGAAAACAAACATACACCATACAGTGTGCTATGACATGATTTTTGGCAGACCTTGTTTCGACCTAGTCTTCATAACAGTCAAATTGTTTCATTCCACTGTACACCAACAAACACTAGTCATGGATCTCATTTTAAATACCATCCTAACAACTAGTCTCATCCTTATAACCAAATATATTTTCTGTCAGGTCCCTTGTTCTGAACCGCTAACAAAGCAGGCCCGTAACTAGAGGGGTCGGCCCCTGCAAAAAATTTCACCCCCCCCCCACCTTGTGAAAAGATTGTCAACCATAAAAACAATAGATATACATTGTCGGTCAATTTTACAGCACCCCTGAGAACACTCCCCCTCCCCCTTTTCCACTTGATGCTCTGAGCGAGTTACGGCACTTTGGTGACAAAGGAAAACCTGGCTGGACAATTCAAGGGATTTTCTCGGTCAACTCCAGATATACTGAGTCTTCTGGTAATGATATTCATCCAGTAAATTCCAAATATCTAAGGAAAATGGGTTCGAACTGCAAAGGGTTCTTTTACGTGTATGCCAGCGGACCTTCATTATCTTCCTATTTGAATGGCTATATTGTTTCTCTTGACACATCCTATGCCCTGCTTCACTGACAAGGGGGATATATACTGGAAAATCAAGATGAAATTCTTTGCCATCACATGGATTGAACGTATTACTGAGTCAGTAGAGCTCCTCCCCTCTCAAATGATGAAATGAAATGCTGTTATTAACATCCTACTGTTCTGCTCTGACTGGGCTAGTGAAGTCAGGCACACACCATACAGCAGAGCTTTGACCTACTCTTATATGGAATTCAAACTGCCGAGGGACCTTTTACATACACGTTAAAGTGTGCACAGGACCTTGTTTTTTGTCTCATCCAAATGACTAAATAGCTGTCCTTGTTAGGCCATCTGTCCCCGCATCATTGACAATCAGAAACCATGTCGGAATATCTTGATGAATATCTTGGCCAACACCGAAACCTTCGATTTTTCATCTTAACCAAACAACTAGACAATCTGATGAACTTTCTTGGCCAACACTGGGATAGAACCTGCTACCTCCAGCCAACCAATGTCCGACCCACTTAGCCACCATGGCTCCCTCCTCTCGGTAAAATGAAATCAAATTAGGGAAATAATAATTGATTTGATATCTTACCACAGATAAGTGTCTCCAAATCTGAACAACTCTATATGATGCTTTCAGCAAGTGCAAATGAATTAATTCAACCGCACTATCAATTATTATCTGGCTTGTCTTACAAATAGGTGAACATTTACTAAATATAAGTAATCTTATTACTGTTAAACCTATATCAAATATCACAGTAATCTAGACAACTTTGATTAAAGCTGAACTCTGGTTACAAAAATACCGAAATAATGTAATAAAAAAAAAGATAATGACCTCAAGCCCCCATACTTGTTTCCAATTTGTGAAATAAGTATGGCGGACATGGAGGCTTATGACCTGGAAAGGTTAGCCGATCTCACTTCCAGTTTGTTTCTTGTCAGCCAGCTATACACATCCGGCTTTATTCTCTTCACAAGGTTCACTGATGGCGGTTTGCGGGCGTTAACTTTCGGTATATTTGTAACCGGAGTTCAGCTTTAAGCACATCTTGATCAAAGTCGAACTCTAATGCGACAGATGTCTACCATACAATAAATATTCTCAGTAATATATTTTTTCAATATTTCATTTAGGGTACAATATTCCAGTATAAACCGATAACCTTTAAGACCACAGATAATAAATTCAAGCAAGAAAAAGGTGTGACTACTATGACGGCTTAATGTGGGTACAAAGTGTCATAAGGTGTACAAGGACTGTAGGCCAGACAGATGCAGCCCATTTACTTCTCCCACTTAGACCCTTAACCTCAATCTGCCCAGGATAACAAAAAGCATAATGGATCTAAAAATGATTGAAATCAATAAATCCAATAAGATTATAACATATTTTCTGACAATTTTATTTCATCAATTAGTATGATTAAAAGCTGATTAACAACAACAAATATTCTGGCCTGCATAGACTTACTGCCACTTTAAATTTACACAAATGAAAATATTTTATTGACCTCGCATAGACTGACCGATTTAAAACTTAAAGGTGATATAAATATAGGTATTACATTATGCTATTATCATATTATAAGTTTATGCATATGTTTAATACAAAATGAACTTTCTCACCCAACACTGTGAACAAACCTGTGACCTCCAGGGTAGAGAGCCAGCATCTTACTCACTTAGCCCACAAATGAAATGGGGTTTAACATCCTACTGTTCTGGTCCGTCTGAGCTAATGAAGAGCATACATCATACATTGTGTAATAAGGAAAATTTTGTCCAGACATCAACACTACCTTCATCCTACTCGTATATCAAATTCTTAAGGGATCTTTATGTGCAAGCCAAGGTTTAGGTTACACAAGACCTTGGATTTTCCTCCCATATGGATGACAATATGTTGTCACTCACCAGGTCTTCTTTGCTGCACCAAAAATGAGTAAAACTTATATATGTATACCATAGACCAAGATACATTATGTAAAATAAGATAAAGAGTTGGCAGTTTGCACTATAACAATTAAAAACTAGATAGTGTAAAGGTAATTTGCCGAGAACGATGCAAGTGAAATTTTTGCTTAGTCTCAGTCATCATTACTAAAATCATTAATATAAACAGCATAGTCTCGATTATCCATGTTTTAAATTCAGTTATCGAAGGCTAGCCTAGACATCAAGAGTTTATCATGGTCTGGATAATTTAATTAATGTCTAATTGATAATTTAGATAACATTTCAGGCCTAAAGAAAGACTTGTAATTGGCAGACTTAGCTCTTGCATAATGCATGTTTATCCCTTGTGGGTGCATGTGGTGAGAATCACATAGCAGGTAACAAGGGGTCCGTATGGACCCCAGTTGTAATTCAAAGTTTTTACGTACAGATGTATTTGAATTTAAAAGCAGCGGTTAAGTTTTTATTTGCATTTATATTTGACAACTGAAAAACAACTAAATTATTATACAAAAAACATTTAAATGATATTTTGAACAGATTTAATAATACTCACAAAATTGCTACTTTGTGTACTATGTTATAACGAGGTTAAATGGCGATTCACGCTTGATACAAAAACCATAGAATTTTTGGAATTCATCATTTAATTTTTGGTATTTGTAACATGCAGATGTTGAAAGAGAGAATAGTCTGGCATACGCAATATGGTATCAGGCAGCAAACACATTAGCCAAATTCCTACTGCGAGTTGTAAGTTTGGGGTCCGATTGGACCCCTTGTGCCCTACAAGCGTTGGGCCTGTTTGGCGTGTAACATAACTCTTCATGTGGGAAGCAGATGAATACCGATCCATTCGCTATGTTTAAAAATATATTGGAGACAAAGTCACTAAATTGCAGAAAGCAGTGCCCAGTAGTTATTACAAAACACTATAAAACAAGTGCATGGGGTCCACAGAGACCCCATGTGCACCGACAAGGGTTAACTGTACCATAGACCAAGATCAGTAACAATTATAGACAAACTGTTTCAATGGCATTTAGTAATTGAACTAGAGTAGTCGGTCACAATTCTATGGAATACAATTACTGCTTATTACTGAGCGACGTTTCGACTAGGCTTCTCTAGTCGTTATCAAGCAATGATAAAATCTAAAAAATAAGACAAGTCAATATATACATGTACATAACAATACATTCTTAATGCTGACAAACCAGAGATCGAGATGTAGAATTGTGACCTGTATAATTATAGACAAGCAACTTGTACCATAGACCAAGATCAGTAACAATCATAGACACGCAACGTACCATATACCAAGATCCATAGGCGTACGGACAAATTTTTGACTGGGGGTGGGGGGCGGTGGTGGTTGGTGCCCAAAAGCTAACGGACCAAGTACCGACTATATTTACGATCCGAGTGCTGCTCAGGGCTGTACGTAGGATTTTGAAAGTAGAGGTGCAGCAGAGTGGTGGGAGGGGGCGTCAATATAATGCCCGAGTTACTGAGTGCCAAGGGGCGACACCCAGACATCACCCTCCACCCCCGAAAATTTGACTGCCGCAAACCTGTTTTCGACGCACTTGGAGCCGCAATCCAGTGTGTCAATTTTGGTGTCGCTATTTCTCATTTTGATCTTAATCACACCAGAATAAGAAACTTTTGGTCCTCTAAACTAGAACTAGTTGAAATAACAATAAGGACATGTGCATAGGGCGACAGAACGAGAATCTCTAATAATGTCATTGATTGGCGGTGTCCCCAAAGACCGATAAGGACCTATCAAATATGGATAGGGCGACCAAAACAAACCCTCTAATGTCATGTGGTTGGACAGCCGCTGACCCAGAAAGGGGTGATAGGAGAGGTATTTCGCCTATGGGCACGGAAGCCACGTCTGGGGTCCAACCTCAGAAAATTTTGAAAAATAACGCTGCTGGAAACTCCCTTTTCGGCCACTCTTTGTATTTTATATGGACAATTTTTTTTAAATATGCAGCAGATTTTTTAGGAGAGGCAGTTGCTCCTAGTGCCCGCCCCTTGGATCTGCATCTGTGGTGGTGCCCCATAACCTACACATAGGTGATATAAGAGTGTGAGCACCCTTAAAAGCGACCGATTGATCAGTGTCTATCACTGTGTGATCATAACCATGTGTATTGTTTTATAATTGAGGGGTTGTCAAAGTTTTTGAGGAGGCGCCATTTTTGGGCTGCCTAATTTTTCCAGGAGGGTGCCAAGTACCCCCTGCACTCCCGCTAAATACGACCCTGATGAACATATATGCATTTTAAGGGATTCTGAGAAGTTTTTACCAAATAAAAAAAAGTTCAATTTTTATTTGAAGGCCCATGGCAGGTTCTACAAAACTACAATTTCTCTTTCGTGATGAATTAGTTCTTAATTTCTAAATCATCAATAAAAGATGACTAAATTTTATTTACTTGTAATATACACATCTAAAAACAGTTGTTTATGTAACTGTAACTCGTGGCTAACTGTACTCCAAACAATAGAGGGTTCGAGTCTTAAGATTTCTATTTAATTGCCTAACTATAGACACCGTGAATTTAAATTCGTTGATAAATTGGACACATTTAAGAACACAATATTATTTTATACAACTTTTACAAAGTACAATTGTGTGCCTAAATTTTCCCAGCATTTGGTGTCCAAAATGGGGGGGGGGGGCGCTCGTACGCCTATGCCAAGATCAGTAACAATCGTAGACAAGCAACTGTACCATAGACCAAGATCAATATCAAACAATATTTTAATGGTAAAAAAATGATTGTCAATAAAATTTACATATTGATTTATTGAAATTATTGTCCAGTCCTAGTTTTAACCTTTAACTAATCGATAAAACATGTCAGATTAACGATCAACCAAATACATAACTTTATTTTGACCAGGATAAAACAGATCCAGCTCAGTTATCTTCTAGTCTAAATTTTTCTGACTGTTCAGATTTGGCGGTTACAGTAGGGCTGTCCTGAGGCTGGAATTTGGTGTATTGGTGTTATGAGTTAGCTAGGACCGCAGAGTAACCTAGGCCTGACGCCGCTGCACTACTGCTTCCTGGTTCAGAGTTATAGAATTATACTACTCTGGGTTCCGGGAACAACCTGTGCAGTGCATGGTCATCCTCTAGTCCAAAATAAAACTGAACATGTTTCATCCATAACCTAATTAATAAGACCTAATTAATTCATAAATAAGAAAGTTGCACAATAGATATAATTATATATTTTCATATTGACTTTCTAATAATGTTTTTGCGATATATCTTGAAATAAATGTCAAAATACCTTGATGAGAAATAAAGCAGTCTCCTGGCTAGACTGACTTGATAAACAGGATCTGACGACAGGATGTTTATTATTCTCTTACACACCTGTCACTGTGCTGTCATCACCAATCACAATTGGTTAAACATACATTTACAATATAACATAACCTCTAAATTATTTTAAATATTCATTTAATTGGCCTACTATATTTAGATTCAGTTATTGTCAACAACTGTTTGTACTGTACCCACCTGCTTATAAAGCAGTCTTTGTATTAGAGTTAAATAGAAAATGAATAAGACTCCCAAATCTGTTTTGGCCTTGATCTTCAATGGAATTCCAAAATGGAAGGTTAAATCTAATTTGGTATATTATTCTATGAATTAGAACCTTCGATCTTTCAAACCCGGCTCTATCAGGAGTGGTGACTAGATCTACAGGCTGAAAAAAGCCATTCAGATGCTCCATATTTAATACAAGTTGATAAAAAACTACCACATTTCAGAAATGAAATGGGGCTTTAACATCCTACTTTTTCTGCTCCAACTGGATTAACCACATACAGTGCTATGAGGGAATTTTTTCCCAAGCAGCTGCACTATGGCCTACTTTTATATATCGAATTCCAACTGTCAAGGGATCTTTTACTTTTACGTGCACACCAATGTGTATACCAGACCTTGTTTTTTTTTTGTCCCACCCAAATGACAACACATTGAGGTCTGACAAGCTAGTCATTTGGTTGGGATAAAAAAAATTGAGGTCCTGCTTGTAGCATACACATTGATGTACATGTAAAAGATCCCTTGGCAGTTGCTGGAATTTGATATTAAAGGGTAGCTAGCTATAGCACCCCTGTCTGGTACAAAATTTCCCTCATAGTCATAGCACACTGTATATGGTGTATGCCAGGGGAGGATCCAGGATTTTCAGAAAGGGGGGGGGGGTGCTGCACCCACTTGGGAGTGCGAAGCCCGGCCCATGATTTTTGAGTGGACAAAAATGCCCTCAACCTCAAGGACTAATTTCATACTAGTACTGTCAATTACGATTTCCAACCTAAACTCTTTTTGTTCTCCTTTCCCGCAAGAACACATGGAGCTAAAAATTGTTCGCCACCGCAGGGCGTGCGCCGGGTGCGCCCCCCCTCTGGATTCGTGCCTGTATGTATGCCGCCTTCATATGACATATGGATGTTAAACCCCATTTCATTCATGATGATTTGGTCACTATATTTGTCTACGGTGAAACAAAATCTATTAAAATGTTTTAGTTTTTTCTTTTTTGCGTGATTAAATGTATTCTCAATATTGTTCACCCCCCCCCCCCCCAAAAAAAAAAAAATAAATAAAAACAAACAAAAAAACTATTGGCCTATTTGTTCTTCATGACGACAATATTATAATAAATGCCTCGATAATACTATAATAAACCCCATTATAATATTTCATCATCTTATCTATCAACCGACTAATTGCACAACACGCAATAATGCCCTATCCACCTACAGCTAGACAACCGAGTCTATTCAATCGACCTTCCGCGCCGTAAATTACAGTTCGAATACAGTAACCCGATTTGTGTAGACAATATCACTGACCGCCATTGACATGCGGGAGGTTGTTAGAGAGACACGTGGTGAAATTGTATACTTACATGTGACAAATAAGATAACTGAATCTTGATAGATGTCTTCAAATCCCGACTTGATCCCGTCACGGGTAAAACCAAACACGTGTTGTCGGTTTGCTGACAATACTCGTTTTTCCAGACTCTAGAACGGGTACACGTTATTTTAGTCCTGGTATTATAAAAACGTCTTTACGCCATGTGGTAGGTTATACACTGTCCCAGAGAGTGGTGATAGGAGGGTCATTTCGCTTATGGGGGTCGCACCCACGTCTGTGGTACGCCCTCGGAAAATTTTGAAATATAACGCTGCTGGAAGCACGATTTTCGGGCCACTATCTAAGAGTCGATTTTATTAATATATGGTAGATTTTTTTTTCAGGGGCGGCAGATTTTTTTTAGGGAGGCAGTAGATCCAAGCCCCCCCCCCGCCTTTTGGATTGATGATACAAGAGTGTTTGGATCAGGTATCAATTGGCGTGTGGGCCTATTATTTCACGAAATTTTAACTAAGATAAGATCCCAATTTTAGTAATTTGATTGGATAATATTAGATTGATTTTAGTGCTTAGCCAATCAAAATTGAAGTATCTACTAAAATTGGATTTTATCTTAAGTTAAAATTTCGTGAAACAGGGCCCAGTGCCTTAAGAGTATCACTGTATGATCATAATCACGTGTAGCTATTATTTTATAATTGAAAGGTTGTCAATTTCTTGAGGGGCCGCCATTTCCCTGACCGCCTTATTTTTCTTGGGTTGCAATGTATCCCCTGCACCCCCGCTAGATACGGCCCTGGGGTAGAGTGGGTGGTAATGTTATTAATTATATTCCGTTGTCTCTACACTATTCATTAGCAGCCAAAACATTGGTTCTCCTTTGACGTACATTTAGTGAGCTTTGAAAACGTTTCGCCATTCGATTTTTAGATCACTATCAGTCCACCCACGACACGTGTACCAGCTGCACTATAGCATGTCCTATATTGACTTAGGAGGAGTACCCATTTTGAAGGAATCAAACATTCCCTTTCGCGGGAAAATATAAATGGGTGGAAGATATACGCCGACTGCACTCATGGATGGTAGGCTACAGAAAACTGTTTGCAGGAATCCGCGTTCGCCACTAGTTATTTTACTGACTTGCCGGATACCCTCCCCTGCAATAATCTTTTTAAAATGGTTTCTGAACTGTTGTCAATCCCGTTTCAACCATATTCTAGACCCTAGAAGCTGTGGAAATGCGTGTCCCCTGTGGCATTTGACATGACAGAAATCCTTGTAACCAATCGTAGCCATAACTTGGTTGCTTTGGGTGGTCACAATTCGTCCTTTCATCTAAACCATTGGCGAGTTTTTGAAGATCTTTTACTGTCAATCCCACAACCGTTTTCCATACCTAAAACGTCATTCTTAAGAACATCTTCAATTTGAGACGGAAAGGCTTTTCTGTAACAACCAAATTTAAGAACCCGTGACAAACTAGTCCATCGCTATGTCTTCTCGGTGTTCTTGTGGTTACATCAAACTGTCTGCTAGATCAGGGGCCTATTTCACGAAATTTTAACTAAGATAAGATCCCAATTTTAGTAATTTGATTGGATAATATTAGATTGATTTTAGTGCTTAGCCAATCAAAATTGAAGTATCTACTAAAATTGGATTTTATCTTAAGTTAAAATTTCATGAAACAGGGCCCTGAGGTGTACCATTAACAGCGTCTAAGGCAAAGACAGATTTAAATTAGTATAGGCTTCATATTGTGTCAGCCTTTTTATTGTATGTTCGAAACATGATTCTGAAAATAATAAGCTAAGTCGCCCGACAGTCTACAAGGGCTGTCAGTAATGAGAAAATTTACAACACAATATTTTGTCTCATGGCCTTAGACACTGTATACCTTTATTATTTATATCAACTTTATTATAGCCTCTAGCGCGTCTATACAATATTTTACAAAGTGATCCGGTGCTATAATCTGGCAGTAATTATCGGAAATTGTTGAAAATCAATAGACTTCTTCGTTTCATGACTGTAAACACTGTGGACAGATATAAAGGCTTTATGATAGCAGCGCGCACGTGCTCACCATTTGCCCCCTCCCCCAGACTTAATTGCATCAAATGAAGCAAGTGTTATTAGCATATAAATTTGATTTCTAGTTATCTTTTACATGTAAATAGCTACGTCTGTGGTACCGGTGAGACCGATATGGAAAATGTACCCAATCTGGTGGTTTGAACAAAAATTTCGTAGCTGGAATTTCAGAGAAGTATAGACACAAGTCAAAAAATTTCACTTTTCGAATTGAATGAGCTTTTGTTATCTCAAATTAATAAGAAGCCTCATGCTTCTTCGATGGAATTCAGAAGGTTCTTCCGCATCTCAGTTTATGTATTTTCCGCCAGGTTGTTTTGTTTCACAGCAAAAGTATAAGGCTAGCTCAGTAGCGCCCCCCCCCCCCCCAATAGACTCAGTAAAAACAACGAATGCTGAAATATTTTGTTTATAAACATATATTATCTATAACTTCAAGTATGTAATTGAGTAACAAACAATATAACCTATTTTAACTGTTGAAAAATACAAGAGCTAAATCTGTCCATTGCAGGTCTTTCTTTAATTAGGTCTGAAATGTTTTCTAAATTATTAATATTAGGCATTAATTAACTTATCCAGATCATAATCAACTGTCTATGGGATCGGATTTTTACGATATTAAATAGATTAGAACAGTTCAGCCATATTTTGATTTAAACTGCTAGACTTAGCTTCTTACAACCAGTACGGTGGCTGGAATTATTGCACACGACCTGTTAAACCTCCAAAGGCTAATATCTTCGCTTGCAATTGAGTAATTTGAATGAAATTTTCAAATTATTCATTTTACATTATCATTTTTCGAAGAAAGGCTAGTTCTTTATCTAATTCTAAATGATACATAATGTATCTGTAAACAATATTTTAAAATCGTTTCTTATAGTTCAAACTTTCGTTTGTCTGTACTACCCTATCAGGGGCGGATTCAGAGGGGGGGGGGGGGCAAACCCCACCCTGCTCAGCTAAATAATAAAAAAAATAATGCCTTGCATCAATGCAATTACATCACAAAGTGATCCTACATCATTATAAAAATAATTTCTCTGATTAAAAAGCTCAATTTGTATGTATGCCTATATAATATAAAGACGATGACGGCAGATTTCCTTAACTGAAACCTGGCAAACCCCCTCCTGCAAAGATTCCTGGATCCGTCCCTGACTATGATCTGGAAGAGTTGTTATATAACCTTCGTTCTGAGTGGCGTGGGTAAACCACTAGAAACGTCATCGCTGATTAAATAATCATTGTTTGACGCCATCGGGTCAAAAGCCACGCGTGCGACCCTTGACTTGACCTTCCAGTACAACTGGTAGGATCTTAATGTAGTGTAGACCATCGAAAGTATATAAATTGAAACGAAATATATAGATCTGTATTTGAATCAGATTGAAATCTTTTCTGATATGATCATTTATTCTATAACTACATGCAAATACAAGCAGACTGTACAGCCATTGAATAACCTACATGGTTGTATTCAATCAATGACTTGAAAACGTACTACTTTCTTCCAGAATGACGTCACTTTCAGAATTATGTCAAATTGTAATGACGTCACAACTAGGCAACCACAATTTTTGTAAAAATGAAAAAAATGAAAAAAAAAAAAAAAAAAAGGTGGAACATATGATGAATTTTATTTTAACGTTATTGCTATTGATTTATTTTGATAATCTGAATAGTACAGTGTATTTTGAGATTTGCATGTAGTAATAGATGAAAAACAGAAGTCAATGACCATTGAATACCGCTCGGGTTATTCAAGGGTTCACTCGAGTGTATCCCTGCCGCAGGGTTAAACTCTCTTGAACCATTGAATAACCCGTGCGGTAGGGGCCTATTCAATGGTCATTGAGTTCTATCTATATATATTTATTTGAAGGGAAGATGTAGATATGTGTGGTCAGTGTTGAGAGTCGACTACCCAACTCCAAATCTCATTTTGGAAGCGGGAGGTAGGATTTTCCCCCCAAGTGCCCTGATCAAAACTGGAAGTGTTCACTCAATACTGACCTTACATTGTGAAGTATATAATCATGTTTTAACATAAGATACGAATATAAATCAAAACCTCTTATATATAAGCATATAATCTATTCCAAATGATGAATTATCAGGTGACTCACATTGAACAATACTATAAAAATATGTCAGAAGAGATATTATAAAAATAAAAAAAAAATTTAAATGTGCTTGCATGCACAACTTCACTAGAAATACTATTTTGGCAATAACAAGATTATAATTTGTCAAATTAAACATCAGATATTTTGATTTTGATTACAATAATAAAAAAAAAATCAACGGGAAAATGAATATAAATCAAAACCTGTTATCTATAAGTATAATATAATAGATTAAGAATTTTAATTTCTTAATCAATTATATTATCTATGTCAACTGACGAATTATCAATTGGCTCGAATTAAACAATAATTAATAATGTGTATATAGCATAAAAGACAATGTTGCGAGAAAAAAAACTATAAAAGTAGCCTCAACCCCAACCACCCCACCCACACGTGTTTGTATGTCGAAAATTTCGAAATGATTTGGACCCCATTTAAATTACCATAAACTGGTACGTTCCAAGTTTAGAGAAAAGGGAAAATTTTACAGTTTGGACCTGTGGTATAACGGACGGACGGACATAATACATCTACCCCCCCCCCCCCCCAAACTCATAGCATCATAATGTGGATATGTCGAAAATTTCGAAATAACTTTGACCCAATTCTAATTCCCATAACGGTTTATGTTCCAAGCTTTTGAAAATGGAAAATTTGGAATTTTGTTCTATAACATGAAATTTGGGAACACAGAAATCACTAATTATTGTTTAATGTGGGCACATAAAAAAATTAATGTAAGTAATAATAATGTTCAGTACATTATAATATATTTTGGACAGGTTGATTTAATTGAGCTATTTACATATCAAGGCATAATATATAAAAAGAAAAATGGGTAAAAACATAAACTAGAAATGTTTGCTCACTATTGATCTTGCATTGTAAAATACATAAAGATGCATACGATATAAATGAACATAATAGTAGACATCAAGGCTACAACTTAATTAAAAAATACTATAAATTTTGACAATAACAAGATATTATAATTTGTCTAATTTAACATAAAATATTATGATTATAATAACAAAAATTTTCAATGGCAAATACGAATATAGTTCAAAGACCTAGTATCTATAAGTATATAATTAAGACATAATATAATCTATTTCGACTGATGAATTATCAATTGGCCCACATAAAACAATATTTAATAATATGTGGGCAAAGATAAAAATAAATAAATGTCGTTGCGCGAAAAAAATATAAAAATGTCTTCGACCCCACACCACGTGTTTGTATGTCGAAAATTTCGAAATGGCCCCATTCAAATAACGATAAACTGGTACGATCCATGTTTAGGGAAAAGGGAAAATTCAAAATGTGGACTTGCAGCATGACGGACGAACAGGCATACTACATCTACCCCCATCACAACATGTTGGTTGCTATGTCGAAAATTTCCAAATAATTTTGACACCATTCAAATTACCATAACGGTTTATTTTCCAAGTTCAGGAAAATGGAAAAATTAGAATTTTGTTCTGTACCATGAAATATGAGTGTATAAAAAATTATTGTTTGATAAAGTTGTATTAAAACAATTAAATGTATAATAATTAGTGAAATACGAATATTAATCAAAATCTATTATCAATTGTAATAAGTATATCATTGATTAGGAATAATATATCATCTATTTCAACTGAAGAATTATTTGACCTGGCTCTACATTCCTTATAAAGGAATAAAATTATACTTTGTCTAATTTACCATAAGATAATTTGATTATAATAACAAAAAAAAATTGTCCTGGTCGGGCGTATTGAAGACTAATTATTGTTTAATGTACATGTATAGGTAAATAATGTACAATTGTTAATTTGTCCAATACAATATGATATGGTGGACAGGTTGATTTAAATGGGTTATTTACATATCAAAGTGTAATATAAAAAAAGAAAATGGGTAAAAACATAAAAGGAAAATCAAAGCAAGCTCTTGTATATCAGTTAGAAATGTTTGCTCACTATTGACCTTTATACATTGGAAAATACATAACGATGCATATGATATAAATGAACAATTATAACAGTAGACATCACTCCTACAACTTAATTAGAAATACTATTGTGGCAATAACAAGATTATAATTTGTCAAATTAAGCATCAGATATTTTGATTACAATATAAAATATTTTTAAAAAAAAAATCAATGGGAAATACGAATACATCAAAACCTGTGAGGCCGCGGTTAATTAATTGATTCTCATGACCTGTGTTTGTGAAATATACATGATACACGAGGTATTTGTTAATTAATATCTATAAGTATAATGACTGATTATGAAATAATGTAATCTGTTTCATCTGATGAATTGGCCCACATTAAACAATATTTAATGATATGTAGGTATAGATAAATAATAATAGTCGTTGCGCTGAAAAATATGAAAATATCCTCGACCCAACCACCACCCGCACGGTTTGTATGTCGAAAATTTCGAAATGATTTTGACCCCATTCAAATTACCATAAATTGGTACGTTCCAAGTTTAGAGAAAAGGGAAAATTTTCCAGTTTGGACCTGTGGTATAACGGACGGACAGACATAATGCATCTACACCTCCCCCAACTCCTTGCATGTTGGTATGTCGAAAATTTCGAAATAACTTTGACCCAATGCCAATTCCCATAACGGTTTATGTTCCAAGCTTATGAAAATGGATAATTCAGAATTTTGTTCTGCGTGAAATTTGGATATACAGAAAACACTAATTATTGTTTAATGTAGGCACATAAAAAAATTAATAATGTACAATAATAATTTTGTTCGGTACATTATATTGTTGACAGGTTGATTTAAATGGGTTATTTACATTTCAAGGCGTAATATAAAAAAGAAAATGGGTAAAAACATAAATAGAAATTAAAAAAAAACTCTTGTATATCAACTAGAAATGCTTGCCCACTATTTGTGTTGCTTTGTAAAATACTTAACGATGCATATGATATAAATTATGAACAATTATAATAGTAGACACCAGTCCTACAACTTCATTAGAAAAATACTATTTGGGACAGGTCGATTTAATTGAGTTATGTATACATATCATTATCAAGGATAATATATATATATTTAATTGAGTTATGTATACATATCATTATCAAGGATAATATATATATATATATATATATATTATCCTTGATAATGATATGTATACATAACTCAATTAAATCGACCTGTCCCAAATAGTATTTTTCTAATGAAGTTGTAGGACTGTATATATATATATATATATATATATAAGAAAATGGGTGAAAACATAAAAGGAAAACCAAAACAAACTCTTGTATATAAAGTAGACATGTTTGTCCACTATTTATCTTACATTGTAAAATACATAACGATACACTGTTAGAAATATTCTGGTTATAATGTTACCCTAAAACTACGGGCAGCAAAAGTTGCTCCTAAATCATACGTAAAATTACACCGTTAGTTATTTAACATTTTACTGTAGAATTACATATATGTTAATTTACATTTCTTGTAAAAATACATCACGATGTTAATTTACATTTCTTTTGTAAAAATACACCACAATGTTAATTTACATTTCTTGTAAAAGTACATCACACTGTTAATTTACACTTTCGTTAAAAATACTAAATTTTGGTAATTTTACATGCAGGATTCGGGCAACTTTTGCTGAGAATTATTAACCAGTATTAACATAACTTCCGTATATTGAATATAAAAAACCCATTTGGTACATTGGGGCATTGTTCCAGGCTTTCAGATGCAAGCTCGCGGTACTATCTATTTGCAGGCATTAAAACTATGCCTTACAGACAGTCCGTTCCCACTTACACTGGCCAATCGTTTAATTAATCGTCTTGAAACCGCGATGATACAACGGCCACTATGTCAAAACATTCTTCTAATACATTTAAGAAAAAACGTACAGACTGATTAACGCACGCTAAATATTTATACACTTTATAGATTTTATAAATAATGGAAACAAGATATACATGACATGCAATATACAAATATTTACAAAATGTGATAGAATATTATGGTTATCAATAAGAAGATAATCATAAGGAATGTTTTGTTGCTATATGGAATAATAAAATAAGAAATAGTAAATTTACCGATTACGAGAACTGCCAATAAGTAAATTTACAAACTAACGTTTCCAGACGTAAATCTAAAAATAACACGCTGGTTATGTTATATTCTGTCCAATTTGGGGCTTATACGATACATCTTATACAGTTGGAATACACTGCACATTACTGTATTTTGACGTTACGGGTGTAAAATGACCTATATCAGGGTAAAATCACCTGTATAATGTGGGAAATTTTACTTTTAATGGTACTATCACATCTTAATACAGTTGGAATACACTGCACATTACTGTATTTTTACGTTACGTGTGTAAAATGACCTATTTCAGGATAAAATCACCTGTATAATGTGGGGAATTTTACGTGTATTTGTACTATAACTATTATTTTGTTGTGATAAAACATACATAAGTAAAATAACATACAATTACGTAAATATTTTACCATATTCTTACGGTAAATTAACATTTATTTCTAACAGTGTATGATATAAATTAAAGATACATTAGTTAAGAGTTTGACAAAGGAGTTCGACATTCTTGAAATAATAATTCAAAAATAGATGATAATAAAGAAAAATATTGAAAATTTCAGTCGAATTACTTTGTTCTGAACGGAATAGTCACTGTAGGATGTTTGGACTAGAAATAGGCATAAAATGTGTCCGTATCGTCTACGAGAATTGGCGATCGTTTGATTGATAGACGATAACTCCACCCACATATTCTCGATTATCAAATAACAAGCTCAATGACTATGATAGCCTCGCTTGGTAGGCCATTCATCACCAGTTTCCGTTAGTTACACCAGTGACTTAAGTTAACGGTAGCTTGGTCCATTTATTGATTTAATTTTGAATATACGGTTGTTTAAATCCAAACTGTATCCAAGCCACCCGAGGGTCTACCGAGTTGATCTTGAGCTTGTCGTGTAAATAAATGTCTAATTAAAGATACATTATGGGAGATTAGATAAACAGCTGACAGTTTTCACTATAATTGTTAAAAACTAGATGATGCACAGGGAATTTGCATAATATTTCAGTCAAATTGATCCACTCTGAACCGAGATTATAGCGATTTAATTGTGGGCCTAGCCTGGATCATCATTACCAAAAGTCAATACGATAAAAACATAGTCTCGATTTCCATTTTTCTTTTTAATATCAATTAGCGTTAAGCAGCAGATGTGATTCTAATTCAGTAAATATCACAGGCTACCGATCACATCGAGAGTTGATTATGGTCTGGGTTAGTTAATTAAAATGTCTAATTTGATTATTGAGATAACATTTCAGGACTAAAGAAAGACGTGCAATTTGCAGATTTAGCTCTTGCATAATAATTCATGCTTAATAATTTCTATAACATCTGAAGCCTAAATAAAGACTTGCAATAGGCAGAATTAGCCCTTGCATAATGTATGTTTAACATATAATATGATTATATTAACAAAAATTTTCAATGGCAAATACGAATATAAAGCTAAGAAAAGAGCTCTTATCTATCAGTATATAATTGATTAAGAAATAATATAATCTATGTCAACTGATTATCAGTTGGCCCACATTAAACAATATTAATAATAAATGTCGTTGCGCGATAAAATATAATAAAAATATCCTCGACTCCACCACCACCCCACGTGTTTATATGTCGAAAATTTCGAAATGGACCCATTCAAATTACCATAAACTGGTACGTTCCAAGTTTAGGGAAAGGGAAAATTTAAATTTTGGACATGTAGCATGATGGAGGAACAGGAATAATACATCTATATACCCCCACCACAACATGTAGGTATGTCGAAAATTTCCAAATAATTTCGGCCCCAAAATTCCCATTACAGTTTAGGTTCCATGTTTAGGAAAATAGAAAATTTAGAATTTTGTTCTGTAATATGAAATATGGGCTGATAGAAATCTAATTATTGTTTAACATGTGCCAATAAAAAAAACTAAATCATGTACAGTAATTAATTTGTCCAATACATTGATATTTTGGACAGGTTGATTTAAATAAGTTATTTACATATCAAGGCGTATTATAAAACAGAAAATGGGTAAAAACATAAAACAGGAGGTCCAACTGATTGAGGTTTAATGTCATCACTGCAGATAGGGAAAAACCCGTGGGAAAAAAAGAATCTGCTTGCTTTATGTGGAAAAGCGAAGTTCTCGCGGTAAAAACCACATAGTTGGACCCGGAGCTTATTTACATATTAAAAACTGTACATGTGATTATTTCCTTGTATTTTGAATTTAAAGGCCCTTTAAAACAAACAACCATTTCAACGTTTTAAATGCTATATAGTCTGCAGTCCATTAAAGTTTCCTTGTTAGGGACGACTCTTCCCAGATACAATTTACCTGAAAAGGGAAAGAAAAGCCAGCAGCAACACAGAACAGGAAGTAAACTTTTAAACACAGATTTAAATGCACTGTCAATATTATATTAATACATGGCTGGGTTATGTTATACAAAGACAACTAATAATAATATAAAAACATAAATATCTATATGAATTTTGGTAGGCTCTTCTGGCGGTCTCTTCTGCCTGGTATTATCATATTGAGGGCCAGATATTTGGGAGTAGGGTGGTCGAATTGTTAGAGCGTGCACATGGATCATAAAAACTGCCACTGTGTCAGGTTGGTGACAAGGAGTAGTTTCGCCAGTCTAACCTCGTGGGTTTTCCCTGGGTCCTCCGGGTTACTCCAACTGCTAAAGACCCCTACGCGCAAGATATTTATTGAAATAAAACTGTTAATCCTGAAAAGAAATCCTATCACATTTCACCAACCCCACGACTACATGTTGGTATGTCGAAAATTTCGAAATAGTGTTGGCCCGATTCACAATTCCCGTAAAGGTGAATATTTAGGAAAATGGAAAATTTAGAACTTTGACCTGTAGCATTGACCAATGGGCATAAACCATCTACCCTACCCCATCCCAAAATCATGTTGGTATATCGAAATTTCGAAATAATGACCCCACTCAAATATTGGCGTATAAAAAACTAAATGGTTAATGGGTATTTAAAAAACTACCTAATGTATAATTATCATTTTGTCGCAAGGAGTAGGGTCGCCTGTCCAACCTCGTGGGTTTTCTCCGGGTATAACTCCGGTTCCCTCCCACTGCTAAAGACCCCTACGCGCACGCGAATTATTGAAATAAAATTAAACCATATATTAGTTCCGAAATGACCTAGTTTGTGTCGAGTGGTTGTTAACCCCCATTTCTCTCAGTCTATTATTTTGTCTAACCTAACGCAAGATATTTTATTATAATTTTTAAAATATCATTTTTCGATGATATTTCTCCAAGGGAAATATAAATCAAAACCTCTTATGCGCCTGACATGACATCTCATTTCCCCATCATCACAAAAATCATTGGATGTGTCGAACATTTTGAAATATTCGTTATTTGGCCACAATTTCAAATTAAAGTTTTTTGTTTTAAGTTACGAAAGTGGAAATTTAAGAATTTGGACAATTACCCTGAAAATATAGGCTCCTCGAACACATATATACCAAGCTCAGAAAGGGGAAAATTTTAACTTTCGACCTGGTTGTTCCTTATGCTATGGCTTATAATAGACAAAAATATACACATTATGTTTAAATATTTATATCGAAAAAAAAACCCATTAAACGTTCTGATCTGTGTAGGCTTTTCTGGCAATCTCAAGTGTCAGATATATTATATACTTATAATGTAGATATAAGTGGTCAGTATTGAGAGTTGGCTACCCAACCCTAACAGAAAGGGGAAGTTAGGGGTTTCCCCCCAAAGTTCTGATCAACTGAAAGTGTTCACTCACTATTGACATTACGTTGTAAATAAACAATCATGCATACAATATAAATGAACAATCATTACTTGATATCAGTCCTACAAATTTATTAGAAAAATACTATTTGGCAATAACAAGATTTAGATAAATTGATGACCGTTAGCGATATACACAGATATAACAATAGTTAAATCCAAACAGCAATATAACCCCAATCAATATTTTAATCAAAATGTTACAGTAAAGAAACACGTGCTAACCGATCTTGGACACATCTTTACATACAGATAGAGAAGTGATTTGATTGACTTTAAAGTTAGGATGTCGGTTTAAACTACGAGACGAAACAAGCCGCAATGTTCTGTTCTAGAGAAAAGAAGCAAACTGAGTTTGAATGGATCCAACACCACACTCTCTTCTTCTGTTCTGTACAAAAAGCCCATAACCTTATATGGACTGCCAACTACCAGTTATCAGTGATACCTGGGTGGCCAACCACAAGTCATCAATGATAACTGGTCTCGTCGAGAACCAATGAATGGGGTGTGCACACCAGAATCCACCGTAATCTCCAGAAGTCTTTAATATATTTCATCGAGAATCCATTTAGATTAACAATGTCATAAACCTTGAGTTATGAGGAAGTAATGGTAAGAACCCGTCTTGCTAGAAGCTACAGGAAATCCATAGTGACTATAGTGAAGAAGCTGGTTATGTTCTGTGTGTCGAAGAAGACGTTTATGTTATGTGTAAGGACTAGTGAAGAAACTGTGCGTCTCATCGATGTGTTGAAGTTATGACATGTTATTCTTTTTAGTCTAGATATAACACGTAGACTCGATCCCTCAAGTAGCTTTACACCTCAACCTAACTTAAAGTCATTGTTACCTAAATGCTCTATTTTAAAATGTGTTCCAAACTTGTCAACAAAATGTCCTTTACTGCACCCATTAGATGGACACGTGAACAATTTAGAAAATATATAGTACATACATAAACCTGTTATTGCCAATCTAGAATTTTCATTTTAAAGTCTCATTTCGCCTTCAAATTCCTGGAACCATAAACGGTCGCGTGACATTCCAATAGTTCACATGAAAAATATCGTTTTAAAAAGGCCATGGTCGAAAACGTGCTCATCTGTTCAACATGATTGATATTTTGCCCTGTAATGTACATGACGTAAAAAGCAACCCAAGATATACAACTGTTGAAATTTGAAACGTTTTCGAAAATACAAACGGACGGTTTTCTGCGTCATTGGTCACGCAAGATCGCCTAACTTACTCTTGCGTTATTTTGCGACTAGAAAGTCGATCAGCTTGCCGCTCAAGTATATGATTCGTTCAAAGTAAAGCAATAGAGTAAATTCAAGTATATGATTCGTTTAAAGTAAAGCAATAGAGTAAATTCATCTACTAGAGAGAGCGAGAAATGGGGTTTAATGTCCACTCGACACAAACTAGTAAGTCATATCGGGATTAACACATGTCTGGTTCACTTTTATTTCAATAATTCGCATGCGTGTACTGATCTTTAGCAGCGGAAGGAAACCGGAGGACCCGGAAAAAAACCCAGGCGACTCTACTCCTTGAAACGTCCAGCCGGGGGAAAAATCACGCCACTTGACTCAATGATAGACCTTATGACACCGCACGCACGTACTAACCATTCGCCCCCCCCCCCCAAAAAAAAAAAAATTCATCTAATAATCCCTATAATTAGTTCAAAAGGAAACCAATATAATAAATTCATAAGAATCGCTATTGAGCAATTCGAATAACGAAGTTTCAGACGTCACAGTACGTACTAACCATTCGCCCCCCCCCCCCCAAAAAAAAAAAATTCATCTAATAATCCCTATAATTAGTTCAAAAGGAAACCAATATAATAAATTCATAAGAATCGCTATTGAGCAATTCGAATAACGAAGTTTCAGACGTCACAGTACGTTGAGTTGAAGTGACAAATTTTAAGGATAATCAAGAAATACATGTAACTAAAATAAGTTTGGTATTAATACCTACCCGGTCAGTCTTCTCCTACGCCTTTGATTTTCACCATACAGGTCATTCTCCTTTGATTTCCATCATACATGTCATTCTCCTTTGATTTCCATCGTACAGGTCATTCTCCTTTGATTTTCACCACACAGGCCATTCTCTTTTGATTTCCACCATACAAGTCATACTCCTTTGATTTTCACCATACAGGTCATTCGGCATCTTAACCTTGCTGTAGTCCGGTGAAATATAAACAGTTTTATCTTTAATTTTTATAAAACCAGCCAGTATTTTTGTCACGCTAGTAGACATATTTCAAAGACAAAGACTCTTTAATTTGCTGTACGGATTTGGCTACTGGAACGCGAGAAGTTGTAATCACAAGCGTGTATGGGTTTTCAGTGTTTAGAAAAAAGGAACGACAGTGAATTATTACAAAAGTACGTGTAATCATGTGAACTCCAGAAAAGAATTGGCATGGGGTGTTCTAGCACAATCAGCGACCCCCATTCGTGAAATTCCTATGGATAACCACTACCATTTCGTTTCCACAAATCTGCCTGTTCATCGTGTTACTAACACGGTATGTTCTACATAAAACTTAGAAATAATCTTTTAAATTTTGTATTACAGTCATCACACTTTCGCTTTTTGGTTCAGAAATAAAGAAAATACTGAAATTAATGCTTACCTAATCAATTGCGTTACAATTGGCTGTACAATACGTTTAGGTATAATATGCTCTGCGCCCTGTTCATCCGCAACTTCACGCAGTGTATCAGCATTACCATCCGTCTACCATACGTCCCTTTTAAACATATCTACACGGTGCTGTAAATGAGAGGAGGATTATTAAATTTCAAGTTTTACAAAGGCTAATATTTCAAGCTGCATTTAATTATCCCCAATAGTTAATTATGTTCTTTAACTGACACTGTTCACACTTAGCAGATAAAGACAGAATCTTCTACTTTTGTTTTGCCAAAAAAAAAAAAATGTGATGCATTACTCACCTGTATCCGTATGTTCTCTAGACCCAACTATCAACAATACATCTAAGTTTATCATAGAAACACGTTATATCCGATTATCTTTACTGGACACTCAGGAGAAATTTGCAATGTACGTTAAAAGCATTTAATTATCTCCAATAGTTAATTATGTTCTTTAACTGACACTGTTCACACTTAGCAGATAAAGACAGAATCTTCTACTTTTGTTTTGCCAAAAAAAAAATGTGATGCATTACTCACCTGTATCCGTATGTTCTCTAGACCCAACTATCAACAATACATCTAAGTTTATCATAGAAACACGTTATATCCGATTATCTTTACTGGACACTCAGGAGAAATTTGCAATGTACGTTAAAAGCATTAAAATTATAAGATAACCCAAATATCAGAATATATTAAATATAGCACCCGTTGCTATCGAGCAAATGCAAAATGGTGTTAAAAAGTGAAAAATAACATGCAAAGAAATGTTAGTAAGACTAAGGGAGATGTGGGATTAGCCGATGCCATATATTAATATATTCCAATTTAATTACTCCCCATATCTATAACTTTCATCCAAAACATCCTAAGCATACATCATGATGTTTACAGAAGAAAATGGCGCACAAGCCACGCGTAAAGCCAATATATAAAGAAAGATCCAGTAGAAGATAAATAGTAACGTGTGTGGACCTATATGATACCATAAACTTCTCGTCTCCTTTAGTGTTAGGTAATCTGAAAAAATAAAACTAACACTATGAATTAATTAGCCTATACTCGTTTCCTAAACTCAAAACAATATGCACATCGATTGACAAATTCATTGGCGTTGAAGGATTACATTCACGAATATGTCAATTAAATTGGACTAGACCAGTCTCATAGGTCAGATAAATTTATTTCTCTGTAGTTTGGCGAAAATATTGTAATGTGGTGATAATGGTGATAATCTTTTAATTAAAAACTAGCGGTTGACCAGATAAGCCCAGATTTTGCAAGAGATGGATAGTGAAAAAGATAAAAAGGGCGATTTTTATTTGTTGCGGAATCAGGGGCCCTAATACAGGAAGTTATGGTCTGAAATGCGCATATTTAGGATATACAGAAATATCTTAAAGTAGCTAAGTCTCTAACTCAATATCATCAAAAATCTTCAACAGTGGAAACACGAATTATTTGTCAATTTAAATCAACATTGATGTTGTGATCTTACCGGAAAAATATTTAAGACAAAAAAAACAAAACAACATTTTACCATTGGTACACGAATCGTGTACCATAGTGCGTTTCAGCCCCAGTTTTAACAAGAAACTCGAGGGACGAGGCTAAACACATTGCACCAAATCAAACGGCGTATGTAGACTGGAATAACCAGACGCTATAAATTTGCGCTTGATTTAGACTGATGACTTATTTCGCCGAACATAACCGATTTGAAATTAGAGTAAAAACGGAAACCATTGAATGTAAATCAGTTTATATACATTCATATTACAGTATTTTATGCGTTACGACCCACTTCTGTCAATTTTTAGGTCCAAAATGTTAGCGATATAGCTCCTTTAAGTTTCATCACAGTGTCCACAAATAATGGTGATAATATTTAAACGCTTTTTAAAATCGGATAAAATTGTGACCTATACGGGTTCCATAACCTAAAAACGTCATTTTTCGTATAATAGGGCTATAATCCATGAAATTACGGTCCGATATACGCAAACATCGACAGGAACTAAGATCTTTAGAATATAATCATACATGTCAAGTTTGATCAAAATCTGATAACAATTGTGCCCACAAGTTTGGTATTGTGTACTTTTACACTATTTGCGTACAGGGAGCGGCATTTTGTCCGGCAGTTTGAGTCAGATCTGGAGGGTCCACAACATTTTTGTACGCTATCATTTAGGGAGTAACAGTTTTTGAAATCAGATAAAACATTGTTACCTTCAGAGGGACCACAAGTTAAAAACGCGATTTTTTTCGTGCAATCAAGGGCTATAATTCAGAAGTTATGGTCCTATATGCGCTAATATTGAAAGCAACCAAGATCTTTCGATTACAAACATGTATTTCAAGTTTCATCAAAATCGAATCAAGATTGTGACCTCTAGATGGTCCACAACCTTGATGTACCATATATTTAAACCTTTTGCGTATGAGGGGCGGCCATAAATTCGAACTCAACCAGCATTAGGATGTCGAACGTTTTTTTTTAATCGGATATGCCATTTTTCGTACGGCGCAAATATAGAAGAAACCGAGATATTTGGGTTATAAACGTGCATCTCAAGTTTCATCAAAATTAGATGAAAACCTAAAATTGTGATTTTCGTAAAATCAAGGGCCATAATGCATGAAGTTTCAATCCGATGTATGCCAATATCGAAAGGATCCGCGATCGTTTGGAGATAAACCTATTTTTCGTCAAATTGGATAAGAGGTGTGCCTTGTGACCTATAGAGTGTCCTTAAACATAATGTAAGCGTATAAAATGTTGCTTACCCAAAGAACAACTACCATGCCGCCGTCGTCTGATCGATACCAAGAGATGTCTGTAATAGTAATAAATTTGTCTGTACAACTCAAATTATCTAAAACTTTCTGATACTATGCCAAAGAAACACACTTCCATACGTTCAAGAGTCTTTGGCGATAATTCCACATTTTCTTCACAATTCGACATTTGATTTGCATTCTTAAAGCAACCTGTTTGAATGGATAATACAATATCTAGAGCTAGTAAAACGAGCCCGTCTCGCAAAAAATGAATTTGCAGGTTTACAAATCCTACATCCAAAACTACTGATTTTATATTAGAATGGCGTTATACAACAGAAAAACAGCCTGCACGATATAAGTCGGAGCTGTGATTGTTTAATATATCTGACTGGTATTCTGTTAATTACACCCTACTCACCTGTATCCGTAAGGTCAGTGGACCCCACTATATCAACAATATGTAGGAGGGGGGGGCATGATCGACTCCAGGTCCGGGTTGATAGTAACAGTAGATTTCTTGCAGGACAAAATACAGTATGCACTCAACAGAAACACTGAAAAGATACAAATGATTATTTACAAAAGTGAACACTACATATATTTTATTTATAAGTTAGGCATTCTACTAATTATTAATAGATCAAAGATCAAGTTAAAATATTTAATACTGTATTGTGTATTAAAATATAACGATTGTCTATTTACAATTTACCAGTTACAACATGAAGATATAAATATAGATATATATCAAACATACCCTGTATAGGACATGTGCTTTACAGGTAAATAAATAGGACTATAGACTGGTGGACTTTATGGACAAACACAATTAGGAACACTATAATAGAGTGGTTCAGAGACACAGTATTTGTCCTTATAAAAACTGACCCGCTTATCTGTGTGATTGCTCCGTCGAGAAATCTTCTGAAGTGAGCAGAAGTTAGCGCCGCGCACGTGGTTTAGGAAGTCGCAGCAAATATACGTCACATGAGGTATTTTTACAAACCTGTATTGGTATATAACGCGGAGTAAAAAATACACTCATTACGGGCTTCGACTTGCGTGTTTATTTAATAGCGAACGTGAGCAAAAGTTTCGATTTCACTCCTTGATTTGATTTTTGATTTTGGCGATTTTGGTGATTTAAATACAGAGCTAGCTATAATAGCTTCGTTTCATTTCTAACTTTCAAGTAGGTGAAAGCGCCCAGATAAATTCACTACAACCTTTCGAGATTTACTTTTATTAAGTGGCTACATTCTTGGTTTACGCTGGCGACTATTGTGGTTAGGAAATAAATATTTGTTAGCTCTAAATACGCAGAACTATTTGAGACCGGAAAATAACCGAAACAAACTTTTTATTTGTAGTCTTTATTTTCCAGACCCTTTTCGGTAACATGGTGTAAATTATTTTTATAATCATAGTATATTATCTAACCATCCTGTAGCCATAGACTTTGATCGACGGACTTATTTTTTTCTAGATTTGAGACTGAGCCCTGCAAAATATCGTCCACGGATGATTTGCTATCCAGCATTGGATTGGACAAGTACCCCTATGATTTGGGAACTGTAACAAACTACCTATGACAAAAATCACATAGGCTTTATGCTAGACAAATGTTAATAAATTCCCGACAACTTCGGAGCATCGGTCTATCATGACTGCTTTACATGACGACTGTGTGACTTTTGGTGACAAATACATTCAAAATAGACTGGTTAGACTGACGACAAAGACTAGGAAGGTGAGTAAAAGTAAGGTTAAGTCCACTAAAAGGTATGAAATGATACGATGATTTTCTTGACACCCCATTTTTTCCGTGATAGTTTACGTTACTCCATCGGCAGACACAAGTGAAATTAATTTAATAAACAGAGAGACTAGGACATCTGCCGATGCGACCTTAACTGATTTAGATAGAAAGAAAAGTATTTGCGGCGATTGTCATAAAAGCACAATCACCAAGTTTAAAAAAAAAATCAACTTCCGAAGACTAAAAAAGAAATGATTCACATGAAGGCTAATAATGAAAATAAAAAACAATTGGCAGGTAAAAAGAATGGTTGCAAGTCCAAACCTTTTTAGATGAACGAAGGAATTTAGTATGATGTCAAAAATCAAAGATACACAGCAGAATGCCATAATTTGGTCATGAAACTTAAAAATCTAAACGTTTCCAATGGTAACGTAGCAGTGGTTATAACCGCATGTTTGGCTCTCGCGGAAAAAAAAATATAATTGCACTCCATCAAAATCTACAGTTCAAAGAATATCATGTGAGCGCGTCGGTGTCCACATGTTTAGGAAACCTTGAAGTCGGCGAAAAATACCACCCTTTATAGGCCTACAGACGAAACTACAAAATTTGGCTCTAAATTCGGTACATACGCAATAATCGCTGGCTCGGCGCATACGCCACTTACCCAGCAATGTGTTTTTTTTCATAACAAACATCATGGAGTACAAAATATTTATTTATCTGAGGGACAAAAAATAAAGTCTTAATTAATAGTTTTATTGGGGTGTTTATCCCCCTCTCTCACTCCCCGTATTACATGTCATTATATTTTCCTCGTACTTTACCCGGCAATTTATTTTTCATAACAAACATCGTACTGCACAATATAATATTTAGTTATCTTTGAGATAAACATTAAAATGTTACATTATTAGATTTATAGACCCCTCTCTCTCCCTCGCTCCCTCTGTATAACATGCCGTTATAAATAGGCCACTGTCTGGGTATAAATAAGTAAACGCACTGTTCATTTTAATATATGTATGAGGCTAATCTTGAAATAATTCATGTCAAATGCCGATCTTTACATCTCCAGCTTAACATGTATTTTAATTTCTACTGTAGCATTATAAACACGGTTAATATAAAGACATTTGAAGGCGCGGGTTTACTGTTAAAACAACGAAGCGTTCGCGCATGCGTACATATGTCAAATCCAATCGTCTCATAGAGTGTATTCGGTTACTTTGCAGTATGGAAATAAACGATATTTTCCGACTGCGATCAAGTTATTTCGTTTCCGGGACGTGCGTAGCTTGGAGCATATTTTTTTTAGTACAACCAAGGGACATAGCTCTTATTCTCACTAAGAGATAACTCCTTTGATTATGGAAGCCGGGAAGATTTTGAGCCATTTATAATATATGTCCAAATGATTATATATCCTCAAAATTCAGAAGTGGCCAGACTTCCATTGTTGATCAATGAAGTTTTTATAGTAAGTCTTATCATATAATGTCTTTACTGTCCCGAAATAGTGTCTGTTTGTTATAAAACATTTTTAGCCTGAACCACTCTAACTATAAAACAATTAGACATCACAATTAACAAGACATTACTATAAGGGGATATTATATTATTATTATTCAGTTATGAAGTATAAAGTTGTCTATTTTCTAAAGATATTCACTTGCTATATTGTACTTATTTGATTAATTAGTTTATATAGTTTAAAATTATTTATATAGTTTAAACTGATTTATATAGTGTAAAATCATTTATATAGTTTAAAATGTATTGTCAAGTCAAACAAATATTAAAACCTACCTTGAAATTAATTGTGCTGTAACTGAAGACAGGTGTTGAAAGTTTGAAAGATGATAAGAGAGTGAGATCAGTAACCAGGAACAACAAACCAAACTTCCCGGATACTGAAATCTACTCACGATCTTAAAATAGCTTCTTTAATAAACTAAGTAATTATAACTACTCTGGATGTAAAAGACTAACTGGATACACAGGACAATGGAAACTGGCTAAAATATTTAAAGAGAGTATAACATCCTAATTTTTGTCTACGATATCGCCCTTGGGGGAAGTGGACGTAAACTCCAGACACGATGGAGCGAACCCTCTTGCAAATACATCTATAGAAACACCTTATGTCAGCATTATTTTTACTGAAATCTCATGAGATATTAGCAATATTCGTTAAACCCAATATCAGAATACATTAAATATGACATACCTTACTTAACGAACAAATTTAACGCGAACGAAATGATGTAACAAGTGACAAATAACATGCAAATAAAGTTAGGTGTGGGATTAGGTCGATACCCATAGCCATAGGCGTTTAGGCTTGATGACAGTTGGAGGGGGGGGGGCGAAATGCTCGAAAAGATTTCGTGTTACAAACGGCGGCGAAGTTCTTCTGTTAGAGGCGGGGGTGGGGGGTGGGGGTGGAGCTTACCTAGTTCAGCTCTGAACGTCGGTCACATTACACTCACCCTGAACTTCCAGAGACTGTTCGATTGAATCAATGTCGAAAATAATTTGAGCTCCAGTCAATTTTACTGGGCAACTTTTCACTGCTAAACATTGGGGTGTCAATCCGTGTGGGCCTGTACAATGTAAACGAACATCTTAGTGAGAAAATAAGACTTTGCTTACCTCGCTAGAGTCAGTATGAGCGACACAACACGCTGTGTCATGGCGGAGAAAAGGTACCTTGCTAGGAAGGGACGTGTTTTTAACAGATTGACACCCCAATGTTTAGCAGTGGAAAGTTGCCCAGTAAAATTGACTGGGGCTCAAATTATTTTCGACATTGACTCAATGGGACAGTCTCTGAACGTTCAGGGTGAGTGTAATGAGACCGACGTTCAGAGCTGAACTAGAGCTTACCATGAAGGGACCCCTCAAGACAATTTTGGAAAATTGGACGGCCGCAAACGCGTTTTCCTGCCATTCCCGGCCGTTAATACAGCAAAGGCATCTAATAAAGCCTAATTAAGGTGACTGACTGGAATTCCAATCAACCAATTAATCGTTTACAGTCCACTGTAAATTTAGCTGCCACAAACGTGTTTTCCTGCTATGGCAGCCCGTGAACAGCAACTTCAATGCGGTCCAGTATTGCCTACCTTAGGTGGCTAAACCGGATTCCCAAACAACCAATCAATCGCCACGGGGTAATGAGTGCCTTGCCCTTCCGGAGAAAATGTTTCAATGCGTTAAGCAACTCCAAAGTTATCCAATGGTTATGTAACCGAAATTCCACTCTGTGCCGACCTGAATTCTAAGTATCCAATCAAAGTGTGGCAACTGCATATAATAGCCTAATCGATGCCCGAAAAATATCGCACAAATTAGACTGGATCCAGACAAAATGTTTTAATCCATAGTCAATTCAATACAAATCCGTAGTATTCAATGATAAGAAAAGTAAAATTAGTGTTTTATTAGATTTCGGGCTTTTCATTTTGCCAACTAATTTTTTTTTCACTTTAAATGTCTGCCTGAAAAGTCCGAATGCCCGAAAGTTAGATTACCTTGAAGTAGCATGTACCAACCAAATTTTATTTTTTGAGCAATTGCTTTGAAACTTGGCAGAAGTAATTGCCCAAACATTAGAATTTCAAAACCGTTTAAATTTTTAGAATCGGACTTATACTTTTTGAAATATTCAATTTTTATTAATTTTGTTTTTTCGGTCAAAAATCGAAATCTGGTCTAAAAAGTGGTAATTTGACTTCAGTGCAATGTAAAAAATTTATTTTCCAAGGAATTAACATGAAACTTGGTATAATCATAGTTTGGTTTCTCCTTATAAAATTTACAATCATTCAGATAACAAATAAGACCCCCTTTTAGCAGAAAAAATGATTGTCAATGACCATGGTAAGGCTTAAAATTGATGATTGTTTGCTATTTCTCCTTATCAAACATCGCGCCCATCATACAAATCCTAAAATATGCATTCAAGCAGGGAAAAAGGAAGATACATGGATAAATAGAAAGAAAGATGTGCAGAGAGGGTTATAACTCCACTTGACTCAGACTGTGTCATTTTGGGACTAACATACACCACCATGGGGATGCTGCAGAGAAAATCAAAGAGGTGGGCAGTTGACCCTACACCTTGGAAACTGAATCTAACCATATAATACTTTTAATATGATTTATTAAAAGTTAACATTTTTTTTTTAATTGAAAAAGAATGAAATTGTAAGAAAGTAAAATTTGTTTCTTATGCAACTGCTTTGTTTACCCATACCTGAAAATAGATATTAAATAGTAAAATTACAACAAGGCTTTTTAAGATTTCATCCAACAAATAAAAAAACAATTCAATTCAATTTAATTCTTAATAAATCAAAAAATAAATAGATAATAGTTATTTATATAAAATAATAACAATATATTGTATTATATAAAAATAAATAGATGATGGTTATTTATATTAAAAAAATAACAATATTGGTATTATATAATAATATTTGGAAAGTTTCAAACAATAATTGTTTTTGCTAGCTTGTTTCTATTTTTGTTTATCAATTGGTTTGGGTAACAATTTTTGATATGAATGCATGAGGCCTCTGCTTCAGAGTCTATCGTAAACAGCTTTCATAGAAAAATATAACCAGTGCAAAGGATTAGTTTTTATACCCACTAATAATTACTACTATTACTAATACTAGTGACAAAGTTATTACTTTTACAATTTAAAACAATATTGCATGACATTATGTTCTATGTCAGTGACACTACGTTGGCCTGACATTTAACTGTAGTTTCTATGTGAAATATTTTTTTTTTGGTACAATATGTATACATAGACATCATATATAGAATTCTGCTTTTAAAAAAACGTGCTGTATCTTTATGTCCGTCAATAATAATGCCTTTTCATCGGGTCGGCTTCGGTCCATTTTCTACAGATCGAATAATATCGGCTAAAATTAAATCATTATTTATTATAAACATGGGTGGATTTATTTTCGAAGCCATGTTGTAACCAATCTATGTAAAAAAAGACAGAATAAGCAAGTTTTTACAGAATGAAAACAAATAGCGACAGCGCTCACCATAGGCATCCATGATGGATATTTAACTTCCGGTTTACCGTTATTCGCTGTATTTTTACTTAATTCTCAATTTAACGCATGATTACGTCCATGACAATTCGGTTTTTAATTTTTTATGAATAAAATTTTCACTAAAGTATCATAAAATCGTAAAATTATGTTGGAATATGCCTACGTAAAGAAATGAAAAATATTTGAATTTTTTAAAATTCCGGAAAAAATCATTCCACTCACCTGATACGGGTCTAATTGTCATATTCTACAAGCCCAACATTCTCCCGAACATCTCCCGCCAAGTTACACCATCCGCCAATAAAAATAAAGGTATGGTCAAACGTAATTCGATACCTACTTTTCCGCTAAAAATCATGACGAGTTTTTGGACCAAATATTAAGCCAAACAGAGTTAACTGCCCTTGAGCTTGGTACACGCTACTTGAAGTAGCTATAAAGTTTTGTAACAAGGGAGCGAAGAACGATTTTTAGACATAGGCCTATTCCACAAGTTATGTCACACGGTGACGGCATATTCTTATCTGGAGAGCATGCGTAATAAATACTTTCGGTAACCAGACGCTAGAGATTGTCATTCGATTGAGATTTCTGGCTTACTATTTGGTCGAACATAACTGATAAGAAACGCATGAGAGAGAGAGAGAGAGGGAGGGGGAGAGGGAGAGAGAGAGAGAGATTGGTTTAACGTCCACTCAACACAAACTGGGTCATTTCGGGACTAACATATGGTTTACTTTTATTTCAATAATTGGCTTGCGCGTACGATCAGTCTTTAGCAGTCCGTGCCCGGGGGAAACCAACGAGGTTGTGAAAGCGCCCCTATCTCCATGCCACATACGCTCACACCAGGGATCAGAAACGCATGAATGTAAATCAGTTTGAGTTTATGTAGGTCTACATTCATATATTCATATTTATGCTACCCATTTGTGTCAATTTCGAGATCCCAAATATTAGCGATTTAGCTCCTTTTAAATTGAAATATTGACATGTTAAGAAAAAATACTATTCGTTTGGAAAATGTGTCGAATGATCGACTGATGATATTGCATTTAAACTTGCTTGATGTTACAAGTAATTTAGCAAACTGATCCTGCAGTGAATATCCGCTTGGCCGCTACAATCACTGGTAAGCATGACCAAACTGATCCCGCAGTGAATATTCGCTTGGCTGCTACAATCACTGATAAGCATGACATCGACGAGGCTTAATGAGTACGGCATATTAACTTTTTTACTCCGACAAATTAAATTCTCAAACATTTTTTTGAGGTAAAAGAAAAATAAATAAAGACGTTTGAAGTATTTGTAGTTAAAAAATCTTTCCTATTTAGTGTAAATGGGTATTAACATGAGTAAAATGCATCATTTTGCCCGAAGCAGTTAGGTGTTAAGTAAACATTGCACGAGCCGTTGAGCCAATGACTACGAGGCGTGCAGTCAACGCACGTGTTTTGGACAGGCATCCGTTACAGAGATAATTCGTAAGTAATTCTCTATGAAACAGATTGAAGCATGACATCGACGAGGCTTAATGAGTACGGCATATAAACTTTTTTACTCCGACAAATTAAATTCTCAAACATTTTTTTGAGGTAAAAGAAAAATAAATAAAGACGTTTGAAGTATTTGTAGTTGAAAAATATTTCCTATTTAGTGTAAATGGGTATTAAAATGAGTAAAGTGCATCATTTTGCCCGAAGCAGTTAGGTGTTAAGTAAACATTGCACGAGCCGTTGAGCCAATGACTACAGCCGCGTGCAGTCAACGCACGTGTTATGGGCAGTCATCTGTTACTGAGATAATTCGTAAGTAATTCTCTGTGAAACAGATTCTGAGATTGGTAATTTAGTGGTTGGGGGAGGGAATAAGAGAGATAACTCTTGTTTTACCGTGGAAGTTATCCCTGCCTCTCGTATTTCCCGCCAGGTGGCTAGATTAGAGAGAAAAAAAACCCCAAACAACCCCTAGAGAGAAAAACTCTTTTTTTTATTTGCATGTTTTTGTTTCTCTAATAAAACCTACACGTGGCTTTCTAATGATCCCCATTATAATACCAAAGTGTGTCACCACCCTCCCCATATGCCAATGTGAGAGAAATTGGAAATATTTTACGGAGAAGTCTTAACGCATGTGCGTTGAATGAAACTTTTTGGTAACATCACATGACCACTTGAAAATTTCTTATGGGTTGACATCGGATGATAACGGATCATATTTTGATAACCGTTTTATTGTTATACAATAAATGCATTTATATCTTCCGCCTGGTTACCTGTCACTCATCGCTGTAATAAATACATTTAATTCAAGGATAAGCGGATGCATTTATATTTTGGTGAGTTAAATGAACTTTCTCCTCTACTTTCGTTTTGTCGTTTCATACCCGTCCCCAAAAAAATGATTTTGAGTGACAGACATCTGTCAATGAAGTTATGTAATCATTGTTTAAATTATCAGTTTGTACTTATTTTCTTTGAAAAAACAAATAAGATGAGCAGTCACAGTGACAATGTCATCATTTTCGACTTAGTCTTTTCCAGCACACATTGAAATTCAATCATCAAGTTGTTTCACTTACTTTTCAAATCTCAACTTTGTATTGTTGTATTAAATTTGTTCCTACATGACATGTAATAATAATGTCAATGAATGAATGATGAACTTTTATAATCATTAAAATTAAACATATCAGCTGTAGCCAAGTTTGTTCTTTATCTCAGCCTTTTGTTATTTTCTTTTTTTTCTGTACAACCACCCAATTCAGCAACAGACAATAAGCCAAGGGCCTACCTGAATGAATAATAAATGATCATTAGAAACTAAAAGGTACTACTAGACTAGTTTAGTTATTTACAAATACTTCCTGGTTGCGTACTTAACTAACATACGAAAATTAAATGGTAGCTGGCTTTTTTTTTTTTCGTACGATGAATGGCCAATTTGCTCAGTACCGGTAATCCCAGCCAGAATTTGGCTATTTTTTTAAAATTGCGTTGAATGTTTTAATTTTTGTTTAGAACAGAAATAAATTAACTATTAGTCAATCCCCATGCTAAAAACATTAACAAAATTGAATGTGTATATATCTGAAATAGACAGGACCGAAGCACAAAATAGTGCCAATATGCCGGCGTCAAATCTAGAGTTGTAGATGTTATTTTTGTGAAAAATCATTGGAAGAAGCGATAGGACATTCTGGCTGTGTGGATTATACAATCCTAAAGGCTGCAGGAAGGCTACTGTTTACAATGTAACATTGTGTCTTGTAATGTTTATAGCTGTTGACATTTTGTTTGTTGATGTGACTTCATGACCTGTGAAGTTTACATAACGTCATGGATATCATGGCTATTCACTGTGTCAGAGTCACTTTTCTGCAGGTAGGGTGAGTCTATCGTTCAGATTGCCTGGATTGGTGACTCACTTCAAAGCAATTTGAAATGAAAGAGTCAATAAGGCATTGTCGCATCCTTATGTTTAATCCAATTTGTCCTTTAGGAAAACCCATCGCAACCCTTCTTATATTCTTATTAAGATCATTCAAGAAATTTTCTGGATGCCCCCCCCCACCCTTGGAAGTTGGAATTGAATATTTATAAATTTTTCAAATGTAGGTTGTGATGGCATTTAGTGGAAGACACAAAAACGTTGCAAACTTTCTGTGAACATTTTAAATTTTAATAAAATTTCCAGAATCCTTTTTGAAGGTTTGGATGGGAGTAATGACCTAGTTTGTGTGGGGTCAAACCCCATCTTTCTCTCTTTCTTTCTCTCTCTTTCTGCTAGTGAATTTCTCTCTCTCACTGCTAGTGAATTTCTCTCTCTCACTGCTAGTGAATGCATAAGTGAAGCATCATATGATAAAAAGATCATTGGGACATTCTTTTTGCATGTAGGAGACAAATGTCCAGTTTTATTTTTTCATACATTACCAGGTACTTGAAATTTAAGGCTCTTACATTCTACGATTGAACCTTTAAGTCTAACTGATTAATGGATTGATTGACTGCTAATAATTACTACTGTCTACTAATCTTTGATTGCAATCTACACCTATGCTTTGAATAAAAAAAGGTGTCCCAAATTAAAAAATTGTTTTTCTTGATGCTTTAAAATTGATATAATTTTCTTTTCTTCTTTTGATTTGTGAAAAAAATTGTTATTATCTGGAAAAAATACTGAGCAGAATTGAAGAAATAAACTACTTGTAGAATGAAGGTTATTGCTTCATTAAATTTATCTACAGGTAAAAAATTAATGAGGTGATAATTCAATTTTTATAACCAACTTGTTTCATTATCTCAACATTTTTGACATAATTAGAAAAGTCAAAGGCCTGAGCTAAGTCCAGATAAAAAATGGGCCGATTTTATTGCAGAGTGTGCAGTTTTGTTTGGGAAGAAAGGAAAGTTTGCTGGAGTCTCTTACACATTTAGTCAAACCAATTTGACGCATACAAATCCATATTCAAATTTTCTAATGCTGAGTGGGCATATTTTTTTGTATGGAGGACCCTCCCCCCCCTTCAAGAATATATTTGTGTGCCCCTAGTTAAAGGAAATTTTTATGGTAGCACAGTTCATCAGGACATGTACTAAAAGAATGTGATACGGTACATCAGTTAACCTGAAATCAATAGAAGTGTCTGTTGATACTTACCTTACTTAAATTTTATTATTCGACCCTCTACATGAAGTTAAAGAGTTGTTAATTAGAATATCAGACATACCAGTGGCTTAAACTTGGAATGTTGGATTTAGATACAGGGCTGTAATAATCTGATCTTTTAGGGCTATAATAATTCATAAATATGTAATGAAAAATGAATATGGATAGGGTTATGAATGTTTGAAGTTTAAACAAGAAATGGCCTATATACCATTGTCCTTAAATGTAAATTATGATCAGCGATGTTATTGTATCTATTGGTTATGGAGGTTATGGATTATATAACATGTTATGTAACAATTATCATCTTTATCACATTGAGTGGGTAGGAGGTATTCATACACATATTTCGCAAGTGGTTTTATTTTGCACATGAGATCATCGTGCTATCATATCTTCACACCGCAAGCTGACGTAAAATGAATATTATCTGCATATATTTGCAATAAAATGTATTTCTTACATACATTTGATGTATTTAGTCAAAATTGTCTGACTCTCTCCATGCCCTTTTTGTAACTATTTTGTTTGACCTGGTGGGAATGATTTTGATTTCTATCTTCTATGGACAAGGAGTGGGTTTTCTCTGGTTCCTCTTGGCCCCTCTCCCTGCTGAATACACCTACATGCAAGTGTTATGTTAGTTTTGAAATGACCTGGCTTGTGTCTAATGGAGGTTTAGATCCTCCCCACCTCGCTCTCTGTTTCTCTGTATGTTGACGGCAAACAGGCATGGGGAACAATCGGATAAAGCCTCTTTGATATCAGCTTCCAAAATTTTATAGGCTCAAATGTATTTGAGGATTTTGATACATTGCATCCCTGACGCTTCAAAAGTGTCATCAGAAACCTTTGTACAACTCTGAACTTTGAAATGGAAAATCTTGGTTACTTCCTTCTAAGGCCAAACTAATTTAATCAAAAATTGTTTTGTTTATTTCTATGGGATGCGGGGGAATGGCAAGTAAATAGTTACTAAAGTTTAATGAAAAATATGTTGTTAAATTTTCAAAAATTAAAATGTTGGAACTAAAATCTTTATGAGAAGAGGAACCAAGTACTTTTCGTTTCAAATTATTTTTCCAAGACAAAAGAAAGAAACTGAATGTTGGTACATGTTCTTAAGAAACAAAAACTCCGATTTGAATTAGCCTGGCCTAAGGCTAATCTTATATGTATACTATATCAAAAGTATATGAGTAAATGAAGGTGTTCTTTACATTTTTATACACCTTCAATGGAGAGCGGTCATACATTGTTTCATTTCTATTTCAGATAGTGAACATAACGTAGTTGCGGAACCTTGACATTAATGACTGAAAAAAATGGAGGATGAGTCAGAAACAGCCAGAGAAACGACTCGGCTATTACCTAAAGAACAAGTAGAGAATACTCGACACGTATCTAATGCTTCTCAGACACCAATCATAGGTAGAGCTAATGATGAAGAGGCCATTATATTTCCACCTTTTGATGAAAACACACCTGACTCATCATCCACGCCAAGCATCGAACAACGGTTAGATAAACATGCTACATCGTAAGTATGCTTGTCTTTTTTGTTGAAGAGGTTTTTTTGCAAATGATATACTGTACTAGAAACACCAAATGATCTCTTTGAAGCCATTTTTGAATTAAGTTGTTCTAAAAAAAAAATGCTAATCAACGTGCAATTTGTCCAAGGAACCAACAAGTTTCCTACTTTAATTGGCAAGAGCATTGCCCCCAACAAGAACAAGATTAGTACTAGAAGCACTTTGTAGTTAGTACCCAGTTTCTTATCCAAAAAAGTTTGGTGTTTTATTTTTTGAATTGGAACATAATCTAATAAAATATTATGTATGAATAACAATTATTATATTTTATTTCACTGCAAACTTTGAATAAAATTTTACAAGTCATTATCAGGCATACATGTATATCAACCCGAATAAAATGAAAACAAAGCATGGTAAAATAATTGTTGTTATCCAAAAATAGTGTTTTTTTTAACCTAATGTTTTGTGTAAAGTGTTCTGATTGGCATTAAATAAAGCTGAGATGATTATATTTGTACCTTGTGAAAATGTATATCATTATATTTTATTATTTAATCACAAATTATGCCCAAAAGTTTTACGAGTTATGGAATAAATGAACTGTGTATGCAATGGCACCATGTTCAGCATGCCTTGACAGTTTAAAAATTAAAAAAAAGGTAGGGTAAAGCGTTGTGACAAAATTTCTCATTAATCCATCATAGAACAGTAAGGCCCCATTTCATTTTATGGGACAGGACACGAATCTCATTCCATAACTAAAGTTTCTTTTAAACACCTGGAAGGTCCTGTGTTCAATACCTGTGTTAGCAGATACATGTACATTCATCAGCAAGTTTTTTTTTTTTATAAATAATATTTTTTATTCAGTATATTTGGATTGGGGAACAGGCTATAGAGATGCCTCTCAGAAAATTCCCTCTTTGTCAGTGATGCAGGATAGAGGGCCTGGCAAGGGTCAACATAGTAGTTTGATGAAAAAATATGAGGTACAATGTACACATTGGCTTCAAATCAAATGATCCACTGGCAGTTGGAATTTTGTAGGCTGTAGCCCACACTACTAAGACTTATGGCTTGTGTCTGTCCTCATTAGCCAAGTCAGAGCAAAACAGTAGCCCCCCCCCCCCCCCAATTATTTCATTCCATTTGATTTTAACCCCCTGAATACAATATCTAGTATTAGTATTTTATATTTCAGAAATTTACAAAGTTTAATGCATTTATTAAAAGGCAATATAGGAACTGGTATACTGGCTATGCCTATAGCCATTAGTAATGCTGGTCTGTGGGTATGTACGATATCATTTTATTTATTTAAATCTGCAGAGTAGCGCTTTTATTTGAGTGATTTTGCCTGTCATGTCCAGTTGAGTAGTGAAATATTTTTATTATGTGTGGTTTAAACATGGACTTTCTAAATATTGACTCTTCAGCTTGCTGTTATAAAATAAAAGATTGTAAAGATATCGCTTAAAATACCCTGAATGTACAATACCTAAATTCACATAAAAGAACATAGTAGGCCTACTCTTAAAACTAAATCAATATTTTCAATTAAAAATGCACGCACAGCATCCAAATTTGACGTGGTTTAGCGATTTGTGCGCATTGGATATGTCAAGTTTCGATTCCCCTCTTTATTCTTCCCGCAGCTACAGACCACTATGCGCAAGCAAACTGTTGAAATAGAATTTAATCATATGTTAATCCCAAAATGACCCGTTTTTACCAAATGAATGTTAAATTCCATTTCTCGCCCTCTTGACATTAAGGACATTATGTGAGAATATATTCTTGTTTCTTGATGCTGTTAGGCTTTCTCTTATATATTAAGTTGTTGTTGCCATTTGTATAGAAGGGAGAGATCGAAGGTCATGAATGATTTTGTATTGGATTTAGGCTTTGTTATGAGGTCAGATTTTTGTATTTTGCTATTTTACAGGTAGGAACGATAGGATTACTACTAATAGGAGTAATAGCAATTCATTGCATGCATTTATTAGTTAAATGTAGTCGAACACTATGTAAAAGGTGAGTGTATCTACTGTTATTGATAACAACAAGCATGGAAAATAAGGTACCTGTCATACACCACCCCTCCAGCGGCTTTCACAGATAGTGTGCGTGTGTGAAATAGCTTTATTTATCATCTGCTTCCACCGAGGTGTACAGATATTTTAAATGGTTTTTGACTGCCATGAGCAATAACAGTGAGATGTTTTGAATTGTTATGCCATGAGCAACAACAGTTGAAAAAACCCCAACAACTTCACAGCCCAGTTCAGGATTTTATTAGACCTGACACATTCTGTCTCCATACATGGTTCATTTCTAATGCCAGTATTCAACAGAACAGGTAAACTATTCAATCAGTGAATACGAAAATGACATAATAGGAATACTATTCCATAACATAATAGGAAAACTGTTCCATGACAGAATAGGAAACTGTCTCGTGACAGAATAGGATAACTAAACTGTCCCATGACAAAATATTTGGCACTAAATTCTTGATGCTAATGTGAAGATTATTAAAAGAATGTCACCAATATAATACCTCTATCATTTTCTATTGGCAAATTTACAATGCATCACCCCTGACAAGTGGGAACATGATTTGGAAATCCCAAAAGGATTTTTTTTCAGTCTGTGCCAGGATTCATATCAAGGAATATTCTAATCAAGAGTTCAGTGTCCTGACCCTGAGTTCACAAAGCATTCTTTGAAGTAAGTTAAGAATTTACTCAACTTTTGATCACTGTACGGTTTATGCTAAATATTTTTGATCCAAAAGCGCAAAAATTTGGACATAGTTTCTTATTGATGTATTTCATACATTTAAACAACAAGGCTGTATTTTAGTTAATATAAGGCAGACAATTTGAATTGAATTATTAACTTATTTCCCTAGAATGCTTTGTGAACTAGGGGCAATAACTCTCAAACACCTTCATGGTATGGCCACAGAACACTAATTATTGCCCCATTGACTTTAATGTTAATTCTCGTCTCTTAGACCGGCTGTAACTTTTTCCCAAATATTCGTTGGGAAAAACGCTTTCTGCCACAGATGGAGCAACACGTGGCAGACTCTTGCCCAAAAGCATGTATGAGGTTCTTCATGAAAAACTTGAGATAGACAAGCTGGAAGTAGAGACAGCTAACCTTGCAATTTTCGGCCCTCCCTTTCAACGTAACCAACCTCACAACTCTTGTATCCTTCCGCCTCAAAATCATGAATATTCACCAAAACCTGGCAGAAAATGTATTTTCAAACCCTTTTCTTCGATTCTACACCAAAAATTCAACAAAAATCGCCATGCAAAAGGGGGGAAAAGGGAAAGGGAGAGAAGGACTAAAAATAACTTTCGCCCTTGTTTCATGGGTGACTGCCCATTAATATTTGGTGATCTGTGTCCTATATAGGGGTGAAACTTCGGATATCACCAAAAGGCCTTTTGTATTTGCTTCCCATATGTTCTGGCAACATGCTGGTGAAAGGAAATCAAAATCAAAGAATAACTGCAAAAATGATGGCCCTTTAAGTATACATGCTGCTTTAAGTACAGTGGTGCATCTCAGGTCCCTGGGCCTTTTGTGCTAAAATTTAAAAAATCTTTTTTAATTGAGGCAGTATTTGAGCTCTGTGAAAAAATTAGACAAGTTACAAACAAACTACATAGAAAACACTCATAATTTGGAATTTTTATCAAAAATATATTTTTTTACTGCCATGTCATGAAAAATGTATAAAATTTACATGTAGCATCTGTCAAAAAAACAATAATTTTCCACTTTTTTAGATAGCCAGACTGGCAAGTAATATATTTTTGGAAACCCTGGACAATATGCAAACAGAAAAATCACAAATCAATTGCATTGATTGTAATTATAGAGGTCTGTACTGAAACATGTAACCCCACCCCCTAAAAATGTCAATGACTGAATCAATCTTATCTTTGGTTGCAGAGCCAACATAACCAAAGGAATCTGTCTAATAGATATGTTTTACCATCCCTGGCTAATATATGTACATAGAAGCTAAAATAGGTGCAATTAATATGAATTATGGTTAAAAGAGGCCTTGCTGGAAGAATAAAAAAGGTATATTCGGCCTATGTCCACCCCTCTCTAACAAAAGGGTCACAGAATACACAATTTTCACAAATTTGGAAATAGTTTAATGTTTTCAACATCTCAAACCCCAGAGGCATCATACAAATCTTTATTGCAATTATTGTACTGAAGCAAGATGTCTGGACCTTTACATCAATTGCCTTAAAAAATGAAGTCAAAAAGGTAGTTATGACATAGTTGACAACATAAAAGAGGCCTGAAAAGGAGCAAAATTAACATTTTACTGTTCTATAAGTGACATAAATGCAACAAACACCACAAATCCTAAATTTTGATAAGAAAATATTGACCATTAAGCTGACATTTACACATCTACACCAGTTCTGTATCAGGATGTGGTCTTACTGGCCTGACATGTCTCAAGGTTCTAAGGTTGACTATGAACAAAAAAGGTCAGAAACCCTTGAAATGTACAAAATGACCATTTATTGGCAAAAAATAACATTCCCATCTGTAATTCAACAACAAATTCCAATTATTATCATTTAATTGTCAACACAGGTGCGATTAAATATCTCAAAACACATTAATAAAAACGGGTGGGGTGGGGCATTTATAGCCCCTCTAAACAGAAAGATGGGGTGAAAAATGTCTACAAAGACTGGGATATTCCTTCCTACATGAAGAAAATGCAAGAATTTAATGCTTTAAAGAAGAAAAAAATGCTTGTTCTTGGTAAAATAGTGACCAAATTGAGCCTACCCCTGTTTTGACCATTTTGTACACACCCATCTGCTGAATATCATTAACTCAGTGTTGCCAATTTTCCATTTTCTGTAGGAAAGCTGGAGCTATTTCTAAACTTGACAAACTTATAGATCCCATCTAAGTTACATTAGTAATAAAAATAAGGGCATTTTTAGAAATTTTGAGTCATTTGAGTAGGTATGAAAGCATTAATTTTTACATCGAAATGGGAGAATCTGGAGATTTTCTGTTAATATTCCTGATTTTTAGACAAAATTAGGTGAAATTACAATGTTGTTCACTTTATCTGTGCTTTCTGAGGCTGAATACACCAAAATTGGACATTAAAATATTTTTCTTACTGTTGGAAATTAAATAAAAACTGAAAATTGGAAAATTTGCAGTAAAATCACAATTTTTCCTAAAACTTTGATAAATTTTTTTCTAAATTTATTTTTTTTTAGTTTTTCTGTAGTCAAGTCATTTTATACATATTTTCTGACAAATTAGTCATCATATTTTCAAAACTAAGGCATATCAGTCACAGCCTTGTCATACACAGACAGGCCACAGAACACTAATTATTGCCCCATTGACTTTAATGTTAATTCTCGTCTCTTAGACCGGCTGTAACTTTTTCCCAAATATTCGTTGGGAAAAACGCTTTCTGCCACAGATGGAGCAACACGTGGCAGACTCTTGCCCAAAAGCATGTATGAGGTTCTTCATGAAAAACTTGAGATAGACAAGCTGGAAGTAGAGACAGCTAACCTTGCAATTTTCGGCCCTCCCTTTCAACGTAACCAACCTCACAACTCTTGTATCCTTCCGCCTCAAAATCATGAATATTCACCAAAACCTGGCAGAAAATGTATTTTCAAACCCTTTTCTTCGATTCTACACCAAAAATTCAACAAAAATCGCCATGCAAAAGGGGGGAAAAGGGAAAGGGAGAGAAGGACTAAAAATAACTTTCGCCCTTGTTTCGTGGGTGACTGCCCATTAATATTTGGTGATCTGTGTCCGTATGGAGGTATAAAAGCTTGAAAGACAGCTTTCAGGTTAGCCAAACTTAAATTAAAATGGAAACTGTCTGGATTTTTTAAAAGTAATTTAAATTCTCTTCATTTGACCATGCTAACATCTTTTATGAGATAAATACAATTATATTTAGAAAAGCAAAATAATGTAGAAAATACTTATGTGAGAAATGCGACACAATCCTGATATAATTGATGATCATTTATTTCAGAACTGGGAGTAGTGCTTTAGATTATGCAGATGTCTTTGAAAAAGCTTTAGAAACAGGACCACCATCTCTCCGCAAGTTCTCTAGAGCAGGGAGGTAAAGATATTAGTTTGTTTGAAATGTATCTGATATGATGTGAGGAATTGATAGTTTCACAACATTCAGTGTCCTCTGCAGATTCCAGATGTTACAAGCAAGCCAGCACAAAATAGACAAGCCTCTTTTTGAGCCATCTAATTGAATCAAGGAACTTAGCTTGATTACGCAGTCCATATTTACGAAATTATGCAAAAGCCAGAAAAAGGTCCTGCTAATTTCAAAAATGAGAAAAAGCCTCTGTAAAAAACTTCTTCTCGATTATATTGCAAGAGTTATTCTAAACAAAAGTAGTTTGTTAATCTCAAATTTTAGGAGAGCGATTTAACTAATTTGCAGGCGTATTTTTATGATTCCTGCAAAAGAAAGTCAAGGTGTGTGAGATGCACAGAAGTAAAAATGACCTTAATCTAGGACAGCTTTAGCCGTAAAAATATCGGATGTTCTCATAAAATTTGATCATCAATGACATTAAATCTAAACGTAATTATAAGAACATAAATAATTTTGGTTTTTTATTTCAGAATGTTTATATTTGCTTTGTTGATTTTTACCCAGATTGGTTTTTGTAGTGTTTATATTGTATTCATAGCCACCAGTGTCAAACAGGTCAGTCATCTTGTTATTAGGCCTGCTATTTAGGCTAGAAAACTGATTAAATCCATAAATTTATCTCTATCCGTAACTAGTTGAATTCAACTCATGTGAGATAAATTCCTTACATTTAGGATTATTAACAAAACATTTTCCTAACCGATTCATCTACCGAAGAATGGATGGTAATGAATGGTAATAATTAAGTGGTTTTGATATACGGTAAGCCTTAAACTGTCACAAATACAATTGCTAAGAACATTCAAAAAATATAATACTTGATATTGAAACTTTTTTGGAGCCCATGCATGGATTGAGCAATACCCCAAGATTGCTTGTATCATATAAACTATGGCTCCAAGCTTAAAATAAATGAAGTATACTTGTATTTTTTAGGTTGTACATACATTCCATAACGATGACCCTGATGTCCGTATCTACGAGATTATTGTCGCAGCTGTTCTAATTCCATTTGTATTTGTTAAAGATTTACGTTCGTTGGCCCCTTTTTCAGCGTTTGCTAATTTATTAACTGTTATTGGAGTTGTTATAATATTTTATAATCTGCTCCAAAAACTGCCAAATGTAGACACAAGGCCAGCATTTACAAACTTTGGTGATCTCCCTTTATACTTTGGTACAGCTCTTTATGCTTACGAAGGAATAAGCTTGGTAAGTACTGATAATAGTTTTTGTACCTGGAACTGATCCACAAGAACAGTGTCAAGTTGTTCTGATGGAACAAAAAAATGATGTCAGATGTACACATTGGCGTTTTTGCACATAAAAGAACCCTTGACAGTTGAAATTTGATGGAAGACAAAGCTGTAGCGCTCGATAATTCAGATAACTTATGCCCCCTTTTTTTGGACACAAGTCACCATTCATTTCTTGATTGACTTCTGGTCTCTTTGACCAGCTATAACTCTTTCCCAAATTATGGGCAGAACACTTTTACCACAGAAGATGGAGCAATAGGTGGTAACCTCTTGCTCAAAAGCAGGTATGAGGTTGACCATGGAAATCATGAGATGCACAAACTGGAAGTAGCTTACACGTAAACTTGAAACTGTCTGCCCTACATTTTATTGTAACAAACCTCTATTATCCTTTGTGAATATTCACCAAAACCTGACTAAAAATGTATATTCAAACCCCTCTCTTCAATTCCAAACCCAAAAGTTAACTAAAATCGGAGTGCGGCTAAAAATAACTTTGATGCTAAACTTATGGGTAACCTGTATAGGATTAATGGTGAGCGGTGTCCTTATATGCTTTGCATCTGTGGATTATCTCCCTTTTTATACGCCCACATGGAAATGTGGTCGTATATTGCCGTCGCCCCCTTCCGTCCGTCTGTCGGTCCATCCGTCCATCGTCCACAATTTCTTGTGAACGCTCTAGAGGCTAAAGTTAATATCCGATTGACTTGAAATTTATACACAGTGTTTAAGGTCGTGAGACGAAGAAGCCTATTGATTTTCAGCGATATCCGATAATTACTACCAGAGTTATGACCCTTGATCAGTTTGAAAAATCTTGTGAACGCTCTAGAGGCTATAGTTAATATCCGATTGACTTTAAATTTATACACAGTGTTTAAGGTCATGAGACGAAGAAGCCTATTGATTTTCGGTGATATCTGATAATTACTGCCAGAGTTATGACCCTTGATCACTTTGAAAAATCTTGTGAACACTTTAGAGGCTAAAGTTAATATCCGATTGACTTAAAATTTATACATGGTGTTAAAGGTCGTGAGACGAAGAAGCCTATTGATTTTCAGCGATATCCGATAATTACTACCAGAGTTATGACCCTTGATCACTTTGAAAAATCTTGTGAACGCTCTAGAGGCTATAGTTAATATTCGATTGACTCTAAATTTATACACAGTGTTTAAGGTCATGAGACAAAGAATCCTATTGATTTTCGGTGATATCTGATAATTACTGCCAGAGTTATGACCCTTGATCACTTTGAAAACTCTTGTGAACGCTTTAGAGGCTAAAGTTAATATCCGATTAACTTTAAATTTATACACAGTGTTTAAGGGCATGAGACGAAGAAGTCTATTGATTTTCGGTGATATCCGTTAATTACTACCAGAGTTATGACCCTTGATCACTTTGAAAATTCTTGTGAACGCTCTAGAGGCTAAAGTTAATATTCGATTGACTTTAAATTTATACACAGTGTGTAAGGTCATGAAAAATCTTGTGAACGCTTTAGAGGCTAAAGTTAATATCCGATTGACTTTAAATTTATACACGGTGTTAAAGGTTGTGAGACAAAGAAGCCTATTGATTTTCAGCGATATCCGATAATTACTACCAGAGTTATGACCCTTGATCACTTTGAAAAATCTTGTGAACGCTCTAGAGGCTATAGTTAATATCCGATTGACTCTAAATTTATACACAGTGTTTAAGGTCATGAGACGAAGAAGCCTATTGATTTTCGGTGATATCTGAAAATTACTGCCAGAGTTATGACCCTTGATCACTTTGAAAACTCTTGTGAACGCTTTAGAGGCTAAAGTTAATATCCGATTGACTTTAAATTTATACACAGTGTTTAAGGGCATGAGACGAAGAAGCCTATTGATTTTCAGCAATATCCGATAATTCCTGCCCGAGTTATGACCCTTGATCACTTTGAAAAATCTTGTAAACGCTCTAGAGGCTAAAGTTAATATCCGATTGAATTTAGATTTATACACGGTGTTTAAAGTCATGATACATAGAAGTCTATTGATTTTCAGCGATATCCGATAATTACTACCAGAGTTATGACCCTTGATCACTTTGAAAAATCTTGTGAACGCTCTAGAGGCTATAGTTAATATCCGATTGACTTTAAATTTATACACAGTGTTTAAGGTCATGAAACGAAGAAGCCTATTGATTTTCGGCGATATCTGATAATTACTGCCAGAGTTATGACCCTTGATCACTTTGAAAAATCTTGTGAACGCTTTAGAGGCTAAAGTTAATATCCGATTGACTTTAAATTTATACACAGTGTTTAAGGGCATGAGACGAAGAAGCCTATCAATTTTCGGTGATATCCGATAATTACTACCAGAGTTATGACCCTTGATCACTTTGAAAAATCTTGTAAACGCTCTAGAGGCTAAAGTTAATATCCGATTGAATTTAAATTTATACACGGTGTTTAAAGTCATGATACATAGAAGCCTATCGATTTTCAGCGATATCCGATAATTACTACCAGAGTTATGACCCTTGATCACTTTGAAAAATCTTGTGAACGCTCTAGAGGCTATAGTTAATATCTGATTGACTTTAAATTTATACACAGTGTTTAAGGTCATGAGACGAAGAAGCCTATTGATTTTCGGTGATATCCGATAATTACTGCCAGAGTTATGACCCTTGATCACTTTGAAAAATCTTGTGAATGCTCTAGAGGCTAAAGTTAATATCCGATTGACTTTAAATTTATACACGGTGTTAACCCTTCCTGAGCTAACCACTTCATACCCATAAAGAGCTATGCAAATATTGAGTAAAAGTCAAGTTTTACACCCTGTTGTGAAAAAACCTTAATAACTTGAATATGAATACGACCACAACTGTAAAATGGCAGATGTATATCCATTGTATATGACTTGTGGTTTTTGCATATTTTCGGTTTAGCTTTTATGGTTACCATGGTTACCACTATGTTTCAAAATGGCTGCCATATTATTGTCATAAATGAAATATTTGATATTTTCTTGCCATTAAAAAAATCAAGATGTGCAGGAATAAAGCTACATGGATTATTAGCATGACAAATATCTGTTTTGTAAGAATAGTATAGTTTTTTTGGGGGAAAGGCACTAAATTGTGATAATAATGGATTTTTTCTCAAAATAATAAAATCAAAACGAGCAGTATTGACATTTTTTTTTTGTAGATAACACAGATATAAAAATCATCAGTGCACGAATTTTATAAACAATAAAATAAAAATAAATTTTTGGAAAATAACAATAATATTTACCAAAATATTCACCTTACGGTTGCCATAGTAACCAATTTGACCCTTTCATGTATACGTTTATGTTGGCAGCGATTTACATGCGCGGCAGCATAAAAGCAGACGAATAATTTCCCCTTGAGAAGTCTTCCTTTTTTGGGTCTTTATTTGGTGACAAACATCTGAATTTTCATCAAAAGACGATACCCCAAGCGTAGTATAGTCAGTACCCGAATCCAAAATAGGCGTGACGTCATCGGCATCGGAACTCACGGCTAAATTCAGCCGAAGTTTTTTTGTTGTGGAGGACGCCATTACTCGGCTGTTCTGACTGTTGGTGGTTGTTCCGTCAATATAGGAACCCCCCTCGTAATAAAAACAGGTGTTTAAAAACACCATCTAAGGATAAAAACATGCTTTTACAGGGGAGTAAATCAGGTCAAATAAACTTCCCGACTATAGTCGGGAGCCGCTCTGACGGACTACAAAATTCTCCCGACTATAGTCGGGATTAGCGCAGGAAGGGTTAAAGGTCGTGAGACGAAGAATCCTATTGATTTTCAGCGATATCCGATAATTACTACCAGAGTTATGACCCTTGATCACTTTGAAAAATCTAAAGTTAATATTCGATTGACTTTAAATTTATACACACTATTTACGGTCATGATACAAAATAGCCTATTTATTTTCAGCGATATCCGATAATTGCTGCCAGAGTTATGACCCTTGATCACTTTGAAAAACCCTGTGAATGCTCTAAAGGCTAAAGTTAATATCCGATTGACTTTAAATTTGTACACAGTGTTTAGGGTCATGAGACGAAGAAGCCTATTTGATTTTCAGTGATATCTGATAATTTCTGGCACTTGATCACTTTGAAATATCTTGGGGACAAAGGCCTTGAGACAAACCATCAAAACTATTCTAATCATTTCTGATAATTATTTAATGGGCTATTACTCGTAATAAGATTATCATGTGTTGTAAATGTTCTCCTTACTGATAAAAGAAAAAATATGCGACAACCCTTGTTGACTGCCCGGACGACTTAGCTGTTGTGGGCGTATGTTTCGTTGCCTGGCAACCTATCTTTATGAGTTTGTTTTCAATTGTAGTGAATCCTGTATAACTGCAAGCCCGGGACTGAACATTGCAGTGGCTCAGTGGGTAAGACATTGACTGACTAACGTGGAGAAACTTGAGTTGACTGAGAAAGTTCATAAGGATTTTCTGACATGGCTTAGGACGGACGGGGGGGGGTGGGGGGTGGGGGGGGGGGGCCTGGCAATGAAATGCGTATAGTTGTTTGGATGGGACATATTAAAGATCCATTGGCAGTTTGAATTTGATTTAAGTGTAGGCTGTAGTGCAGCTGTCCGGGCATATTTTCCCTCAAAGCACACTGTATGGTGTATGTGGGTCTTCATTAGCCCAATAGGAGCAGTAGGACGTTAAACTCAATTCCATTTCATTTCATTTGTCTTTAGGGTTTCTGTTTGTTTCTGTGTTGCATACCTCTTGCACTTATTTTCCAACCCCATCCTTGGTATCCCCAGTGGTCTCATTCCATTCCACTCCACTTACCCTTGGGATTATCCAACCCTTGTCACTTTGATATTTTATTCTTTTATGTAATTTGCAACATCATAAGTACGAATATATCCTTCTTATATTTCAGGTTCTTCCTCTAGAAAATAAAATCCGTAATCCATCTGATTTTGCTGGTTTGGATGGCGTTTTAAATCTTGGCATGGTTACAGTAGCTTGCCTTTATACAGCAGTTGGTTTCTATGGATACCTTCATTATGGCGACAAAGTAAAAGGGAGCATAACTCTAAATTTACCAAGCAATCAATGGTATGACCTAGTTTGATGTTAAATCCTATTTCTCTCTATAAATAAATAGGTATATTGACTTAACTATATGTGTATAAAATATTGTATTTTCAGGTTGTATTTATCCGTTGTTTTAATGTTTGCTGCCTGTATTTTTATATCCTATGGTATACAGATGTATGTTCCTGTCAAAATAATATGGACATCATTAAAATCTAGGATAAATTCCAGAAGATTGGAAATATATGGAGAATATATTTTACGCATCCTGCTAGTTATTTTAACATGTATGTGTATTTTATTTTTAATACGCCTACATTTGAGTCCCAAGATGAAAACAGGGTTAGGACATGTGATTGTTGCCAAGAATTGTGGGTTAGGTAAAGAACGCTAGCCCTGTGATATCTCTTGACCTTGAAAAAATCTGCAAGTGGCCTTAATATTTAGATCTAATCCCGATAACACTACACTCTGTTTAAATATGTAAGAGTTGGGCGATTTTTATTTTATTGGAAAATAAAATGAAATGGGTTTTAACATGTTACTTTTCTGTGCCGACTTAGCTAATGAAGATGAGCAAACACAGGGCTCACACTGGCTTTCAATTTTGTTCTGCCAAAATAAATGAGCCACTGGCTCTTTTTTTATTGGGTATAAATTTCAAATATAGATTGATACATCAGCAAGAAAACTCAGTAATCATTATCCTAAACCTTTGTATACAGAAATTATTAAATCTAAGGAATTTCTGATTATCAAAAGGTACATTATAACATAGAAGGTCAGTATGGTTAAACAATTTCATCCGAGATACCTTGAACAGTTTATGAGATATGTTCCAGAAACAAAATTGGGCAGGATTAAAACTAGTTTTGTTACCTGATTGGGCATATATAATAGGGGAAAACACTTGTTACAATATATATGAATTAATTTTTAAAACTGTATATTTGTTTTATGTTTTGTAGGTATATTCGCTGTCGTTGTTCCACATCTAGATCTGTTGATATCATTAATCGGTGCTTTCGCTAGTAGTTCTCTCGCTCTCATCTTACCTGCTACCATTGAACTTATAACACTCTCTTCAGACGACCAAATTTTACCACGATGGAGACTCATTAAAAACATTTTAATTATTATTTTTGGATTGCTCGGATGTGTTACTGGAACGTATACAGCACTAAGAGAAATTATTAAAACATTTTAAGAAGGTGAAGATGACATTTTGTCTGTATCAAATTTCCTCAACAATTCAGCCACTGTGGAAAAGGGACAGATATATAGATTATATTTTTAGATTCTGAAATAAAATCCACATATATGTCCAAGAAATTTTTCTTTAGTAACAAATTCTAAAGTTACAGATTCTGAAGAATTCAGCAGTAGATTCACAGGAATATGAAACAGTGAACTAAAGCCCTGTTTACATGACTACATTTGCACACGTGCAAATCTTTTGCATATATGCAAAATTACTCATGTATGCAAATTTCGTCATGTAAACGCATTTGCATACATGTGTAAAAATACTGCAGGTGCAAATTTGCACCTAGTCTTGACCAGATGCAAAAGTATATTTGTATATATGCAAAAGTATTTAGAGTAAGTATTTGTGCAGATTGTGTCATATAAACGCTCAGCAATATTTGCATATGTGTGTATATCTCATTATCAGTTGCATCATCGCTAAATATATGATGTTGAGTTGTGTTTTGGGTAAAACAAATACGTCATTAGTAGTCTGTCAATAGTCAGCAACATGTCTTGAGGTAAAGTCGGTCGCAAAAGTCGCGGAATCGCATGGGATTATGAAGCAACTAGGGCTTTGATAAGTATACCAGTCATTTGACCTTGGCTTCATCCATGTGTCTCTGTCACGAGACATTCCTATGATAGTTGCAGCACTAAGTTTACATGGAAAGGTTCTTTGACGACGAATCCTTGATATCCGCTCCATGACTAAATGGCATCTAAACACTTTATTACATATTTACTGTGAATGCTTATATAACATGTGAACGCTTAGCAAATATACTTTTGCATACATGAGTAATTAATACATATATGCAAATATGCACATATGTGTATTATTTCGTCATGTAAACGGGGCTGTGACTATTGTTTAGCATCATGACTTTTGCTATATCTTCAGAGAAAAATAACAATATTCTGCATAGGAGCATGAAGGGAAAGATACAAAATGATCAACAAATTATGGCAATTGTGTAGTTGTGTCTTGTGTTCTGTTTATTTTGCAGTTGAAAATTATATGTCAAATATATTGCAATACAACCAAGTGTATTGTGATACATACCTACTGCAATATATTATTATACATCCAATTGTGATACCTACTGCAATATAATTATTGTGAAAATTAGTTCCTGAATTAAAGTCTTAGTTTTATTAGCTCATCCATCAATTACAACAATTTTCCATACTTTTGGAAAGTAGAACTGGAATCTTTATCCAAACAGTTATGGACTTTTTAAATAAGATTTTGGAAATTAAAACTTGAATCATGTTGTAAAAATCTTCGATGAATAACAAGCAATGAAAATTGTACTGCGATATGGGTCTCAGTTAACTTTATTGTAATGGGTTTTTTTCCGAAAAAACAAGGTTCTGTGTACACATTAGCGTGTATGTGAAATATCCTTTGGCAGTTGGAATTCAATATAAGAGTAAGCTTTAGCGCTGCTGCTCGGGCAAAATTTTTCTCATAGCACACTATATTATGCCCATCTTCATTAGCCCAATTTCTGAGCAGAACAGTAGGACGATAAACCCCATTTCATTTCATTTCATTTAGTAATGAGGTTCAAAAATCAAAGTCTTTCTTTTATGTACTGGTCTAATAATGATAGTATGCTATGAAAAACAAATTTTTCCCTGGCAGTGCCGCTGTGGCTTCCTATTAATTCCAATTCCAATAGTTAAGGATTTATGTACAATTGAATGAGTAGATGCTATTGCTAATGCTTGCCAGGTTCACGTTCCATGTTATTATAAAGTAGAATATCGAATATTTATATTTATGGGTGATAGTTACGATAGGTTATTATCATCCATAAAAAATATAAAAAAGTAATTAAAGAAATATAAAATAACATAACTCTGTAATTTTGTAAATTTTCATGCATGCAGGACATGTTCAGTTAAAGGCTCGATGTGTTTTGGGCATTTACTCTAGAAAATCAAAATTCTCACGGCTTAATACACGCTATATATGTACTCAGATTAATTATAGAAACACAGTTGAAATACTGACTCAAGATAATTTATAGCACATGCTTGCATTTCAATTAATTTAAGCTAGGCTCATCATGTTTCTCGTAACAAGGGCAGTGTCTTGTTAGTGTATAGATCTATCAAATTTTAATTTATTGAAACTTTGTAAATACTAAACGGAATTATACCATTTTGCACAATTTTGCCGTTTGCAACTATAACTTTAAATAGCTCACGGAGCCTTCAATAATATTGAGCTTTATTTAATCAGTTTTATTTATGCTAAAGAGGAATATGTTGTATTTTTTAGATACATGTATATAGTTTTTTGTACATTACTACTACGCTTTCTTGTTAATATATAGTTTATACTTCATTGTATATTAATTACTTCACTACTACGCATTCTTGCTAATAGGAAACTTAGTTTTATTGTTAATGATTTTGAATTTAAAATAATGTTATTGGAGATACATCAAACGTGTAAAAGCGACCTCTGATGTCAAAATGTTGAGCATTAACGACCTGCTTCATTGAAATGAGCTACTTCTAAATAAAGTTACTAAATTAACTGTTAAATATGCCAGTGGTTAGTTAGTTTGACTACCCATCCAATTGTCTTTATCCAGCTAAGAGTGAAAATGCCTAGGGAGTACTGGATTTAACAAAGCTTAGATCCAAGGACAATTTAGTACAATACTAAACAGATTGAAATATTATATACTTATGTTGCTTTTCTTGATTACTATGCTTAAGAAGAAACTATTTAGTAGTCATATTCACTAATTGCCACATAGTGCCTTTTATACATGTAGTACCCCATAGTCTAGTTACCCATCTTGAATTTTTATCCGCCCATTTCTGTAGGAGACATTTTACAAGACTTTGCAATTAATTCTTGCTTAGGTGTAGGTACAGTACAGAAAACATAGTAAACTTAGAGAATTGTCTCAAATAACCTTTATTATTAAATGGCAAGTTGGATAAAGTATATTGAATATTTTCTCTTTCTATGTAATTAATTGAATTAGTTGTTTTTATATTCTGGTTAACAATATTAAAACTCTTAATCTATATTACTTGCTATATTTCGTTTTTTTAAACAGATTTATATTTAGATTGTTATTTCCAGTGGCTGTCTCTAGGATCTAAAACTGTTGTAACATCGGAAAATATTTTAGAAATAATTTCAATATGAATTCTAGCAATATTTCGGATTAATGTCAAGAGTTTTTTTTAGATACACCAAAGACTCCATCTGATTAAAATACAAATCTGATTTCGATTCCTTTTTTTTATAGTTCAAGATTTCGTTTTACTTGTCTTTACTACACTAGGATTAGGAAGAGTTGTTATATACATAATAGGCTTTCTTATTGATGTGACGAATTAGCCAATCGTCGGTGAACTGTCAAAAGGGTGTATCTCGGGAAATTAGTCAAATACACTTTTTTGCATTTATTAACTCTCCCAATTAAAGGACAATATTGGTGCCAGTCATTATCACATATGTGATAGAACTGATTAAACACTTTCCAAATAGAATATTAACACAGAGATCATCGCTACCATAGAGGAGTAATAAAGGATTCATGAATCGGAAGTGACGAACGCTAAAGGAAAACACGAGTTATCTCTCTATGTGAATGACTGAAGTGACGAGTGATGACAGATAAACGGCCGAATTTCTGCTCACTGATAATTCCTTCGAAGACAAAAAGTTGTTATATGGGACCGCAAGAGGTTATCTGACGATACAATAAAGTAATTAAGTGTCATAAGATAAGAGAACACGGGAAAAATAGAAATACTCCGTACAGCCCCTTGTTTTTATTCCTTCTATAGGGGAGACCGGGGCACATTGAACCACTTTGTTCACATACATGTTTGTCCTCATTTCATATCAAATGTTTTTATTAGAAGATCTCTTTATTTCATGATCAAAATTTTCAAAAAAAATCAATATGCCATCTTATATGGATTAAACCCCGGTTTATCTGGATTGTATAGATTAGACATATATATGAACTTAAGTACAAGAATTTCCTAGCCTAGGAAGTTAACATGTATGGAAAATGTTTCTCTTTTAGGTGCTTTTTTGAAAAATCCACTGCCTAAGAAAATAATTGACAGCATGTGGCTTATTGATGGAGAAATGGGTCTAAGAAGTTATCTGACTTCTGTATAGTGTTCGGTTGTATAGTATTATTTATAAAGGATATATCCATGGTGGTTCAATGTGCCCCGGTCTCCCCTACCGTATAAAAACATGGTAATGCACAGACTTTTAATCTGTTTTTCTTTCCTGTTCTCTTATCTAGTGGCAGTCGATTCTTTTTATGAATTGTAAGATATTCTCTCACAGTCACACAGCAACTTTAGGTCTTCGAGGGAATTATTAGTGAGCAGATATTCGCTCATGTATCTGTTATCACTAGTCACTTCAGTTAGTTATATAGAGGAATAACTCGTGTTTTCCTTTGGCGTTCGTCACTTCCGATTCATGAATCCTTTATTACTCCTCTATGGTAGCGATGATCTCTGTGTTAATATTATATTTGGAAAGTGTTTAATCAGTTCTATCACATATGTGATAATGACTGGCACCAATATTGTCCTTTAATATGCCCATTTCTATCTAAGCTGTGTACCCCTACGCCAATTAGAACTGTTCTGGATATCATGTGTCCAAATTTTGTATCTTTATTTGTGGAAATTTTGAAACGCAAAAGGCTCTATTTCTTAATCTAAGATATTCTGAGATACACCCTTTTGACACTTCACCGACGCAATGAAACGGTCTGTTACCGCGATTTCTTGGTGTTTTCTGAGCAGAACTGTGGGTGAATCCTTAGAAACGTCAACGTTGATTGATCAATCAATGACTAATGTCATAGGGTCAAAAGCCTCTCGTTTGCTACCTGCCGTGAACTCCTACTATAACTTGTCAGATCTTGATGTAGGGTAGCCCCCCCCCCCGAAAGTATAAAAATATAAAGGAAATAAAGATGTGTATTTTAATGAAATTGAGCAAAGACTAATACAAATTATGATACAATCTGTTTTTTAAACTCCCACTAACTATACGGGAAGTTATTGGTGACTTTGACCTCGATCAATTTGAAAGATCATATGTTAATAAGTGTTGCTAATCGAATACCATATCTATATATCCCATGTGTCAGTTTATTACATTTGAGATTTGTTTAGACCCCCCCCCCAATACATGTATCTATACATGTAGACGCAATATGATAGGGTTTTGTTGTTTTTTTTTGTAAAAGATAACCAGCACACGACACGGCGATGATATTTCGGAATCCGACTGAAACATATTATATTACACACCGGTTCACTGTGTTCGACGTAGGTTGCTGTATGATAAAACAATATTAAAAACTTATTAATTGTTATCTCATATCATCAGATGAACACGTGAGCCTATTGTACGTCACATTATAGTTCAATAAGCAGTAATTAAAATAAAAATTTGCAATTCATGATTGTGTACCATATGGTTGGAAGATAAAGTTGTAGGTTGAATTTCCCACTCATTTGCAGTTATGTAACCAATGACGTATATACGTCATTGTATGTAACCGTGAAAGCTAGGATATCACACCACTTCATAAATTAATTTGTAAGTACATTTACCTATCGAATAAAATCCATTCTAAATATTCATCCAGTCAAAACCATCGTATTTTGTAAAACATTGCAATGCCCCACCCTCTACCCGGTGTCCTAAATAAGTCCGATGTGAGCTATTGCACATCTAGCTGCAGATTATACCGACGTTTCTACTCGAAAGAATTTGCCGACAAATGATAGTCGCGGAATGAAATTGACAACAACACAATATAGAGAAATGGGGTTTATCTTCCGTTTCGGGGATCACAGTGGATAAGACGCTGCCTCGCTAGCCTGGAGGGCGGGTGTTCGCTCCCTGCATTGGCCAAGAAAGTTCAACCAGATTTTCCGCCGTGGTTATCCCTTGTCAGTGATGCAGGACGGAGGGTCGGACAAGGACAGCTGTCTAGTCGTTCGGATGGGACAAAAAACCGAGGTTCCGTGTACACATTGGCGTGCACGTAAAAGATCAGTTGGAAGTCGATATAAGAGTAGGCCGTAGCGCTGCTACGGGCAAAATATCCCTCATAGCACACTGTATGGCGTATGCCCGTTCAATTAACCCGGTTTGGGAGCAGAACAGTAGGACGTTAAACCCCATTTCATGTCATTTTCACTTATCGTCCGTTTCAGGATTGTTATTCAGACAACCCTACCCCTTGTAATAGTAACGTACCACACCACTTGACGTAATGACAGACCTTGTGATTTAAGGCGCACGCATTAAACCATTCGACCACCCAAACTCCCCACTACACGATATACTTTCATCACTCTCTATCATTTCTAGAACCAAGCCACCATTTATCACAAAAATGGCGGATGATTCACAAGAGTCCATGGAATCTGCTAGGGTCTTACCAAATATTCAAAGTGAGAAAAGATATGTGGAGTTAAACGACAGTGTAGGGGTCAAATCACCAGAAATAGAAATAGAAACAGAGAGACAAAATATTGATAACCCGATTTCGTAAGTATAACACACCCGAGAGTACATACAAGTGGGCTACTAATACACGAATGCTAAATTCAATCAACTAAAAAATAAAGGCTATTGAAGATCCCCAACTTTTGGATCCTATAAAAGTTTAATTTAGAAAGAAAAGAGGAAGGGAATAACAAATTACAATTTATACAGCACAACTTGAATCCCCGACTTCATATTCAGTGGCGGCATTATCCAATGCGGTTAGTTAAATTATTAAAAAAATCCAAACTTTTCCGGGGCTTAACCACATGGCCTGCACCACAGCCCAATCATGGACCAATTAGAGCCTTTACTACCCCCCTCCCCCCCACCGCAACTTAAGTCGACGATCGATCGACCGTCGGTCGTTCGCTTGTCACTCCCCCCCCCCCAATACAGTGTCCATGCCCGAACGCATTTAAGTAGTTGCCCCTCTTCCAAAAATGCGTTGAACTCATCTGCGAATCATCAACGAATGGGTCACTTATATATAGTTGAGAGAAAAAAGAATTAGAAGTTAAGGCAGGCCCGTAGTCAGCTCATAAAGTTTGGTGGGGCTACGGATTTTTTTGGAGGGGCTGAGGGTATGGCCGGCTATGAACACTCTTAAGAAATCATTATTGTTGGCGAAATATGGGGGGGGGGCGACTAATTGCACCCCAGCCGACACCCCCACACCAGTGGCTAGGGGCCCGGTTTAAGCCAATAAGAATATACCAAAAGATCCAAAAAAGCCAATAGTTTCCTTTCCTTTTAACAATTTAAAACAGACGACGAGTACACAATGATAATCTTTAGTTAGATATCGTAATTCAAACTACTGTACCTTTGGTCTTTCAACCAGATAATAAATTATCTCGGAAATGATTGTTATATTTATTTATATATTAGTATCTGTTAAAAAAAAATTATTGAAGGATAATTTATTTATTTATTTTCAGAAATCTACAAAGTTTGATGCATCTAATAAAAGGAAATATAGGGACGGGGATATTAGCTATGCCGGTTGCTGTTGGCAACGCTGGCTTATGGGTAGCATTTTTTGATTTGCGTTATATTTATACACATAAAATGAAATGGGGTTTAAAGGCCTATAATGTTCCGTTCTGAGTTGGGGCGAATGAAGTCGGGCATTCGCCATAGAGTGTACCACGAGGGAAATGTTGCCGGAACAGTGGCACTACGGCCGACGGGACTTCAGTTTTTCGTCTCATCCGAACGACCAGACAGCTGTCCTTGTCATATCCCCCGTCCTGCACACTGACAAGTGTGTGTGTGTGTGGGGGGGGGGCTCACCGGAAAATCTGGATGAACTTTCTCGACTGATGCAAGGATCGAACACCAGACCTCCAGGCTAGTGCACGATGATACACATCAAGCTATGACGATAAACAATATTTTATTCAGGATTTGTTTCGGTAGATATCTAAAGGGGATTTGGGAACAGACCAAATCCTGCTTAACATGTATGGGTTTTCCCTGCATTTCCGCGCGGGTTTTCATCCATTATATTTGCACTGGACCGACTTCTCCGCCGGAGAAAAATACGCACAGAACGCTGCGAAATCGCATAGATGGTACACGGGCCATGGCCTAAGTAAAACCCACCCCGGTATATATGTACGTAGAGAAAAAAAGTTGCCAACACATTCTGATTTTTCGATCCCTTTTTTTTCTCTGTGTATATACATGTATATAATTACAAACATAAAATTGTACCGTAGTTCTACACACACACAATGAATAGATATATAAATATAAAAAACTATAATACAATAATGACAATATACTAGTAATGATTCAATGAAGAGTCAATGATATGAAAAAATATTAATAACGATTCAATGCTATCTAGCACAAATGCTATCATATGCCCAGTTATTATATTAAAGCTAATAATCCAATTTTCATCCATGTCTGTACTACTTTTGTAGGTGGGAACTGTAGGAATACTGTTAATAGGTGTTATAGCCACACACTGCATGCATCTACTTGTCAAATGTAATCGTATCATGTGCAGAAGGTAAAATTAGTTATGTACATTTAAACATACATTATGGAAGAGCAAAAACTGACTTTTGTCGGTCTTCCTTTGAGCCTCAGATGTCATAGAAATTATAAATTAGATCTTTATTTAAACAACAAGCCCAAAATGAACACTGTAGACCCACGGATGGCTTGGATTGGGCTCGGATTAAAACAGGATTTCGTCGACTGATTTAATCACTATGGCGTCGTGGGTGGGGTTTCTCCGTGACGTTGACGTCATCATACTTCCGGAAATTATTCATAAAAGACAGTGATGACCGAGGCTATACACAAGCTTCACTAGATACCGTTTAAACATTACTTGATGATCGAGACTATGTAGGTGGAGTTAACGCCTGTCAATCAACAATCGGCCATAGTGGAAAAGGGTGTCGATGAAGTTTCTAGTAAAAAATTATAGTGGTAACAACTTTGTTCAGGATAAAGTAATTTGACTGAAATTTTCAATATATCCTTGTTTCAACATCTATTTTTGAACTTGTATAGCAAGAATGGCTAACTCCTTGTCAAAATCTCCCATAATGTATCTTTAATATAAATACTATTTCAGGCGTTGCTGGAACGCATTTTGGAATATTTAAAGTATCGAATGTTTTAATCAAGGCTATGGCGAAGATTTATAAATAAGAATGTAAATGAATAAAATAAAATATCGTTCTTAATCAACGAGGACAGATCCGCCTACTCGTCATGGAAATGCATCTATCAAGCGCATAAGGCTTCGGTTATCTTCAATAGCAGCAAGGGCCATGTAACCGACGTCAGCGACCGTGGGGTTTCATTTCTCGATTATATAAACCAAAGAAAGGATTGTCTAATCAGCTAGGATTCGGTGTTTTCTTGGGTTTTAGAAATATTTTATCCGATGATCTGTGAAAAGTCCCCTCTACAAAATGAAAATGAGAGCATGCAGAAAAGCGTCTATGTATCATCAGTTTCCAAAAGCTGAATGGAAGTTTATTAGTATAATATCAGCTACATTAAATTTGGGTGTTTGGTACAGTATGGTTCTCTCGTATTAGCTTCAAAGTGTTTACTTCGCGTTTGTTTTATTCATTCAAGGTATATTCAACGTGTTTACTTGGTTCTAGTTTTTTTTTCTTATGGTAGCTTTAACGTGTTTACTTTGTACCTGTTTGTTCTTTCGCGGTAGCTTCACGAGTTTGCATGGTACTTAGTTTGTTCTAATATGGTAGCTTCAATGTGTGTACTGTGTGTTTGTTTGGTTCGCTCATTGGTTGCTTTAACGTGTTTACCGGGTGTTTAGATTGTACTCCCATTGTAGCTTTATCGTTTTTATTTGGCGCATGGCTTGTTCTCTCGTGGTAGCTTCAACGTGTTTACTTGGTGCAAGTATCGTTCATCGTTGTAGCTTTAAGGTGTTTACTTGGTGCTAGTCAAGTTCTCTCGTGGTAGCTACAAGATGTTCGTACTTTGGTTCTCCCATGTTAGCTTTTACATGTTTACTTGTTGCATTGTTTGTTCCTTCAGTGTAATTTTAGAGTGCCTACTTAATTTTTTTAAACATCATAGCTTGGTCCTCCTCACTCATATTTGAAATAATTCAAGTGCCCTGTGTTATCAGCGCGTCTAAAAAATACAAATCCAATTGAAATATAATTTAACATTAAGCATAGCCTACCCTACTAACCCCAAATACTGTTTCGTCACATAGACACAATTTGTCTCCAATCCGAATCTTACAGGACGGGTGCTGATACCTTGGATTATGCTGATGTTATGGAAACAGCTTTGACAACGGGTCCAGTTAAACTTCGAAAATTCTCAAATGTAGCCAGGTATGTAATTTATGTAAATAGGCATTGTTAATGTCGATCCACTAGTTTCATATTTTTAAAAGAAAAACGTCGAATTTATGACGTTTTAGAAATATCTCTAGATATAACGGTTTTATACTCAACCAAACGCTAAAACAATTAATCTTTGATTAAACATACATTATGCAAGAGCTAAGGCTGCTCATTCCAAGACTTTATTTAGGCTCTAGATGCTATGAAGATTATTAATAGGACTCTTTATACCCCGAATGGCTTGGATACAGCTTGGGTTTAAACAGTCGTCAATTTGAAATTAAATCAATAAACGTTTACCGTTAGTGACTGACTTCACTACCGGAGACTAATGATGAAAGCCCCGCACAGCGGGGGTACCATAGCCATTGACAATGTTACTTGATAATCGAGCATATGTGGGTGGAGTTATCGTCTGTCAATTAAACGATCGGCGATTCTCGTAGACGGCGCGGACACAGTTGATGCCTATTTATAGTCAAAACTTCCAACAGTGAAAACTCCGTTCAGAGTAAAGTAATTTGACTGAAATTTTAAATATTTTCTTTTTGTTGTCATCTTTTCTTCGGATTATTATAGCAAGAATGGTCAACTCATATGTTTCATTTAAAGAAATAATGTTACAGATTATCACACTATTGTAATATATTGACAAGACAGTCAAACATTTGAGAATGTCAACTTCAATTTTAAGGTCTGAATTATTTTGGCTATTTGTGTTGACTGGCAACTCTGTGTTTATCTTTAATTCAGATATTTAGTGTTAACGTTTATCATAATAACACAAGTTGGTGGTTGTGGTGTTTATGTTGATTTTATTTCTACAAATATCAAACAGGTTAGTTTATGTATATTATAACAATAAATTGGTCAGGTCGAAAACACTAAGTATACTTCGAGAATTTCAAGAAGTATTTATTCAACGATCCTTTGGTACCATCCTATTTAAACGATCCTTTGGTACCATCCTATTTAAACGATCCTTTGGCACCATCCTATTTAAACGATCCTTTGGTACCATCCTACTTAAACGATCCTTTGGCACCATCCTATTTAAACGATCCTTTGGCACCATCCTATTTAAACGATCCTTTGGCACCATCCTATTTAAACGATCCTTTGGCACCATCCTATTTAAACGATCCTTTGGCACCCCATCCTATTTAAACGATCCTTTGGCACCCCATCCTATTTAACCCATCTGATTTAATTATTAATAAAATAATTAAAATGTTTATTGAGTCTTTGTGTATGGCAGATGAGAAACGGAATGAGAAACGGAGTAGGTCCGCATTACAAAACAGCATACTGATTTTTGGATATGGTGACCATTCAGGGCAGAGATAAATTCCTGAAGTAAATAGTTCTCTGTATGCAACCTATTTTATAACTGCCAACAACTGATTTGTGCTACTTCTTTTTTGATGCATTGTATTTCAGAAACACCCTGCTGGAGAAGCTTCTGACTTAGGGAATCAGCTTCAGACCAGTTACATAATAATCTCCCTTACTTTGTCAGCTTAAGTTATTTTGGAAAGATTTGTTTTGTTGTCCAGGCGCTTGTGGGTCTTAGTGATATATCCTGTACATCAGATAAATACATAGAATTTTTTTTACTAATTCTTTTATTATAGGTCATCAATCATTTCTATCCAAACGACCCAACTATTAGGGTTTATGAAGTTGGGGTTGCTGCCATTTTGGTGCCATATTTCTTTGTGAAGAACTTAAGGTCTTTATCAGTGTTTTCAACGTTTGCTAACCTTGTTACAGCTACAGGTCTGCTTATAATACTATATCAAGTGACACAAGGATTACCAAACGTCGATTCGAGGCCAGCATTTACTGGATGGAGTCATCTGCCATTATATTTTGGTACAGCTCTCTATGCTTATGAAGGAATAAACTTGGTAATGTAGATTGTAAATAGAGCTTATTATTCAAAAGCTTGCATTAAGTAAAATAAAATTTTGTATCAGGCCAATAACATTCGTCGTTTCGAATATTAAACGTTAGTCACTTAACAACCCCATAATAATTAACCTCGTAGATTTTTGTTTCTTATTGAAACTTCAAACGTTCATAACTTTGATCAGAATTAAGAAATTTGACTGACATTTTCGGTTTGAACGATAGTTTGTCCGTAAGAGTTTCATGGTGCTATATATAAACTACGTCTACCAACCCCATCAAAAGACCAGTCTACATGGGACATGACAATTACGATATTTTTAGATTTGTATGGTTTCAAACAAATTTTGTAATTCCAATCATCACTGATAATACCTGAAATATTTTGTTCTAGCCTGATTGATTATTGTTCAGTTTTGATATGGAGCTGTAGTTTGATCGTATTTGAATAAAAATATTCACCCCAAAACCTATTTATATCTGGGGTCTTAGATTACCCCGAGTAGCCGACAACGTACAAGGGTGCGACGTGTACAAGGGTTAAGTCTGTTCAAATGTTATATAAATCATTAATCAGACATGAGTTAACATACTACGCTTATGGATTATCAAGAATGTGCTTTTTATCATACCGACTTTAGTAATGATGATCGAGGCTGGGCATAAAATTTAATCGCTAAATTTTTTGTTCACAGTGGATCAATTTGACTGAAATTTTCAGCAAATTCCCTTTACATTCTCTAGCTTTCAACCATTGTAGTGAGTATTGGATGTTTAAGTCGGACATTACAGTAAAAACTTTGTAACACTGTAAATAATTTTGTATTATTTTGTGTTATTTTACAACAGGTTCTTCCAATAGAAAATAAAATGCGTTATCCATCTGACTTTGTTGGTCTGGATGGCGTTTTAAATCTTGGCATGGTTACCGTTTCCTGTTTGTACACAATGATGGGTTTCTATGGTTATCTGAAATATGGCGATGACGCTAAAGGCAGCATAACTCTAAATTTACCAAGTGACCAATGGTAATATGGCTTACATGATTGCAATATTGCGTACATTTTGCAACAAATGTCTGTGATCTCAAGTTGATAATCCAATACCGTTTTATTTTATAAAGAGAAACTGGATATCGATCAAATCTGCCTTTTACTGATCTATTTTGACTTCAAATTAATAGTCAGGCATATAACCAATTCCCTAGTCTATAGGATGACCGTGGCAGTGAAAGGAGTAGAACAGCCGGGTCGTGTAATAATTTAATGTTAAAATGGATAATAAAAGCTTTGATATTTGACAATCAAGACTACCCCGTCAAAACATTCATAATTTCGCGCGGAATAAAGTAATTTGACCGAAATTTTCAATATTTTCATTTCTCACTGAATAGATATGTTAAATCAAGTAAATGGATATGTCAAACCAATTTGTCCTTATTACGTGTCTGAAGTCAATATATTACATGTTTATTACAGGTTATATTTATCAGTAAAGTTAATGTTTGCTCTGTGTATTGCTATATCTTATGGTGTTCAGATGTATGTTCCTGCTAAACTTCTTCTACCTTTCTTTAAATCTAAATATGAAAACACAAGATTTGAAAGATTTGGAGAATACTTTGTTCGCATTGGACTCGTACTCATCACTTGTAAGTTTCCACTATGTAGTCCTCAAGGGTGGATCGGGGGGGGGGGGGGGGTGCACCCCGTGCACGCCCCTCCCCCCCCCCATTTTGATCCAGTACATAGTATTCTCGGACTTCTATGTTGGGGAATTTCAGGGGGAGGCTACTTGGAACCCCCTTTGTGTGCTTTGCGTCCTTCGCGTTTCCAGCTTACACCCCTACCCTTTCAATGTCCCCTGGACCCGCCCTTGATCCTGATCAAACTAACACATTCTGTTTGGTTACCCTTATTAAAACATCGTTGGTTTCATCTGATTAGATATCATTGCTGTACATCTGCATCTGTCAGTTTCCTTTAAGTGCACGACAATGTTCACATGGATGGACCTCAGTATGCCTCCCCAACTACAAAGCACCCTTTGCTGAGCAGTCCTATAATTTGATTGGCAGTGGCGAAAACCGAAAACCTGATGAATTTTCTACGTTAATTATCTGTACTGTATGTTCTATGATTATCTCGGAATCTAAGTTGCACTGTGTATTATTAAATTATTTTGTAATAATACGTATTTGATTATTTCAGTTATCTATTGACTGCATGTTCGTACCATTTGTGCTAGGGTTTGTGGAGCAGTTACGCTTCGCGATGTATTAATAAATTATGTGTATCTCTTTATTTCAGTTACCTGTGCTGCTGCTGTTCCACATTTGGATTTATTGATATCTTTAATTGGTGCGTTTTCGGTCAGTTCTCTCGCTATCATTTTCCCAGCAACTATAGAGGTAGTGACATTAACAGCTGAAAACGAAACGTTACCCAAGTGGATTCTTGTTAAAGATGTGCTATTAGTACTCTTGGGAATTCTCGGCTTTCTGACTGGAACTTATACTGCTATACAAGCAATTGTAGAAACATATTAAACACTAGTGAAATTTTATTTGTGATACCTAAAGAAATAGAAGTAACTTCTAATTCCCGGTACATGAAGATCTTGATTGTGTTTGTAATTATGATCTATTTGAGGCTGGTGTGATTCCGAGACACCTTAAAACAACTTTGTGTTTTACAGACTGGTTAAACTAATATAAAACCTCCTCTATAATATGCCATACCAAGTCATGCCAATATTTCGTAAAAGAGACTCCGTCACTAATGTCTTACCTCGGTCCGTGTGTACACAACTGTTACAGAGTAGTGTTATACAAAGTAATCTGTTACATAATTTTTAGCTTGTAATCATACTGTTATGCCTTAGCGTTGTGTGACGTAATGATCTGCATTGCCAAAATGCCTCACTGTCAGTAAGTAGTATTGCATTAGAGTCGAGGGAGATAACTCTGTTTCAAATAATGACATAGGTGCCCTTTCTACTACTATCGTGTTTTTATACAGCTAGAACCGGAGTATGCCAATATCCTGATTATATTAACATCATGATATAAAAAATAAATTCACTCAAATCATGGAAGCTTGTTGTGTGATGTCAGATATGAATAATATAATGCTTTAACATTAAAATAGATTTCATAATGTATTTGAATAATGTATTTGTAAATTTCATATTGTGAATGTTTTTTTTAAATTTAAATATAAAAGAATCGCCTTGTAAATACACCTATTTTTTATAGATTTTTATCCTTGTTTTGTGTTTTTGCTGTGTGGGGTGTATTTGTGTATGCCAAGCGATGTTTATAACTTGGACCCCATGAACGTATAGGTAGGCTAATACTCCAGTGGCAGCGAGGAGCAGGGGCATGGGGAAGCCGTTATGGACTTTTTCCAAATTTGGCATAAAGCAATATAGTCAAGGGAGGGTGAACTTTATTGATATTCAGCATACTTCGACCTTCCGTTCAGGTGTATGCTACAGTGCTTAACTGCTTGCTTTTATTGAGAATGCGCGGTTAATGCTATTATTCAGCTTTCCGCTTCGCAATTATGTGCAAAAATTGTGAACGTGGGAGAAGTATGGAGCATTATGGACCCCATTAATTTTGACATTTCGTGTGAAGAAAGGGTGAACCCTGGTGGTTTTTAGCACTCTATCTCGGAGATAATAGATACGTATATCAGACTAAAGCAAGGCTGACACTTGCACGATTCCGTGGCACGCATTGGCACGACTCGAGTCGGCACCACTCGACAATCCTCAACAGATTCCGGTTCCGGAACCTACATCTAATCTCGACTGTATGACAGTAAGTGATATGTACCTACGCCCATAGATTTGCGATGCGGCTACCGGTTTACTTTAACAGAAAAACTTGACACCGTGGGCGCAATCAAACACAAATTGGCGACCTATTCGGCTAGCGACCTCTATGACCGATCCAGCTGGTAACCTGTTCGTTGGAAACCTATTCAGAATAAAGACAAATCGCCCAAGATTACCTTTCCGAGTATATATAGCTGGATGCTCAGAATTCTGTACGATGGTCCGAATTTTGACTCGGAATATTACCGTTCTTTCACTTTAAAATATTGAAAAAATGGCGACGTTTAGGATGAGAGAGCGCCCCTTTGATATGATTGTGCCAAGTGTTACTATTAATATTTAGAAAACTTATTCAATTACCTTTCAGAATATATATGGCGAAATTACACTTTTATTCTGAGCTAAACGAATGGATAGAAATTAATATATTCTACCTTCATTTGATAGACGTAACGTTGGATTTTATTTGTTGATAAAAATAGATGATACAGGTCACAATTCTATGGAATACAATTACTGCTTATTACTGAGCAACGTTTCGACTATAGGCTTCTCTGGGCGTTATCAAGCAATGATAAAATCTAAAAAGAGACAAGTCAATATATGAAAAATAGATGAGTTTTGGCGACTGCTGTCTTTATTCTGAATAGGCTGCCACTGAACAAGTTGCCAGCTAATTTGTGTTCTGTATGGGCGCAACCATGTTTCATCCGGGACCTTTAAAGTAGTTCCAATATGGCGGAATTCGTCATACAGCCGAGTCTAGATTTGGGAATCTGTCGAGGCAAGCCGAGTGGAGTCTTTATTCGAATAGGTCGCTAATTTGTGTTCTGTATGGGCGCAACCATGTTTCATCCGGGACCTTTAAAGTAGTTCCAATATGGCGCAATTCGTCATACAGCCGAGTCTAGATTTCGGAATCTGTCGAGGCATGCCGAGTGGAGTCGGCACGACACCGTCCGATTTGCGCAAACTCGTCGTGTCAATGCGGGAAGTGCGTAAACAATGCGCAAACTATGCGTGAACTCGTCGCGCCAGTTCGTGTCAATGTGGACACTGCGACAGAATCGTGGCCAAGAGTCGTGCAAGTGTCAGCCTGGCTTTATGCAGGTTCCTACTGCGGTGCTATGCGTTATGATAAGATTTTTACTATTGAGTCCACGATCTGCTACGTGCAGATACGTTCCGACACGTTTCGATACGATCAACACTATTGCTACGACTGACCTCAATATATAAGACCACGATTACTCCACGATTAAAACCACGATTCCAATCGCACCACGAATCATGAAGTCTTATTCATGAAAAGTGATATCCTAAATCAGTGTGGACAGGTATGTAATTCGGCAATGTAGCCCAACGAAATAACAAATACCAGTTCGGGGCTTTAATAGGAATGGTGGTTTGTTTGGAAACAGCTGGATTTTAAGGTATATGGCATCTATATATTCTTAACATGCATAAATAAAAGGGTGAGGGAGAGAAATGGGGTTGAACGTCCACTCGACACAAACTAGGTCATTTCGGGACTAAAATATGGTTTAATTTTATTTCAATAATTCGCTTGCGCTTAGAGATCTTTTGCAGAGGGAGAAACCGGACTACCCGGAGAAAACCCACGAGGTGCAACCTGCGATTCGAAACCACGTTAGTTGACTCCGTGGCCTTATGATATAGCGCGCACGTGCTAACCAGTCGGCCATTAAAACCCCCAAATTACAGGGATATGCCCATCTTATTTTCTTATGGTGGTAAAAGAAAACAGGAGTCTCGTGTGTTATGATAATGTCTTAATCGAGCAATTATAGTTTTTCCGGGGGATGGCACAAGGGCGTTTATGTATCTAAATAGACCGCCAAAATGTAGGGGCCCCGTACCATGTCCATGTCGTTTTCAAAAGACCACGTAAACTATGTCACTATTCTTCGTTCATGTTCCTCCCTTTCTTGAAAACATAGAAAAAACTACTCGTCTACCTCATTAAACTTGCATAATCACATATGCCATCTTCCACAAATACGATCAAAATGGCAGGATAAAGAATTGTTATGAATTTCAGTGATGTCTCAAATCACAATCTAGAGTTATTTCACTTGGTATAAAGCAGCTGCGACAGTCGAGCGGTTGTGCCGAGAAATACTTTCCAAATTTTTCAATCAGTTGTTTTAGTCAATGGTGGCATCTTAGAGGATGGTAATTATTAGTAAAAAAACACTTGGGTTGTGTGTATTTTAAATACTTATGAAGTTGTACGAACATAAACGTTTTAATTGTTTTATTCTTTGCAATGAAGAGGGTGACATTTCTGTACAATACGTTATGCCCGATTGGAAAAGTCCAAATCCACTCAAAATACTATTTTGCCGCGATGGCGGCGTCACGGTGGCTAAGCGGTTGTGGTGTTCGTTCAGTAGACTCAGGGTTGTGGGTTCGATCGCAGTGTTGGCTCAGAAAATTTTATCGGTATTTTCCGGCGTGGCTTTCGCTTGTCACTTGTCAGTAGTGCAGGACGGAGGGACTTTCAGGGACAGCTGTCTAGTCATTCGGGTGGTACGAAAACCCGTTTCCATGTTTTACTTGTAGGTACAGAAGTTATAATATACTCAAACAGTTCGCTCAGTTGTCCTTTATTATTAAATGGGTATTATCAAATTGTCAGTTCTCGATAGAATAATCAAATGAAAGATAATGGCAGGCGAGTATGTTAAAAATTTCAGTCAAATTACTTCATTCTAAGCCGAGATATCGACGTCGGAAGAACAATGTAACAGTGTGCAGATTTAGCTCTTGCATAATGTCGGTCGGTAATATGTATATATTTTCCTCGTGTTATATATCATAAACCAAGGACAACGACGCGAGAAGTAATTTCTAATTTTAGATCTGTATTGAATGACATGACGTGTAGAAATTATAAGCATATTATAATTGTACACAATTCTATTCAAAAGTTATTTTTGTCAATTTATGTCCATGTATAGTCCTATATTCAAAAGTCTTTGTAGACACTTCTTTTGAGGTATACATTTCATTTACAATCCTAAACCAGACAACCGTAATTCTTTTATAAAACAATTTGAAAGCCTATTATACTGTTATGACTATGCATGGGCGTCACACATGGGGGGGGTCCGGGGCTGGGGGGGGGGGGGGTCTGAATATACTTGGACCCCCCCAAAATTTGGCAAAGTAAAGTGCCCGAAATCTAATAAAACACTAATTTTAGGACTGGAATAGCAGTAAACCGCGTTTGTGGCCATCAAATACATGTATTCCAAAATTTTCTTGAGGGGTCGAAGAAAACTGGCCGCAGCCCGTAAACCTGCTTCGGGCATTTCTAGTTTTTCTACCCTAACTGTCATCGAGTCCTAGTAAAACACTTATTTCACTTTTCTTTTCATTGAATACCACGAATTTGTACTGCGTTGACTATTGATTAAAACATTTTGTCTGGGGCCACTCTACTTTGTGAATGCAACTGCAACAGTGTGATTGGATGGTTGGAATTCAGAGTGGGATTTCGGTTACAGAACCATTGGATACTTTTGGACTTGCTCACACAGGCTAGAATAGCAGAAAACGCATTTGCGGTGGTAAAATTTTCAAAATTTTCTCCGAGAGGGTGAGTCTCCTATAGCCCGCAACGATTGATTGGTTCTGGGCAGCCAGGTAGGCTATATTGGAACAAGACCGGTGCCAATGTCTGTAAACATGATAAACATTGTATTGGTGTGATGTTAACAGAAGACTGAGACTTTAAACAAAATTTATGGGGGTACCCCCACCCCGTTGCGGACCCCCCCCCCAATATATATTTCACGGCTACGCCTCTGTCACTATGGGCAAAAAAGCAATAACATAACACAATAGAAAACTTGACAATATTTTTGAAGGGCTCGATCTGCGGTTCAAATGACAGAACACGTTTTATTCCACTGGATATAAAAATGTCAAATTTTGTTTGATATAAACGAATCCGAATTCTCTGTTTACATCCCTTAAACTGATGATTATCCAGGTACGTACGATAAGCCTATAATGACACTCTCTAAAACATCGGATGGCGCAGCTGTTAACCGATTAAAATAGATCGCCATTGAATGATTTAACTTAAAAATGGAGGAGCGAATTTATGTCCAAACTTCAAACAGTGATAACGTCATTCAGAATAAAGTAATTTGAATGAAATTTTCAATCAATCTGTATGTCGTGTCGTTTTTTTATACTTTCGATGAAGAGCAGACAAATTATAGTGGGATTTCATGTCAGGGCTCAATCAGCCTTGACGTTTCTAGTGGTTAACCGACAGTTCCTTGCTTCTAAAGGCCAAGATCTCGCCGTAACAGACGGTTTCATTGAACAGACTCCCCTAAATCTGGTCTGATCTCTGTTTGACCCCCCCCCCCCCAATAATTTTAGAAAATAAAAAATGTTTTTGTGAAACGTTTCGGTAATCAATACCCTCTACGGTGATTAAATTCCTCATCCCAACTCATTTACCATCCTGCTGTAAACCTACTTGAGAAGTGCTTTTTACGATCCTCAGAAGTCTTTAGGTATAGGTTCAACGTGACGAGAATATGCATTCATTTGATGCACTTACTCCGTTCGTTTGACACCTCCTTCTTTGTTCGGATAAGCTGGTGATTTGGCGACGAACAGTATCTTGCCAGTTCTATTTATCTCGACGACCAGTGTCTGAAATGCTGCTTAGCTGGCGAAAATATTCATTCACTTTGAGTTACTGACTCCGCAAGTTTGGACTTTCCTCTCTGGTCGGATAAAGTAGTGATTTGGCGACAGGCGGTATCTAATATATTTAGCTCTATTTATCTCGGCGATCAATGCCTGGAATACTGCCAGACTGTATTCCGGGCAGTCTACTTTTCAAATTTCTGAGGTCCGCTTGTCCGTTCGTCCGACACTTTCCTCTGTGGGGTCGGAAAGATTAGTGACCAGGCAACAGACCGCATCCGATCAGTTCTATTTATCGCTATGATCGGTTCCTGAACACTGCCAGGCAGCATTTCCCCCATACCGCTATCAAGGACTCCCTACTTTGGCGTTCGTGAGTGGAATTCTCCGAGGTTTGCAAGTTCGTTTGACACTTTACCTCAACGATCATTGCTTGAAATACTGCCAGGCTACATTTCCGACAGACTGTATTTCCAAAATTTTCTGGGAGAGGGGGGGGGGGGGTCGTGGGTGCTCCCCCTAGTTGAAGTTTGTGCTCTGGTCCCCTTTACCGTGGACTTTGCCCCAGCTTTGCCCATCCAATCACTGACGACTAGCGCCGCCACTGACTGGTGCTGATAAGAGCGAACTTGTTTGGACCCAGTTTTGGGTTAAATATCCCTAAACTTTAAACGATGATAATAAGCGGCGAATTGAACAGTTGTTGGGTCCCCTATCTCTGTTCCTTCGTTACCCCCCTCCACCTCCCATACCGACACCCCTCACATTACCTGACATTAATCGAGGCTAGCAAAAGGTAGATATATTTCCTGGAATCGCATGATATGATCATAACAACAGACAAAAGGAAGGTAAAATTGTAATTCTTTACCTCCATGATGTGTGACGAAAAGTAGGGTTAAAGTAGCCTGCATTATTGCACTATTATCTTAGGCTTACTTACCGACAGTTATATCTGTATCCATTGCTGGAAGTAGGGTACTGTCGTCCAGCCGCCCTAATAGTTGACGCATTATATACACTATCTAATATCGGAAATAACGAGGTTAAATTTCCTTCCAGACGTCATGATGATACGGTAGAGAAAACATAATCCGTGAGTTCACAGGGAGCGTCATATCCACAGCCTCATCGGCTATGAGGCCAAGGATACAGACATATACCCACAGTGCGGTGTTTAAGCCGTTAGGCCACGAGTTATAAAGTATATTGTAGTTTTCCTGCAATTCACCTTTGTAGTTTGCTCTATATGTTATATAAACTAAGTAACAACCTAAATGGTGTTTTCAGACTTAATTGATCATTGGAAATATATATCAATACGTCAAATCAAAAAGAGGCCTAGACGATAGTGTCACTCTAGCATCACGGGCCGTATCACATTATGGAAGTAATTCACAACTCGACTATTTAACAACACACAACAGTGTCACAAAATGCGATTAATTTGCTTTCTGTTCCAGATATATAACCTAAGCTAACATTTACCACACAATGGCCGGTGATTCACACGATGCTATGGAAACTACTAGGCTTTTATCCAACAGTCAAGATGATAAGATAAACGAGAAATTATACGACGGTGTTAGTGTCGAACCACCAAAAATGGAAAATACTGAAACAACAGTTCAATCACCAGTAATGGAACATATATCGGCTACGCCTATGCCAAACAATCAAGATGATAACAGAAGCGTGGAATCAAATAACAGTGCTGAATCAACAGAAATGGAAAATACAAACAAACAAGATTATAGTATAAATGTGGAATCAGAGTTGGAGAGGTTATTGCCAGAGACTGCAGAAAGAAACAACTCGTAAGTATAAACCCCATACGTTCCGCATCTGGATGTATTCTAAATAGTGAGTTCTTAATTCTACAAACGAAGCGTAACACTCGATCGTGTATACTAATACGATATTGAAATCTCACTCTGAAATTCTATAACCACTTCCACTGAAAGTGACATTAATTACCAGTAATTGAGTACAATTGTAAATCTTTATGCTACTTAAAACATGTCTTATGTCTATGTCTTGAAAATATAATTTGGAGTTATTCATTTCATTCATTCATTTATTTATCTCCAGGAATATGCAAAGTTTGATGAATCTAATAAAAGGAAATATAGGAACGGGGATATTAGCTATGCCGATTGCTGTTAGTTACGCTGGATTATGGGTATGATATTTTGTGTTCAGTTTTATCGTTTGCAACACTCCGATAAAAAAAAGCCCAAACGAATCTAACATAGCAAGATAACAAAATAACAGTCCAACACCATTTTGTTCAGGTGGGTTGAGGAAGGGGTTTAATGATCTAAGTGTTTGTCCGGTTTCCTCGAAGATCCCTACACTCAAATTGAATCAGTGTGTGCCTTTTTCCATTTTTCATTCCAATCTGATAACCGACATAGTACACAATATCAGTTATTTCTCAATATACTCATTCGCGTACTTGTTCAGTTGAATAAGGTATAAGATCTTAAGCACATAAGTATAAATTCTTTTAAATGTAAATATTATTAATAATCAATTTATTACAAATGTTAACTAAGTGTCAATACTACTTTTGTAGGTGGGAACTGTAGGAATACTTTTGATAGGTGTTATAGCCACACACTGTATGCATCTACTTGTTAAATGTAATCGTATCATATGCAGAAGGTAAAATCAATTTATATACAATCAATACAAATTATCTGGCGAATTATTCATTGAAAGCTTATATTATGAGTTTTCCACTTTAAAGCAGTGTTGAAAAAACAAAATTTAAGAAAATAACACACAGACGCAATCTAAGTTATAGAATGAGGACGATAGTAATATTTCATCTTGATCAAATAACTCTGTGGTTAATACAGTAATTCTCTGCCAAAGCAGCAAGGTTTCCATTCTCTGTAATAACTGCATCCATCCTTCTGGCATCATTAAGGGTTCAGTTCTTGATGACACAATAGGTTCTGTTCCCGATGATATACCCGAGAAGAAAATACTTTAGATCGATTACCTTGGGTCTATTTATCATTTGTTTCCAAAAGCTGAATGAAAGGTTATTAGTATAATATATGTTACAATAAATTTGGGTGTTTGTTACAGTATGGTTCTCTCGTATTAGCTTCAAAGTGATTACTTCGCGTTTGTTTTATTCTTTCAAGGTATATTCAACGTGTTTACTTAGTTCTAGTTTAGGTTTCTCATGGTAGCTTTAACGTGTTTACTTTGTACCTGTTTGTTCTTTCGCGGTAGCTTCACGGGTTTACGCCTTAGTTTGTTCTAATGTGGTAGCTTCAATGTGTGTACTGTGTGTTTGGTTTGTTCTCTCATTAGTTGCTTTAACGTGTGTACCGGGTGTTTAGTTTGTTCTCCCATTGTAGCTTCAACGTGTGTACTGGTTGCATGGTTTGTCTCATGGTACCTTTAGCGTTTTTATTTGGCGCATGGCTTGTTCTCTCGTGGTAGCTTCAACGTGTTTACTTGGTGCAAGTATCGTTCATCGTTGTAGCTTTAAGGTGTTTACTTGGTGCATGGTTTGTTCCTTCAGTGTAGTTTTAAGGTGCCACGTAATTTTTTTAAAACATCATAGCTTGGTCCTCCTCACTCATATTTGATATAATTTAAGTGCCCTGTGTTATGAGCGCCTCTAAAAAATACAAATCCAATTGAAATATAATTTGACATAGTACAATCTAGCATTAAGCATAGCCTACTAATCCCAAATACTGCTCCGTCATATAAACACAAATTGTCTCCAATCACAGGATGGGTGTTGATACCATGGATTATGCTGATGTTATGGAAACAGCTTTGACAACGGGTCCAGTTAAACTTCGAAAATTCTCAAACGTAGCCAGGTATGTAATTTATGTAAATAGGTTTATGTCGATCCGCTATTTTCGTATCTTTAAATGAAAAACGTCAAATTAGAATTATCTCTAGATAGTATAACGGTGTTATAATCAACCAAACGCTAAAACAATTAATCTTTGTTTAAACATACATTATGCAAGAGCTAAAGCTGCTCATTGTAAGACTTTATTTAAACTCCAGATGCTATGGAGATTATTGATAAGACCTTTATTTACATGTCAAGATCAAAATTAACTCTTTCTACCCCGAATGGCTTGGATACAGCTTGGGTTTAAACAGTCGTCAATTTGAAATTAAATCAATATATGACTGCCCAAGCAAACGTTTACCGTTAGTCACTGATCTCACTGCCGTTGACTAATGATGAAAGGCCTACCATAGCCATTGACAATGTTACTTGATAATCGAGTACATGTTGGTGGAGTTATCGTCTGCCAGTTAAACGATCGTCGATTCTCGTAGACGGCGCGGACACAGTTGAGGCCTATTTATAGTCCAAACTTCGGATTATTAAAGCAAGAATGGTCAACTCTTTATTAAACTCTTAACTAATATATCTTTAAACAATCAGGGGCGTTTTAAAGTTTATCATGGCGGAGGGGGGGGGGCGTCTTGATTGATGATTTTTATGCCTATTCAATGACTGCATTCTCATTCAGTAATGGATTAGACAGCAACATTGTAGAGAATACGATTGACTCGTTTCCTTTGGCCAGAGGGGCCCTTTTGTCAGACGTAGGGCCCTTTTGTCTGCCTTTAGGACACCCTAACTAGGGTACATTTTCATATCGGTTTTAGCATTTTCTCCGGTTTTACTTTTCCAATTTCTTTGATTTTTTTTCGCTATAAAACGCCTATGTAAACAATGCATATTATTGATGAGTGAGGTGTCGGATATTGTAGTTGCGTGTTCAATCAAGCATTGAATTAATCAATTACTCACGAATCATATGCTTTATTTAAAGTAATAATGTTACAGATTATCACACTATTGTAATAAGGCAGTCAAACATTTAAGAATGTAAGCTACAATTATGTCATATTATTCAAGCTATTTGTGTTGACTGGAAACTCTGTGCTTATCTTTAATTCAGATATTTAGTTTTAACGTTTATCATAATAACACAAGTTGGTGGTTGTAGTGTTTATGTTGTATTTATTTCTACAAATATCAAACAGGTTAGTTTATGTATATTATAACAATAAATTGGTGGGCTGAAGTTTCGGCAACATACATTACTAAGCTAATGCTGTCTAACTATAATATTAGCGAGAAAGAGAGAGAAATGGGGTTTAACGTCCACTCAACCTAAACTAGGTCATTTCGGGACTAACATATGGTTTAATTTTATTTCAATAATTCGCTTGCGCGTAGGGGTCTTTAGCAGTGGGAGGAAACCGGAGTGCCCGGAGGAAACCCACGAGGTTGAGAAGGCGCCCCTATCTCCATGCCACATAGGGCTCGAAACCACAGTCGCAAGCCAGAGGTGACCGGCCATATAGAGGTCGAAGCGCGGCACTCTAGACCACTAGGCCATCCCAACACCCCTATAATATTAGCCCCGTTTGAGAACAAATACTTAGCAAGATGACCGACATTTTAAGTACTAAATCGACGAGTTAAGTCGAAAACACTAAGTATACCTCGAGAATTTCAAGAAGTATTTATTCACCTTATTAATAAAATAATTAAAATGTTTATTGAGTCTTTGTGTATGGCAGATGAGAAACGGAGTAGGTCCGCATTACAAAACAGTATACTGATTTTTGGATATGGTGCCCATTCAGGGCAGAGATAAATTCTTGAAGTAAATAGTTCTCTGCATGCGTGCAGAATGTGCCACCAGGTTAGGTTTGTTGCTAACAAGAATGGGCCCAGGGTTAGGGTAAAAAAAACATCTGGGACCAAATTGATCTCCGGTCTCCAAAGTACTCAAAATGAAGTACATGTAACATGGTAAATCCATTCTCCGCTGTTACACAGGGAAATGGACACGGTTTTACATCGTGTTCAACTTGAAACCGCGACACCGGTACCCGTTTTGGCTGCTTCCATAGTCAAGGAACTCGAGTGATATATCTAAATTTTGAGAAATTGAAATATTGGGGTGTCAATGGGGACCAGTGGTCCATATCTAACCCGAATACAATATTCAAATCCGGTCACCTAAGGCCCCCACCTGGATTCACCACTATATGCAACCTATTTTATAAATACCAACAACTGATTTATGCTACTTCTTTTTTGATGCATTGTATTTCAGAAACACCCTGTTGGAAAGGCTTCTGACTTAGCATCAGCTGCAGACCAGTTACTTAATAATCTCCCTTTGTCAGCTTAAGTTATTTTGGAAAGATTTCCTTTGGTGTCCAGACGGTTGTGGATCTTAGAGATATATCCTGTACATCAGATAAATGCATAGAATTTTATTTACTAATTCTTTTCTTATAGGTCATCAATCATTTCTATCCAAACGACCCAACTATTAGGGTTTATGAAGTTGGGGTTGCTGCCATTTTGGTGCCATATTTCTTTGTGAAGAACTTAAGGTCTTTATCAGTGTTTTCAACGTTTGCTAACCTTGTTACAGCTACAGGTCTGCTTATAATAATATATCACGTGACACAAGGATTACCAAACGTCGACTCAAGGCCAGCATTTACTGGATGGAGTCATCTGCCATTATATTTTGGTACAGCTCTCTATGCTTATGAAGGAATAAACTTGGTAATGTAGATTGTAAATAGAGCTTATTATTCGAAAGCTTGCATTAAGTAAAATAAAATTTTGTGTCAGGTCAATAACATTCGTCGTTTCGAATATTAAACGTTAGTCACTTAACAACCCCATAATAATTAACCTAAGGGATTTAACAATTTCTGTCTTATCTACGTTTAAATTTAATATTTACAATAATACTTGACAATTAACTAGGTTTCATCTGCCATTGATGGACGATGTATTGTTTCTTGTTGAAACTTCAAACGTTCATAACTTTGATTAGAATTAAGAAATTTGACTGACATTTTCGGTTTGAACGATAGTTTGTCCGTAAGAGTTTCATGGTGCTATATATAAACTACGTCTACCAACCCCATCAAAAGACCAGTCTACATGGAACATGACAATTATGATATTTTTAGATTGGTTTCAAACAAATTTTGTAATTCCAATCATCACTGATAATACCTGAAATATTTTGTTCTAGCCTGATTGATTATTGTTCAGTTTTGATATGGAGCTGTAGTTTGATCGTATTTGAATAAAAATATTCACCCCAAAACCTATTTATATCTGGGGTCTTAGATTACCCCGAGTAGCCGACAACGTTTTTCGTGCGACGTGTACAAGGGTTAAGTCTGTTCAAATGTTATATAAATCATTAATCAGACATGAGTTAACATACTACGCTTATGGATTATCAAGAATGTGCTTTTTATCATACCGACTTTAGTAATGATGATCGAGGCTGGGCATAAAATTTAATCGCTAAATTTTTGGTTCACAGTGGATCAATTTGACTGAAATTTTCAGCAAATTCCCTTTACATTCTCTAGTTTTCAACCATTGTAGTGAGTATTGAATGTTTAAGTCGGACATTACAGTAAAAACTTTGTAACACTGTAAATAATTTTGTATTATTTTGTGTTATTTTACAACAGGTTCTTCCAATAGAAAATAAAATTCGTTATCCATCTGACTTTGTTGGTCTGAATGGCGTTTTAAATCTTGGCATGGTTACCGTTTCCTGTTTGTACACAATGATGGGTTTCTATGGTTATCTGAAATATGGCGATGACGCTAAAGGCAGCATAACTCTAAATTTACCAAGTGACCAATGGTAATATGGCTTACATGATTGCAATATTGCGTACATTTTGCAACAAATGTCTGTGATCTCAAGTTGATAATCCAATACCGTTTTATTTTATAAAGAGAAACTGGATATCGATCAAATCTGCCTTTTACTGATCTATTTTGACTTCAAATTAATAGTCAGGCATATAACCAATTCTCTAGTCTATAGGATGGCCGTGGCAGTGAATGGAGTAGAACAGATGGGTCGTGTAATAATTTAATGTTAAAATGGATAATAAAAGCTTTGATATTTGACAATCAAGACTACCCCGTCAAAACATTCATAATTTCGCGCGGAATAAAGTAATTTGACCGAAATTTTCAATATTTTCATTTCTCACTGAATAGATATGTAAAATCAAGTAAATGAATATGTCAAATCAATTAGTCCTTATAACGTGTCTGAAGTCAATATATTACATGTTTATTACAGGTTATATTTATCCGTAAAGTTAATGTTTGCTCTGTGTATTGCTATATCTTATGGTCTTCAGATGTATGTTCCTGCTAAACTTCTTCTACCATTCTTTAAATCTAAATTTGAAAACACAAGATTTGAAAGATTTGGAGAATACTTTGTTCGCATTGGACTGGTACTCATCACTTGTAAGTTTCCACTATGTAGTCCTCAAGGGTGGATCTAGGGGGGTTGCACCCCGCGCAGGCCCCTTTCCCCATTTTGATCCAGTACTGTTATAATTTATTATTCTAGAACAAGAAATAATATTCCCGGATTTCTATGTTTGGGAATTTCCAGGGAAGGTTACTTGGAGCCCCCTTTGTGTGCTTTGCGTCCTTCGCGTTTCCAGCTTACGCCCCTACCCTTTCAACGTCCCCTGGACCCGCCCTTGATCCTGATCAAACTAACACATTCTGTTTGGTTACCCTTATTAAAACATCGTTGGTTTCACCAGATTAGATATCATTGCTGTACATCTGCATCTGTCAGTTTCCTTTAAATGCACGACACTGTTCACATGGATGGACCTCGGTATGAATTTTCTACGTTAGTTATCTGTACTGTATGTTCTATGATTTTCTCGGAATCTAAGTGGCACTGTGTATTATTAAATTATTTTGTATTAATACGTATTTGATTATTTCAGTTATCTATTGACTGCATGTTCGTACCATTTGTCCTAGGGTTTGTGGAGCAGTTGCGCTTCGCGATGTATTAATAAATTATGTGTATCTCTTTATTTCAGTTACCTGTGCTGCTGCTGTTCCACATTTGGATTTATTGATATCTTTAATTGGTGCGTTTTCGGTCAGTTCTCTCGCTATCATTTTTCCAGCAACTATAGAGGTAGTGACATTAAAAGCTGAAAACGAAACGTTACCCAAGTGGATTCTTGTTAAAGACGTGCTTTTAGTACTCTTGGGAATTCTCGGCTTTCTGACTGGAACTTATACTGCTATACAAGCAATTGTAGAAACATATTAAACACTAGTGAAATTTTATTTGTGATACCTAAAACATAGAGGTAACTTCTAATCCCCGGTACATGAAGATCTTGATTGTGTTTGTAATTATGATCTATTTGAGGCTGGTGTGATTCCGAGACACCTTAAAACAACTTTGTGCTTTACAGACTGGTTAAACTAATATAAAACCTCCTCTATAATATGCCATGCCAAGTCATGCCAATATTTCGTAAAAGAGACTCCGTCACTAATGTCTTACCTCGGTCCGTGTGTACACAACTGTTACAGAGTAGTGTTATACAAAGTAATCTGTTACATAATTTTTAGCTTGTAATCATACTGTTATGCCTTAGCGTTGTGTGACGTAATGATCTGCATTGTCAAAATGCCTCACTGTCAGTAAGTAGTATTGCATTAGAGTCGAGGGAGATAACTCTGTTTCAAATAATGACATAGGTGCCCTTTCTACTACTATCGTGTTTTTATACAGCTAGAACCGGAGTATGCCAATATCCTGATTATATTAACATCATGATATAAAAAATAAATTCACTCGAATCATGGAAGCGTGTTGTGTGATATCAGATATGAATAATATAATGCTTTAACATTAAAATAGATTTCATAATGTATTTGAATAATGTATTTGTAAATTTCATATTGTGAATGTTTTTTTTAAATTTAAATATAAAAGAATCACCTTGTAAATACACCTAATTTTTATAGATTTTTATCCTTGTTTTGTGTTTTTGCTGTGTGGGGTGTATTTGTGTATGCCAAGCGATGTTTATAACTTGGACCCCATGAACGTATAGGTAGGCTAATACTCCAGTGGCAGCGAGGAGCAGGGACATGGGGAAGCCGTTATGGACTTTTTCCAAATTTGGCATAAAGCAATATAGTCAAGGGAGGGTGAACTTTATTGATATTCAGCATACTTCGACCTTCCGTTCAGGTGTATGCTACAGTGCTAAGCTGCTTGCTTTTATTGGGAATGCGCGGTTAATGCTATTATTCAGCTTTCCGCTTCGCAATTATGTGCAAAAATTGTGAACGTGGGAGAAGTATGGAGCATTATGGACCCCATTAATTTTGACATTTCGTGTGAAGAGAGGGTGAACCCTGGTGGTTTTTAGCACTCTGTCTCGGAGATAATAGATACGTATATCAGACTAAAGCAAGGCTGACACTTGCACGATTCCGTGGCACGCATTGGCACGACTCGAGTCGGCACCACTCGGCAATCCTCAACAGATTCCGGTTCCGGAACCTACATCTAATCTCGACTGTATGACAGTAAGTGATATGTACCTACGCCCATAGATTTGCGATGCGGCTACCGGTTTACTTTAACAGAAAAACTTGACACCGTGGGCGCAACCAAACACAAATTGGCGACCTATTCGGCTAGCGACCTGTATGACCGATACAGCTGGTAACCTGTTCGTTGGAAACCTATTCAGAATAAAGACAAATCGCCCAAGATTACCTTTCCGAGTATATATAGCTGGATCTTCAGAATTCTGTACGATGGTCCGAATTTTGACTCGGAATATTACCGTTCTTTCACTTTAAAATATTGAATTAGGATGAGAGAGCGCCCCTTTGATATGATTGTGCCAAGTGTTACTAATAATATTTAAAAAACTTATTCAATTACCTTTCAGAATATATATGGCGAAATTACACTTTTATTCTGAGCTAAACGAATGGATAGAAATTAATATATTCTACCTTCATTGATAGACGTAACGTTGGATTTTATTTGTTGATAAAAATAGATGAGTTTGGGCGACTGCTGTCTTTATTCTGAATAGGTTGCCAACGAACAAGTTGTCAGCTGGATCGGTCGAATAGGTCGCTAATTTGTGTTCTGTATGGGCGCAACCATGTTTCATCCGGGACCTTTAAAGTAGTTCCAATATGGCGGAATTCGTCATTCAGCCGAGTCTAGATTTCGGAATCTGTCGAGGCAAGCCGAGTGGAGTCTTTATTCTGAATAGGTAGCCAACGAACAAGTTGCCAGCTGGATCGGTCGAATAGGTCGCTAATTTGTGTTCTGTATGGGCGCAACCATGTTTCATCCGGGACCTTTAAAGTAGTTCCAATATGGCGGAATTCGTCATACAGCCGAGTCTAGATTTCGGAATCTGTCGAGGCATGCCGAGTGGAGTCGGCACGACACCGTCCGATTTGCGCAAACTCGTCGTGCCAATGCGGGAAGTGCGCGTAAACAATGCGCAAACTATGCGTGAACTCGTCGTGCCAGTTCGTGTCAATGTGGACACTGATGGGCACGAGAGAATCGTGACCAAGAGTCGTGCAAGTGTCAGCCAAGCTTTATGCAGGTTCCCACTGCGGTGCGATGCGTTATGATAAGATTTTTACTATTGAGTCCACGATCTGCTACGTGCAGATACGTTCCGACACGTTTCGATACGATCAACACAATTGCTACGATTGACCTCGATATATAAGACCACGATTACTCCACGATTAAAACCACGATTATAATCGCAGCACGAATCGTGAAGTCTTATTCATGAAAAGTGATATCTTAAATCAGTCGCAAGTGGACAGGTATGTAATTCAGCAGTGTGGTGTATACGTGTATAATAAAACGCCGTGCGAAACACCTTTATTCATATGATTACTAGGAAATATTTCCTGTAAACATAGTAGCCCAACGAAATAACAAATACCAGTTCAGGGCTTTAATAGGAATGGTGGTTTGTTTGGAAACAGCTGGATTTTAAGGTATATGGTATCTATATATTCTTAACATGCATTAATACAAGGGTGAGAGAGAGAAATGGGGTTTAACGTCCACTCGACACAAACTAGGTCATTTCGGGACTAAAATATGGTTTAATTTTATTTCAATAATTCGCTTGCGCTTAGAGATCTTTAGCAGAGGGAGAAACCGGACTACCCGGAGAAAACCCACGAGGTGCAACCGGCGATTCGAAACCACGTTAGTTGACTCAGTGGCCTTATGATATAGCGCGCACGTGCTAACCAGTCGGCCATTAAAACCCCCAAATTACAGGGATATGCCCATCTTATTTTCTTATGGTGGTAAAAGAAAACAGGAGTCTCGTGTGTTATGATAATGTCTTAATCGAGCAATTATAGTTTTTCCGGGGGATGGCGTTTACGTATCTAAATAGACTGCCGAAATGTAGGGGCCGCGTACCATGTCCATGTCGTTTTCAGATGACCACGTAAACTATGTCACTATTCATCGTTCATGTTCCTCCCTTTCTTGAAAACATAGAAAAAATACTCGCCTACCTCCTTAAACTTGCATAATCACATATGCCATCTTCCACAAATTCGATCAAAATGGCAGGATAAAGAATTGTGATGAATTTCAGTGATGTCTCAAATCACAATCTAGAGTTATTTTACTTCGTATTAAGCAGCTGCGGCAGTCGAGCGGTTGTGCCGAGAAATACTTTCCAGATTTTTCAATCAGTTGTTTTAGTCAATGGTGGCATCTTAGAGGATGATAATTATTAGTAAAAAAACACTTGGGTTGTGTGTATTTTAAATACTTATGAAGTTGTACGAACATAAACGTTTAATTGTTTTAGTCTTTGCAATGAAGAGGGTGACATTTCGGTACAATACTTCATGCCCGATTGGAAAAGTCCAAATCCACTCAGTATACTATTTTGCCGCGATGGCGGCGTCACGGTGGCTAAGCGGTTGTGGTGTTCGTTCGGTAGACTCACGGTTGTGGGTTCGATCGCAGTGTTGGCCCAGAAAATTTATCGGTATTTTCCGGCGTCTAGTCATTCGGGTGGTACGAAAACCCGTTTCCATGTTTTACTTGTAGGTACAGAAGTTATAATATACCCAAACAGTTCGCTCAGTTGTCCTTTATTATTAAATGGGTATTATCAAATTGTCAGTTCTCGATAGAATAATCAAATGAAAGATAATGGCAGGCGAGTATGTTAAAAATTTCAGTCAAATTACTTCATTCTAAGCCGAGATATCGACGTCGGAAGAACAATGTAACAGTGTGCAGATTTAGCTCTTGCATAATGTCAGTCGGTAATATGTATATATTTTCCTCGTGTTATATCATAAACCAAGGACAAGTACATGTAATCTCTAATTTTAGATCTGTAATGAATGGCATGACGTGTAGAAATTATAAGCATATTATAATTGTACACAATCCTATTCAAAAGTTATTTTTGACATTTTAAGTCCATGTATAGGCCTATATTCAAAAGTTTATATTGACACTTCTTTTGAGGTATACATTTCATTTACAATCCTAAACCAGACAACCGTAATTCTTTGATAAAACAATTTGAAAGCCTATTATAATGTTACCATTATGGGCAAAAAAGCAATAACATAACACAATAGAAAACTTGACAATATTTTGAAGGGCTCGATCTGCGATTCAAATGACGGAACACGTTTTATTCCGCTGGATATAAAAATAGGTTGCCAGGCAACGAAACATACGCCCACACAGCAGCCAAATCGTCCGGGCAGTCAACAAGAGTTGTCGCATATTATCAGAAAATCATTAGAATTTGTTTGGTTTTTATAATCAAACGTTTTTTTTTAAATCAGATAATAATTGTGACCTCCAGAGGGACCACAAGCTAAAAAGGGTGATTTTTCGTACAATCAGGGGACATAATTCAGGAAGTTATGATCCAATGGGCGCAAATATCGAAAGGAACCAAGATCTTTGGGTTATAAACATACATGTCAAGTTTCATCAAAATCCGTTCAAAATTGTGACCACTATAAGTTCCACAACCTTTATATAACATATTTTCACACTATTTGTCCGTCAATTTTGGTCCGATTTTCACAAAATTCAAACTCAACCTTCATAACCATGGAATGGTGATATAATCAAACGTTTTTTTTAAATCGGATAACAATTTTGACCTCCAGAGGGACCACAAGTTAAAAAGGGCGATTTTTTAGACAATCAGGGGCCATAATTCAGGAAGTTAGGATCCGATGGCCGCAAATATCGACAGGAACCAAGATCTTTGGGTTATAAACATACATGTCAAGTTTCATCAAAATTGGTTCAAAATTGTGACCTCTATAAGGTCCACAACCTTGATATAACATATTTTCACACTATTCGCGTACAAACGGCGGCCATTTTGTCCGTCAATTTTGGTCCGATTTTCACGAAATTCGACCTCAACCTTCATAACCATGGAATGGTGATATAATCAAACGGTTTTTTAAATCCGATAACAATTTTGACCTCCAGAGGGACCACAAGCTAAAAAGGGCAATTTTTCGGACAATCAGGGGCCATAATTCAGGAAGTTACGATCCGATGGGCGCAAATATCGAAAGGAACCAAGATCTTTGGGTTATAAACATACATGTCAAGTTTCATCAAAATCGGTTCAAAATTGTGACACCTATAAGGTCCACAACCTTGATATAACATATTTTCACACTATTCGCGTACAAACGGCAGCCATTTTGTCCGTCAATTTTGGTCCGATTTTCACGAAATTCGAACTCAGCCTTCATAACCATGAAACGGTGATATAATCAAACGGTTTTTTAAATCCGATAACAATTTTGACCTCCAGAGGGACCACAAGCTAAAAAGGGCGATTTTTCGGACAATCAGGGGCCATAATTCAGGAAGTTACGATCCGATTGGCGCAAATATCGAAAGGAACCAAGATCTTTGGGTTATAAATAGGCATTTCAAGTTTCATCCAAATCGGTTCAAAATTGTGACCTCTACACTGTTCACAAGCTAAAAAACGTGATTTTTCGTACAATAACCCATGAAGTTACAGTTCGATACATGCCAATATCGAAAGGAACCGAGATCTTAGGGTGATAAACCTATATTTTAAGTTTCATTGAAATCGGATAAAAATTGTGACCTGTAGACTGTTCACAAACAATTGTGGACGGACGGACGGACGAACAAGGGCGACGACAATATACGTCCACATGAAAATGTGGGCGTATAAAAATATCAAATTTTGTTTGATATAAACGAATCCGAATTCTCTGTTTACATCCCTTCTGGAAACTGATGATTTATCCGAGTACGTACGTTGAGCGTATCATCAACTCTCTAAAACATCGGATGGCACAGCTGTTAACCGATTAAAATAGATCGCCATTGAATGATTTAATTTAAAAATGGAGGAGCGGATTTACGTCCAAACTTCAAACAGTGATAATGGCATTCAGAATAAAGTAATTTGAATGAAATTTTCGATCAATCTGTATGTCGTTGTCGTGTCGTTTTTTTTATACTTTCGATGGCCTACACATGAAGATCTGACAAATTATAGTGTGATTTCATGTCAGGGGTCAATCAGCCTTGACGTTTCTAGTGGTTAACCGACAGTTCCGTGCTTCTAAAGGCCAAGATCTCGCCGTAACAGACGGTTTCATTGAACAGACTCCCCTAAATCTGGTCTGATCTCTGTTTGCCACACCCCCAATAATTTTAGAAAATAAAAAAAGTTTTTGTGATACGTTTCGGTAATCAATACCCTCTACGGTGATTAAAATCCCTCATCCCAACTCAGTCATAGACTTGCATGTTGAGTGATTTTTTTACCAAGCCAATCCTGCCGTAAACCTACTTGAGAAGTGCTTTTTACGATCCTTTTTGGGTATAGGTTCAACGTGACGAGAATATGCATTCATTTGATGCACTTACTCCGTTCGTTTAACACCTCCTTCATTGTTTGGATAAGCTGGTGATTTGGCGACGAACAGTATCTCGCCAGTTCTATTTATCTCGACCAGTGTCTGAAATGCTGCTTAGCTGCATTTCCGACGGTCTATTTCACAAAATATAGTGGCGAAAATATTCATTCACTTTGAATCACTCTGCAAGTTTGAACTTTCCTCTCTGGTCGGATAAACTAGTGATTTGGCGACAGGCAGTATCTATTTAGCTCTATTTATCTCGGCGATCAATGCCTGGAATACTGCCAGACTATATTCCGTGCAGTCTACTGGGGAATCGTTGAGGTCCGCGTGTCCGTTCATCTGACACTTTCCTCTGTGGGGTCTGAAAGAGTAGTGATCAGGCAACAGTTCTATTTATCGCTATGATCGGTGCCTGAGCACTGCCAGGCAACATTTCCCCCATACCGTCTATAAGGACTCCCTACTTTGGCTTTCGTGAGTGGAATTCACCGAGATTTGCAAGTTCGTTTGACACTTTACCTCAACGATCATTGCTTGAAATACTGTCAGACTACATTTCCGACAGACTGTATTTCCAAAAATTTCGTGGGGGGGGGTGTGTGCTACCCCTAGTTGAAGTTTGTGCTCTGGTCCCCTTTACCGTGGACTTTGCCCCAGCTTTGCCCATCCAACCACTGACGACTAGCGCCGCCACTGACTGGACCCAGTTTTGGGTTAAAAATCCCTAAACATTAAACGATGATAATAAGTGGCGAATTGAACAGTTGTTGGGTCCCCTATCTCTGTTCCTTCGTTACCCCCCTCCACCTCCCGAACCGATACCTCATAATTAATGACATTAATCGAGGCTAGAAAAAGGTAGATATATTTCCTTGAATCACATAATATGATCATAACAACAGACAAAAGGAAGGTAAAATTGTAATTCTTTACCTCCGTGATGCGTGACGAAAACTAGGGTTAAAGTAGCTTGCATTATTCCACTATTATTTTAGGCTTACTTACAGACAGTTATATCAGTATCCATTGCTGAAAGTAGGGTACTGTCGTCCAGCCGCCCTAATAGTTGACGCATTGTATATACACTATCTAATATCGGAAATAACGAGGTTAAATTTCCCTCCAGACGTCATGATGATACGGTAGAGAAGACATAATCCGTGAGTTCACAGGGACCGTCATATCCACAGCCTCATCGGCTATGAGGCCAAGGATACAGACATCATTATGATACCGTAGAGAAGACATAATCCGTGGGTTCCCAGTGGAACGTGATACCAACAGCCGCCTCGGCCGAGAGGCTGTGATAGAGACAAAGTGCGGTGTTTAAGCTGTTAGGCCACGAGTTATAAAGTATATTGTAGTTTTCCTGCAATTCACTTTTGTAGTTTGCTCTATATGTTATATAAACTAAGTAACAACATAAATGGTGTTTTCAGACTTAATTGATCATTGGAAATAGATACCACAACGTCAATCAAAAAAAAAAGGCCTAGACGATAGTGTCACTCTAGCATCACGGGCCGTATCACACTGTGGAAGTAATGCACAACTCGACTATTTAACAACACACAACAGTGTCTCAAAATGCGAATAATTTGCTTTCTGTTCCAGATATATAACCTAAGCTAACATTTACCACATAATGGCGGATGATTCACACGATGCTATGGAAACTACTAGGCTATTATCCAACAGTCAAGGTGATAAGATGAGCGAGAAATCATACGACGGTGTTAGTGTCGAACCACCAAAAATGGAAAATACTGAAACAACAGTTGAATCGTCTGGTGTCCCATCACCAGTAATGGAACATATATCGGCTACGGCCATGCCAAATAAACAAGATGATAACAGAAGCGTGGAATCAAATAACAGTGCTGAATCAACAAAAATGAGAAATACATCGACATCAGTTGCATCGACTGGGTTATCACCAAACATTCAAGTCCAATCACCAGAAAATATATCGGCGACGCCTCCGCCAAACAATCAAGATGATAGTATAAATGCGGAATCAGAGTTGGAGAGGCCATTGTCAGCAGAGAATGCAGAAAGAAACAATATTGAAAAGAATTCGTAAGTATAAACCCCATACGTTCCGCATCTGGATGTATTCTATTTAGTGAGTTCTTAATTCTACAAACGAAGCGTAACACTCGATCGTGTATACTAATATAATATTGAAATCCCACACTGAAATTCTATAACCACTCCCACTGAAAGTGACATTAAATACCAGTAAGTGAGTACAATTACACTGTAACAAAAATATCCGTGAAAAAATTCCTGAAAAAAAAATTACAAGGAAAATTTTATCCGTATTTGTTTTTCCTGTAATTTACAGAAATTCCCTCAATTAACATAAATTCCATTTTCAAGTACAGAAAAAAAAAATCTTGGTAATTTTTGTTCCCTAGACTCGAAAATGATAAATGGAACCTATCGGCTACGGCCATGCCAAACAATCAAGATGATAACAGAAGCGTGGAATCAAATAACAGTGCTGAATCAACAAAAATGAGAACTACATCGACATCAGTTGCATCGACTGGGTTATCACCAAACACTCAAGTCCAATCACCAGAAAATATATCGGCGACGCCTCCGCCAAACAATCAAGATGATAGTATAAATGCGGAATCAGATAACCGTGCTGAGTTGGGGAGGCCATTGTCAGCAGAGAATGCAGAAAGAAACAATATTGAAAAGAATTCGTAAGTATAAACCCCATACGTTCCGCATCTAAATGTATTCTAATTAGTGAGTTCTTAATTCTACAAACGAAGCGTAACACTCGATCGTGTATACTAATATAATATTGAAATCCCACTTTGAAATTCTATAACCACTCCCACTGAAAGTGACATTAAATACCAGAAATTGAGTACAATTACACTGTAACAAAAATATCCGTGAAAAAACGGAAAAAATTCCGGAAAAAAAATTACAAGAAAAATTTTATCCGTATTTGTTTTTCCTGTAATTTACAGAAAATCCTGGTAATTTTTGCTACCTCGACTCGAAAATGATAAAAAAATAACATTGACTTTATATGCGTGTGCAAAATAGCTTTATTTAACCTCGGATTCCGCCGAAGTGCTATCGCTGACTAAATTTACCTCTTTCCGCTAATACAAGAATACCCTCATCGAGAAAAAAGGGCGTGTGGAACAACTATTAATGGTCAGTGTTAGGACCATTTAGAGACTTTCAGATGTAAGTTTGCGGTAGTATCGCTTTGCAGATATGTTAACTCTGCCATAGAACAAACCGGCTTACACTGGCCAATCGGTTATAATATGCAGATTGATGCGTGCTTGGTTACCAGACAATACAACCTATACTCACTGGTTTTGAAAATTGTTTTTACACAGTTATGAAAATACCTACAATCTAATTACCGTATGATGAATGGGAGTACACTTTATAGAACTTATGAATAATGGAAATTAGATATACATCACTTTTAATATACAAAACTTTACACAATATCACGCTATTTTACCGAGATTTCGACTAATAGTTTGGATGCAGCTATGGCGGGTGTGGCGCCAGGCAGGGTAAGCTTACTCTTCTAGACACCTGTTACCACTGTATGTCGTGTATTTTGTACACGATGAACAGTCCATTTGCTGATTACACTATTTTGCCTCAACCGTTTTTTTAGGACTTCGAATTTTGACTAATGGTTTGGATTGTTCGTACTTGGTTTTATTTTATTCATATTATGGTTGATAAATTGAAATGAATACTATAACATGGTAATTATTAGTAATGATTATATATGTATACGCTTTCTTATCGTTGCATTTGAAAACAGAAATAGTCCGTTATATAATGGAATAAAACATTTTATCCCTAAATTTCACGTAACTTTCCTGTCATTCCACAGTTTATTCCGTAAAATAACAGAATTAAGTCCGTTATAGAAATAGAAGAGAATAAAAAATTCTATCCCTAAATTTCACGGAAATTTCCTGTTTAATACTGAATATTCCACAGAATTACATAAAACACATAATTTGAAGAAATGGTTCACTCTTTTAGCACAATTTCTCAAAAAAATCCATCAATTCGTCGCTTGTCTGGCGAACTGGCGAATCTGAAATATTTAAGTATTGAGAATTATGCGTTTAAAATTTGCGCTCTGTCGTTATCTCTATGTCCATTCAATAATAACGTTATATGTAAATGGCGTCATGTTTCCTGATGTATATGTATGAAATATTAAATCATAAATAAATGTTAATATTTGATGGCTACAGAGATAACAACAGAGCGCAAATTTCAAACGCAAAATTCTCAATACTTAAATATTTCAGATTCGCCAGTTCGCCAGAGAAGCGACGAATTAACAGAAAAAGGGGTTAAACTACGGAATTCGGCGACATTGAAAATGGAAACTTTTTACAGTGTATGTAAATCTTTATGCTACTTAAAACATGTCTTATGTCTATGTCTTGAAAATATAATTTGGAGTTATTCATTTCATTCATTCATTTATTTATCTCCAGGAATATGCAAAGTTTGATGAATCTAATCAAAGGAAATATAGGAACGGGGATATTAGCTATGCCGATTGCTGTTAGTTACGCTGGATTATGGGTATGATATCTTGTGTTCAGTTTTATCGTTTGCAACACTCCGAAAAAAAAAACAAATTTAACATAGCAAGAAAACAAAATAACAGACCAACACAGGTGGGTTGAGGAAGGGGTTTAATGATCTAAGTGTTTGTCCGGTTTCCTCCTACTGGTGAAGACCCCTACACGCAAATTGAATCATTGTGTGCTTTTTTTCCATTTTTCATTCCAATCTGATAACCGATAATGGTACACAATATCGGTTATTTCTCAATATACTCATTCGTGTACTTGTTCAGTTGAATAAGGAATAAGATCTTTTAAACATAAGTGTAAATTCTTTTAAATGTAAATATTATTAATAATCAATTTATTACAAATATTAACTAAATGTCAATACATGTACTACTTTTGTAGGTGGGAACTGTAGGAATACTTTTGATAGGTGTTATAGCCACACACTGTATGCATCTACTTATCAAATGTAATCGTATCATATGCACAAGGTAAAATCAATTTATATACAACACAAACAATGCAAATTATCTGGCGAATTATTCAATGAAAGTTTATATTATGAGTTTTCCACTTTAAAGCAGTGTTGAAAAAACAAAATTTAAGAAAATAACACACGGACGCAATCTAAGTTATAGAATGAGGACCGTAGTAATATTTCATCTTGTTCAAATAACTCTGTGGTTAATACAGTAATTCTCTGTCAAAGCAACAAGGTTTCCATTCTATGTAATAACGGCGACATCCATCCTTCTGGCATCATTAAGGGTTAAGTTCTTGATGACACAAAAGGTTCTGTTCCCGATGATATACCCGAGAAGAAAATACTTTAGATCGATTACCTTGGTTTTACCATTATTAACTTCGTGACCGGTGCAACGGAGGGGATATATTAATGAGTCTAATTCATTTATCGCTCTTCATCTAAAACAAATCCGGAAAGAGATAATAATCCTGAATTAGGATTCGCCGTTAAGTCTCTGAATACTGATCCGCCATCAAACATTTACCCCGTTGAAGTCTCTTCGATAATTAAGTGATTGCAATACGAATCTTACAGGAAAAGTGTTGTTACCTTGAAATATGCTGATGTCATGGAAAAAGCTTTAGAAACGGGTCCAGCTGAACTTCGTAGATTCTCAAACGCAGCCAGGTATGAAATTTATGGGAAAAGTGTAGTAAGAATGGAAGAATTTTCGCTTTTGCGATACCCTTGAGTTTGAAGAGACGCCATCTGGATTCAGAATTAAGTCGTAGGAGAGCCAAACTATGTAGGGTTTCCGTCAGTAAACTCTCTCTGCGAGGTGGTGGGGTTGAGAGAGTAGATAAAAGAGACTTTTGGCAAGCGTAAATTTCTGGTCCGTATCGCGTATCCGTATCGATTTTGCGTGTGACGTCAACAATGCTTGTGTATTTCTCATACGTGATACGGCACACGGATACGGCAGCACGTATCGAACAGCTTTCATACGGAAAAGGTCCATATAACATCGTCGTCTTTTTACCATACTTTTTGCTACTTTTAGACGCTGAAATGTTGTATCATAGTAGACACTTGACTAGTACTGAAGATCTTGGTAGAAAACTGACATCATGCTGTAATAGAACTAAGCTAGCCCAGCTACCCATATTGTACACGCCGCGAAAATCTGCCAAAACTCTAAAACCACCTTGACGCAACGTATCACGTGGCGATACGGATACGTGATACGGATGCGGAAAATTCCACTTGCCAAAAGTCTCTAATGACTTATGCGTCACACGTTGGCTGTGCGTAGTTTTCGGGTCAATTTGGCTTTCCACATCTAACCTACGACGCACATTGGTACAAAAGTCGAATGTCAAATTTTTGTTATGTTTACAGGTTTTTTTTTTGTTGCAGCTAATATTATTCTATAAATGTCAGCTACAATTATGTCATATTATTCAAACAATTTGTGTTTAATGGCAACTCTTGTTTATTTTTAATTCAGATATGTAGTTTTAACGTTTATCGTTATAACACAAGTTGGTGGTTGTAGTGTTTATGTTGTTTTTATTTCTACAAATATCAAACAGGTTAGTTGCTTGTATATTGTTATTCAAGTCTGTTGGGTCGCCATTTTGACCACGGATGTGTCTATCACAAAGGTTTAAGCCTGTGCTAATTGGGTTATAGGGAAGGTTGAGTTTAAGACGGGAGTGGCGGGGGTGGGGTGGACTGGAGGTGAGGTGGATTCACATTGGTAACAGTATTACTGTATCGGAGATAACAAGTTTGTCTTCGATAGCAATAAATCCAAAGGCCAGATTTCTGTATTTAGTGGTTTTGTTGGACCAGATTTTTCAGATTGCTGTTTAATTCGGCAAGAACATGTTCATGGTGTGTATATTATGAACACATTCGTGCATATCTATAATATTTAAACGTTTTGCTTTTATGGTCATAAAGCAGAATATAAATTTACATTTCCCATTGCTAAGCCAACAGTTTGCTATATTATCTTGATCCCTGAATTCAAATATAGCGTTGTTAAAAAAAAAACATACATTATCGAAAGCAACAGTGTCAGCATTTCGACGTTTAAGAAAGATGCCAGGAATTCTCTAATATTTCTTTTCTTATAGGTCATCAATCATTTTTATCCCGACGACCCTAGTATTAGGGTTTATGAAGGTGTGGTTGCTGCCATTTTGGTGCCATATTGCTTTGTGAAGAAATTAAAGTCTTTCTCAGTGTTTTCAACGTTTGCTAACCTTGTTACAGCTACAGGTCTGCTTATAATAATATATCACGTGACACAAGGCTTACCAAACGTCGACTCAAGGCCAGCATTTACTGGATGGAGTCATCTGCCATTATTTTTTAGTACAGCTCTGTATGCTTATGAAGGAATAAACCTGGTAATATAGATTGTAGAGTTTTATCTACCGAACCCTTTGATTTAGGTTTTGAAATTCAATTTTGGCATAAATTTGATTTAGGTCACACACAATCAAATTTTGCTTTTGATCAATCTGATGTGTCACCTTGATTAGTGATGGGACAAGCTCTACAAAATTTATAATCGTCTCGGAATATTTAGAGTAATTTTGTTGTTTTACTCAGTTATGGTTAAATTTCCTACAGTGGAATAGATAACCTTTCCACAAAGCGAAGAAAATATCAAACTCCATTCGAAACTTTTTTTTTTTACCCATATTGAAGAGTTTTACTATTGTACCGCCCATACACATAATTGTTGATATTTTAGTTGCCGTTGTCAAGATTGAAAATAAAGTAGAAATGAAATGAAATGGGGTTTAACGTCCTACTCTTCTGTACCTTAAATTTCCTACAGTGGGAAATTTTGCCCGGGAAGCGGTGCTACGGCCTACTCTTATATCGAATTCCAACTGCCAAAGGATATTTTACGTGCACGCCAATGTGTACACGGGGCCTCGGTTTTTCGCCCCATCTGAACGACTAGACAGCTGTCCTTGTTAGGCCCTCCGTTCTGCATCACTGACAAGGGGAAACCACACCGGAAAATCGAGATGAACTTTCTCGGGCAATGCAGGGATCGAACTCTCGACCTCCAGGATAGCGCCTTACCCACTTAGCCACGTGACCCCCTGAAAATAAAGTAACTCACGTATATTTGTTTTTGTAATGTTAATAACAACATAATAATATTGTATTAGGCATTTAATGGAGTAAAGATTGTGCAAATATATAAGGCTAGTGCATCATTCAAGACCATCTTCATTATCTCGGTCGGAGCAGAGCAGAAGGACGTTAAGCCACATTTCATGTCATGTCATTGCATCATTCTAGAGTTCCCATAAAAGCTGTAGATTTTCGTTACATATATTGATAGCCATTTCTGGCCAGAATTAAAATCAGTTTTGTTTTATTTTTTATATAACCAGGTTCTGCCAATAAAAAATAAAATGCGTCATGCGCCAGATTTTCATGGTATGGATGGTGTTTTGAATCTTGGCATGGTTACTGCTTCCTGTCTCTATACAGCAGTTGGTTTCTATGGTTATCTGAGATATGGCAATGACGCTCAAGGAAGCATAACTCTCAATTTACCAAGTGACCAATGGTAACGAACATCACCACAATGGTTCACTGTAAACATCAGCATTTCAAGGATATGCATTTGATGAATTGATATGATTTATTTTACAAAGGGAAAGGAGGTTTTAAAAAATGGCTTCCAAAATCAACAGTATTCAGTAATCAGCACTTGATATGCAAGATGCGGTGTATGCTGTAGCTTTACCGTCTTACCGTATTTGGGAAACCCACTTATTGTGATATTCGTATTATGTCAGCCATACGAATTAACGTTTTTAAAGTGTCTAGGCGCACATGCATGCTACTACGGAGTTCATTTAGTGCACGATTCGTCTCTTATATAATTATATTGTGAACGTAAACGATTCCACTCTTAACGGAGGCACCCAGAATATCTCTAATAGTATATCCAAGTTGCTATCGTTATATAAATAGATGTTACTTCAAGTTTAAATAAATATCTGTTTATGTTACAGGTTATATTTATCAGTAAAGTTAATGTTTGCTCTGTGTATTGCTATATCTTATGGTCTTCAGCTGTATGTTCCTGTTAAACTTCTACGACCATTCTTTAAATCTAAATATGAAAACACTAGATTTAAGAAATATGGAGAATATTTTGTTATTACTGGACTAGTACTCATTACCCGTAAGCTAATACTATATACTTATAATAATTATCAAACGAACAATTTGCTGTTTGAAAAGGGCGTCAGTCACCGTGGAATGTAAATTCCATGGACATTGGGGGCGGGTTGAGCCAAGGAGTTGTTTTCAGAAAGGTCTTTTCTTGATAGTGGTAGTATACCTGCCCGGGGACTGTCTGCGTAGTGCTAAATATGCTTGAACAAATTAGATTCAATTTGGCATAGCTCTAAATGTAAACATTATAAACACATAGAGCCGAATCCAGGATAAACAGCAAGTACTACTTCATCTGGACACTCTTAACACTTGAGACTATCATGACCAATTTATATATTTTTTTTGATTGAGAGCTGAGAGCGCACTGTCACGATCTGTGACAAAATCTGCAATCCCAATGAAGTAGTAGCTTTCTATAGTAGAGTATTGTTTGCCCGACTTTCATTTCTGTTATTTTCAAATAAAATATCTTTTGTAATTTAATAATTTCTGTCGGACTCGACTAGTTTACAGTTATTTCCAAATAAAACATCTTTATTATTTAGTTAATTGTTACGTGATTCACCATAGCATTTTGGATTATCCGTGTGCTGCATCCGCATGTGCTCTATGCTCTGTTAATAAGTTAAGCTGTATTGTGTATTATTAAATTGAGTTGTATTAATTATTATCTATCTGTTTCAGTTATCTGTGCTGTTGCTGTTCCACATTTGGAGTTATTCATATCTTTAATGGGTGCGTTGTCAGCCAGTTCTCTGGCTATCATTATGCCAGCAACGATAGAGATGATTACATTAACAGCTCCAGATAAAACGTTACCCAAGTGGGTTCTTGTTAAAGACGTGCTATTAGTACTCTTGGGAATTCTCGGTATGCTCACTGGAACATATACTTCTATAAAAGCAATTATAGAAATATATTAAACTCAATTAGAACTGTATTTGTGATATTTGAAATCAGTTTTCGACATAACTTTTGATCACCGATAAATGAAGTAGTGCAGTAGGGTGAATTTCGACCCAATAGACAATGTTTAATAAGTCGTGCCAATCCACACAGTATTACTTAATTCAGTAAACTATTTTTTAATGGATCTGAATTCACCTTAATTTCCCCAATTTATATCTATTTCATATTATTTATATATTTCTTTAATCCCCCGTCTCCAGTACTTTTTGTTTTACACTTTAAATTGATCTTATAAATTCTAATTACAGGGGCGTTTTAATGTTTATCATGGCGGAGGCTATACTATTTTAAGGGCCCTCTTTCGCAGGGGGGGGGGGGGGGGTTCTTGATTGATGATCTTCATACCAGTACAATGATGGCATTCTCATTCAGTAGTGGATTCGACAGTAACAGTGTAAAGAAAACGATTGAGCCGGACTCTGGGGGCCTTTCCCTTGGCCCTTTTGTCAGACGAAGGGGGCCCTTTGTCTTCCTTTCTCAACGGTTTTAGCATTTTTCTCCCGTTTTATTTGTTCAACTTCTTTGATTTTTTTTTCGCGAGGAGGCTGGCGCCTCCGGCTACTCCAGCGCCTCGGCTATTAAACGCCTTGGTCTAATTAACGTCTACGGACTAAAGCATTTTAGTTACCATATGGTATATTGTTTGTATAGACAAGAGATTTATAGAATCAATGCCCTGGGTGATGAATGGGGATATATAAACCCACATGAGTGAGCCTTTCTACAAACCTACCATAAGAAGATCAACTTAAGAACACATTCCTAAGGACATAGCTTCAGGCCCGTATCTAGACACCATTAAGCGGGTGGGGGGGAATTACCTTTCGGTAGGGGGGCGAACATTTTTAGGAAATTTTCGGAAAGGTCATTCTAACAGACTTTTGTAATCATCATGCTATGTAGTTACCTTGGCGTCTAATAAGCATTTTAAAATAAGTATTCAAACAAAAAATAGCTTTTTTAGGTTAATATAAGGAACTGTGTATACTTTAATGATTGTTAGCAATTTCTGAGCGTTGGGGGGGGGGGGGGGGCATGACCCCCCCCCCCCCCCCCCCCCCCCGCGCCCCCCCTGTAGATACGGGCCAGCATACCTTACTTATGTGTATTTGGAGACGCGAGTTGATGTCAATGTTGGGATTTATCTACTATTTAACATACATTTTGTAAGCGCTAAATCTGTCAATTACACGTCTTTCTTTAGGCTTGAAATGTTATCTAAATTATTAATTCGACATTAATTAACTTATCCAGACCATAAACAGATTTCACAGTTCATGCCTGTTAGATATTTGATTATCTTGAATATACATAAACATTGTCTCCGTAAATAAATGTACTTCAAATATTCTATTTTAAAACACTATTTTATTCATTATCAGCTTGACTACCAGTGGAATGGGTATAATGGTGATCGGGGTGGCCTTATCTTCAATCGGAGGCTTGATCTCACTTTAACTCGCGGTATAGTTACCCCAGAATATGAAGTGGTCCGGAATCAGTCATCGAAGTGACAGTGTCGAGTCGAAGGCATAACGCACTATCCATAAATGTGCCGAACTAAATACAGCTTCGGATGAGATCAGATTTTACACCACAATCCATTATTATTACGATTGGAGATTATTTAATAAACAGCTGAATTATGAAATAATGTCTTACTTCCAGTAAAATGAAAATGAAAGTACAAGAAAGCAGCAAGGTGAACGGAATAACTTTTCTAAATATAATCACCTCCAAATACAAACCGACTTGGATTCAATCCGATTAAAACAGACCTATCAAACTAGTTTAAATCATAACGCATACGTGACGCTGGCTTGTTTGTTTACCTGCATCGAATGTTTCGAAATTTTCAATTCACCATATCTTCATCAATAATGAATATAACTGAACCATTTTCAAGCCAAGATATTGTAGTTGGCAGCGGATTCAAACCCCCTCATGCTTAACACATATTTTTGGCACCCCTACTTTAAGGTCTATATAAAAATATCCTGTCGACTTCTCTTCGTAATTGTGCACCAACACCAGCGTATTCGTTACGCTCAGTAAACTATTACACACCGTGGTTGTTTATCTTAAACACTTGGCCTTTGCGCTAGGTTGATTTATGCCCCATTCATTGTGCTGCCATGTCGTCAACAATTAAATAATCCACCACAGGAACTTCAAGCGCCGACTGAATTTTTGTTTTCTCTGTTTGTCAAATCTCTATTTAGATCTCCTAATAAAAATAGTAAATCGTTTGTAAGTCGATATTTAAAACAAATACGGTGGTCCGTACGATAAAGACATAATATAAATGAGCAAATCCTACATATTTAATAGGGTGTTGTGTCAAATTGAATTCCCCCCCTTAATGTATCCACAATCCTTAAATCAACGACCACTGCATCGTTGTGCTGACATATTGTTACTTTATGCAATAGTAATAGTTTGAAATTGTAAATGGTTATTGAATTATCTCCCTTGAAAAGAAAAAAAGAAGATAAAAACGAAATACCTGATGGTGCAGTTATATAGTTGACAATAACATTCTTGAACATTCTCCAATTCTAGTTAAAAATCAATATTCGTGACGTACTCATGCGTACCCTTCATTTAGTGAAATAATTAGTTTGCTAAATTTATGGAGACTTTAAACTAAATATGCTGTGATAATTAAAGATTATAAACATTATTAAACCCCTGCTTGTTATATAACCAAACCTGGGCTAGCATCTACCCGTATATTTTATATTTTGCGAATGTAAAAGATGCTGTTCCTTGCTGGCACTCCGTTCTTCGACACTAACAAGGTGAAACCACATCGTAAAATTCAACACCAAGGGCGAACCCGAAATCAAAGTCAACACCAGGAGCGAAGATGAGATCTGGGTCATCATCAGGAGCGAACCAAAGATCTCAGTCGTCATCAGCACGTCAGCGACGAACATGAGATCTAAGTCAACACCAAGAGCGAACATGGGATCTCAGTCAATATCAGGAGCGAACCCGAGATCTCAGTCGTCATCAACAACGAACCAAAGATCTCAGTCGTCATCAGCACATCAGCAGCGAACCTGAGATCTCTGCCATCCATTATCAACAGCGAACCTCAGTCATCACCTGGAACGAACATGAGATCTGAGCGACTGCGGCTACGGCTAATGTAATACTGTTGATTATTCAATATGCAATGTACTTATAAAACATGCAGTGATAGAGACAATTAACAATTTATTAAATACCACATAATAGCCCTAAAACATACAATAAATAATCCTAAATCCAGACTGTACGCACACATAGCTTTCATCTAGTATTTCAATTCATACAAACATTGCCATTCACAAAATCCACATAGACAAGGGTGATTTCTAAAAAGACAAATTATGTAATATAATCTCCATGCACATTTATTTGTAAAAATAATATATCCCAGATCTTTGTTGTAATGCTGATGGGTAAAGATTAGAAAAAAACAAGAGTTACTACCCTTTTATCCCATTTGTTGTGCCAGATACTCGGGGAAATTTTGGCGTATCTTTAACAATCTCAACCTAACCGTTAGTGATTAATAGTTCACTTATATCGATTCTCGGAATGTTTAGCAAGATTAGAAAATGTGCGTGAAATATAATTCTTTTCATAGTTTAAAATTTGATTATAATAACGAGTTTTACTTTTTATGGTATGTGTCCTGATTTAAATAATAAAAACTGCGTGTAAAAGTACTAGTATAGACAAATTAGAAAATGTGCGTGAAATATAATTTTTTTCGTGGTTTTAAATCTGATTATAATTACGAGTTTTACTTTTTATGGTATCTGTTTTGATTTAAATAATAATAAAAAAATGTAAAAATACTAGTAGTTAAATGTCTATGTAAAATGAAAGTAGAACTGCGTGTTAGCCTTAGCATTAAAATATACGATCCATAATCCACTAAAATTATGCGACTCGACAGACATGCCGGACATTTATTATTGTCTTTAAAGTGTTTTATATTATGTAACAAGTGTGGTTTAAGTTTAAGCATGCGCTGTGATGGTAAAACATGCCATGTAACATCACCTAAAGGGTGCTGGATGTCTAACTACACGTACATGTTCTGGACCCTTGAGTTTCTCGGCATTGGAATGTTTTGATGATGTTCGGGATATCGATGAGTGAAGTCTATCTGTTGAACGGGTTGGCGAGACGAAGGCATTGACCCGCGTGGGCGATCTTTTAACATACAGTTGTACTGGACTGCTAGCAATAGGTTTTAATGAACTATTCACAGGCAAGCTGATACTTCCTTTCATCCGCTTGTGCGCTTTACGAGAGCGTTTACGTAAAAGTTTTTCTTCTGGGTATCCACCGTTAACGACACCCTCAGTACCGTCTTCATTTTGTCCATCATGATTTTTTATTTTAGACGACTTATTTCCTAGAAGTCCTTTGGCAGTAGCGCGAGCTATCACATCTTTCGCCGTTTCTTTCAATTCTTCTGGCTGTAAAATAATAAACGAAAGAAAACAAAACATCATTGGTTCTATCTGTTCTGAAAATCCCCCCCCCCCCATTTCATGTGTTATGTAAGTAGGCATACTTGATTTATAAATGAGAGAGAGAGAGAGAGAGAGGAGAGGGAGAGAGGCGAGGATAACGTCCACTCGACATTTCGGAACTAACGTATGATTTGAATATATTCTAATAATTCCCTTGAGTGTAGGTGTCTTTAGCTATTAGCAATGGGGACAAACCGGAGAGCCGTGTTCAGGCCTACGGGGTTGGGAAGGCAACCGCACGCCTTGTCACGTACAAACTGGGAATCGAAACTACTCCACGTGAAAGACTTTATGATCTAAAGGGCACGCGTCAAACCATTTGACCAACAACCCATCAGCTGGACCGAGACATGGGTCACAGGGCAGATCAATAATTGAATAAAGCAATTGTAACTTGTAACCACTGGATCCAGTCTATTTAAAATATAGATCTATATTTCGTTTCGTTTTTTTATACTTTCGATGGCCTACACTCATGTAGATCTAACAAGTTATAGTGGGAGCTCACATTCTATGACGTCAGGTATCAAGCACGGGACATTTGACCCGATAACGTCAGTCATTCGATTAACCAATTAGCAACCGCCATGCTTTTTAAAATCTACTTTTGTTTTGATTTCTATCCGCTGGTAATATTTACCCACAGTTCCACGCATGAAAAGGTCAAACGGTCGATTCGACAGACCATTTGATTGGCTGACCCCTCATTTCAGGCAGAATACGACTTAAATAACAAATCTTCCAGATCCAAGAGTAGTAAAGACAAGTAAAAACGAAATTTTGAACTATAAAAAACGAAACGAAATTGGATCTGTGTTTTAATCAGATTGCCACTGATCATGCGCAATGATACGAATTGTACGAGATAGTGCCCCCACTATAACCATACATTTTTTTATTTCCGAGTACAGAAACCCGACCAGAACAGAAAGGCGTCGTATTGAAGTCTGTTGTTAATACCTTTTCAAACGAATTAACTGTTGTTTAAAACTGAAACATGCAGACCCAAGTGACAATTCGCTCCCTTGATTTTATTTGAGAATATCAATACAGAAACATTTAGGATTTAAAGTGGATTTTTACAGGTATACAAAGCCAACTTCTCCATGCGAGCAATATGCTCGTATAACATTCACGAATTAAAACTAAAACAATAAACCTGTTTCAAGATTTTTTTATACATCATTTTCAATTTGTAAAGCCACAAATAAAATGTGATTCAGCGTCCTACTATTTTGCGTCGACTGGACTAATGAAGACGGTCATACCCAATACAGCAACTATGCTATGAGGAAAATTTGCCAGGTAGGCGGCACGCACTACGGCCTATTCGAATTCCAACTGTCATGGGATCTTTTAAGTGAACGTAATTATGTACACCCCCCCCCCCCTTTCGTCCAATCCTAAACATACGCTGTCCGTTGCCAAGCCTCGGACACGAGGGGACCACGCTGGATTACAAACCCGATGAATTTTCTCGGTCAACACCGGTTCGGGTTTACCACAGTTTTTGTGTTTTACTTCATAGTCATTTATCCGTTTTCATTTGCTCTTTTTGCAACACACCTTGTTCAGTGTAAAAAAAGCAATTATAAACGCACATTCGTTTGTTCTATTGATGACTAATTTAAACATAGCGAGTATCAGGTCAGTAATTTGCAGGGCTAGGATCATCAATAATAAACGAATGGGGTCTATAACAGGCTTAAAGCTTTGCTATATCATCAACGATCTTGTTAATATTTAATCATAAGTAGTTTAATCACGGTCGTGAAACACAACAGGAACTTATTACACATGGACGCAGTTACCCAATTATGTCTAAGTTGTTAAAAGAAAGATGGTTTGCGTCAGAATAGTGACACAGTTACTCTGTTTTTCCGCCAAAGAAATGAACATTCTTGGGATGAAATTTCAAATTAGTGGATTCCTAATGATAGATCATAAACAAATAAACAGTCTGGCGTGGAATAAAATGAACGTAACATAAACTCTGCAACAAAACGGATCGGCTGAATTGCTGATGTAGCCGATAATTTAGGACAGAATTTGGAATATATGAACATAGAACGGATTAAATACAGAGCCCACAAACCGTCATCATTAAATTCAAGTCATGCTAACAACAGTCGACTGACTTGATCAAAAATGAGAGAAAAGAAATAGGGTACATGGGGGTCTCCTTTTCTGGACCGACTGAGTTAATAAAGACGGATATACGCCATACTGTGTGCTATGAGATAAATTTTGCCAGGATACTCTTATATAGAATAAATATCAAAAATACATTTCTGCCAATGTGTACACGGTACTTCGGATTTAACTCTCATCCAAACAACCAGACCCTATTTAACATACTCTTAAAGGGACTATCCCGAATAAAAGTCTGAGCACGTATGAAATTTCAGAGCAAAAATATAGAGGAATGGTGTAATTACATGGTCTCAGAGCACGTATGAAATTTCAGAGCAAAAATATAGAGGAATAGTGTAATTACATGGTCTCAGAATTTCAGCTCCAAATATTGAGTCGTTTGGACGTGAACAACAAAACTGCGTATCCAGACACGCAATCTTTTTCAGATTTCCGGTCAGTTTTTTCGTTGGGTAACCTTATAATCGATTCCCGTACTATTAGAAGATTATACAAAGAATTGCGTGTTTGCTACTTGATAACGAAAAGTAAATTTTACATACACATTACTTTTTTTTATAAAATAAAGGTCTGGTTTTATCCAGACACCGCTTATAAAATGTACGTCAATCATCATATTCTCTAAACCGGAAGTAGATATATTCTTTATCATCGCGTATCAATGCAGTAAAGTGTGTGAAATATATAAAACCTACCTCTCTTGTTATAACAGCAACAAAACAACCATTCATAAAACTGGATGGTGAATATTTCATATATTTACCACATATACCATTATTATTCTCTATTTCATCAGCACTAAACGGTAAGACTGGAGGTACAAGTCTATAAGGCATTCGTCTCTGTTGTATCAAATTAACATATTCAACTGTTTTCTGAACCACATTCTCATTCTCTGCTTCATGTACACTTCGTGTCATATAAACCACAGCTTGCACCTTAGAAACTAAAAAATAGTGAAAGGTTTTGGTGTATAAAGTTCAAATGAAATGGATACTCGCTTCCACCAACCGGGTGGGCATACATTATACAAAGTATTATGGTATAAAAGTGACCCCGGCTTTTTGTGCCATCTAAAAGACTACACCGTACGCTCTTGCTTGACAGCCACTCGGCTCCCTCCATTGCCAAGAGGAAGCCAGATTGCAAAATCCCCAGGAGTTTCCTCAGCGAATACAAAGATCGATACCCTGGCCCTTCTGGTTAGCGAACCACTTCCATATTCCTTGTAAGAAGAAGAAAGCTAGCCCCTTGTTGCTTTAAGTTAAATAAACTCGAACTCTTTAAGTAAATATATCAGAATAGAATACAGAACAGACTAAAGAAGGATATCCATAAGAGCTAAGAAGTTACGAGATTCTTACATTTCATGGCATGGCGTAATATGAGTGTATGTTGATGCATCAAATCACCAATTCTCGTCTCATCCATTTCACCAACAGATAAATCTTTTAATATGGTCATATCTTAAAGGAAAGAAAAGGACGTTTAATAATTTAACATGGTGTCAGAAGTGGGAAGGTGCGCTGTGTCGACATGAGACTGTCTTAGAAATGGGTTCCCCATACAAAACGACACGTTATGTAGCACTGTGCGTAAAGTCAGTTTTTCCGACGATTCGGAATTAAACAAAAATATAATTTAGTATAATATAGCAACACATCTACACGAATAGCTGTTTTTCTACGCAAATATCAAAATGAGAAAAGTGGTATTGGAATTTAACTTAAACATAACATTTCCCTATCAAATCATCAGCACTATCTGCAAACTCCCCCCGCCCAGCTCCAAATCATCTGCGGTTTTTGTAATGTCAAACCTAAAATCTTTTCAACCAAACATACTTAATATACCCATCTATAATTAGAAATTGGTAGGAAAATTAATTCAGGAAAAGTAGAAGTGTGTATGTTATGTTTAAAATAAGTTGATAATGCCTACCTTCTCCTTCGCTAACAACAAATTCTACCGGATTAGTGACTGCTGATTTACTACAAAACGCAGTTACCAAGACAACACGTGCTGTTTTAAAACGCGAGTCGTCTGGTTCAACGTCTAGAAATGATTCAGAGACAACTCTAACTTCTGAGTAACCATTAAAGAATATAATTGTCCAGTATTATTCCCTGGAAAACTTAAAATTTAACCTTTTTACAGACTGTACGGCTTAACCGTTAGCGTCCACTCGGCACAAATTGGGTCATTTTTCAAATAATTAGCTTGCGTGTCGGGGTTTTTAGCAGTGGGAGGAAACCCTTGGACCCGAGAAAAGCCTACGAGGTTGGAAAGGCGACCCTTATACTCCCTTTAACGAACAACCGAGGAACCGAAACCACGCCAGTTGACTCAATGACACACCTTATGATGCAGCGCGCACGTGCTAACTATTCGGCCATTCAACCCCTCTCCCCACCGTTCTAATACTAGGGGTACAAAAACAATCCTGACACAAAGGCACCTGTCACAAAATGCAACACTAATAGTAAGTGCAGGAGGACCGCACTACACGAAAAACTGTGTGGTAATAGAGAAATAATTTTGACAAAACAAAAATACAGTTTGTTTCAAGGTAATGGGGGTTTATATTTATATTTGACATCATATGTAACCTTTTCAAATGTTTCAAATTGAAAGAATAAGCGTTAAAGAATGGCACCGTTTAATCACTTGCAAAGGATACGTTTACCAACATCCAGTTTTTCAATGTTCTTGTGTATGTTATACGCCTCTGAATCACTTGTAGCACCGAACGTCCAGATATGGCTCTTTGATTGTTTCAATAGACTAGCAATATGGGCGGAAGTGAGACCGGAACCTGCGTTGACGTGTATGACGTCATCATCGTCGTTAAGAAGATATTTAACAGAATGTGGTGCCAAACAGCTTGATTTGTCCTGTGAATTATAAAAGAGATTGGATTTACAAAACAATCAGATATTGATTTATCTGGTATCAGTAATCTGATATTGTTACTATGTTGACAATGGCGACAGAATGGATTAGTAATATAAATGTATCGATATAAAAGTGTCTTTTTTACGACCATCATTAGTGACAGAAAAAAATAACCGGAATAAACTGGATATATTTATAATGGGGGTGTCGATTATACGCGGATGAACGGATTTTCACGCTGCGCTAGGTGTATACATGGGCATGAATTAGATTTTGGTTTTCATGATTTCATTTAACAATCCAATTTATATGCCACTCCTGTGAATTTCTTTTTTACTTATAGTTATAGTAGTTAAATTTAATCTGCTCTTAGCTGTCCAATTCTGCAAATCACAGTGGCTCATTAAGTTTGGCTCTGGCTCACTAACCAGGTTCGATCCCCGGAATTTTTTAACCCAGGTTTCCCACTTGCCAATGACAGGGGACACAGGGACTGGTAAGAAACAAACACCTATAGTATTCCTTTGGGCGAAACAACAAACCGTGTACATATACCAATAGCAGAACAATAAAGATGTCCAGGCAGTTGATAAAATGGAAATAAGTGTAGACCGCATCAATTTTATGGATAACCTATAATTTTATAGATAACCTATAATTTTATGGATAACCTATAACTTTATGGATAACCTATAATTTTTGTGTTTATGAATATGAATCCATTATGGTTTTCTTCCAATCACTGTGTTAAATTTCCGTTTTCCATTAGCATTCCCTGCTGCTTATTAACATCAAACTGTTTGGATTGATTGTCAAATCAAAATGTATTGTGATCATTCGTGAACCTTCCTGATTGACTGACACATGTTGTGACAAGGCCAACTGTGTAAATCTTTGAATTGAAACCAATAATTTCAAACTTTGTAACCTTGTGATGAATACATATTGTTTAACATAGAGTTCGTGATCTAGTGAAAAGAAGGGTCGCTTAATGATTGATCTGTTGGACTGGATGAAACCACGTGTCAGATTAGTAGCCATGTTAACAGATATAGAACGTGTTTGACCAAAAGCACCATGAGTCTATGTAATTATATAGTTTATTACATACATATTCTAATTATTTATACCTAAGGGCGTAAATTTTCATCAGATCCAATATTATTACCGCCTACAAGGGGATAATAATAACGAAATATAACGGCCTATAAGGAGGTAATCGGCAACCCGTTTTTACCGTTCGGTAAATTTATGATATCCATCTTGAAGTAACATACCAAAAACATGCAACTAAAGAGAGAGAGAGAGAGAGCGAGAGAGAGAGGAGGGGGAGAGGGCGGGTGCGGGGGGAGAGGGGGTCGATTGGTGCTTTAAGTAAAACTGCAATTTGTGGCTACTGAGATTTAAGGGCGGTCTGCCCCCTTAGTAGCTTTGGTCACAATGGTGACTCTTAGTCTTAGCCCAATGTGGCCATGTCGACTGTATAATCGCTTAGCGATCGTATAGGATGCACATATTAATCATTCATAAGCATCTGTATAACAACCGCAGCGTACTCGAACGTAAAACTAACAGGTTTCATCAAGAAACATAAACTTATAAATAATTGAATGGCTATACAACAAGTGGAAATAAAATCCATCTGTTGCATAAAAGGACAATATAACAGATACAGGTACGAGCGTTTTATATGGACCAGGGAGTGAGCGTGTCGTCACAACCATCTTGGAATCTTGGAATTGTGACGTCATTGGTCTTTTCTCGACGAGCGTCGCTCCCAAAAAGAACAAGATGGCTTAAGCTCCTGGTCCAAAACAACAATAACAAATAACAAGAACAATTTTGGTAAAAAGAAAAAAAAATGAGGGTTTTTTTTTGGGGGGGGGGGGTATATAGATTATGCAAATAAAGGTAGCAATAATTTAGATATTCCTCGAATCAGGCAATTTTGGGGATTCAGTGATTTCTACAACAGTCAAAATCAATCGTTCGTAATGAAATCTTTCGAGGTAACCCTATAGTTGGAGTCGACATCTTGATTGAAATAGTTGCCTACCTGTCTGACTAGGTGACCTTCTGTAATAAGATGATTCTTTTGCAGATCTCTTATCAGGTGAGAAGGAAAGACAAGTAAGTCTGGGCAATGATGATCAACACTGAATACTTTATCTTCATCATGTGCACCATCAATAACATTTGGTATACATTTATATCCGTCACCCTTTAAAACTCCTATCACTTCATCCATACTGTAATAAAAATAACAAATGTATATGACGCCTATTATACCGATGATGATGGGGAATCAAATTATGCTGGAGTTATTTTTTTGTTCCTACGATATAGGTCTACCGTTGTACTTATCATGGTGCTCGTGATTCTGTGGATGCTTATGGTGTTGTTTGAATTTTGATGATATGTCTGGAGCCCTCAATGCTACAAATGCTTAAATTATGACTAACGCTTCCTGTCATTCGCCCGGCATTTCAGATTCACACAATCGTGGTTGCTTTGCTTAATGTGACGTTGTAAATAGGAGTTGATTACTTTACCAACGACGCGGGGGATGTGGGGGCCATAAAAGGAACGGGTGACCAGAAGTAATGTTGGTCGGGTACCTTGATTTGATTTGGTTCACCCAGAAATATGCTGGCATCTTCTCTTTGACGGCATCATTTTTTCTAACATTGTCTGGCAAAAGGAACTCCAGAGAACGTGCACTGGCTTTTATTCTGTGACGAGCTAAAGCGGCATTTAGCTTTGTTTTAGTGTCCATAATTGCTCGCTCTACTTGCTGCACTAGCGGATTCTGAATTTCACCAGGATGAGGTGATCTATACTGGAACTTCCTCTCCTGAAACTCACACAGGGTCACCATTACCAGACCGTCCTCTTCTCGTAGCTGGAAAGGAATCAGTAACAGAGTAAACCATCTGATGAGCAGACAAACAGTAAGAGGTACATGTTGTCGATTAAATATTTTGAGCAGCTTTAACTTTTGCCACTCTCATGATTCGTCACTAATATTGACACGCAGGTGGCTGATGAATAAAGTCGGTGCATTCAATTGGGCCGCGGCAATCCAGATGTAGTACCCTGTCGTCTAGTTAATGCCCAGATTCTAATCAAGGGGTAGGACACTGACCTTACCAGGTTTCGAATCCAGGCTTGGGACGAGTAAAACTTTCGGGAGTTTTTAGACCCGGTTCTTATACGATACGAATATCTGATTATTAGGTGGGATGGTACGAAAAACGAGACACATTGGCGTAAACGGTAAAGTGCCATTGACATTTACTAGTTGGGGAAGAGTAGACGGTAACGCTGCTGGTAGAAATCCTCATTCCCTTCCTTCCACTCAAGAAAAAGTCAGTTATAATTCTGATATTATTAAGAACCATGTAGTTCTAAGCTTATAGAAATAAAAACCACATGATCAACTCACCTCAGGATAGAGATTATAGAAAGAACATTCATCAATTATCTCATCAAACAAATTCTGATCTACAATACAATATACAATACAATGTTTACGCAATTATTGTAAAATTGACATCACCAACCATATTTACTACCTTTTAAAAAAGGTGCAGAGATAAATTGGGATCGTTAGCAGTGGGACTAAATCGGAAGATGAATAGAAAACCCACTGGCGACCACACCCCATGTCACGTACAAGCTTAGACTCAAACGCACGCCACTTGATCTAAAAGGTACGCGTTTGACCACTCGCCCCCCCCCCCCCAATATACGCTAACCCTTAATTTAGAGTTAGAGATTTGTAAGGAAGCTTTCATGGACGAATAAAATTGACAAATAAAATGAATAGGCTATATTAGTGTGGCATGTTATATTTTGGAATAAAGCCATGGTAGAATGCCCAGTGTCTATAAAATCATGTTTTAATGAGAGTGTTTGTTTACATTATTGATACTGACTATATAACACATGTACTATCCAATACAACTGTTTATATAATTGTACTTACATACACTAAACGACACCGCCCACATTGACTTTATTATACGTTTACTTAATGCAAATACCTTAACGTGAGTTTTATATTTTCACTCCCTGCTTTTGTCATATTTATCTATGGAACTCATCTCTATGAATACATAAATAATTTAGGCTTTCTTTATGATAAAGTACAGTTTGTGCATGGAACTCCTTTCTCTTTTGAATTAATATAGATGAATGAGTGAATTTCAGCAATGCCCGTTGGGTCGAATTTGAATTTCTGTAGTGAAATATCGTTTATTTCGAAGTTCGATATAGCAATCTTTTTGTCTGGTACATGTATATATATACAATAACAGCTCATAAATTTTCAACTCCTATTACAAAAATTCCTCGGAAGATTGTGTTATGTGTTTGTATTACCTGTAACTGTGTCGAATTGTATTTTAATTTCAAAGCTTTTAAATAAAAAAAAACCCCTATTTTGATCGGGTATAACGAAGTTCAGTATACCAATTTAGTATTTCTAAATACACCACGTCGATCCTTACTTTGCAATTTCTATCAGTACAGATACGTAGCTTTAAAAGTAATGTCGGTTTATGATGATTAGTATTAATATCCCGTTGTAAAAAAAGACGTAGAAAGGATTCGTCAGTATAGCCTATTTAATAGCAGATTGCCCATTATTTAATGGGTATGGTTGATATTAGGAAAAGTAACAATAAGTGATTTAAGCTTAAGGCCTATTATATAAGTTATTCTATCTAGTCAACCAGATACACTGTTTTATATAATAACACTTTTATTTATCTGGTCTCTTCATGCGAAAAAATGTTTTTTTTTAAAAAACAAAACTCAGAAGTTTAGTTTACTATCAAGACCGGATTGAGTCAGACCCTGGTCGCTTAGAGTCCTGAAGGATATAGGTCTCTTCTGTTTTTATCCCTTTTGTCTCTCATTTAAAAAACGTGCAAAACAGTAGGACGTTTAACCCCCATTCATCTCATTTCAAAACTGGCATAAGTAGGCATGGACTGGCATAAGTAGGCATATTAAAAACATACTTTTACATAGTTGTATTTTAAGGGGATATAATATCATACCTCCATACAAGAATAGGGGATTTTCTTGTGGTTTTGAAAAACTCTATACAACAATGCCAGTTTTAAATACAAAGTATATTCATATATCCAAAAACATAACTAACACTTGTTTCCGAGTCCGACATTAGATGTCTTCAAGTTTAGACACCTAGTAAGTTGTTAAATCAGGCCCCGTGTTCACAAAAAATTGTCCGACATAAGTTAATAATTTACTCAAAATTGTTCGCCTTATCTTAACATAAAATATAGTGAATAGATATACTTACATTTTAGCGTTGAAAAAGACAATTCAAATGTGAGACGTTTTTCGTTATCATTTTCAAAATCCAACTGTGCTAACTGATTCAAGGCATCGTTGGAATTAGAATTATCCCGCTTTTTGGCAATTAAAACCTCCTCACTTTCATGTTTCAAGGCGTCGTAAATTTTCCCGGCTTTTACATACATTTCATGAGTATAAAAACATTCCTCTTTGTGAAAAAACTCCATTCTGTGTTTCAGTTCCGAATCAAAGTCAACGAAGAAACCATTTGTTGTTCGCGATCTTTTCAATGATTTTGTGTTTATATTTTCAGAAGTTAATAATATTCCAGTAGAATGGGATAAGGACATAGGCCCGTGCCCGTCGCCGCGGTTCTGTATTCTGGCCGTCGGAACATGATGGCCGATATAAGAACCAGCGCGCGTTAAACCGTTCGATCCCGTTGTCGGTGACATAATGTCAGAATAAATCATTTATTCGTGAAGAAAAAAAATCACACGACAGTTCGATATCGATATCTCACTGACAGCACACGATAGCAGTCACATCTCCTCGCTGATTGGTGGATTGTGGATAATACACAGTGCTGATTGGTCACGCCTTCTAGCAGACGACAGAAAATAATTTGTTTTCTGGACGCTGTGTGTTGATTTTATTGAGTAAGTGGCTTGCAAACAGGTAAATTAATGAGTTCTGGTCGGCGGACAAACAATTTCAGTTGATCGAATCTGTAGGTAAATAAAAAGAAGATAATTAACCAATGTCGTGATAATGTACTATACACAAGTTCGAACGAAGTTGCTTAAAAAAAGTCAATTTATTAATGAATAGAAACATTTTTTTTCTTAACAAAACCATACAAGAAACACGACTTCTTTCTCTATTTGTTCTGAAGGATATATATTTAGATCCAATTGTTTATCTGGACATTTGTTTCCTTGTAAAAGAACAAGAACACTAGTAGATTTGTTCGTCGGAGAAAAATGTTCCATGAATTATTCATAATGAAACATATTTACAATAATAATTGTTCATCCTGAGAATAGAAATCGTTAGAAGAGTTTGTCTCGGGAAACACTTTTAAATCTGCTAAATTTCAGATTTGTTTTATTGTGGCGCACTGTTCTGGAATACTCCTTCAGAATTGTTCACTGGTCAACAATTTTTAGATTTGCTTATCAAGGGACTACTTTTAATCTGATCATCTGCTTCTGGAACAGGGCCGTATGGGGGTGCAGCAGAGTGGTGGCAGGGGGCGCCAATATAATGCCCGAGTTACGGCGACATCCAGACATCATTCCCCCTCCCCCCGAATATTTTGAAAATTTAACTGCCGCAAACCCGTTTTCCACGCACTAGGAGCCACAATCCCGTTTGTTAATTTCCGTGGCGCTATTTCTCATTTTAATGTTAAAACATACCATAATAAGAAACGTCTGACCTCTATACTAGAACTAGTCCGAACGCCAGAACGAGAAATGTCATCAGGTGGCTGCGCCCCGAAAGACCGATGAGGCCCTATCAAATGTGGATAGGACGACCAAATCGAACCCTATAATGCCAGGCGCTGACCTAGAATGGGTTGATAGGAGGGGCATTTCAGAAAATTTTGAAAACTAACGCTGCTAAAAACTCCTATTACGGCCACTCTGGTGATATCTAAAAGTCGATTTTGTATTTATGTGGACGATTTTTTTTACAGGGACTGCAGATCCACGTCTGTGGTGGCGCCCCATAGTCTCCACATAGGTGATCTAAGAGTGTGAGCACCCTTAAAACCGGCCGATTGATCAGTGTCGTAAGAACATCACAGTGTGATCATAACCACGTATATTGTTTTATAATTGAAAGGTTCTCAATGTTTTTGAGGGGGCGCCATTTCTTGGGGTGCCTTTTTTTTCTGGGGGTGCAATTTACCCCCTGCACCCCCGCTAAATACGGCCCTGGTCTGGAAATTTTAACTTGATCATCTGGGAACTACGTTTAACTTGATTATCTGAGAAAACCTTCGGATTTGCCTATGGGGACTACTTTTAACTTGTTCATCTTCATACTTTCACTATGGCCAACCGTTGAAAAGGTTTAGACGTAAACATTTCGATTTTTTTATCCATCTATAATTATAATGTTTCGATTTTTCATTTCTCTGTATTATTTCATTTGGGGAATAGTTTAAGATTGGTACCTCATAGCAATATAAGGTTTAAGTCTGATGCTTCAACGTATAGTCGTAGTACACATGCGATAAGCTTGTAACTCATAAGTGTAGGTTGTAAATGTCTCTCATAGCACACTGTATGGCATATATTATCTTCGTTAGCCCAATCGGAGCAGAACAGTAAGACGTTAAACCCATTTCATTTCATATCATCGAATCCTATTTATTAGAATTAAGGATTACTGTGCAATACGTGTCAACTTAGGATCAGTCTAGGACTATATCCTAGCACTTTAAAGCGAAAGTATTTAATATCAACACCTAATAAAGTGATTAATCTGAACATAAGTACGTATATAAGTCATGAATACAGATATAAACACTTCATTTAATATACCTTTAATATAGAAATCACCACAATACATTGTATAATCATCTATAAAATACAGGTGACGGGGTGGTCTCATTAGGAAAGGTGAGATTATGGCTTATCAATACCTTTAAGCAACCCCATTACAAAGCCCTAACGAATTGACTCAGAACTTTGGATTTTACTGTGTAAGAAGGGTCAAATAGTCACATAAACTTTTCATTAATATTTCAAATTGATTTGATTTTTTTTTTGTTATTGTAGACATATTAATAAATTTAAAGGCGTTTTTTCGATCTATAAATCTGCACTTATTTTATATTCGATTGACATTCCATATAGTATTTGTTCCAAAGGGTTGGGCCTATAGAAAATAAGTCTTATATTATAGACTATGAAGGCGTCTCGTAATAAAATTTAATGACGCTATTATAAAATAGTATATATCTATTTCAAATAAGGTTTCACCTGCTAGCCGAGAGAGAGAAAGAGAGAGAGGGAGAGAGAGGGGGTGTGACGTCCATTCGACACACAAATTAGGTCATTTCGGGACTAATAGTAATATTTGGTTCAATCACATTTCAACAATTCCCTTGCGAGTGGGGGGGGGGGGGGCTTTAACATTAGGAAGAAACCGGAGAATGTGGAGAAAACCCACCAGGTTGGAGAGAGAGAGAGAGAGAGAAATGGGGTTTAACGTCCACTCAACACAAACTAGGTCATTTTGGGACTAACATATGGTTTAATTTTTTTATTTCAATAATTCGCTTGCGCGTAGGGGTCTTTAGCAGTGGGAGGAAACCGGAGTGCCCGGAGGAAACCCACGAGGTTGAGAAGGCGCCCCTATCTCCATGCCACATACGCTCCCACCAGGGCTCGAAACCACAGCCGCAAGCCAGAGGTGACCGGCCAGCTAGAGTTTGAAGCGCGGCACTCTAGATCACTAGGCCACCCCCCCCCCTCCACCAGGTTGGACAGGCGACCATAATCGGACTCCTTGTCACATACAAGTGGGGAATCAAAACCACGCCACTTGGCCCAATGACAGTCTTAATGATGCGTTAACCCTTCCCTGCACCAACATAGAATAAACATTGTATGAATTCAATACAACATAAACAGTGTGGGAATACTGTACGTACAGACAATTTTAACACAAAATACATAGAACAAGCAGTACATGAATGACGTACGTTACGTTCCATCTCAACAAAACATTGAATAAACGATGCATTACAACACAGACAGTCTCAACACGACATCGAGGAAACAGTACATGGATAAAGCATTATAATCTCAACACAACACAGAACAAGCAGTGTGTGAATACTGTACAGTCTCAACATAGAACGTAACATGAATACAGCACGTACCATCTCAACACAATATAGAAATTGTATTAGAATAAAGTGGACATAAGTTAAAGTACAGCACAGAAAAAAATTAAATATTACATAAATACAACACATACAAATAGGACATGGATACATGACAAACCTAAAGAATGGCGTACCAGAAAATGAATAGATAATACAACCGAACCACCCAACAACAAACAAAACAGAGGAATATAAGAATATTACGACATTTACAATACCATGCCACGGTTAACGGCAAAACAGTATCTGATCACTGTAGAATATATAATTAATGAATTAACTATTGACATTCTCAACATGATTACACGCTTCTAATAATAACGTGTCAGATTTTGCTATCTTACTGATCATCAGTATTACTTTCTGAACTTTGCAACTTACTGTTCCTTTCATATTGTTTTTAAAGATTTACTTTTTTTTTTTTAGCATTTATTAACTTTTTTTATGCGAAATGATAAGGGGGTCGGTGGCGGCGGTTGGGCTATAATATAATATAATCCCCGATATTCTCTCAATTGATTTAAAACATGATTCATATAATCTGTCTCCATTCCTTAATCTCCACTTAATCAAACATACCGGTACCAATCGAGAGAGGTTGATCACAGAAATCTCCCCCCCCCCTCTTTCTTTCTCACTCTCTCTGGACGCCAATCTCCCGTCCCACGCCATGTCTTAAAGGTCTTAAAGAAAGGTATCGGTTACTTACATCAGATCTTCCGGTTGATTTGACAGAATCTCTGTAGACTTCCAGGAATAATAAAGTCAACAAACAATAGGAGGATAATTATATAACATTATACTGTTTATACCTGTACACGAGACAACAGGAAGCCTCTCATCTTAGATCATTATCGATCTCATAAATCAATCATTAGATTATCGACTGATGAAAGCACGGATCAATATAATGATTTAAAGATGACTTGTATGACTCTTCACGTATACGTCAAACGAGGCCACTATAAAATTGTCCATTGACTATAGCCAATGTCCAATTTCATTCGAATTTGCCAGGTTTATGCAGTTTTGTAATGGTTCAACAGCGGTTATTCAAGGCTCCCTCGCATTAATAACTAGTCCATTAATTGTGGCATGACACAGAAAAGTAAAATGCTACTTGACTAAATGTAAACTAAACAGGGCAGGGCGTTTCACCTCTATATTCTCATATTTTAGCTATTATAATACTGTCTTTATTGTTCCCGGGCACACCAGTAAAGGTTGAACAACACAATCACTTCGATATCTTCTTTAAGATTAATTTGATTTCCTCATTTGTAAACAATCAACCATGAAGCGCGATGTGAAAAGTCGTGATTAATTGACCCCGAGTTCATTCATGATTTGACGATGACCGTGTATTTGTTCATGGGTTTATTAGTTGTCGTTCCTTATGGCATCTTTAACATCCGTAGTACGGTCCGACGGTATCTAGTAAAGCCCTTGCAGTGCGGTCCGCCTGCGTCTAATATGATAAAAAGCCGGTGTCTAGATGATAAAATTAAAATACATATTCAACAATTTTAATATTGTTAGTCCAATAAGGTCATCGGTCTTATTTGACAAATAAAACAAACTGCGCAAATAAAGGTCCCCGAAAATGGGTATTTATATTCTATGAGATTAAGTATAAATAAATATTTACAAATTGATGTCAGTCCGAAAATTACTTAAAATAAACCACATTCAGTCTCTCGGTCTTCAAAACGAGTTTATAAATATAGAATTGTCAACTCATCTCACAATGAAGTAGGGGGCCATTATACTATTAATGTATGCAATGAAATAAAAGGGTAAAAGAACAGACCCTTGTAGTATACCATAGTTTTGATCATAGAATTATTACCACTACATCAGATAATACTTGAGGGGGCCTTGTTGTATTGATATAGAAATGAGTAGAAATCAAGTTAACATTAAAAATGAAATTAATAGAGTGATAATAATATAAGTATAGTATACACACACAATAACAAAGATCTTGAGTAGTTTATTTAGATATAGTATATTATTACAAGTGAAAAGTTCATATAGTCTATCAATAGACACGCCTGATCATACAAACTACACCAAAAAAACTTATACTGGTCCTCACTCGTACAATTAAACTTGACTTAAGTTATTTAATATTATAAAATAACAATGTTAGAGTAGATGTCATGTAATATTACTTGTTGTTCTACACAATTTGCTAAAAGTTGAATTCTTTTTTTCTTTATCCAGGATCAAAAACCTTAGAATGTTTGTAATTTGAAGCTTGCATCATTAAAGGCCCGGGGCACTAAAGTGCACTCGATGCTTGCGACTGCGCCCCCCCCCCCCCCTCGATGTGAGACACGGGTTTGTCTTAGTGGATCCTCTTGCGCCTACTATTAACTATTAGTATTGGCCGACACATGTCGGCTTTAAAACATCCGTTTGAAAGAGAGATTACGAAACCGCACCCCGACCGACTTAAATATGTTTTGATTAAAAAACAAGTACTGTCAATCCTTTAAAGGGGCTATCCCAATTTAAACAGAGTCTTAAAAAAAATAAAAGTCCGAGTATATGTATGAAAATATAACGCCAAAATATAGAGGAATGCCATATCTAAAAACTACTTATCTGGACACGCACACCTTTTAAGATCTAGGGTCATTTATTTCTTTGGGTGACCTGATGACACATGTGCTGTACTTGATAACAGAAGGTAAATTTCACCTACACATTATTTTTATAAAATAAAAGTCTGGTTTTATCCAGACACCGCATAATACAGCTTGGGACATCACTCTCCATTTTCAGATTAAGAGAGAAAGAGAAATGGGGTTTAACGTCCACTCGACACAAACTAGGTTATTTCAGGTCTAAAATACGGTTTTAATTTTATTTCAATAAATCACTTGCGCATAGGGGTCTTTAGCAGTGGGAGGAAACCGGAGGACCCGAAGAAAACCCACGAGATTGGATTTCGGATTAAGATTGACGGGTTTAAATTGTTTGATGAATCACATACATATATTGAGTTAGTTGCTCGGTCCTAAGGTAGATGATTTTAAAGGATTTTAACACAAAATTAAACAGTTTAACTCTCCAAATTATTATCGGGATTAGCCCTTTAAAAGAATTGACTTTTTCCATGCCAATACAACAGAATTCCGATATTTTCTAAGCTCATAATATTCTAAAAAAAAAAATCCAACATCTATTTTACCTATTTTACAACGTGATAAAAATGTATAAACACTGTGCAGTCGAGTACACTTGAATTTAAAATTATTTATTGTATAAGATTCCGGATTAGGTTTTTTATTATAAGTAAGTGTGATTCTTTGATATTCTCTAGCGTAAAGTGTTTTAGGGCAGATTTACGGTGTATTTGACGCTTTAAAACAGTGATATCATTTTAGAGATAATTTACAATGCGAGTAAAATTCAATATATTTTCCTTATGATCAGTCAGGTATTGAGAGGATATTGAGGAAATGATCTGAATTATGGTTCAATAGATTTACATCACCTACATAAAAATTATGACAGCAATATTCCTGAATTCAGCACGAGCCTTTGTCTCTTACCGTTATAATCTTCTTTGGTTGAAAATAATAATATTGCTTTAAAGAAGAGATAAAGAGACTCTTTCTAAAAGACTTAACTGCAAGTTTTCCGGATATGGAAATGGTAAGTTTACACGTTCTAACACAATCTGATTAAAACACAGATCCTATTTCGTTTCGTTTTTATAGTTCAAAATTTCGTTTTACTTGTCTTTACTACATTAGGATCTGAAAGACTTGTTATTTAACTCGTGTTCTGCTTGAAATGAAGGATCAACCAATCAAATTGTCTGTAGAATCGAGGGTTTGACCTTTTTTGCGCGCAATTGTTGGTATGCATTATCAGCGATAGAAATCAAAACAAAGCAACAGCGATTCTGATTGGTTAGTCGAATGACTGAGGTAATAGGGTCAAATGTCGCGTGCTTGACATCTGAACTGGCTGAACGTGACCCCTCGCTATAACTTGTTAGATCTACATGTAATGTAGGCCATCGAAATTATAAAAACCGAAACGAAATATAGATCTGAATTTCAATTAGATTGGCTCTAGCAATATAGAAGACAACTTTTCTGAACCCGGCAAATCCATATAAATTGTTGATGTTTTCAATTGGTACCTAGTCTATAATATATAATCTGGCGATAAAACATCACTGGTAAGTGTGGTAATATAATTTGGTGTCGATGAAACTGGATATATAAGACTGGTGTCATCATTTTTGGCGTTCCTCTTTATCCCGGTTCATGCAGAAAAGTAAGACGATAAATCATTTTGGTTACCCGCAAATTATACGACCTCCGGTATTGTTTACTTTAAGTCTGGTCCGGATTTTATGGATGCTACACCAGACAAAGGATATGGCAATCCCAACAACAAAAGCTGCCACGGACTCTGTACTTGTACTTCCTCTGGAGGAGATTATGACTTCGCACTTCTTTAATAACGCAAATACCGAACAATTTGGAATCAGAACCAGTCTTCAATTCGTTCAAGTTTCCGATGGATTCAATGCTTCACACCTGTATGTTTTTATATTTACTTGTTTTGATTATATTTCAAATAGTTAACCCGGTTTTTATAGCAAGATTGTTTTTTTTATTTAGTCAATCGGTCTTCATAGTGATGTGTTTTCTTAGCTAATCGATCTTTCAAGTGCGATTGTTTCATCGGCTTACGGGTCTTTAAAGTGCATTTATTTTGGGTAGTTAACCCGTGTTTTTCTTAATTAACCGGTCTTTCAGGTATAACTGTTTATGAAATTAACCGACCTTTTTAAATAAGGTTTTAGTTTGTTTATAGCTTACTAGTCTTTAATGTAAGATCCTTTCCTAGTCTCTAAAGTAAGATATTGTCTCAGCAGGTGAAGGTACATATTTTTGTATGTTAATTAACCTGTGTTTAAAGCAAGATTGTTTTTTTTTATTGTTTGTTAACCGGTCTCTAATTTGATGTGCTGTTTTAGTTAACCGTACTTTAAAGTAAGATTGTTTTCTTTATTCACCAGTCTTTAAAGAAATATTGTTTTCTTAGTTAACTGGTCTTTAATGTAAAATTTTAGGTTTTTTGGTTACGAGGGTATATTTTACGTCAAGAAATGTGGTTATTGCATAACATACAGAATGCAAGAGCTAAATTGGCTTATTGCAAGTCTGTCTTTAGGCCTGGAATGTTTTCTAAATTATTAATTTAGGCCATTATCAACCAACCCTCGATGGCATTGGGTGTCTCTAATAATGAATATATTAGAACGGTTCAGCCATATTTTGATTTAATTTAAAAATGGAGGAGCGAAACTTAGCTTCGAACAACCAGTACAGTGGTTTTAATTAGTGCACACGTCTTGTCAAACCTTCAAAATTGCAATCGAGCAATTTGATTGAAATTTTCAAATTATTCATTTTACATTATCTATTTTCGAACAATTATAGCAAGAATGGCTGACACTCTATCTAAATCTTACATAATGTATCTTTAACAGTGGAGGTTAGGGAGATCTGTTAGGGTTTTTTTTAACCTACATCACATGTTGTTATTTGTTATGACAACTGTTGATGTGTATAATATAAAATTAGAGAGAAGCACCGCGACATGTTGATTAAAGCCACTATAAATATTTGACTACAAATTGGAAGTCAGTAAACGCATTCGTTCATTTAATATTCTATCATCTCGTGTTTCTAAACCTGATACTAAACATATTCTACTATAGTACTACTATACTTGATTCCAAATACATATTATTATGGAAAAGAGAAAATATTAAAGAAAAAATTTACCAAAGATTAGCCAATTTAACTTTGTACAAACAAAATTGTTTAGAAATGAGTTACCTATTTAAAATCATTATTTTTGAAAATAAATATGTTACCTGGAAATATGTTGGGTTTTTTTTTCACTAAAACATGATATTTTTTCAGAAACTGTAAGATTATCTGACAATCGGCACCATTATATTATAGTTCACTGGCTGTTGCGTGAACATGAATGGATTAGCCAGATCAGTGGCAAAGTTGGTGGCTGATGAATGGATGAGACACATATCAGTGTCAAATTGGGTAGTTGGTTTAAACAATATTTATTTCTATTGTATCATGATTAATTACAATACTGATATTGTGGATCTGAAAACAAGCTATAGCTTATATAAATTCATCTCCACGTAAACTGAAAATTTCAATAACATTGCTAAAATGTACAATTTTCAAAAGTATTATATGTTACATTTTTACAAATATATGAATAAATAAATAAATAAATAATCTTCATGATCAGCACCATCATCATCATCATCATCAACGTCATCATCATCATCATCATCATCATCATCATCATCATCATCATCATCAATATAAATGAATTGTAAATAATTATCTTCATCACATATCACCGTCGCCTGCCAGTTACGTTATCTATTCAAAGCGCTTGGTTAGTTTTAAATACTTGTGAACTTTACTAAAAATCACTTCATTATACGAGTTACTTTCGCCATATAAGAACGCTTTTGTATGTTTCGATATGAATGGGAGGGTATTTAATGTGGAGATACGCTGAGACAAATAATTTGGGCAGTAAAGGAAAAATGGTCACTGTCTTCTTGGGTATGACCACACCTGCATGTCGGATTATTTGAAATATGCATTAAAAATCTATGGAAGTTTAGAGCACTTTTACAATTACGAAGTCTGGAATGTATAATTTGAAATTTACGTTCTCCATAGTAATAATATTTGGGTATTTTATGATCGTTCATGCTTAACTTAATTTTGAAATTTTGAATAGTGGGGGCGTTTTGTGTAAGAAAGGTTGTTCCAGGCAAAATGAGTTTTTGTAGTAATTGGTGTTAGAAGTTAGAAGCTATATTGTTCAATTCATTGTTATTACGAACAGGGTAAGGATTTACTTCAGAAATTTTAGGTGGTACTAGTAGACTTAAGAAAGAGGGAACCAATTTATTGACCATTTTATACATAAGAATAAGTTTGTGTCTTATACATCTTGTTGATTTAGGGTTATATCCAGATGGGAAGTGCCTCGAACAAGACCTGTTAATATCGTTCTCAGGGCGTCAAGATGGAGATTTTCTAATTTTGATGACTCAAATTTGCTACAGTTGTCCCAAACGACGTCAGTGTAGTCAAATAATGGCAATATAAATGAATTGTAAATAATCTCTAAAGACTTACGAGAAATACGATATTTTAAGCCACGGAGACAGTCGATAGAGCGTTTAACTTTAGATATTACATATATGGTTATCCCATGGGTGGGTGGTTGGTGAATGGATTAGCCAGATATCAAGCATATTATGAACAGAGGTTTTACAGAATTAAAACTTTTAAACAAACCTCGTCAGAAACTAGGTCATTTCGGGACTAACATTCGGTACAATTTTATTTCAATAATTCGCTTGCGCGACGTATGCGTATTTATCACATCAGTAGGATGAAACCGGTTGACCTGGAGGAAACCCACGAGATTGGGCAGGCCACCCCTCTCTTTGTCCTTGCCAGACCTGTTTAAATCAACTCGATCCAGCTATAATACTAAAGCAAGTTTACAGTTATAGTACATAAAAGTCAGCATTCCATGTGTATGTTCTAGAAGCCGATATTATGGAAACACAAGAATTAATCCGGTGATAGTCTTTAAAATAGGATTATCGTATTTATATTGGTAGTGACAATGGAAGAGTCTTTTATAATTCAACAATTCAAGCTCATGAATAATCATAAATCACAAACTATCGACATTTTCTCCATATAATCAATATACTCGGCTTTATGAAATGTCATAGCTGATTTAATTAGATTTATAAAAATAATAATAACAGTACTTGAAGGTCAGGTTATAAAATATTTACAGTGAAATTTGCAGAATTCTGAGGCAAAGTCAAACTGACTCATGACAGGGTTAAAAGAGGCCAGAGCCGTGGTGACTCAGAGAGTAAGACGCTGGTTCATTAACAATAACATCCCGGATTAAATCCGAGAAAGTTCCTCTCGATTTTTAAGCGCGGTGGAAGTCGGGAAAAGAAGTCATTCGGATGGGACAAAAACAGACTTCCCTCGTAGCACATTGTATGCTCGTTTTAATCACCCCAAGTGGTACAAAAAGTAGCGCGTAAAAAGAGTCAACAGGGCTTTGTAGATTTTTGTCGGTGACTAATTTGACAAACTTTTATGAGGGTCCTTTGCAAACAGAAAAGTGGTTCCATCGTACTCATGGAATTCACTCTTGCCTGGCCTGTATACGATTAACCTGGGGTCATACGACACACCTGTGCTTGCCTACTCCATGATCAAACACGATAGCAGATGGCTTCCATCTTGTTTACTGACGGTACTACTTATTTTAAGACAGACTCGGCTTTCCAATTTATAATATCTACGTCATTGGGGATTTCCAATTTATACTCACTGGTTGCTATGACCCGCTATGGCGTTGTCTAGAAACGCGCGTGCTCGCGTTAGTTTAAAATTTTTGCTATACGTTTAACATGGACTATTTGATGTAATTTGCCTGATTTGATTTGGCCCCATTTCCATAAATTTAGGTTGTTTTTTAGAAATTTTTAGCAAATGTTAATCTTAGGTGTTTTTTAATTCTAGCCGAAGTAAATTTTTTTACAATTTATAGCGAGTTAAGTTATCGTCTCTAAGAGGCGGGCGTAGTATTTTAAATGGCGGCCATTTGCCATCATGTGTATTCTTGAAGTAGGTACACATGATGTAATCGTATGACCTGGGGTCTGATTCAGTGACATGTTTTATGGGGAATATTTAAATTGACAACCCATAAAATATATTTTGCGAGTGAATATCTTAAAACTGGCCTATATACCCCTCCAAACCCATTCGATACTGGAAAAACACGGTTCCGTCACTGCACGCCCAACATACACACAAAAGAAAGGACAATAATCGGATCACACGTTCTAAACGCATGATATTGTTATAGCTCGCTGTGAAACACAATCAGTAGAAATAAAATACAGGTAATTGATTTTAGATTGGATGTCAAACCATCGAAATAATATAGAGTGGAAGGCGCACGATCCATCTATTATAAAAGTTGATTATATATTTCAGTTATCCATTATTAATAAATCATTTTCTGACATCTTTCATAGATTTAAGTTTACAAATCACTTCACATAGCGGCCATACAGTAAACATGGCCCGGCTTTATGACGTAAACGCTGAAGTGATTTCCTGAAACACTTAATTCAAAACGTCTAATCATTACATGACTGATCAGGACAATATTTTATTGGATTATTAAAAACACGATTCTAAAACAACTAGAAGTCAACAACATCGCCATTGATTCATGTGATTACGAGACAATATCTACGTGACAGTTTTCAAATCCAACATAACTGCCATAGGTAAACATTGTAATGGCACCGTGGCACCATGAGGGTGGTGTAAAATAGAATAATTCTCTTATAATTAAAGTTAAAGTTAAAGCAGCTAACATCAGCGGCGGATACGTGATATTTGTTTAGTCTCGGGCTGTCAATGATTATTATATGTGACTGTGGCGTACCGATCCCATCAAAAAAGTGCAAATTTACACGTTTCATAGAGAAAAAATTAAAAGGTGCATTTTCTTTCTGGGCATTCTCCACCTCGATCAAAATAACCGTGGTGAGCTTCCAAGTTTAACCAAATAATATAACGACGTGTTCTGTAAGTGCAGAAGAACCGACCCACTCACAAACAACAGTCAGAAAACGACCAAAACACGGAACACACGGACAACTAAGACTTATAAACACATGTATTAAAATCGAATGAATTAATTCAATTAAAACATAAACGTAGGTAATGTGTCAGTTTGATCTCGGTGTTTATGAATACAATTGAATTATCAAAACTAAAGAGAGAGAGAGAGAGAGAGAGAGAGAGAGAGAGAGAGAGAGAGAGAGAGAGATGGCGATATGAAATCAATAGAACACAATGACGACTTTAAAATTTAAATAACCATTACATGTACTTCGGTTCGAGTTCTTCTATTCGTATAATTTTGGTTGGACTACTTTTCATTTTCTACGTGTGTTTGCTGAAAGAAGATTATGCTAATCTGTCAACAGTGATGATTATTTCAGTAACCTCCCCTTGTTGTCCAAACATTAACTAAGCCTACATTTCTTGCTCTTAGGTTGTCAATGGCCTGAATTATATAATATATTAATAATACTAGAGTTGCAATCTCCGAATATCTACGGAAATACTAAAAAAAAAACGTCTGAAAAAATATAACGCTGGTATTTTCTAAAAAGAGAAAATAAATCCCCGACTTTGCGTCAAAGGGAGATAATCTGGTCTCAGACACGTCACTGATTGATGTAATAGTATTAATATTATCTGTTATAATAACAAAAGATAATATTAATGTTCATCCTGTACCAGAACAAACTGTCTGCGTTAAAGATTGCTTCACTGCCAAGAATTTGATCAATACACCAGTCTATTTATATATTAAAGTTCCAATTTCATATTTGCTAAGACAGTCAAGACATAATTATTTCTATGTCTTTTGCTCAAAAGGTTGTCAACTCACTATTATACGACCATGGGCAAATTTTTTTGGGCATTAAAAAGGCTGACACAGGCTGATTGGGGAAATAGTAACTCAATTACCTCCCTTGTTTTCCCATTCCTCTCAATGGACGGCCATCTTCAAACGTTTGAATTTGAAGTTGAAAATGGTATTTCTGCCAATTTCTCAACTGGCAATAGTGAATTATAGGATTAATATAGGATTATTCTTTAACAAGGTAGGACTGTTTATAGGTTCAATCTATTTTAGGGCTTTATTTTAATACATTTTAAAATTATAACTTAAAAATATGCTCTTGGAACTTTAAGTACCGGTATGCCCGTTGACCCCAAAAATCCGCAATGTAAGTCCACAACAGAAAAATAAATGAAATGTAAGCTTTCTCAAAAATATGCCGACAACCCAAATATAAATAAAGCTACTTGTAATTTCTGGTCCCGCAAGACATCTGCAACTCGATATCCAGAGTCTTTATTTAAAACAAAACCTGGCCAACATTTGGGATTGTGTATTACTATTATTAGGGCCTAAAACCGAGCTAACGAAACTATCAAATTTTGTCACTGGTCATTTAAAGCATTCCCCTGTTCCTGCTAAAACAGAGGTTAATCCAGATATATAATCTGTCCGTAATATCACTAACATTGTTAGTAACAACACCATCTAATATATAATAGGGACCACGGTAAAAAAAAAAAAAAAAAAAACCCAAAACTCTGTCTATTAACTTTTACGTGGGATTGATTCACTCTGTTTTTACTAAATTTACCAGCTTAGGACCTCACATTTATCCCCTCTAATCCTCAGCAATCGGGATCTCAACAACAGACTATTTTAGTATTATATAATATATAAAAAAACAAAACAAAAAACAAAAATCAAAACAAAACAACACGGAACAACAACAATGAATCCCCAATGTAAATTATGACAATCAAAAAAGAAATTTAAGCTTACAGAACCATAAACTCTGATAATTTCCTCTCAACTTCTACTTTCTAGTCCAGTTTTGTTTAAAATCCAGTCTTATCGAGAAGTTATCCATTGAGAATGTTTGATTTATCTGTGTGTCAGACATTGAGATCGTATAACCTCAGTACTTGAACTATTTCGCAAACTCACACACACACAGTCAATAATAACATAGAAATGTTAAAAGTATCTTTATCTTAAATAATCTAAATACCTTGTCTATTATTTAGCCTACATACTGTCAGAGATATCGTAAATCATTCTTCTTGATTACATAAATACAGGCTTTCTCAAAAAGACCTTAATCTCGCTTATTTATGTTCACAAAATGGTTTATGGCCTGACCAGCAAACAATAACATTCAATGATTGAAAATCATATGTTTATTAAAACAAATTTTGATGTTTTATTAGATAGAATCTAAGAATTGTAATAGGTGTTTGACAGACAACGTAAAAACAATAACAGTATCATATTGAAATGTTATTTTGGGACATGGAAATAACGCACGAAAAAATAAATCATTAAAACTGAATTAACTTGCCTTGATTTTTTTTGGTTTTTTCTTCTAGATCCCCATTCTTGTTGACGTCATGTTGTTACGACATAAACCAGTGACGTTTTCACTTTTTATGTGACGCATGTCCCATTGAACGTTCTTATAGTAAAACTCTATTTACAGGGGGTGGGAGCTGTGGAGTGCTTACCGTACTTAAATGTTTTCTGCACGCGGATAATATGCATCAAAAGGTATATGAACTGTCTCTGATCGGGCGATGTCCGCTTACGGCTCATACCCCATTATATATGAAAATACGGTAAAATACTACTCTTTCCCACCTGTGTTCGCAGACTTTTGGAACCCTTACTTCTGTTTTTCACCGTGATTCTTTATTTTTCGCAAAAGTTAAGCGATTAAATAAACATGAGGTTGAGTATCGTAATGACAGGTCATTGTGCTGATCAGTTCGAACGTATATTTTGTATGTTTTTAATCGCAAAATTCTACTTGAAAATAGCGTTGAATTATTATATATGTGTGTCAGCTGTGACAAGATATTAATTCCTTTGGCAAACAAAGAATAATCGTAGCGAAAAATAGTCGGTAAGGATTCCAAAATAGCATTAGATCAGAGTTAGGATGAGCGGTATTTTCATTTTGCAGCTATATATGAAGGTATAGGAACTGTCAGCATAAGTTACATCGTCCGATCAGAGACAGCTTCTAAAGGAACTACAGAAGATGCAAATAAATTCAAGATTATACTAATTTTTGTGATAGCACATTAGGTTATAGCTCTAGTATAATGATTTAATGTGTTCATTGCCAAACATTTTAGTCCCGAGAGCCTACACTGGTTCACTGATTAAGACAGTGGCTCACAAGATATACCATGGGGTGGGGTGGGGATTAAGTTACAGTTAAATTTAATTATGATCTTAAAAACAAAAACAAACCCAAACACTCTTGAATTAATAGGCGCCAGATTGTTACAAACCAATGTGAAGGTCTGGCCTCTGTTTGAAGGTGGGGGTGGGGGATGGCCGAATGGTTAGCACGTGAGTGCTGTATCATAAAGCCTGCCATTGAGTCAACTGACGTGGTTTCGAATCCGCGGTTGTATTGAAATAAAATTAAATCATATTATCATGTCAGTGCCGAAATTACCTAGTTTGTGTCGAGTGGACGTTAAACTCTTCTCTCTCTTTGAATTACAACAAGGGGCACTACTAAAGTTCAGAATGATTAACTGTATTATGTTTTTTCATTAAATTCTTCTTTTTTGATGACCTGTAAAGATATAATTAAGGTGATATAGTTGGGATTTAGAGTGTAAAATATTTCCTTTAATCCGCTTACAATATCGTAATATTGGTCATCGAAATTTATTTCTTCACAACGGATTATCCACCCTTTGACCGTATTAACCTCGTTGAAAGACGGCTTTAGGTGAGGAGTGAATATCGGGAAAGATTATAATGTCGTTCTATTATTACGGTGGTATATGGTTATCAACTATATTAAATTATATCGAGTATCGTCTGCTCCTTACAAATGTATATCGACCGTTATTGATAAATACGCCTATATTTAATGACTACTCGTTATCGTACTTATACAAGGTGTGGCGATACATCTAGACCATGAACAGATTTATATTGATATTAGTTTGTTACAGACTTATCTATACCATTTAGTACAATATTGTTATGGGTGGTCCACAAGGATCTGTTTGCTTCTGATATAAATAATGTACCGTCTTCATTTTTCAGGTGTGATGACAATACCAGGAGAGTGCGTCTGGTTGTTTAGATGGATCCAAAAAGCTATTTCTAGAGCCATGGAATCCAAAGTTAAAAGCGCCGCTGCCTGGACAAAATCCCCTTCAAGCTGACTAAAATACAGATCTATATTTCGTTTCGTTTTTATGCTTTCGGTGTCCTTTACTACTTGTGAAGTAAAAACAATGATGCCCTACAAATTGCATCAGTGTCAGTATGACGAACAAGGGCTAGAATATGCCCTTTAAATTGTTGATGTAAAGGCCACGTAACATTTTCATTCAGAGGTCCAACGGCTTTATCCAATCCTTTAAAAACGTGGTGCCTACTTCTGTTAGCTAAATACAAAATATAAAAAAACCTATATAGGAAGCACATCACGCGTAATACACACACTTCTTCCAAGAAAACACGATTTCATGCTGGAATTTTATCATAAACTACCAAGTATAATTATGCCCTTTTGCCACTATCTAAGCTATAGTCTTTTGAATTGGAAACATAGAGAGAACGGAATAAATTTGCATATGCTGTATCACCAATCTCGTACATTATGCAAATATTATATATGATAATGTTAAAACTTTCCTTTGCGAAATAATAAATAAACAAATAGGATTGGATTATTTTAATCAATATTTGTATAAAACTAAATTAACATATTGATGACATGTGAAATAAATAAAGGGAGATACTCTCAACTATTTTACTATATCTAGTTGATATGAGACAGATGTTTCCATTAACAAATAAATTATACAAAATAAAAAGCAATAAAATAAATCATTTAAATAGGCCTACTTAGGATTGGGATAGAGTTTAATGTCACGGCAAAATAATACCTCGGTCATTTAGGCCTAATTAGTTCTATTCTATAGTCACTTGGTGCAATGCTAGTTCGGAGAATTAAACTCTGATATCGGGCTTTCCACTTACTCTTTATCGACGGTTCTTTTGAGATAAGCAAGAAGATTCTTTTGAGATAAGCGACATACTGATATCTTAAAGTTGCAATTTCATATTTTTAAGTTATATCTTTAAAATGTATTAAAATAAAGCCCTAAAATAGATTGAACCTATAAACAGTCCTACTACATGGTTAAAGAATAACCCTATAATTCATTATTGCCAGTTGAGAAATTGGCAAAAATATCATTTTCAACTTCAAATTCAAACGTTTGAAGATAGCCATTCCATGGGGGGGGGGAATGGAAAAACAAGGGAGGTAATTGTGTTATCATATCCTGTGTCACTGATTTTCATGCCTGTGAAATAATGCCCATGATTGTATAATAGTGGGTTGACCTCCTTTTGAGCAAAAGACATAGAAATAATTATGTCTTGACTTCCTTTGAAAATATGAAATTCCCGCTTTAATGTGTTTGTATCACATACTTTAAACTGTGAGAAATTCAGACTAATCTTGCAAACTCACAGTCATTGCTTCAGGAACTGCTATAGTTACATTAAATTTACTTACAACATCAAATACCCTTTTAAGTATATGACATGACAAATACTATTAAAAGGCACAATACTGTATTATTGTACCAATTGAATAATCCAGCTTTATAATCCTAATATGGTATTCCGAAAAACCACCAAGGCAAGGGGAGTTAACTCCACAAAAAGGGAAACAACTTAGTCAGTTATTATCCTTAGTCAACCTACCATTTTTAAATGGCATTTAATTCAATTACTATGTAGACCAGAGAATATATAAACGATACATAAAATGAATATTTTATGTCTTACTGATTCATTTTATGTCTAACTGTCTGACTCAAAATATAAACAAATATAAATGGAAAACAAAAACTAATTATGAAGGGGACATAACAAAGCTCATGATTTAAAAAAAAAATGAAGAATAATGTAAATTATATAGCCAACGAACTGTTCTAACAAATAAACTACAGTATCAAAAATTTAGAATATAAAATATTATCATTCTCAGCTAAATTTTTCTAAAAAGTATATATATATATTAATAAATTAAAATTTCATTTTAAAAGATTAGGCCTATAAATCTATCAGTATCACAAATGTTTCTAAGGCAATTATCTGTATACAGAGACAATATAGTTTAAAGCTCACTTCTAACTAGGCAATTCTCCGGCAAAAACAAACAATTTTGTAAAATTACCTAATAAAATAAATAATAAATATATCTGAGAACATAAATATCACAAGTATGTAAAATCCATGTAAACTGGGTCATAAACCACAAATTATCAAGACTGATCAAAATTATTATATTATAAACAAATAAATTAAATATCTGACTTATAAATACAAATAGTTCAAATATAAATTTGTATATTTTACATACAAATGATCAAGACTGATCTAAATCAATATATACAGGTAATTGAAATACTTTAAACATGAATATGTCTATTTTACTCATAAATACAAATAATTCAAGTATAAAATTCAATATTATTTATCTTACATTTAAATACAAATATTTCAAATAGAAATTTAATATTATTTATCTTACATTTAAATACAAATATTTCAAATAGAAATTTAATAAACATATGTAGAGTAATATGTTTTACTTCTTATGTATCATTAAAATTATAAACTTTGCTATAAATTCTGAATGTCTTTCATAATTTCAGCTTTACAAATTTTATCTATTATTTTTAAATTTAAATATAATTTAATATTTATAAAAATTAATAATTTTATCATGCATAAACTAGAATCAAACAATATTCAGCTGTACAGTTTTGAATAAATCCTAAAATATATAAGCTATGTTAATTAACAGGCATTTCTTATACAAAATTCAGATTTAGTAACAAATAAGAAACTGTTTGATGTAAAGAACAAAGATAAAGGCTGTGTCTCTTATACAAGGCCAAATTTATCGGTACAATAATAGTTTGATACAATTCAAATATAAGGTTTTAGGGCGTACGTACAGGCTCGATGAATGTTAGGGGGCAGAACCTAAAATGCCCGAACATATTTTGGGTTACAGATGGTGGTGCCAGTAATCTGCAAGTGGTGAAGAAGCAGAGTTTACTGTGTAGACTACCCCTCCCCCTACTCAATCACAACAAAAAGAAAGTTTGACAGCTGCTATTTAGCCTGTGAATACAGCAACTTTAAAGAAGTCTAATATAGCCTACCTAAGATGGCCGACTCAAAATTCCAACTAACTAATAATTCATTTACAGTCCCAGAGATGAGAAAATTCTGAAAATTTAACTGCCGAAGACGTGTTTTCCGGCTATTCTAGCCTGTGAATACAGCAACTTCAATGGTCCAATACTTTAGGTGACTTACCTGAATCTAAAATCACAAACGACCATTTAAGTTGTAGCAGGGTATGGGGGGCCGGCTCACAGTCTCCAGGAAAGTTTGAAAATTCAACCGCCACAATGAATTTTTTTGCTTTTTTTAGCCTGTGAATTAAGCAACTTCAAAGTTTCCAATCGGTTTACAACCGAAATCCCAATCTATTCAGACCTGAATTCCAACCATCAAACCCGGTTGTTGCAGCTACATTTACAAAAAATAATTGATACCCAATAGATGTCGCACTTCATTGGCTCCAGACAAAATGTTTTAATTCATAGTCGATTCAGTACAAAATTAGTGGTTTTCAATTAAAAAAAAAGGAGTATAATAAGTGTTTTATTAGACTTCAGAAAGCCTTCTTTGCCAACTAGATGAAATAATATTTTTTGTTTTCATATTACCCATCGGTTCAAAAAGTCAGATTGCCTCCCCTGCCGTCGTACTCCTATGGTTGTATCTGTTACACAGATTCAGATTTATAGTTACAACATAAGTATCAACAAACAGCTTGACATAAAATATAAAGATTAAAACTGTGTGTCTTATACAAAGTAAAGATTTATAGTTACACATAAGTTTAAATAATCTGATATCAAAGTTGTTTTTTATGAATATAAACAGGCACTTTTAACAGCTAAATTATATTTACAAATTAATATTACAGAAAGCAATCAATTCATTTCTCATAATTACAGAAATTCTTTGTCTAATTATTTATCCTCTGCTTCCTCTTCTTGTTTTAATTTCTCTAATTTTAAAGCTTGTTCTCTCTCTCTGGCCTCTTTTTTAGCTTGAATGACAAGTTCAGCACAAATCTCTAATGGTGCAGGTTCTATCTCAACACTTCCTATAATTGCATTACAAAATCAATCAGATGTTTACCAATGCAGCTCCATGATTTAAAGAAATATTTTGTGTATATTAAATAAATGAATCTTGGCTTGTGTGTTGGAATCAGTGTATCATACAATACAAATGGATTCATGCACATGTTTTATGTGGTTTTAAAATTAAAATTAATTGATCTGAATAATTTTTGGACAAAAGTGTTTTTAATAAAAACATCTTTTGATTATGCATATTTCTTTTTATTCTTACATGCTCAGGAATTATCAAGGAATATTGTTCTCTATTAGCTAACTAGCATAAAACTGAACTCTGTTACCCATCCTGCATAAAAGCGAACTCTATTAGCTATCCTGGATAAAACTGAACGCTAAATGTACTATAACCAAATCACGAAAAAGAATGAAATTTTGATATAAATCACATTGTGATGTCAGTTCCTAATGTGACAAATTTGAAAAATAATATATACCTATTAATTTCTTGGCTTCCTGTCCATCAATAATAGGATTCATCCATGTTGATATTCGCTTATTTTGTAAACCAGTTGCCGTGGGAACATAGATATAATATAACATATCTAATATTTGACGTTTACTGATACCTTTCTCTTTCTTTAATGTCTGACCTGTAATATACATTACACATAATTAATAACTGACCTGTAATATACATTAAACACAATTAATATCTGACATTATACACAGTTAATATTGGACATATAATATAGAATACCAGTACATGTATATACAATTAATCTCCAACCTGTAATATACATTATACACAATTAATATCTGACCTGCAATATACATTAACACAATAAATATCTGACCTGTAATATATATTATACACAATTAATATCGGACATATAGTAAAATAGAATATATGCAATTAATATTTGACCTGTAATATACAATATATACAATTAATATTGGACCTGTAATATAATACCTCATTAATATCTGACATGCAAATCACATAATACAGAATTAGTAGTACACTTTAATACTGGACCTGTTATAGTTTGCCTAATGTTTGACAGCTGCTAAATTTTAAGAAATACTACTTAACTTTCACACAAGTTAATATTGCAGAGAATGTTTCCAATCAAGGAAAGAATTATCAGGTGAAAACTTTAGGAGATCAGGAGATCAGGAAAGGTCAGCCAGATAATAAGCTAAGCGATGCCAAGTCAATATCTAACATCCACACCAAGGGGAAACAATTAATAATTACAGTGGATTGTTTATAAATGTTTGTTTTCTTTCTAATCCAATAATTTATACAGAACAAATTATCAATCAAAATCACTGTCACCTACCCGGTTTTCTACAGATTATCTCCCTTGCTTCTTCTATTTCTGCCTGTGATGGATAAAGATCACATTCTTTAAAAAACTGATCCACATCCCCCATCTCTAATTCTCCTCCAAACGCTCGTCTCTCAAATACACTCTCATATCCTGAAAACACAAATATAACAACCATTAAACATACGATGTTTGATTTTAGGCACCATTGAATTTTCATGTCTGAAACTCTCGACCACATATGTTCTATATTTCTTTTTGTTTTGATGGCCTACACTACATAAAGATCTGACAAGTTATAGCGGTAGTTTACGTCAGGGGTCAATCGAGCAGCCTTTGACCCTATGATGTCAGACATTGATTAATCGATCAGCATAGACATTTCTAGTGGTGTACCCCTAATGGTTCATGTCAGGTGTCAAACGAGATGCTTTTGACCCTATGACATCAGACATTGATTGATCAATCAGCATTGACGTTTCTAGTAGTGTACCCATAGTTCCATGCATCAAAGACCAAGAACTAGCCGTAACAGACCGTTTCATTGGCTAATTCCTCACATCATCCAGAACATGTCAATGATAACAACTCTTCCAGATCCTAATGTAGTGAAGACAAGTAAAACGAAATTTTGAACTACAAAAACGAAAGAAAATAGGATCTGTGTTTTAATCAGATTGTATGTGATGTTATGCTCATTAAGTATCTAATGATGTTATCATATTGTGTTCATTAAACTATCTACTAGGTTATGATGTTTGTGAACATTGTTCATGGAACCATACAATGGAGATTGTGGGTTCAATCCTGGTGTTGTTTGGGAATGTTCCTCTAGATTCTCCAGTCTGATTTCTCTTTGTCCGCAGTGGATATAATGACAAAATGAAGCCCACTAATGTACTCATTGGCGTGGACGTAAAACAACAATTCGAATTTGATTTTTCAAGTCTGATTCCCACTTTTCAGTTTGACAAGGAATGTATAGTTTTAAATAATATTATGACTTACGTTTTCTACTGTCCATGTATGAATTCATCTCAGCAATGGAGAATGGTGTTTGATATTTCTCTATACCATGATGTTTCTGTACACGTATCAACATATTCCTATATTCTTTTACCATAACAGGAAACTCAGACCCATACCACATTGACTACAAATAGAAAAATAAGAGATATTATATTCTAAACAACAAATAGTAATGTAAAAATATCACAAAATGTAATGGTGTAATCTAAAGTAGCAATATTGTTTAGTGTTTGTCCCCACCCCCTCCCCGACCCAATTCATAATTGTTGGACCAACTTCCAGTGCCGGATAAAGGCCCTGCTGGCCCTCAGACACACTTTGGTATGTTGCCTGAAAGTAGAGATAATTTGGTTTCTCCAATAAAGGAAGAAAGTTAAATTTAACAACAGAAAATTTATTACAAAAAAATTCTGAACCAATTATTTTGGCTGTATTTACTATAAGATTACAGTAGCTAAATGACAAATGCGTAGATGAAAACGGATACCATTTCTTTACATAAAGGAAAAGGGAAGGTTTTTTGTCATCACCTAAAAATTATCAAAAAAATTTGTACTTTATTTTTTTTGTGGCCCAGATTTTTGACTGGCCGTAAGGTTGTTGGTTAATCCTCACTCTAGCTCTACATCCTCCCTAATCTTAATTGTTCGACCCCTGCCTACCCCCCCCCCCTTAAATAACTGATTGTCATGTATAAGTATATGTAAAAGGTCATTGTAGTTTACCTTGCGTTTTAACCGTTCTAATTTACGTCTGACCAGCCAGCCCCGTACTAATTTCTGCATCATAACAGCTGCTGAATCAAGTTCCAACTTAGTTGCTCCAATATGTTTCGGATGATAAACTCTGAAATAAAACAAAAACAAAATTATGTCCCCAGTCTGATGGTTCATGTGGCATAACGTCCACATCCACTACAGATTATATTGTAGAAAAAGATGTTTCCTCACTTTAATCCCAAAATAAATAGATGACATTCATTATTTTCTTTGTTAGGGATGAAAAATTATGGAAGAGAGTGGGATTTAACTGAGCAGTGATAAGGGATCAAATAGTACCTATTGGGTTTGAGACAATTCAATAGTTTTTTTGATTTCTTTCTTGATTCTCAGTGAAGTCCATGTCACTGCAGGATTGTGAACGCTGGATGGCTATTCACTGATATATTGCTGTTTATTGTTTGAAATGTCTGTGGTAGGTTTGTCTTGTGTAATTGTTTATGTGTTGTGCAGTCCTCCTGCACTTACTATTTGAGAGTTTCATGTACTTTTGTGGCATGGGTTCCATCTCGGCAGTATATGCCGGTCAAGACCAAGGGCTATGGAAAATGACTGATGCTAGATCAGACACATCGGTCATTTGGCAAAGGTATTTTTTAAATCCCATTTTCATTCATAGCTATGATCAATCTCCGCCATGCAACTGTAAAATTCTAAAGCCTGTAAAAATTATACACATGTATAGAAACCACAGAAATTGTAAAATTCTGGATCTTGTTTATTTTACAATTTTTAGGTTCTAAATAAAGAAATGGGGTTTTACATCCTTTCAACATAAACTTAATTTCAGGAATAATATTCAGTACTTTGCTTGTGAGTACTTGGAGAAAACCCAAGAGATTAAGCAGATATCCCTACTCTGTCACGTAGAAACGTGGGATTGAAACTTGACACAATGATAGATCTTCTGATCTAAAGTGCATGAATTAGGCCATTCGACCCGAAACATGTTGGTATACTTACTGATATATATCTACATGTGGTCCTATTTCTGCGATTCTATTTACAGCAGAAACATAGTTATATGTATTCCTGCAATAAAAAACACAATTGTTATTTATAGATTGCCATACATATTTATCTAGTGAAGGATACTTCTGATTCAGATCCTTCAATCTATTGTATTGCATCAGGTGTTACACCTGAGAAGTCAGAAACGGACATGAAAGATCATAAAGGTTCTTCTTCAACCACGCTAGATTTGAACATAAGATCAGTGGTGTGCTAACATGACTACTGTAATAATGTTCAACATTGGACATGATTTCACTATTAAAATAACTCATTTTCTCACCATTTACACAATTTTAAGAAATCTCTGAAGCAAGTCCAGGATGTGGCATAGAAAGTTTAAAACAATTTCAATATGTACTACATAGTTATGGTGAAACCACATTCTTCAATATACTGCTACTTACGTCAATACAACTGTTTATGATTAAAAAAAACTTACTCTTTAGCTACTTGTTGTAATTTTATTTGTCTCTGTCTCTCCTTCTCCATTAAAACTTCTTTATATTGTTTTGCCCATTCTAGATTCCCCACATTTAACTGTCTTTTATAGATAGACGCTTTACGAGCTAGATGACCTCGAAAATGTCTGTAAAATGCAGAGGTAAAACATAATATAGTATGTACAGAGGACAAATACATGGACAAGACACATAACACACAGACATTGTAAGTAATAATGAAAATAATCTACTTTCAAATCAATTCTCCTTTTCACCCCAGTTAGGTTCATACAATTTATCCATAGTTCACAAAGTCTGTAATTTGTACAACAAATGTTCATATTTACAACCAAATTAAATGAATTGCAATTTAAATAGTTCAGTTAATCTAGTCGATTAAACTGTTCAAGGGCTATAAAACTAGTTACATTCTCACCTTTGAATTTCTAAAGCAGCCTTCTGTTGATTTTCTAATTTCTCTCTCTCTTCTTTTTTTAACATTTTATAATCACTTGTATCAACATAACCACGATATATTCTACAAAAAAATATTATATAAACTACAATGACTATTTCTATAATATTAATGGATTTTTAATGAACATGAGATCATCTATTAGAAATGCTTGAACAGTATATAAAGTTATATAGTATATTTTAATATCTTAAAAAAAACTCTTGAAAATTCAAGTGCAAATTGTGGAGGTTCTGATAGACAGAAAGAAATGGGTCATGATTTTCTCCCCTTTTGCGATTTCCTCCCCAACCAGTCTGATCTCCTCTCAAACCAGCCTGATCTCCTCCACAACCAGTCTGATCTCCTCTCAAACCAGCCTGATCTTTCCATCCAATCTGATCTTCATAACCAGCCTGATCTCCTCCCCAACCATTCTAATCTTCCAAAACAGTTTGAAAACAATATATTCAGGTTTCCACCACAGTAATCAAACTCTGTTGTTTAATCTTGTAATATGTATTATAAATATTTACCTCTGTATATCAACAGCTGCTGCTGTTTGTTTTAGTAAATTAGCTGCCTGTAATTCCTCATCCTATATAAATAACAATGTTTAAATACAAATTATTTTTACCTTATCTTAAAAAATAAAAAAGAAATTGATTTAAATTAAATGAAACATAAATAAAATATATTGATTTAGTTTGATTTGTTGTGACAGCTTTGTAGTAGAGGCGGTAACTGATGTCCAACAATTCAGACTCAAGTCCAACTTAAGTTGCATCAATGAACCGACTTGCAAGTCGACTTGAAATACTATTGCCACTCGAGCTCTGACTCGACAGCCGTGATGACTCGTGACTTGAAAGACTATAGCACGCAAGTTAACTTTAATCAACTTTATTTGCCTCGCTGGTCATGCAGTTTGATGTACTGACTTGAACAGAACTTGTGACTCAATCTCAGCACTAAAGTCAGTGACTTGGGACGCGACTTGTGACCCAATTCCCACCTCTGCTTTGTAGAAAGTAGGAAATGAATTGAGAGTAATGGAATTTTGTCATATCAACACAATGTTTTGATTATTTTTTCTATGGTTCCATGTGCAATTCCTTTTTTTTCATGCAAATAAATGTGTACATGGATGAACCATATTTCATTTTATCCCATCCAAATAAATAGGCAGCACTTTGCTTGTCACTACCAATTAAAAGTGGGAACCAGGCTCAAATTTCAATGGAGAATGAGAATGAAATATCAAAATGAAAATTACGTACTGGATCAGCTATTTTTTGTACTTGTGCAATTGGACGCCCAACTCTGACCAGTGATATAGATGGTGTGCCAGGTTTACTGGTTGTTGCAGGCGTACTTAATCTTGAACTCTGCCCTGTGACCTTTGATTTTGCATAATTATCTCCTTCTAGCTGACGTCTAAGTGTTGTGTCGGGTGTTACCATTAATCCAGGTTCACCATTGAATCTAGGCTCACCATCGGCCCCATCTTTTTCTGGATAATGTTCTGTTGATCCGAATGTAACTTGTCGATCTAGTCCCGATATCGGTCGTCTGACGTCAGTATAATGAGCATACGGCATGGCAGAGTGGGGTTTCAATATAGAGCTAGGGTAATCTATTTGAAGAAAGAACGAAACAAATTGATCACAATGGTAATTTAACAAAAATTTTCTAATTAATATTTTTAAAAAAAATAAAATCACAAAATACAATCCTATAACATTAACAGGCACTATAACTCAGGTATTGTGTAGATTTGCTGTTTTAACAGAAATTTCTATTTTTTTAATATTTAGTTTTAACCATTGTTTGCAAACTGTTAAAAGTCCTATAAAAATATTGGGTTCATATTGTGGCGTAGTTTGAAATGGTCCATCTAGAATAGATAGTAATGAGTGTCAGGTTTATAACTATTTACTTCCTGTTGAGTAATTGATTACAGAAAACTTCAGCTAAAACAGCACAACTACATGATAACAGAGTTGTCGTGAAGTTTGACATGATAAGTGGATAGTTGTAATTAATTTTTTTTGCTGTGAATTAGAGTAATGGTGTGTGATTGCAGCAAGCATATCCATGTGCAGGTTTCCTACAATTTTTATATCTATAAATTCCAAAAATTGAGGTTGATAAAAACACTGATGATATTTCGACCTCCCAATACAACTGCTCAGCTCTTCATATTGAAAGTATTAAAAATGAAACGAAATAAAGATCTGTATTTTAATCACATTGTCCAGAAATAGAAGTTAATTATGAATGATAATAATTACCTCCATGTCCTTGTATTTGATGAACTTGAAGGGTTTCCATTAAATGTTTTTCTTCATTGGTTGAAGCTGGTGCTGTATGTAAACCTTCTCGTAATTCAGTAACTAAACACAATGAAACCAATATTTATTCAATGGGTAATAAGTAGTCGACACAAATATAAGCAAATTAAATGTCTAAGACTAGTTGCATCCTGAATTTAAATTAATGAACAGGTGTGATTTTCTTTTTTGGCGTATCTATATTGTTTAGCAAGAGCCAGTCATGTCTATCCATGTAATATCTTGAAGATCATTTCATAAATTTTGAAACCAAATGTTGACCATCTTTAAAATAAAAATAGGTTGCCAGGCAACGAAACATACGCCCACACAGCAGCCAAATCGTCCGGGTAGTCAACAAGAATTGTCACATATTAAGGAATTATCAGAAAATCATTAGAATTTGTTTGGTTTTTATAATCAAACGTTTTTTTTAAATCATATAATAATTGTGACCTCCAGAGGCACCACAAGCTAAAAAGGGTGATTTTTCGTACAATCAGGGGACATAATTCAGGAAGTAATGACCCGATGGGCGCAAATATCGAAAGGAACCAAGATCTTTGGGTTTAAAACATACCTGTCAAGTTTCATCAAAATCGATTCAAAATTGTGACCTCTATAGGGTCCACAACCTTGATATAACATATTTTCACACTATTCGTGTACAAACGGTGGCCATTTTGTCCGTCAATTCTAGTCCGGTTTTCACGTAATTCAGACTCTCTCTTCATTACCATGTAACTGTGATATAATCAAACGTTTTTTTAAATCGGATAATAATTTTGACCTCCAGAGGAACCAAAAGCGAACAAAAGCGATTTTTCGGACAATCCGGGGATAATTCAGGAAGTTATGATCCAATGGGCGCAAATATCGAAAGGAACCAAGATCTTTGGGTTATAAACATACATGTCAAGTTTCATCAAAATCGGTTCAAAATTGTGACCTCTATAAGGTTCACAACCTTTATATAACATATTTTCACACTATTCGCGTACAAATGGCGGCCATTTTGTCCGTCAATTTTGGTCCGATTTTCACGAAATTCGAACTCGACCTTCATAAGCATGGAACAATGATATAATCAAACGGTTTTTTAAATCGGATAACAATTTTGACCTCCAGAGGGACCACAAGCTAAAAAGGGCAATTTTTCGGACAGTCAGGGGCCATAATTTAGGAAGTTACGATCCGATTGGCGCAAATATCGAAAGGAATCAAGATCTTTGGGTTATAAACATGCATTTCAAGTTTCATCCAAATCGGTTCAAAATTGTGTCCTCTACACTGTTCACAACCTTGATATAACATATTTTCACACTATTCGCGTACAAATGGCAGCCATTTTGTCCGTCAATTTTGGTCCGATTTTCACGAAATTCGAACTCAACCTTCATAACCAGGGACCGGTGATATAATCAAACGTTTTTTTAAATCGGATAACAATTTTGACCTCCAGAGGGACCACAAGCTAAAAAGGGCGATTTTTCGGACAATCAGGGGCCATAATTCAGGAAGTTACGATCCGATTGGCGCAAATATCGAAAGGAACCAAGATCTTTGGGTTATAAACATGCATTTCAAGTTTCATCCAAATCGGTTCAAAATTGTGACCTCTAAACTGTTCACAAGCTAAAAAACGTGATTTTGCGTACAATCAGGGGCCATAACCCATGAAGTTACAGTCCGATACATGCCAATATCGAAAGGAACCGAGATCTTAGGGTGATAAACCTATGTTTTAAGTTTCATTGAAATCGGATAAAAATTGTGACCTGTAGACTGTTCACAAACAATTGTGGACGTCCGGACGGACGGACGGACGAACAGGGGCGACGACAATATACGTCCACATGAAAATGTGGGCGTATTTAAGCAAAACAATATTAGATTACTAACCATGTTCCATAAATCTTCTTGGACTTTTTGTTTTCCGAGCATGATCCTCTAATTCTTTCTGATAAACATGCCTTCCAGGACAACAACGAGGTGTTCGTCCACCAATAGAACTATATGGACTCGGAATGGAAGGTGGTGTTCTAATAGGGGGAGCTTTGTGTAAGTTTTCTCGTTGTCTTTGAGCCATTTGCATGAGGTGTATGGCAGCATTGTTTGATTTTCCAGGCATTCGTCCTGCTGACCTTTCTACCCTTGCAATCGGTGTTTGTGGCAGACATTCGATACTGTAACTTTCTTTTATCAAAGGTTTGCGAGACATGGGTGGCTGTGGTAACCTTTCATGATTAACTTTACCAATATGGCTTCTTGGCGTCTGAGCACTTTGAGACCTGAGTAATGGCTGTCGTTTGACTTCCGCTTTGAATGCAAGATCTGGAGAGAATTGCCAGGCGTCAGAAACAGTTAAAGGTTGTAAGGGCTGACTTCGTTTATCTTCTGGAACTGGACCCGCACCTTCTGGTGGTATAGCACAGATTTCAATGTTGTGGTGCCCATCATCTTCATCCTCCTCATTCTACCAATAAAAAAATATAAAATTTGACTCCTGTCTATGATATTGTAATGTATTGCAGCCCCTGTATCACATTGCAATACCGTATTAGATTTCAATTTCATAATTTTCGAAAAGTCCATAAATATTTGTAATATGGTTCTCATTGATGAATAATCTTACAAAAATCCAACCCTAACCACAATCCTTGGCAACAATCAAATGCCCCAGCCCTGTTTACAACTTGTGACCTTGACAAAAACTGCAGGTGGCCTTAATATTTACATCTGACAATGTATATGAAAGATGGAAAGAAATCATGTTAGCTGAAACATGTAGATGTTGAAAGGTAAGATTGTTGAGAATAGAATAATGTTGATATTTTCCCATTCCCACTGACAAAAGATCTTTCATGTTTACCATTCACACTTTAAGCAGCAATGGCAAGACTACTGAAAGGATGAAAAAGTTGATTTCGTTTTTTTGTCACAGACTCGAGTCTCATAAAACTGTTAAATCATCACCTGTTCACCAGGTAGACATGAATCTTCTTTAAGATGTTTTAATTCTTCATCCACATCATTGATATCTTGCTCTTCATACTCTCCGATTGATGAGAAAGCAGCAGGTGATTGACAGATACTCTCGTCTCTTTCCTGGATATTTACACCTACTCTAGGTTTACTGGGGAAAAAATCAAAAATATTTATTTCATGAAAGATAAGAAATATTGTCGAAAATATGTGTACAATCCTTTCATTGAGAAAATAACAGCATTTAATCTGCGCTTATATATCAAAATGTTAAGCAGAAATATTTCATAAATTTTATACATAGTAAGACTTATTCAGATAGGAACTCTCTAAAGTGATATGGTTGGAGTTGTTCAGATGTCAGTTGTTTGAAGTGCTATGGTGGAGTTGTTCAGATGTCAATTGTCTGAAGTGCTATGGTGGGAGTTGTTCAGATGGCAACTGTCTGGAGTGCTATGGTTGGAGTTGTTCAGATGTAAATTGGCTGAAGTGCGATGGTTGGGGTTGTTCAGATGCCAACTGTCTGATGAGCTATGGTTATTCAGATGTCAATTGTCTGAAGTGCTATAGTTGGAGTATAGTTCAGAAGGCAATTGTCTGAAGTGCCACGGTTGGTGTAGCTCATTCATCCACTTTCTAGCTCATTGTTTAACTGTCGTAAGTGCTATGGCTGGATAGATGATGAGGGAAGAGGGGAGAGAGAGGTAAATGGGTTTAACGTACACTCGACACAAACTAGTCATTTCGGGACTAACATATGGTTTAATTTTATTTCAACAATTGGCCTGTGCGTAGGGATCTTTAGCAGTGGGAGGAAACCGGAGTACCTGGAGAAAACCCACGAGGCTGGACAGGCGACCCTACTCCTTGCAACGTACAACCACGCCAGCTGACTCAATGACAGGCCGTATCATACAGCGTGCGCACGCTCACCATTTGGCCACCCAACCCCCCATGAGGGAAAGAGAAATGAGGTTTCACATTCCGTCACCATAACCATGTTATTTTGGAGTCTTTAGCAATGGGTTAAAAACTGGGGATCCTGATGAAAACCCTTGAGGTCATGCAGGCACTGAAACCTAATTATTGAGACATGCAGGATTTCTTCATATTATCCATCTTTGTTCTAAATCTACTTACTGTAATAAACCAACTGGAGCACTGACAGATCTATTACTTTCATTACCTGTAATAATACAACATTGATTAACAAACAGTTTCAACATGGGTACACAGATATCCATCTACTTCATACTTAAGAATAGATCTCTGCCCTAAATGGCTGCCATATCGAAAAATTAATATATTGTTTTGTAAAGTAGTTCTACTCTGTTTTGAATATGTCATACACACAAAAACTAAATAAATCTTTTTATCAATGTAGAAAATTCTCAAAGTGTACTAAGTTTTTTTCGATAAAAATCATTGATTTAGGATTTAAAATGTTGATCAAATAGCTTAGTGTCTGTTCTAAAGCGGTGCTATCTGTATACAGACAGTCTAAGTTTAGTATTGGGTACACCCATCAATATAGTACACACCATCTTAATACTTTTGACTTTTCTTGGTATTATGATATATCCGTTCTCAAATACAAATAATAAGTACGGAAGAATTGCACATAAACATACAAATAGAAAAACAGATTTGTGCACATTAAAGACTACTAAGCACACAAATAAAATAACTACTATTAAACAGGAACTAACCTAAACGCGTTGCCGAGGCTACAAGAGATAAATATTCTTTCTGTTGACTGTTTGATGAAACTCCAGAATAATTCATTCGGCGCATCTTACGGAAAAATTCCTAAAAAGTGAATCAATTTGTAAAAATACAGTTACATATCTATACAGAGTTACTGTTCTTGATGTTGGAATGCTGTTTGAGATAATGTATAATAATTTATGTTTGACACATGATGAAATTAAATGGAGTTAAACGTCCTACATTTCTGTACCGAGTGTGCTAACAGTAAATATTAACCAGACAGCAACGCTCTCCTACTTTTACATCAAATTCCAACTGAAAAGGGTCCATTTACGTGCATGCCAATGTGTACATAGGACCTTGGTTATTCGTACCATTCAATTGACAACACAGCTGTCCTTGTTGGGGCCCTCTGTCCTGCATCACTGACAAAGTGAAGCCTGGCAGAAACGTCTGAGACACCATGGCTAGCGAGGCAACACCTTATCACTGAGACACAGTGGCTTCCTTATGTTAGACAGGATCTTCAGTTAGGGGGGCTAGGAGGGGGGGGGGGCTATAAGGACCTAGTATGGAAGCCCCCGCCAATCAAGAACTGCTTTCCCTGGCCCTGACCATTGTCTAAATTAATGAACTTAATCACATAAAACTACTTACCATGTCATAATCAAACATGGAACCGTCTCTGAAAATGAATTTTGTACAATTTAACAAATTGAGAAACATATGCACTCTTTCTCAATAACCGGGTGCAATTCATGTCACCGTTCGTTATAATAAATTGTGCTATATCGGAAGGTCAAATATTTTCTTAATTTATTTCACAGACTTACCCTGCAGAATACCGCGTAAAAAACAAATCAAATATTTCTACAAAAAAATTACAGTATGCATTTAAACTTGCAATTTAAAATGTTCGTTACTGTCGCCAAAAGCAAATTGTATTTTCTCCGGGAGTTGACTTTTTGTATACACACTTTTAGCACTTGGCATTCTATATATTTAATAGATATTCATATTTATCTTAACAATTTATAGCTTTAAAGCTGAACTCCGGTTACAAAAATACTGAAATAATGTAATAAAAAAAAAGTTAACGCCCGCAAGCCGCCATACTTGTTTCCTATTTGTGAAATAAGTATGGCGGACATGGAGGCTTATGACCTGGAAAGGTTAGCCGATCTCACTTCCAGTTTGTTTCTCGTCAGCTAGCTATACACATCCGGCTTTATTCTCTTCACACGGTTCACTGATTGCTGTATTTCCCCCCAACAGTATACCAAATTATTGAAGATTGCAAAATGTCTGATCAGGTAGGCCTGTAAATAATTATATGAACTGCGTCTACTACAATATAGCCTAAGCTTTACTCCAAAGGAAAAGATGCAACCAGATGTCTTACCCAACCTGTTTTTCAACCAAAACAAATCACCTATACAAACTATCGTGTGTTCCATGTTGAATAGTGACCAAGGGACATAACTACATGTTTGGGACGGCTCTCATTGGGGAGTGTTTGACAGTGCTAAATTTATTGATGTTATGGTTTTTTTCTCCATTTTACCAACGTGTAAGAAATTGATATTGTAGTAGACGCAGTTCATATAATTATTTACAGTCTTACCTGATCAGACATGTTCAATCTTCAATAATTTGGTATACTGTTGGGGAAAATACAGCAATCAGTAAACTGTGTGAAGAGAATAAAGCCGGATGTGTATAGCTAGCTGACGAGAAACAAACTGGAAGTGATATCGGCTAACCTTTCAAGGTCATAAGCCTCCAGGCCCGAAATACTTATTTCACAAGTTGGAAACAAATATGGCGGCTTGCGGGCGTTAACTTTTTTTTATTACCGGTACATTATTTCGGTATTTTTGTAACCGGAGTTCAGCTTTAAAGGTTGTCCACATTAATACAAAAACTAAAATATTACACTCTAACATGTCGCCGATGTCTTAGAAAACTTCGTTACTTGACGATAAGTTCTGAAAATAAATGTAATCAGTGGGACCATTAATCCTTTTTTTATGTTTATTTTAATGTCTAACCATCTGTGAGTTCGACGGAAATTCACAAAGACTCCGAATTTTTCAGAAGATTCAATTACTGAAGTTCCTTTTAGATAAACTGTGCACGTAAAAATAAGGGTGAAATGTTCGTGAGGACTTTAATTTCATATATTGCATGAATGATATCAAGTTTGTATATATGTCTAAAATCTGTATAAGACTACCTATAATTGCTTTATTTCATTTTGGTTCTCTGTTGAAACTGAATCTGGAAAAAAATCCTTAGCGTCTGTATAATATGTCCCTTACTGAAATGTTTGTTAACTCCAATACGAAACTACGGCTAATGAATCGTTTAAAGTAATGTTCCCGCGTTCATTCGAATAGCACGTGGTTGCTAGGCTTGACGTCCATTAAAATTAAACACGAGAAGACGAGACCATAGTTTGAAGATAAAAAAAATCACGCAATAGAACTGTTTACGGTGAGTATTCACACTTTATGACGTACTGGTATACATATACGGTTTCGCAAAACATCACACAACTGAATATATTTAGACTTATAATACACACTACTACGTTATAACATTGAAATAAGCTTTACTTTTGTTTTGATCTGTGTATACACTGTAATAAACATAGTGAAAAGTTTCTTCTTTGACCACTTGCCTTATGTTGGAAAACAATCGTGTAATTTAAATAGTTGACTAATTAAATGCAGTATAAAACTATATAAATAGGCTAATAATAGGCATGATTATGAATATAGGCATGATTATAAATCACTATTTTCCGTGCGCTATATTATATTTTTCAGTTGATTCAGACACATTCAGAAAGTAAAAAAAAAGTTCACAATAAATGCCGATAGACTTGGAAATAGTGTAACACTGCTTCACATCTTTACAAATCTCAAACACTACACCTTAACACACTGACTCGCAAATTCTGAAATACTTTGTATAATTAAATGAATTGGTAACGAATATTTCCATTACTATACTATACATATAATTATGTCATATATGTTACCTGTTACTGAAAACCCAATGTTAATGTTACAAGCGTGTATTTATAATGCTTTCCTTTACTTTTAGTGTGAACATGGTGAAATCTAGAGCAGAAATACAAAGAGAATATAGGCAGAGGCTTAAAGAGAAAAATAATGAAGCATATTTGAAGAAAGAAAGAGAAAGACGTAAAAAAGAATTATGTACCCTCGTCACTTCTACCACATAAAGAACGTCTAAAAAGAAATATGAAAAACAAGGAATATTTAAGAAGATATAGGCGGCGGTTGAGAGAGCAAGCTGCAATAGACGCGGCTGTTGAAAATGATGAAAGTATTCTTAATTCAAGTGGTTACGAGAGTACGAATACTTCTCACGAACAAGTCACCCCTCTCATGGTTCGTATGTCATTTCCAAATAGAAGAAACGGTTCAAGGAGAAGAGTGAGTAGGGCCGTTGCAACTGCTAAACGAAAAATAAAGAAGCTGGAAAGTAGAAATCAAGTGTTAATGCGTAAATACAGTACAGCTCTTCAACAATTACAACGTATTTGCAAGACAAAGGTGTCGTCTCCAAAAACCCCTAATAGTAAAACTGAAGACCAAATAAGAAAGGCTGGATTGACAACCCTACAAGGGGATAAGGTGCGTAGACAGTTGCTGCTAGGAAATGCCCTTGTTGAAGAATTAAAGATTTCAAAAGAGAGCACCTCGCATGTTCAACGGGGTCATCTGCACAAGACAATTGCGGGGAAAATTATGAAACGGCACCGATGTGTAAGAATGTTAAGTCAAGCTACTGGAATGAGTCAGAATAAGTTGTTGAAAGTTTCTTCGTAAGTAATGATTTGTAACAAGCATCAGAGATTTAGAGAAACCTGATTATATAGACCACGCGTCATAGAGTTTTTGGAACGGGATGATAATAGCAGAGTGTTACCGGGAAAGTCAAATTCTGTGAAGCACGATGGAACAAGACACACAACTCCTCACTGATTATTTAGCTTCTCTTCATCAAAAGTTTTTAGATGAATCATCAGGCGATATAAAGTTATCATTAGCATCTTTATGTCGAATTTGTCCGAAGTATATAAGAACAATCTCTTTTATAACACGTGACACATGCCTATGCACAAAGCACCAAAACATGGCATTAACCCTCAAGTCCATTCGCCGCAAAGGTGTTCTTGTTTCATCAAATCCCGAATCAATTATTGATAACTTTGACTAACAAAAGATAAAAGATGGAATAAAATTGAATGATATTTCATTAGGTCAGTGGAGAAGGGTGCAAGTAGAGGAAAAAACCAAAAGAAAGATGGTAATGAAAATAGTAGAAACGCGTCTACACAAAGATGAGTTGATATCACACATAACTGATCAAATTGGTGAATTTTCTGCGCATGTATCTCGTGTTAAAACGCAGTATTCACAGATTCGTCACCTTAAAGAAACTTGCCCACCAATAATGTAATAGTTCATATGGATTTTGCCGAAAATTATAGTTGCAAGTCGGTTGAGGAAATTCAATCGGCATATTGGAACCAAACATCTGTGACGCTTCACCCTGTTGTTACATATTCCAAGAAAGATTCCGTATTAGAGCACAGTAGCATTGTTATTGTATCAGATGAAATGGGACACAATTCATCAACAGTTTTAACTTTCATGGAGAAGATAGTGATGGAAATTAAAGATATTCAACCCAATGTGGAATGTATCCACTACTGGACTGATAGTCCGACCAGCCAGTACAGGAACAAGCTAATATTTGATGCCGTCGCTAACCACGAAGAACGCTATGGGATGAAATCGAGATGGAACTATTTCGAGGCTGGCCATGGCAAGGGGCCTTGCGATGGATTGGGTGGTACTACTAAGAGAATGGCCGACGAATCCATAAAGAGTGGGAAATCGGTAATTCAGGACGCCACCGATTTCAAATATGAAAAACGTAAAGTTCATCTTTGTGTTTACTCAAGAATGTCAAGTCAAGATGTTAAAATTGCAAAACACCCAATGTAAACCTATTAAAGGCACCATCAAAATTCATGCTGTTTTCGGGAGGGGGGATTCTAAAATCTCTGTTGGTGATGTAAGTTGCTATTGTAATGTTTGTCTACTGGGGGGCGCCTGTAATTCATGGAGGGACGAGACCACTAGTGTCTGTACCTCCTTACCCTCTGAAATAACTACATCCACCCACTCTTATCTATCAACATCTGTAGATACCCCTGATAATCTCACCGTACTTGATATCAGAGATTTTATTGCTGCCTGGTATAACGGGAAACGGTGTGGGGAAGGTTTTAAACATCAGTAACGACGAAGATGGTGTTGAGGTCTCGTTTATGGAGAATAAACCTTGAAAAAATCGATGTACTTGATACGGTGGGCTGAACTGACATGTACGTTACAGTGTACCCCAGATTAGTTGTGCATACGTTTAAAGGTTTTGAAAAATTAATGCATTGTACTCTCGGACAATCGTTTCTGTGGTTTATGTTTCTTTGAATTGAATAATAAACATTTAACGTTAATTTTTATCTTGAACGTAAAAAAATGAAATGTTCGTTACAGTTATTTATGCATAGTTTCTTAACATAATGTGAATATTTCTTTTATGCAATTATCATTCCATGTTTTTAATGTTGTCGTGTCTTGAAATATATTGATTTAAAGATGTTTGAATTTTTAAAGAATTAATAAAAATGTCCGTTATGATTTTGGTATATTTCTTTTCTTGGCCATCCGACCTAATATACAAAAACAGGACACAGTTCTTTATGTTTTATAGCACAGGAACATTTTCTGACAGATAAAATCTTATTCCGACACGATTCAGAACCCCGTATTTCTATGGATGTGTATTTATATGATAGTTTATATTTCTATTTATTTGTTTATTGCTTGTGCAATTTAAGTCTAATTTTCAATCAATATAAATATACATAAATATGAATAAAACACCTAAGGTAAATGGATTTAAAATGATATTCATCATTCCAAAAGTAAACAATTTCTGATTAGAAGTGTTTAGATCAGTTTTGTAAATGTTCTGTGAATATTTAAAATACAGGACTATGGTAACGTTCATTTCTTGGGAAAAAAGTTGCACAGAAAGCACATGTTAGTTGATGGACCGTATTTTCAAAACTTAACGGATCATGATGAATTTTTTTGTCATATTTGATAGAGAGGGTTTATTCTTTATGTTGGGCAAGTAAAAATAATATTATCTCAATATGTTTTTTTCAAGTTGTCTTGTCTGGAACTGCACCCGGTTATTGAGAATGAGTGATGGTCAAATAAAGTAAATACAAGGTCAAAGGTCGTAAAAAATGGTCTATCTTATGAATCAGTACAAACACACATTATCGACACATCAAATACAATTTCGATCCTATCTCTTGTTGAGAGACTTTTTTTTTGATCAACAATATTTTTATTCAGTTCTAGAATACAAAGATAAACCCTGAGTCCTGATATTATCATTTACTTCTGTGAAATAAATAGGTCAGAAGAATCAGAAGAATCAGGTCAAGAACTTACTGTGACACCGAATCCCCAAGTAAATGCTGAATAACCATTATATCATCTAATGCTGATTGGTTGACGCTAGTAGTCATGTGACTAGAAGCCTGCCCTAATACTCGTTCATTCATATCATTCTCCTGAAATTAACACATCAACAATTATATCCAAATCAACAGAGGTCTTTTAACTGCAATCCACTGGTGGGTCTCAAATGAATGTTCTGAAATGTGCTACACAAAGTTCCATTTTGATATATTATGGCACCTTGGATAATATAATATGCTCTATACTGTCTTGTTTATATTGGAATTACACACTGTGCCAATGAACCTGTAGCCTCCATGTCTTGGAGAAAGTGTTATCCATCTATGGTCAATGTTCATCAAAAGTTTGAACAATATTCACTAAATGTATTTTGTTAGAAATGGATGCCTGTTCTAATATAACAACCCCAACACACTAATGGAATTTCAGGTCGTTACCTGGTCCATTTTCATTTACAGTGTTGGCTAAGTAAGTTCCTCAGTGTAGTCTTTTGCCCTTATCAGTGGAAAAATAAAAAACGTAGTTCTGGTTTCATTTGATTTCCCAAAAGTTACAGACTCGAATACCTTTTCTGTTTTCCATTTCATCTTCATATTAACTGGAGCAGTTTTAGGTCGATGACCTGCGGTTACAGCTCCTGCACTGCGTGAAGATGCTCGGTCACTTTTCTTCACATATGTGTGGCCTCCAAATTTATTCTTTGATCTAGAATAACAAAGAACTCTATATCATTATATATGCACTTTTAGCATGTTAATTCCTTCATACATAACATGCCTTATGATCTAAAATATGAATGCTAATAATGTACATATATAAAATGATTAATTCATCAAGGTGCATGCTATAAGCATGGTAATATGTCTATGGCTACTGTGCATGAATAATACATCATGGACATATGTGTCTTAAGTTTAGAATTAAACTGAGCAATTGATTTTGATCAGCCCAAGCAAACCATAAAATTCATGTGTCTTGTGTAAATGATCTCCCTCGGCCCCAACCAAATAAGTAAAGTATCTTACTTGTATCTAGTAGGATCAGGTGTTATTTTACCTCTCCAATCTATACCAGGTAGTGGAGTGACAGGTAAAGGTGTAGATGACAGCTGATTGACAGCTACAGGTGTAACACACATACCATGTACAGCTGATGATGGTGGTTGACTGTAAAATAATCACAACAGACATGTTCAATCACATTATCAATTGATTTTTCAGGACCACACCAGACATAAACAATTACACAAGACAAACCTATGGACAGGAGACACACAGACATTTCATACAATAAATAACAAAAATGAAATCAAATGGGGTTTAACATCCTCCTATTCTGCGACAACTGATGGGCTAATGAAGTCAGGCATACACCATACAGTATACAATGAGGAAAATTTTGCCCAGACAGCGGCACTACAGCCTACTCTTAGTCTTATACTGAATTTCACATTCCAAGGGATCTTTGATGTGCACGCCAATGTGTACACAGGATGGCAGTTGTTCATGCCATCTGAACGACTAGATAGCTGTCCTTGTCAGGCCCTTTGACAAGGGGAAACCATGTCGGAAAATCTCATTGAACTTTCTCAGCCAGTGAACCTGCAACCTACAGGCCATCGTGGCTCTCCAATAAACAACAAGTGAATGGATCTAGTGGTCAACATTAGGTATACACAGCACAGTGTGTATCCATCTTGTTATTTAAAATGTAATATATATTACTGAAAATATTTTTATTTCTGCCAGAAAAAAACATATAGTTCCAAATATTTAATATCAAAACATATAAAGCTGGTGACATTCTCTCATAATTAGCTTGACAAAGTTGAGAGAATACACTTCGAAACGTCACACAAATATATTAGTAATAGTTATCCATAAGTATGTGCTATATCTTATGTATATTTACTTACATGGGTGTATTGTGTCTCATTGGTTGATTTATCATAGTAAAATTAGCAGGTGATAACGAAGGAGTTGGTGTAGTGGGTAAATCACTTACTGCTGGACGACGGAAACCATGATTTGCTGGTGGAATCAACTGTTAAAATATACAAACATTATAAGACATATCAAGATTTCAAAATCATGAATTGAAATAATAGAGTCAAACATTCCACTTTTGTTCATGACACAATTAGATAGAATATTAATTACTTGAACTATTAATTTCTAGTGTCAATTTGAGGACGGTTCTTGCGTCATGTTGCAAAAAATGTTGAAAAGATTTATTTCTTGTAACGTTTCTGCATGAGATGGGCTAATAAAGACATGCAATGTGCTATGAGTGTAATTTTGCCCTGACAGTAGCACTACAGCCTACTCTTATTTCTATTTACAAGTGACAGGGGATCTTTAACATGCTGTCAGTGGTGTAGGCATACATGAAACATCTGTTTTTTTAGGGGGGTCATCCAAATAAGTCCTTGCCAAACACATCCTTCACCACACAGATTGGAAATAACTCTGGAAAATCCTAACCATCTTTGTCAGCAAGCATATTAACAAACCCATGACTTTATGATTGAGCCAGCTACATTGGCACCAAACCATTGTCACTAGATGGGAATCCAAGAATGCCACAATGTCAGAATACGACATAAGTATAAAAACAATGACTGTTACCTTTTCTTTATATTGTTCCATACCATCTGTAACATTATCAATCATAGTAACCAAGGTATCTAATTTAATATCAACTGCTGGAATATCTCGTGGTGATTCCCTACAACACAATTAATACTTTATCATTCAATAAAACTGTGTGTGTAAGTATTAATACTTTATCATTCAATAACACATTGTATGTGTAAGAAAGGATTGGGTGATAAATAAAATCTTCTACTTTTTTGATATCAAAAAAGAAAAAAATCCACATTCGTCAAAAAAGTAAAGAAAACTTGGCAAAGTCCCATTTTTTTTTTACATTTTTTTGATATCAAAAAAGACTCATAGGAGACTCACTATTCACTATATATAACAATAGGATTGCGTAGTGGTCTAGAGTGTCACGCTTTGACCCCTAACTGGCCGGTTACATCTGACTTGCAGTTGTTTCGATGCCTGGAGTGAGGGTATGTAACTTGGAGATAGGGGGGACCTTCTCAACATTGTGGGTTAACTCCGGGTACTTCGGTTTCCTCCCACAAGAAAGACTCCACCGTGAATGCAAAGATAATTGAAATGAAAATAAGACAACTTGTCTGCGATATCACCTTTGTGGAAGCAGAAGTTAAGCCCTAAGAACATAATACTTATACATACTCTCCACATAACAACAGAATATATCAAAACTTATCGATATACCAAAATTCATTCAAAATGAAAACAAACGCATCACAACAAGGGAGACAATCCACAAACAAAAATCACTTAATAGGACGCATTATTATGAAATAATAAATTTGTCTGACCTGTCAACATTAATAAGATGTCTTCCTAATGGGGTTGCTGGTGTGTGTGTTCGAGTTTTACTGGAAGGTGATCTGGGGACATCAGCCGTTAATTTGGGAACTTTTAACGGATAAAATTTGTCAGCAGTTTCGTAAAAATCTTCTAAAGTTTGACTGGTTAAAACACTTTCTTTTCCTCTTGGTGATTTTGAAGCTAGAAATAAATTGAAAATATTTTGTCACAACATTATAATCTTTAAAGTCTCTGAACATCATTTCAATGATTTTTGATACCTTGTAAGTCCAAAAATGGTGCAATTCCATTTACAATAGTATTAGAGGTAGTTGTCAAAATCTAACATATAAAGCAATTTTCAATTTGTCAACATATCTATTAAAACAGATTTTCATAAAACATATGAATGTCTCTATAAATCCTAACCTTTCATTTTTTTCCCATCTTTAGTAATTTCTCGTATAAGTTGTTTAGTTTGTTGTTCAGGCATCTCGGCCGATTCATGTGCGTTATATCTTATATCTAAACCTGTTCCACTTCGACCAACAAAATTCATTTTACCTTCAAGATAAAAATAATCAACAAATAAATTAGAGTTTAACATAGGATGATAAAATCATCAAAAAGGATAGGCCTACAGAGAATATTTGGGAATTTTACATTAAAATAACCTGAGCTACAACAAGCAGGGGTGAATTTGACTATGATTGAGCCCAATTCATTCTGTGGCATTCTGGGTCTTAATATCACTTTTTGACTGGATGCCCCCCACCACCCTGAAATGGATGCCCAGACCATCGCTCCATCTGCTGCCCATCTCTGCACATCATTGAATGCATAACACTTTTTGGTAGCCCTTCTTTTTTTGTATTTAGCCATTATTATCAAACAATTCAAACCAACAATGAAATAATCTTAAAATTATAATGTTTAATTTTAAGGTAAACTTCTTTAGTTATCAATAATCTATAATAAATCGTCAAACAATTTAAAACACATATTTTTCTGTAATATATTTTTTTTGGGGGGGAGGAGGAACTCCTAAAATCTTTGGGCTCTTTTTTTTGCATTTCCTTAAATATGGCCCCCTAGTACCAGAAAAAGTTATTGCTTTCCTTCTCTTCCACAAAATAAGAATTATGGTGATAAGTACTTTATGTTTAAACTTTGTAGCTTACCTATAATATCCTGTCCATATGTTCTTTCTTTATTAAAGGCCTGCCATGTCATTAACATATCAGCTCTTGTATTAGGTGCTGTGATTGGTCGAAACACTACACTCTGCCCCTTTGTACTACCTATAACAGATTTAATGACATTCTATCATACTTCATAGTATCAGTAAAACTACCTACATCATACTTGATACTTTTTTACAATCAGCTATCACATATATCTATATATATTATTATATGCCACACGCCGATAAATCAAACCAGCGGTTGCCATGCAAGATACGTTACACCCATATTTTGCAGGAAATGGACAGAGAAAAAGCTAAAAAAAAAAATGTGATTTTTTGCAAAAGCAGGGCCAACAATCCAGGAAGTTATGCTCCAATATGGAACTGAGTTCTTTTGGATATAAAATAAGCATTTATTTTAAGTTTCATTAAGATTGAATAAAAACTGTGACTTCTAGAGAGTCAACAACTTTGTTATTACATACTTTTCACTATTTGCGTACAAGTAGCAGCCATTTTGTCAGGCAGTTTTGATCCGATTTTCACAACAATGAGAACTCAACAATTATTAAGGAGTAATGTTGATATGTTAAACCAGTTGTTAAAATTGAATACAAACTGTGACGTCTAGAGGGTCCAAAGCTAAAACGCAATTTTTTTAGCAATCATCCATGAAGTTTGTCCAATACATGCCAATTTTCGAAAGGAACTGAGATATTTGGGAGATAAGCCTATATTATTTCAAGTTTTGTCAAAATTGAATCAAAATTATTAACGGATATCCAGATAGGGCGATGACAATTTATGTCCACATGAAAATGTGGGCATACAAAAACTTACTTAAGTTACTTCCTTAGAGAACACAATGTGAACTACACAAATGAAATCTGAAGCACAAGGAGAGTCATAGTAACCAGTGATGTCATAATGTTAACATGACGTCACAACTTTGATATAAAGAATAAGCTAAATATAGATAAATGATGTCATAGTTACAATTGAAAAGGTTTAGAATTAAGTTACAGGCAGTTCATTTAAACCACTAGGTCACAGGTGTTTAATCTGTGGATCCAAAATGATTCTGCAATATTAAGTTTGGCTTTATCGTTCTGAAGAATTTTATCCAGCACAGTGAAGATAGAAGAATCATGACCAGTGTGGAGCAATGCCAGATGATTTTTTATTCCTTTTGTTAAATCTAATACTACTTTTAAATGACCATTAAGTCTGGTACTAAAGGGGGTGATAGTTTGGCCAACATATTGTTACTTTACAAAACTGACAAGTTACACACATAACACAAAGTTTTAAAATCTATACTGTTAATGTGAGTTACTGAAGCACATGTTTTATAATTACTGTGTGAGTTCTGGTAAATAATAAACGGATTTCTTCGATTATGAACAAACTAGTTAACTTTGGGTATTTTAAACTTACCTGTGTGTTTGAAATTAACTCCCGTTAAATAAAATCCATTGCACAATAAAATATCTCAACGAATAAAAACGGTTCTCTCTTGAAAGATTTAAATATTTACTTGTTATTTCGACAGAGTGGATAATAACATTGCTTTCGTCACATATTGGACGAATCCAACACACGGAAGCGAGGTTGTTTAAATTTGACGCATATTTTGTCAAGCACGTGCTATACTCAAAGCAACGCGCCAACATTACAATCGTTTGAGTTTGGGCGACGAAAATATCAATTGAAGACAATTACATAGGAGCTTTATCTTTATATTGAAACCATTGATCGCCAGTCTATGAAATTTTATTAACAATGAAAGAATCACTGATTGCACGGATACTCGTAAAAATAAAGTCATGTATAAAATATAGATTTTAATATCCTATCTTTATGTAATAAATAGTTTAACATGGATCATGAAGCACATCTCCGAAGTGACTGAGGACTCTGAGTGTATTATTAATTTGATCTCATTCTTTCGATCAAATAATAACCGCTTCAGTGACATTTTTAAGCGTGTTGCGACAGCGTTCAAAGTGCCTAATGGCATTGGGTGGCGTAAGCAATGCCAACAAGTCCGCAATGCCGACAAGTCCGTAACGCCCCGTAAGAAGCGGAACATTAATTGTAAATGGCCTGCATATGTTAAATAATAATATTATCATACCATATTATAAAGATGGGTAATATTTAAGGCCCGTGAAAAGAATGTAGTTATTTTTGTTCCTCATGCGTGAGAAAAAGAAAATTATCCCACCCTAGTCGGTAATCAAATAATTAAGACGGTAACAAATTTTAAAAAAATACTGGTTGTTATGTGTGCGAACGCTCAAACTCAATGCCGAGACGTGCTTAACTTAAAACAAACTTGAATTGACGTAAAAATGCCACATTTCCTATGCTGTCACCCCTAACACAAAGTGATATCTCCCTAGGTGTGACGTAACCAGCTGCCATATTGATATTTTTCTTAACCGAAAGTTTGTGGGATTTCAATTTTTCAAGAGAGGACTGTTTTTATACGTTGGGACATTTAGTGGTGCGATGGATTTTATTTAACGGGAGTTCATTTTAAACACACGGGTAAGTTTATAATTACCAAGGTTAACTAGTTTGTTCATATTTGAAGAAATCTGTTTATTATTTACCAGAACTCACACAGTAGGTCTATTACATTGGTTTGCATCCTCTATAAAAGTTACTGTAAACTATAGATACTTCACTTGTATCATTTGACCAATCACTTGTATCATTTGACCAATAGTCTTACACTTCTTCTAAAATATTACAATTTTTGATTTCACCAACAATTTACACATATAGTTGCTAGTCTCTAAAATAGAGAGAGAGAGAGAGAGAGAAATGGGGTTTAACGTCCACTCAACACAAACTGGGTCATTTCGGGACTAACATATGGTTTAATTTTATTTCAATAATTCGCTTGCGCTTAGGGGTCTTTAGCAGTGGGAGGAAACCGGAGTGCCCGGAGGAAACCCACGAGGTTGAAAAGGCGCCCTATCTCCATGCCACATACGCTCACACTAGGGCTCGAAACCGAAGCGGCAAGCCAGAGGTGACCGGCCTGCTTGAGGTCGAAGCGCTGCACTCTAGACCACTAGGCCATGCCATCCCAACCCCCCTCTAAAATAGAAGTATCTTGTGCTAAAGTATGTAAATTAGGTTGACAGGAGGTTGACAGGGCTTATATTTGGTCACCCATCATGGTATAACTTTCTTCTTTTTAACATCATTGCAGTAATTGATTTCTGTTGTTTTGATCGACTTTGCTAAATTCTATTTTAATGACTTGAGCTTTAAATCCACATTGTTTTAGCTAAATGGTAGCTGGTCCATTCTGGTTTGCTGCAATATACTTAATGTGGATGGCTCCTCTTTCCATAGTTTACAGGGTCATTATCTACAGTCATATGTTTTCAGAGTTGGAAAGGTAGCTATTATTACCTTAGTACATATAGTGATTTGAAGTTACCCTGCTGACATGACAACAGTTGACACAACCTACACCTTTATTTGCGAATTAACAACAAAACTATTTGAATACGACAACAAACCAAATATAAATATCTGAAATGTTTTTTTAAATACACTTAATTTTCTTCGATATCCCTGATAAAATTCTACTGCAACTAAGATTTCAGATGCATTGATATCCGTTAAAGATAAAGTTTAAATTGTTAGAAATCAATCATACCTTTTATACTAGTAGTGGTAGAGTTATCTGCCTGTTCTGGTGTAGTTATGTGTGGATTAACCAGACTCGCTATAGAATGAACCATCTTCTGTGGACCTCGACTTAAAGGTTGCTGATAAATATGAAAAGTATTTCATTCATACAACAATATGATTTAATCCCAACTTGTCACTTGAACTAGGATGATACTGAGCAACAGAATTGGGAACTATTCATTACAATTTTGAAGATTTGATATCAAACTGATTAGCCTATATAAAAACATATACTATGGCGACATTTCGAAGAGTATTCTCTCAAAGTTATCTATGTTCAATATCTATTTATTGTTAATTCTAAGGCAACTGATTCCCTTGTATAGCTTAAATTTATACTAGGCCATGATCTTGGCAACCAAAGTCCTCTGCAAGTACAACCATGGAGTGGGACCACTGATACATAATATTATTGGTTGACTCTTATCAACTGTCACCAAATGAAACATACCTGGAGTTTTCTCCCTTTAAATTGAACTGGTGATGAATATGCAGTCTGGGCTCTTAGGACGCCTATTCTGTTAACATCAATAAACATGTTTTCCTGGTCGCTGTCGCCACATTCACTATCACGATTTAACACCTCCTCATAGTCAACCTCGGTGGTCAGATCAAGGTCAATACCACTATGACTATGACTATTCCCGGCAGACGAAAGATCGTCTACTCCTGTCTGAGAGAAATTATCTGTTCCTGGCTGAGAAAAATTGTCTATTCCCGGCTGAGAGAAATCATCATCACAACTGTTAAGAATCTTTGAAACCTGAAACTAGAAACAAAAAAACATCCATCTGAAACAGAACCTACAAATTAAAATGGCTTCTGATAAAATAGATGCTAAAATCAATATGCGAGGCATGGTATGAAGTTTAATTTTTTGTCAACACATTACTTTGCTCATTTTGAGAATAACATGTACGGATGCAAATTTTGAATGGACTCTAGCATCTCCATCAACTCTTCTTTAAATTGCAACTGCCAGTTCTTACTAGTCAGATGTAGCACCTGCAAAGTTGACATGAAAACTGTGTCTAGATGTTGGGATGGGACAAAAATTAAGGTTCTTCATAGAAACATTGCTGTGCATGAAAAGAGTTGGTAGAAATGTTACTATCCAGGCAAAATTCTCCTACCTTTCATTTATACACTTGTAACCATAGACATAAAAAAAATATCATGTGTTTGTCTCAAATTAACCGTATTATTGTGATGAAGAGACACTAAACCCCATTCTTTTCCTAATATATAAGTTTGTCCAAACTTAGTTAATCTAGTACCTGTAGTCCTATATACCTGGTAGGGGTTTGACTGTGAAAGAATGGTGATCAAACCAGAGTAGTATATACAATATAGTATATATAGTGATAGGTACAGGATTATACTACTCTAATATAACATGGGGATTATCTCATAATAAACATTATTACATACATATCATATACACTCTAAGGCCAATTACAATTAATATAATGATTCTGGCCCAGAATTCACAAAATACACTCAGACTGAAGTTAAGAATTTACTCAAAATTGTTTGCCTTATTTCGACAAAAATATAGGCCATTTTAACATGTTTGTTATTTTAATGCATCAGTACATCAATGAGAAACTATGTGCAAAGTTGTGTGTTTCCCATAAACAGTGATTGAAAGTTGAGTAAATTCTTAAACTTGGGGTCTAGTCTTAGTCCATGTCTAATTATATCGGTTCATTAACCAGTATTCGATAGGGCAGGATTGGTGGAAAAAGTTCCTCAGGATTTTACAATCTCGTTTCCCCTTGTCAATAGTGCAGGATGAGTGGTCTGGCAATGAAATGTGCATGATAATTTGGTTGGAATTAAAAAATCAAGGTCCCATATATAACATTCCATGGTGATTGGAAAGTAAGAAGTGGTGCTGCTGTCCAGGCAAATCTTTGAAAACAGTCATATTTTCACATTTCTTCTCAGAATATTCAAAATAAACACTGAATCCAGTAAATATTTGTTTTTTCTTATGGAACATGGATTCCTGTGAATCATGAAGGCAATTTTGTCAAGAGCACACCTTTAGCCTTTAATCCACTGGAGTCAGTAAAGAAATTCTTCACCCTATGCAATTATTGTACAGCTGTGTTTAAGGGCTCAAAAGGCACAAATGCTCCAATATGATGTAATACTTAAGGTAAACCTGTCTAAAATCAAGACATCATAATGAGAGGTATAACACTTATTATTAAGGCCAAACAAAGAAATTTCCAGTTTTTTAAAGGGGTCTCGATAAATAAATAGTTAATGTCAGCTATTTGTTCTGTTTAAAATTTCACAACTTAAATACGTGGTATTGAAATCTTTTGAAAAGAACAAAAAAAAAAGTATTTTTTGTTTTTAAGCTGCTAATCATCATGGTGAAATGTATTCACATTTTTTATAAAGAACAACAAAATCAAAATACTGGTAATAATCCCCCATGCTTGGATTCAATCAAATGCTTTCCTTTTTGGAGATTCTACTTTCACAAAGTTATAGTGTGCAAGTGATTCAAAATCCCTAAAATAATGATCAATGGCCTTAAATTTTTATCCGCCAAAATGGTTCCTAAATGACAAAAGATCAAATTGGTGTAGCCTAATATAAGTAGGTATAATCTTGTGTAATAAGAGTGTAAGTATGGGTATGTCAGTTTATAACCCTATTAATATACTGTATAATATACTGGTATAAACACCATTTAATCAATATATTAATCCAATGATTAGATCAATACAGATCAATATATCATAATCTATTATACTCTTGTTATTGTAACTTTATACCAACTGATTAAATCACAAAGATATTTATTTCATTTGATCTATTAATTCACTTATTCATCTAGTCACTTTTAATTATTTGAAAACTCAACCAGTTTATCCATTGAACCCTTTGAGTATTCATTCATTTATATATCACCCTTTTTCACTTGTGTTCCTATACATTTCTTAGTTTATACACTCCCTTCAGGGTATCATTCAGATTTGATGAAAAAAGGAAAGAAATTGAGCTTACCATCTATAATCTAACACACATATTCAGTAAATAGATTACTGTCCAGAGAGTGTTAAATACCATCAAGATTCATCAAATAACGCCCAGTTTGTGCTACCGTTTAGTTTAAGAAACACTGTTTAGTTTTGACATCGGTCATCCAGTTTGCCCGACCATCAGCACTATACCCTACTCTTATGTCAAATTCAAACTGCCAAGGGATCTTAAATGTGCACACCATTATGTACATAGGACCTTGTTGTTTTAATCCATTCAAACGACTATAACACCTCCCTTGCTAGGCCCCCGCCCTACACCACTGACAAGGGAGGAACCACACTAACATTGCACGCTTGATCATGAGTTTCAAAATAGACAAAGCATTGGGCCTACAAGACTTTCCGACTGTAAGATCTTTAATAATAACATGACTTTTCAGACGAAATCTTGTCATAAGCATGTGCGAATATAGAATTAATTAGAACCCTGGCCAACAAATAAATTCTGTCGTTAATTATGTTTATTTAGATTAGCTTCGATTTGGTGAAGGAAGGCGTAAATAACTATTGTAGTTTATTGGCAAAGATCTTGATTTGCAGGTGTGGCTATATATAGTCATATAGATTACTACTTATATCTTAGTAACAAGAATAATATTAATACTTCATGATATTATGATGTAAGAGAGATAGACGTGAAATGGTGTTTATAGTCGATTAAACACAAAGTCATTTTGAGCCATAAATCGATTTTTCATTACTCCACTTTTTGCTTTAGATATAGAGCTATCAAAATAAAAAACACAATTTACATGGAAAACAATCACAGGTTTATATATATCAGCATGTTTTGACAAGTATTCTCTTATTGTTATCAAACACGAACAATGATGGAATGTTGGACAGACGATCCTAATCCTTGTCACGTACAAGTGGGGAATCAACACCACCAGGCCCGTAGCCAGTCTGATGGCTTCGGGGGGGCAGTGAAGTTTTTAGGTGGGGCACACCCGTTAAAGTCTATAGTAGAGTATTTCAGAGTTATGGTTGGCAAATTTTCTTTCGGGGGGGCAAAACATTTTTTCAGGGGGGCATTGCCCCCCCTTGCCACCCCCTGGCTACGGGCCTGAACACCACACCACTCATAACATTCTACATTATTAATTCACAAATAAGTTCCATTATTATCCAACACTTATAAAATGTGTCATAGAAAAGTGTGACAGAAAGCAATGTGGTTAAGATTCACTTGACAAAAACTAGGTTATTTTGTGATTAAGCTATAATTCGCTCAAATGCAGTGGGAGTTAAAAATAGGAGGAACCATGAAGAAACCATTCTGCTCCTTGTCACACACAAGCTTGAGATCGAAAGCACACCACTTGACTCAATGACAGATATTATGATCTAAAGTGGTCACAGCATAATAGATATGCTCTATATATATAATAGGGTATATAGGCTCTTTTTGATGTTGATAACAGCAGAAGTAATATCCAAATAGAAATGGTAAGCTGCACCATACCTATGAATGTGATAGTAGGACTGGTGTAAGGTACGTAAATTTATCAGCACAATAATTGTTCTACTGTCAGCCCAAATTGTATTTGAAACATAGGTACATGATGATTGGAATGATTTTCTGGAACCATATGTGATATTTCAAATTTTCTAATTGTCTGGTTTGGTTTTAATGTTATGGATATTTTTCTTCAAATTTAGTATTAAATCATCAAAATAAACATGTTTAACACAACTATTTTGATCAAGCAACCTGCATAGATAACAATGATAAATCTAGAAATGAATAATTAACACAAGGGATATAGTAATGGAACATATTAACATAAGGCACAATTTTATGGATATACAATTACTGAGTTTATTACAATGCAATGTTTTCCCCAGGAAACTCTTGTATTTATCAATGAAAATGAGAGTTTCCTCATCACAAAATAATAGACTTGGTAATTGTCAATCCATAAAATTGTAACTTGTGTTAATATGTTCATTACTAATTAAATGCCAATCAAATAATTACCTCGTCTTCTGAATCACAATCTGGAGCCGGTGCATGATGTGTAAAAAGTTGATCAGCTTCTGAAAGTTGTGGCATATTAAAATGACCAAGTGACATCAACTTTTTTAAAGCTTCCTGTGCTTCTTGTTTCTGATTCTCTTTTCCAAATCTCTACAGAAGCAAATATGAGAGAATGAAATACGGTTTCACTTCCAGTTATTTCACGACTAAAATATTGTATGGTGACAGAATCAGTGGTAATGTTATTTTGACATTGTAACAAAGAAAAAGAGAACGGTAGCCAGTGAATATAAATGAATGGGAGGGGGGGCTTAATCTTGTAGGTGGTTACTGAGAAATGCAAGAATGGAAGACATTTTAAATATGTAAAAAAAAAAAAGCAGACAAAATTAACTTTTATTCAATTTTTTCAAGTTGGTAAGTTTGTACAGTGAAGTTAACAGCGATAACTTCAAATATTTCGATCCCCCCCCTTCTCCCTAGATGGATAATAAGGGGCATTGCCTCCTTTGCTCCATCCATAAACAACTGGATTTATCAGAGATAAAGGACTGTCATGTAACGTAAATACTATGAAACACAATTGTAAAATAACTTTTTTCATTTAATTATATGAAACAAAAATGTTGAATGACTTACAGGCCCACTATGAAGATTATGTTTATTTGCTTTGTACCATAAAAATACTTTCTCTACTTCTAATTTCTGTTGTTTACCTTCACATCTATACAAATACAAAACTTGATATAATTATAGCTTTTTTAGATCAAGTCTCTCTAATTACATTTCTTTACACAGGTATAGTGATCAAAACACTGACAGGCACCAGTGGGGTTGTGTCTGACAGAGCCTCCATTTGTGCCTGATAATGTCTTTAACAGGTTCCATATTATAGGCCTACATTCATTTAGTATGACATTTGCAAAAGGAGACAGAGAGAGAGAAATGGGGTTTAACGTCCACTCGACACAAACTAGGTCATTTCGGGACTAACATATGGTTTAATTTTATTTCAATAATTCACTTGCACGTAGGGGTCTTTATCAGTGGGAGGAAACCGGAGTGCCCGGAGGAAACCCACGAGGTTGAGAAGGCGCCCCTATCTCCATGCCACATACGCTCACGCCAGGTATGGAAACCACAGCCGCAAGCCAGAGGTGACCGGCCAGCTAGAGGTCGAAGCGCGGCACTTTAGACCACTAGGCCATCCCAACCCCCACTTTTTGCAAAAAGAGATAGAGGAACAAGGTTATACATCGACTCGACACAAACTAAGCAATTTCAGGACTAACATATGGCTCACTTTTGTTGCCATAATTCGCTTGAGCGAAGTAATTATCTTGGAGGAAACCAGTGGATCCGGGGGGAAAACCCACTAATTGAAACCATGAAACTTGACACGATGACAAGAAAGAGAGAGAGAGAGAGAAAGAAAGAGAGAGAGAGAGAGAGAAATGGGGTTTAATGTCCACTCGACACAAACTATAGGTTATTTCGGGACTAACATATGGTTTAATTTTATTTCAATAATTCGCTTGCACGTAGGTCTTTTAGCAGTGGGAGGAAACCCGAGTGCCCTGAGGAAACCCACGAGTTTGAGAATGTGCCCTATCTCCATGCCACATACGCTCTCACCAGCGATCGAAACCACAGCCAGAGGTGACCGGCCAACTAGAGGTCGAAGTGCGGCACTCTTAGACCACTAAGCCATCCCAACCCCCCTGACTCAATGACAAACATTGTGATCTAATGTGAACATGTTAAAAAATTAGTTCCCCAAATTAGTTTGGTTTACTTTTGTCAGTTGTGCATTACAGAAAACCAATCAAACTGTGTCTCATTTAAGGACATAAGGATTTAACACGAAAACGAGGCTGGGGATTGATTCACTGGTAACAAATTACATAACGATCGAGTAGAGATTAAGAGATGTGGTCCAGGACACACAGATTCAACACCAAGTCATCTTCAGGGTTCATTGGTACCCAATCACACCTGGCGTAGCTTCTTAATGGATATATAGGGATTATGTGATTGGTCAAGTAGGTAGCTTCTTAATCTATACCCAGGGATCAAGTACTTACCTATTTAAGACATCACACAACATGTTGGTTATAATTTGGAAGAATTTTGTGTCTTTTTCTGTATTTTCCCTACAGAAACAAAAAATATTAATCATTAAATGATAAAAAAGATGTAGTATCATAAATTGAATATGATGTAAATTTTAAAATATATATTTCTTAAGTTACTTTATACATAAAAACTATTTATTTAAATGTAATTATTGGGGATTTTTAAGGTTAAATTAATTAAAACTCTACTTTCAGAGCATCAAATTTGACTGACAGACTGTTATCTAGTCAGTCAATTTCAATGCCAGTCAGTCAAGGCTGGCAAATACAACTGAAAGGAGATCCCTTGTCTATGTCAATCATATAATATTCCTGAAGCATTAACCAAGCCAGTTTTCCAAGTACTTAAACATAGGACCCAGCGAGCATAAGGGGCCCCATACTATAAACTATTATGTTGTGAAATGTGGTCAATAAATAAGTACTATACTATACTTGTGATACAGTAAGTATACTAAATTATAGTATACTAAATTATAAATACTTACTGTATCACAAATTAAAACACTGACCTTGTTAGAAGTGCCAATACAATATATGTTTATTTCTAACGACCATGTAACCTATATTGTGATGTTCCTGCCGACTCACAATAATGGAACCATATGCTTAATAATTTTATAATCTTAAAATTTAGTAAAACGTCTTTTTTTTGTCTAAAATTATCTAAAATAAATCTCTCTTTATTTTATGATGAATAACATATTTCAATCACTTACATCAAGTCCTTTGGTTTGCCAGTTATATGGGCTAATTTTAGGTCTTGTTGATGTTTCTCAATAACTTGAAACAAAGTCTTAAATGCCTGCATTTTCATCAGCTGGAAATAAACATAAAACATTGATGTTGGTTGAATAACCACCTAGAGTTCCCGTATTCAATACCGGAGCTGAATAAGAAACTTCGGAGCAGAACAGTTGGCTGTTGGCCACATTTCAGTTTGTCTTATTTTTTTAAAACTTTTATTATAGGCTGTGCAAGCCCAAATCATGCATTTTTATTCATTTTTGGTGGATTGTACTAATTGTACAGTTTTTCTAAAAAATGAAAAGAAATGGGGTTTAATAATGTCCTGCTGTTTTGTTCCTATAAACTGGGCTAATGAAGACGGGCGTACGCAATACAGTGTGGTATAAGAGAAATATTGCCCGGGTAGCAGTGCTAAGTCCTACTCTTACATGTATATCGAATTCCAACTGCTGAGGAATCTTTTACGTGCACCCAAATTTGTACACAGGGCCTAAGTTTTTTGTATCATCCGAACGACTAAACAGCTGTCCTTGTCAGACCCACTGTCCTACATCACTGACAAGGTGAAACCACGCCGGGAAGTCTGGATGAACTTTCACGCCAATGCAGGGATCCAACTTTTTCTAAAAATCTCATACTAAAATGTACTTTTATTAAAGAAATAATGTCCCTTTAATTATGTATTAACATGTATATAACCTGTATAGGATTTGTTAATTGTATTAATACAACAGTTAGATTGACATGAAGACCTTGTTGAGTTTATCAATCCAATAAATCTTGTATCAATATTGACCCATTAAACACCCACTGTAGTATATCATACCCTGTAATCTTATACACCAGTTATATGCCATTATTGAAGGTTAAAGTCAATATACTTTCTAACTCCTGCTTGTCAAGTGGTCTTTAATATTTAAAGTGACATTCTCTTGAAGGTACAACATTCCAAACTATTGTACTACAGGTCAAAAATAAATACTTTTTAATTGTGTAAAGATTGTTCTTATATCTATTACTTAATTAAACATATTGGAGAAAAAAAAAACAAAATTATTGTTTAATCATTATTACTTTATATGTGTAAGACATAAAGATGGTGGTGTAAAATCAATCAACACCGATGTAATCATATTCCTGAAGCAATGGTCCCAGAAATCCCTCTCTGGCCATTGCTGGAATAGCGTCTGTTTCTTGAGCTTACGCGGGAGTGTGTCTATTCTTTCCGTTCAATGAAAGCTATCACTTAAGTACAGCAACATGACAGTCCTTCGTTTAATCTGGGTCTTCCCTAAAACTTTGGACAGTGATTTAAGGTATTAAAAACGGTGAAAGTATGTTCGTTTCCAAACAGTATTGTTTACATTTCATTCGACTTGATAGCTTCGTTTGTCACGCAATTAGTTTTACTGCAGTATTCTGCTATGCACAGGTTAATTAGGCATAATAAAATCATGAGCCATGACGTAACGTTATGTAAACATATTTGGTCCAATATTGGCACTCGTTTTAAATGTAAAGCTTTTGTAGGGCAGCTAGTGATTGGTTGGTAGACGTCCTACTGACCAATCAAAATTTAAAACAACAATATCCACTCATAATAGCAGTGTGTAGTAGGACTACCTCTTATCAAACGCAACACTGCGCGGACGCCATATACATGTACAGTGTGCTAGGAGGGATATTTTTTCCGGACAGCTAAGGAAAATTTTGTCTGGACAGCCAATGTATACACAGGACCTTGAGTTTTTTCCTCCCTGCCCACTGACAAGAGGAAACCACTATATATTGGTAAGGGATTTGAGCGAAATTTTAGGATATTGGATCAGAAGTTAATATATAAATATAAATACAAAATTCAATAAAGACCATCTGATTTGAAGGTAGTAAGAATTGATTGTAGTTATGATCACTCTTTTCTCTTTAATGTAATGTGCATGTGTGCGCACCTGTTAAACAACAGGAAATTAATGTCAATACAAAGTTTAGGCCAAACAAAAAAAACATGCATGTTATCGAATCATGACTTAAAAAAGGCCACATGACTCAATCTGATTTGAAATTCTGTTTTATTAGGAATGAGAGGTGTCAAATTTATCTTCAGGTTTATATTTTTGTAAATGTCTTGCAAGCATACCATTGTAACAGGAATAAGACTCCATATCACAAGATTTTTTTACACAAAATAATTGCTACAATTAGAAGGGACATTGGTCGTGATGTGGAGATTGTAACATATACATGTATATTACATTACCTTAGATTTTCGTAGAGATCGAAGTCCCTGTTCTAGTCCTTCTGATCCAGACATCTTTTTACGGACAACTGTCGGCATCTTGTCTAACGTAGTTACTTTGATACTTCAGATATTGTTGGTCAATTATTGTCTCAAAATCAGGACAGTTACAGCAAAATGACCATTTATATTTAGCTCAACTATTCAAATGGTCATCTGCAAATCAAAAATAAATGTTTGTATATCAATCACATGCCGATGTGAAAACAGGATAATATACAATATAATATATAAAATGTGAAAATATGATAAAGTTAAACATCAAATGCGGAAATATAATAAAGTTATATCACCTGCTATTCCTAATTTTTAAGGTTTAAGTTTTGAAATTTAATACATTATGATTAATATTTTCATGCAAGATTTGTAAACGTGTATTGGGATATAATAACTCTCTACTGATTTATATCTTTGCATAAATATTTTGTATGTTGCCATTTAAAATGGTGTTCAGTACTAAAAATACCATATTTTATTTGTAATATAATATGCTAACAAGTATGCTTGATTAGAGTCCTGACAATCCCCACAGACCATGCATAAAATGATAAATACCACACTATTATATAATAAAAAAACATACGTTTCAAATTTAAGCTCCAATGTGCCATTTTTAAGCAACAGGTATCACTTGCAAGCTATAATTTTGTGAAAGATGAATCTCTAATAGGAATATCAGCCCAAAAAAGGTTCAACATTGTTCAGTATTCACAAAGATATGTAGAACTTAAATTTCATTGATCTAAGCCTGTGCAAAAACCTTGTCACCATATTGTTGTCCGCAAAAAATATAACTTTATTAAAGGCCTGTTTTAATCTTTTTGATTCCAGGACGGGGCACTATCTTGATAATTAAATAATCAATCTGAGTACATAAAAGCATGGATTAAGCTATGAAATATTTGATCTTTGAGCAATGAAATGACAAAGGCGCATTATTATACTTTAATTTCTTGTTTCGACAAGAAGACCTGTTTTGGCAAGCACTTCGGAGACAATATGGTGTAAGTTAATGTTTATAATACTGGGACTAGCACTAGTGTTTCTCTATAGTGTAACATTTAATTTAGCATGGGTTTATTTTTTAATTGTTCAATTTTGTTCAGGACCCAAATATAGGCAGCTAGTTGTTTTCTAGAGAATTGTAAACTATATTAGGAGATGAAAATGTCCGTTAATATATAATAAATTTTTGTTTTATTTTGTGATTATCTTGGCTTATTCAACTACTATGTATATTTGTTAGAGGTAAGTATTCCATAAGTCAATATTGACAGCCACTATAAATCTTATATTGAAATATTGCCCCATCATACGTGTAAAGTTGCAACAATGTTTCAATATGAATGCCATACAATATATATTGTTAAAAACATTATCTCGGTCGATCTCACCTTCAAATTTATACATTAAATTTACCGGTATTTCTCCATTATCACTAACAAATATACATCCCCGTGCAAATACAATGTTTATCACAACGATAATTCCCGATTAACCCATGACCCGTTCATAACATGGGATTAGCGTCCATAACTCCCGGCCGTCACGTCACTTCCTATAATAAACTTGAATAGCAGGTCACTCGCCTAAAGTAAGTGGCTCTGTAAATGGAATTATCGAAAGTGCTAAAACAAATTCATTTTTATGATAATTCTGTTCATGTTTCTTTCACAAAATGAAAATCTAACAAATAAAATTTATAACACTAAAACTTTCTCTTCAATTATTAATATAAAATACGTTGAGAAAGCAAAGGCTGGGACATGATAAACAAGTCTACCCAATCTGTCGCAAAAAGCTTGACAACCCTTGAGCGTCATCACGTGACTATATTGCAGATAAATGAACATTTCGCTTTCCATAAAAAAGATCAAACTGAATACTTGTATTAAATAATAATGCATGCTGTTTTGGTTGGGTTTTTTTTTCATATCAAAAATCCCTGCTGAATACTTGTATTAAATAATAATACATGCTGTGGTTGGGTTTATCAAGAATCCCTTATGTCGTTTGTGTTGAGTCCCAAATGACGCCAATGAAGACCCAAACGTCGTCAACTGGGTCCCAAATGTCGTTTGTGTTGAGTCCCAAATGACGTGATACCATTTCTGATGGGTGCTTTATCGTGAACTTGTTATTAGTTTCATCCCATTATTCATTGTATACAAACATACATTATGCAAGAGCTAAATTTGCCAACTGCAGATCTTTCTTTAGGCCCAAATGTTATCTAAATTATTAATTAGACATACATGTAATTAGCTTATCAAGATCATAATTAACTCTCAATCCATCGTTAGTCTGCAATATTTGGTTGATTAGCATACGTTTGTGATGGATGATTTAATGTCAAAATGGATAATCAAGACCTTTGTTTATTATCTTCAGTATCAACGGCAGTAATGATGACGGAGGCTAGCCTAAAATTGAATGGCTAATATCTTGATTCAGAGTGAAGCAATTTGAAGTTGATGTTAAATTTGATTTACAAACAAACATACAAATATATTGGTGAAATAGTGATTTAATCTTCAAAAACAAGTTAAGACATTAGTTGTTGTGGATGTGTTTGGTTATTTCCATGGTAACACTGCCATTAATTAAGACATTTGTAGATTATTAATGGATAAAAAATATACTGTACATAATTACAGATCTATGTTTTATACCCTTATATAGATATTAAATATAGATATCTTTTATTATTAGTTGCTTTACATATATACACCAGCTTCTCATAATATACAAACAAATAATAGAACCAGCGACATCAGTCAAGAGCTGGGTGTTGACACCATTCGATAATACAGAATGGCAGCAAACAAATATCTACATTTCAATCCCTTATTAACTAAAGACCATTGGATGACTCTAAAAGACACAGTCATTTAAGTTTTATTAAAGAGACCCTTTAAATCTATGACAAAAGGAAGGTGACTAATACATCCTCGTCTCCCTACAATTCTGGCATATCTGATTATCATCTACATTCTTTGGCTTCAAATTAACACTTTTTCAGTTTGTCCTAATTCTGAAAGATAATAATTCTATATGAATTAGACTTTGAAACCGAAAATTAGGAGTAACTTGAATGTTGCTAAAATCTCCACTCACGTATTCCAGAGTGGTTATTAGAGCTAAACTAAAACTCTGAAACACTGATTATGCCTAAAATACAAGCAATTTCCTGGGAAAACTAATGGGGATATAGCAGGTTACTAGTCTTGATCATTCAGTCTATAATAATCATCATAGCAAATACAGCATGGTTATCTCTATCATATCATTGAAGAAAACCTGTTATGTCAGTAATATCCTGGATTTAATAACAATCTCAATTCACGGCATGTCATTTAGACATGTATCTATCAAAAACTGAGTTTGGAGATAGGACACCATTAATTCCTACACCAATCTAATTAAAATATAGATCTATATTTCGTTTCGTTTTTTTATACTTTCGATGGCCTACACTCATGTAGATCTAACAAGTTATAGTGGGAGCTCACATTCTATGACGTCAGGTATCAAGCACGGGACATTTGACCCGATAAGGTCAGTCATTCGATTAACCAATTAGCTTTTTAAAATCTACTTCTGTTTTGTTTTGATTTCTATCCGCTGGTAATATCTACCCACAGTTCCACACATGAAAAGGTCGATTCGACAGACCATTTGATTGGCTGACCCCTCATTTCAGGCAGAACACGAATTAAAAAACAAGTCCTCCAGATCCAAGAGTAGTAAAGACAAGTAAAAACGAAATTTTGAACTATAAAAAACGAAACGAAAATGGATCTGTGTTTTAATCACATTGTTCCTACACTGATTACCCTCAAATCTAAAGCAAATCCTTTTCCCTTTTTGCGTAGAATCAAAGAAATGGGTTTAAATATACATTTTCTACTATGTTCGGTAAATAATCATGATTTTGAGGTGAAGAGGCTGGTAACAGCAAAATGTATCTTGAGATTTCCACAGTTAACCTCCAACATGCTTTTAAACGAGAGGTTGCCACATGTTACTCTATCTGCGGTAGAAAGCATTCAACCCCACAAAACTTAGGGAAAAGATTAGAGACGCCCATAGTGTCAATAAGTCTCGGTAACCCAGAACCCCCTAGTCTTCAACGTACAGAGGGTCTGGGTCCGTTGTCAATTTTTGACGAAAATTACTGGATAATCTACCACATTAAAATAGGTTGCCAGGCAACGAAACATACGCCCACACAGCAGCCAAATCGTCCGGGCAGTCAACAAGAGTTGTCGCATATTAAGGAATTATCAGAAAATCATTAGAATTTGTTTGGTTTTTATAATCAAACATTTTTTTTTAAATCAGACAATAATTGTGACCTCCAGAGGCACCACAAGCTAAAAAGGGTGATTTTTCGTACAATCAGGGGACATAATTCAGGAAGTAATGACCCGATGGGCGCAAATATCGAAAGGAACCAAGATCTTTAGGTTATAAACATACCTGTCAAGTTTCATCAAAATCGATTCAAAATTGTTACCTCTATAGGGTCCACAACCTTGATATAACATATTTTCACACTATTCGTGTACAAACGGCGGCCATTTCGTCCGTCAATTCTAGTCCGATTTTCACGAAATTCAAACAATCTCTTCATTACCATGTAACGGTGATATAGTCAAACGTTTTTTTAAATCGGATAATAATTTTGACCTCCAGAGGGACCAAAAGCGATTTTTCGGACAATCCGGGGACATAATTCAGGAAGTTATGATTCAATGGGCGCAAATATCTAAAGGAACCAAGATCTTTGAGTTATAAACATACATGTCAAGTTTCATCAAAATCGGTTCAAAATTGTGACCTCTATAAGGTCCACAACCTTTATATAACATATTTTCACAATATTCGCGTACAAATGGCGGCCATTTTGTCCGTCAATTTTGGTCCGATTTTCACAAAATTCATACTCAACCTTCATAACCATGGAATGGTGATATAATCAAACGTTTTTGACCTCCAGAGGAACCACAAGCTAAAAAGGGCGATTTTTTGGACAATCAGGGGCCATTATTCAGGAAGTTATGATCCGATTGGCGCAAATATCGAAAGGAACCAAGATCTTTGGGTTATAAACATGCATTTCAAGTTTCATCCAAATCGGTTCAAAATTGTGTCCTCTACACTGTTCACAACCTTGATATAACATATTTTCACACTATTCTCGTACAAATGGCGGCCATTTTGTCCGTCAATTTTGGTCCGATTTTCACGAAATTCGTACTCAACCTTCCTTAGGGTGTAACGGTGATATAATCAAACGTTTTTTTAAATCAGACAATAATTGTGACCTCCAGAGGCACCACAAGCTAAAAAGGGTGATTTTTCATACAATCAGGGGACATAATTCAGGAAGTAATGACCCGATGGGCGCAAATATCGAAAGGAACCAAGATCTTTGGGTTATAAACATACATGTCAAGTTTCATCAAAATTGGTTCAAAATTGTGACCTCTATAAGGTCCACAACCTTGATATAACATATTTTCACACTATTCGCGTACAAACGACGGCCATTTTGTCCGTCAATTTTGGTCCGATTTTCACGAAATTCATACTCAACCTTCATAACCATATTCGTAGAATATTTGTTTGGATGATAGAGACTAAGTGTCAATGGGGAAATTAATGGTGTCCATTTACTTCCAATACAGTACAGGAGACACATCAAGGGGGATAATTTGTTCAATGTTTACAGTGAATACCAATAGTGAAATTAATACAATAAAATATGTACTCAATGATTGAAGCTACAGCGCATCAAAGATACTTACACAATAACTCAAAACAAATAAACAAAAATATAAACATACCAATACATATATATATATATATAGAGATTTATAAAAACATCTATGAAGGCTGATTTATTAGTTTGAACAAATACCGAGTTTCCATTAACACAAACATTTTACTGACTGTCACTAAATTTGAAAATTATTAACAGTAGTTGATGAATACCTTGCCTATGCCTACCTCAAAACATAAAACAATTTACTACGACCAGCTCAATTCACTATGCCATTTGATTCTTTCACCTGTAGTATATATTATTCTAACAAATATTTATTCACAGAAACTGGAAAGGAGTGAGAGAAAGAGAGAGAGAGAGAGAAATAGGGTTTAATGTCGACTCAAGACATTTTTGGGACTAATATATGGTTCAATTTTATTTCAATCTTTTATTATTGCGTAGGGGTCTTTTACCAGTGGGAGGAAACCAGAGGACTGGAGAAAACTCACGAGGTTGGACTGGCAACCCTCCTCCTTATCATGTTCAAGAGGGGAATCAAAACCACGCTACTTGACTCAATGATAGACCTTGTGATGTAATGCTGAATGCACACGTGTTACACCACAAGACCACCCAAACCTCCCCATTGGAGAACAGGCAGAAACACAAAACAAAACTCATACATGCACACCAATTCAAACGCTTGTTTTCAGCACCTATTAAACTTTTGTTTCTTGTTTCTTGGCGAAAAAAAAATAACAAGAAAAAGTACTTTTTTGCTTTTTTCAATTTTTTTTGTTCAAAAGTTGTAAGTACTTGATTGGTGTCATGCTGTGATAATCTATTAATGATGATTGGAACAAGTCAAATGATTAGACTAGACCCCAGTGCTATATCATACTAACGTCAACAATATATCAACCAAAATATGAAAGAGTGTGCATTTCAAATCAACATATCTTGGACCTGCACTGTCCTGCACACAGCTTTTACCAAGGTTTCATTAGCCCAGTCACGGCAGAACCCTAGGCGTTAAACCCATTTTACAGCTATCATACATCAACATACTGTTTATTGATACAATAATAGTTAATTCATAACAGAATATTCACTAATTTAAAACAATATGGCTACAACTTCACTATAGGGTATTTTATACCAAAAATAAGCAGAAATACAAACAGCTACAGCATTGTCTCACATTTACAATCTATTCAAAATAACATATAATTGTATTTTTTTTCCCATCCTTTGCACCTTTTTAATAAATAAATATTTTTTCTAGAAGATTTTTTTTAGAGCATGAATAATGTTCTTAATAGAGGTTTCCACTGATTCATGAAAATAGTTTTATCTCGGTATTTACAATAGCTTGAAATATTCAACATTCAGATATATCTCGAACTGTATATTTTGTTATTTTTATATGTCATCTACTTTACTTATTGAAACTATTTTAAACAAACAATTCTATGATCAATGTTTAATCAAAAAATGATATCCAGTGCACTGGCATGCTAGATTAAGAGTATTTTTTACCTTCATCCATATATAATTCAATTAGGAGGTCCAAGACAGAGGCTTGACTTCCACAGTAAAATAAATTAACTCAGACCCCCCTAAAATATGGTGCTCTATAAATGTGCGATGATTGAAAGTGTTACATATAAATGGAGTAAGTACATGTATTATATACAAGATGGAATTGAAATAAAAATAGCTAGTGATTGTTCTGTTGTTTCTACGGCACACCAAATGACGCCACTAAATCTTCCTTATGCTGTACTTTTATATCTTTTATACACTTGGCCGCTTTCTCTGTCGCATTTGTTATCTAAAAAATAAAGCAATACATTTGGTACCAGACATTAAAGTCTACATTTCTATGTGCAGAAGCTTTTTTACTTACGAAGAACGGCAGAAATCACTAACGTTACCTGCAGCAGGTAATATTGACAATCGAGATCTGTTCATACTTATGGAAAGAATATGTTGACATAATTACTTGCATTACTTATACAATTTATGAAGCTTTCCCTGATTACCCTTTGGGAGATTTTGTGGAATTAGAATCTCTAAAAGGAATATCAATCGAAAAACAGTTCAGTTCCATTCAGTGTTTACAAAAATATGATGAATTGTAAATTTTTCAACATTCTAAATTCTGTCAAATTTTAGAAAATATAAATGAATTCATAATAAATATTAAAATTATTTAGTGAACCTTCTGTTTATGTTATGGCCGTTTTGACCATATTTTTGTCCATTGTTTATTTTCAACATGATACTTACAAGTTGGACGTCTGCTGATGATACAGGTGGCGCTGATAATGCAGTATGTGCCGAAGTGACACCTGGTGGTAGGGTTACGTGATAGGCTTGCTGTCTTCCAGAATTAGTTATCACCATATTTAATCGATTACTGGAATATACAACAGTCAATACAATTTGACACAGACGTTCAAGGTGCAATGTGATTAAAATACAGATTAACCAATCAGCATTGATGTTACTAGTAGATTACCCACAGTTCCGTGCAAAACATGCCTAAAGCTTGCCTTAACAGACTATTTCATTGGCTGATACCTAACAACTCTTCCAGATCCTAGTGTCGTACAGACAAGTAAAACAAAAGTTTGAACTATAAAAATAAAAACGAAACAAAATAGGATCTGTGTTTTAATCAGATTGTTCAAGGCGTGATAAATGGAAAATCATTCCAATATTTGACAATGAGTATGTAGTGTATATAAAATAAATGCGCCAATGAAAAACCTGGATGTATTTCAGAAATAACTGCCCGAAAAGTAATTAGGAGCAGCTGCATTATTATAGAAAACTCAAACAAATAAGGATGTACTCTTGCTTAACATACATTCATTAACAGTTTCTTTACAAGCTATCTCTCTGGATATATTTAATTTTGTTTTGGTCAGACTAAAAATATACCACTGATATTTTTTGATGACCTTGAGGCAACAGTTACATAATATAAATAAGAAAGTTATTTCTATGGGGAAAGTCACAGTGGCTAACTGAGTAAGACGATCCCTTTGCCGAGAAAGTTCATTGGGATTTTCCGATGCGGTTTCCCCTTTGTCAGTGGTGCAGGAGGGAAGGTCTGACAAGGACAGCTGCTTAGTAATTTGGATGAGACAAAAAACTGAGCTCCTATGTGCACATAAAAGATTTCCTGGCAGTTGGAATGTGATAAAAGAGTAGATCATCGTGCTGCTGCCCGGGCAAAATTTTCCATCATAGCACACTGCATGGCGTATGCACTGCTTCAGTAGTCCAGTCAGAACACAACAGTATGACGTTAAAAATCATTTCATTTCTATAATAATTTAAAGAAATGTCAGTGTTTCTCTATATCTACTTTTGGATTTGGTTCAAACTATTAATTAGTTACTATGAATATGTATTATTAGTGACATGAATGTACATGATATAAATATTTATACACACCTGTATTGTCTCTGTCTATCATGATATTCACTCTGTTGTAATATTTGTGAATCAGCTGTTACATCTATTACCTCCCTTTAAAAACATACAAACAGATATCGTCAAATAAAATATGTATTACATATATACAAACATATATATAATTAAATAAAAAACATACAAACATAATATCATCAAATAAAATAAATCAAATATCAAACAGAATGAAAGCCCTCCAAAAAATCTAAACTAAGATTTGATTAAACAACATAGTTTAATACTAGAATTTACATGGTTCATATGGCATGTGAATACTATCTGGTAGTTAATATTGATCCTTTTAATAACATTTCCAAATAACTAATATTAAAGAATAAATAAACATCCTGCATAATATCGTCCGGTGAAATTAAACAATACTTAATGAAATGTAGTGGATTTTGTTGACATAGTTACATTGAATATTGACTATACAGAGTTCTTTTATGCACATACTAACGTGTACACAGGACTTCTTTCAGGCCCTTCAGCATGTACCACTGACAAAGGGGTCCCAGGCTAGAAATATCTAGTGGAACTTGTTTAGTCAAAACCGAGATCGAACCCAGAATCTCAAGGTTAATGAGTCTTAAGCACCTTCAAAGTGAGCCACCGTGGCTCTCCAATCTAATACTAATAGTAAGTCAATTATTCCTTCCTACCGTGCATTTTTATGTAGAATTCTGTTTAACGCTGATTGTTCATCTCCTTTTGGAGGTTGTTGATACGTCGAGCTACTTCTATCCCTGAAATAGTTAAAGAAAGATAGTTTAGTCACGGTTCCAGATTTTACTTGTAACAATTTCAAGAATATACATATGAATCAGGAAATAACCCTCGCATGCGTTCATTTTGGAATTATGACATGATCTCAACAATAGAAATTTACCAATCAACGTGCAATTGTCGAAAAAACAAGCAAGCCAAGTTTTATGTCAATCAAACTCCAATTGTGATGGAGTCTTAGACTTTTTCAAAAGTGAGTCAACCAAAGACCAAGAAAAAAAAGAAGATTGACAAGTATTTGGAATTAGTTCCTGGTTTAAAAACCTCATACATGTACCTGCTGATCGGTTTGATTGTAAAATTTGTCAATATATTTACACTTATTGTTCCAATTGTATTTTAGTGTAAGATAAACATGAATAGTTAGTTATATTCCTTTTAACTTGAAAAAAACTTCAGTTACTTTTATGTCTCAAAATATACACTTATGGTAAAGGTTTCCTGGTAGATTAAAATTCTTATAAAGACACAGCAGGATGACATGTAAGGGACAAACATGTAACAATTATCTCCCTATACACTGTAGTTATTTATAGTTGGACTAGCAGACTACACATTTTTTTAAATTCATTTCGTTTGCTGTATACATGTAGTTGACATTTTGACATGGCTTGTCTAAATATGTAGGCCATCTAACTTGGTGTCAAACATACCCTATCACTTAATGATAATAATATTGTCTTTTATAAAGTGTATCATACAGTTGCTAAGACACTGTTAGTTGTTCTATTCAATGATTATATTTACTGTTATATTACACAATTACGCTCAAACCTGTTACCTCTGCCACTCTCAGCAAATTTATGCAAAAGAAGTATTCTTAAGAACCAAGTATGTCCTTTATGTAATGAAGGAAATGAAAACTTATTCCATTCGATGTTTACTTGAAACAATCTAACAGATTCAAGAGTTTATGTTTCTTTCACCAGACTGCATTAGAGATTATTATGCACTGTCAGAGATAGGTCATTATTAATATCTATATAGCAGTGTATAAAGAGGAGGCATTGTGTTAACTACATAGACACCCCATCTTGTTATTATTTGTTGATACAAATGTATGTGGCGTGGGACATTCCCTATCAACTGGACCAGTGGTGGGAACGTGCCCCCCAGCAAAACAAATTATAAAAAATATATGTTATAGTATATGCTTTAAATTCACATTTCTAACTTTATAATCTTAGACAACTTATGTTGTAGATTACGAATTTATTATCACTCAATACCTACTGCATACTTTTCGCACCACAGGTGGCAAAATGTGGAACAAAAAAACTATTTACTTTTATTTTCAGGATATCCACAACCTCTGGCAAAGTCACTATTGTATACACAAACTCCAAAATTGGCACAGTTAATATGTCAGTCTGTCTTTTATCAATTTACAAAAGATTAAGAGTCGATGAGATATATATTTTTCACCTTCAATTATGGCCATGTGGGACAGAGGTTAAAATTCTGAAAGTTTGATAATAAAACTTCAATAAACCTACTATAACATACATTAAAGCAAACCTTGTATTTTTAATTGGCACTTGCAATATATGTAGTAATGAAGTATTAATGGCAAAGACAGAAATATTCACGTACGATAGCTTATGTTTAAATTACATTATCTAAATTACTATCTAGGAGAACATCAAGTTAATAACAAACATGTATATATCAAGACTAGAAAAGCTTATAATAGTTGAAATGTTGCTGTAATACTGTAAAAAAAAGCTTGTTATCATTGTTAGAAAGACAGTGTAGCTTTGATCGTCATTTCTACCACTGCTACGATAATAATTTTACGGTAACTGTATCAACCACAAAATATATTCAAATTTATTAAAAATCTAGACTATACAATGACATTGAGAGTTGATTAGGGTCTTGAAAAGTTAAGTAATAAATTAATGTCTATTTAATAATTTATAAAACATTTAAGGCCTTAAGAAAGGCTCTTACATAATGTACATTTACTTTATATATCTCACCAGTACCAGTTTATTAACTGTATTCTTATCTATATCATTGTCTTAACAACAAACAATCCATGTCATTGTCTGGAGTAAATAACAACAAACACAGTAATTAGACTATCACAGAGACATGTACTAAGTACTATACTAAGTGTAGTCTAATGTTAAGAGATCATAAACCTACATTGATAGTAATAAACCATATAAAGAAAAGACATTTTTATTTCAAAGGATAAATAATTTTTCTTATCATCATTATCATGATCTATAAATTACATGTATATATGTCTATATCATTAAGAAAACAATCAAAAAATCCATTACAGCTATTAAAGAATGGTTTGACTTTATAAAACATGTTTGCTTTAAATTCTGATATTGTTATCAAAATCTCTTGTATTACTGCCTTTATTAAATAGCAAAGTGATGGATACCCAGCTTGGCTCTTGGCCCAAATTCACCCGGGGCCAAATTCACAGAATCAAAATTTGCCCAAGGCCCAAATTTCCCCTGGCCCCGGTTTTATCTGGGGTCCAATTCGCCCAAGACACAAATTCACCCGAGTCCAAAAATCAGCCAGGGCCCAAATTCGATAGTCTAAAACATTCACAGGTTCATACTGGTTAATTTAATACCACATAATAATTATGTGGAGCTGGAGAGCGGCAAAGAAGAATTATTCGCCTGTGGTTGAGGCCCAGTTTACCTAGAGCCCAAATTTAATGACCCAATACCTTCACAGTGTCATGGTTGATACCACAAATGTAGGAGTAACAAATCGTGATGGGCATAAACCCACCCCCATATATACACACTTTGATTTTATTTACATGGATTATAATCTTCATTAAATAGAACTATGCAACAACACCCCTCAAAACTTGGTTAATTGTACACACGTCTCTCTGGTTCAAAAGCTAACATGGTCCGCATTTTGTATAAGTTCAATTAAATGTGACATGATCAATATCACTGATATTTGAATGTGCTGTATTTATGTACAGTATGCTTTATGCTTTTAAGTTACATAATTAAAGGTTGAAATGTCCAGGCATACTTACTGATTTATGGCTTGTTGATTACTAACTGATGGATCTATTAAAGGTGTTCTTTCATTAGGATTAACAGGCTGAAAATATACATAAAAATATTTGTATTGTAACATGACAAATAATACTTTAACTTTCTGTCAACAAACAACTTTTTAACAGTCGACCAACACGTGTTCAGCTGAACATTTAGATGTAGACCTACATATAATCCAGAGGCTTTAGTCTTAGCTAGTCCCAGGAATCTAAGCATCCCAATGACAGGCTTTATGATACGTGATAACCATTTAGCCATCCACCCCCCACCCCCCTCAATGGAAAGGTCAATGAAAAAATTTTATTAAACAACATATCTGGTATATCTAATGATTTTAGCGAAGGCATTTGCTTAATCAAGTATCTTGAGACATTTCCTGGCATGTAGCTCTTTACAATGATAATATGTAGACCTAAATAGAATAAGAATTGTAAATCTACTGATAAATACATGTTTGTGAATGTAAAGAGAGGTGACATATAAATTTTTGAGACACACATACTAACACTAACCAAATCTAAATAGCGTGAGTAAGAAAAGCATCTATACAAAACACTGATAAATGTAGGCCCACTGCATTAATTATTGTTGTTAAAATACAGATTTGGTGAGTTGTAATGTCATCTTGATAGTGTATATATATATATTTTAACATTTATATGATCTTCAAGAAAACAACATTGCATAATTTCTTGATTCTGAAGTGCCTTGCTCTCAACCATTAAACCACACACAGAAATAGAACCTGTGCCATGAATCCAGCATTTAGATAATCAAAATGCAGGCAATTTTCACACTACATGTACATGTATCATTATCATTATCAATCATTTTAGGCCTGGCAGTGGCATCAAATTTACCCATCGCTGCCATCAGTCGTTCTAGAATGATGCCAGCTGAGTAAGTGCGCTGGCACATCAAACAACAAGTAACATGCTTCTTTAAAATCTAGTGCAATTGATTGTCAGAAAGTATGTATATATATATGAGTAGAGAGAGAATGACCTCATCACATCCCACTCGACAGTGATAATCGTTGACATTTATTTAGCTAAACCTAGTCATGCTAGTAAAGAATATAATTGGCCCTTGTCCAGGTGTTCAAAAATTAAACAACATCAGCCAAAAGATCATATTTTCATTAACCGACAACAATAAAATTTCTACAAACCAACCCCGTAATCAGGCTCTTCTTCTTCGCTAAAACAGCATCCCATTTTGATATTTTACAAAGTTCAGATTGGTCTGCTAAAAGTTTACTCACATGACTTCCACTTCCAATCACGATCACTCCGGCCGTTGATTGGTCAAAAATAGTTTGGTAAATTATAAATCATACAATATAACACATTTCTAAAAACCAATAAAATATGATCTGTTTACAGTATTCAACAGCATCGCCCTTAATTGCTAATTTAAGCATATTGACGTTTACTTAGTCAAAAACCTAACCTTTTTTTCTGCAGCAAACAAGATGTCTGCGCCCATGAAAAATGTTGGCAGAGGGTTAATTCAAAGATTTATGAGTTTTAGACGATGTTCTGTGCTGAAAACAGGATTGACATATGCTCGTTACTCGACAATAAAGTCATCTGTGTCAGATATCTTAAAATCATCAGTTGAAAACCTAGAAAAGCCAACAATTACGCAGGTACAATGGAAATATTGATTGTTGTCTTGATCGTCAAGCCACATTGTTCATTGTTGAACGACTTGATAATGGATGACGACGCCAGCGTCGTCCACTACTTGGTTAAATTTGCAATTGTTATATGTACTTGAGATTCGTGTGAGTCACTATTGCCTGGCACCAAGAATTTAGTGCAATTAGTTGTCAGTAGAGTAGAAATAGACACAAGTGACAAATGAGTTGCAACACATAATAAATATAATGTAATATGAATTATGAATGTTCGGTGAAATACGTGAGGAGTTCAAATTTAATTGCAGTCTGTGGCGTCAGGTTCTTCTAGTCTACTCTGGTCGTATTCCCTTTTGGGATTGTTTAGCCTCATTCATTGATTCGCTTCATTACAAATGGTGCTCAAGAGTCAAAAGCATTCTGAAAGGCAATTTAATAGTGAATATCAAATTTTACTACAGACATAGTGATAGTGAGGACACTTATTATTATGTCATATATTTCAATATTAAAGGGACAATAACATTCTTGCTGGCTTGGTAGCTCCAGAAAATAAATAATACCCTTATTCTAAGTACTAGATGTTTAAATGTCCTACCTGTTTTGTAAATTATCCATTACAACCTATTTTATTTGTCCAGAGGGTTCGAAAATATTTTAAAATCCAAGTCACATTTGAAAAGGTTTACGTTAGACTTTTCAAATCAATTGGTTGAATTTTTCCAATTTTTTTAAATTAAGTGAGTTAAGATGAAATTTATATCATAATTTAATTGGAATATTCTAAAATAATACGATTTGTTGACCAGAATGAAGATTGGGACATATTTTTCAGTTACAACAAGAGTGTTATTGGGGTTTTAATATTAATCTCAATTTTTGTGATATATCACATATGTATTGCAGGGTTGGGTGAAATCTATCCGAAGCTACAAGGAAATAATATTTCTACATATATCTGATGGTACAACATATGAACCACTGCAGATTGTTATTGACAAAAATAAGATACATGACATGTAATTGAAGTTAATTTAATTATCTTTATTTTAGCATTATTTAGTTTAAAGTGGCTGGGACCTCTTTGATTTGGGTCAAAAATAAAAATCATTATTTTTACTGGATATGTTAATTGGAGGGTTGAAAATCTGTCTCCTTTAATTTGAAAATTTTAGTATTATTTTACATCTATAAAGCCAATTTCAGATGTAACCTATACAGTAGGGTGTTTCGTATTTGAACTTTTTTTCGCGATTTAACTCTACCAAATAGCAAATGGCAACCCTCCTGAATTTTGATGTTAATATTCTGAAATAAATCGCAGATCATCTTGGTGTCTTTTTTGTGCATTGTGCCAAGTTTTATCTTTCTACTGTAACAGGAAGTATTTTTCCGATTTCTTCATTTTTGGTGGGAAAATTATAATACTCGCTGGTGATGAGTTTGGACCCAATTGGAAAAGCATGGCACATGGTAGAGTTAAATCGTGGAAAAAAGTTTAAATATGAAACACCCTACCGTTAAAGTTTTTAAACACCCACAATGAAATGTGGTCGTATATTGCCGTCGGCCCTGTCCGTCCGTCAGTACCTTCACAGGCCAAAGTAAATATTTAAGATCATGAGATGAAGAAGCCTTTTGATTTTCAGCGAATTCTGATAATTACTGCCAGAGTTATGGCCCTTGATCAATTAAAAATATCTTGTGGACGCTCTAGAGGCCAAAGTTAATATCTGATTAACTTTAGATTATTCATAGTGTTTAAGGTTGTGAGACGAAGAAGCCTGTGGATTTTCAGTGAATTCCGATAACTGCTGCTAGAGTTATGGCCCTTCAAAAAATCTTGTGGACTCTCTAGAGGCCAAAGTTAATATCACTGCCATATTTATGGCCCTTGATCACTTCAGAAAACCTTCTTCACGCTCTAGAGGCCAAAGTTAATACCCGATTGACTTCAGATTGATACACAGAGTTTAAGATCTTGAGACGAACAAGTATATTGATTTTCAATGAATTTTGATAACTGAACAGGTAAATCCATGATATTAAACGTATACTAATAGTTAGCATTGGGCAGAACTTTATAAAAACCAAATAAACTCTAATGATTTTCTGATTATTACTTAATGAGTCGTTACTCTTACTCTTAATCAGATTTTAGTGTATTATATATTATGTTTCTTTTCCGTAAAAAGTAAAAATATGCGACATCTCTTGTTGACTGCCCAGACAATTTAGCTGCTGTGGGTGTATGTCTTGTTGCCTGGCAACCTATCTTTTGAGGTTGACACAGTATAACAAAAATTTGACTAAAATTAATAAACCTACCAGCTTCCTCTTTTATCTTTCAAAACAAGAAATTGATTGGATAAAGTTGGTCCCATCCCATCAAAATAATACGTCATATCAACCCAGTTTAATACTTTATTTTGAATTAGTGGTTATTTCTTTATCTGATGATACCTGATCAGATTTTTTACAAATTGTTCAAATATTATATTCTAGCAGAACATTTCATTTTTGTTTCTTGTAGAGATGTTACGTATGGCTGTTGTGTCAGTGTTAAGGGCCAAGGTATCAAAAGTCAGGGCAAAAATCAAAATGTGGAGTTTTTAGCAGAGTCAATGGATGTCATAGGACCATGTGACCCAATAGTAAGTTTGAAAAAAACATTCCTACTTTATTTTTAGAGAAAATTTCTTCTATCATGATTACATACAATGAGTAATTTTCGAATTTGAAAAATTTATGTCTTAAATATTGAGTTATTGATGATTCAGCATTAAATGCAAGAATAGAAAGTACTTAACAGTATATTTCTTCAAAAGTTACCGAAAACTAAGTCCACGTTAAAAAATTTAAGTCTGTATTTGGTTTAAACGGTTTCTTTGTCATATTGATTTGATTCCCATTGTCTATTACCATCATAAATTGTTATTGTTTTTTTGTTCAATTTAAGACATATTAAAAATTTTTGTTTCTTTAGGAATTTCCATTTAAACAAAGAAAACATCATACATTAGAATATGAAAGAACATTCCCCCATCTACGAGCAAAGACCAAGTCTCATAGTTCACTCTTACGTGTCCGAAATCAAGCAACAATGGCTATACATAGATATTTCCAGGTAAAAACATATTCATACCTATCTCTGTGAAAAATAGTTCTTAAATGATTATTTCATTATAAATATAGGCCTACTGTTCAATTATTACACTTAGATATAAATAATTAATTATTGTTATCAAAGCCCCAATATTCCAGAATGCTTTAAACATTGTGCTTAAAACTTATAAATACCCCTCATTATTCTGCCCCTTCCTGCCCCAAAGATGCTTTATGTAAGATTTAGATAAAAACTTCTGGTTCACAAAGAGATGACTAAGAATGATAATTTAATTCAAATTACTTTATTCTTGGCGAATTTATGACTGTTTGAAGCTGTAGCGTAAATGATTTATTATTGTAGCAATAGTACTTGACAACAGAGACTAAGTGTTGATTGCGTTCAAATCCATTAAATCTTAGCCATCACTCAAGAGAGTTGATTATGGGCTTGAAACATAAATAAATGTCTAATGAATAATTTGTATAAGATTTGACGCCAAAATAGAAATCTGCAATACAAGATTTTGTTCTTTAAACATGACAATTTATTATTTTATAGGAAAATGGTTATTGTTTTATACATACACCTATTTTAACTACTAATGATTGTGAAGGAGCCGGAGAAACATTTCAAATTGAGGTAACTACAGTTAAAATTTATCTTAATGTCACAACATTTTAGAAAGAAGGCTTGATTTTATTCATAAAAAGTCATGCCTCAATGGCACAATATTTTAGAAACAAGGCTTGATAGAATATTCCATGAATATTAAATTTAGGGGCATGGGGGGTTTTAAACTGTCTCCCCAATCACCACCACAGCTGAAGCTCATCATGAGGTACCGTACACTGATCATTGATTATGTCATTCTACTCATACTCTACTGAGTAGCATATCAAAACCCTTTGAATGGAAGTAGGACAACTACCAGCGATAACAACTGCCTGCAAGGAGAATTGTAGTTTTGAAACATCTTCACTGGTAACCTATTCTTCAAACTTGGAGCCATGGTGGCTTAGTGGATAAGATGCTGTCTAGTCATTTGGATGGGATGAAAATCCAAGATCTCATGTAAACATTGGCATGCACATAAAAGATCCCTTGGCAGTTGGAATTTGACATAAGAATAGGCCATAGTGCCGTTGCCCGGAGAAAATTCCCATCTTAGCATACTGTATGGGGTATGCCTGTATTCATTAGCCCATTCGGAGCAGAACAGTAGGAGCTAAAACACCATTTTATTTCATTTTGTTATTAAAACTTACAAATATTTTTAAACAATTAATCTGCTTCTGCCTACCATAAAGATCTAGTTTTACCCAAGCTGCCACTGTGGGTTGCTAGATCTTCCAATACTACAGACAAGCTATGTTTTTCTTCTGCTCTTGTCCTCTGGAATAATCTACCAGTCAAAGAAGTTGTTATTAGAACTGGATTCCATGCCGTTCTATCAAATATGAACACTCTTGACTTGTATGTGGTTACCTTTTACTTAACAATGATTTAGTTTCTATATCACAGTTGCATTAAGTTGATTTATCAGTTGTTGCTCTCTTCTCAGCCAGTGAAAGATTTAACAGATGGAAAAGAAAATGCTGATGGAGAGACATATAAGAATTTTTTTGGTGAACCAACATTTCTAACTGTATCTGGTCAACTCCATTTAGAAGTTATAACAGGGTTTGTATGTAGTTCTTTGTTGATTTGGTGGGACTATCATAATACATGTACCGGTAACTATGTAATTTTTGGCTGATTTGGTTGGACTATCCCAATACTTATAACTATCGAGTTCTTGGTTGGTTTGGCGGGACTGTCTTAATAACTATGTAATATGTGTAGATTCAGCAAGTCTGTCATAATGAAAATATTGAGAATTACTTTTTAGGCGACAACAGTGCAGATAGACAGGCCAGTAATAATGATGCTGTTAAACATTTCTCTCTTTGTTGACTGTGAGCCATGGTGACATTTTATCCTGGGTTCAATTCAGAATTTTTCAGTGTGTTTTTTGTTCTTGTCAGTGGTGCAGTAGCAGTGTCTATTGTTTTGGATAGCACAAAAATTTAAGGTCCCGTGTACACATTGGATTGCACTTAAAAAGAACCCTTGACAGTTGGAATTTAGCGAAAAGTAGTTTGAAATGCAAATGTCGGGGCAAAATTTCCATCATAGCACATGACATTGCATATGCTCGACAGCATTAGCCTGGTGAGACCCTGTTGTTCTGATTTTAATCCAAATTAACGGATATATTTATAAACACAATATTTGTTTTGATGTAAGCCAGTCAGGAGCTGGGATTGCAAAGACTTAGACAAGGACTTAGTAATTATTTTTTTGAACATATCTATACTTTTATATTTTTTCAGGGCATTTCAAAAAGTTTATAATTTTGGGCCCACGTTTCGAGCTGATCGTTCTAAAACTCGTCATCATTTATCTGAATTTTATATGGTAGAAGCTGAAATTAGTTTCCTTGATAACCTGGATGAATTAATGAATGTGAGTACAGCTGTCAAACAAAAATTAACAAAGGTTGAATTTTTGGATCAGGAACTGAATGCCAAGCACTACTGACTTGTTGTTCTAGAAGGCTGACACTCAACACTCTTCTAAAAAAGCCTGAGGCTCAGCCAATTCAAGAAGTACGATTGACATGAATTTTAGTATGCTTTTGTTCCTTGGACATTTGCACATTGATTGACAAAGCCACAATGACTCAGTTAGTGAGTCGATGATTTGCTAACATGTGGGTTCCATGTTCAATTCCTGTGTTGGCTGAGAAGGTTCATTCCTTCGGTTTTCACTGGTATACCTTGGAAAAATCACCAGGAAAGGCAAAAAAGCCAACTAATTTTCATACCCAACCCAACTGCTTTTTGAGAAACCCTGTAAAAATCCCTGATTACATGTTATTAAATACACCTGTTCTTCTACAACAGGTAATGGAAGATCTAGTGAAGGCAGTAACAAGAGATATAAAACAACATTCAGGAGAAGATATTAATTATTTACAGGATAAAAAGCATGAGGTAAGATATGTTTTTAACCATATATAGAACAGGATCTTCAAAATTCTCCAGTAGGTAAATATTTGCTGTAGGTATTAGTTATAAGACATTGCTTGCTTTAGTCATCAGAGAGTAACAGAAAACCATAAAATAAAACAATATGATATAGCAGATAGGAGGTTACGATGAAGATGATAGCAGATAGGAGGTTAAATGATAGCAAATAGGAGGTTATGATGAAGATGATAGCAAAAAGGAGGTTATGATGAAGATGATAGCTAATAGGAGGTTATGGTGATAGCAGATAGGAGGTTATGATGAAGATGATGGCAAATATATTAAAATATATTCCTTTCGTGGCATTTATGATTGGGCATGTTACAACCACAAATGGTTCAACGTTTTGTTTATGTTAGATACTATCACTGGGTTTTTTATTTATATGGCGCGATGATTCCATATGTGTTCTCTTATTATTTTTAAGCACAAGTGATAAAACTAATATGTAACACATGACATAATAATATGGAATACAATTTACCTAAAGGATTTTTTTCTGCCGACGTTTCGATGAGGATTCTCTCGTTATTATCAAGCAAAGAATGATAATCATAGTACAGTGAAGATATATTTGACTAAATATGGAACAAAGAAAGACATTAATGTACAATGAGTGATGATCATTTACAAACCATCAAGGGAGGAGGGGGAAGAAGTCGTAGTCATACAATATAAGGAGAGAGAAATGGCATTTAACGTCCACTCGACACAAACCAGGTCATTTCATGACGAACATATGTTTTTTTAAATTTTATTTCAATAATTCACTTGCATGTAGGGGTCTTAAGCAGTGAGAAGAAACCGGAGTACCCTCAGAAAACCCAGGATGTTGGACAGGCGACCCTACTCCTTGCCACGTATTACCGGGGATTCGAAACCACACCAGTTGACTCAATGGTAGGCCGTATGATACAGCGCGCGCACGCTAACCATTCGGCTACCACCCCACAATATTTGTTACTATACAAGAGAAAATATGTATAATAAATCAGTGATATTATTCCATATAAATGGTCTTTTTTTTGTAATATATTATGCTTAAAATCTCAGCATTGGTCTAATTTGCCTTATTTTCAGGCAATAATAGAAAAGATGTTAAATTGTGATTTTGAAAGATTATCTTATACAGATGCTATCAAAATTCTGCTGAACAATACTAACAGATTCACATCCAAATTAAAGGTACTGTACAATATTATATAGTTTTACAATGATATCTACATTTATCTATAGTTAGTAATTGTGGGATCATCGGGATTTTAACTCTCCGTGTAGGAACATTGAACTTTGATTATATTTATAAAAGACAAAGGGGACAGCAACACTCCCTTAAAAGTAGATTAAAGCTGGACATCTGTGAGGATACTGGATCAAAACTGGTACCTCTACCTGAAATGTTGTACAATTAAGTCATCTTTACTGCCAACATGTCTGTTTGTGATGCCGTTTGACGGGGATTTTTAAATTTTATTTTAATTATATTTAATAATGGTACGGACAATGTGCCAAGCGTACATTATTTATACTAGTTGATATAATTGGACCCCCTTGATGTATTTCATTGAATTGCACATGCTGTATTATAATTTGCCTAATGATCTCATGCAAGACATTGTGTAATATACAGATATAGTATGTAATATCTCATACTCAACCATTACAATACACTAAATTCATAACAACTGGCTGTGTGGAGATTGTAAAGGGACACTACTCTAAAATCAGGTTTTTGTTGCAATTCTCTAGATCACAATGTAGTAAAGATAAATAAAACAAAATTTAAGCTCTAACAAAAAAAAGAAACAAAACTGGGATCTGTGTTGCAATTAGATTGTAAATGTTATAGACAGAATGAATCTATTTATATCTTCCAGTGGGGTGATGATCTTTCAAAAGAACATGAAAAGTTTTTAACAAAAGAAGTAGAAAAACCAGTTTTTATCACAGATTTCCCAGCTTTGTTAAAACCTTTTTACGCTAGACAGAATGAGGATGATAATACAGTAAGTAATCATTTCTAACACAAATGGGGAAGATATATACCCCTCAATTAGTAATTTACTACTGTCACAAAACAGATATGAAATGGGCTTTAACGCCCAACTGTTGTGCTCTGACTGGGCTAATGAAGATGGGCATCGGGCCCGTATCTACAGGGGGGCGTGAAATGCTCGCCCGTATCTACAGAGGGGCGCGGGGGGCGTGAAATGCTCGCCCCCCCGCTCAGAAATTGCTAACAATCATTAAAGTATACACAGTTCCTTATATTAATTGTTTGAATACTTATTTTAAAATGCTTATTAGTCGCCTAGGTAACTACATAGCATGATGATTACAACAGTCTGTTAGAATGTCCTTTCCGAAAATTTCCTCAAAATGTTCGTCCCCCTACCGAAAGGTTATCCCCCCCCCGCTTAATGGTGTTTAGATACGGGCCTGATGGGCATATGCCATGCAGTGTGTTATAAGGAAATTTTTTCCCAGACAGTGGTACTATGGCCAACCCTTATATCAAATTCCAACTGTCACAGGATCTTTTACATGCACTCCAATGTGTATGCAGGACCTCAGTTTTTTGTACAATCTGAACAACTAGACAACTGCCCTTGTTAGGCTCTCCATCCTACACCACTAATGGCCACTAACTGGTAAATGGAAATATTGAAAATTATTCACGAAGACATTTATTTCTTGATGTTAATTTTGTGTTTCATTTGATATGGCATTTGGATATGAATTTACTTTGTAGGTGGCAGCTGTGGATCTGTTAGTACCAGAAGTAGGAGAGTTGATTGGTGGAAGTGTAAGAGAAGAGAGGTTAAAGGTCATAGAAGATAAACTCCAATCTTTAAATCTATTGGATACTTATCAATGGTAATTCAGGATGAATTATTTTCTTACAATATTCTTTCAATTCAGATGTCATTCCGTGTCAAATCACCCCAAAAAATGTAAAAATTAAACTGTACCCCCTTCGATTTTGCTGAAATTTGGTGTATATACTAATTTGAACAGGAAAAACTGATATTTGAAATTTTAGCTTGATCCAACCAAGTTCAAGGTCAAAGTCTACGTCAACACACGTCAAAAATAAGGGCATATTTGGAATCTTTGTGGAATTTCCATTCCAGAAATACCTAATATGATAATTTTGACTTATTGGTTACTGAGTAATGGTCAAATGAATAATGGCGGCCAGGCCTATTTTGGCCAAAATCCCCAAAATTGAGACAACCATATCTCGGCAATTTGAAATATCAGTTTTTCCTGTCCAAATAAGCATATACACCAAATTTCGGCTAAATCGAAGGGGGTACGGTTGAACTCATTGGGTGATTTGACACGGAATGCCCCTGTGGTCTTGTTTTTCCATTGTGCAAATATAAAGACCCTGTGTTCTCTGGATGCAGACACCTTATTGCAGAAAAAATATGTTACAATCATTTAATGCTGTAGCCATCTATTGTCTGTTATTTCGTCCAGCAAACTGCAACCAGTAAAATACAGAGGATTTCTGACAATTTGCTTCTTTTAAGGCAATAATCCATCACCATATAACACAGATTGTTATCTTTTGATATAAAATACTAGATCCTAATTTTGTGAGGTTTGTATGAGCAGCAAGGTTTAATTATGTTTGATTTTATTTCCAGGTACTTAGATTTACGACGATATGGCACATCACCACATGGTGGATTTGGTTTAGGATTTGAGAGATATTTACAATTTTTATTAGGAATATCCAATATAAAAGACATTATACCTTTCCCTAGATCAATCGGCAACTGTAAATTATAGATTAAAAAATTTAATATCCTTTAATTATTGTTTGAAACAGTCAAGGGGGTGGGCAACTCCTGTAAACAGGAGTTAAGGTTGCCACAATTGGAGTTACTTCTACATGTATTTAGTTTGGTCACTAGACTCTCGACAAGAATGTACCAGTTTGATTGTCAAGGTGGACAAAAAAGAATCTCAAGTTGAGTCCACCTGAAAACTGAGTCCATCTGTGTATACTGGGCTTGTCTTGTACGTAAAAGAACCCTTGATAGTGACTTTGATGAAGTTTCTGCGGAAATGTTGCTGTCCAGATAAAATTCTTTCCCCTTGTGTTGATCTAAAAATGCTTGAAGTATTGTGTTGACAAGACATTAAAGTTGATTTCTTTCGAGGAGCCACTGTGGCACACTAACCAGGAGATCCCTGTCAATATTTCCCACATGTTGCACATCCCTATTTAGTTGGAATTTGATATTAGAGTAGGCCATAGTGCCGCTGTCTGGGCAAACTTTCCCGCATAGTACACTGTATGGCATAAGCCCATCTTCGATTTGGTGCAGAAAAGTAGGATGTTAAACCCCATTTCATTCCAGTTCAAAGGGTGAATTGATATTAACATCATGTCAATAAATGATTTTACTTAGTTGACCCCTTCATATTTAATTGAAAAGAACCTCATTAACTTAATTAACTGTAAAATGAGCAAACTGATAGGCTATGCCTGAGGTTTCATGATAAAGTCCTAATTTAGAACACATACACAGATTAAAATGTCTACCCATCAATCATCATGATTAAAGGAAATCAAACACTTGTTGGTGATTTTTATTTCTCTGGTATCATTTTGAATATTTCATCATAACCAGGTCAGCTCTTGGATCTTCCTAAGTAGCAAAATTGCAATCTAGTGGCTGGCAGGGCATTCAAAGTTCTGTCAAGGAACATTGTCTAAACATTCGGATGGGGCAAATAACGAGTTCCCTTACCTCTGACTGTTGGGATTTAGATGAAAATCTAGGCAAAAAAATTCCCCCAAAGCACACTGCATGGCGTAGGCCCTCTTCATTAGCTTGGTTGGTGCAGAATTGGAAGACAAAAGGTTAAACTGCATTTCATTTTCAATACAGCTACTTAGATAGGGTTACATAATTTGGCGTGGTAAAAAAAATAAATTGAAAAACTGGAGAAATTCATTTATTTAAAACAAATCAAATATCAAACAAAATACTGAATTATAAAAATGTACAATTAGCTTTTAACAAGATTTTAAAATGTACAATTTGCTTTTAACAAGATTTTAAAAATTACAACATAAACATTCCGATAACGATTCAAAAATTAATACAGGGGATTGTGGGTTTTCAAAGGATTTGAAATTTGTAATAGGATCTGGAGATTGAATTCTATGCAAGAGAAATTGATTAAATTAAAGTTCTCCCACACTTTTATCATTTCGGGATTGACAGTCTCTGACCCTTTTGGTCATTATCAGTTTTGGTCATAAGTACGAACTCTTTTTTGAACCCCACTACCTTTGTAGTGATCCCCAACACGGACCCTTTTATGAACTACATCATCTGTATCACTGTTCCTTTTATGATCTCCACTGACCCCCTCTATGTCTTCGGCGCCGCACACTTTGTGATCTCCGACGTTTTTATTAATATTTTTATAATTATGACCGTCACTATCTCTTTTATAGTCACCAACAGCATTGTTACGACCAATGATACCCCTAATTGTATCATCTGTTCCAGGATCATCAATACTTTTAAGATCACCAGAAGCATCGACACCCGCACCTGGCGCACCACCTTGAAGATTGTCCATGTCTTGTTCATCATCACTCAAGTAATGGATATCGAAGTCACTTTCATCGCTATACTCATCATTATACGCCCCATCTTCTTCATACCAAAGACTGTCCTCCGCGCGAGAATCACTTGTGTCATAATCGACCCCATCACCATCTTCATCATCATCATCGACAGAAAACATGTGAAAGTCATCCAAACAATTTGAGGCCAGGTCCGCTGGAAAATCATCGTGACCGGTTATTTTCACAAGGTTTGTGATCTGAGCTTCGACTACCAACTGATCTTTAGAATTAAGGTACTCAATGTCATTAGTCCATGGATACAAATAATCTTTAGCAAGCTTCCAGCGAAAATACGGATACCAAGATGAAAAGCTAAATGAAGCCTTGATCTTCAAAGATAGACTTTCATCTAATCGATTAATAACTTTAAGTATGA